>OX422219.1:483347672-484832672 GCA_949130495.1 Sambucus nigra
TGGATTCTCCCAATCGTTGAGTTCTGAATTGAAATTATTTTTTCATCCTTTTTAGAAATGGGGGACGAGAATTATTAATTCTTTTTATTGAGACTTTTATTTTCTATTTCCTGGAGAAAACAAAACATCATGTTTAACTATTAAACATTCCATCAACTTTAATGAAAGTAAACAAATGTCAAATAATAGTAGAATTTGTGGATTTACTAGATTGATAATTCGTGCACTTTATTAAATTATGAGTGTACTTCATCAAACTATAGATGATCATCATAAGAAAATGCGTTACTTCATGAAATATGCATGTACTCTCCATTATTTGCCAAATAATACCTAAGTACATGTGAAAAATTTCAATGTACACGTAAATGCCAAAATAATTTCACGTGTACTTTGAGGTGATATGCGTGTACTTTATAAAATACACACATGATTTTAAATAAAACAATGAAATGAAATACAGATAAACGAAATAAATGATAAATAACAACATGAATAAATGCATGTACTTTATAAAAACTACGTCTTTTTCTTAAAACATCATTATACTACAGTGTAAAATGTGTGTATATTATCAAAATACTGCATGCATTTTGATAAAATGCGTGTACTTTATAAAATAACTGCTTGTACTCTATAGAATAATGATGCTTTTCATTTGAAAATTTATCAAAAGTATCTATTCCGTTCTTTTCACTTGTGATTCGTGAAGATTGATCCTCAACGTCACCATTTCTAGGTCACCATTTTTCAATTTTTGCACTATATCTTCATACATTTTTTTGAGTTTTTTTATTAATCTCAAATAGATAGGCATTTTTTTGTTCCAACATTCTTGATGATTCAACATGTTCTTTCAATGATTAATCCAACTCTTTCATTTATTCGAGTCATTTATTGTTGCTTGAACAAGTTTTTCATTCAAAGCATTATTTAACATAACAAGGCTGGCATTTTCCACCTCCAACTTATTCAGTAACTCTTTTTGTTTCAAAAGTTGGGAATTTTCCACCTCCAACTTCTTAATTTCCTCTTGCGTTTCCACAAGTTGACGATTATCTAGCTCTAACTGCACATTCACAATAATAAGTCTCGAATTATCCATGAATTATCCACCTCTAAAGTCTTCACCTTCTGAAGTGCAAAATTAAGTTCTTTAACTACTTTAGATAGTTCAGAATATTTTTCCAACAATTCCTTCTACAATTCAACATTTTCTTTCTCCAAATTTACCTTCTTATCATTATCAAAATCTCCAGATTCAAAATTTTCAATATCTTTTGGTTGATCATTTCCCTTCTTTTTTGAATAAATCACATAGTTTTTAATAGGACTATTCCAACCTAATGAAAGTGAATTGTCATCAAAATCATCAGCAGCTTCATCGTATGATGACTCCATATGTATAGGACTTGCTTAAAAAATATTCAAAGAGAAATTGGTCCCTTCACATTGAGTTTTACTCTTTCCAATGCCCTTGTTGAGATTAACCTCACTTTGTATTGCACTGCCCTTACTGGATTCTTTATTTGTGGTCTCTTTCTTCAAATTGGCCAAAGCGATATCATTATCAAATAACCAATCTTTCAAAGATGACAAGCTCCAACTAAGAAATTTCGGTGTCTTCTCTTTCTTCCCTTCAATAGTTGGAATCATATCAAACTTCTCACATACCTAATACCGTGATCAGGGAAAAAAACATGATATTAATAATTGTATTATCAGGTTTCTAATTGAAAAAATGTGTGTACTTTGTAAATATTGCGTGTACTTTCAAAGTACACATGATATTCCCACCACGGTAAAAGATATTAAGCGTGTATTTTATAATGGGATCACATGTATTTAGTCCCACTTTTAAAAAATCATTTGTATCCTCTCCCATACTTCGTAAATATCACATGTATTTTGAAAGTACACATGATATTCCAATTATCATCAACAAAATTATGCATGTACTTTATAGAAATCACATGTACTTTCAAAGTACACGTGATATTTACAAAGTACACGTGAAATCAGGTTTTTAAATAAATTTTCCAATTTTTTTATTGGACTACATTAGTATATTTTGCTCACCAATAGTGAAATGACACATCCAGTTGTTGTGCTAGGTTTTGAACTTGCCGTTTTGTTGAGTGAATTGATGAGAAACCCATGCATGACAGATTGCCAATCATATTTAATCATGTCATCAATATTGTTGATGTATGATGTACAAAATTCTCCTAATGTGATGTTTGAGTTGGAGAAAAACAACACTGTCATGAAGTGGAGACAAACAAGTTTTACAAAATCGGTAATGACCTCATCTGTGTCCAACTCTACTTATTTCTTCAAACCCTTACATATTTATGACTTTCTAATTTTTTTAGCTTTGAAGTATCGGGCAAGGAATTTAGGATTTTGAGACGCAGACAATCTCTTTTTCAGTTCTATTGATTTTTGCCCCTCTACCATTAGGAAGACAAATATTTTACTTATATCTTTTGGTCTTATTTTGGCAGTATTCTTCATATTAAAATTGCTCATTTCCATTTTGTAGAGCTTGATAATCGATAGAATATTTTTATCGATTTTTTTGTGTTGTGCTTCTACTACTTCCTCCCTGTAATAGGCATTGAAAAGCTCCCAAAATGGAGTCTTCTTAATCAGTTCAATCTTCCTATCATTTATTTTATTTTTAATATCATCAAAATCATGATAAAAATTAGCAACATTCGACCTATACTGGTCGTGTTTATTCGCACCACGTGTAAATTCCACATAACTGCTTGAAGAACTATCTTCAAAACTACTCTTCTTATTGTTCTTTCCTTTTATTACCCTCATCTTCATCCCCATTATAATAATATAAACACATAAAATTTAAATTACAAACCTATAATGATAAATAAAAAGTACAGAACATAAAATACACATGAATTGGAATAAAATACAGGCTCTAACAATAAAGTACATGTATATTTAACAAAAGTACATGCAATATTCTCATAAAAAGTTGAAAAGTACATGCAATATTCTTATAAACTCTTCTTATAAATTTCAACAAAATACATGCTAACTAAGGTAATACATATCACCCGTTACGTGGTAATACCTAATACACGTTGTTCAACAAGTTATAAACCAAGATTCTCTGCTCCTAACATATTCAGAAAATAAGTGATACAATACATACATGCTAAACGTGCCATCATTTTCAAAACATCTTAAGCAATACTTCTCAATTCATTTTTCTAATTCCTCCACTTTCGATTCAGCTACTTGAAGCATTTCTACATCAAAAGTACACTTAATGTCTTCATATTAGTGGAAAAAACCAAGTATCCTTTTCCCTCTATCATTGATGCGAAGCATAATATAAATTTCATCATCATAAATAGTATTCACTGTTATTGTGAAAGGTTTTGTATTCTTAAGATCTTTAAAGGTTCAACCGATAATTTTTTAGGGAAACATGCTTGATAGTATGACTCCTAAACAATAACACAATAATAATACTTCCTACATGCTTACGGAATATTATTCAAATGCCGCAAGCGCGGACCATAATAACATAGGTTTGATTAAATTTGGAGATCACACACACACACACACACACACATATATATATATATATATATATATATATATATATATATATATATATATATATATATATATTATATAGAGTACACGCATAGTACATAAAAGTACACCAAATAAATTTCAATGTGCATGTACTTTATGAATTTGCATGTACCTTTTGAAACTACACACAAATTCAAAGAGTACATGTAGTCCTAAACAAATGACACTAGCGCGGAACACAATTAATCTAGAACCTATACAAATTCAAAGACTATGTACGATTGATTAAAAGTACACACACATTGTATTGAATCAAATCAAGTTCAATGTGCGTGTACTTTATGAATTTGCGTGTACCGTTTGAAAGTACAGGCAAATTCATAAAGTACATGCACATTGGATTGAATCAAATCAATTTCATGGTGTGTGTACTTTATGAATTTGCGTGTAATGTTTGAAAGTACATGAAAGTTCATAAAGTACATGCACATAATACATGACTTGTACAAATACATGACCTACGTTAAGAAAGTACACGAAGTCCTAAATAAATGCTGCTGGCGCGGGCCTCCATTAAGATAGGACCTATAAAAATAGAAAAAGTATGTAATATTCCAATCATGTATATATTCCCATTCCTTAATAAATTATGTATACAAGAGTAAATGTACATTGATGAAATACATAAATGTGCAGTCCTCAACGTGCAAAAAGTGTGTTTTGCATTTAAAATCCGGGCAATAAATGTATTTTTTCATATCATGAACAAGAATAATGTGATTTCATCAGTCCATGTATAATGTCTACAAATTTATACATATGAGAACACAAATTACATTACAAAATAAGGAAAAAGTTTTATAAAACCCAAGGACACAAAAGTAATACATGGAATACACAACAAAACACTAAAAAAGGACATACAGGTGATATCGAAAACAAAATTCTAAGAACACAACATATATAGAGTGTATGGTATAATCTTAAGAACCAAACTTGAGAACACAATATTACATTTAATTCACAATATATTACATAAAATGCAAATATATGAGAATGAATACATACTTGTTAGTGTTGTTTGGAAGAATTTGATTGAGAATATGAAATGCTTAGTAGAACTTCCACGATTAGGATTTTGATCGCTTTAATTTCTGTAAAGTACGTTTGTTTTGGAATTCAAGGGTATTTATATGTTGTTGTTGGACCAAAGTTTGATTGAGAATGAGAATTGTTTTGGGGGTTTTGATCGAAGAGACTTTACGTTTGGGGTTTTGATCGCAGAGAGAATTTGGTGTTTTTGATGCTTGAATTTCTATGAAGTGCATGATTGTTTTAAGTTCGGGGGTATTTATATGTTGGACCTAATTGTTTAAAATTTGTTGGACCTGGGTTTATAGTCCAAAATTGTTAGTCCAAGGACTTGACAGTAAACGCCCCTATTAATATTTATGACACGCACGCAATAAAAATATAAAAACTCAAACACACACATAAGATATAGAAAGGCTCATAATAAAATAGTAGTAAGAATAAAAATAAGGATAAAAATAGAACTATAAAACGAAGAACACTAAAAATATAAAAAAAAGAATATTAAAAAACATACACCTAAATATATACAGACATTGAAATGACGACACGCACGTTTTATATATTATTTACATAAAATAATAAAATATTAAAAATACAGTCACTAAAATAAAATGAAATGAAATAAAAATGACACAACCTAGATAAGATATATATCTGTATTAAAAAGAATACAAATATTATTACCACACACACACTGAGAATTCATAGGACAAGATAAGGATGGCCTGGGCCTAGGTTCGGGACATGTTTAGGCTTGGATAATTAGTACGGGAATTGGGTTTAACCTATTTTAACTGCATCACTGCCGCATTTGATGTACTTGACCACTTATTTATAGCAATTGCCTCGAATTAAGCTTGTTTGACACCGCAAATGCTTGACTTACAAAACAAGCAAATACCAACATAAGTCAAATTTTATCAAAAATTTGCAATTAAACATCGTCGATTTGGGGTTTTATTTAAACACTTTTGGGTGCTTACCAGTTCCGTAAGAGTCTCGAACACCTCTAACGGGACCAATGCAACATGTTGGAACAGATCGCATAGTCAAGGACTTCTGATTTGAGAATACGATACAAATTTACAAAGTATTAGACTTAGGATTAAAAACATCCCGTCAAGGGGTGAAGACGTAAAATAGTCACAAAACGGTCTTGTAAGAGGCGCGAACCCCTCGCACGGGACCAATGTAAATTGTTAAAATTGATCACTTAGTTAGGGGACTCCCGGTTTGAGAATACCACAAAAATTCGCAAACAACTAGAATTAGGCTTAAAAACATATTGTCAAAGGGTGAAGATGTAAAACAACCACGGGACCGATGTAACTCATCAAAATTGACCCGTGGTCACGGGACTCCCGATTCGAGAATATGATGAAAATTTGTAAACTCTTAGACTTAGGATTAAGAACATGCCATCAAAGGGTGAAAACATAAAACAACCAGTAACACCCCGCCCGCCCGGGGAGAGCGAACGGAGCGCTAATGCGATAAAATAAATCAAAATCCACAAGTGACAAGGTATAGAGCATCTAAATAAACCCACAATAATATAAATCCACTAATCTCAATCTCTTCAATTACAACAAGTCTCCCGAATAAATACAACATCTAACTCGAAAAATAAATACAAATCTCCAAAGATCTATACATCAAAATAATACAAATCTTTCCCAAACAATCCTCGCTAAAATTAATCTCCATAGCGCCCCAAAATCCGCGCTAACCTGCCACTAAAAGAAAATATGGGGAAGTACACAATACGACAGGAAATATGCTCAACAAATATATTAGCGATGAATAAAGCGTAACAACACTAGTACGAATATTCAAATCAAATGCGAATCTCAATAGCATTTATCAATAAATTTCTCAACAACACTTTAATCGGGTCACTAGGCCTCACCACATCCGTATATGCTTTATCAAGCCATAGCCCGGGAAACAGGAATTTTGGCGGGTGCCCAACATCCGTGCCGTATTAAAATCTCATGACAACGTGCTCATCAACAATATAATGATACCACATGAATCAAAATAATTTCAACAATTATTTTCTAGATTTCAATGAATTTAACAATTCAAATATGAGTTCAATTAATAAGAAATCAAAGAGAATGACACTCGTGAGATTTAAGGAGCATATTGTGTAAAACCCAATACCTCAAACCATGATGATAAACCAACGATCACATCCTCAAGATCAACTCAAAAGATCTACAAAAGCTCCTCCAAGAACCTCCAACAAAATAGCCCCAAGAGCACCTCTAATCTAAAGTTGGAACTCACAAATCTCAAGGACCAAAGTATATATAAAAAGAAAAGGAATATAAAATATATTTGCTACCAAAATTTGTGCCAAAAGTAGGTTAAAAGGATTTCCCACGACTCCCTTTTATAATGCAAAGAAATGAAGAGTTGGAATCCAAAAGACTACTTTAAATAAGGCAAAGAAATGAAGAGGTGGAAGTCAAAACAACTCCAAGAGTTAAAAACATTTTAAAATCATTTTAAAATTGGTTTTAACTCCGATTTCAGAACCGTTTGAAATTCTCGCCTTTAAAAATAATAACTAACATATTTGAGCAATACAAATAATTTTATCAAAAACTTTATTTTCCTCCATTTTCCATAAATTAATTAAAATAGCCCAAAATTACGCCGGTTATTACACTTCCCCACTAACAATGGAATTTCTCCCTCGAAATTCGCCAAATGCCTAACTCTAAAAAATCAGGCTAACAATCTCCAAAAATAATTTCGTCTCCAAAAATAAATTCCTCACATCTAATCTCGAAACTTATCACGAATATCACCTAAAATTTTCTATCTCCAAAAATTGCTAACCACGCAATGAACCAAAAATCCAAGCCCCGAGGGTTGTCGTATACCTAAGCTCTGATACCATTTGTAACACCCCGCCCGCCCGGGGAGAGCGAACGGAGCGCTAATGCGATAAAATAAATCAAAATCCACAAGTGACAAGGTATAGAGCATCTAAATAAACCCACAATAATATAAATCCACTAATCTCAATCTCTTCAATTACAACAAGTCTCCCGAATAAATACAACATCTAACTCGAAAAATAAATACAAATCTCCAAAGCTCTATACATCAAAATAATACAAATCTTTCCCAAACAATCCTCGCTAAAATTAATCTCCATAGCGCCCCAAAATCCGCGCTAACCTGCCACTAAAAGAAAATATGGGGAAGTACACAATACGACAGGAAATATGCTCAACAAATATATTAGCGATGAATAAAGCGTAACAACACGAGTACGAATATTCAAATCAAATGCGAATCTCAATAGCATTTATCAATAAATTTCTCAACAACACTTTAATCGGGTCACTAGGCCTCACCACATCCGTATATGCTTTATCAAGCTATAGCCCGGGAAACAGGAATTTTGACGGGTGCCCAACATCCGCGCCATATTAAAATCTCATGACAACGTGCTCATCAACAATATAATGATACCACATGAATCAAAATAATTTCAACAATTATTTTCTAGATTTCAATGAATTTAACAATTCAAATATGAGTTCAATTAATAAGAAATCAAAGAGAATGACACTCGTGAGATTTAAGGAGCATATTGTGTAAAACCCCATACCTCAAACCATGATGATAAACCAACGATCACATCCTCAAGATCAACTCAAAAGATCTACAAAAGCTCCTCCAAGAACCTCCAACAAAATAGCCCCAAGAGCACCTCTAATCTAAAGTTGGAACTCACAAATCTCAAGGACCAAAGTATATAAAAAAAGAAAAGGAATATAAAATATATTTGCTACCAAAATTTGTGCCAAAAGTAGGTTACAAGGATTTCCCACAACTCCCTTTTATAATGCAAAGAAATGAAGAGTTGGAATCCAAAAGACTACTTTAAATAAGGCAAAGAAATGAAGAGGTGGAAGTCAAAACAACTCCAAGAGTTAAAAACATTTTAAAATCATTTGAAAATTGGTTTTAACTCCGATTTCAAAACCGTTTGAAATTCTCGCCTTTAAAAATTATAACTAACATATTTGAGCAATAAAAATAATTTTATCAAAAACTTTATTTTCCTCCATTTTCCATAAATTAATTAAAATAGCCCAAAATTACGCGGGTTATTACACAACCATAAAATAGTCCAGTAAGAGGCACGAACAACTCACATGGGACTGATGTAACTCGTAGGATCTGATCTTGTAGCCATGGGACTGTAGATTTGAGAATACGATAAAAAGTTGTAAACTATTACACTTAGGCTTAAAAACATGTTTTCAAAAGGAGAAAACATAAAATAATCACTAGACGATCTCGTAAGTGTCACGAATACCTCGTAAGGGACTAATGTAACTCGTAGGATCTGATCGCATAGTCACGAGACCCCTAATTTTAGAATATGATTAAAATTTACAAATTGTTAGACTTAGGCACATAATATGTCGTCAAAGGGTGAAAACACAAAAAACCCACAACAAAACGGTCCCTGTTAGAGACACAAGCATCTCGAATGGGATCATGTAACTCATAGAAACTGATCCCGTACTTACATGATTCCCGATTTAAAAATACAATGAAAATTTGCAAACTGTTAGACTTAGGCTTAAAAATATGCCGTCAAAGGGTGAAAACATAAAATAACAATAAAATGGTCCTGTAAGAGGCACAGACACCTCCCACGATACAAATGCAAGAGGTAGGAATTGATCACGTAGTGAAGGGACTCCTGATTTGAGAATACGATTAAAATTTACAAACGGTTAGAATTAGGTTTAAAAGCATGCCATCAAAGGGTGAAAATATAAAACAATCACAAAACGGTATTGTAAGTAACACAGACAACTCGCATGGGACCAATGTAACTCATAGGAACTGACCGTGTATTCACAAGACTCCCAGTTTATGAATATGATGAAAATTTGGACATAGTTAGAGTTAGGCTTACAAACATGTTGTCGAAGGGTGAAAACATAAAACAACCATAAAACGGCCTTGTAAAAAGCATGAACACCTCACACGGGACCAATGTACCTCGGAGGAACTGATCGCGTATTCACAGGACGCCCGATTTGAGAATACAACTAAAATTTAAAAATGGTTAGACTTGGGCTTAAAAACTTCCTTTCAAAGGGTGAAAGCGTAAAACATACACAAAATGAACTTATAAGAGGGACGAACAACTCACACTCGCTCAATGTAAAATGTATGAAGTGATTGCATTGTCACAGGATTCCAGTTTGCGAATACAAAAAAATTTGCAAATTATTAGACTTAGAGTAGGTGAAAACATAAAATAACCATGTAACGGCTTCATAAGAGGCACGAACAACTGGCGCATGATCGATATAACTCATAGGAACTAACTGCATAGTCCCAGGACTCCCGATTTGAGAATACGATAATAATTTTCAAACTGTTAGACTTAGGCTTAAAAATGTACCGTGTAAGGGTGAAAACTAAAATAACCACAAAACGGTCCTCTTAAAGGCACGAGAACCGTGCCCAGGACTATATAACTTATAAGAACTGATTACGAACTCACGAGACTCCCGGTTTGAGAATGTGACATAATTTTGCAAACCGTTAGACTTATATTTAAAAACATTCCATCAAGGGTAAAATATAAAATAACCACAAAACAGTCCTGTAAGAAGCATGAACGCATCCAATGGGACCAATGCAATAGGAAGGAACTGATCGCATAATCAAGGGGATCCTGGTTTGAGAATACGCCAAAAATTTACAAACTAATAGACTTTGGATTAAAAACATCCCGTCAAAGTATTAAAAATGTCCCGTCAAAGGGTGAAACTAGAAAACAACCTCAAAATGACTCCGTAAGAGGCACATACACCTCACACAATACCAATGTACCTCATAGGAACTGAATGCGTAGTCATGGGACTCCTGATTTGAGAATACCTCAAGAATTTTCAAATCATTGGACTTTGATTAAATATATTCCATCAAGGGCGACAACATAAAACAACCATAAAATGACATTGTAAGAGGCACGAACAACTTATAAGAGATTGTTGTAACTCATAAAAACTATCTTATTCATGGAACTCCCGGTTTGAGAATACAACGTAAGTTTATAAATTGTTAGATTTAGGCTTAAAAACATGTTGTCAAAGGGTGAAAATTTAAAACAACCACAAACGATCACGTAAGCAGTACGAACACCTCGCACAGGATCGATGTAACTAGTATGAACTGACCATATAGTCACGGGACTCCCGATTTGAGAATACACCAAAATGTTTTTAAACTATTAAACTTTGGCTTAAAAGCATGCCATCAAAGGGTGAAGCATAAAAGAACCACAAAATGGTCCCTTAAGAGGTACGAATGCATCCCACGAGACCGATGTAACTCGTAGAAACTAAGCGCATAGAGAGGGGAATATCAGTTTGAGAATACGAAAAAATTTGTAAACTGTTAAACATAGGGTTAAAAACATGCTGTCAACGGGTGAAATCGTAAAATAACCAGAAAATGGTCACCTAAGCGGTACAAATAGCTACAAGAAACTGACATAGCTCGTATGAACTGACCGCTTAGTGATGGGACTTTAGATTTGAAAGGATAATGAAATATTGCAAACTGTATAACTTGGGCTTAAAATCATACCGTCAAAGGGTGAAACTGTGAAAACCCACAAAGCGATCCCATAAAAGGCATGACACTTCTCATGGGACCAATATAACTCTTAGGAACTAACCACCTAGTCACAGGACTCCCGATTTGAGAATATGATAAAATTAGCAAATTGTTAGACCTAGGCTTAAAACATGCCGTTAAAGGGTGAAACCGTAGAAAACCAAAAAATATTCTCGTAAGCGACACGAATGCCTCGCATGGGATAATGTAGCTCGTAGAAACTGATCGTTTATTCACGGGACTCTCGGTTTGAGAATACGATAAAAAATTACAAATAGTTAGACACGGGTCTAATAACATGCCGTCAAATTGTGAAAACGTAAAACAACCACTAAATGACCCTATACGAAGCATGAACTCCTCGCATGGGACAAAAGTCACTCATAGATACTGATCGCATATTCACGGGACTCCCAGTTTGAGAATATGATGAAAATTTCCAAACAGTTAGACTTGGGCTTAAATATAAACCGTCAATGGCTGAAAACATAAACAACAATAAAACAGTTCCGTAAGAGACACAAACACCTCGCACGAGATCGATGTAACTAGTAGGAACCGATTGCGTAGTCAGGGAGTCCTGATTTGAGACCACGATGAAAATTTTCAAACTGTTAGACTTAGGATTAAAAACATGACGTCAAAGGATGAAAACATAAAACATCCAGAAAATGGTCCCGTAAGTATCACGACCTCCTCACACAGGACCAATGTAACTCATAGAAACTGTCCGCGTATTTACAAGACTCTTTGTGTGAGAATATGACCAAAATTTACAAATAGTTAGATTTATCTTAAAAACATATCGTCAAAGGGTGAAAACCTAAACAACCACAAAATGACCCCATAAGAAGCATGCACACCTCGCACAGGACCAATGTAACTCATGGGAACTGACCGTATATTCATGAGACTCTCGATTTGAGAATACGACAAAAATTTAAAAACTGTTAGACTTAGGCTTAAAAACATGCCTTGGAAGGGTAAAGATATAAAATATACACAAAATGGTCCTGTAAGAGGGACGAACACCTTACACTGGACCAATAAAATATGTAGGAAGTGATCGCATGGTCATGGGATCCCAGATTGAGAATACGATAAAAATTTTCAAACTGCTAGACTTATCTTAAAAAAATGCCGTCAAAGGGTGAAAACATAAAACACCCAGAAAATGCCCCCGAAAAAGGCATGAACAACTAGTGCTGGACAACTACAACTCGTAGGAACAAACCACATGGTCATGGGAATATTGGTTTGAGAATGCGATGAAAATTTTCAAAATGTTAGACTTAGGCTTAAAAACATGCTGTTAAAGGATGAAAAATAAAAGTAGGTACAAATGGTCCTGTAAGTGGCACGAACACCTAGCACATGATTGATGTGACTCGTATGAACTGATCGCGTAGTCACAGAACTTTCGATTTGATAATTCAATAAAAAATTCCACACTATTAGACTTTCGCTTAAAGACATGTCGTCAAAGGGTGAAAAAATAAAATAACAACAAAACGATCCCATAAGTTGCACAAACACCTCACATGGGACCAATGTAACTTGTAAAAACTGAGCGCATAATTATGGGACTCCCAGTATGAGAATACGATGAAATATTATAAACTGTTGGATTTAGGCTTACAAATAAGCTGTCAACGGGTGAAAATGTAAAACAACTATAAAATGGTCCTTTAAGCGACATGAACGCCTTACACGGGATGAATATATAATGAAAAATTGTGAACTACTAGACATGGGCTTAAAAACAAGCAGTCAAAGGGTGAAAATGTGAAACATGAACAAAGAGGTACCATAAAAGGCATGAACATTTCGCATGGGATCGATGTAACTCTTAGGAACTAATCACGTAGTCATAGAGTTTTCGATTTAAGAATATGAAGAAATTAGCAAACTATTAGACTCAGGCTTAAAAACATGCCATTTAAGGGTGAAAATGTAAAATAGTCACAAACGGTCTTATAAGCAGCACGAACAGCTCACAAGGGACCAATGTAACTCGTAGAAACTGATCGCATATTCACGGGACTCCTGATTTGAGAATATTACAAATTTTTTTAAATAGTTGTACTCGGTCTTAAAAATATACTGTCAAAGGGTGAAAACGTAAAACAACGACAAAATGATTCTATAAGAAGCCTGAACACTTCGCATGGGACCACTGTAACTCGTACAAATTGGCTGCATATTCACGGGACCCCCAATTTGAGAATACAATGAAATTTTATAAATAATTAGACTTAGGCATAAAAACATGTCGTCAAAGGCTTAAAATGTAAAACATCCACAAAATTGTTTTGTAAGAGGCACAAACACCTCACATGGGACATATGTAACTCATAGGAATTGATCGCACAGTCAGTGACTCCCTATTTGAGAATACGATTAAGATTTGTACACTATTAGAATTAGGATTGAAAACATGCTGTCAAGGGTGAAAACATAAAAGAGTTAGAGAATGGTCTTGTAACCTCCACGATCACCTTGCACGGGACCAATCGAACACATGTTTAGTATTAATGAAATTATTAACGGTGATAGTGGGAGGAGTCCACCTTCTCTTCAAATGAGCCATACTCTTTCATCAATAGCTTTTAAACAAGATCTCATGCGGGCTTTCCAATAGGCCTAATTTGCGCCATCAAAGCTTGGCATCCGATTATATAAGTTATCCATCAGAAAAATTGTGAATTTTCAGTAATCAATTTTTCAAAATGATTGATATCACAAAAGTGTTTGCAGAAAAAAAAATCTCACGATAGTTTGGTAAAACCTGCTTTGATACCATTTTGTAAAAGGGGAATTTGTGATACCAATTTGTGAATGCGCAATAATTCAATGGATAAAACTTATTTAACTAGATGTCAATCTCAAAGAAATTTCAATTTTAATTAAACCCTAAACATGCATCTATGTGGTTCAATAAATAAAGCAATAAAGCATGCAATCACAAATTCAGGAAAAATCCCCACAGGGCAAAACCTTTATTTTACTAAATTTTGGAAATCGCAACTTACAACACTCTATAGAAATACTATAATGAATTCCCTCAAAACTAGGGCTGTCAATTTTTGACACGATAACCCGTTTATAGTAATAACCCGAATTGACATGAACATGACACGATTAGCATATATAGATTCAAGATTACCCAAAACTTATACTTAAATAAAAATCAACGCGACCCGAAAATGACAGGACTAACCCGAATTGCCACCTCTACTCAAAACCCCACAAAGATTGCAACCTTCGTTAGAAATGATTCCCTCAAGAATCACAAGAACTGCATTCCTCCTCTTCAACACTGAATACCCTCAAGTATCCCCAAGATCAGCAGTGAAGCAATCTCCCCACAAGAATAACTTTGATAAAGAAGTGTTTGGGTTCCAAAGATGATTCACAAAAGAACTGGGACTGTTTATGTGAATTAAAAAAAATGTTTTAGCTATAAAAAGTGAAGACTCTCTTCCAGCTGTTCTGCAGATTGCGTAAATGAAAAGTCTTAATGAAAATCTTCCTGAAAACAAGTTTTTATCGAAAAACAAAATATTTTAGGCGGCGAAAAGTCATTCGAACGATATCGTCAGGTCGTTTAAACGAGAATGAGATCTCGTTAAAAGTGGTTTCGAACTACCCAATCAAACGACCTTAAAAAAACAAAATAGTACGCCTTCGTTTGAGCCATATGAGAAACTGGCATCAAACGAGGTATCAAATGACATGCCAATGTCATCTGAACGACATTGCAGTTTCATTTGAATTTGTGAAAACATTTTAAATTTGAAAAATGCCTCATTTTGTAAAAAATAGTTTAGAAAAAGAATCTTAACGCTTATTAAAAAATCTACGTAACACAAAACTAAATCCATACCAAAATTTCTTCAAGTTATAGAATTATGTTGAAGATGCTTGATATTTGGATCCATCTTCTTGAACGTGTGAATGTGAATTACCTTGACAATTGGAAAAGGATACGCCATACATAATGTAAACTAAGAAGTAGGGATAATATGGAAAATATGTTATTACAATAGTCGCAAAATAGCTTTGTAAGAGGCACAAACACCTCGCACAGGACCAGTGTAAGTCGTAAGAACTGACTGCGTAGTCATAAGACTCCAGATCTGAGGATACCACAAAAAATTACAAATAGTTAGAATTTCTCTTAAAAAATGTCGTCAGAGGGTGAAAACATAAAACAACCACAAAACGGCCCCGTAAGAGCACGAATACCTCGCACAGGACCATGTAACCCGTAAAAATTGTCACAGGACTCCTAATTTGAGAATACAATGAAATTTTCAAAGTGTTAGACTTAGGATTTAAAACATGCCATCAAAGATAAGAAACACAAAACAACCAAAAAGCGACCTCGTAAGAGGTGCGAACACCTCGCACGAGACCAATATAACTCATTGGAATTAACCGCATAGTCACGAGACTTATAATTTGAGAATACGATGAAAATTTACAAACTGTTAGACTTAAGGCTTAAAAACATGTCGTAAAAGGGTGAAAACATAAAATATCCAGAAAACGGTCCCGTTAGAGGCATGAGCACCTCGATGGGACCATATATCTTATAAGTACTAAACGTGTCTTCACGGGAATCTCAATTTGAGAATACGACGAAAATTTGCAAACGGTTAGACTTAGACTTAAAAATATTCCGTTAATGGGTGAAAACATAAAATAGCGACAAAATGGTCCCGTAAGAGGCATAAGGACCTCTAACGGGACCAATACAATACGTAGGAGCTGATCGCGTAGTCAATGGGCTCCCAATTTGAGAATATAATGAAAATTTGCAAATTATTAGACTTTTGATGAAAAACATCTCGTCTATTGGTGAAAGCTAAAAAGTTTCACAAAATGGCCCCGTAAGAGGCACGAACACCTCATATGGGACGGATGTAACTTGTAGGAATTGATCGCATAGTCATGGGACTCCCGATTTAAGGTTTCCATGAAAATTTGCAAATACTTAGACTTGGGTTTAATAACATACCGTCAAAGGGTGAAAATGTAAAACAATCACAAAATGGTTTTGTAAGAGGCACAAACACATCACAGGAACTGATTTAACTCATAGGAACTGACTGCATTATCACGGGACTCCCGATTTGAGAATGAGATGAAAATAGTAAACTATTTGACTTAGGCTTAAAAACATGCCGTCAAAGGCTGAAGATGTAAAACAACCATAAAACGTTCTCCTAAGTGATAAAAACACCTCACAGTGTAACTCGTAAGAACATATCGCACATTCAAGGGACTCCTGGTTTTAGAAAATGATAAAAAATCGCAAATAGTTATAATTGGGTTTAATAACATACTGTCAAAGGGTGAAAATGTAAAATAACCACGAAATAACCCTATAAGTGGCACAAAAACTTCACACGGAACCAATGTAACTCGTAGGAACTGATCGCGTATTTACGGGACTCCCATTTTGAGAATACAACGAAAATTTACAAATAGTTATACTTAGGCGTATAAACATGCCGTCAAAGGGTAAAAATGTAAAATAGATGCAAAACGATGTTGTAAGAGGGATGATCACCTCACACGGGGCCAATATAACTCGTAGGAACTGACCGTGTACTCATGGGACTCCCAATTTAAGAATATGACAAAATTTGCAAATTGTTAGACTTAGGCTTAAAAACATGCCTTCAAAGGATGATAATGTAAAATATCTACAAAACGGCCTGTAAGTCACACGACCACCTCGCACGGGAGAAATATAGAAATTGACAGCGTAGCTGCATAGGTGCGGGAAGAATATGATGAAAATTTATGAATAATTAGACTTAGGCTTAAAACATGTTGTCCATAAAAATGGTCCCGTAAATCGCATGACCACCCCTCTTGGGACCAATGTAACTCATAGGAATTGGACGCATAGTCACGGGACTCCCGACTTGAGAATACAAAGAAAATTTGCAAGCTGTTTGACTCAGGCTTAAAAATACGCCGTCAAAGGAAAAATGTAAAATAATAAAAAAGGCCTCCTAAGAGGCACGAAAACCTCGTGGGGGACCAATGTAACTCGTAAGAGTTGATGGCGTACTGGCGGGACTCACAATTTGAGAATAAAATGATAATTTCTAAATAGTTAGAGTGAAGCCTAAAAACATGTGGTTAAAGGGTGAAAATATAAAACAACCATAAAATGGTCCCGTAAGAGGCACAAAATCTCGCGAGACTAATGTAACTTATAAGAACAGATCGCCTAGTCACGAGACTCACAATTTGAGAATATGACAAAATCTACAAACTATTAGACTTAGGCTTAAACACAAGCTGTCAAAGGGGGAAACCATAAAATAACGACAAAACGGCCCCATAAGACGCATAAACATCTCACATGTAACGGATATAACTTGTAGGAACTGATCGCGTAAACACGGGAGGGACTCCCCATTTGAGAATATGACCAAAGTCATACTATTAGACTCATGCTTAAAAATACATTGTAAAGGGGTGAGAACATAAAACAATCACAAAAAAATCCTGTAAGAGGCAAGAACACCTCGCACGAGGCTAGTGTAACTCATAAGAACTGACCACATAGTTAGAGATTCCCGATTTGAGAATACAATGAAAATTTACAAACTATTTGACTTAGGATTAAAATCGTCAAAGGGTGAAAATGTAAAGCAAACACAAAGTGATCTTGCAAGAGGTATGAACACCTCGCATGGGACCGATGTAACTCGTAAGAAATGACCGATTAGTCACGGGATTCTCGGTTTGAGAATATGACAAAAAATTGAAACAGTTATACTTAGGCTTATTTGATTACCGATATCTTCTCTCTTTTGTGACTTATATTTTTTGTAGGATAACATTTCAGTTTTAGATTTTATTCACGTGGAGCATATGAATAAATCAATTGTGTACGCCAAGTAGTTTGTTTATTTATTGTTGTTGTTGACATTCGAGCTTGTTGGAACACGAGGTCCCCAATTTTAAACTTTTAAATAAGAATTTACTTTAAGTGCAGAATAGGTTGGTTCAAACACATGAACAACTTACAAATTTTAATTTCTTACAAATTAAAATTAAACCAAACTAAAAGTGACATTAAATTAATCAACTAACAAAAATTCACTTAAACAAATTAACTTAATTCAAGTCCTAAAATTGGCCTACACAAATTAGTTCATTTTTGCAAATTAGGCCAAACCAAATTTTACCAAATTAAGTTATCTTGACTTGAATTAAATTAATCTAAAATTTCGCACAACCTAATTTTAGCACCAAATTAAACTTTAGTGTGATAAAACCCGCTTTTATCTTGAATTACCTAAGCATGCATTCTAATGTGATTTTGCAAGATAAAGAGAAATAAATCACAGTACGCCGTGATGTACGAGGAAAACCCAAAATTGGAAAAACCTCGGACGACCCTTAGCCTTAAGCCCACTAAGTAAATAATTTTATAAATACAAGACATATGACTTACGAAACTTGACTTGACTCCTCCAAGCCCTTGACACGTCTTCTTGCATCAACCTCTGCTTAGCCGACAATCCTGGACTCCACTGAAATCTTAGAATCCTTTAATGAAGCTTTTGGACAACCATCAACCCGCACTCGAAGCCTTTCTCCGAGTGGGAACGCCTTAGCACGCAAATAAACACCTTTAGGGTGGAGAAGAACCCAAACTATCTTCTTTATGGGTATAGAAGCAAAACCGGTGCCAAACCCTCCAACCAAGATATATATATAAATATATATATATATAAATATATATATATATATATATATATATATATGTAGAACTTGGATTAAACAAAACTACTGGGTGTAAAACTTAGTTTTGTTCTTAAGATAAATTCATTTGAGAAACAAACACCAAGGGACTTTTTGTTTGAAGATTTTTTCTCTCTCAAGCCTTTGGAAATTATGAAAAAGTCACTTTAAAAATTTGGTTCCCGCACATCTTAAATTATGGCAAAAAGTAGTGGGAAAATAGGAAAAACTACCAAAAAACTATTCCCGCCAAATCTCGCTCAAACGACTTTTTCATTCGAACGACATTTCATTCGAACGATTTTTCTAACAATAATCCAGTGGAAAAATGACAATCTCGTTAGAAGTTCTCGTTCGAACGACCTGGGAATCTCATTCGAACGAGATCCCAGTTCATTCGAATGACTTGTCAGAAAAATAATAAAACTTCATTTTTAATCCCCAAAATTTTTATGTAAAGCTCTAAAATAATATTTTCTGAGTAAACTAAAGTCGTTAAAATTATTTTAAGCATTTGATAAAATACACCCAATTAAAATATCCAAGGTTTTAAATATACATAATTGCATTCATACCTTTTGGAGACCTTGGAACAATGTGATGTTGATGACGCATAAACGAGGCACACAAACCAGCAAATGATGTCCACTTAAAATGCTGACCGCTATGTCTTCAACTTTACGTGTTATAGGCTTGAAGGATACAAATGAACACTATCCTATGACTCAAATATTTTTGTCCAGAATTGAGCGAACACTACATAAGACTCAATTGGAAATTTGTGTCCTTACAAATATCCCCCTTTGGCTATTCTGGGATAAAAACCAAACAAAAATCCTAAAGGGCCATCAAGCTCAACTAGACTAAAAGAACATCCCTCCCCAAAATAAAAAATATAAAGCTTGACTCAAAACCCAAGGATGAATAGTTTTTCCGACATAGAGTTGCCGCTAGGGAAATTCTTGCACAATTAAACAAAACATTCAAAGCATAGGGAATATCAAAATATTCAATGCAATGAAAATAAATACTCCCCCTAAATTAATTCTTCCATTTTTATCTAACAACAACCTACTTAGAAAGACGTATCCCCCTAAGTTAAATCTCCTAAACTAAAGGTTTAGATACCACTTCTCCCCCTTTTTATCCATGAATAAACAAAGGTGATAGAATTAATTAAATACTCATTTCTCCCCCAATTTAACTAAGTACCATTTCTTCCCCTAAAAACTACATAAGGGATATAAATATGGAAAAACAAGTAAACATGATGGAGTATAGGGTGAGAAGAACATTAAGGCATATGGGCAACAATAAGATAACTAATCCATACCAATATTACTAGATACCAACTATGATGTGACAAAAAAATAATACCAATTTGAAAAATAAGAGGCTAAGCCTGAGATATGAAACCAAAATTTGCAATAGGTTAGATACCAATTAGGAATTAGAAGCATCAATGGACTAGCTAGCATTGCAAAGACTTAGAAACAAATAAAATATCATATATATGTATACATACTATATACAAAAATATGCACAAGCACTCATATGTAGATATAACATACAAATGACACAAAATAAAATAACATAAGATTTCTACACTCTTATGGCATAAATGTGTCATATGGAAACATAAGTGAAGGGGTGTGAACTATATACCAATGAATTAAGACCCAATCACTTAAATATGTTCACGGAGTTATCATTTGATTGCAAACTTTATATAACATATATATAAAACCTCATGTGAAGGAATATGAACTCAAAGAACAAAATAAACACAATGAATACAAACCTCGAATTTCGATGATTCTACAAACCAATACAGTCATGACAATAAAAGCTTAATTAGGTTTCAAAGTCATTGTGCAAACCTGTTAATATATCCAACCAAACTCCTTAATAATTTTTCCTTTTCTTTTATTTTTGAACATATTAACTAAACTATTTTTGGTCTAGGCAAATATTGCCACATTTTTAAGGCCTAATATTCAATGGTGGCTTTTCACCCAAATAATTTTGTCTTTCGTAGACCGAATCCATTGATAAACAACTACACCGGATAAACTTATTTTTATATATTTTTTTAAATTCCAGAAACGGTTATTACATGCACAAATCCTCCATAGTCATAGAAAAATGTAGATGACTAAATTGATGGGAAAACATCTCACTTAGTTCAAATATACATGTGACATTTCAATTTCAAATGAGCTCGTGCATTTGTGAATAGAGGCATATAAAAATAATCCTTTAGCAATATACATTCAAACTACTCCATGTAACTATGATAAAGAACAATTTAAGAACTAAAATACACAACCAAAGGTTCTATCCACATGGGAGCGGTAAATGAGGATTCAATAAATGTATATGCCACAAAAGTGTGTAAAACTCCACAAAATAAATCTTTTTGAGTTTTTCAAAATTTAAAGTAAAACAAAATTTATCTCAAAGGACAAAAAACAATCTTTTTGTATTTTCATATTATACCCAAAAATGAAAAATAAAATACAAAACATAAACTTGTCATAATTCTAGCAAAATTAATACAATAAGGCATGGGCTTGAATATGACAAATAAACATACAACTAACAAGGATATAACATTAGGCATGAGTAGTGTATGTAAACATGCAAGCAATTACTCATATGATATAGAAAGTGAAGAGTCATGTGCAAGCATGATTGAACCATCAAAAACTGAAAATTCTGAAAAATACATATTTTCCAAAAAAAAAAAAATCCTTAAAAATAGGACATAAATTTCTAATTGAGTCTTATGTAGTGTTGGATCAATTCCTGAAAAAAACATTTGAGTCATAGGATAGTGTTCATGTGTATCCTTCAAGCCTATGACACATAAAGTTGAAGACGTAGTGGCCAGCATTTCAATTGGACATCATTTGCCGATTTGTGTGCCTCGTTTATGCGTCATCAACATCACATTGTTCCAAGGTGTCTCCAAAAGGTATGAATGAAATTATGTATATTTATAACGTTGGATATTTTAATTGGGTGTATTTTATTAAATGTTTTAAATAGTTTAAGACTTTATTTTACTAAGAACATATTATTTTAGAGCTTTACATAAAAGTTTTGGGGCTTAAAATGAAGATTTTTATTTTTTGATAAGTTGTTCGAATGAACTGGGATCTCGTTCGAATGAGATTCCCAGGTCGTTCGAATAAGAACTTCTAACGAGATTGTCATTTTTCCACTGGATTATCATTAGAAAGGTCATTCGAACGAAACGTCGTTCGAACAAAAAAAATCTTTCGAACGAGATTTGGCGGGAGCAGTTTTTTGGTAGTTTTTCCCATTTTCCCACTACTTTTTCCCCACTACTTTTTTCCATAATTTAAGATGTGCGGGAACGAACTTTTGAAGTGACTTTTGCATAATTTCCAAAGTCTTGAGAGAGAAAAAATCTTCCAACATTAAGTCCCTTGGTGTTTGTTTCTCAAATGAATTTATCTTAAGAACAAAACCAAGTTTTACACCCAATAATTTTGTTTAATCCAAGTTCTCTCTCTCTCTCTCTCTCTATATATATATATATATATATATATATATATATATATATATATCTTGGTTAGAGTGTTTGGTTTGGGTTTTACTTTTATACCCATAAAGAAGACAATTTGGGTTCTTCTCCACCCTAAAGGTGTTTGTTTGCGTGTTGCGGCATTCCCACTCGGAGAAAGGCTTCATGTGAGGGTTGACGATTGTCCAAAACCTTCATTGGAGGATTTCAAGGTTCTGGTGGAGTCCTCAATCATCGTCTAAGAAGATGTTGATACAAGAAGATGCGTTAGGGGCTTGAAGGAGTCAAGCCGACTTAAGGCTAGGAGCCATCCGAGATTTTTCCTGTTTTGGAATTTTCTCGTACATCGCGGCGTAGTGTGATTTATTTCTCTTTATCTTGCAAAATTACCTTAGAATGAATGCTTAGGTAATTCAAAATAAAATTGGGTTTTATCACACAAAATTTTAATTTGGTGCTAAAATTAGGTTGGGTGAAATTTTAGAATAATTTAATTCAAGTCAAGATAATTTAATTTGGTAAAATTTGGTTTGGCCTAATTTGCAAAAATGAACTAATTTGTGTAGGCAAATGTTAGGACTTGGATTGAGTTAATTTGTTTAAGTGAATTTTTGTTAGTTGATTAATTTGATGTCACTTTTAGTTTAGTTTAATTTTAATTTGCAAGAAATAATTTTTGAAGAAAATTAAAATTTGTAATTTGTGAACCATCACCTTTTCGAAATTGAACATTCATATTTTCCGGGATCAACGCCCCCAACAAGTGGTATCAAAGCTTTAAGTATTAAAAACTATCGTTTTCAGAGCTTATTATTTTTAATTTTTGAATGGCCGTGCGGGCTTTTGTGTTGATTAAATAGGTTGGTTTTCATGTATAAACGAAGGAGAATCTATCGAATCTTTTTAAAAATTGTAATGAGTTGTCGATACGATTAACTAATATATTTGAATATTTTATTTTACTATAATCTTATTTTGATAAATGATTATTATTGATTGATGGTTATGTACAAGTAGTTGAAGAGATATGTTTTTGGGCATGTCTACTATTGTGACATTGAGAGAAGTTTTTTTTAGCCTGAAAACTATATTTATGATCTTAATTTTAAGGACGACTTTTCTTTTGACAATTTCATTTCTTATTAATAGTATGATTTTGCAAATATTTTAGTATCTTGACTTGGATGCGACAATTGTTTGTACTTATTGATTTAAATATTTATATTGGATTGTTAGATGTTGTTTAATGGAAAAATTTGTTATTAGATATGTGTTTCAATGAATGTAGTTGATATATTGCGTTTGTGGTTAGATGATTTGACTTATAATATAAATTTAACGTCATTTATTACTGCACTATAAAGCATATGATAATATATTTGTTTATGATAAATTTTTTACCAACTGGGATGGTTGTGCCGTCCTAATTGGGTTATCAATTAGGATAGTTATAAACCAGAATCTGATTAGTATTAGGGACGAATAAACCATCCTTGTTCTTTGCGTGAGAGTGGGAAGTTTTTCATGGGAATGCCTTTTAGGACGACAATATCTGTCCATAATGCCAAATGTTAAGCGTCCATTAATTAACACTTAGTACGGTAAAATCTATCCCTAAAATATTTGCAATGCCTAGTATAAGGGAAGGATTTTCACCGTTGCAAAATCCTTCCAATATACTCTTTTGGACCGATTTTTTGCTTTTAGGGACGGATTTTTTCTATCCCTACTACGTATTTTTCTTGTAGTGTAGTTCCATTCACTTTTCTTATCTAACATAATATAGTAGCATGTGTGAATTTTATTCATCCAAATTAAGATAAACTAACAAAAGCCTTTATATGAAAGTGATTAAATATCAGCATGTCTTATAAAGGAAAGGGAGATACGAGGGTTCAAATCTTATTACTAGCAATCCATTTTTTTTACTCTCGACAAACTATTCATTAAAATGCATATAATTTCATCAAAACTCCGAGCTCTTGCTACACACATTTTTCATATATTTGTATATCTTAACTTGTAAGTAGACAACTCACTCAGACGTGCCTTGTCCCAGCTACTTAAGGTCAACTACGTAAGCCTTATTTTAAAATTCTGGCCTGCATGGATTTTAAATTATGAGTATTATTTGTTTCCTGATTATCTGTAAGGTCTACCTCCTCCCTTAATATTATTGTCAATTTAGATCATATCACTAGTATTGTTGCTTGTTATCTCAAATTTCTCAATTAAGAAGTGTGTGCCATGTAACTTTAAGGAGTTGAGGCCTATGACAGAAGAAGTCACAAAACATCTGAATATGCAGGTTTGCATTGTAATGTGTGTTACATACATGTTTCTTATTTTTATGAACTTATTTATACTAATTTATTGCGTGATTTAGGTGCACGACTGGGATCTGGTGAAAGAAAATGGTATATTGTAGTTAAATCAAACATGGAAAGTCAAGAGTTTCAAACGAAGATTGGTGTTCTTTCAGGCTGTAGCTGATCTCGTAGAAGCTAAAGGTATCTTATTTAATAGTGTTATTACTCAAATCCTACTTGCCTTGCATTTTGACGAAAATTGGTATGCATTACTTTGCCTATGATGTTACAATGTATTACCACCCTGTGATGTTAACAATAATTTTTGACACTTACAAAATTTGAATTCGTAAAATGTAGTCGCTTGTAGCAAATGAGTAATTCTAGCACCTTCTTCTGGTACAGAATATAAATAAAATGTTGATGTTGTTTTGCCAACATCGTTTGCAAGAAAACTTATGTCAACAAGAGCAAAAGTTTATATCTCATCTCACTTAAAAATTATTTGTTATTAATTTTTCTCTTTATAATTTTTATCATTTTATAATGGAACTCATATATATGAATATATAGATAATGAACTCATGACATTCAATTTACGTAGCCATGAAAATCCTAAGGTTTTTATTAAACTCCTTACCATTTCTAGGTCTTTATTAAAATTATGGCATCAACTACAGGAGATAATGTTTTCTTCAAAGAAAAAGAAGAATAAAAACATCATGATTTATGGATGAGTTTGAAAAAAGGGTGGAAGCTGAATGGAGGTGAATTTCAATTTCAATTGTGAAGCATAAAATCCATGATTCAAACAAAACTAGAATGTATTTATATAGGGTGCAAATGTTTGAATGTTAATATCACCTTCAATAAACTCAAAAATTATAATTGTTACTTTGTTAAACCAACTTTAAACTATTGAAAGATAGCTTTTTATCAATTTACTAGGCATGAATACGACATATTAGACAAAAAAATAAAGCTCATTCGAACATCCAATACCTAAGCCTTGTCAATTGGATGTGTACGTAGATATGAACTATAAAAAATGGTCTTCATGCAACATAAGCCTTATCTCCCCAAGGATTTTCCTTTATTAATTTATTTTAAGGATTTATTAATGTACCTATGAAATTCGGGAGGCATAAGACTTACCATCCGAAGGCAAAGGATGATAGAGGGCTTGCTTCCCAAACACTTTATTCGCTTTGTTGCTTAGAATATAAATTCCTGTACAAATTAGAAGGTAAAAAACTACATATGAAAATGCCCAAGCGTGTCTAGAGTTGATCTATCTAAATTTGATGTCTCGAGTTTTAATAAACACCACATTTTAATTTAATGATCGCCAATAACATAACAAAAATTATTCCTCGACACTATTATGCTTAAAAGTGATTCTACATCATGTTTAAATTTGTATGTGTGCTAATATCCAAAACATTGCTCTTTCTTTTGTCCTGAATCTTTAGTGGGTGGCAAAACCCATTAAAGGAAGTCGACGGTCAAGTGTTGGGTCTTGCAATATAGTAATTGGTAGAAAAACCATGGATGTTACGGTTTGAGTCTTTAGTATAGAGATTATTGCATTTTCTTGTTATGTTTCAGAGATAGGGTGTCATATCAAAGGAACCTGGTGGATATATGCCTGGACAGGGTGTGGAAACCTACTAGGCATATATAGAATAGTGTTCAGGGAGGCCTTAAAACGAACTTAGACTGTTAGATGTAGAATCTATTGTAAGGATATAAATTTCCAATTGAGTCCCTTTATTGCTTTGAATTAATTCCGTGAACAAAACTGTGTTTGTAATATGTCATAGGGAGATTTTATTTTGTCATGATCCCACTTGGTCTATGACGTATTGGAAGAAATTGAAGACGTTACGACAAAGCTTCAAAGAATTAATCATGCCGAAGTTTAATTGGTGCAAGTTTATTCATCTTCAACTTAATTTCATTTCGAGATCAAACAAGTATGAATGCGTATAATTCATGGTGCTTGGAATTGTTTTTATAAAATATAAGGATGTATTTTTATAAAGAAAAAATGTTTTTAAAGTGTTTTAAATGGTTTACACTTCGTTTTATTCTGATAAGCTCGAAATAGAGTTTGACTAATTTGGATCTCTTTTAAAAGAGATGTTTTAAATAAAAAGTCAAAAAAGTCAAACCGTTACAGCGTTGTTTAAACGGCATAAGATCTCGTTCGAACGAGATACCTATGTCGTGCGATCGAAATGGCTATGTCGTTCGAACGACACATTTTTTGAGGCGGCTCTTAATTTTTATTTAAAGCGTGGTTTCGTCAGAGTTTAGTAAGTGTGCATCTGGAAAAACAGTTTATCATCCAGTACGTTGTTTGCAAATGTTTTCTGAGGTTTAGAAAGCTTAAACACATCCTTAGAGTTTGCAAAGATTCAAGTTATCATTCTTATATGTTTAAGTGATCTTGATTCACCAAGAAGGTTTGTTCTATAATTGAACATTAGGGTTTTGCGGTGAAGAAAAGAGAAGGACTTCTTGTTCGACATCGTAGATGTATAAAAGCCATTCCATGGACACCGAGACATACATGAATGCGTGTGTTGTGAACAGGAATCATGGAAGACGGAATTTATTTGTGGGCACTATTGAAGAACGGTAGAAGATTAGAAGGAGTGTCAAGACCCATGGGGATCGAGTCATTGAGTAAGGCTAATCTGTTTTTTTAAAACCATTGTTCATAGTGATTGTCTGGCTTGGGCTGTCCGAGGTTATTTTCCTGTTTTGGATTTTTCCTCGTATACATGCCATTGTGAGTATTCTTTACGTTACTTTACTTGCTTTAATCACTAGATGCGTGTTTAGGATTGATCAAGATAAAATCGATTTAAAGTAAGAATTGGGTTTTTCACAACGTGGTTTGGTGCACATTAAAAGTAGGATAAATTTTTGGTAAAAATTGGTTTGATTTGAAACACACATAAGGGACCACCCCAACATTGATTCAAATTGGTATCAGAGCTAGAAAACATATTTTATTTATTTTGTGATCCCGTGTGTTTTCAAAGATGAATTTTGGATATAACGAATTTTCTCGAACTCCTGTTTTTGATGGCACTAATTACACTTATTGAGGGGGATGAGAATGAGATGTGCATTAAAATATATTGATGAGCATGTGTGGCTTGCATTTGAAAAAGGTTGGACACCCCCTGTCAGTATTATAGGTGTGGTCACTAGTTTAAAGCCTATTGAGTCACGAACCAAAACTGAACAAAGTCTTGCACAATATAATTCTAAGGGTCTTCACGTTATTTATTCACATGTGACACAGGAAGAATATCATAGAATTATGACTTGTGAAACATCAAAATAGGCTTGGGATATTTTGGCACTCACTCACGAGGGCACTAGCACGGTTAGGGCGTCAAAACTTCAAAATCTCAGTACATAGTTTGAGACCATTAGGATGTTAGAAAGTGAGACTTTTGATGAGTTTTATGCTAGGTTGCTCAATATTTTCAATTCGTTGTTCAACCGAGGTGAGAAAGGTCTCGACAACCGTGCCATTAAGAAAATCCTTAGGTCGTTGCCTAGTAGGTTTGGCGCGGAAGTGACCTTTTTAAACTCCTTGGGTAAGTTAGAGTTGACGAAACTAGAAGAGATTGTAGGTGACTTACAAACCTATTAAATCGACATGATTACCTCAAACAAAGTTCCTAAGAAAGAATAGGGTATTGCTTTGAAAACCCGAAAGGAGGAAATTAAAGTTTTGGATTCCTATTTTGAGGATTTTGCTTTGTTGGCAAAGAAATTTAAAAAATTTATTAAGTTTCAAAAGCAATCGAAAGATGCCAAGAAATTTGAAAAATTCAAGAACAAAAAATTAGATCCCACCTCTAATGATAAGTTTGAGAAGCCTAAGAGAGATGAGTTGGATAACTATTTTGGGTGTGTGGGGTACAATCACAAAGTGAAGGAGCTTCCCACTAGAATTAAGAAAGAGGGGAAGCAACCCATTGTCTATAGTGCTAACTTAAGTGATGGTGATACGGAAGAGGGAGAGAGTTACCCCATTGATCGTAACATTTTTGCGTTTATGTCATGTCATGTGAGAGACAATGATTCTCATGTGCATGACACTTTCGAGGAGGTTTTGAGTGTATCCCATGTTAGTGAGGGCGAAGAGAGTGACGAGGAGGAGGTAGATTTGACAGAGTTGCAAAATGAGTTTAATGAGTTGTATGCCGAAATGATCAAGGTGAAAAAATCTAACTCTAAATTTCAAGCTAAGTTGAATGAGCGTGCCATAGAAAATAATGATAGTTTGATTGAGGATCTTAGGGAACGAGAGAAGAAGTTTAGGGAGAAACTAGAGTTTATGGAGAAAGAGAGAGATAATCTACGTGGTTTGATGGAGTCTTTAAAAAAGGAAATTTTAGCGTTTGAGGAGTCTAGGCGTTGCTAGAGTCTAGGATTTATGAGTTAGAGGAGAGTTTGAGAGACTCGTTTAGAGTTGAGTTTAATTTGGAGGCTAGGTCGAAGAAGTTAGATTAGATCTTAGTCACCGTCCCAATTAGGGAGATATGGGAGGTATAGGTTTTGATGAGAGAGTTTTTCCCATTCCCCCCGCACGTGTGAGAAACACTAGGAAGGTTTGAAAAGGTCCACATATAGGTAATCATTCCCACCGTAGCTAGACTCGCACATTTTGTGGTAGGAAAGGTCACCTTAGGCGTCATTCTTACAACCTTAGACAAGCTCCTAGGAAGTTTAGGAATAAAGTTGCCCCTATTTTCCAAACCCCCATGCGTCATTTTACACCTACTTGGGTTAGGAAATCGGATTTAGTGGCTTTAGGATTTAAACTTCATGATTCTCGTTTGAGCGCACTTGATTCTTCCCATGCAAAATCTAAAGGATGATAGTGTTGCCTTATTTGTCATATGCTAGTTTGCTTCATGATATATTCATAGCTAGTATTATGACATGTGTATCATTTTATATTATAGTTTTCATTTGTGAGTCCTAAATACAAAAAGATTTTGTTTTTAAGAAATTTTTTAAAAAATCCAAAAAGATTTTGTTTTTGAGAAAACTTTTGGAAAACCAAAAATATTTTGCTTTTCTTTGAGTTAAAATATGAAAAGCAAAAAAGATTTTTGTTTTTTGTTTTTGAGTTTACATGTTTGATATGGCATATTAGTGTGCTTGGAACCCCCCATCGTTTCATATCCATGTGGCTAGGACATTTGGTCTTTATTATCGATGCTTATAAAGATCTTAACCATTGTTTATATGTGTTTGTTTCGAAGTTGATATGCATATTGATTCGACTTTGTATAGATTCCAACATTGCACACATGCACGACTTTATATGGATGTTTGACTTCTCTTGCATATTTGAATTTGGTGAGGCGTTCTTATCTCAGTCTTGCCATCCATGCGCAAGTAGAATTAAGGAGAAATGTGCATGTAAGAATTGTTTATCGTGAGGATTTTAATTGGTACCTAATTGAAAAAATAATGAGTGATTCACAGGCAAGGGCTGCGAGAGTTCAAAATTAACTCGTCATGAAAACCACCATTTAAAAGAGCCGAAAAGAAAAAGAATTTGCTAAGAAAAAGGTCGAATAAGATTATCTCTAAGTTGAGAATTCTAGAAACCTCAAAAGAACTTGAAAAAGTTTGTTTATGAGGGAGTTTGGTTGGACAAAATTTAAACAGGTTTGCACAACTAATCCTAATATTGAAACATTGTAATTTGACGCTATTGTTTGTAGAATCGTCAAAATTCTGGATTTGTGTGCATGTAGTATGTTCAGTTCATTAAGCTCACTCTTTAATTGTCATATGGCTATGATAATGTTTGATGATTTATCGTTATTAATTAGAGCTTCTTGATCGTTTCGATGTGTCGGCATTGTGACTCCTTTGTAGTAGTTTCATGGCCATTCATTCCATATCCATGTTTGAGCACATCGATACTATGTTTGCATGTAACTCACATTATTAGTTTTTATGAGTTTTTGCGTTTTGTATTAAAAGCTTACTGTTTTGTTGCTGTCTGGCCCTTCCACTGATTTTTTTCCGAAATTGTTTTCGCTGGGCAAAAATGTAATATATTTCTAGGAAAATGTGAAAGTTTAGCAGGTGGAAGTCGTTCAAACGATATCTCCATGTCACGCGAACGACATTTGTACTTCGTTCGAGCGACGTCCTCATCTCATTTGAGCGACGTCCCTGGCTCGTTCAAATGACAACCTGAATTCTTAACTCTAATTGGTTTGCAGTCCACTGGTTTATTTTGGTGATATTTTTGGTACTGCTGGAAGAGTTTTTGGACGGACTGATTTATATGTAGGTTTTATTGGTTATTAATTAAATTTGTGCATATAGTTCGTTTATCACATCTGATTAGATTGCTATATTCTTTGCGTGATTCATTGGTTTACTAGCTACTGATTCATCATTACTTGATCACATTTAGATGGTTGTTTCATGATTATCTAGAGATTTCAAATCTCAAGTTGGTATATTCTCATGGTAGATTCTTTTTGATTGGTTTATCTTTTCACCGGATTGTCTATTCAAGCCAAAAAGGGGGAGAGATGTATGTGATGTAGGGGGAGATTTGAGCATGTTTTTGATTGCATATTTTACAAATTGGTATTTCGAATTGGCAGTTTAAATTTGGCATCATTTTGTGCTCAATTGTTTAACAAATGATTTTTTAGAGTTTATTCATATTGATATTTATTATCGTTTGGTATCATTTGGATGTATATTGGTTTCATTTGCTCCTCCATACTTCACTTGTTATTTATTTGTCTGTTTCATGTATGTAGGTATTCTTCAGCGATTCGAGATTTCAAGTCTACATCACATTCAGACAGTTCATGCTTGCCGGTGCTACATATACTAGTCCGTGTCCTGTAATTTTTGATTTTGGGTTTATGGGATGGGATTTAGGCGTATTACGGCTTGACGGCTCGACTTACGCATTTCACTGGTTTAGTTTTGTCCCGAAAAAGTCAAAGGGGGAGATTTATAAGGACATAAATTTTCAATTGAGTCCCTGTATTATTTTGACTTAATTTCGTGAACAAAACTGTGTTTGCAATATGTCATAGAGAGATTTTATTTTGTCACGATCCCACTTGGTCTATGATGTATTGGAAGAAATTGAAGACGTTGCGGCAAAGCTTCAAAGATTTAATCAGGCCGAAGTTTAATTGGTGCAAGTTTATTCATCTTCAAATTAATTGTATTCCGAGATCACACAGGTATGAATGCGTATAATTAATGGTGCTCGAAATTGTTTTTATAAATGATAAGGATGTATTTTTATAAAGAAGAATATTTTTAAAATGTTTTTAAAGTGTTTTAAATGGTTTACACTTCGTTTTATTCTGATAAGCTCGAAATAGAGTTTGACTAATTTGGATCTCTTTTAAAAGAGATGTTTTAAACAAAAAATCAAAAAAGTCAAACCGTCGCAGCGTCGTTCAAACGATAGAAGATCTCGTTCGAATGAGATACCTATGTCGCGCGAACGACATGGCTCTGTCGTTCGAACGACATGGCTCTATCGTTCGAACGACACATTTTTTGAGGCGGCGCTTAATTCTTATTTAAAGCTTGGTTTCGTCAGAGTTTCGTAAGTGTGCATCTGGAAAAATAGTTTACCATCCAGTACGTTGTTTGCACATGTTTTCTAAGGTTTAAAAAGTTTAAACACATCCTTAGAGTTTGCAAAGATCCGAGTTATCATTCTTATATGTTTAAGTGATCTTGCTTCACCAAGAAGGTTTGTTCTATAATTGAACATGAGGGTTTTGTGGTAAAGAAAAGAGAAGGACTTCTTGTTCGACATTGTAGACATATCAAAGCCATTCGGTGGACACCAAGACACACATGGACGCGCGTGTTGTGGACAGGTATTGAATAAGGTTAGAAGATCAGAAGGAGCGTCAAGACCCATGGGGATCGAGTCATTGAGATAGTCTAATCTGTCTTTGTAAAACCATTATTCATAGTGAATGTCTGGCTTGGGCCGTCCGAGGTTGTTTTCTCGTTTTGGGTTTTTTCCTTATACATCCGGCATTGTGAGTATTCTTTACTTTACTTTACTAGCTTTAATCACTAGATGTATGGTTAGGATTAATCAAGATAAAATTGGTTTAAAGTAAGAATTGGGTTTTTCACAACGTAGTTTGGCTCACATTAAATGGGTGATAAATTTTTGGTAAAAATTTAGTTTGATTTGAAACACACATAAGGGACCACCCCAACATTGATTCATCTATAGTATATTTAACGGTGATGAAATGTTGAGTCTTTCCAGAAGAACTCAGTGATCAAATGCCAAATATATGAAATAGTAATTGTTAAAACAATCATATTATTTTAACAATAACGTAAATTATTTTACCAAACTCGAGACAACATTTTGAGGTGATAATGGTTTATAAACATGCATGGTATTGATATTTTGAACCAATTTTGTTAATAAAATTATATTCGAGCTTTAATTTTTGAGCAAGAAGTGTCAACGCATATGGTAAAAGTTAAGGATTCGAGATCGGCAACGGATGAAAAATCGTCAGTGGGAACAATGTAAAGGTGCATTCCTGTAAAAGGGTGAAAACATAAAATAGACACAAAATGGATCCCGTTAGAGGCACGGGCATATCAAATGGGACCATATAACTTGTAGAAACTGATAACATACTTACATGAATCCCGAATTGAAAATGCGATGAAAATTTGCAAACTGTTAGACTTAGGCTTAAAATCATGCTGTTAAGGGTAAAAATGTTAAATAGCCCTAAAACAGTCCGGTAACATGCACGAACACCTCCAACGGGACTAATGCAACCGGTGGAATTGATCTCATAGTCAAGGGACTTTTAGTTTGAGAATACGATGAAAATTTGCAAACTACTAGACTTAGGATTAAAAACATCATATCAAAGGGTGAAAACGTAAAACTAGCACAAAACGGTTCTGTAAGAGGCATGGACACCTCACACGGGACCAATGTAACTCATAGAAACTAATTTCCTAGTCACAAGAATATCTGTATGAGAATACAACGAAAAATTACAAAGGGTGATGATATAAAACCACTAGAAATGGCCCCATAAGAGGCATGAAACCTCCACGAGACCGATGTAAGTCATAGAAACTGACCCGTAATCAAGGGACTCCTAGTTTGAGAATATGAATTGTTTTGTAAATAATTAGACCTAGGCTTAAAAACATGTTGTCAAAGGTTAAAATGTAAAACAACCATAAAATGTCACTTAAGCAAGATGAACAACTCGCACAAGATCGATGTAACTCGTATGAACTGACCGCGTAGACATGGGACTATCAATTTGGGAATACAACGAAAATTTACAAATTATTAAACCTAGGCTTAAAAACATGCCGTCAAAGGGTGAAAATATAAAACAACCATAACACAGTCTCACAAGATGCACAAATAACTTGCACGGGACCGATGTAACTCGTAAAAACAGAGCGTATAGTTACGAGACTCCCGATTTGAGAATACGATGAAAAATTTTAAACTCTTAGACTTAGGCTTAAAAACATGCTATCATAGGGTGAAAAAGTAAAACCACCAGAAAATGGTCCCATAAGTGGCACAAACACCTTGCACATGACCAATGAGCTCGTATAAACTGAATGCATAGTCAAGGGACTCCCAATTTGAGAATACGATGAAATATTGCAAACTGTTAGACTTAGGCTTAAAAACATGCCGTCAAAGGGTGAAAATGAGAAACATCGACAAAATGATCTCGTAAGAGACATGAACACCTCTTATGGGACTGATGTAATTCGCAGGAACTGACCTTGAAATCATGGGACTCCGAGTTTGAGAATACGACAAAAATTTACAAACCATTACACATAGGCTAAAAAATATGTTGTCAAAGGGGGAAAACATAATATAACCACAAAACATTCCCTAAGCAGCACAAACACCTCGCATGGGACCAATGTAACTCGTAGGAACTGACCGCGTAGTCACTGGACCGTCGATTTGAGCATACGATGAAAATTTACAAACTCTTAGACTTAGGCTTAAAAACATGCCGTCAAAGGGTGAGAACATAAAAAAAACAAAAAACGGTCCCATTAGAGGCACGAGCATCGCGAACTGGACCATGTAATTTGTAGAAACTGGTCATGTACTTACAAGACTCCTGGTTTTAAAATACGACAAAAATTTGCAAATTATTAGACTTTGGCTCAAAATAAGTCGCTAAAGTGTGTAAATGTAAAATAACAATTAAATGATCTCATAAGAGGCACAGACACCTCCCACGAGACCAATGAAATCAATAGGAACTGATCATGTAGTCATGGGACTCTCGATTTGACAATTCGATTAACATTGGCGTACTGTTAGACTTAGGCTAAAAAACATGCCATCAAAGGGTGAAAATGTAAAACGGCTGAACACCCTGCCTAATTAAATACCGAATGATCAGTCCTATACCGAATTAAATCAGACTATACAGTTGATTCATTCTTAGCATCACTGTAAAAAATATTGTTCTTTATTAATTCACCCAATAATTAATTATGCTAGTGTCAAAACCTTTTTTCATTTAATTTAATTAAAACCATTCCATAAAGCGGTGCAATAATAAACAATATCAAACCATAATCAAATAAGAATAAATATTACTGGATCAAGTCTCCACTTAAAATATTTCACTATTATCAATTAAAACTGATATCCACATTAATGACATAAATGATTACAACTTCTGAAATGGAAGTTAAATAACTAGGATCATGAGCGACATGCTCTAAATGAAATAGCTACAACATGTCAATCAAGGAGATGAAGCGTCTAATATAAAATCTGCAACTCCATAGCATCCACAACATGTCAATAGCCAATCCCTGGCATCCTAGTGGCTGGACACCTAAAATAGAAGATGTGTGAGAGAGGAGAATATGCAAGGAAACGGGTCAGAGCCCGATAGTAAAAATAGTTTTGTAAAACAACAAGTGAATAAATACTATATACAACAATTATTATATACATGTTAGATTATCGGTCTCTCTCTCTTGAGATTCTCACCTCTCATCTAGAGTGCACACCTAACGTACCTATAAGCCATCCTGGTTACAGTTCCTATGCTAACTAATTTAACTCAGTGTATCCACTAACCATAGCCCAATTCATTCCGACATATTTCCCTCGTAATACATGTAATAATAGTATAAGTATATCCATTTAGATTCAACATGGATAATCCCTTTAAGTATTTAACGTAATTAAGTATCATCATACTTACTTAAATTCCAGATTATATTATCTTTCACTTCAACTTTATTTACATAGAAGATATTATCACAAGTATATATATAGATTCGCATAACTATATATATACAATACGGCACCCCGAGCATAGCTGCGGTGCATGCATTACTCTGTTATCATATCCCAATACATCTCGTCATTGTGTAGGGGACTATAGGTTCGGTAAAGATTTCTCTAACCACAAATATCAAACATAATCATTGGAGGTGAACATATTTCTAAGCCTTTGGGATACTCACATACCTATGCACCCAAATGACTGTTCTATACCATTGTTCTCACTAATGGTAATCGACCTAAGTCCTATGTTCTCGAGGGACAAGTCAAAGATCCCCCATATAAGCTTATCAGGATGTGACTGCCCTCACGCGCAGACCTCCCCCGATAGCAAGTAAGATAGGTATGTCATACACATAATTCCTCAATCAATAGGCATTATCATATACCTATATAAAATTAGGTACTTACACTACCTATATCATATTAGGAATTCATCCTATCCCAAGTACCCGTCGTATTTATTGAATACTATCCGTACTTGTAATCATAATTATCATCATATATTTTATTACACAGTTATCACTCACATAATATTTTATCCGACCCAATTACCCGTAAATATATCATCAATATTACCCGTACTTAATATAATGATTATTCTCCTCTAAATCGTAATATAATTATGTAGATATCTCTCACATAATTTTAATCCTCAAATCTAAACAATTTTCCAACATTAACCTAAGTCCCTCGCTCCTTGTTAATGTACCGAAATTAATAAAATCTCATTATGGGACAAATTACCATTTTCCAAACTTTTTTTTAAAAAGGTACATTCGGCTAGAAATATATAATTACAATTTTGAGGCTTTCTTGCTCCGATTTTGAAAAAAATTAAAACTGGAAAGTTGTGCAGAATGTTATTTTATATAGACATGTCTTGAGCACACTGCCAATTTCCTTTTAAAACAGTCCTAAAATTATCATACAAGGTTCGTCCTTTTTCAACAATTTTTCTCATGCGTTTGATCCATTTTCTTTCACCCAAGCTCACTTGTATAATATTCCAACGAATACCAAATATCTCAACATCATTTCCACACAATTATGGATGATTAAAATACATGAAAAAAAAATCTAAATCACCAAGTTTATATGAGAATTAACATCAAACCCAATTAACCCTCAAAATTTCATTCAACTAAATTCTCCATTTTTATACACCTAAAAACCCAGAATTTAGAATTATGATTCCTTCTATAAATCACCAAATTTCATATTCAATCATGAGTGGGATTCATCTACATGCAATACCTATCATCATTTTCCATTTTATCCATAAGCATATTTTTTTGCAACATGTTCATCCTCACAAGTTCATCATGTTCATAACCTCTACATGTAAATTGTTAACTACATGAATTTGCCTAACCCTTATCTTTGATTTTTCAATCATTTTAAATACCAAATTTATAAGTACATCAAACCCAAAGAAATCCTATTCTAACATGGATATTATAAGAACGGAAAATTAAAGCAAGAATCACTTGCCTTATAAGTTAGTCTGAACCATTGGTGAAGATAATGTTATAATCTCATCTTCCCTTTTTTTGGCGACTTTTCAGCGACTCTCCAGTGGTGGTCCAAGGTGAAGAGATGGTGGTTGTCCCCTTGGTTTTCCCTAGGTGACTCCTCCTTTCCAAGAAACTCGTCCTCTCCTCAAGTTAATCTTTTATTTTCTCTCTAAGGCTTTTCTTTTTCTCTCAAAATTCCTCACTTGTTTTGGGATGAAACGAGTCTTACGTAGAGTCTAAACTCACTTAGTATAACAAGTCTCCAAGGCTAGCTAAAAGAAAAAAACGTGTGTACTATTCATCTCCCAAGCAAAATGACTAAAGTGTCCTTTTGGGATGTCCGTTCATCTTCTAATTGATCTGAGACCCAAATCAAACTCCCGAGTAGGCTTTTCGGTCTATATCGACCCTTTCGGACGCAACGGAGTACTCGAAAGGACGATAAGGTTGATATAAAATAATCTTTCTTTTTATTCATTTAAATTAGTCTCGACACGTCCCATAACCGCGTACCGACTTAATTTTCATTATTGCCATATTACTAACTAGCGACAATATAAATAACATCTTATTCATATATTACTTATATATCACTAAGTAATATTCAAAATCAAATATTATTTTAATCTCTAGTAATATTAAATCCATATTAATCCCAATTAATTTTTCAAAATTAATTCCAATAAATCCCCATTTATTTGTCCCATTACCTTTTAATTTGTCTCAATTTATAAGTCATAAAATTACTGGGGTATTACAACAGGGGACTCTCGGTTTGAGAATATAATGAAAATTTGCAAATAGTTAGACTTGGGCTTAAAAACAAGCAGTTAATGGATGAAAGCATAAAAAAACCACAAAATGTCCTTGATCGCGTATTCATAGGACTCCCAGTTTGAGAATACGTCAAAAATTTTAAAAATGTTAGACTTACGCTTATAAACATGCCTGAGAAAGCGTAAAACAAACACAAAATGGTCCTGTAAGAGGGACAGCCACCTCGCACTGGACCAATCTAAAATGTAGGATATGATCACATGGTCACGGTATCCTAGTTTGAGAATGCGACAAAATTTTGTAAATTGCTAGACTTAGGCTTAATAGCATGTCGTCAATGGGGGAAAACATAAAACAACCAGAAAATAACCCTGTAAATGGCACGAATAACTTGCGCGTGACCGATATAACTCGTAGGAACTAACCTCATAGTCACGGGACTCTCCATTTGAGAATAGGATACAAATTTGCAAACTATTAGACTTAAACTTAAAATCATGCTGTGTAAGGGTGAAAACACAAAATAACCACGAAACGACCCCGTTAGAGGTAGAAGAACCTCGCACAGGACCATTTAACTCATAGGAACTGACCGCGTCCTCACGGGACTCTTGGTTTGAGAATACGACATAATTTTACAATCTTTTAGACTTAGGTTCAAAAACATGTCGTCAAGGGTAAAAATGTAATAGCTACAAAATATCCTGTAAGAGGCATGAACGCCCCAGACAGGACCACTGCAATAGGGAGGAACTGATTGCGTAGTCAAGGGGTTCCCGATTTGAGAATACAACATAAATTTGCAAACTATAAGGCTTTGGATAAAAAAAAATATTTCATCAAAAGGTGAAAACGTAAAGCAATCGGCCCCATAAGAGGCACAAACACCTCCCTCGGGACCAATTTAACTCGTCGGAACTGACCCATAGTCATGGCACTCCTGATTTGAGAATACCACTAAAATTTGGAAAACGTAAGACTTAGGCTTTAAAACATTCTTTCAAGGGTGAAAATGTAAAACAACCACAAACGGTCATATAAGCAACATAAACACCTCGCACATGATCGATGTAACTCGTATGAATTGATTGTACATGATCAATGTAACTCGTACTAGCTGACCATGTAGTCACGGGACTCCTGATTTAAGAATAGAATGGAAATTTTCAAATTGTTAGACTTTAGTTTAAAACATGCCGTTAAAGGATGAAAACGTAAAACAACCACAAAACAGTCCTGTAAGTGGCACGAACAATTCACACATGTTGTCAATGGGGAAAATGTAAAACAACCATGAAATTGTCCCTTAAGTGACACAAACACCTTGAACAAGAACTATGTATCTCATATGAACTGACAACATAGTCACGAGATTCCCAATATGAGAATATGATGAAATATTGCAAACTATTAGACTTAGGCTTAAAACATGCATTCAAACGGTGAAAATGGGAACGAACCACAAAGAGGTCCCATGAGACGCACGAACATCATGCATGGGACCGATGTAACTCTTAGGAGTTATCCACGTAGTCATAGGTCTTCCAGTTTGTGAATATGATAAAATTGTCAAACTGTTAGACTTAGGCACAAAAACATGCCATCAAATGGAGAAAACATAAAACAATCACAAAGCATTCTTCTAAGCGGCACGAACAACACGCAGGAGATCTATGTAACTCGTAGGAACTGATCGAGTATTCACAGGACTCCCGGTTTGAGAATATGACAAAAATCTACAAATAGTTAGACTCGGGCATAAGAACATACCATTAAAGGGTTAAAATGTAAAAAACCCATGTAAGAACCATGAACACCTCGTACGGGACCAATGTAACTATTATGAAATGTCCGTGTATTCAACGGACTCTCGATTTGGGAATAAAATGAAAATTTGCAAAAAGTTAGACTTAGGTATAAAAACATGTCATCAAAGACTTAAAACGTAAAAAAACAACAAAAAGGTCCTGTAAGAGGCACAAACACCTCGTACAATAGTAATGTAACTCATAAGAACTGATTGCGCAGTCAGCGACTCCCTATTTGAGAATACCTTGAAAATTTGTAAACTGTTAGACTTAGGCATAACAACATGATGTCAGAGGTTAAAATCATAAAACAATCAGAAAATGGTCCCGTAAGCGACACAACCACCTCGCGTGGGGCCAACGTAAGTCTAAGGAACTGACTGTGTATACACGAGACTTCGGGTTTGAGAATATGATAAAAATTTGGAAGTAGTTAGATTTGGGCTTAAAAAACATCCCGTCAAAGGAAGAAAACGAAAAACATCTACAAAGCGCCCTGTAAGAAGCATGAACACCTAACACGGGATCAATGTAATGCACAAGAACTGATCGAATATTGAAGCGACTCCCAATTTAAGAATACGATGAATATTTGCAAATTGTTAGACTTAAAAATATGTCATCAAAGGGTGAAAATATAAAACAGACACAAAACGGTCCTGTAAGAGGGACAAACACCTCACACTAGACCAATCTCACATGTAAAAACTAACCGCATGATCACGGGATTCCAGTTTGAGAATACGATGAAGATTTGGAAACTGCTGCAATTAGGCTTAAAAACATGTTATCAAAGAGTGAAAACATAAAATACCCACATAAAAGCCCCGTACAAGGCGGGAATAAATCATGCATGACCATTATAACTCATAGGAACTAATTGCATATTCACGAAACATTCGATTTGAGAATACTATAAAAACTTGCAAACTGTTTGACTTAGTCTTAAAAACATGTTGTGGAAGGGTGAAAACATAAAATAGCCACAAAACGACCCCTTTAGAGGCACGATAACCTCGCATAGGACCATATAAGTCATAGGAGCAGATTGCATACTCACAAGACTCTCGATTTGAGAATATGAAAGAATTTTGTAAACTATTAAACTTAGGTTTAAAAACATGCTGCTAAGGGTAAAAATGTAAAATAGCCACAAAATAGTGTTGTAAGAGGGTGAACGCCTCCAAATCCCGGTTTGGGAATATAATGAAAATATTCACACTATTAGGCTTTGGATTAAAAATGTCTCGTCAAAGGATGAAAACATAAAACAACAGCAAAATGGCCACCTAAGAGGAAAGACAACTCGCTCGAGACCAATATAACTCGTTGGAACTGACCACATAGTAAGGGGACTCCCGATTTGAGAATACCACTAAAATTTTAAAAAAGAAAAAATTAGGCTTTAAATCATGTTGTTAAGGGTAAAATATGAAAACAACCACAAACGTCCACGTAAGTGGCATGAACAACTCGCACAAGATCGATGTAGCTCGTATGAATTGATCGCGTAGTCACGAGACTCTCGATTTGAGAATAGAACAAAAATTTACAAAGTATCTGTAGAGGGGGTCTGAAGGTAATCCTGAGATTAGGGATAATTACCTAATTCGTAATAGTGTTTCAGATTAAGCAACCGAGGCAGCTCAAGCGTTGCAACTCAGCAAGGCACCTTAGCGTGACAACTCATACTTTAGCTTGTTGTATTAGTCATATTGCATTTCTGTTTATGATTGACTGTAAGCTATAACGATTGTAATGATGTAACAAGAATAATAATGAGTTTTAGTGTGAGGTCAAATGGTACTCGTGAGAGATCAGGCTTGGCAGGGCCTGGGAGAGCTTTCATGTTCTATCAAATGACCTCGCCGTGGGAACTTTAGAGGGACTTGGTTTGGAGGATTGAGAAGTGAGGCACCGTTGGGGATTTTCCTGACCATCTTAGATACACCTGGTAAAACACCGAAGGACCCTGGCCGTGGAACCACGGGCGAAGCATCTTGGAGTTACATCGCACCAAACAACCCTCTACTTAATGTCACATCTACTGTTGGTGATGTCACTATCCAGGTAAATAATATCAGACCTGCACTTGAGTAAACCACAGTGGTATTTGGGGTTGTCAGGCTATTGGTGAGTCATATCTGCGACAACAACCCCCTGACACACAATGGTTAGGCAAAAGGCATGTCTTGGCATTTAATGTTTATGACGTGGAGACAACAAGTGCATCAGGCATTTAATGTTGTGACATTAAGTATGAGGGGCATTTTTCATAGTCTTTAATGACTGAGTTTCCTTGGGGGTGGTGTGGGGGGCTACTTAAGGAACCCAACCACCAATGAGGAGATAATGATCTTTTGAGAGTTCAGGATGATCTTTTGAGAGTTTAAGGATTTATTACTAGAGAGAATACAGAGAAGAAGGAGTTATTACAAACTAGAGGGTTTACCCACTCACCATTGTTACTTATTACGAAGCTTTTAATACTTCACAGAGATTCTTGAGGGTATTAGGTGTGTTTATACCTGCCTACCAATATGTATCTAGAGTGCTTACTTCTCTCTCCCTCTAGCTAAGTTACTTTTAAGATTTATTACTATTTTCTGAGTTATACACGATAGTTTTGTGAGTTTAAACTGAATTTATCTTCATCGGGTTTGTGTTTGTATGTCCTATCATTAATCCAAAGCTTTGGAGAAGTTAGCTTATCATTACCATACTCAAATAGGGGTTATGCCTCCATCTTATCTAAACTACCCTCCTATATTTGGCGACTCTGCCGGGGAGGAATTCTTCTAAGTAAGGAGTATGACGAAGGATAATGCTAATTAAAGGCTCAACTTTGATGACATCGAGCATAATGAAGAACAGGCTGCGAGATAACTGGAGCCCCTAAGAGATGAGTTTTTGCAAACTCCAGTAGCTTCAACTATGATGGGAGGATTGGAGACTAATGCCTTCATGAAACCAGGGGTAGCTCCAACGGCCCCACCAGGTGCAGGTGTAGAGGGAACAGTCCCAGCGAGCGTACCCTCTACAGTGAATCCAACATGGGGAACATTAGGAGCATCGGCGGCCCCAACCGTGGTGCCTGCTCCAGCTGCAATGGGCATTCAGCCACTGGTAATGTTGTTTGTTGCCCCAATGGCATCGCCCATGGAGGAAATGAGAAAGAAGATGCAAAAAGAGATGCTGAAGTTTATGCAGGCTTCCTCGCAATCTGCTGGTGAGGTGGCTTCAGTTTATGATGAATTTCAAACACCGTATCCTGGGGATTACAACGACGAGCCCTATCTGAAGGACTATATTCCTCCTATTTTTGAAAAATACACGAGAAAAGGTGGTAATCCAAAGGAGCACATCAAGCGCTTCATCGAACACTTGGGGGCACATTGCAATAATAAGAAACTTCATTTGAGGGAGTTTTCCAAATCCTTAACCGATAAAGCATATACCTGGTATTCCCATTTGGCTCCTAGAAGTGTTTCTACGTGGGAGGAGATGCATGTGTTGTTTGTCCAGAAGTTCTTTCTGGTAGAAGATGAGTTTACTTTAACCCAACTGGGTAGGGAGAAGCAACGACTTGGGGAAGAAGTGGTGGCCTATGTTTGAAGGTTCAGGGAAAGATCCCTTGACGTGAGAACGAAAGCCAAAGAGTCTAAGTTATTGCATATTTACGCTGAGGGGTTACTTCCTGAGTACATCTTCCATCTCATCAATGAAACGTGCAAGGGGACTTTTTCGGCATTCTTAAAAGTAGTGAGGAATATTTTGTTGGCAGTGTGGCCCAAATCTGTAGTGGTTCCCATGATGTTTAGGCATCCGATGTAACCCGCGGGGGGAGGTCTCATCCCCCATGGGTAGGGTACACCGAAGGAGGAGATGGGGGCAAGGCACCGAAGAAGGAAAATAAGAGGAAGTTCGAAAGAAACAGGGAGGAACCACCACCATTACCTTGTACAGTATAGGAGGATGTCAGCTGTTATAATGCAATGGTCTAAGGTGGAACGGTTTACGAACCAAAAGACATTCCCGTTCGGGAACCTATTGCGTCAACAAGGGCGGATCCTAGGTACTGCCAGGTTCATCGGAGGATCCAGTACCCAACAAAAATTTGCTTCACACTGAGAAGAATTATTGACAAGTACGTGAAGGCAGGGACGTTGCAAATCCCTCCACCGAATGTCAATAACAACCCCTTGCCATCACATGGGGCCAATCTTGTGGTGGACTATGATGAAGAGGCTGAGAGAGGGGGAAGAGAGTCAACAGCGAAGCGAGAAGAGTACGAGGAGGCTCTGGAAGATTTCACAAGGGGAATGGCTAATGTGGTCTTGGCTTATGCCGAAGCAAGTGGCAAGGACGTGGAAGATGTGTACAGCATTGAAGGTGAGGAAGTAGACTCTGGCCTAAAGTACTGTGTAGTCTCAAAATACCCAAAGTTTACCTGGTTCTTCGAACAGGTGGGGATACCGAAAAAGAGAAGGTTAGAAATAACCCAGGCGATACTAGATATTGTGAGGAAAGACGCGGTCCCTTCACTGAAATAGAAGGGACCCATGGCCAGGTTGGTAAGAAGGTTCCTATCAGAAGTGACATTCAGCGATGCCGATAGGGTTGTGAGATTCCCCATAACAGGCCATTGTACGTGATTGTCAGTGTTAACGGAGTTAGTTTTTCAAGGACTCTCACGGACGGTGGAGCTTCCATCAATATGATGCCAATTAACTCCTTTCATGCAACCAATATTCTAGAAACAAGGTTGGTCCCCATGGGTAATTTCGGGGTATGATAACCAATCTTCCAAATCCATTGGGTATATTAATGTGAGGATTGTGATGGGAAATTTGAGTTCCCATATAAAGTTCCACATGATAGAGAGTGCAACTTCCTATCATCTACTAATAGGAAGGGTGTGGATGCACAACCAAGGGCTAAATCCTTATACGTACCACTAGTGTGCTAAGGCGAACATCAAGGGGACAAAGGTGACCATTAGGGCTACAAAGAGGCCTTTCGCTATCGAGGAAGCTCACTTGGTGGACGCAACATTTTATACTGAGTTGGAAGAAGATATCCGGGTCCTAATGAGGAGGATGGAGGGTCTGTGAGTTACCTCGATCAGAGAACGGATGGGGCCCTTGAACGAGCAGAGTAAAGAGGTTACGAGAAGCGTAAGGGTAATGACCGAAGAAGCTCACCGGGCGGTCCCTCGGCTCCAAGGCATCTCGAAGCAGCTTAAAGACATGATGAGGCCCCGAGTGGATCCGATAGAGCATGAGGTCCAACGACAAAGCGTGCTGAGTCAGTTCTCAGGAAAAAGAGTGGCCAAGGTGTCTAGAGAGAAGAAGAGGAAAGTAGTCACCGCTACCAGAAGGTAATGCAAGAAAGTCATTACTAAAGAAGGAAAGGTGGTGTATCGATTGTAACAGTGTGAGAGGGCGGCCGTGGAAGATGATGACGAGGGTGACCCGATCTATGAATTCTTTCTGGTAGATTAATGGGGACAATGCATGGTGATAGATAATTCCAGTATACAGGAATTTGTGGAGAAAGTCATCGAAGAACTAGATTACATGGCAGGTCGACTGAAGCCATAGGCACAAGAGATAGAGAAATTGAACCTGACAAAAGAAGGGGAGGACCTAAGGCCCATATTCATCTAGAAGGATCTCAGCAAGGAAAAATGAGGGGCCTTAGTTGAATTGATTCAGGAGTTTATAGACTTCTTCTTGTGGAAGTAAATAGAGATGGAAGGGATGGATGAAGAAGCGAGCTATCACAAGTTGAACATGTTGCCTTCAGCCATTCAGTAAAAAAAGCAACGGGAACGTACAAGCCTAAGATAGATTTAAAGATCAGGTAAGAGGTTCAATGCTTATTAACAATAGGGTTTATCAAGACGATAAAACACCCGATCTGGATATCCAGTATTATGCCAATAGGAAAGAAAGATAAAACTAAAATAAGAATTTGCGTGGACTTTAGAGATTTAAACAGAGCTTGCCCCAAAGATGAGTTCCCTCTACCTTCCATCGATAGCTTGATAGATGCAACGGCGGGTCATGATATGTATAGCTTTATGAATGGGTATGTGGGGTACAACCTGATCAAGATGGACCCCCCGAACGCAGAAAAGACAACATTCAGAACCCCGTTGGGTAACTTCATGTATTGGCTGATGCCTTTTGGACTCGAGAATGCTGGGGCGACTTATTAAAGAACAATGATGGACATTTTCCATGACTTCTTTCACAAGTTTGTGGAATTCTATGTGGATGATTTGGTCATCAAGTCGAGGAAGGAGGAATTCCATCTGAGCGATTTGAGGAAGTTGTTTTCCCGTTGTAGTAAGTTTAAATTAAAGATGAATCCGCTGAAGTTCATTTTTGGGGTGAGAAGTGGGAAATTCCTAGGCTTTGTGGTTGATCGACAATGGGTGCAGATGGGCCATGATAAACAACGGGAGATCTTAGAAATGCCATGTCCGAGAACAGTGAAAGAGCTGAAGAGTTTCCTCGGTAAAGTCTCCTACCTTAGGAGATTTATTCCTGGATTAGCCAAAATAACACATCCGTTGATGCAGATGTTGCGAAAGAACACGAAGTTCAAATGGGAGGTGATTCACCAGGAGTCTCTGGACGGACTGAAGAAGCTGCTCATCTCATCACAGACCATGGTTCCCCTAAGGGCAGGAATACCGTTACAGCTATACTTCACATCCACCACAAGGTCCGTGGGAGCTTTACTGGAATAAGATATTGACGGGCAAGAACGGTCAGTCAACTACCTCAGCAGGATTATCCATGGGCCAAAAGTCAAATATAGTAGCTTAGAAATGCATTGTTTAGCCTTAGTATTTGTAGCGCAAAAACTTAGACATTATATACTGTCTTTTATAATTCATATTGTAATGAGATGTGATCCCATTAAGTATTTTCTTGCAAGAACTATATTGATTGGCAGGGTAGCAAGATGGTTCCTTATCCTCTCTGAATATGACTTAAAGTGCGTGGTTCCTCGCGCAATCAAAACCCAGGCGTACGCTGATCTATTGGCTATTTTCCCTCCAGGAACGTTTGAGCGTCCCAAAGAAAGCATTCCAAGAAACGACTTGCAGGCCAATCACTTAGATGCAACGAATGAAGGATGGACAATGAAGTTCGATGGGTCATCGGAAGAAAAGAAAGGAGGAGTAGGGGTTATTCTTTCGAAAGGAATGGAGGAGATTTGCCTTTCTTACAAGTTAGATTTCCCTTGATCTAACAATGAGGCAGAATATGAAGCATTGGTGTTGGGATTGCTAGAGGATCTTTGAAGAGGGTTCCATTCACTTTGCATCAAGGGGGATTCAAACTTGGTGGTTTATTAAGTGAATGGAGAATACGCATTGAAACACATGAGCCTGGCACCATACAGAACGATCATTCAGAGGCTCCTTGGCCAATTCCATCGAACCAAGATCAAGAGGCAGCCCAAAAAGATGAACCGTCACCCAGATGCCTATGCCACCATTGCCCAGAAGATGATCATGAGGAGCGATATAACTACTGTCTTGATTCAATGAAGAATAGCACCTTCGATGGTACAGTTAATTTTACCAATAGAGGAGGACGCAGATTGGAGGGGAGAGATTAAGAGGCAACTGGAGACTGGTGAAGGAATGATGGGGCTCAGAGAATTGGCTCAGTACTTTATAAACCAGGGAAACCTTTACTTAAGAAATGCAGGAGGATGGCTATTGAGATGTATTGGTACAGAAGAGGCAGCGTAAAGATTGTAGAAAACATACGAAGAGCACTGCGAAATAAATGAGATTCCTCTTTGTAGAAGAATTCAAAGGGAGGGGTATTTCTGGCCCAGCATGAAGCAGGATGCAGTCGAGTTACAATGGAAGTGCGATAAATGCCAATTGATCTTCGAGGCAGCAGAATGTCATTTCATAGAAACTCAGCCTCACCGGAGACAACCTTATATTGCCTTCATTAAAGATGGAGCTGTCCCAACAAAGAAAATTGATGTGATGGGACTCCGAAGAAGGGCCCCGAGGTTCTACGTTCAAGAGGGGTAGCTTTATTGAAGGGGATACTTCAATAGGCCGTTGTGTTACATCATGAAGGAAGAAGCAATCGAGGTTCTCAAATAGGCACACAATCCATCTCATATAGGAGAGGCCAAGCTATGTGACTAGTTGATGACTCTAGGTTACTATTGGCCAATGATGGAGAAATATTCGGCTGGGTTCGTTCAAAAATGCAAAACATGCCAGATTCATGGAAATATGATCCACGCCCCGTCAGTGGACTTACACTCCCTGAAAACGCCCTATACATTTCATACCTGGGTGTTCGACCTGACAGGGGCAATACACCCTTCCTCGAGGGGGAATATATGGATCCTAGTTGCGACAGAGTGTTTCACAAAGTGGGCTGAGGTGATACCACTGAGAAGGGAAACAACAGGAGTAGTGAGCAACTTTATCAGAGAGTACATCATTTTCCATTTTGGGATCCCAATGGTTATCCTTTCGGATAACAAAACCCCTTTCATCAATTCAGAAGTAATGATGCTCACAGACAAATACTTCATTGTCCATCACACTTCAACGGTGGCATACCCAAAGGGAAATGATCAAGCCGAAGTGACTAACAAAACTTTGGCCAATATCTTGGCTAAAACAATGGAGGATTTCCCAGGATCATAGGATGATAAGATACCAGCCGTTTTATGGGCCTATCGAATAACTAAGAGGAAGCCTACAGGGCATACACCATTCTCTCTTGTTTATTGGGCTGAGGAAATTCTCCCAGTGGAGTTAGAAGTTCCCTCATCTCGATATGCTTTGCGAAGCAACATGCTCCCTCAGAACAGACATGTGCAGTTGGAAGCATTGGACGAACACAGAGATAATGCGATGCAACACTTTTAAATGTACACGAAGCAGCTCTCTAGGCCATATGATAACTTGGTGAGACCAAGGAAATTCGTGGAGGGATATCGTATTGAAAGCCGAAGTGAAACACATTAGGGGGATTCCTCTACCTAAATTTGTAGCGAATTGGGAGGGAACTTTCATCGTAAAGGAGGATCATGACTTAGGTTATTTCTTAATTTAAAGAATGGAAGAAGATAAACCATTCAAGATTAATAATAAGTGGTTGAAGGTTTATCATGCGTAGGCAGTTATGTTGGACCTATGATGTACTTGGCCGTTGTTATAAATACATAAGTTCTTTCTTATGATGAGTATGCAAGTTCTTTTTATTATACCTCAAGTAGAGATGAAAGAATTATAGAACTTCGTATTTCACAATTTATGTAAACAGTTGTAACACAAAAAAATGGCATGGGAATAAGTATCTTTTTCCATTCATATACTTTGGGGCATTACCAAATTGGGAGCTATCACCCAGGAACTACATGAGAAGAAAGGAAAAATACAAATACAAAAACTCATTGACCCAGGAGGAACCACAAATCTGGGGAGGAGAAGAAATCTACAGGAAGGCCCGAAGAAGCTTCTGAGCAAGACCGTTGGGAATTAATGGAAACTTCCAACCTAGTCTGTGCTTGCGTACATTCGATAAGAAGTGTTTCTCATTTTATCTTTACAAAACGCAGAGCTTCTTCTAGGTCCTCCACCTCCTTATCAATGGCTTCGAGGAGGGTTTCTAGCTCAGCTAACTTAGCTTCCTTGACCCCCTAATCCTCCTGATGTTTTCGCAAAAGCTCCCACTGGCTGTTCAACCGATGGCTCTTTAAAGTCTTCAAATGTGCGATGAGCCATTAAAAATGGAACCCGTCACGATCCAACTCCCTCAGATAACCCATGAATTAGTTGAGGAGGGCTTTGGTAATGTTCGCAGTTGGAGTATTGGCGATTTTACCAACGGCGGTGGCCATGACTTGAAGCCTGTAGCTCATAACTGAGATGTTTGAATGTAGGCAGTCCACCATAAAGGTTTTAGGATGATAGCTCAGAAGTTGCTCGATTAACAAACGGTGGTTGGTAGGCATTTGGGGATAACGCTTGAGTACCATCAGGTAGAAGGCGTGAGGAGCCGAGTCAGGCATAGAAAGCTCACGCATATTTGCTCTCTCCGGCAGCACCTGTCATGGACCTTGATCATCTTGACTAGTTTCTTCAGAAGCGACAGGTTCATGATGGGGCGAGGCAATGGGAGAACGAACTGGTGGAGAATCCTCCCGAGCAACCTGAAAATAGTCAAAGGAAATAAGGAGTTTATGAGAAAATCTTAACAAGCGTTTTCGTTGTTAAGTCACCGTTATAGGTGGAGTTTATGAAAAATCTTAATAAGCGTTTTCGTTATTAAGTCACCGTTATATGTGGAGTTTATGAAAAATCATAACAAGCACTTTCGTTGTTAAGTCACCTATATAGGTGGAGTTTATGGAAAAATCTTAACAAGCGTTTGCGTTGTTAAGTCACCGATATAGGTGAAGTTTGTGAAAAATCTTAACAAGTACTTTCATTGTTAAGTCACCGATATAGGTGGAGTTTATGAAAAATCTTAACAAGTGCTTTTGTTGTTAAGTCACCGATATAGGTGGAGTTTGTGAAAAAATATTAACAAGTGCTTTCGTGGTTAAGTCACCGATATAGGTGGAGTTTATGAAAAAGCTTAACAAGTGTTTTCATTGTTAAGTCACCGTTACAGGTGGAATTTATGAAAAAATCTTAAACAAATGTTTTCATTGATTAAGTTACCTATACAGGTGGAGTTTAAGAAGCTGAGACATACAGAGAAATTAGAGAAGTACCTCAACGGCAGCAGGAGTGAGATGGGTAGTTATCGCGGGAGACATAATGTTAGAAACCGTGGGAGGCGGGCTCATTACCTCAGCAGTCTCAACGGAGCCCTTGGACACAGAAGCCTCAAGGGTAGGCACACTCCCCTCGCTGGAATAGGGTACTATGGACAATATGGGCGCATCATCAGAAGGAGATGTTGAACCTTCGAGAGATGCCCCAACGAGAGCAGCCACACCAACCTGGGCCTGGGAAGCGATAAGGCCACTCAACCCAAAGGGCGGAGAAAGACTTGGAGAAAGCTGCAAATGTAAATACAAGTGTTAGATGTAAGGAGTAACCTCGAAAGGATAATACACAGAAATGCACCTAACTTACCCCCGTTATGGCACTGAAGAGAGAAACTGCAGTAATGGGTCTTGACAATGCACGAGGAAGGTGAATGTTGGCTATCAGCGATGCCACTTCCACCTAAATTAGTCCAACATTTCAGAATTCATAAATAAACCAATGTGAAAAATACAAGATGCAAGACTTAGAAAGAAATTTACCTACGGGGAACTCTCTTCGACCACAACAAGGGGCAGAGAGACTTCTCACTTCGAGGGTAACTCAGAAGAAGCCGAAACAGTTTCCTCGAGCGGGTCATACATCTCAGCAGCACCTGTGGTGGGATCCCTTCCCGATGAGGGGATGAATGACATGAATAGGTGAGTCTTATCAATGGAGAACGTGGTAGGGAGGCAGTGGATGGAGGGGTATGCAACGCCCCCACACGAAACGGCTCACTATGGGACTGGGGGGGACTGACCCTCGCTTCTTCAACTCCTTGCACCAAAGTTATCAAGCAATAAGTTAAGGCTCTATGTAAAGAAAAGAATAATGAGAAATAAAGGATGCACACATACCTCAGATCTAGAGGGAGAACGAGAGGGTATAACCACTGGGGAATGTTGCGAGGAGGTAGCAGCCGAAGGAGCAGGGGAGGAAGGCTTCTCATGTGTTTGTTTCCTCTAGGATTTGGTACCCAACATTTTCTTCTTGGAGCTCGTTGCACCACCGGTTTCAGGTGCTTTTGTCCTTCTCCTCCTTTTTGTCGTTGGCTCCGTAGGATCAACCACGATCACAAGAAATGTACCCGGAGGAGGAACGATGACTGCGCGCCGTTGGAATTCAACGTTTATTCGAGAAACCTCAACCTCCACCTGCCTTCTTAGCTCTTCAGCCATCTCTGGAGACATGGGAGGGGAAACAGAGGCAATTGGGAATGCCTCCAAAAGAGTTTGCGTTTGACCTTGGGCCTTCAATTTTTTAGACCTCTTGGCCTTCTTAGCAGGTGGATGAGAAGGCCCTTCTCCCGTGGCAGCTTCGGCCGTGGGGACAAATGGTTTGGGGGTCATAGCGGCCTTGGGTTTCGGGGTGGCAGTTGGGATCATTGGGCAACGACGGGGTAGTTCATAGGGAGACTCTTTAATAGTTTTACTTAAGGGAAACTCAACCCCAAGAACGGAGTTCTCCTTTAGACCCATCTCAGAAGAAGAAAAGGAAAGGACTGGGGGATATTGAGGGGGGACTAGATGTAGTCACGAATCATGGCCAACTGATCTAGATGGAACTTCATGGAAAAATAAATGAACACATCTCCCTTCCTAGTAACACTAGGAAGGGTGACATCGCCATCAATGGTGGATGTCACACCGAGCACCACAGCTGCACTATAGAAGGTGCATGCTTCAGCGAAGGTGTCCTTGGAATGATTGTCCTGGAACATAGGTCGAGGAGCCCCCTGATCGAATTCGAACTTCCTACTGCATCTATCAGGATTGTAGGGCTCAGAAGTGTATCCCCATTCAGTATAAGAAGGGAGGAACCCTGGGGTAAAAAGTAGCACTACGGCTTGTGAGGGATCTTCTACAACCGGGTTAAATCTGACTGTTGTGGCTGTAGTAGGAAATAAGTCCCAACTATGGGCAAAGGTGGGATCACTTTATGGCCTCATTACGAAGGAGTCTAAGCAATCAAAAACCTCCATTATCTCCTTTCGGATCTACTTCTTATGGAAATATAGGAGGCGCGGGGGCTTAATGCCTTCGCTCACGGGTAGAGAAACTGACTTCGCAGTAATAGTAGGAAAGCGGGTATAGAGAAAGCCCGTCAAGATGATGGTGTTCGAAAAATTAGTCAAGTTGTAACGACCCAGTGACCGTTCCATGTCAATATGGGTTCGATCCAGCCAGTGTAGAGGGACCCCGAGGTGATGACGGCCAGAGGCAGGTTGAACCCTCTAGCCAAACGAATGAAAATGTTTATCAGGTCCCTTCTAGGCTGATCGTTGGGTTTTCCAGTAAGAAAGAAGCGCAAAAGTAATACCAGTATGTAGGTTGGTAGTTCGAGGGAGGTACCTTGACCGCGACCCGTTACATCACTGACATCCTTCGGTATTGGGGCTTCGAAAAAATAGTTGATAAGAGGGGAAAATGTGGCTTTGTTTGAGGAACTGGTGCAACTGCGGCAGATCCGATCCAACTCAATGCGATCAGCAGCCTCTTCGGCATCCAGAGGCTTGTCATGGTAGGTGAACTCACCCATGGGCTCAAACCCAAGTCGTTCATAGACATCCTCCAGTGTAACGGTGAACTCCCCCTACGCAGCAAAAAAAAATTTGAGTTATGGTGTTCCATCGGGAAACCAACACTTGTAACGTTGTGTTGTGCTTCGAGAGTGTGAACTCACCAAACCAGTATACGCGATGAAGGCCAACCTTGGCAAGAGCAGTGGCTTGGGAGATCTTCATGTATTTGTGACAAATAATGAAATAGGCTGGTGACCCCCCAAGTGCTTTGAAGTCGATATGGGAATAGGGAAAGTCACCACGGTCCAGGCAAAAATGCATAGTTCCCTCTGGTGGAAGATAGACCCACTTCGACGAATCCACTTCTGCATCACCCAACAGTAATGGATCGAACTTGGATAAGAAATGGCAGGTCTTGCATGCCTCAAAAAGTTTATAATCTTCTTCAAAGATGGGCGCCCAATGATAGAAGCGTAGTTGCTCTTGACGAGCAGCATCCAGGGCAGCTCCACTTAGGGCGGTGACGACGCCAACAGCGGCAGAGGGGGAACCTGGCTGAGTGGTGGCAACAACCTTGGAAGTACTTGAAGGAGCCATGAGAAAGTGGTGATGAATGATATAGATGGGCAAGAAGGGCTAAGAATAAGAGGGTAGGATCACAACCGCGGATGGTGGCACAAAAGACGAAAGAGAGAGGGGACTGAGTAAAGAATGGGGAAACAATGGAGGTCACACAGGGTTCGCACAAAGATCGCTCTCAGAGGAAATATGAAATCTTGAAGAAGAAGAGGAGAAAGGTTTGAAATAAAGAGACGTTTGAAACTTTTAAGCCCTTTTAAGACCCTATCGTGTGAGTTCCCCACCCTCGCACGTGCCAATCCGCCTATAATCATTTCAAAAGAAGACGTGGCATTTCAGGAAATGTTTTAACAGCTGAAAAGACAGTGTTATGTTGAATACGAAGTGACGTCTGGGGAATAGAAAGGGTTGCCTTCTTAACCAAGTTTATGTGTTGGCGCCAAAATGGTGTCAGACTTATCCATTAACACCTAACGAGAAATATGTCCCAACGGTTCAAAAAGCTACGATGTCCCCAAGCCACAGGTCCAAACGTTGTTTAAATTGTGACTCAGTTACATCGGGGAAAATTTCACTTAACAGGAGTCCAAACGAGTATTTGAGAAGGTTAGTAGGCCTTTCGGGGGAATTCTAAATAGTAAAGCTAGAACGGTTGAGGCTCAACATGAGGAAAAAGTGGCGATGTACCTTCGTCCAAGCCCCAATGAGTTATGGCACTTCGGCTCAGGTACATCGGGGAGAATTTTAGTTTTTCCAGGAGATTATAACGTTACGGTTCTAATGAGGGAAAGAAGGCCAAATTTTTTTCTCAGAGAGAAGGTTCATCAGATTGAGAAGTTTTGTGCAGACATTTCTTATTCCAACAAATCTCTCCACAAAGGGGAAAATGTATAGGGGGCCTGAAGGTAATCCTGAGATTAGGGATAATTCCCTAATTGGCAATACTGTTTGAGATTAAGCAACCGAGGCAGCTCAAGCGTGGCAAATGAGCCAGGCATCTTGGCGTGGAAACTCATACTTCAGCTTGTTGTATTAGTCATATTGCATTTCTATTATGATTGACTGTAAGCTATAATGGTTGCAATGATATAACGAGCATAATAATAAGTTTTAGTGTGAGGTCAAAAGGTACTCGCGAGAGACCAGGCTTAGCAGGGCCTGGGAGAGATTTTATGCTCTATCAAACGACCTCCCCGTGGGAACTTTAGAGGGACTTAGTTTGGAGGACTGAGAAGTGAGGCACTGTTGGGGCTTGCCCCGACCATCTTGGATACACCTAGTAAAACACTGAAGGACCTTGACCGTGGAATCATGGGCAAAGTATCTTGGAGTTCCATCGGGCGCTGAGTTGTGAACCAAACAACCCTCTACTTAATGTCACATCTACTGTAGGTGATGTCACTAGCTAGCTAAATAATGTCAGACCTGCACTTGAGTAAACCACCGTGGTATTTGGGGCTGTCAGGCAGTTGGTGAGCCACCTCTGCGACAACAGCCCCTGACACATAGTGGTTAGGCAAAAGGCATGTCTTGGCAGTTAATGTTTATAACGTGGAGACAACTAGTGCATCAGGCATTTAATGTTGTGACATTAAGTATGAGAGATGTCTTTTATAATCTTTAATTACTGAGTTGCCTTGGGGGCTACTTAAGGACCCCAACCACCTATGAGGAGAGAATGATCTTTTGAGAGTTCAAGATGATCTTTTGAGAGTTTAAGGAGTTATTACTAGAGAGAATACAGAGAAGAAGGAGTTATTAAAGACCAGAGGGTTTACCCATTCACCATTATTACTTATTACGAAGCTTTTAATACTTAACAGAGATTCTTGAGGGTATTAGGTGTGTTTATACCTGACTACCAAGGTGTATCTAGGGTGATTACTTCTCTGTCCCTCTAGATAAGTTACTTCTAAGTTTCATTACTATTTACTGAGTTATACACGAGAGTTTTGTGAGTGTAAACTGAGTTTATCTTCATTGGGTTTGTGTTTGTGTGTCCTATCATTAATCCAAAGCTTTGTCCAAGTTATCTTATCATTACCATACTCAAATAGGGGTTATGCCTTCATCTTATCTAAACTACCCTCCTACAATATTATACTTTGGCTAAAAACATGCCGTCAAAGGATGAAAACATAAAGCAACCAAAAAACGGTCCCGTAAGTGGAATGAACACCTCACACATGATCTATGTAACTCGTAGCAACTGAGCGCATAGTTATGAGACTCTCGTTTTGAGAATATGATAAAAAATTGTGAACTGTTAGACTTAGGCTTACAAACATGCTGTCAATAGGTTAAAACGTAAAAAAACCACGACATGATACCCTAAGCGATACACACACCTTACACAAGAGCGACGTAGCTCATATGAACTGACCGCGTACTCACATGACTCCCGATTTGAGAATATGATGAAAAAGTAGAAACTATTACACTTAGGCTTAAAACATGCATTCAAAAGATGAAAATGTGAAACAAAAACAAAGTGGCCCCGTGAGAGACACGAACATCTCGCATGGGAAGGATGTAACTCTTAGGCGATATTTGCATAGTCATAAGACTCCCAGTTTGCGAATATGATGAAATTATCAAAACTGTTAGACTTGGGGTAAAAAATATGCCATCAATGGGTGAAATGTAAAATAATTGTAAGAGATAGGAACATCTCGCACGAGACCAATGTAACTCATAGAAACTGATCGAGTATTCAACGGGACTCGCAATTTGAGAATATGATAAAAGTCAATAAAAAGTTAGACACGGGCATAAAAACTTATCGTTAATGGATGAAAAGGTAAAAAGTTAGACTCGAGCATAAAAAATTATCGTTAATGGCCCTGTAATAAGCATAAACACCTCGTATGGGTCTAATGTAACTCATAGGAACTGACCGTGTATTCACCAGACTCCCGATTTGGGAACAAAATGAAAATTTGCGAACAGTTAGACTTATGTATAAAAACATGTCGTCAAAGTCTTAAAACATAAAACAACCACAAAAAGGTCCTATAAGAGTCACAGACACCTCGTACGGGAGTAATGTAACTTGTAAAATCTGGTTGCATAGTCCGGGACAACCTATTTGTGATGAAAATTTGCAAACTGTTCTTAGGAATAAAAACATGTCGTTAAAGAGTGAAATCGTAAAATAGTCAGAAAACGGTCCCGTAAGCAGCACGACCACCTCGCTCGAGACCAATGTAACTCTTAGTAACTGACGACGTATACACGGGACTTCAGCATCATACCCCATATGTTTATAGCTTTTAAAAGTTAGGGATTTATTAAATTTAAATTGGGATAATAATTTAATATTAATTTAGAAATTAATTTGAATATTTACTAGAGTGAAAAGATTTTGTAATTATTAAGAATTTGTCGAATATTACTAAATGAGTAAAGTAATATATAAGATTGATTTTACAAAAAAAAAAATTGTCACAGGTCAATAAAATGGCAATTATTGAGATTTAAGTTGGGACGCGCCTGTGTCGTGTCAGGACTAAATTATTATTATTAAAAGTGAATAAATTATAAGTTGCTCATATGGTCAAGACAAAGTGTTCGAAAGAGTCAAGATAGTCAGAATAGTGTACCCAGGGTTTTAGTTTGGGTCTCGGGGCATTTTTAAGCTGAATTTGCATCTCGGGAGGGTATTATAGACATTTTGTAGTTTTGGGGACTTAAACCCACGAAATTCCTAAGGATATATAAGCCTTTAAGAGTTGTCTTCTAGGGTTAACAAACACAAAACCAGAGAACGGCCATTAAAGAAGAAATTAGAGAGCTTTCCAAGAAACCCAAGGCCAAAGACTCATCCGTTTGCACTACCACCACCACTAGTATTGGATCGCGCAACGAGGAATGCAGCCATACCCTTTTCATCCACAAATCAGAAACTTGAATTCCAGGAAAGTATCTATCTTTCTTTGTTATTAGTTAATGTCTCACCCACATTAGTTTAGTATTATCAAGAACATGTTTTACGGAGGAAATTGATAATTTAGAGATCATAAATCGCATGTTTAGAGAAATTTAATATATTCTGGACATACCCATCATATGTAGAGGATTAAACACGAATTAGTATTGATTTAAAAACATGAAATCTGGGAAATAATCGGAAGAATGGATGTTTCTTCCAAAATTAGGGTTCTTGAAGTTTATGTCAATTTAACCCCATTATTTCGATCCCATTGGTGAATTTGAACATGTTTCACGTAAGAAATCACGTAGTTAGGTATGTAGTACCTGTAGTAATGTTGTTTGGGAGTTCGGGGATTGTTAATGGAGATTTGGTAGAGGTTAGAGAGGAAAATTCGTGACTTGTCAATGGCAGAATTCGTCATAATTGCTTGATCGATCGATCAATCAAGAACATCGATCGATCGATCGATCGACCCCATTCCTCGATTGATCGATCCCTCCTAGAAAACTGCTTATTTTTCTTCTTTGAGTATAATCCGATTAAAATGCATAGGAACCCTTCATCATCATTGATAGAGCATAATGAATTATAAAGAGGGCCAGTAGGGTTTAGGTAGGACCCCATTGGGTGAAACTCAATGTAGAATGAAATTATTGGTTAACGGGGAGTTATTCACACATAAGAAATCATGCGTATGTTTAATGAAAAGATCGAGACTCGTGAGGCAGTTAGACCAGAAGGCAAGTGAGAGTATGCCTACTAAAATTATACTTAGGAAGAAAGAATACTTCGGGAGACGAGAAGTAAGTATGAAGTAAATTATATATGAGAATACAAATGAAGAATCCGTTATGAGAGATAATCAAGTAAAATATGCTAAGAACAGATTATTATATTTATGAGTCGCGGGTGCATCTAATTTAGAAAATGTAAATATTTATATATATGAATGTCTGATTGTTCATATATCATGTATCTGTATAAAAATCATACCCGAGCTACTTGCTATATCGGAGGGTTCCACCCCTGGACAGTCTTATCTCGATTGGGCCTTTATAGGGGATAACGACTTCTATCTTAGAAGATAGTATCCTTGAAACAGGCTATATGAGAGATGGTTAGATGGTCCTAAGAGATGTGGGGGTTTGTGTTGACCTCTTAGCGACTTGGAACTATACTTGGCCTCCATTGGTATGTGTTTTACGTTAATACGATTAGAGAGTGATTTAAAACTAGTATTTCCCTTAATACAAGTGATACGAGGACTTGATAGCAGAGTATGCCAGCACCATAGATTTTATGTGGGGTACCGATAATATATATATTGTATTAGTGACTAGAATATATATATACTTAAGTATGGGAACTTTTTACTGTGCGTAAATGAAGTTAAGAAGTGAATAACTATTCCAACTTTATTATAAGTGTTTGGAAATTTTGTAATAATGCTGAGTATTCTAAGTAAGGTAAGTTATATGAGAGAGTTTAATTTTTATAAATTAATTATCTTAGACATAGTATTTTGTTGGGATGAAACCTTTTGGGAAGGTTAAGTTAAAATAAACTTCTGAGATTAATAGTACGGTAGGCGTGCACACTAGATGAGAGGTGAGAATTCTCAAGAGAGTGTCGCATACTAACATGGTTGTTACATTAGTCGGTAAGCATTTTAAATACTTGCTAAACTAATTTTTAAATTGTTTTACACTCGGGCCGTGACCCGTTTCCAGTTAAATTGTCCAGCCACAGGGGCGTCATGCTTAGATTCTTTGGACCGGACGCACTGCAGCTTAGGCGGGAGTTGTAGGCCCTTGTTTAGACAACCTCTTTGTTGATTCTATTCTTATTTTAGTTCTGATTAGTTAGGGAATGTGTCGCCCGTTTCTCTATTCAGTTTGGATTTGTCAGATATTTATGTTCATTTATTTTCCATATTCGGTACTCTTTGGGATGTAATTCTTCTCAGGATGATTTCATTTGTAGTTTTTTTAAACTTGGTATTGATTTATCTGCATGGTTAAATTCTTGTGTGTTAATTGACATCTTTAACATTATGAGATTCTTAAACTGTTAATTATTGAAAAGGTTTTCATAATGGAATAAAATAAAATAAAAATAAGGTTTAAATTGTTTTGACACTTAGCTTAATTACTTAAGGTGTTTAAATTGGAAATTTATTTTGCGACAGTGATACTAAGAATGAATCAGCTGTTCACCTTCATTTTTAATTTAATAAATGACTGATCACCCGATATTTAATTAGGCGGGGTGTCACCGGTGGTATCAGAGCATCAGGTTCTAGTGTCCTTTTGGATCTGCACGGCTTATTTCGCTTCTCGCTTAGCGTCTTTGATATACAACCCTATTTTTAGGAATGTTGCATTCTTGTATTTACGCTTACGTCTTCAATGATTTGAGACTTGATAAAAACTGTAGACTAATAAACTTCCTTCTAGTTTCAGATGCCTCCGAGATGCGCACCCCGAGATAGGAATGCTCAGTCCGAGCATCCCGTAGCTCCAGCTCAAGGAATGATGAACGCAACTGAAGTAGCCGCTATTATTGATCAGGCAATAAATGTCGCATTAGAGGTGGTGCAGCAGGCTCCATCGTAGATCCAGGCAGTGGCGCCAATACCATCACAACTTCCATTTGCATGGGAGAGGGTTAGGGATGCCTTTCAGAAGGTGCATCCCTCGGAGTTCTCAGGTAGTTCGGATATAGTAGTCGCCAGCCAATGAAAGAAATATATCCAGAGGCATCTGCGCATGTATGAGTGCACTGACAGGAAGAGACAACTTTTGGCTTCCTTCAAGATAGTGGGGGCCGCTTTGCAGTGGTGGGAGTCCACCACCACCTTGGAGGAGAGGGGCAACATCACGATTTAGTCATTCTCGGCGCGATTTGACCGCAAGTAGTTTCCATCCGCCGTACAAATTGAGATGAGGCGGAAGTTACCGAATCTTAAGTAGGAGAGTATGACCGTTGCCGAGTACGAGGAGGAGTTTACTAAAATTCTCACTATAATGCGAGATGAGGCACCAACTGCGGAGAAGAAGATACTGTTGTTTGTAGATGGTTTAGCCTGGAGGATCCGTCAGCACCTCATCGATAATCTATCATTGAGTACCTACACTGATGTACTCAACTCTACTTTGTTACACTATCAGGATTATCACTTCCATTTACAGGGGAGAAAACGAGCAGGGAGTCCAGCCAGCAGGGTAGGACAGGGGCAGTAGTACTGGTGGCGCACCAGCAGCCTAGGGACAGACCCGTCACAGTGAGCAGAGTTTCCATCAGGGGACCCTGCCAAGCGATTTCGACTAGGTGACTCCAGACAGGGATTTGGGGGATTTAGGCAGGGCCAGCCTAATCAGCATGGCCAACAGGTCCAATACCGTCATCCGTAAGGATAGCAACAGGGCCATCAGGGCCAACAGCGTTTCCAGCTAGAAAGGCTCGTGGGAGGGTGGTAATAACCAACAGGGCCATCGTCAGTAGGGGCAGAGGGGAGGTAACTTCAGGGGAAGATGTTTTGGATGTGGCAAGAATGGCTGTAGGCGCCAGAATTGCCCATAGGGAGATAGGGCCCCACAACAACAGGATGCCAATAATGAGCCGTAGAAGCCACTGTTTCCAGCCGCCCTCCCAGCGACAGCTCAGGTGGTAGCCTTACCCTCCATCCCAATAGCTCCAGTTCAGTAGGACCAATTGCAGTATGGAGCGTGTCTATAACGTCTACCTGGCAGCAGCACCTCAGGCACCACCCGCGATTGAGGGTACGTTTCCTATCTATGTCACTATGGGCCGGGTTTTATTTGATACTGGGGCGTCGCACTATTTTATAGCTATTCATTTTTCATGGGCCTTAGGGTTATTAAACACGGTAGAGAGAACTGTGACATGCGTAGACTCACCACTGGGAAATGGGTCTTTGATTTTCTTTATATGTCGAGGTGTAAAAGTAAAGATTGGTAGCTTGATTTTACCGACAAACATGCTACTGTTAGAGATGCACGAGCACGATGTTATTATTGGCATGGATTGGCTCATCGCGTATAGATCCATGATAGATTATTTCAGTAGGAGTATTATTTTTTCCATTTCGGGACATGAGATGTTTTTGGTGGTGATGCCTCGCCTAGAGGGAGGATCTTCCACCCATTTGTACTACATTGAGGAGGGTACCTCTAAGGAGATTATGATTACCCTGGATTCGATTCCAATTTTTTATGAGTATTCGAATATATTCTAGGAAATACCAGGCCAACCCCCTAGTCCAGAGATAGATTTCATCATAAACTTGATGCCGGGCACTCGGATGATAGCACGTGCACCGTACCGTATGACTCTAGTAGATATGAGGGAGTTACGGGATCAGATAGAGCAACTATTAAGTCAGGGCTTCATTTATAGGAGCACCTGATCTTAGGGCGCTCCGGTGTTATTTGTGTAGAAGAGAGATAGTTCACTGAGGTTATGCATAGATTACCGGGAGCCGAACAATGTCATGATATGGAATAAATATCCATTACCTCGAATCGATGATTTGTTCGACCAGATGACAGGAGCAACCTTATTTTCGAAGATAGATTTGAGATCGGGATACCATCAGCTACGGATTAGGGAGCAGGATGTGTCGAAGACTTCTTTCTTGACGAGATATGGGTCCTATGAGTTCAGAGTCATGCCATTTGGACTGATAAATTCTCTAGCCATATTCATGGACTTAATGAACCGAGTGTTCGGAGAGTTCTTTGATTAGTTTGTCATCGTCTTCATAGATGACATCCTGATATATTCTCACTCTGAGGAGGAGAATGCCGAGCACTTGAGGCAGGTTCTTCAGACTGTACGAGAGCATCAGTTGTATGCTAAGTATGAGAAGTACGGATTCTGGCTACGAGAGGTACAATTTTTGGGGCATGTTGTGTCAGAATTAGGAATATCGTTTAACCCGAGCAAAGTGTCGGCAGTAAGGGAGTGGGGACAGCCCACGACACCGACAGAAGTGTGTAGTTTCTTAGGGTTAGTCGGTTACTACAGGAGATTCATCCGAGGCTTTTCAAAGATAGTGGGTCCGTTGATGAATCTGACTCGCAAGGGAGTACTGTATGTTTGAGACGATGCTTGTCAATTAGATTTCATTGAGCTGAAAGATAAGTTGACTTCATCGCCAGTTCTTATTTTCCCAAGCCGGGAGTCGAATATCTAGTGTACACAGACACTTCTTTATGGGGACTCATAGGGGTACTTCAGCAGGAGGACAAGGCCATAATTTTTGCCTCCCGTAAGCTTAATCCTCACAAAAGGAATTACCCCACCCACGACCTAGAGCTAGCAGCGGTCGTTTTTGCAATGAGGATTTGGAGACATTACTTATTTGGGGAGAAATTTCACTTGTTCATAAACCATAAGTCAATGCAGTACTTGTTCACTCAGCGAGAGCTGAATATGTGTCAGCACAGATGATTGGAGTTTCTGAAAGACTACTAGTTTGAAATAAATTACCATCCGGGAAAGGCTAATGTGGTTGCTGATGCATTAAGTCGTAGACCAGTAGGCGACATAGTGGATGTATGGAAAGCAAAGTGGAAAGAATTGGGTCACCAGGATGCGGTAACCCGTTCCTTTGTATCGGCCATGTCAGTCACTCTCGAGATTGTTATGAGGTCGATACACGCACAGTCAGCGGAGACATTTTTTCAAGAGCAGATTGTACTACTTTTAGCTGAGGGTGCTGAGTCCTATTCTGTAACTTCTAATGGGGTTTTAAGGTTTAATAGGAGATTGGTGGTACCATAAGGAGAAGACTTACGTCATGGGGTGATGACATAGTCTCACGGATCTAGATTTTCGATACATCCCGGAGGGGATAAGATGTACCAAGATATGAGGTGACAGTACTGGTGGAGTGGGTTAAAGAAGGACATTGCTGAGTTCGTGTCCAAATGTTATACTTTCCAGATGGTAAAGGTAGACCACCAGAGACCGTCGGGGTTACTTCAGCCATTGGAGATACCTACATGGAAGTGGGAGAGTATTTCCATGGACTTCATTACTGGGATACCTACATCACAGCGGGGTCACAACTCCATATGGGTTATAGTGGATAGGTTGACCAAGGTAGCTCATTTTCTGCCAGTACGGACAGACTATACCACGGGCCAATATGCGCAGTTATTCATTGCCGAGATTTTTAGGCTACATGGGGTGCCCCTGGATAACGTGTCTGATAGAGACAAGATTTTTGTGTCACGCTTCTAGGAGAGCTTTCAGGAGGCCATGGGTACAGAGTTAAGATTGAGTTAAACTTATCACACACAGATAGATGGACATACAGAGCGTACCAATCAGATGCTAGAAGATATGCTACGCATGTGTGTCCTCGATTTTGGAGGAGGTTCAGAACCGTATCTTCCACTGGTGGAGTTCGCTTATAATAACTCCTACCCGTTCACGATCGATATGACCCCATTTAAGGCGTTGTATGGTAAGACTTATCGTTCTTCAGGTTGTTGGCTAGAGGCGAGGGACAACAAGTTGCTCGGAGCAGAGGTGATTTAGGAAACTTTGTCTAGGATTGAGCTTATCAGGAGTCGCATTCGGGCAGCCCAGGATAGTTAGAAAAGCTACGCCAATGCAAAACGGTTTTTCTGAGAGTTTAACATGGGGGACCAAGTATTACTGTGTGTGTCTCCTATGAGAGGAGTGATGAGGTTTGGGAAGAAAGGGAAGTTGGTTCCGAGGTACGTGGGACCATTTCCCATTATCGAGAGGATTGGGCCGGTGGCATACAAATTAGGACTGCCAGAGTACTTGCACCGCATTCATGATGTATCCCAAATTTCATCATTGAAACGATATCTTTGGGATGATATGGCCCACACCCGCATCGTGATAGAGGAGATTGACTTACAGCCCGACAACTCTTAGGAGAAGAGACTAATGGCTATCCTAGACCATAGCGAAAGGAAATTGAGGTCGAAGGTTGTCCCACTTGTACAGGTCCAGTGGGAGCATCATAATGTGGAGGAGTCCACTTGGGAGCGCGAGACAGATATGCACGAGAGATACCCAGATTTATTCTTACCAGGTATGACTTATTTTTTGAATTTAGAGACGAAATTATGTTATTTGGGGGGAAGTGTGTAATACCCCGTATTTTTACGGCTTTTAAAAGTTGGGGATTTATTAAATTTAGATTGAGATATTAATTTAATATTAATTCAAAAATTAACTTAAATATTTACTAACATGAAAAGAGTTAGTAATTATTGGGAATTTGTCGAATATTACTAAATGATTAAAGTAATATATAAGATTGATTTCATAAAAAAAAAATTATCACAAGTGAATAAAATGGCAATTATGGAAATTTAAGTCGGGTCGCGCATGTGTCGTGTCAGGGCTAAATTATTATTATTAAAAGTGAATAAATTATAAGTAACCCATATGGTCATTTAGAGTACACCAAAGTTTTCGGAAGGGTCGAGATAGTCAAAAAAGTGTACCCGAGGGTTTAGTTTGGGTCTCGGGACATTTTTCAGCTGAATTGGCATCCCAGGAGGGTATTATAGACATTTTGTAGTTTTGGGTACTTAAACCCACGAAATTACTAAGGATATATAAGCCTTTAGGAGTTGTCTTCTAGGGTTAACAAGCACAAAACCAGAGAACGGCCATTAGAGAAGAAGTTAGAGAGCTTTCCAAGCAACCCAAGGCCAAAGACTCATCCGTTTGCACCGCCACCACCACTAAATCGTGGATCGCGCAGTGAGGAACGTAACCATACCTTTTTCATCCACAAATCAGAAACTTGAATTCAAGGCTAGTATCTATCTTTCTTTGTTATTAGTTAATGTCTCACCCACATTAGTTTAGTATTATCAAGAACATGTTTTACGGAGGAAATTGATAATTTAGAGATCATAAATCGCATGTTTAGAGAAATTTAATATATTTTGGACATACCCATCATATGTAGAGGATTAAACACAAATTAGTATTGATTTAAAAACAAGAAATCTAGGAAATAATTAGAAGAATGGATGTTTCTTCCAAAATAAGGGTTCTTGAAGTTTATGTCAATTTAACCCCATTATTTCGATACCGTTGATGAATTTGAACATGTTTCACGTAAGAAATCATGTAGTTAGGTATGTAGTACCTGTAGTAATGTTGTTTGGGAGTTTGGGGATCGTTAATGGAGATTTGGTAGAGGTTAGAGCGGCAAATCCGTAACTTGTCAATGCCAGAATTCGTCATAACTTCTTGATAGATCGATTGATCAAGAACATCGATCGATCGACGGTATCAATCGATCGAACACATTCCTCGATCGATCGATCCCTCCTAGAAAACTGTGTATTTTTATTCTTTAAGTTTAATACGATTAAAATGCGTAGGAACCCTTGATCGTCATTGATAGAGCATAATGAATTATAAAGAGGACCAGTAGGGTCTAGGTAGGACCTCGTTGAGTGAAACTTAATGTAGAATGAAATTATGGGTTAACGGGGAGTTATTCACACATAAGAAATCATGCGTATGTTTAATGAAAAGATCGAGACTCGTGAGGGAGTTAGACCAGAAGATTAGTGGGAATATGCCTACTAAAATTATACTTAGGAATAAAGAATACTTCGGGAGACGAGAAGTAAGTATGAAGTAAATTATATATGAGAATACAAGTGAAGAATTTGTTATGCGAGATAATCAAGTAAAATGTGCTAAGAACGGATTATTATAATTATGAGTCGTGGGCACATCTAATTTAGAAAATGTAAATATTTATATAGGTGAATGTGTGATTGTGCATATATCATGTATCTGTGTAAAAATCATACCCGAGCTACTTTCTATCTCGAAGGTTTCTGCACCGGGACAGTCTTATCTCGATTGGGCCTTTATGGGGGATAACGACTTGTACCCTAGAAGATAGTATCCTTGATACATTCTATTTGAGAGATAGTCAGATGGCCCTAAGATATGTGGGGTATGTGATGACCTCTTAGCGACTTGGAACTATACTTCGCCTCCATTTGTATGTGTTTTGCGTTAATACGGTTCGATAGTGATTCCGAACTAGTATTTCCCTTAGCATGAGTGATACGGGGACTTGATAGCAGAGTATTCCATCACCATAGATTTTATGTGGGGTGCCGATAGTATATATATTGTATTAGTGACTAAAATATTTATATACTTAAGTATGAGAACTTTCTACTGTGCATAAAAGAAGTTAAGAAGTGAATAACTATTCCAACTTTATTATAAGTGTTTGGAAATTTTGTAATAATGTTGAGTATTCTAAGTAAGGTAAGATATATGAGAGAGTTTAATTTTTATAAATTAATTATCTTAGCCATAGTATTTTGTCGAGATGAAACCTTTTGGGAAGGTTATGTTAAAATAAACTTCTGAGATTAATAGTACGGTAGACATGCACACTAGATGAGAGGTGAGAATTCTCAAGAGAGTGTCGCATACTAACATGGTTGTTACATTAGTCGGTAAGCATTTTAAATACTTGCTAAACTAATTTTTAAATTTTTTTACACTTGGTCGCTGACCCGTTTCCTGCTATTTCTTTTCTCTTGTATATATGTATATTACAGGTGCCCATCCACAGGGGCTTCATGCTTAGATTCTTTGAACCGGACGAGATGCAGCTTAGGTGGGAGTTGTAGGTCCTTGCTTAGACGACCTTTTTGTTGATTCTACTCTTATTTTAGTTCTGATTAGTTTGGGCATGTGTCGCCCGTTTCCCTATTCAGTTTGGATTTGTGAGAGATTTTTGTTCAAATATTTTCAGTATTCGGTACTCTTTGGGATGTAATTCTTGTTAGGATGATTTCATTTGTAATTTTTTTAAACTTAGTATTGGTTTATCGGAATGGTTAAAATCTTGTGTGTTAATTGACATCTTTAACATTTATGCGATTCTTAAACTGTTAATTATGGAAAAGGTTTTCATAATGGAATTAAATAAAATAGAAATAAGGTTTTAATTATTTTAACACTTAGCTTAATTATTTTGGGTGTTTAAACTGGAAATTTATTTTGCGAAAGTGATGCTAAGAATGAACCAACCATTCACCTTGATTTTTAATTTAATAAAGGACTGATCATCCGGTATTTAATTAGGTGTGGTGTCACATCCGGGTTTGAGAATACGATAAATTTTTTCAAGTAGTTAGACTTGGGATTAAAAACATGCCATCAAAGGGTGAAAATGTAAAATAGTCATAAGACTTTCTTGTAAGCGACACGGACATCTCGCACGAGACCCATGTAACTCCTAGGAACTGATCGGGTATTCACGGGATTCCCAATTTGAGAATATGATAAAAGTCTATAAATAGTTAGACTCGGGTATAAAAACATACCCTTAATGGGTGAAAAGGTAAAACATCCATAAAATGGCCCTGTAAGAAGCATGAACACCTCGTACGGGACCAATGTAACTCATAGGAACTCACTGCGTATTCACCAAACTCTCGATTTAGGAACAAAAAGAAAATTTTTGAACAATTTGACCTAGGTATAAAAACATGTTGTCAAAGCCTTAAAACGTAAAACAACCACAAAAAGGTCTAGTTAGAGGCACACACACCTCATATAGGAGCAATGTGACTCGTAAAAGGCGGTTACGTAGTCCGGGACTCCTTATTTATGATGAAAATTTGCAAACTTTTAGACTTAGGCATAAAAACATACCCATAAAGGCTGAAATCGTAAAACACTCAGAAAACGATCCTATAAGTAGCATGACCACCTCGCTCGGGACCAATGTATCTCTTAGGAACTGACTGCGTATACACTGGACTATAGGTTTGAAAATAAGATAAAATTTTTCAAGTAGTTAGACTTAGTCTTACAAACATGCCATAAATGGGTGAAAATATAAAACATCCACAAAACGACCCTGTAAGAAGCATGAACACGACGCACGGGACAAATGTAACTCATAAGAACTGACCGTGGATTCAAGGGACTCCCGGTTTAAGAATACAATGAGTATTTTCCAATTGTTAGGCTTAAAAACATGTCATCAAAGGGTGAAACGTAAAACAGATACAATACGCTCCCGCAAGAGGGAAAAACACCTCGCACTAGACCAATCTCACATGTAGAAACTGACCACGTGATTATGGGACCCCAATTTGAGAATACATTAAAGATTTTCAAACTACTAGACTTAGGCTTAAGAACATGTTGTCAAAGGGTGAAAATATAAAACACCCATATAACAGCCCCATAAAAGGCACGAATAACTCACCCATGACTGATATAATTCATACGAATTAATCGCATAGTCACAGGACTTCCGATTTGAGAATATGATAAAAATTTGCAAATTGTTAGACTTAGGGTCCGTTTGGTTCGTGGTGAAATATTTTTTACCGCGTTAAAATAAAATTCACCTAGGTAAAATATGTGTTTGGTTGGGCATTTAACACGGTGAAATAAAATGAATATGGTGAAAAGTGAGGTGAAACTTTAACCATTTTAAACCATGGGTAAAGTGAATAATTTAACAGGTGAAAACAATGAAATTTATCTTATTACCAAAGTAACCTTTCTTATTTCCACTTACAATTATCACACATTAATTTCTCCCTCTCAATTAATACGATCATCAAATATTCATTTTAAAAAACTATTTTTTTCAAAATGTCATTTTTTATTAAACAAAAATTAAAAAAATTAAAAAAATTAAAAAAATTAAAAAAATAAAAAATAATTTAAATAATTAAAAATTAAAATAAAAAATAGAATAGCTATTCCTAAACCCTCTATGTCTTTCCCCACACCCTTTTTAATATTTAAATACTAAAAGATCAAAAGACCCTCTATGCAAATATGATTTGAGCAAATATAATCTTTTGCCCAAAAATCTATTATTTAAAAAAAAGTAATATTAAGAAAAAAATAAAACATAATATTTTGAAAATAAAAATCCTAATATTCTAGAAAATTAAAATTTTAATATTCTGAAAATATAAAAATTATAAAAGTTATTTTTTCATTTAAAAAATATTATGTTATTTATAAAAAAACATATTACTTTTTATTTAAATGGACGTTGATAAAAAACTATTTCGTTATTTATTTTAAAAAATGGACATTCTTTTTATCATTTCTAGTTAAAAAACTGTTTCTTTTATTTATTAAAAAAAATTGTTTCCTTATTTATTTTTTCAGTTAAAAACTATTTTTTTCTATTTTAAAAATAATCTTTTTACTATACAAAAAAAAGGTCCGCGTCAGCGGTATGTATAGGCAGTTCGACCACTTATACATACCGTTGGCGCGGACCAACATATTAGACAAAAATTCTCCGCGCCAGCGGTATGTATAGGTGGTCAGACCGCCTATACATACCGTTGCCGCAGATAGTATTTTTTAAAAATAGTAAAAAGATTATTTTTAATATAGTAAAAAAAACAGTTTTTAAGCAAAAATAAAATTTGTAAACAAAAAATAAAACACTTTTTAAGAAAAGCGTTTCTTAAGAAAAATAAATTTTACGTTTTATATACAGTTTTTTAATAAAACAAATAGATAAGATTTTACGTTTTATAAACAGTTTTTTTTATTATTACTTATAAAAAAGATTTTTTTTTATTGAAAATATATTTTTTTTTTATCAAATGTAATTATTTTAGTTGGAGGTGAAAAAATTGGACATTTTGCTTTTATAAATTTAAGGGCGCATTTGTCATTTATTATTCAAATGGTGTGGGGGACATATAGAGGGTGTGAGAATATTTATTCCCATAAAAAAAATTAAAAAAATGAATATTTGTGTGGTGCATGGTAATGTGTTGGGAATTTAATTACTAACTGGGACGGTTTCATAATTGGGAACTATTTTTTTTTAATTCTTTTAATTGGAACACTTTTTTTTTATAGTTGGGACTTTTTTTTTTAATTGCGATTGCTTTTTTTTCAATGTTGAAAACTTTTCTTTTATTTGGGACTGTTTTTTCATTGTTGAGAACTTTTTTTTTATTATGGACTACTGTTTTTATAGTTGACTTTTTTTTTAACTGTGTGTTTTTTTTTACAAATGACAGTTTTTTTTCATTATTGGAATTTTTTTTTTAAATTGGGACTGTTTTCTTTTTTAATAAGGACTTTATTTTTAATTGGTATTGTTTTTTTACTTATTTGTCTTGCGTAGCGAAATACGACTCGTTGTGTGTGTGTGTGTGGGGGGGGGGTGATTATGTCAAATTTTAGTTTGGGGTAAATGCATATTTTTTAATGGTCATTGACACTTGTGTGATGAAAGTCAAAATAGTTATATGCATTTGAAGTATGTGGGTAATATGGTCATTTTATTTTTTCACCATATTAATCTTGACCATCCAAACAACAAATGGTGAAAAAGTTAAAATTTTCACCTAGTGAAAACTCGACCATCCAAACGGAGATGGTGAAAACAAAATCACCGCACTAATAATTCACCTTTTACTTTTAACACGATGAAAAGTATTTCACCACGAACCAAACGGACCCTTAGGCTTAAAAACATGCCGTGTAAAGGTGAAAATGTAAAATAGCCACAAAATGGTCCTGTTAGAGGCACAAGAATCTCGCACAGGACCATATTAACTCATAGAAACTGACTGCGAACTCACGAGACTCACGATTTGAGAATAAAATAAAATTTGGCAAAACTATTAGGCTTAGGTTTAAAAACATGCCACCAAGGGTAAAAATGTTAAATAACCACAAAATAGTCTTGTAAGAGGTATGAACACCTCCAATGGGACCAGTGCAATAGGGAGGAACTGATTGCATAGTGAAGGGTCTCTCGATTTGAGAATACAACGAAAATTTACAAACTATTAGACTTTGGATTAAAAACGTCCCGTCAAAAGGTGAAAATAGAATATATCCACAAAATGACCCCGTAAGAGGAACGAACACCTCGTTCGGGACCAATGTAACTCATTGGAACAGACTGCATAGTCATGGGACTCCTAATTTTAGAATACCACTAAAATTTACGAAAAGTAAGACTTAGGCGTTAAAACATCTTGTCAAGGGTGCAAAAACGTAAAACAACCACAAACAGTGTAACTCGTATGAATTGATTGTGTATTCATGGGACTCCCGATTTTAGAATGCAACAAAAATTTACAAACTATTCGACTTTGGATAAAAACATACCTGGGTGAAAACATAAAACAATCACAAAACGGTCCCGTAAGAGGCACAAACACATTACACGGGACTGATGTGACTCATAAAAACCCAGCGCGTAGTTTCGAGGATCTCGATTTGGGAATGTGAAAAATTTGGAAATAGTTAGACATAGGATTAAAAACATGCGTCAAAGGATGAAAACATAAAACAACCAAAACACGGCCCTGTAATAAGCATGGACACCTCGCACGGGACCAATCTAACACATGGGAAATCGCATATTCACGGGACTCTCGATTTGAGAATATGACCAAAATTCAAGAACTGTTAGACTTAGGCTTAATAACATGGCTTCAAAGGGTGAAAATGTAAAATAGACACAAAACAGTCCCGTAAGAGGGACGAACTCCTAGCACTGGACATATTAAAAATGTAGGAAGTGAACGTGTGGTCACGACATCCCTGTTCGGCAATAGGACAAAAATTTAGAAATTGATAGCTTAGGTTAAGAACACACCGTTAAAGGGTGAAAACATAAAATACCCACAGAACATCCCCGAAAAAGGCACGAACAACTTGCGCAGGACTGTTATCACACGTAGGAACCAATGGCATTGTCACGGGACTCCCGGTTTGAGAATACGATGAAAATTTGCAAACTGTTAGACTTAGTCTTAAAAACATGCTTTTTAGGGTGAAAATATAAAATGGCCACAAACTGTCATGTAAGCGGCACGAAATGCTCGCACGGGATCGATGTAATTATTCTGAACTGACTGCGTAGTCACGGAACTCCTGATTTGAGAATAAAATGAAAATTTACATACTAATAGACTTTGGTTTAAAAACATTCTGTCAAACGTTAAACATGTAAAAAAACCACAAAATGGTCTCGCAAGTGGCAAGAACAACTCTCAGAGGATCGATGTAACCCGTTGAAACTGAGTGCATAGTTATGGGACTCCTGGTTTGAAAATACGATGAAAATTTTTAAACTGCTAAAATTAGTCTTACAAACATACTATCAACATGTGACGACATGAATAACCATGAAATGGTCCCCTAAGCGACACGAACACCTTGGACAAGACCGATGTATCTCATATAAACTGATCGCATAGTCATGGGACTCCTGAATTGAGAATATGATGAAATACTGCAGACTATTAGAATTAGGCTTAAAACACTCATTCAAAGGGTAAAAATGTGAAACAACAACAAAGTATTCCCATGAGAGGCATGAACATATAACATGGAACCGCTGTAACGCTTAGTAGCTATTCGCGTAGTCACAGGAATCCAAATTTGCGAATACGATGAATTATCAAACTGTTAGACTTAGGCTTAAAAACATGAAATGAAAGGGTGAAAACATAAAACTTTCACAAATCAGTACTATAAGCGGCACGAATAACTCGCACAAGACCGATGTAACTCGTTGGAACTGACCGAGTATTCACAGGACTCCCATTTTGAGAATATGATAAAAATCTACAAATAGTTATACTCGAGCTTAAAAATCATATCATCAAAGGGTGAAAATGTAAAACAATAACAAAACGTCCCAGTAAGAAAAATGAACACATCATACGTGACCAATGTAACTCATAGGAACTAACTGCGTATTCACCGGACTCCCGATTTGGGAATGAAATGAAAATTTGAAAATAGTTAGACTCTGGTATAAAAACATGTCATGAAAGGCTTATTACGTAAAACAACAACAAAAAGGTCCTATTAGAGGCACAAACACCTCGTACGGGACCAATGTAACTCGTAGGAACTGATTACGCAATTAGGGACTACCTATTTGACAATACGATGAAAATTTGCAAATTGTTAGACTTAGGCATAAAAATATGCCATCGATGGATGAATTAAAAAATAGTCAAAAAATGGCATTGTAAGGGGTACGACCACCTCACGAAGGACCAATGTAACTTTTAGAAACTGATCGCATATACACGTGACTCCGAGTTCGAGAATGTGATAAAAATTTGTAACTAGTTAGACTCGGGCTTAAAAATATCCTGTCAAAGGGTGCAAACATAAAATGTCCATAAAATGATCCTTTAAGAAGCATAAACACCTCGCACAGGACTAATGTAACACACATGAACTGACTGCGTATTAAAGGAACTTTTGGGTTTAGAATACGATAAATATTTGCAAATTGTCAGACTTAAAAACATGTCATCAATGGGTGAAAATGTAAAACAGATACAAAACGGTCCCATAAAAGGGAAAAACACCTCGCACAAGACCAATGTCACATGTAGACTCTGACCGCATGATCACGGGATCCTAGTTTGAGAATACAATAAATATTTGCAAACTGCTAGATTTAGGCTTAAAAACATGCTGTCAAAGGGTGAAAACATAAAACACCCACATAAGAGCCCTGTAAAAGTCACGAATAACTCGCGCGTGAATGATATAACTCGTAGGAACTAACCGCATAGTCATGGGACTCCGAATTTGAGAATATGAAAAAAATTACAAACTGTTAGACTTAGGCTTAAAAACATTTCGTGTATCGGTGAAAACTGAAAGTATCCACAAAACGGTCTAGTTAGTGGGACGAGAACCTCGCACATGATCATGTAACTCGTAGGAATTGATCGTGTAATTATGAGACTTTCGGTTTGAGAATACGACAAAATTTTGTAAACTGTTAGACTCAGGTTTAAAAACATGCCGCCAAGGGTAAAAATATAAAATATCCACAAACAGTCTTGTAAGAAGCATGAACGCCTCCAATTGGACCAATGCAAAAGGGAGGAACCGATCGCGTAGTCAAGGGGCTCCCAGTTTGAGAATAAGAAGAAAATTTACAAACTATTAGACTTTGGATTAAAAGCGTCCCGTCAAAGGGTGAAAATAAGAAAAATTGCAAAACGACCGCGTAAGAGGCACGAACACCTCCCTCGAGACCAATGTAATTCGTTGGAACTGACCGCATAGTCACATAACTCCCGATTTGAGAATACCACTAAATTTTTTAAAAAGTAAGACTTAAGATTTATAACATGCTGTTAAAGGTGAAAATGTAAAACAACCACAAAGGATCACGTAAGCGGCATGAACACCTCACATAGGATATATGAAACTCAGATGAATTGATCGCGTAGTCACAGGAATCCCGATTTGAAAATACAACAAAAAATTTCAAGCTATTAGACTTTGGATAAAAAAGTTGCCGTAAAAGGGAGAAAATATAAAACCACCACAAAACGGTCCCGTAAGAGGCATGAACACATCGCACAGGACTGATGCAACTCAGAAAGACTGAGTGCTTAGTTATGGGAACCTCGGTTTGAGAATTCGAAAAAAAATGTAAATAGTTAGACTCAGGCTTAAAAATATGTCGTTAAAGGGTGAAAACATAAAAAAACCACAAAAAGGCTCTGCAAGATGCATGAACGCCTCACATGGGACTAATGTAACTCATAGGAAATGATCGCATATTCACAAGACCCTCGATTTGAGAATACGTTGAAAATTTAAAATCTGTTAGACTTAGGCATAAGAACATGCCTTCAAAAGGTGAAAACGTAAAACATACACAAAATGGTCTCATAAGAGGGACTCACACCTCGTACTGTACATATTAAAATTCTAGGAAGTGAACGCATAGTAACAAGATCCCAGTTCGAGAATACGATAAAAAATTGTAAACTGCTAGACTTAGATTATGAACACACATAAATACCCATAAAATGTCCCCGAAAAAGGCACTAACAACTCGTGCGGGACCTCTGTAAGTCGTAGGAAGCAACCCTGTAGTCATGGGACTCTCGGTTTGAGAAAATGATGAAAATTTGAAATTTTTTAGACTTAGTCATTAAAACATGCTTTATAAGGATGAAAACGTAAAATGGCAATAGACGGTCACGTAAGTGGCATGAACACCTTGCACATGATCGATGTAACTCATATGAACAAAGCGCATAGTCACTGGACTCCAGAATTAAGAATAAAATGAAAATTTCTGAATTGTTAGAATTTGGTTTAAAAACATGGAGTCAAAGGTAGAAAACGTAAAACAACCACAAAACGGTCCCGTAAGTGGCATGAACACCCCGCACATGATCGATGTAACTCGTAAAAATAGAGCGCGTAGTTACGGGACTCACGATTTGAGAATAAGATGAGAATTTATAAACTGTTAGACATAGGCTTATAAACATGTTGTCAAAATGTGAAAATGTAAAATACCCACGAAATGGTCCCCTAAGCGACACGAACACCTTGAACAAGACTGATGTAGCTCATATGAACTGACTGCCTAGTCACGGGACTCCCGATCTGAGAATATGGTCAAAATATTGCAAACTATTAAACGTAGGCTTAAAACATTCATTCAAAGGGTGAAAATGTGAAACAACCCCAAAGGAGTCCCGTGAGAGGCACGAACATCTCGCATGGGACCGATGTAACTCTTAGTAGCTATCCACATAGTCACAGGAATCCTAATTTGCGAATACGATGAAATTATCAAACTGTTTGACTTAGGCTTAAAAACATGCCATCAAAGGGTGAGAACATAAAACGATCACAAAATCGTATTTTAAGTGGCACGGACAAGTCGTACAAGACCAATGTAACTCATAGTAATAGACCGAGTATTCACAGGACTCCCGATTTATGAATATGATAAAAATCTTCAAATAGTTAGACTCAGGCATAAAAATCATATCGTTAAAGTGTGAAAATGTAAAACAGCCGCAAAACAAACCAGTAAGAAGCATGGACACCTCGTACGAGACCAATGTAACTCATAGGAACTGACGGCGTATTCACCGAACTATCGGTTTTGGAATGAAATGAAAATTTGCAAACAGTTAGACTTAGGTATAAAAACATGTCATGAAAGGATTAAAATATAAAACAACCACAAAAGGTCCTGTAAGTGGCACAAACACCTCGTACGGGAGAGATGTAACTCGTAGGAACTGATTGCGCAGTTAGGGACTCCCTATTTGAGAATACGATGAAATTTTTTAAATTGTTAGATAAAAACATACCGTCAAAGGGTAAAATCGTAAAATGGTCAAAAATGGTCCCGTAAGCGGCACGACCACCTCGTACATGACCAATGTAACTCTTAGGAACTGATCGCGTACACACGGGACTCCAGATTCAAAGATATGATAAAAATTTGCTAGTAGTTAGACTTTGGCTTAAAAACATGCCGTGAAACGGTGAAAATATAAAAAAATCATAAAACGATCCTCTAAGAAGAATGAACACGTCGTACAGGACCAATGTAACTCACAGTAACTAACTACATATTTAAGGGACTCCTGGTTTAAGAATACGACGAATATTTACAAACTATTTGGCTTAAAAATATGTTGACAAAGGGTGAAAATGTAAAATAAAAACAAAATGGTCCCGTAAGAGGGACAAACACCTCGCACAAGACCAATCTCACGTGTAGAAACCGATGGCATGATCATGAGATCCTAGTTTGAGAAGAGGATAAAGATTTGCAAATTATTAGACTTAGGCGTAAAAATATGCTGCCAAAGGGTGAAAACATAAAACACCCACATAATAGCCCCATAAAAGGCACGAACAACTTGCGTGTGACTGATATAACTCGTAGGAACTAACCACATAGTCACGGGACTCCTGATTTGAGAATATAATAAAAAATTACAAATTGTTTGACTTAGGCTTAAAAATATGCTGTATGAGGATGAAAATGTAAAATAGCCACAAAATAGTCCCGTTAGAGGCTCGAGAACCTCACACTGGATCATATAACTCATAGGAGCTGATTGCGTACTCACCAGACTCCCGATTTGAGAATACGACAGAATTTTGCAAACTGTTAGACTTAGGTTTAGAAACATGTCGCCAAAGGTAAAATTGTAAAATATCCATAAATAGTCTTGTAAGAGGTATGACCGCCTCCAACAGGACCAATGCAATAGGGAGGAACTAATCGCGTTGTCAAGGGGCTCTGGATTTGAGAATACGATGAAAATTTGCAAATTATTAGACTTTGGATTAAACGTTATGTCAAAGGGTCAAAACAAGAAAAAATTAAAAAACGGTCGCGTAAAAGGCGCGAACACCTCACTCGGGACCCATGTAACTCGTTGGAACTGATCGCATAGTCACATAACTCCCAATTTGAGAATACCACCAAAAATTTCAAAAGGTAGGACTTAGGCTTTATAACATGATGTCAAGGGTGGAAATGTAAAACAACCATAAACGGTCACGTAAGCAACATGAACACCTCGTACATGATCGATGTAACATGTATGAATTGATTGCGTAGTCACGGGACTCCCGATTTGAGAATGCAATAAAAATTTACAAACTATTAGACTTTGGATAAAAAACATGTCGTCAAAGGGTGGAAACGTAAAACAACCACAAAACGGTCCCGTAAAAGTCACGAACAGATCACACGGGACTAATGTAACTCATAAAAATTGAGCGCATAGTTATGGGAATCTCGATTTGAGAAAACAAAAAAATTTACAATTATTTTGACTTAGACTTAATAACATGCCATCAATGGGTGAAAACATAAAACAACCACAAAACGGCTTTGTAAGAGGCATGAACACCTCGCATGGGACCAATGTAACTCATAGGAACTGATCACATGTTCACAAGACGTTCGATTTAAGAATACGACAAAAATTTAAACATTGTTAGACTGAAGCTTAAGAAGATGTCTTCAAAGGGTGAAAACGTAAACCAAACACAAAATTGTCCCGTAAGTGGGATGAATACCTCGCACTGGACATACTAAAAATGTAGGAAGTGAATGCATGGCAACAAGATCCCAGTTCGATAATACGACAAAAAATTTCAAACTGCTAGACTCTGATTATGAACACGTCGCCAAAGGGTGAAAACATAAATTACCACAAAACGTCCCTGAAAAGGCACTAACAACTCGCGTGAGACCACTGTAACTCGTAAGAAGAAGTAACCGCATTATCACGGGAATCCTGGTTTGAGAAAATGATGAAACTATGAAACTTGTTAGTCTCAGTCATTAAAACATGCTTTTTAAGGTTGAAAACATAAAATAGAAACAGACAGTCACGTAAGTGGCACAAACACCTTGCTCAGGATCTATGTAACTCGTATGAACAAATCGATTTTTCACGGGACTCCCGATTTAAGAATAAAAGGAAAATTTCCAAAATGTTAGACTTTTGTTTAAAAACATGCAGTCAAAGACTGAATATGTAAAACCACCACAAACGGTCACGTAAGCGGCATGAACACCTCGCACAGGATCAATATAAATCCTATGAATTGATCGCGTAGTCACGGGACTCCCGATTTGATAATAACACAAAAATTTACAAACTATTAAACTTTGTCTAAAAAACTTGTCGTCAAAGGGTGAAAACATGAAAAACTACATAACAGTTACGTAAGTGACTGGAACACCTCGCACAGGATCGATGTAACTCGTACAAACTGAGCGTGTAGTTATGGGACTCCTGATTTAAGAATACGGTAAAAATTTATAAACTGTTAGACTTAGGCTTACAAATATACTATCAACATGTGAAAATGTAAAATAATCACGAAATGGTTCCCTAAGCAACACGAATACCTTGAACAAGACCGATGTAGCTTATATAAACTAACTGCATAGTCACAGGACTCCCGATTTTAGAATATGATGAAATATTGCAAACTAGCAGGCTTAGGATTAAAACATTCATTCAAAGGGTGAAAATGTGAAACAAGCACAAAGTGGTCCCGCGAGAGGCACGAACATCTCACATGGGATAGATGTAACAGTTAGGAGTTATCCGCGTAGTCACAACAATCCCAATTTGTGTGTATAATGAAATTATCAAACTATTAGGCTCCAAAAAATCTATCAAAGGGTGAAACAATAAAATTATCATAAAATAGTATTGTAAGTGGCATGAAAAACTCGCACGAGCCCAATGTAACTTGTAGGAATCGATAGAGTAGTCACAGGACTCCCAGTTTGTGAATAAGATAAAAATCTACAAATAGTTAGACTCAGGCATAAAAAACATTTCGTCAAAGGGTGAAAATGTAGAATAGCCACAAAACGGCCTTGTATGAAGCATGAACACCTCATACGGGACCAATGTAATTCATAGGAATTGACGACGTATTCACGGACTCTCGGTTTGGGAATGAAAGGAAAAATTTAAAACAGTTAGACTTAGGTATAAAAACATGTCATTGAAGGCTTAAAACATAAAACAACCACAGAAAGGTCCTATAAGTGGCAGAAACACGTCGTACGAGAGCGATGAAACTCGTAGGAACAGATTGCGGAGTCAGTGACTCCCTATCTTAGAATATGATGAAAATTTGCAAATTGTTAGACTTAGGCATAAAAACGTCATCAAAGGGTGAAATCGTAAAATAGTTAAAAAATAGTCCTGTAAACGGCAAGACCACCTCGTGCAGGACCATTGTAACTATTAGGAACTGATCGCATATAAACGTGACTCCGGGTTCGAGAATATGATAAAAATTTGCAAATAGTTAGACTTGGCCTTAAAAATATGCCGTCTAAGGGTAAAAAGATGAAATAGCCCAAAAATGACCCTCTAAGAAGCATGAACACCTCGTTTGGGACCAATGTAACTCATAAGAACTGATTGTGTATTTAAGGGTCTCCCGATTTAAGAATACGATGAGTATTTGCAAATTATTAGGCATAAAAACATGCCGTCAAAGGGTGAAGACATAAAATAAATGGAAAATGGTCCCGTAAGAGGGACAAACCCCTCACACTAGACCGATCTCACATGGGGAAACTGACCGTGTGATCACGACATCCCAGTTTGAGAATACGGTAAAGATTTACAAACTACTAGACCTAGGCTTAAAAATAAGATGTCAAAGGGTGAAGACATAAAACACCCACATAACAGCCCCACAAAAGGCACAAATAACTCGCGCGTGACTGATATAACTCGTTGGAACTAACTGCATAGTCACGGGACTCCCGATTTCCGAATACGATAAAAATTTGCAAACTTTCAGACTTAGCTTCAAAACATGTCGTGTAAAGGTGAAAATGTAAAATAATCACAAAAGGGTCCAGTTAAAGGCACGAGAAGCTCACACAGGATCATAAAACTCATAGGAACTGACCGCGTACTCACGAGATTCCCGGTTTGAAAAAATGATAAAATTTTGCAAACTATTAGACTTAGGGTTACAAACATGCTGCCAAGGGTAAAGATGTAAAATACCAACAAAACATTTTGTAAGAGGCATGAACGCCTCTAATGAGACCAATGCGATAGGTAGGAACTGATCGTGTTGTCAAAAGGCTCCCAGTTTGAGAATACGATAAAAATTTTCAAACTATTAGACTTTGGATATAAAAAGCCCCGTAAAAGGGTGAAAACATGTAAAAAAACTGCAAATCGACCGTGTAAGAAGCATGAACACCTCGCTCGGGACCAATCTAACTCGTTGGAACTGATTGCATAGTCACGAAACTCCCGATTTGAGAATACCACTAAAATTTGCAAAAAGTAAGACTTAGGATTTATAACATGTTGTCAAGGGTAAAAATGTAAAACAACCACAAATGGTCACTTAAGCGGCATGAACACCTCGCACATGATCAATGTAACTCGAATCAATTGTTCGTGTAGTCATGGGAATCCCTATTTGAGAATACAAAAAAAAATTACAAACTATTAGACTTTGGATAAAAAACATGTCGTCAAAGGGTGAAAACATAAAACAACCATAAAACAGTCCCGTAAGAGGCACAAACACATCTCACGGGACTGATTAAACTCATAAAAATTGAGCGCGTAGTTAGTTACAGGAATCTCGATTTGAGAATACAAAAAAATTTGCAAATAATTAATCTTAGGCTTAGAAACATGTCGTCAATGGGTGAAAACATAAAAAACCACAAAACGGCCATGTAAGAAGCATGGATACCTCGCACGGGACCAATGTAACTGATAGGAACTGATCGCATATTCACGAGATCCTCGATTTGAGAATACGACAAAAAATTAAAATCTGTTAGACTTAGGCTTAAGAACATTTCTTCAAAGGGTGAAAATGTAAAATCGACAGAAAACTATCCCGTAAAAGGGATAAACTCCTCGTAGTGGACATATTAAAAATGTAGGAAGTGACACATGGTAACAAGATTATAGTTCGACAATACGACAAAAATTTTACAAGATGCTAGACTTAGATTATGAACAAATCGTCAAAGGGTGAAAAAGTAAATACCCACAAAACGTCCGCAAAAAAGGCACGAATAACTCGACGGGACCATTGTAACTTGTAGGAACCAAATGCGTAGTCTTGGGACTCCCGATTTGACAAAATGATGAAAATTTGAAAGCTGTCAGACTTAGTTATAAAAACATGATTTTTTTGAGTGAAAACGTTAAATGGCAACCAACGGTTAGGTAAGCGGAACGAACACCTCACACAGGTTTGATGTAACTCGTATGAACAAACAGCGTAGTCACGGGAGTCCCGATTTACGAATAAAATGCAAGTTTCAAAACTGTTAGGCTTTGGTTTAAAAACATTTCATCAAAGATTGAAAATGTATAACAACAACAAAACGGCCCACTAAGGGACATGAACATCTCACACATGATCGATGTAACTTGTAGAAACTGAGCGCGTAGTTACGGGACTCCCTGTTTAAAAATATGATAAAAATATGTAAACTACTAGACTTAAGCTTACAAACATACTGTAAACAGTTGAAGACATAAAACAACCACAAAATGGTCCCTTAGGTGACACAAACACCTTGCACAAGACCTATGTACCTCATACCAACTGACTACGTAGTCATGGGAGTCTCGATTTGCGAATATGCTGAAATATTGAAAAACTATTAGTTAAGCCTTAAAAACATACAACTCGTATGGGATCGATGTAAGGTATCTGCGTAGTCATAGGATTCCCTATTTCTGAATATGATGAAATGGCCTTATAATAGTTAGGCTTATAAACTTATTGTCAAAGGGTGAAAATCTAGAAATAGTTAGACTCGGGCATAAAAACAAATCGTCAAAGGCTGAAAATGTAAAATAACCATAAAACGAACCTATAAGAAGCAAGAACACCTCGTATGAGACCAATGTTATTCATTGGAACTGACCGCGTATTCATCGGACCCCAGGTTTTGGAATAAAATGAAAATTTGCAAAGAATTAGACGTAGGTATAAAAACTTGTCGTCAAAGGCTTAAAACACAAAACAACCACAAAGCGGTCCTGTAAGATGTACAAACACCTCATACGGGAGTAATATAATTCGTTGGAACTGATTGTTGAGTCAGGGACTTCCTATTTGAGAATACGATGAAAATTTGCTAATTGTTAGACTTAGGCAAAAAATATGCCATCAAAGGGTGAAATCGTAACATTGTCAGAAAATAATCTCGTAAGAAGCACGACCACCTCGTACAGGACCAATATAACTCTTAGGAGATGACCACGTATACACGGGACTCCGAGTTTGAGAATAAGATAAAAATTTACTAGTAGTTAGACTTGGTCTTAAAAGGACGCCGTCAAAGGGAGAAAACTTAAAGCAACCACAAAACGGCCCTGTAAGAAGCATGAAAACCTCGAACGGCACCAATGTAACTCACAGAGAACGACCGCATATTCAAGGGACTCTCGGTTTAAGAATACGATGAATATTTCCAAATTGTTTGGCTTAAAATCATGTTGTCAAAGGGTGAAAATGTAAATTAAACACAAAATGGTCATGTAAGAGGGACAAACACCTCGCACAAGACCAGTCTCACATGTGGAAACTGAACGTGTGATCATGGGATTCCAGTTGGATAATAAGACAAAGATTTGCAAACTGCTAGAATAAGGCTTATAAACATTATTTCAAAGGGTGAAAACGTAAAACACACACATAATAGCCCCGTAAAAGGCACGAATAACTCGCGCGTGACCAATAGAACTCGTAAGAACTAACCACATAGTCACGGGACTCCCGATTTGAAAATACGCCTAAAATTTGCAAACTGTTAGAGTTAGACTTCAAAAAACATGCCGTGTAAGGGTGAAAATGAAAAAATCCATAAAACGGCCCCGCTAGATGTACGAAAACCTTGCACTGGACCATATAACTCACAGGAACTGATCGCGTACTAACGGGACACCCGGTTTGATAATACGACATAATTTTCAAAACATACCGTTAAAAGTAAAAAGTAAAATATCGATAAAACATTCTTGTAAGAGGCATGAACACCTCCAACACGGAGGAATTGATCACGTTGTCAATGGGCACCTGCTATGAGAATACGACAAAAAATTGCAAACTATTAGGCTTTTGATTAAAAAATCCTATCGAAGGGTGAAAATAGAAAACAACAGGAAAACGACCTCGTAAGAGGGACGAATACCTCGCTCAGGACCATTGTAACTCGTTGGAACTGACCGCATAGTCACGGGACTCCCGATTTGAGAGTATCACTAAAATTTGCAAAAAAGTAGGACTTAGGCTTTAAAACATGCTGTCAAGGGTGAAAATGTAAAACGGCCACAAATGGTCATGTATGCAGAATGAACACATTGCACAGGATCAATGTAACTTGTATGAATTGATCGCATAGTAATGGGAATCCCGATATGATAATACAACAAAAATTTACAAACTATTAGACTTTGGCTTAGAAACATGCCGTTAAAGGGTGAAAATATAAAATAACCATAAAATGGTCCCGTAAGAGGCACGCACATATTGCACGGGACTGATGCAACTCATAAAAATTGAGCGCATAGTTATGGAAATCTCGATTTAAGAATACGTTTTTTTGCAAATAGTTAATCTTATGAAGAAAAACATGTTGTCAAATGGTGAAAACATAAAACAACCACAAAACGGCTCTATAAGAAGCATGAACACCTCGCACGGGACCAATGTAACTCAGTGGAACTAATCGCATATCCATGATACTCTTATTTTGAGAATACGAAAAAAATTTAAAATGTATTAGACTTAGGCTTAAGACCATGCCTTCGAAGGGTGAAAACATAAAACAGATAAAAAACTATCCCGTAAGATGGGCGAACACCTCGCACGGGACATATTTAAAATATAGGAAGTGAAAGCATAGTCATAAGATCCCTGTTCGAGAATACGACAAAAATTGCAAACTGCTAGACTTAGATTACGAACACATCGTCAAAGGGTGAAAACATAAATACCCACAAAATGTCCTCAAAAAAGGCACGAACAACTCGCGCGGGACGACTCTAACTTGTAGGAACCAACCACATAGTCACGGGACTCCCGGTGTGAGAATACGATGACAATTTGAAAAGGTTTAGACTTAGTCATCAAAACATGCTTTTTAAGGGTGAAAACATAACATGGCAACAAACGGTCACGTAAGAGACACGAGCACCTCGCACATGATCGATGTAACTTGTATGAACTGACCACGTAGTCACGGGATTCCCAATTTTAGAATAAAAAAATTCCAAACTATTAAATGTTGGTTTAAAAGCATGCCGTCAAAGGTTGAAAACATAAAACAACCACAAAACGACATGAACACATCACATATGATTAGTATAACTTGTAGAAACTGAGCACGTAGTTACGGGATTACCGATTTAGGAATAGAATTAAAATTTGTAAATTGTTAGACATAGGCTTACAAACATGCCGTCAATAGTTGAAAACGTAAAACAACCACAAAATGGTCTATAAGCGACACGAACACCTTGCACAAAAGAGATGTAGCTCATATGAACTGACCACGTAGTCACGGGACTTCCGATTTGAGATTATGATAAAATATTACAAACTATTATACCTAGGCTTAAAACATGCAATCAAAGGGTGGAAATGTGAAACAACCATAAAGCAGTCCTGTGAGAGGCACGGACATCGCTCATGGGAATGTAGGAACTGAATGCGTAGTCAGGGACTTCTTATTTATGATGACAATTTGCAAACTATTAGACTTAGTCATAAAAACATGTCATTAAGGGGGAAATCGTAAAACAATCAGAAAATAATCCCATAAGCGGCACGACCACCTTACGCGGGACCAATGTAACTCTTAGGAACTGATCGCGTATACACGAGACTCCGGGTTCGAGAATACGATAAAATTTTCAAGTAGTTAGACTTTGGCTAAAAACATGCCATCAAAGGGTGAAAACGTAAAATAACCACAAAACGGACCCGTAAGAAGCATAAACACCTTGCACGGGACAAATGTAACTCACAGGAACGGATCGTATATTGAAGGGATTCCGGGTTTAAGAATACGATGAATATTTGTGAATTATTAGGGTTAAAAACATATTGTCAAAGGGTGAAAATGTAAAACAGATGGAAAATGATCCCGTAAGAGGGACAAACACCTCGTACTAAACCAATCTCACATGTAGAAACTGATGGCATGATCACGGGATCCCAGTTTGAGAATACGATAAAGATTTGCAAATTGTTAGACTTAGGCTTAAAAACATGCAGTCAAAGGGTGAAAACATAAAATACCCACATAACAGTCTCGTAAAAGGAAAGAATAAGTCGTACGTGACTGATATAACTCATAGGAACTAAGCGCATAGTCACGGGACTCCCGATTTGAGAATATGATAAAAATTTGCAAACTGTTAGACTTAGGCTTAAAAACATGCTGTGTAAGGGTGACAATGTAAAAAAATAACAAAACAGTCCCGTTAGAGGCACGAGAACCTCTCATAGGATCATATAACTCATAGGAACTGATCGCGTACTCACGAGACTCCGATCTGAGAATAAGATAGAATTTTGCAAACTGTTAGACTTAGGTTTAAAAACATGTCGCTAAGGGTAAAGATGTAAAATAGCCAGAAACAGTCTTGTAAGAGGAATGAACGCCTCAAACGGGACCAATATTTGAGAATACGACGAAAATTTACAAACTATTAGACTTTGTATAAAAAAACTTTCCTCCAAAGGGTGAAAACATAAAAAAAAAACCCGCAAAATGTCCCCGTAAGAGGCATAAACACCTAACTCGGGACCATTGTAACTCGTTGGAACTAATAGCATAGTCATGGGACTCCCGATTGGAGAATATCACGAAAATTTTCAAAAGTAAGACTTAGGCTTTAAAACATGTTGTCAAGGGTGAAAAATGTAAAACAACCACAAATGGTCACGTAAGCGGCATGAGCACCATACATAGGATCAATGTAACTCGTATAAATTGATCGCGCAGTCACGGGACTCCCAATTTTAGAATACAATAATAATTTACAAACTATTAGACTTTGGATCCAAAACATGCCATCAAAGGATGAAAACATAAAACAACCACAAAAGGATCTCGTAAGAGGCACAAACACATCGAACAGGACTGATGCACTCATAAAAAGTGAGCGTGTAGTTGGCTAAATATCGATTTGACAATACGAATTTTTTGGCAAATAGTTAGACTTAGGCTTGAAAACATGCCGTCAAAGGGTGAAAACCTAAAACAACCCAAAATGAACCTATAAGAAGCATGAACACCTCGCACGGGATCATTGTAACTCATATGAACTGATCGCATATTCACGAAACTTTCAATTTGAGAAATCGACCAAAATTTAAAAATAGTTAGACTTAGGCTTAAGAACATGAATCCAAAGGGTGAAAATGTAAAACAAACACAAAACTGTCTTGTAAGAGGGACTAACACCTCGCACTGGACATATTAAAAATATAGGAAGTGAATGCTTGGTCACGAGATTCTAGTTCAAAAATACGATAAAAATTTACAAACTGCTAGACTTAGATTAAGAATAAGCCGTTAAAGGGTGAAAACAAAAAATACCCATAAAACGTCCCCGAAAAAGGGACAAACAACTCGCGCAGGACCGTTATAACTCGTAGGAACTAATCGCGTAGTCAAGGGACTCCCAATTTGAGAATACTATCCAAATTTGCAAATTGTTAGACTTAGTCATAAAAACATGATTTTAAGGGTGAACACATAAAACGGCCACAAACTGTCATGTAACCGGCACGAGCACCTCGCACTGGATTGATGTAATTCGTATGAATTGATCGCATAGTCACGAAACTCTCGATTGAAGAATAAAATGAAAATTTCCAAACTATTAGACTTTAGTTTAAAAACATTCTGTCAACGGTTGAAAATGTAAAACAACCACAAAATGGTCCTGTAAGTGGCACGAACATCTCGCACATGATCGATGTATCTCGTAGAAACTGAGTGTGTAATTACGGGACTCTCGATTTAAAAATACTAAGAAAATTTTTAAACAAAGACTTAGGCTTACAAACTTGTTATCAACACGTGAAAATGTAAATTAACCATGGAATGGTCCCTTAAGCGACACGAACACCTTGGATAAGACCGATGTAGCTCATATGAACAGATCACATAGCCACGGGACTTTCGATTGGAGACAATTATGAAATATTACAAACTATTAGACTTAGTCTTAGAACAAGCATTCAATGGGTGAAATTATCAAACAACCACAAAGTAGTCCCGTGAGAGGCACAGGCATATATTATGCAATTGATGCAACTCTTAGGAGCTATCTGCATAGTCATAGGACTACTATTATGCGAATACGATGAAATTACCAAAATGTTAGACTTAGTCTTAAAAACATGCCTTCAATGGGTGAAAATGTAAAACTATCACAAAATAGTCTTATAAGCGACATGCACAACTCACATGAGACCAATGTCACTCGTAGGAACTGACTGAGTATTCACCGGACTCCGAGTTTGAGAAGATGATAAAAATTTATAAATAGTTTGACTCGGGCGTAAAAACATACCATTTAAGGGTGAAGATGTAAAACACCCATATAACAAATTTGTAAGAAGCATGAATATCTCGTACGGGACCAATGCAACTCCTCAGAACTGCCCTCTTATTCACCTAACTCTCGGTTTGGGAATAAAATGAAAATTTGCAAACAGTTAGACTTAGGCATAAAAACATATCGTCAGAGGCATAAAATGTAAACCAACCACAAAAAGGTCGTGTAAGAGGCACAAACACCTCGTATGGGATCGATGTAACTCGTAAGAACTGATCGTGCAGTCAGGGATTCCCCTATTTGAGAATACGATGAAAATTTGTAGACGTTAGACTTAGGCATTAAAACATGCTGTCGAACAGTGAAATCGCAAAACTATCAAAAAACTATCCCATAATCGACAAGACCACCTCGCGCGGGACCAATGTAATTCTTAGGAACTGACTACATATACACAGGACTTCGAGTTTGAGAATACAATAATTTTTTTTCAAGTAGTTAGACATGGTCTTAAAAACATGCCATTAAAGGGTTAAAACATAAAAAACCACAAAACGACCATGTAAGAAGCATAAACACCTCGTACGGGACCAATGTAATTCATAAGAACTGACAATGTATTCAGGGGACTCCTGATTTAAGAATACAATGAATATTTGCATGTTATTAGGCTTAAAAACATGTCGTTAAACGGTGAAAATGTAAAACAAACATAAAACAGTCCCGTAAAAGGGACAAACACCTCGCACTAGACCAATCTCACACGTAGAAACTGACCACGTGATCACAGGATTCTAGTTTGAGAATACGAAAAACATTTACAAACTATTAGACTAAGGCTTACAAACAATCTTTCAGAGGGTGAAAACAAAAAAATCCCACATAGAAACTTGCTAAAAGTACGAATAACTCGCTCGTGATCGATATAACTTGTAGGAACTAATCCCATAGTAACGAGACTCCCAATTTGAGAGTACGATAAAAAATTGCAAACTATTAGACTTAGGCTAAAAAAAATGCCGTGTAAGGGTGAAAACATAAAATAGAAACTAAATGGTACCGTTAGAGGCAAGAGAACCCCACACAAAACCATAAAGCTCATAAGAACTGATCGCGTACTCGCGAGACTCCCAGTTTAAGAATACAACAAAATTTTGCAAACTATTAGAATTAAGGTTAAAAACATGCCGCTAAGAGTAAAAATGTAAAATAGCCATTAAACAGTATTGTAAGAGACATAAACGCCTCCCACGGGACCAATGCAATAGGGAGGAACTGATCACGTAGTCAAGGGGTTCCTTATTTACGAATACGATGAAAATTTGCAAACTATTAGACTTCGGATTAAAAAGTCTCGTCAAGGGGTGAAAACATAAAACAACTTCAAAACAACCCTGTAAGAGGCACAAACTCCTCGATCGGGACCAATGTTACTCGGTGGAACTGACCACATAGTCACGGGACTCCCGATTTGAGAATACCTCTAAAATTTGCAAAAAGTAAGACTTAGGATTTAAAATCATGCTATCAAGGGTGAAAATGTAAAAGAACAAAAAATGGTTACGTAAGCGGCATGAACACCTCGCACATGATCGATGTAACTCATATGAATTGATCGCATAGTCACGGGACTCCCGATTTTAGAATTATTTTTTTTATAAACTATTAGGTTGTGGCTAAAAAACATACCTTCAAAGGGTGAAAACATAAAATAACCACAAAACAGTCCCGTAAGAGGCACAAACACATCGCACGGGACAATTGCAACTCATAAAAATTGAGCATGTAGTTACAGGATTATCGATTTGAGTAGACGAAAAAATGTGAAAATAGTTAGACTTGGGCTTAACAACATGCCGTCAAAGGGTGAAAACATAAAACAACCACAAAACGACCTTGTAAGAAGCATGAACACCTCACACGGGATCAATGTAACTCATAGGAACTGATCGCATATTCACAGGACTCTCGGTTTGAGAATATGACAAAAATTGAAAATTTGTGAAACTGAGGCTTAAGAACATGCCTTCAAAGGGTGAAGATGTAAAACAGTCACAAAACTGTCCCGTAAGAGTGTTGAACACCTCACACTAGAAATATTAAAATTTAGGAAGTGAACACGGGGTCATGAGATCCTAGTTCAAGAATATGACAAAAATTTGCAAACTACTAGACTTAGATCAAGAACACACCGTCAAAGGGTGAAAACAAAAAATACCATCAAAATGTCCCCGAAAAAGACACAAATAACTCACGCGGGATCGCTGCAACTTGTAGTAACCAACCGCGTAGTCATGGGACTCCTAGTTTGAGAATACAATGAAAATTTTTAAGTGTTAGACTTAGTCCTAAAAACATGCCTTTTTAAGGGTGAAAATGTAAAACGGGCACAAACGGTCATGTAAGCGGCACGAGCACCTTTCCCAGGATCGATATAACTCGTATGAACTGACTGCGTAGTCAGAGGCCTCTTGATTTAACAATAAAATGAAAAATTTTAAACCGTTAGATTTTGGTTTAAAAACACGCCATCAAAGGTTGAAAACGTAAAACAACCACAAAATAGACCCTTAAGGGGCACAAACACCTCACACAGGATCGATGTAACTCGCAAAAACTGAGGGTGTAGTTACGGGACTCTCAGTTTGAGAATGAGAGTGCGCTTGAAATCAATGAATAATCATTTTTAATTAAATTCCATTTTTATGCCCAAATTTTAATGAAAACCCTAAAACATGCAACTAATTGTGATTGATAGAATATAAATAATCTAGCATGCACACCAAAACAATCACAGACCAGTATTCAGGAAAAATACCCATCATGGGAAAAACCTTTTATTTATTTGTAAACTGTAAATATCCAACATTGAATAAATAGCAGATATACAACGTTTTTGTGATGACCCTCAAGTGTCGGTTCGCAATCCTCAGCAAGAGATCCCGCAAGAGTTCCAAGATGGTCAGCAATGGAGAGGCAACCTTCTTCTCCAGAAGGGTTACTCTGGACGAGTAAGATGAATAATCAAGTCCCTAATGATTCACATAAATGATTTGGGCATTTTGTTGTGAATGAAAAAGGGTTTAAAGTCTAAAAATTAAAGTCTTTTGATGCATCATATATGGAGAAATGGAGTTTTGAAACTTAGAAAACCTAACTTCGTAATATGTATAAATAGGTTGAATAAAAGGTTGAGGTGATAGAAGTCGTTTGAACGACATCTGCATGATATTTCAATGACATCTGATGTCGCTACAAACAACCATACTAACGATCCAAAAAATCTAAAACAGTTCGGGTTCGTTTCATGTAGGCTTCAAACGACCCTTTAAACAACTTGTCAATGTCATTTGAACGACAATACTATGTCATTTGAACAACACAAGTGATAAATATTTTCTTAAAAAGTCTTGCCTACAAGTCTTAAAAAATAATTTTTGACTCAGAAAAACCCCTCACTTTTGATAAAAACATTTTATATAAATATCCCAAATATTTACATGAACATTAATATATCCAATTAAACATTTTACCTTTTAGCATAGTGAAGTTAGTGGGATAAAGACAGTTGAATATGTACAACACACGTAGACAATGCTGGGTGCACCTTGATGATGCATGTAGCTCAAGATTCGGATGATGGACATCGAGGTAGAATGCGTAAGGACGTGTCGAGATGTAATTGTATATGAAAAACTAACGGTGATCTAAGATTTGTTAGAAACTCCTAGATTCTATACAGACATTTATAAATCACGTCCTTACAAATCCCCCCCCCCCCCGACCCCCATGTTTATGCTGGTACATTCATGAAAAATCCAAATTATGCTACCAAAAAAAACATGAGACATACGATCTAATATCCCCTAAAAGGCATAAATGGAAATATCAAATAACATGTGTTCAAAAAAAATCTTCAACATCTTCAAAGCTTCAAATCTTCAACGTTTATTTATCATCATTGGGATGTGTAAAAATGATCTTCAGGTTTGTCCCTACACACATGAGACAAGACACAAATACCCGTGACACACAAACGTTTAAAATATAATGATAAGCAGAAAGTCAATATCAATTAAGTTTAAGAAAACCATAATTAAATGAAACAAACAAGCAAAACATCTCTCCCATAATTCGTTCCCCCCATTTTATGATGTCCCCAAATAGACAAATAAGAAGAACACAAAGCAATGCATATGGAGAGTGTCACAAGGTAATAAACTTCTATTTTTCAATTTTTAAAATTTTTCTTACACAAAAATATACAACAAAGAATCACATCATGAAAGAATAGGAAAATAACCAAGTCGGTGATAGCGTAAATGAATGGATGTGAACAAATTCGATAAGAAAATCAACGCAAACAGTCGTAACATATGTGCACGATGAATTTTGGATATTCCTAATGAATGAAATCAACATTGTCCTTAGGTGTAAAAATGGTGGAATTATAAGCAATTGACTCAAGAAAAAAAAATCAAAGTTCAAAGCGATTTTCTCTCCAATAATACCCAAAACTATTTAATGCTTTTTCGAGATTTTTAAGAAAGTGCAAGCCCATTGATATACAAACCCAACCAAACTCCCTCAAATGAAATAATGATCATATAATGATATTACTTTTCTTGTGAATGATCATATTATTCTAAACTAAATTGGCCTTGGATACTTTTTTCAATGCCACACTTTTTGGCTCTTTTGTATTATTTGGGTCTTGGTTACTGTTTTCAATGCCACACTTTTTTTACCCTATTTAAACGGTGGCTTAATCGCAAAGGATATTATGATTACCTTTCATAGCCCTTCCACATTTTCACACTACATATATATATTGGAAAAAATTCCTCACGGGCAATGGTTATTACATGCACTACTATTATTATTCTCATTTTATGGCATTTGGTTCGTTGTATAGGCAAAATTGAGATGGAAACACTCAAACCAATATTTGTTAGATAAGCACAAAATACAAAATAAAACCATGCATGTGTTTATTAAAGGAGATATGGATCCAAACATGTAGAAAGATATCACTAATCACATCTCATTGACTCGAAACAAAATAAAGCACATGGATGAAATGATGTAGCATCTCAAATCACTATCAAAAAGTCACGTGGGATATTGTAATGAAGTTGTAACTGTGACTATCTTAAATGTTTATCCATAAAAGCTGTAAACAAAATACCAAACTCTTTTCTGTGTTTTTCAAAAAATTTGTAAAAGAAAGTCTTTTTGTCTTTTAAAAAATTTATCAAAAACAAAATCTTTTTGGATTTTTCAATTTTTTTCAAAAAAATAGAAAATCATTTTGTATTTATCTAACAATATAAAAAATGAAAATATACTACAAAAATGATACAATCTAGAAATAGGAAACATATGACGTGAACACAAAAAATTCATTATATTCTAGACATGGTAACCACCCCTCAGTCAACTGTGCAAATTCCTAAACGCTTCCTAAGACTCTCGAATCTAAGGGGGTCTAAAGGCTTCGTGAAAATATCGGCTAACTGAAGTTCAGTAGACACAAAACTAAAGGACATGACGTTCTCTTCTACTAAGTGATGGATAAAGTTCTCGCATATCATAATGTGTTTTGTGCGCGAATGCTGGAGTGGATTGCGGGATATGTGTATCGCGCTAGTGTTATCACAGGAAATAGTCATCATGTCCTGTGATATTCCATAATCCTCCATTATCTACTTGATCCACAGAAGTAGCGTGCAAAAACTCCCGACGGTTATATATTCAGCCTCCGCAATGGACAAATAGATGGAGTATTTTTTCTTGCTCAACCAAGAGATAAGAGTAGAACCAAAGAAGAAAAACCCACCAGAAGTGCTCCTAAATTGATATGCATTCCCGACCCAATCGACATTCAAATTGGTGAATAAACGGTCAACGGTATCAAAGGAATAATAAATGCCGTATGAGAGAGTCCCACTCATGTATTTGATAATACGTTTAAGAGATAGTAAGTGAGACTCTTTCGGGGATGCCTGATATCGCGCACAGACTCTAACACTAAAGGCTATGTCAAGATAAATGACAATCAAGTAGAGAAGACTACCTATCAGACTTTGATACAAGGATTGATCTACGTCCTTACCTGTTGTGTCCTTGCTAAGCTTAGTTGAGGTACTCATCGGGGTATGTGCGTGCTTAGTGGAGTCTAAACCAAATTTCTTCACAAGGTCTCTAACATACTTAGATTAGGAGATGAATATACCATCCTCTAGATAACGAACCTGGAGACCAAGGAAGAATGTAAGGTCACCAAACATGCTCATACCAAACACACTCTTCATCTACTCCTCAAAGTCCTAAGCATGTCGAGAGAATATGGATCAAAAGACTATGTCATCCACATAGACTTGGACAACGAAAAAAAGAAAATTTACCTCTTTTTACAAAAAATCTTATATACTCCCCATCTCTTGAAGCCACGAGTTAAAAGATTGGTAGTAAGTCGCTCGTACCAAGCACGAGATGCTTTTTCCAAACCATGCAGGGCATTATTTAGGTAGTAGAAATAATCAGGATGCTTGGGGTCTTCAAACCCTTTTTGTTGTTCCACATAAACTTCTTCCTATAGAATGCCATTTAGAATGACACTCTTGACATCCATCTGATAAATCTTGAAGAGCAGATGACATGTGATGCTGAGTAGTAAATAAACGGGCTCGATCCCCATAATAGGAGCAAATGTATCCTTAACCATTTTATTGTGTATAATGGCACCGTTCTCATCCATATTATTCTTACAGATATACTTGGTAGCAATCACATTATTCTTAGTAGTCGAGGTACAAGTTCCAAGACATCATTCTTTCTAAACTAAAGCAACTCATCCTGTATAGCGAATATCTAGTGTTCATCTTTGAGTGCTTCTTTGACATTCTTGGGATCGATTTTAGATGTGTAACACATAAAGCTAACCACCTTCTCTAGCTGAGCATGAGTCTTAACCCCTAAAGTGGGATCTCCTAGAATTGCGAAAGGGTTATGACTCTTGCGACCCAAGCAACTGTGTCCCCTAAGTCAGAGTAGGGTCCACTATGGGTGTGCGAGGGATAATGTGATCATCAGTTGGAAGTGCGTCATCCTAACATAAAATAATAGAATCAACAAATGATTGAGGTTCATCATCCTTTACGGTGACGTTTATTGACTCCATAACCTTAGAGTTTCCCTGGTTAAAAACCTAGTATGCTATACTCGTTGATGAATAACCTAATAATATTTCCTCGTCGCTTCCAAAGTCGAACATTCCTAATTGTTCTTTATCCCGTAGGATGTAACATTTGCTCCCAACGGCATGGAAATATGAAAGGTTAGGCTTCTTTCTAGTCAACATTTTATAAGGTGTCTAAAGTGTGTGTGGATGAAGGTATATCCTATTCATCGCGTGACACGCGATAAAAACTGCCTCTACCCAAAATCTCATTGAAACTCTACGAACTAGAAGCATAGATGGAGCCATCTCCTAAATCGTTCGATTTCTCCTCTCAATAATCCCATTTTGCTGAGGAGTCTCACGGCCAAAAAATCATGTTTTATATCGAGGCTATCACATTAAAGATCCACCTTTTCTTTATTAAATTCAGTGCCGTTATCACTAGGTATTTTGTTGATAGTGACATCGTGTTGATTTTGTAGGACCCAACACTTGGTCATAAGAAACTCTATAACATTGAATTTCTGTCTCAGAAAACCTACTATGGAATATCGAGAGAAATCATCTACCATCATGAGGATATACCTATTACCACCTAAACTCTCAATACGAGTATAACCCATAAGATCCATGTGAATCAACTCAAGAACTCGTGAAGTGGTAATGAAATGCAACTTCCTATGGGTCTACGAACTTGCTTTACTAACTAACAGGGTCCATTAACCATGGAAATTGGCTTTCCATGTGACAAACAACCACGTAATAGGTCCTTTTTAGCTAAGCGCTCCAATTCTCTAAAATTCACATAACCTAGATGTTGATGCCATATATCCATAAGAGTGAACATGAACCTACTGTAGATAAATGAGGACTCGACCACAATCCCATAATAATTACCTTCAGCCATCACCCCTTGCAATAAAAGTTTACCAGCTTGATTATAAACTTTGTGCTCGTTCCGTTCGAACTTTACTGCAATGTCAGCGTTGCATAGTCGGCTAATGCTGAGAAGGTTCACTTTCTAACCTTTGATGTATAAAACATTCCCAACCTTAGGAAACTCGGGTATCTCTATTGTCCCTCATCCTACTATGATAGACTTGATAGCATCTCCAAAAGTGACTTTACCTTCCTTACGATCCTCTAGTTAGGTAAAAAGTGAGACGTCAACTGTCATGTGCCTGAAGTATCCACTATCAAAATACCACTGTGAGGTATTATGTGCTTTAAGAGAAACATGAACAACAAGGGCTTTTACTTCGTGCTTAGGTACCCAAGAAGTGGTAACCTTATTTTTTCCTTTGTCATTGTTGGTTCTAGCCAGGATTTTGGAGGTATCCGCTAACGAAAAACACATTTATTGGCACTCTTCCATTAAACTCTAAGATGTGGCGAATAGAACTAAAACCCTTCTCTAAGACTAGTAAAATTTCTAGTGGTACGTGGCGAAGAAAATGTACATCGTGTTCGACCCAAACTATAACAAAACTCTCTAAGGTGGTATTTTCTCTTGGAATAGTTACAAAAATACACAGTCTTAGTCCGACCTTGGTTTGCTTTTCTTGGTTGAACTCTGCTTTGGGATTTTATTTGATGGCCATATGGATTTATTGTAAACTTAGGAATTGATTCCGGTGTCTTATGAGACGTGGAAGCACCGTCAAAACTAATTCCTCTCATTTCGCCAAAACTTAAAGCAGGGGCGAGGAACATCTTCCCCATCTTTTTAGAACTATCCTCTATCTTTACCTTGACCTCCCAGGCTCTCTCAAGGTCATGAATGGGTTGGATTACAAGGGCTTGAAGTTCCTTTCGAGTCTCCACAGAGGAATGGAGCTCACTTGTAAGACTAGTCACTTTCTTGGTTAAGTCCCCTTTCTCTTTCTCAAAATAAATCTCTCTCTCTCTCTCTCTCTCTCTCTTAAGACAATGATAATGGAGGACTCTTTCTCTCTCGTCTTTCCTAAATCTTTCTCTAAGGTGATGATACTAAGAGCTAGCGCTTTGTTATACTTTTTAGTTTTAAAAGAATCAACATATAAATCGGTGTAGGAGCGTTGTAGGTCACTCTCTCTCACATTTGCAGCATCCTCCCCCTCACTCACATCGTTTTCATTGTTGATGTGTCCTTGTGAAGTAGCTTCCTCATCATCATGAGGGGTACTATCAGCACTCACATGACTAGACATGAATGAGGTGAAATTACATTCATGCAGTGACTCATTTCCATAATCCACCGAGTGGACCTCACTGTCATCACTGAGGGAGGAATTTAAACAAGCTTTTCATTTGCATTGACATTTCAACCTAGCTGGACACTCAAAAGCCTTATCACCTCTACCGTCACACTCATAACATCTCTCTTCATCTCTTTTATGCATGTCCTTTTTATCTTTATTATTTTTCTTTCTAGATTTATTTTTCTCAAAACTCTTTTCATCTTTGAAATTGACATTATTTTTCAATTTGAGAAATTTCTTCATTTTTTTTTCAAACAAAGCCAAATCGTCTAAATCAAAATCAAACTCTGAATCTGAAGTTTCTTCATTTTTTCTCTTAGATGAATCACTTATCTTTCTAGCTGACCCCTCACTTTTTGTAGCCTGGGATTTAAGTGCTACCCCTTTATCTTTTAATTTAATTGTATTAGGAAATATGTCAATTTCATATGTCTAGAGGTCTCTTACCAGTACTTCTAATTTAAGATTTCTCAAATTTCCTACTGAATTTAGAAAAGTGACTTTGGGGTTAAAATGCTTATGCAATGAACTCAAAATATTTTTAACTACTCTTGCATTAGGAATATATTCACCACTAGCAAAATTAGTGTTAACAATATTGGAGAAACGAGTATAGAATTCATCAAAACACTCAGATTCAAGCCATGTAATTGTTTCAATTTGAGTAGTTAAATTTTGCAATTTAGACTCTTTAACCACATTAATGCCTTCATAGGTAAGTTGAAGAACATTCCATGCTTATTTTGATGTGGTACACGTCATGATGCGTCGAAACTCGTCGGGGCTGACGGCTCCAAAAATTTAACTTAGCCCACGAGAATTATATGTGCTCCTTTTAAATTCATCCCCAGTCTAGTCTGTCACAAGTTTAAGATTTGTGACATTATTAACAGTGACAGTGGGAGGAGTCCACCCTCTTTCACATACAACCCAGACACATTCATCAATGGATTTTAATTGGGATTTCGTACCGGTTCCAATATGCATAATTAGTCCCGTAAAAAATTGGCATCCGATTATATAAGTTCTCCATTGAGTTTGATGTTTTTCAAAAATCAATTTTTTAGACAAAAATTGATATCTAGAAAATTTTTGCAGAAAAATTGTGTAATTGGTTCTTATACCAATTTGAGAGTGCGCTTACAATCAATGAATGAACGTATTTAATTAAATTCCAATTTTATGACTGAATTTCAATTAAAACCCCAAAGCACGCAACTAATTGTTATTGATAGAATATAAATAATCTAGCATGCAAACCAAAACAATCACAAAGCAGTATTCACGAAAAATCCCCAGCAGGGGCAAAACCTTTTATTTCTCTATAAACTGTAAATATCTGAATTACAATACATAACAGAAATACAACCTTTTTGTGATGACGAAATACCCTCAGGTGTTGGTTCACAGTCTTCAGCAATAGATCCGACAAGAGCTCTAAGATGGTCAACAATGGAGCGATAATTTTCTTCTCCACAAGCGTTACTCTAGATGAGTAAGATGAATAATAAAGTCACCAATAATTCACATAAATGATTTGAGATTTTTTTTGTGAATCAAAAAGGGTTTAAAGCCTAAAAATTGGAGTCTTTCGATGCACCAGATATGCATAAACGATGTTTTGAAAGACTTAAAAAACTTATCTTCGTAGCAGGTATTAATTAGTTGAGTAGAAGGTCGAGGCGATGTAATTCATTCGAATAACATCTTCATGTCGTTTGAATGACATCAGATGTCATTACTAGCGACCATACTAACGACCGAAAAAATCTAAAACAATAAGGGTTCTGTAATACCCCGTATTTTCGAAGATTTAAATAATTATGTGATTTATTATTATTGTGGGATTAATTAAATTAAAATGTGAGAATTAATTATTAATCCGAATTAAATTTGAATATTTACTAGCGTGACGAGAAGTTAGTAATTATTAATATTACTGTGAGAATAAGTAATATGGAATGGCGATTTTACATAACTCGTCGTGAGAGAGAAATATGATAGTTCGATATATTAAGTCGGGGACGCGCGTGTGAGTCGTGTCAGGACTAATTAAGCGGAATAAAAAGGTAAATTATTTTTAAGTAACTCGTATGATCATTTCGAGTGCGTCGTTGAGTCCGGAGGGGTCGAGATAGTCAGAAAACTCTACACGGGTATTTTATTTGGACTCCGGGATATTTTTAGGCCAAGCCGGCACCTAGTAGGGGTAGTTTTGTAATTTGGATTTGTAGAGAAATTATATGGACGGAAATTGGAGAAATATTATATCAGATAATTGGGGACAATTAGGGTTATGATATACCAAAATCAAGAGAGAGCCACAATGGGTGAGGGAGAGAAAATTCCGAAGGAGGAGAGTCAATTTACACCACCTTGCACAACCACCACCACCATCGTGTAGATCGGAATGCGAGGAGAGCATCCATACCAACAACACCAATGGATCAGACCTTCGAAATCGAGGCAAGTGTTTATTTCTTTCTTTCTTTAGCGATAATTGTGTTCTTGTTATTCTAGTTTAATAGACCATTGTTATGATAGTTAATTTGGGTGAAATTGGAGAACTATATCATAACCTAGGCCTGATTTGATAAGAATTTGAATCCCATATGTAGATAAGATGATGCCTACGAAATTATGTTAATTTCTATAAACAAATCTTTGTTTAATTTAGAAGTTATGCATATCAATTTAAGAACTAGGCTTCTTGATAATAACTTGGGGATTTCGAATTATATGGATGATTTAATGATTCTAGGTTGTTAGAATTCATTTACAAATGTTAGGATTCGATTTGGGACTGATTGATTAGAGTTTGGGATGATATTTTAGAGGTTTTAGGGTTGAAAAATGGTGAAAAACGAGGATGTCTAAGGTTGAAGATGAAACTGCCCAGGTCGCAAGATGTCGCACAAAGGATATCGTTCGAGCGAGATCAGTATCTTGTACGAAGTCGTTCAAGCGAGATAGGGTTGTCGCGCGAAGTCGTTCCAGCAATACGTGGAAGTCGTTCGAGCGATATTTCTTCTGGCTCGAACAAGATTTCTATTTTTTAGGGAATTTCCCATTTTACCCCTATTTTAGTAAACGGTTAATTTGAGTGAGGAAAACTAGTGTCCGATGAACCCAGAATAGTGCTGGATTATTGGGAGTTGTTTAGGTGTAATGATTTAAACATTAGGGATGGTGAGTCTACCTTGAAGATTACGAGAGAGAGATAATCGTAATTGTAAATGCGTCGAGAGTAATAAGTGATAAATACTTACGATATTAGTTCTAACGATATGGAACTTATAAGAATAAAAATTAGTGGTTACATTTGGGACTTCTTATGATTATGTATTAAGAATTTTTGGATGACATATTATCCTTATATATATTACGAGAGGGGGAATATTGCAATTAAAAAATATTTTGATAGTATTTAGTGGTAATAATACTACGTATGGAATATGATATTTGGTTGTGTGTATACCGTTCGATTTGATGGGTTGTGTGTATACCTATATTTGATATATTATGTCTATGACATACGTACCATACTTGCTATCACGGGTGCTCGGCTTTCGGAACAGGTCCATCTAATATTTGTGTGCCTACGAGGTTAATTTAGATCGGTACCTTAAGGACATAGGACTGTGAATGGCTTATTTATGGGTTAATAAGTCAGCTGACTATGGGAGCGTAGGTATGTGTGTGACCCATGGGTATGTAAACTGTGTTCGCCTCCAATATATGTGATTTTGCTTATTGGAACGGTTCTTGAGAGATTCAGAACACATAGTCCTCATATACGTGATGTACCGGGATTGGATAGCAGAGTATGTGTGCACCGCAGCTTAGCCTAGGGGTGACCTATTTGTATATTTGTGCTGAGAATAATATACATGTTTTTATAACGAACTCTTTGGTAAAGTAGGTAAGTAAATAGTAAATACATGACTTTAGTGTCATAACACTTGTTTAAAATGATAAATGTCGAGATCAAATACGAAATACTACTACGAGGGTAACTAGAGGGATAAGCCTTTTTCCTAGTTAGGAGTGTGTCAGATGGCTAGATTGGATTAGATGTACGTTAGGCGTGCACACTAGTCAAGAGGTGAGAATCTCATGTGAGAGTTCGAACTAACATGCATATAATACTTGCTTTAATGTAGTTTTAAATACTTGCTAATAAATCTTTTTAAAACATCGGGCTCTTACCCGTCTCTTGAATTTCTTCTCTCTTTTGCTATATATATGTGTATTAGTACATGTGCCTAGCCACAGGGACACATGTTCTAGATACTTGGATGGTTTGTCGAGATACATCTGTTGTGGAAGTTACGGGTTCTTGAGATTAGGCGATTCTCTCATTTCATTCAGTTCCTAGTTCAGATATTTCAGTTAGGGCATGTGTCTCCCATTCTTATTAAAGGGGTTGTACTCAATTTCCGTTGCAGTTCTTTTCAGTTGGATTGAGTAATTATTGTTTGGTTTGTGACTTTGAACTGGAAGGTTTTATCCAGTCTTAATTATTCACTATTTAATTTAGTCAGTATTTATCTCTTGTGTATGATTTTTAATTAAATGTTCAGAAACTAAATGAATTAATTGATTTCAAGTTTAATTGAAAAATGTTTTGACACTAGCTTAGTTAAATGTTAGGTAATTAATTGGATTTAAGTTTTTGATAGTGATGCTAAGAATGAACCAACCGAACATTCTGTTATAAATTTTATAAAGAACTGATCAACCGATATTTAATTGGGAAAGGTGTCACAGGTTTGTTTGATGTAGGCTTCAAACGACCCCTCAAACAACATCTGCCACCACTACAAAAAAAATACTTGTTAAGACGGTGCTCCAGCTGTCTCAAAAAGTCTTCTGTCCGTCTCAAATGCCTTTTGTGATGCCATTTGAGATGGCAAGGGGGCGTCATATTAGACCTCCATTTTAAAAGCTTTTTGAGATGGTAACAACCGTCTCAAAAAGGGTTTTTTGAGACGGGAAATTCGTCCTCTCAAAACATCATTACTTATAGGACCCTTTTGAGATGACAAAAAAACCATCTTTTAAAGATATTTTTTGAGGCCGCATATGCTGTCTTAAAAGGTTCTCGTTTATGGAATTCTTTTGAGACGACAAAGAAGCCATCTTTAATAATTTTGGCACCAAAATTAAAGTTTATTCCATTCTATAATATACTGAATATACTTACAAACAAAAACTCTTAAAAGTAATATATGACATATTTGGTGCCCCATTTCAACATATATAACATACAATTTTCCATTCAACTATAATTAGAGTTTATACAAAGAAAAAATAAACAATTTCAACATCATGCCCACCAAACTAAATATCTCTTCAAAATTTCACTTTTTTCATTAGCATAAATACATATAAACCCATCTATTCGTAACATAAAATAATGTAAGCAAAGTAAACTCTCAATTTTGAAGCATATGACTTCCAACAAAATGACTTCAATGTCCTGCCTTTTGTACAAAAGATTTCAACCTGTAATAAAATTTATTTAGTGTCAGTTACATTAAACAAAGATGTAATATTTTTTAGTAGTTCCTATAGATGACAATCTTTAGAAACATTATCAAGTTTTTATATCTTCATATTATTTACTTTTAAAAACAATTAATATTTCTAAAAAAATTCAACAGAGTCTCCTTTGTTTATTCATGAAAACCAACCTGTTTAAACATAAAAATTAACTAAAAAACAACGATAGAAATAGCCACAACATTGTAAACGACTAAGGTAGGAATAGCCACAATATATATCCTACCTAACACTCCATCACATACATATATCAAAATAAATTAAAGACTTATTATCAAGTCGTTATGGGCCGTTGAGGTAATGGAAACATGATGAGGGATAATATTCTGAAAAAAACTCTTTCACTTCTCATGTCAATTTTTATCTGTAGTAATGTTTATTGGTGGCGAATCTATAATTTTTCAATATCATGACGATCTTCAGCATCTTGTCGATGATGAGCCTCTCGATCTTCATCTTCTTCCATATTCACGCCATTTTTCCCATATATGAGATAGGTAAGTGTGTAACAATCGATTATATGCAATTTTCCAAAGATATTGATTCATACATTATATTTCCATACATAAATGAAGTCATTTATAAGATAAGTGAGTGTGTTTTGGTACTCACATTGTTTAAAATTGGTTCTTGCGTCTGAGATGTCCCTTAATGATATCGAGTCATGAAATTGGTGCTTACCACATCATCCCCTGAACGAAGAGAAAAAATATTCATGAACCAGCTACAACTCGTAATCATCTCCTAAAATGATTACAATATAGATATGCATAGCAGGTAGAAGTATACATACCTACACTTAATCATGAATCTTATTAAAAAAATACATAATCTAATATCTACATACATTATTATATACACTAATATGAACTCAAATTAATACAAGACACATTTTGATGGTCCCAAGAAACCTAAAACACATGTTATGCCAATCAAATGCTTGCAACACAATTCTAGACTCAATTATTCTTACACTACACCATGTATACTACATGTCCCGTGTAACAACACGAATTTTTTAAAGAGGAAATTTTAAATTAGTTCTGGAAATCGAAGAAAAAATAATTTTTTTTGGGGGGGTGGGATTTAATAATTAAATATGTTGAGTTTTATATTTGAAAATTGGATTTTCAATCGGATTGTAATTGAAATTAAAATCGGAGCCTAATTGAGAAAAAAAAAGAAAAATTATTACCGTTTTAGGCCATGACTAATGGAAAATTTGATTTTTGGTTAAATGGAATTAAACGAAGGGAAATGGCAGTGGCCGCGTACCTGATCGATCGATCGATCGACCTAGGGAGTCGATCGATCGATTATGCCAGATTTGAGACGATTCAGTGATTTTATTTGTAGTGTTAGAGTGGAATTAGGAATCCTAATTAGTATATAAGACTAATAATCCGTAGGGGGGGCTTCTCAAAATCACTTTTTCACAAGTTTTTCTCCAGAGAACACTTCTAAATATTTGTCCTCTCAACCATAATCATCAACCTCCAACATAATCAAGTTTTTGTCATAAGTTTTGGAAGGCTTAATTGGGGTTTAATCAAGTTTTTTCAAAAACTATTCCTTACTAATTTTTCAAGAGGAATCCAGATTTCTAATCAGATTTTCAAATCGATCTTCACTCAAACATGAATACTCTATTCCTTTACTTTCGTATTATGCGTTTTAAGTGTTGTCTAAACCTTTAATTGCAAATTTTTCTTAAAAATAATTAGCAGGCTAATTAGAGAAAGTGGACATTAAATATTGGGGTTGTTTGTACAAAATATTTTAATATAATTAACATTCATGACCCTCAGGCATGTAGGATTGATGAGTGGATTTTGAGTTTTATTCGTGTAGGTTGCATATAGAAAAACCTTGGTTTTGAATTAAATGAATTTGGGAGAATATAACTCACGTAATTTGTGAAGAGATAATGAAATTGAAAATATGATGTATTAATGATGAAATCTCGGTGTATTGTATTTAAAATAATTAAATGGGATTAATTGGGTGTTTATGATGATGTGATAATTAAATTAAGATTTAATTGAATTGGATTATTATGCGTAGTTTTATATGTTGATTAATTATGCTTGTTTGTGTGACTTGTTGGTATTATTAAATTATCATTGTAATGATGGGTTGTTGGGTATTTTTTCTCTCCCTACTTTTTAAGGATGACTTCTAGGTATGGGACTAGTTGATAGGCCTTTTAATGATTTACGCCTTCTAGGTATGGGACTAGTGAGGGTAGATTATTTCGACTTTATTATGTCGGGGGTGGGCTGATTTTTAATACTTTATAGTCGTTACGCTAGCCTAGGCATGAGACTAGGTCGATGTTTATGTTAGAAAGTGATCCTATACATAGGGTAGGACGTATTGATAACTTGGGGATCCTTAGGTATGGGACTAAGAGGTATTTTGAGGATCTCACATTGATTGAAAAGGTGGGATAATTTATAAATTGTGAAATTGAGGATTAATGCCTAAGATAAAATCGGGTATTAAAATTTGTGGCGACATAATGTGTCTGGACCGATAGTTTAAACAGGTCAGAGGATGACTTATGTCGTGTCGTGTGTGGAACCTTATCATGGGGCAGGGTCGATAGGTTAAACGGATCAGAGGACATTTGACAAGGGAAAGTGTGACACTTTGGTGGATTACCACCCGGGACGGAAGGACCGTCACAATAAAAGTGAGAACAATAATAAAATTTGGTTAATTAATTAAATTAACATCGTGGGAATTTGGAATTTAAAATCATATTGGTGTTCCTTTTTAAATTGGGATCACTACGGGCAGTTAGTGATTTATATTTATCGCATTTAATTATTCGGTTTAATCTAAAATACTCTATTGTGATATTTATTGTGTATAATGCTACTGTCTGGGTTTAAGGATCTTATTTGAGGGGAGTAGTGTGTATTAATACTCGGAGCTCTGACCTCGTACGTTGACTAACTTTTCAGGAATTAGTATTTGGAGAAGATGCTTAGAATTGTTTGAAGATTTTGTTTGGAGGTGCAAGTTGAGTTGCTCTACCTTATGTGTATTGTTTGAGTTTAGATTTCCATTCCTTCGTATTTACTTTAAGACATAGTTTATGGTTTTGATTGAGACATTCGGTTCCAAAGTTGTATGGATTTTATTCAGTTATTTTACTGGATTCAGTTGGAGATGATTTAATATCATATTATTAGAGATTTGCTTTACTTTGGGTTTAGCATGGAGAGGGATCTTTTGTCGCTTAGTTGGATGGTTTATCTTGTGGGATTGATAATCATTTATCTTGTGGATTATTTTATTGTCTCATATCTATCTCATGCTAAGAATGGTATTTGTTTACTCGCCCCCGGATTAGTTTTGGTGGCGGCCAATCCCAGAATTAGGCAGGGTGTGACATCCCGCATTATTTTTCGAACAATTTCATGATAAAAGTGTTGCCAAATCTACAACCTAGTTCAATTTAAAACTGGTCATATAAATGATCACATTTACTCTAATTAAATGATTTATCATTTTTGTTTATTCAAACCTCCATAGTCTAGTTTATTAACAAATAATTTATCAAAATAAATATGAGTAAGATATGATTAAAAATAGACAAAAGGTGTATGGGACTAACTTAAGTAATTTGAGACATAAAGTATTTACCAATTCAAATCTTCAACTAACTAAAGTAAGTGACATAAACAAACCACTAATAAAATAGAACTAATAATTAATCATTTCATTAGGTAGGAGAGTCTTCACTACACTTGTTCTACATCAATACATACATGTCCAAGACCTTATGCATAAATTATGTTATGTGTTAACTGTTCAGTGGTATAATTTGTCTGAAAGTTGAAAAATTTACATGGAGTACAATCTCAAGACGTGTGTCATTGCGTTGACCTTCATCAAAGTCATATGCATCAGAAAGTTTCACAAATTTGTACCCAAGGCTGGATGAGAATTTGATACATATAAGGACGCATGAAAGTAAAATAAACAAAAACACTCCAACATTTGGAAGAATTCAAAAATATATTTGATCCAGTCAATTCTTACCTCTATGCTCCTGTTTTCTTTATTTTCCTTAAAATACTCCTAAGAAGACTATTCATTGTATTAACAACATGATACATTCCTTGTTTTGGGGGGTTAATAAGGAATATGGTAAGAAATTTTGGGATAGAATATGTTTTCCTAAGGAAGAAGGTGGGTTAGGTATTAGACGCTTGAATTCAATTATAAAAGGTAGATGGTTCTTAGAGCCAAAACTAGAGGAAGCTGTAAGGACGTTGCATCCTATGGTTGGGAATGCAGTAGCAAAGGATCATCATTTGGTGGTGGGGACGGATTCAAGTCAAGTTATCCAAGCAGTTTTATATGCTCTATCGGATCCTAATGAAGTTGAGGTAATAAGTATGGTCTCCCCTTCTCCTTATTATTCATCGTATTTGGAGGAGACGAGCTTTTTGCGGTCAGGGCTCTACAAATGGCGAGGCAATGCACGATCCTTCGATAAGGCTTTCGAACATTACATTGAGATGGTCAGAATACCAAACAACCCTCACGATATTAATTAAGATGTTGTTATTGGTGAGAAAGGGAATATCACTCATGATCTAGCCTACTATTGGCTACAATATACTCCTATTACCATCCCCACGGATTATGATGTTATGCTCTTTACTGCCTTCAAGTGCACTGGCCACGCAGTATCCCGAATTAGTTGGGATCTTGCTAGAGTAAATAAATGGCAAGAAAGATGACAAAGTTCATAGAGATTAACACAATTGGTGTACCAAAATAATCTTAAATCATAACTGCAAAGATCCTAAAAGCTATTTCAGATAGATGCCAATATTTTGGTCCTAACTCGGATAATTTTTCTGAAAATGGGAAACATATAATGGCTGAATAATGGGAGAAATTAAGAAAGGTGGTGAAGAAAGGTGAAACTTTTTGTCTACCCAAATATCCCCTCCTCTATTGCCATTTCACTAGAGAGTTCACTGAAGCACATCCTACATTTGCATGGACAAAGTAAAAGGAGAGAATAAAGGACTATGAGAAACTATTGAGAAAGCATAAGATTCTGACCAGATATGGGAGGTGCTTTAGGAGTGACCCCATATATGTGAGGATTAGTATGCTGAGTCGGGAAAAAGATTTTTACCTCTTTTTGGAGAGGTTATTGGTTATACAAACACAAATGGATTGATTATTAATAATGGATTAGATTAATTTGTTAACTTTATACAACCGCCTAGCATTTTGAGATTGTTCAGAAGTGCTATCCTGGAACGTGTCTTTTTTACCTTTTATTTTGTGTGTGTGTGTGTTAAGGATTTCATTACTCTAAAGGTGTCAGTATTGTACTCTAAAGAAAGTCATTTGGGTTAATCTATTAATGAATTTATTTTTGTTACATCTTATCAAAAATAAATAAATTATGAAAGTTACTAACATAGAATTGGCTTGTTAATTTAAAGAAGGAAAAAGTTAGCGAGCTAGATTTATGAATACAAAGTACCCACAATTGAAAGGCTCGAATGGTTCAATGGAATTCAAGAGGTTTTTTTCAGTTTGGGATGATGTGAACTCTAATTCAACTTTGATAGAAGACGATCTTGTGTGGAAACCAACTAAAAGTGGTTCTTTTACATTTTCTTCAGCTTATGATCAAATCAAAGATTGTAAGATCTCCTCCTTAGTTTATAAGTTTATATGGGATCCCAAAATCCCTTTTAACATGTCTGTATTTTTATGGAAAGTCCTATCTAATTTTAAAGATATAATCTAAAAGGTTTAAGTGGAATTAAAATCTAGATCCTAGTTCTACTACCAGTCAACATGGGCATTTCTCAATAGGATTCCTTTTCATGTTTATCACTGTACTAAAGAAGTTAATAATGTGGAAGTCTTTCCTTCAAAATAAGGGGCATTTCATAAATGTTTAACTAGATATCAAAGTATAAATGAGCTTCCAAGAATAATAAAGAGAACAATTAGACTATATTATAAGAATAATTAAGGGAGCAATTAGAATAATCAAGGGAGAAATTGAAAACACCCTACAATAAACCCACACACAATCCTCGATTATTCTGTAGAGCAAAGGCATAGATTATGGAAGAAATGGCTTTTGCAATATCAAATGTATTTCACTACCTAACCTCCTCAACACTTTCTCTCAAAAATAATAATTCCTTTCTCAAAACCTCACTTTCAAACATCGGGTTTTCTAAATTTTGTTGCTACTTCTGTCACCGGAAGTTCTAGTTCAGATAATGTCATAAATCCATATGAGGTTATTGGTGTGAATACCATCGAGGGATTTGATATGGTCAACGAAGCATATATGAGAAGATGTAAATATGTTGAGTGGAGAGGTGATGAAGTTACTGATGCCAGATTGGAAAAGGCAGATGACAAAGTCGTGATGGCACAACTAATAAATCAAAAGAAGGGTGTAAAATTTGGTTCATTTAAGGTTTCAAAGGTTATTTAGTATGCTGGTAAGCAGCAATTAAACCACGGGGACCAAGGTTTACCAAGTCTGATGTTAAATATATGCAAATAAATCTTCCAATTGACTATATTTATAGCTTAGATTTTTATAAAGTGTAGTGGTGCATGGAAACCTGTGCAATATTTAGCATTTATTTTTGTTTATCGGATTTTTAAGAAGTTAAAAATAATGGAATCGGCTGTATCTCCCACATTTACCAAAGCGGGTGAGGATGAAGCACGAATTATGGAAATGGGAAAATGACTTCTTCGTTCTCTTGCACTGGTTTTTCGTTGCATAGCTATTTCATCCTTGGGATATAGTGGTGTCCTGAATTTGATCGAACTTATGGGTGGTTAACATATCAGTTTTCTTATACGATAACCAGGATCTTCTTGTTACTTCTATAAAAACAATCATGCTTTACATTATGGCATCATACTACATATGAATAATCATCTTCTCTTGCTAGAGTCACATTAACGGTGTATCATCGAATCAACCATTTTGGCTAACAAACTTTTAGAGAGTACATGTTCTATACACTTATATCAGCTTTATTTAGTTATGTACATCTTTGTATTTGAGGCCTTTTTTTTACCGGTGATTACAAGGACGAACCACTGATGCAACATATAAAAAGCTATATCAATCAAGGGAGAAATTTGACTTGAAAAGAGGTGCTAGTCAAAGTTTGGACTTTTGATTTTATGTTGGTTAGAGTTTTTTAACTCTAATATGCATGTTACAACATATAATGCATATTGAACCTATAATATGCATATTACAATTCATATTCAACTATAATATGCATATTACAGTGTATATTTCAACTATAATATGCATATCACAGTGTATAATACAGATTACCCCTGTAATATGCATACTACATTGCATATTTTAACTATTGTATTAAAGTGTATACATTCCATTTTAAAAGCATTCCATTATCACGTATTCACATTATTAAAGATGAGGTGTAAATGCTCCAGATATGTAAATATTGGCAATTTACAAACCAATTAGATTTCAACCCCACGCGATGTATGGGCGCTATATAGTTCTTATTTACAAAATATACTAAGAATAAAGAAATATAGTTTAATAAAAAGTGAATTGTTTATAATTATAAAAATATCTTTCTTAAAACAATAACATCAAGACTCATAAAGTGTAAGGTATGTTTTTTTACATTTCATAGATACAACTAAAAACAATAGACATAATATTTAGGTGTTTTTTTACTTCGTTAAATATCATGAAGTTTCAATGTTGAATTTTGAGGCGTTCTTGGTATAATAAAAATACATATAATAAAATTAATTTCCTAAGTTTCCTTAACAATGCTGAAGTTAAATATGAAGATTTTTGAATGGATGGAACCAACCCTTTCAGTTCAAAACATTTTTAGTCTTAAAGCAATACAATATTTGTCAATGCTATAAAATATGTAGTAGCAACAATATTTACGAAGGGATGACAAGGGTATAATCAACTCTTAACTAAAATATATGATATTTATTTCAACCCAATTCTTCCATATTTATAAATACACTTTGTGCTAGCATTAAATAAATCATTGTTGTTTCTAATCATCACTAAATACCTTATATAAAAAATCATAATAATAATACAGAGTCAGTTATCAAAAGTATAAAGAAACAAAATTTCGCATCACTTATTAATTGTATCTTGTTTTATTTAAAAGATATCTATGAATAGTTCACGTTTATTGCTTTTATTACAAGATCAGCTGCAAACAAACTCTTCTCATTTTGCATTTGACCGCAAGCCTCACCGACAACCTCATCTCTGATCCATATCACTCGGACAAATGTGTATCAAGTGAACTCAGTTCCTAATAAATGAATATTCTTGAATAAGTGGTTATTATTTTATGATTGATAGAGACAGATATTGCATATATTGGCAAGTTTGATTCCCAAACATTAAATGTTCTCATTAACTGGAATAAACTTAATTAATGATCCTACACATGCTTATTGATAATTATTTTGGAATATAAGGGTCCCAAATAAATTCCATCAATCTGGAGGAGGCATAATGTTTCCTGAATAACCTTTACAACAGTAGAAAATTTGAAGTTACTTGAATTAGAAGGTTTCCAGATCCATTGATTATCAATATTCTCCATTTGGTTCAAACAAATCTCCTTTAACACTTTGCAATTTTTTCCAAGATAAAGATTTCCATATATCTCTTCATCAAATAGCCGAGGTACTTCAAGCACTTTTTTCACAGTTAAAGACATGGAGGAAGAATTCATGGAGTGCTCATTTTGCAGTACTGAATAGTAACAACGTAAAGGTGCTAAAAGATAAGTTACTTTACAATTTACCTATCCATATCCATGACTGGAATGAATTTGTTTCACACAAATCGATGGATGCGAAACTACAAGAAAGGGAGATAGGGAAAGATCATAGGGCTAAGAAGTTAGATGTCCAATGTTTAGGACAAATGACATATGCTGAAAAGACTGAGAAGATGGTATGTATATAATATATAATTTTTTCAAATTTAAATACATTCATATATATTAATGTCAATGAATACTTAATTTGTAAAAACTTAAGGATCCACTATGATGAGATCCTGACTGCCCAGTAGTATATATTGAATCCCATAGGCAGAAGAATGGGAATTTCATTCAAAACATGCAGATGAAATGTTAAGTTTATTCATATAAATTTTAATGAAAAAATCATCAATTAAAGTATTTAATCGATTGCATATGTTGTTAAGAATGCAAAAACAACCACAGTTCATCAATATAAGCCTCTTTATAAGATGACATTTTGTCATAACATTATGACCAAATGGTAGGAAAAGACGTGGAGTGTAGGATTCGTGCCAAAAAATAAACTCAACGTCATAAAGGTTATACGGTTAGAGTTAGAAAGTATGAAGGATTTTTATCCTATGTAATGTAGGGAAGAAATAATCGTTCTTTTCAAAGGCATGCACATTTTATTGAATCGAAACTTTCAAACCTCAAATTTTGGATTTTTCCCAAGCTACGGTTGGTATTGGGTTCGAAATGTGGGAGCATCCACTCCATATATAAAACATATGGGGGTAAGACTAGCCGACATCCGACTCTCCCAGAACCTGAAGTTAAGCGGGAGACTTATGCATTGGATACGACCTTTTTAATTTCAAACCTAATATTGTTTTCTGACATGACTATCTCCTCATCGCCAACTTTGTACACAATGAGTCCAAATACCCCTCGCCCCACTCAATTGGTATAATATGATATATTAAAGTTTACTACAAACACGTTTGAATTAGGAGAAATCGTCACTTCTCGATTATGAATGTGAAGTTCGTGTTGTTAGGATTATACCTAAATAAGAGAGAGTTGATGTATATCGGTAACCAAGGGTAATACAACACTATAAAGGATGGAAATGGTCATGATCTTAACTCCATATCCAAATAGTCAGCCATAATTGCTTTCATCAGTGGTGGAGGGAGTAGAGTTGCCAATAAATTAGAATTGTTCTCCTCATTTTAATAGATTATAAATATTGATGTTTATAACTTATTTTCATGATTTAGTATACATACTCCACTAGGGTATTTATAAAAGTCATGGGTTATAAGTGATTACAATATATATAGATACTTCACTATTTGATATGATGTGTGGCTATAATATACATGATTGGAAATTATAGTCTAGCTTAGATTCCATCAGTAGTTAGGTCAATAGTTTCATATCGATCTTATAAGGAACATTTAATAACAGGTGTTCTAATTTTCAATGTATAATTTTCATACATCTCTCTATATATGTTGGCAAATTGATATTATTTATGTTAGATCCAATTTCCATTGTTCGTTGACAAGACTTGTACATAATTCTCATTGGATTGCATATCACTAAGAGTATAGGTTGCCGAATAGTTCATAATATATAAACATCTATGGAAACTAAGGTATTTATTTGATACAAGTTGGTATATGGCCTTTAGTGGCCATCTTATCCATAGGGTACAAATAGGATGCTCTTAATCATTAGACTACACTTGTTAATCCACGTATCCAACTTACTCTCACTGAGACTAACACTTGTACAAGGTCATAAGTAGTCTATTTCCCCTTTATCAATAGCATAAGTACATCACGACCCCATGACCTCTTGAATTGAGTCGTCCTAAGGATATGTTAAACGACCCTCTTCTTATTGAGATGTATGCCCCACATGCATCTATTGGCCATAATTGATGGGGGATATAAGTGTCACCTAGCATCCCCTAACTAATTAAGAATTCTAGTTGTATGATGTGTACACTAAGGGTCCTCTATGACATAGTTTCTCTAATGGATATGTGATTTGGTTGTGAAGAACATATCAAAAGGGCGATGGATATGGGATAACAATTTTTTTTTAGGAATGTTACAAATAATTGTATTCGAATTGTTATGTTGAAACATTTGGATCAAATAATAAAGACACGATTATTGTGCCCCTCATAATCCGTAAGGGTGACCACTGAGGAACTCCCCGTACAGTACCTTTATTGCCCGACTTTTTTAAAATGCCAAATCAGTTTGACGTGCCACGTGACATGTTAGAGGAGTGTTGTACGAATTCCGTGTTCGCAAGACACGAGTACATCACCTCCGGCGAAGTGACCATGCTTCATAGGTCCCCAACACTTAGTTATTTAAATGTTAAGATTTACCATTTGATATGGTATTGGATAACATTGACGATTTTTTTTATGGTGATGCATGTGGGTATTAATTTGGTCTATCACGTATACTACAAATTAAATCATAATCGAAGAGTAAATCAAATTAATGGCATAACCTCCTTTTAAAGGACATGAATTAGATAATTAATATAAATAAACATATAAATCATGTAACTAAAATTGACACAAACTATTCAACAAATACTCTCACATGTTAATAAAAAAATACACTACAACAAACAATTAACAATTTGGGTTTTCAATTAGCTCACCCTCAACCTACTATCACCACTACAAATCACAACAAAAATCAAAATTTTCACCCAACATTGGTCTATATGTAACTCGAGTAATAAATAAAAACACATATAATGCAATATATGACTTACCTAGGGCGATGGCGAGGCTCGGTGACTAGGGCGATGAAGCTAGGGCTAGATGTGCGTGACGCAGCTAGGGCTAGAGAACTAGGGTTGGTGTGTGCGGGTGAAGAATAAAATAAGAAGAACGGGTTGTGGGTTATTTTTGTGTGTCCTTTTTACTTTTTTTTCTTCGGCTTAAAAGAAGCGGGAAGCTAAATGTGCCAAGTGGGAACATAAATATTTCATGTCCGTCTCATAAAGAATATATTTTGTGACGGCTAATAATTTGCAGTCTCTTTAGGTACTACTTTTTGAGATGGGAAATAAAAGTTGTCTTAAAAAGAGTAGTTTTTAAGACAACTAATTTTAGTCGTCTCAAAAGGTTAGTTTTTGAGACCCAAATTTTAACAGTCTCAAAAAGTACTTTTTGTGTAGGGTCATTAGAAGAAGTCATTCAAACGACTTATCAATGTCGCTTGAACAACATTGATATGTCATTTGAAGAACACAAGAGAAAAATATTTTCTTAAAAAGTCACGCCTACATGTCTTAAAACTAATTTTGGACATAGAAAAACACCTCAATTTTGGTAAAAGAATTTTATAAACATATCCTAAATAATTACATGAACATTAATAACTCCAATTAAACATTTTATCTTTTAGCGTAGAAGAGTTATTGGAATAAATCCGATTGAAGATGCATGAATCACGTAGACAATGATGGATGCATGTAACTTAAGATTTGGATAATGGACGTCGAGGTAGAACGTGTGAAGATGTGTCGACATGTAATGGTATATGACATACTAATGGTGGTCTAGGACAAAATGGAAATTCCTAGATTCTATATTGACAATTATAAATCATGTCCCTACAAAGAATATAATGAAAATTTATAAACTATTATACTTAGGCTTACAAAGATGCTGTCAACATGTGAGAACATAAAATAACCACGAAATGGTCCCTAAAGTGACACGAACACCTTACCCAAGACCAATCTAGTTCATATGAACTGATCGCGTAGTCATAGGACTCTCGATTTGAGAAAATGATGAAATATTGCAAACTATTAGACTTAGGCTTAGAAACATGCATTCAAAGGGTGAAAATGTGAAGCAACCACAAAGCGGTCATGTGAGAGGCACGAAAAACTCGCATGGGACCAATGTAAATCTTAGCATGTGACACCCCACCTAATTAAATACCGAGTGATCAGTTCTTCATCCAATTAAAATATGACTCTCATCTTGATCATTCTTAGCATCAGTGTCGAAAACTTTTTAAATTTAACTAACCATTTAGTATTCAAAAAGACGATGCCAAATTTTATTTTTTATTTACGCAAAAACCTATGAAAAATAAGTATAATCACTAACCATCCATGCAGTGATAGTATAAAACCAACAAAAGATACATAATGAATAATATAATACAGAAAAACAACTTTGGTTACCAAGTCTAGTATAAAGTCGAACATGAATAAATATTTGAATATGAAGTCTGTCTGACATAAAAGAAATAACTGAGGGCTACACGCCCGAAAGAAATACTGAACTTCACCTTGCACTTGGAATGAAGTAACTGCAAGCATCCACAAATGGAGCAGCTACGCATCCCTGGAATATATCATCCTTCTTAGCATCCCTGTGGATGGACACCTAAAAGGTTTTTGAAATTTTTTTGCAAGTACAGGTCAGAGCCCAAGTAAAAATATTTTGAAAATATTTATCAAGATTTTAAATTGCATTTTCAATGAATAATTATTGGATACATATGTTATGTTGGGAACACTCCCTTGAGTTCCTCTCCCCTCATCTATAGTGCGCATCTAACATTTGATACTAAGCCCACCTAGTCATGCTGCCTAAACTAATTAGGTCTCTACCATCTAACCAACTATTAACCAATCTAGCTCACCCATACCGTCCATACAGTATGCTATAGTATACCCTTAATTATCATTAAGTCCATATTTAGGTTCTCCTTTAACTAACCCGTACCGTCCATACAGTACGCTATCAATTTACTTAATACTTAACATATCCCTTATGTTATTATTAAATACAAATTAAAATTTCACATATGTTATCATTAACCTTTTTATTAAGTTTCCTTAATTATATTTCATGTAAGTTATACGCTATCTATCTTTCCTATTATTTTCACATTAGTAGATCAAACATTGTTTAGATATAAACTATCTAGTCCCCCTTACTATCACACATAAGTAAGATTACACATTTATTAGGTATACACTATCTAGTCCCCTTACTATCACACATAAGAAAGATTTCACATCCATGAGTGTGTGTGTGTGTGTGTGTGTGTGTGTGTATAATACCGCATCTCCCTATTTGGTCATAACGATGTGTACTCGCATACTCTACTATCAGTCCAAGTACGTCTCGTACCTAATCATGGACTATCGGTTCATAATGTCTCCTCGAACCATTAATCAAATCAAATAACAAATAATGGAGGAAAACATAGTTATAATCCTTTGAGCTACACACATACCTAATGTACCCAAGCAATATGTCGGTCCCACTAATACACGACACATAGTGAGCCTCCATAAGTTCTATGTTCCGGGGCACAAATCCAGACCTCCCTAGAATCGACAAGGTGGGATCGCCCACTGTGCAAAAACCTCCATGATAGCAAGCGACGTAGGTATGTTCACACACATATGAAATCACATAGTAGGTATACACACAACCTAATCCATATATCGCACATAGGCATACGCATAACCCATGAATATATTTTATATATTTATAGACTCCACCTATAAACATATTTCGTATAGTTATACACTCAACCTATATACATAATCCATGTATGTATACATTCAGCCTATAAACATAATCCGTATAGGCATACATTCAACCTATAAACATAATCCGTATCGGTATACACTCAACCTATAAACATAATCCGTATAGGTATTCACTCAACCTATAAACATAATCTGTATAGGTATATAATCAACTTATAAATATCATCCATATAAGTATACATTCAATCCTATAAATATCATCCATATAGGTATACACTCAACCTATATATATACAATATGAATTCACACAACCTAATTATCATCATTCGTATGTAGTATATATCACTCGAATACTCACCGTACATTCAATTTGCGATTATTCTCACTATCATATTTAATGCAGTATTATTCTCTACTCTAAGGGACCTAGTTACCCCTTGGTTTATTTCAGTAGCTAAGTCTTCCTTACCCTACTGGTCTATACAATAAGGTCACTCTCACTTTTCCGTAATTACGTTATCATTATCTCGAATTAACTACATTATCATGTAATCCCATTTAATCATCGTCTTATTTCTCTCGATAAGACTTAATTCCATAACCCTATCAAGGCCTATTGCAATATAATAAATTGCTTATTATATTCTAACAATGTCTAAAAAGTTTTCTCGACAACAATTTAGAGTTATGGGGTTAAGAAGGGGAATTTTACATTTTTCTGGGAACCGAACTGATCCTCCTTTGAACCGGACAGGTTTGCCTCTATGCAATTCGTCATCTCCATAACGCATGTGCATTTTTTCACCATTAACACTCATGTAGCTTACATATTTCTTCACCATATTTGAATCCAATTGTTCCTAACCATTTTTACATGTATTAGGATGATTTGCAGCGTAAAATTATCATTAATTCGTCATGAATTCAATCCAAGAACCGATTAAAACAATATATGTAGAAAAACCCTAGTTTCTCATGTTCTTCATCTTGATTGCCCAAGAACCTAGATCTTTCTATTGCAAATCATCCTAAACCCAATGATTTCATGTTACCATCATCAAGGAATATATTTACATATAATATCTACTTCAATTCATTGATTTTCCCACACAAATACATATTAAATGTTTCAAAAACATGAGATTAAACCTACTATACATGGGTATTATAACATGCTTATAATAAATGCAATTTAAACACTTGCCTTTGATCAGTAGGGTCTGATTTCGGGGCTTGGTGATGGATTTGATTGTCTTCTCTTTCAATCCTCAATCATAGGTTATTTATGGTGCATGATTGAGATGGATAGCTCCAAGAATGTCTTCAAAAGCTCCAAGAACTCTCTCCTTTTATTGTCTAATGGCCTTTCTTAGGTTTTTAACCTTCTAACCCTAACCTCGACTTTTTATCCTTTGATATACCACTCCAAAATTCGTAGGTCTCTCACCTTTAATTTTTTTAAGTGACCATAATGCCCTCAATAGGTGCTAGTTTGGTCTAAAAATGACTCGAAACCCAACTATACCTCCGGGTATACTATTTTGGCCCTTTCGGAACAAACCGTGATCTCAAAATCACTATTCGAGTCAGTTTATTCAATCATCTTATTTCCACCTAAAAATACGACACGTGTGAAATTAAACTTAAATTGAATTAATTAAATTCAAATCATTGAACTAAATAATTTATGCAAATTAAATAAATTCCTAAATCACCAATTCAATTAATTTCTATAATCTCCAAAAATATGGGGTGTTACATAGGAGATATTTGCATAGTCACATGACTCCTAGTTTGCTAACAGGACAAAATTATCAAATTGTTAGAGTGAGGCTTAAAAACACCCCATCAACGGGTGAAAAAAAATATAACAAAACAGTCTTTTAAGTGGCACGAACAACTCGCAAGAAACCAATGTAACTCATAGGAATTGACCGAGTATTCACGGGACTCCCAGTTTAGACATGGGAATCAAAACACACCGTTTAGGGGTAAAATGTAAAATAACCATAAAACAACTATGTAAGAAGCATGAACACCTCATACGGGACCAATGTAACTTATAGGAACTGATCGCGAAGTCAGGGACTCCCTATTTGAGAATACGAGGAAAATTTACAATTTGTTAGACTTTGGCATAAAAACATACCGTCAAAGGGTGAAATCGTAAAATAGTCAGAAAATGGTGCGGTAAGTGGCACGACCACCTCACGCGGGACCTATGTAACTCTTAAGAACTGACCACGTATACACGTGAGTCCGGGTTTGAGAATACGACAAAAAATTATAAGTAGTTAGACTTGGGCATAAAGATGTCAAAGGGTGACAATATAAAACAGCCACAAAAGGCCCTGTAAGAAGCATGAACACAAACTCAATTGAACTGACCGCGTATTCAAGGGAATCCTGGTTTAAGAATACGACGAATATTTACAAATTTTTTAGCTTAAAAGCATGTCGTCAGAGGGTGAAAATGTAAACAGACACAAAATGGTTTCGTAAGAGGGACAAACCCCTCGCGCTAGACCCATATCACATGTAAAAACTATCCGCGTGATCACGGGATACCAGTTTGAGAATACGATAAAAATTTACAAGCTATTAGAATTAGGCTTAAAAAGATGTTGTCAAAGGGTGAAAAATACGAAACACCCACACAAAGGTCCCGTTAGAGTCACGAATAACTCACATGGGACCGATTTAACTCGTAGGAACTAACTGTATAGTCAAGGGACTCTCGGTTTGATAATACGATGAAATTTTTTAAATTGTTAGACTTAAGCTTAAAAACATGCCATGAAAGGGTGAAAACGTAAAATAGCCACACGTTAGTCCAATTAGAGGTACGAGAACCATGATAGGACAATATAGCTCAAAAGAACTGGTCGCGTACTCAGGGGGCTCTCGATTTGAGAACGACAAAAAACTTCAAACTGTTAGACTTAAGCTAGCCAAAGGGTAAAAACATAAAATAGCCACAAATGGTCAGTTAAGCAGCATGAACTCCTCTAATGGAACCAATGCAATAGGTAGGAACTGATCTCATAGTCAGGGGCTCCCGACTTGAGAATATGATAAAAAATTTGTAAAAATTTAGACTTAGGATTAAAAATGTCCCGTTAAAGGGTGAAAGCGTAAAACAGTTGCAAAACTTCCTCTTAAGAGGCACGAACACCTCACACTGGACCAATATAACTTGTAAGAACTGATCGCGTAGTCACAGAACTACCAATTTGGGAATGAAACTAAAATCTACAAACTATTACACTTTGGTCGTAAAATATGCCGTGAAAGGGTGAAAGAATAAAATAACCACAAAACAGTCTCGTGAGAGGCATAAACTACTCACACGGGATCGATGTAACTCTTAGAAACTGAGCGCGTAGCTACGAGATTCATAATTTGAGAATATGATGAAAATTTATAAACCGTTAGACTTAGGGTAAAACAACAACAAAATGGTCCCATAAGTGGCACAACCACCTTAAAAAGGATTGATGTAACTCCTATGAACTCATTGTAATACCCTGTATTTTTATGGATATTTAAATTTGGTTATTTAAATGTAAATTGGAAAATTTATTTTGAATAGATTTATTATTAATTAGTTTGACTTGGGGTAGTATTTAATATAATATGTAAGGACACAAATTTCCAATTGAGTCCTTTGTAGTTTTGGCTCAATTTCGGACAAAAACATTTGAGTCATAGGACAGTGTTCATGTTGTATTCTTTCAAGCCTATGACAAGTACAGTTGAAGACGTTGCAACCTAATTATCAAGAGAACATCATTGTCGAGTTTCAGTGCCACATTTCTCGTCATCAACATCATATTTTAAGTCTCCAAAGGTATGAACACTTTTATATATTTGTAGGAGACTTGGAATGAATTTTTAATGGGTGTAATGTTTATTTAAAATAAAGTTTTTGGGCTTAAAATTGAAAAATGAACATTCTGGAATTTCGTTCGAAATTTTCATTCGAACGATTTTGTCATTCGAAAGAGTTTGCCAATGACTTTTCCCATTTGGCCACTTGAACATCGTTAGATGGTCGTTCGAACGAGACTTCGTTCAAACGAGATTTCTGGCGAAAACTTTTTTTTGGCAGTTTTTCTCCATGATCCCACTCCTTTATTCCCCCTAAATCTTCCAGATTTATTTAGTGCGGGAACTTCTTTGGAAAAACCAACTTTTGATAATTTCTAAACACTATTTGAGAGAAATTTTGGAGAGAAAATTTTCCAACATCAAAAGTTCATAGTTTTGTGTTTTTGTGAAACCATGAAAACAATTCCTACCAAAAACACATACACTCAACTCTTTTAGTTTTTATCCAAGCTCCTACATTTATATTATTTTCTTGGAATATTTTGGCACCAGGTTCACTTTTCTCCCCAAGAAGAAAAGAGTTTGGGTTTGCTTCTACATCCTTCAAAGAAGAAGAAACTTTTGTTTTGCTGAGTCATGCTCACATGGTGAAAGGCACCATGTGTGGTTGATGGTTGCTTGGTTTTGATTGGTGGACTCCAAGGTTTTGGTGGACTCCGGGATTATTCGCTAGGAAGAGGTTGAAGATAGAAGGAGCGCGTTCAGTCTTGAAGGGAGTCAACTCGGTTGGGTAAGTCCTCTTGTCGAGTCTTTGTAAAATTCATATCGTACTTAGTGAATTTGTTAGGTCAGGACCGTCCGAGGTTTTTTTCCGATTTGAGTTTTTCCTCGTACATCTTCGTGTTGTGGGATTGTGAGTTTATTTAATCTTTTGAAAAAATCACCTAGAACGCATGCTTAGGGTAAAAAGATAAAATTGGGTTTAATTCCCATTCTTAATTAAAATGGTGCATGTTTAATTATTTGGGTAATTTTTTTTAAAGTTAATTTAATTTAAGTTGGCACTAAATTAAGTGGATAATAGTCTTGTCAAACTTCTTTAAACTTGATAATTAAATTAATTGTGTTTGAGTGAATTTAAAGTGTGTGTGTTTACTTTAATTCACTTTGTTGTATTTAATTTTAATTTGTTTTAAGAAATTAAAATTTATCATTTGAGTGTGTCGAACCATCTTTATTCCGCATTAAAGGAAATACATTTTTATAAAATTAAAATTGGGGGCCCTACGTGTTACAACATTATAAATTAAAATGTATATTACTAAGTGAATAAGTAACATAAATTATGGAATATGTCACAGTATGTTGTAAGTGATAAAAGTACAACTATTAATTACTTAGAGATATGCTAGAACTTAATATGAGCATTATGAAGTAAGTATAATATATTGAACCCATATAGTCATTTCAACTCCATAAAATTGTCCGAAAGGGTCGAAATAGTGCATAAACTATATTTTGACATACGTATAGGGTCTCGGGTCATTTCTGAGTCGACCCGACAAGTGAAGAGTGAATTTTTTACCTTTGGATTTCGAGCCCATAAAGTGATATAGGATTAGAAACATTGAAACCAACTCTTTGGCTAATCAAATGGGGAATTGAAAAATTAAAGTGAGAGGACATCAAAGGAGAGAAAGTGTGAGAGCTTTTATAAGAAAGTGAATAATTTCTCAAGAAGGTGAAGGGTCTTATAGAGGAGGAGCAACACCTATAGACACCTTCCACCACCATAATACACCATCGAAATTAAGGAAGAATGAGGAGGAGGAACTCACATCATCTTCTTCAAAGGAAATTAAGAATCATCCTAAGTGGCAAGTTGTTTAAACTTGCTTAATTGTGAGTTTGTAGAAACACATGCTAGATTATAAGATTTTTGGATAAAAACACATGTTTAGGAAGTTTTGATTTGAGATATTATCAATTGGTATTATAGAACTCATGATTATAATTTTATACATTATTAATGGTTTTGAAATTTGAGAAAATCATGTGATTCAATTGGAGATTAAAATATCTAACTAGAAATGAAGTGAACTCATACGATTCCAAAAGTTAAACGCATGTGAAATCATTTTAGAAAATAACGAACAATGTATGTTGATTTTAGTCCCGATTTAAGTGAAAATTGGTAGTGTGCTCGCTATTTTTGGTATAAAATCATGTTTTTAACAACTTCGTATTTTTAAATTTCTTCAAAATTGGACTAGAAAATCATCAAACCGGCATTTATAATTTTGGACATAATGTAACTTTATCGAGAAAAAGAACTATTGGGATTTAAATTATAATTCGGGCTTATAATAATGACATTGAGTTTTGGACCAGTTGGTACGTGTTTAGGGTCGCTACTAGAATAATTTATTAAATTATTTAAATCCCTTTGGTTAACAAGAGATGTTAGGAATAATGGAAAATTGGAATAAAATGTGAATTATCAATTTATGGGAAAACTTGAAGTATACTCTATGTCTGTATAGGATGAGTTCATGCCTATAGTATGTTGATTGAGATATTATGTGTAATGTCATACCTTGCTACCCCTTGACATCATGGGTGGTTACACGTAGCGGTAATCCTATCTTGGTGTGCCCATTAGGGAGGATTTGGATTTGTGCTCCAGAATAAAGAACTTACTTTGTCATTATCTTAAGAGATGGTAGTGTACTGATGATGATTTGGATACATTAGGTATGGACGTCATCCTTATGGCATTAAGGATTATGTTTTCCTCCATTATGTGCTATCATTTCTGGGTTGAGGTATCAAACCTAGTCATAGAGTCCTTAATTTGGTACGTGAGGTACATAGGGACTATATAGAAAAGTATGCATGCATCGTGAGTTTGATCATTTAATTGCCATAGTCGTATATGTATATATTTAATAGTGTAATCTATACATATACATACACTTGTGATAGTATACTCTATTGTATATTGTGGAAGTGATAATGTTTAAAATGTACTTTAAGTATGTGAACCTAAGTAGTTAAAATAATGAGAATAAAATGATTGAGAAAGTAAGATAATATTAACGTATCATATGGGATATGCGGATATGTTAAGAGATTTACATAAATTAATAAGGATTAATCGAGTGGTATATAGTTTGTTAGGCGATTACCTTAACTAGGAAGGAATATTACAGTACGTTAGGTGTTCACATTAAGTGAGAGGTCAGGACTGATGTGAGAGTACGCACATCTAACATGGATATTTACATTACTCATAATACAACATTTTAAACAATTGTTAAATATTTTTAAAACATTTTCGGGGCTCGGACCCGAATCAAATCTATTTTTGCAAAACCTTTTAGGTGTCCAGCCACAGGTATTCTAGGGCTAGGATATTCATTCTAGAGTTGATGGGATGCATTGTTATGGATGCTGCAGGACCTCGAGCTTAGACGTATCTATCATTCTTTTCATCTATCTTATGATTTAGTATTTCCATTCGAGCATTTATGCTCACTATCTAGACTTTACATTTGGTTTTTAGTATTGACTTAATGCCATCCGACTTGTCTCGGTATTTTACTTGTCTAGTATGAAGATTTGGATTTGGTCATGTTATCGGATTATTATTCTATTCAGTTTACTGTGGCCATTATTATTATGGTGTTTGTGTTATTCATTACTCTGTTTATTATTATTATTATTATTATTATTATTATTATTATTATTATTATTATTATTATTATTATTATTATTATTATTATTATTATTATTATTATTATTATTATTATTATTATTATTATTATTATTATTCTCTGCTAATTAAAATTGACATCCGACTTATTAGGATATTTAGTGATTAAAAAAAATGTTTTTCGACAGTGATGCTGAAGAGGTAAAAACATGAGCTAAATGCTCTGATACAAATTTAAAAAGGCCCTTTTGTGTGTGCTTTAGATAAAGACAACCTTTTTCCAAATTTCTCAATTTTTATTCTGCACTAAGTATGAGAACCAATATATTTAAACCAATTTTATCTTCTTAACCCTAAAACATGCATATAAGTTATTCAAAGCATTAAGTAGATAAAGCATGCAGGGAAAAACACAATTTCAGGAAAAAAATCTTTTAGGTAAAAACCTTTATTTCACTATTAAATGTAAATCGTAACTTACAATTACATAGAGAAATCTGCAATGAATTTTCCATAGAAAATACACATAGACCGTAACCTAGAACCAACAAAGATTCCCTCAAGAACCTCAAGAACCGCAGCTCCTCCTTTAGGAACGAAAAACCCTCGAATATCCCCAATGACCGTAATCGTCAACAATATCTCCCGTAAGAACTATCAATCCTACAGTAGAAAATCCTTATCTACAAGAGAAGTTTCAATAAATAAGTGTTTTGGGATAAAAAGAGATTCAAAAAATTATAAGGGATATTTTTTGTGAATCAAAAAAATAAATTTGCCCAAACAATGAGGACTAAAAGTCTCCAGATATGCAGCTTTCGTGTAGAAAAAGTATTGAATGAAAAGTATCACAAAACAGGTATTTATAGCAAAATAAAATACTTGAGGCGACGATCATCATTCGAACGACTTATTAATGTCATTTGAACGAGATTAAATGTCATTTGAATGACCCTAGAAATGTACTGATAAAATGCAAAACAGTGTAGGGTCGTTTGAAGCAAACAAGTAATGGCATATCTCATGACCTAAGAAACGACATGTGATGTCGTTAGAAGGGGTTGTTCGAACTAAAGTGACATGTCTTTTGAACAACATTTCTTTTTCATTTTAATGATTGAAGCGACAAAATATTATTTTTTAATGCTCGCCTACAGGTCTTCCAAATAATATTTTAACTTAGAAAAATGCCACATTTTGATTAAAAAAAACTGTTTAGAAAAATATCCCTATACTATCGTAAAAAAATTTCAAAACTTAAATGCATTCCTTATCAAAATCAATCTTGTAGAGGACTATTGTTGAAGATACTTGATATTCGGATCTGCCTTCTTGATCATATGATCGTGAACTTCCTTCAACGATTATAACTATATACGACATACTCAATGTAAACTTAGGACGATGGAAAATATGTCCTTACAGATGCTAAGAATGAACCATTTATGAATACCGATTAATTGAATACTAGATCGATCGCCTAATGTTTTAACTAGCGAGGTATCACAGATGGGATCAGAGCATTAGGTTCTAGTGTCTTTAGCATCTGTACGGGCTTATTACATTCAAACGTTTCATTATTTGTTCCAGAGCCCTATTATTTGGACTATTGTGTGGATATTAATTATTTAGGTTTTCAACTTTAGTGATAAGAATAGGTAGTAGATTTATGAAATTCATTGTCTTTTTAGATGTCTCCCAGGCATGCACTAAGGGATAGGGTAGGTCAACCAGGGTTGTAGCAGGCTCAAGCATAGGGAAACCTCACAATTTTAGACATTATTTCCAGAGAAGTAAATGCAATAATGAATGCTCATGCTCAGCAGGCACCTCCAGAGCCACATCAACAGTAACCGGTAGCACTTGGCCAGGGTCAGTAATTCACAACTGCATGGGAGAGAGTTCATGATGCGTCTATGAAAGGCCACTCTTCGTAGATTCACATAAATTTTGATGTAGTAACAACTTACTAATGTAAAAAATATATCCAAAGGAATTTACATATGTTTGCATGTACTGATATGCAAAAGCATATATTAACTACATTCATGCTAGTAGGGGCTTCACTGCAATACTGGGAATTAGTCCCCATTATACAAGAGCGAAATTCCATGGATATCCAGGAGTTCTGAGTGCGGTTTGACAGTAAGTACTTTCCTCTCTCCGTTCAAACTGAAATAGGGCGGACATTTCTTGACATGTTCCAAGAAGGGGAAATTTTGGTATCATACGAAGATGAATTTATGTACCTAGACGAATTTATGAATGATATGTTAATACATAGGCTAAGAAAGTAGAGCATTTTGTAAAGGGGTTGACTTGGAGAATTCGACAACATTTTGAACGTAATCCAACCTTAGCGACTTACTCAAATGCGGTCACCGCAGCCCTATTGCATTGTGTTGATCAACATTTAGACATGAAGGGGAACAAGATGAGTGGTGAATCTTGTTATCCAAGAAAGACTGTGGGTATTAACACCAATGGGAGTTCTCAGAATCAATAAAATTGCGATGAGCATAGTTCTCATCCAGGTGATTACGCTAAGAGACTTCGTGCTGGAGGATTCAGACTTGTACAACATGGCTTAAGAAGTGGCCATCAGGGCCAAGGGAATTGTGGTAAGGGTAAATAGGGTCGAGGTCAGCAAGTCCAAAAAGGACACCAATTCTATGGTAAGTGTTTTATTTATGGCAAGTATAACCACAAGCATCAGGATTATCCACGCAAGCATAAGTTCACTCAATAGCACAGTGTTCAACCAGAATCGTAGAGGCCTATTGTTCCAGCATGAACAGTTTCAATATGGATGCATGTATAATATTCATCAAACCGCAGTTCCATTGGCACCATCCGCAGATGGGGGATATTTCTTATTCATGGGACTATAGGGCGTATTCTATTTGACATTGGGGCATCAATTCATTTATTGCTACTAGATTTGTTTAGGCCATAGGGCTCTTAGACACGATCGATAGTACCATTACTTTTATAAATTCGCCTTTGGGTATGGAGTCACTTATTTACATTATCTGTCAGAATGTGGGTATAAAGGTTGGGTAATTAATATTCCTTGTTGATATGTTGTGTTAGATATGTCAGAGTACGACGCTATTATTGGAATGGACTGGTTAGTATCATATAGAGCCATGATTGATTATTTAAATAGGAGTATTATTTTTATTATTCCGGTCCAGGAGATGTTTCTAGTGGCGATGCCTCAACCTGAGGGAGGATCATCCAATCATATATATTATATAAATGAGGGAAGCTCTGCGGGAGTTGTAATATCCCTTCATTTGATACCGGTAGTTTATGAGTTCGCCGATGTATTTTATGAAATTCTAGGGTTGCTGCCTAGTCGAGACATTGATTTTTTATTGACATAGCACTAGGAACTCGACGGAGAGCTCGCATACCATACCATATGGCTCCAGCCAAAATGATAGAGCTTAGAGATCATATTGAGAAGCTTTTGGGGCAGGGTTTCATCTGTAGGAGTACATATCCTTGCTGTTCTCCTATTTTATTTGTAAAGAAGAAGAATGGATCTTTTCGATTGTGCATCGACTACGTGGAGTTGAATAAGGTCACAATACGAAATAAATATCCATTGCCACGTATGGACAATTTGTTTGATCAACTTAGGGAAGATGAATACTTCTCTAACATTGATTTGAGATTTGGATATCATCAGTTGCGCATCAGGGAGAAAGATGTTCCTAAGACTACATTTCAATCGTGATATGGGTAAAGTAAAATGTGTAATTAAATTTAGTAGAATTATCACAAGAATCTAATTTCATAATTTTGGAAATTTATCGGGATGCGCCTGTGTCATGTTGGGATTAAATTTGAACTATTTAAAGTGACTAAATTATGAGTCACCCCTATGGTCATTTTGAGTGCGTCAATGGGTCCGGAAGGGTCGAGATAGTCAAAATAATGTACCCAGTGGTTTAGTTTGGGTCTCGAGGTATTTTTAGGCCTAATGAACATCCCGGGAGGGCGTTTTAGACATTTTGTATTTTTTGGCATGGAAACCCACGAATTTTCTAAGGTTATATCAGATGGTAGGAGTTTTCTTCTAGGGTTAGAATAACCAAAAACCAAAGATGGCCATTGGAGAGGAAAAGGAGAAGCTTTCTAAGGAATTCTAGGCCAAGAACTCCACCATTTGCACCGCCATCACCGCGAAATTGTAGATCGCGCAACGAGGATCACAACCACACCAATCGTTTCCACAAATCTGAGACAAATATTTCCAGGCAAGTATCTATCTTGCTTTATTTTAGTTAATGCTTCAATTATATTAGTTTAGGGTTGATTAGGACTAGTTTCATGAAAGAAAGCATATATTGGAGAATAGATATTACATGACGGAGAGGTGATAATCATATTCTGGAAATCAAATTCATATGTAGAGGTTGAACCACATAATTGCATTGAGTTAGGAGTAGAAAATCTGGAAAAATAATGGGAAGAACTAAGTTAAAGATAATATTAGGGTTCTTGATATTTATACGGATTTTTGCCCTTTTAATTCGTTATACTTGATGAAACTCACATGTTTTACGTAAAATATTATCTATTTAGGTATATAACTCTTGTAGTGTCAATTATTGGGAGTTTGGGAGTGAAAAAGGATGATTTGGATGATTTTGGAATAGGATTACCGTAACTATTAATTCTGCAGTTTCGCTATAACTGCTAGATCGATCGATCGACTAAAGAGCATCGATCGATCGATGGATCGATCGATCGAGCCCCTGCCATCGATTGATTGACCCCTCCTGGAAAACTCAGATTCCCCTTTTTAAATAGTTCATTCCAATTTAAATGAATAGTAATCCTTGGACATTATTGTTAGAAAATTTTGGGATATAAAGAAGACCAGTAGGGCTTTATAAAAATGGAACCTTTAATGTAAGACGAGATTAACATTAACGAAAGTGCTTTACACTTAAGGAATAATGCGAATGTGTGTCTAAAGGGTGAAGCTCGTAAGGAAGTTACGTCGTAAAATAAAAGAGTACCTACTGAAATTACACATAGGAAGATAGGATTCTACGAGTGTTACGAACTAAGTTTGGAATAATCCTATAAATAAGAATAAAAGAGACGAACCGTTATACGGGATAATCTAGTAATGTGTACTAAGAATGGATATCATAAGTATGGGTCCTGGGTGTACCTAAATTAGAATTGGGAATGGTAGTATACATATATGACTGTGATTGTGCATATACTATATATGTGTAAAAACCATGCTCGCGCCACTTGCTATCACTGAGGTTACCGCGGTGGGACAGTCTTATCTTGGTGGGACCTTTATGGGGGATATTGACTTGTACCCTAGAACCAAGGAATCCTTGGTACAGGCTATCAGATCAATAGTCTGACAGTCCTAAGATATGTGAGGGTATGTATTGACCTCTTAGTGACTTGAAACTATGCTTCGCCTCAATTTGTATGTGTTTTTTGTTAATACATTTCGAGAGTGATTTCAAACTAGTATTTCCCTTAGTATGAGTGATACAGGGACGTGATAGCAGAGTATGCCAGCACCATAAATTTTATGTGGGGTGCCGATAGTATATATATTATATGATTAATATATATATATATATATATATATATATATATATAGACTTGAAATTTGGGAACTTTCTACTGTGACTAAAAGTAGTTAAGTAATAAATAAATATTTCAACTATGATATAAGTGTTTGAAAAGTTTGAATAAATACTGAAATACTTTATAATGAAATTAAATCCTTATGAAACTTTATTCTTAGAAATTAATTGTCTTAGCCCTAGTAATGGCCGGCATGAAAAGTGATAAGAAATGTAAGATAAGCTTAACTTGTGGGGATTTATAGTGCGGCAGGTGTGCACATTAGAAGAGAGGTAAGAAAATTCTCAAGAGAGGACCGCATACTAATATGATTGTTGCATTAGCCGATAAGCATTTTAAATACTTGCTAAACTAAATTTTAAACTGTTTTACAATCGGGCTCTAACCCGTTTCCTGTTATCTCTTCTCTCTTGTATATATAAGTATATATTATAGGTTCCCAGCCACAAGGGCGTCATGGTTAGGATCCTTTGGAAGAAACGTGTTGCAGCTTAGGTGGGAGTTGCAGGCCTCTTGCTTAAAAGACCTCATTATTGATTCCACTACTAGTTCTGTTTTTATCCAGTTGGGCATGTGTCGCTCTTTTTTCTTATTCAGTTGGTTTTGTCAGATATTGTGATTCATTTACTTTCTGTATTTCTACTTTGAGATTTTTACTGGTAGGATGTTTTTCCTTTGATGATTTAAAGTTAGAATTAATTATTTGAATGCTTAAATTGCTCTGATTATCTTTTCCAGTCTAGTTATTGTGTGACTCTTAAACTATGAATTATGAAAGGTTTTATTATTGGGTTTAAATTAATTATGGAATTAATGTTTTAAATAAAAATGGTTTTGTCACTTAGCTTAATTATTTAGGGTGTTTAATTGGAAAAGTTATTTTGCGACTGTGATGCTAAGAATGAACCAACCGTCACCTTGGTTATAATTTAATAATGGACTGATCACCCGGTATTTAATTAGGCGGGGTGTCACAGGTGGTATCAAAGCATCAGGTTCTAGTGTCCTTTAGGATCTGTACGACTTATTTCTCTTGCTGCTTAGCGTTCTTGCTATAGAGCCCTATATTTAGGATTGTTGTATTCTTGCATTTACGCTTACGTCTTCAGCTATTTGGGATTTGATAATAACTATAGAATAATAAATTCCTTTACGTTTCACATGCCTCAGAGACGCGCACCCAAGGACAGACGTGCCCAGGCCGAGCAGCCAGCAGCTCCGGTTTAGGGAACGATGAATGCAACCGAGGTAGCCGCTATAGTTGCTCAGGCTGTGAATGCCGCATTAGCAGTAGTGCAACAGGCTCCACCCCAGGTTCAGGCAGTGGCGCCAGTACCGGCAAAACTTCCATTTGCATGGGAGTGTGTTAAGGATGCCTTCTAGAAGGCACATCCCCCAGAGTTCGCGGGTAGTTTGGATATCATTATAGCCAACCAATGGAAGAAAGATATCCAGAGGCATCTGCGCATGTACGAGTGCACGGACATGCAGAAATAGCTGTTGGCTTCCTTCAAGCTAATGGGGACCACTTTGCACTAGTGGGAATCCACCACCACCTTGGAGGAGAGGGACATTATCACTATTCAGTCATTTTGGGCGCAGTTTGACCTCAAATACTTTCCATCCGCCGTGAAGACTAAGATGAGGAAGAAGTTACTGAATCTGAAACATGAGAATATGACTTTTGCGGAGTACGAGTGTGACAACCCGCTCACCAAAATAAGGGGTGGCCAGCCCAATACTCCAATATAACAGGAGTCCCGGATGGAATCATTCTTAGCATCACAATAAAATATAGAGTATCCAGGATAACCACCCAATATTTCAGAAAACAGTTTACCAAAATTTTTTGTTTTTAAAGTTAAAGAAAGAATTTAAACAATCCCATACTGAAGAGATAAGGTGGACACCCCCAAAACATATATATATATAATAACAACAAGTATACAATAAAAGGACCGAATATGCTGTCGGTCCAGAGACTCTACAACAGTGGTAAACAAATTCAATAAATTATCCAATACATTACATTAAACAATTACAAAAGCTTGGGCCTCACGCCTGAATAAAAGACTTGATCCTTACTAGAGTACAAGGATGACAGCGTCTAATGGAATATGTCCCGTAATACTCGCAAAGCATCACAGCTCCCCAAAACACCGGAATAAGAAAGTCAAAACAGGCGTCCTTGCGGCGGAGTACCTGAGCAGATACAAGATGCATGTGCAACAAGAAATATGAATGGGTCAGGGCCCAGTTTTATATGATCACCAGACGAATAAAGAGTATGACAGTTATGAATAGTAATCATGACTTACAGGAATATGGATCTACCTACACAAATCAAATGCATAAGCATGAAAAACAAGAACGATTACATAAATTAAAACCTTCATCATATATTTTAATTCATTTCATATATCTATTCCTTAACAGGAAACATATAATCACAATTTTATGCACTTTGTGGCATTTTTATCCCCATTTTACATTTTGTAAAAATCCTATCCTTATCAGGAAAATAGTTATTTTCAAATGCACTTTGTGGTATTTATATGTGCTCTTTATGGCACTTCCATTTTGCTCTTTGTGGAATATATAATTCATCAAGTCCCACTTGATACAGAATGGTTATATTTATTTTTATACAATGATTCTAAGACCGCCCCTCCGAGTTTCCCCACTAGGCGCGCCCCTAAATGACCATCATCTTTCAGGGGCCTATCAAACAAGGCATCCTGGGAGCCTATAACGCAAGACGTCGGGAAGCGACCATATGCCTGCGGGAGAGTCAAGACCACACCCGGAATCTCCTCACCAACGCAGAAAACATAACATAACCACGCATATGTCCTAGGACTATATCCACCCTGCATTCATTAGCCATGGGGCGTCACCAAGCACGCGAACTTCCCTTGTGATGTCATTTAGAGAGGTGTGTTTAAACAATTTATTTTACCATTTTTTAAATCAACTAAATTATCATTTACTGTTTTCATGATTTAGTAAATTATAATTTTATAAAATCAATACCATGTCAATTTCATTTCCTTTCTATATATGTGTTTCATTTTATCCGAAACCATAATCATTTACATTTTTATAAATACCTCATATTGTACCAGGAGCCATACTTAATACATCTTATCGTTATAACTTCGATGAATAATTAAACTTCTATTTTATTCTCCAAAGGTTCGTACGTCGTATTAGTGTAAACCATCAAGACTAACATATCGCAATTAAGCTTCTAAAGTCTCCCGAATATAACACTACAACTCGTAGTTTCATAAAAATAAACTAGAAGAAAGAATGCCCTAGCATCAATTGGCATAACCCCGGAAAACCCCCCACATAACACACTTGTAACCTAAGGTGGATAAACAACTCATCTAGGACTCTAGGACTCTAAATTTACTTCATACAAGAAGGTTCTTAGGTCCTAAACTTAAAAAGAAAGGATAAAAATTGAGTTAGAAAATAAACTCAAAAACAGCCTGATTTCGAATCGATTCGCCCATAGACCGAATCGATTCTCCCCAGGAAGCGAATCGATTCGCCCAAAAGAGAATCGATTCGGATGACAAAACCAACATTCTACTTCAGCCGAATTGATTCGGCCTTAACCCTAATCGATTCGGGTTTGTAGACCTGTAGGATGACCCCTTAGCGAATCGATTCTCCCTAGGGCCGAATCGATTCGCCCATGCAATTTGGCCAAGAATGGCTTAGGAGTTATAAACCCTAGATTTTCTCCAAACCCAAATCTTTTCCATTTTTATACACATCCAACATCACTAATCTACCCAATATCATCCTACATGATTATTAACATCTATAACCCACAATTACATCATCATAAACCCAAAATCTAGGTTTAAATATCATAATTTCCATTTTTGATCTCCACATTAAAATACATAAGTATCACACAAATTATTCATCTTAAATCACATATTAGCAAGTAGAAAACTTGCCTTATAGTTGAAGTCTCAGATTTTTTTGTGTGGTAGCAACCCAAAATCTTCAATCTCCATTTTTCTCTTCTTTCTCCTCTTTTCTCCCAAGCTCTCTTCCTCTCTCTTTCTCTCTTTGTTTGGTAATACACAATTAGGAAAATAAATAAGGTGGAAGACTAAAAATCATGACTTAAGTCTAAATTCCCAAGCTAAATGGTTAATACCACATTACAATGACTCGCAAATACGCATATAAGCTAAAACCAGGTAAAAGTGCCCGAAATACAAAAATACAACATGGCACTTATTTTGACTGTCTCGCACCTTCCGGGACTAACTACGCCCTCTAAAATGGCATGCAAAATTTTTATAAATCATTTCAAGTTCCGTTTTCATTTAAACCACAGTGTCATTTAAATCATATGACACCATAAAACATACAACCGAATGATATTTACTTTCACATGCGGTAAATATGCAACAATCTAGTAAATATTAACTTTCAACTTATAAAATTAATATTTACTCTAGTTCCAACATTTTATATAATTACCACATACGATAAATTAGTATAAAATTAGCCTCCTAAAAACGAGGGTTGTTACATACTCCCCCCCCCCCCCCCCCTTATGAGGGAATTTTACCCTCAAAATTCAGGCGTACCCTAATCATATCAAGGGTATACCATTCTAAACTATTGTTTTATCAACCTTAATAAACCTCTCATTATTGCGGCGTCCCAAATGGACTCGGACTAAGGATGTCACTATCAACCTTAGTCTTCATTCTTTGTGCTCTAACATAGCACAAATCATTTCTCACGAACTATCAATCCTACCATCTTACAACGGGAGGGGATACCCCCACAACTTGGCATAAATCGCTATATTCCCTAAATCGCTTTACATCCCTCCTCAGGGATACTCACACCAACGCTACTTGGCTTGACCCCAACACTACTTAACTTCTCTTCACATAGACATATTCCTTCAAAGTACATGGCGCAAAAGCCCAATCCTTAACCAAATGTTCCGGCATTTTTCCAAGTCCAAGGAATAAGTGATCTGCTGGTTCCATCCAACGAGTATGCTAATTTCTCAACCGGCTACACTAGGACACTCCCGGTACCATAGCATAGGAAGGGTCCATAAGGCCATTCAAAAGCTTAATGGTTGTACGGGAATTTCCATCCATGAAGCTATTTCTCTCTTTAGTTATGTATCCTAAGGTGCACATTCGAGGTATGCCTTTCGGCATTAGGTAAGATGTACTCCATTCCCATACGGTTCTCATACCTTCTTGGAAACTTTATCAACCTTCGACATGAATATCCGGATCTAGTCTCGGTCCATCCCCAGGGGCATTTCATATGTCCCTACCTTTCCTCCATATAGAGGGAGGTGTGCTCTTCTAAATATAGTCCACCCATAACGGCCGAAAAAGCAACAATTTGGTCGAACGATTTACCATTTTCTCAAATAGGATCATGACCAGATCAATGCCGAAAATTCAAAGAGAACATCTATGAATATACTTTTCTTCATTCCACCGCTACTCTTCTTCACACGAGTAGGTGAAATGGCCAATCACAAACGTAAATGCTCATTCTACTTGGCATTCCATGCCTTCACAAATTTTCTGACAGGTTTTCTACTCGTCACATCTACTACCCAAATCGCTTTCCCTTAGCGAAACGGAATATCTCATCGATAGTCCTTTATGAACTTCGTACACCAACTCGTTTCCTTCCACAACATATTGCAACCACTTGTTGCTCACAAGAGAGATCAAATTTCCTACCCAAGGAAGTAGTGCCTCATTTCCTTGAGGCGAACACTACCTCAATGAATTTCAAATGAAGCGTGGAATAATACTTCCCACAAATTTTAAACTTGTGAGACGCATAAACAATGGGTCCACGCTCCAGTATCATTACTCCCCCTTCCTGGTAGAAGCTTGTTCGTTAAATTCACTCTTGAGCTCAACAACATAAGCTCAGGAGTAAAAATTTAACTCCTCCTTCTTACTCCCCGAAAGTTAAGTTACCAACATAACACTCTATCTAAGAGAGGCCTCCTCTCCCTTGTTCTATCCTTCCAAATCACTTGAAATTCCATACTTCTTGTTTCTAGGGACCTAATCCCTCTTAGAGTTAACCCACAACAAAATTTGTGGTCAACTCCCTACCGCCTTCCTAAGTTAATGTCCCATGCCTTAAAGGCCTTACATACTAATAATACTTAAGGTCGATCTATATATATATCCTATCTAAGTAATGGACGTATAATACTAAGTATATCCCTAGTGCCCCAGACATATCTCAACTCCCAACATTCGCTCGGTTTCATGCGTGGGACGTCTCGCCGAAGCGAAATCCAAACAAGGAACCCTCATGTTACACTCATACCTCGCATCTTCGGTCACCAAGATATGACGGTCTAAGACACATGATCAGGATCGGTAAAATTCTAATTTACAATCCTACTAACAAGATTTTACTTCTATGTTTTACCATTCAAATAATCAAAAATTTCAATTAATTGGACATTTACTTTCTGTAAAGTCTTTCAAATATATATCCCATAATATAAACATGGCCTTCTCATCAAGGCACAATCCAGAAGTCTCAATTCGACTTCATATCTCAGTCTCCCTCACATCGATCAGAGGAGATAACAATATCTAGTGCCTCTATCTCACACTTTAGTAGCCCTTAATCACTCTACTACGTGATTCTCGGCTAAACCTTTCAACCCAACTCTCAATCTAAAAAATAAAATAAAATAAAATAAAAGAAAGAGAAGAATAATGTCTCTCCACTCCCAACGTCGTTAAGTGTTCATGCGGCAAACTGTCTCGCAAAGCAAAATCCAAACAAGGAACCCCTCCGACACATGCCTACTTAACTAGTTGGTCATGGAGATAAATCGTAACAAGCACAAACAAAGCAAATAAACAATCAAACACTCACGCAGGATAAGACAACAAATAATAAAAATCTCCTACTTACCTCGATCCACCTCTATAAAATCTCAACCTGTATCCAGGAGAGATATTATAGAACAGCTAGTCCCATTTTGAACTAGATGTGAGATAGCCTTACAATTTTATTTTCTTGATATCACCCCAAGCCAACCAAAATATCTTAACATAAAATAAGATAAAGGAAAAGTAGCATCTCTCCACTCCCAACGTCGTTAAGGTTCACGCGTGGAGCGCCCCGCAAAAGCGAAATCCAAACAAGGAACCCCTCCTATGCATTACTACTTAACCTTGTTGGTCATGGAGATAAGGCATAACATCCACATACAATGCAAACAAACCATAGAACACTCAAACAAAGTAACACATAATGCAAATAACATATAGTACACATATACATTTAAAATATTATCACTCGTTTCATAATGAGTGGAGAAATCATAAAACTTCCCTGCCATGGAAGTCATATAATTACCCTTCTATAATAGCATTGATATTACCATAATCTCAATATGCACACCTGATTCTAGAGTAAACACAATACTACTCTATCTTATTGTGGGGGATGCACCACCCACTACAAAGGTGGAATTTCTACCAACATTCTCGCTAATCATTCCGGGCAATACTAATGGTTCTCTGACACCGTACTCGAGTCTTATCCTAACCAAATATTACTTCCTTCAACTCCCCAACCAGGCACTTTATCTTTGCCCTTGATCTCCAATCAACAGAATTTAAAATGAGTGGTTCTACACTCCACATCATAGCCATTGTTCCGACTGAGGCTAACAACAATTTTCCACGCAATCCCCTTTTCTTCTTCAACGAAAGAGAGCACTCTACCAGCCTCCCCTTTCCTTATTTCAATGAATCCTCCCCGGGCGGATAGCGAATATCCACTAAAGGGGTTTCATGAACGTTGTTCCTTCAGAAGTGTTAACGACACTTATTCTGGAACCTATCATTTCACTTAGGTGCTCCTTCTTCCTTATATCTATCATATTATGGTGCACGATCTCCCTAACCGCAAAACACTTTATTCACTATCGGCCTTTGACCGAAACTTGTGTAAACATTTGAGAATCCACCTTCTCATCAGCCCAGTTATCCTAGAGAACTCGCTGTTGTAAGTGTCCACCGGGCTTCTCCACAGGCATAACCTCTTGCACCCATAATTATGGTGACCAAGTTCCCACCATTCAACAATACTCCTATGAGTGGAGGATTTTCCTCCATGCTTTTCATCTGGGCACTTCTATACCCCTCCTCTAGGACAAACTCCTAGAGCTTATGCATTAACCAAATGAGAACGCATCTCTTCCACCTTACTTCAACCTGTGGCCCTCGTTATGGGCTCTTCCGCACTTCAATTTAACATTGCTTGGAAATCCCAAGCTTAGTACCAATCTCTACTCCTTGCGGTACTGGGAAAACTACATCCATTGTAATTAGTAGTCGTAGTAGGAAAATAAGAAAATGCTACAAAAGGAGGCAACCTCCAAAGCAGTCCTTATCCCCGACCACAAATTATAGTTCCTAGTCACCCTTCCCATAACGCCTTCACTACGACCTTCTTCAATCGACCAAAAATATCACACGAATACATAAAAGATTTTATAGGTTCTTCCACATGGCAGAAGAGAGAAATCTCACAAGGGAAATCAACGATCTTAATTCTAAGGCTCTATGTCAAATCAAAAGCAACGCTGAAGACGTAACGCGTCCACACAGATTCCTAAGGACTGTAGAACCTGATGCTCTGATACCATCTGTGATAACCCGCTCACCAAAATAAGGGGTGGCCAGCCCAATACTCCAATATAACAGGAGTCTCGGATGGAATAATTCTCAGCATGATAATAAAATATAGAGTATCCAAGATAACCACCCAATATTTCAGAAAAAGGGGTGCCGAAATTTTTATCTTTAAAGTTAAAGAAAGAATTTAAACAACCCCATACTGAAGAGAAAAGGTGGATACCCCAAAAACATATATATATATATATATATATATATATAATAACAATATGTATACAATAAAAGGACCGAATATGCTGTCGGTCCACAGACTCTACAACAGTGGTAAACAAATTCAATAAATTATCTAATACATTACATTAAACAATTACAAAAGCTTGGGCCTCACGCCCGATTAAAAGACTTGATCCTTACTAGAGTACAAGGATGAAATCGTCTAATGGAATATGTCCCGTAATACCCGCAAAGCATCACGGCTCCCCAAAACACCGGAATAAGAAAGTCAAAACAGGCGTCCTTGCGGCGGAGTACCTGGGCCGGTACAAGATGCATGTGCAACAAGAAATATGATCGGGTCAGGGCCCGATTTTATATGATCACCAGATGAATAAAGAGTATGACAATTATGAATAGTAATCATGACGTACAGGAATAAGGATCTACCTACACAAATCAAATGCATAAGCAGGAAAAACAAGAATGATCACATAAATTAAAACCTTCATCATATACTTTGATTCATTTCATATATCTATTCCTTAACAGGAAACATATAATCATAATTTTATGCACTTTGTGGCATTTTTATCCCCATTTTACATTTTGTAAAAATCCTTTCCTTATCAGGAAAATAGTCATTTTCAAATGTTCTTTGTGGTATTTATATGTGCTCTTTATGGCACTTCCATTATGCTCTTTGTGGCATATATAATTCATCAAGTCCCACTTGATACATAATGGTTATATTTATTTTTATATAATGATTCTAAGACCGACCCTCCGAGTTTCCCCACTGGGTGCGCCCCTAAATGACCATCATCTTCTAGGGGCCTATTCAACAAGGCAGCCTAGTCACCTATAACGCAAGATGTCGGGAAGCGGCCATATGCCTGCGGGAGAGTCAAGACCACACCTGGAATCTCCTCAACAGCGCAGAAAACATAACATAACCGTACATATGGCCTAGGACTATATCCACCCTGCATTCATTAGCCAGGGGGCATCACCAAGCACGCGAACTTCCCTTATGATGTCATTTAGAGAGGTGTGTTTAAACCATTTATTTTACCATTTTCAAAATCAAGTAAATTATCATTTACTGTTTTCATGATTTAGTAAATTATCATTTACTAAAATCAATAACCATTTCCATTTCATTTCCTTTCCTTTCCATATATGTGTTTCATTTTATCCGAAACCATAATCATTTACATTTTTGTAAATACCTCATATTGTACCCGGAACCATACTTAATACATCTTATCGTTGTAACCTCGATGAATAATTAAACTTCTATTTTATGCTCCAAAGGTTCGTATGTGGTATTATTGTAAACCATCAGGACTAACATAGCTCAATTGAGCTTCTAAAGTCTCCCGATTATAACACTACAACTCTTAGTTTCATAATAATAAACTAGAAGAAAGAATGCCCTAGCATCAATTGGCATAACCCTGGAAAACCCCCCACATAACACACTTCTAACCTAAGGTGGATAAAAAACTTATCTAGGACTCTAGGACTCTAAATTTACTTAATACAAGAAGGTTCTTACGTCCTAAACTTAAAAAGAAAGGATAAAAATTGAGTTAGAAAATCAACTCAAAAACAGCATGATTCCGAATCGATTCGCCCAAGGACCGAATCAATTCTCCCCAAGCAGTGAATCGATTCGCCCAGAAGTGAATCGATTCGGATGACAAAACCAACATTCTGCTTCAGCCGAATCAATTTGGCCTTAAGCCGAATCGATTTGGTTTTGCAGACCTATAGGATGACCCCTTTGCGAATCGATTCTCCCTAGGGCCGAATTGATTCACCCCTGCGATTTGGCCAAGAATGGCTTACGGGTTATAAACCCTAGATTTTCTCCAAACCCAAATCGTTTCCATTTTCATACACATCCAACATCACTAATCTACCCAATATCATCCTACATGATTATTAACATCTATAACCCACAATTTCATCATCATAAACCCAAAATTTAGGTTTAAATATCATAATTTCCATTTTTGATCTCCACATGCAAATACATAAGTATCACACAAATTCTTCATCTTAAATCACATATTAGCAAGTAGAAAACTTACCTTAGAGTTGAAATCTCATATTTCTTTGTGTGGTAGCAACCCCAAATCTTCAATCTCCATTTTTCTCTTCTTTCTCCTCTTTTCTCCCAAGCTCTCTTCCTCTCTCTTTCTCTCTTTGTTTGGTAATACACAATTAGGAAAAGAAATAAGGTGCAAGACTAAAAATCGTGACTTAAGTCTAAATTCCCAAGTTAAATGGTTAATACCACATTACAATGACTGGCAAATACGCATATAAGCTAAAACTAGGTAAAAGTGCCCGAAATAAGAAAATACAATATGGCACTTATTTTGACTGTCTCGCACCTTTCGGGACTAACTACGCCCTCTAAAACGGCATTCGGAAATTTTATAAAGTATTTCAAGTTCCGTTTTTATTTAAACCATAGTGTCATTTAAATCATATGACACCATACAACATACAATCGGATGATATTTACTTTCACATGCAATAAATATGCAACAATCTAGTAAATATTAACTTTGAACTTATAAAATTAATATTTACTCCAGTTCCAACATTTTATATAATTACCTCATATGCTAAATTAGTATAAAATTAGCCTCCTAAAAATGAGGTTTGTTACAATGAGGAGGAGTTCACTAGACTTCTCATTATAGTGCTAGATGAGGCACCCACTGAGGGGAAGAAGATAATGTTGTTTATGGACGGATTGTCCTGGAGGATCCATCAGCATCTCATAGGCAATCTGTCATTGAGTACCTACACTAATGTACTCAATGCTACTTTGTTATACTGCCAGGATCATAACTTCCATATGCAGGGAAGCAAACGAGTAGGAGAGTCCAGCCAGCAGGGCAGGACAGGGGGTAATAGTACTGGTGGAGCATTGACATCTAAGGGATAGACTCTTCATCATGAGTAGAGTTCCCATCAGGGGGATCCTGCTAAGCAGTTTCGATCAGGTGACTCCAGATAGGGATTTAGGGGATTTAGGCAGGGCCAGCATCTTCAGCCGCAGGGCCATCAGGGCCAACATCATTTTCAGCAGGGCCAACAGGGCCAATGGAGGGGTGGTAACGGCCAGCAGAGCCGTAACCAGTAGGGACATAAAGGAGGAAATTTTAGGGGCCGATGCTTCGGGTGTGGTAAAAATGGCCATAGGTGCCATGATTGTCCACAGGGAGATAGGGCCCCACAGCAGCAGGGTGGCCGTAATGAGCCACATAGGCCACTTTTTCCAGTCGCCCTCCCAGCACGAGCTCAGGCACCAGCCCTACCAGCCATCCCAGGAGCTCTAGTACAGCAGGGGCAATTACAGTACGGACGTGTCTATAACGTCCACCAGGAAGCAGCTCATCAGGCACCACCCGCGATTAAGGGTAAGTTTCCTATCCACGGTACTATGGGTCGGGTTTTATTTGATACTGGGGCGACACACTATTTTATAGCTACTCACTTTGCGAAGGCCTTAGGATTATTAGCCACATCAGAGAGCACTGTGACATGCATAGACTCACCACTGGGAAATGGGTCATTAATTTTCTTTATATGTCGAGGTGTGGGAGTAGAATTCGGTAGCTTAATCTTACCAGCAGACATGTTAGTCTTAGATACGCATGAGCACGATGTTATTAATCGCATGGATTGGCTCGCAGCATACAAAGCCATGATAGATTCTTTCGGTGTGAGTATTATCTTTTCCATTTTGGGTCAGGAGATGTTTCTAGTGGCAATGCCTCGCCAAGAGGGAGGCTCTTCCGCTCATTTGTATTACATAGAGGAGGATACCTCTAAGGAGGTCGTGATTCCCTTATACTCGATCCCATATGTTCGTGAGTATTCTGATGTATTTCAGGAGATACCAGGCCTACCCCCCAGCCAAGAAATAGATTTTATCATAGAATTATTACCGAATACTTGATCGATAGCACATGCTTCATACCGTATGGCTTCAGTAGAAATGAGGGAGTTACGAGATCAGATTGAGCAGCTGTTGGGTCACGACTTTATTCGTAGGAGTACCTCACCTTGGGGCGCTCCATTTTGTTTGTGAAGAAGAGAGATGGCTCACTTAGGTTATGCGTGGACTACCAGGAGCTGAATAAGGTCACGATATGGAACAAATATCCGTTTCCTCGAATCGGTGATCTGTTCGACCAGCTGAGGGGCGAAACCTTCTTTTCGAAGATATATTTGAGGTCAGGATACCATCAGCTACGGATTAGGGAGCATGATGTTTCGAAGACTGCTTTCTTGACAAGATATGGGTCCTATGAGTTCAGAGTGATGCCATTTGGACTCACAAATGCTCCAGCCATATTCATGGACTTGATGAACTGAGTGTTCAGAGAGTTCTTAGATCAGTTTGTCATCGTCTTCATAGATGATATCCTGATATATTCACACACTGAGTAAGAGCATGCGGATCACTTGAGGAAGGTCCTTCAGACTCTATGAGAGCATCAACTGTATGCTAAGCACGAGAAGTGCGGATTCTAGTTAGGGGAGGTGTAGTTTTTGGGACATGTTGTATCTGAATTGGGGATAACGATTGACCCGAGTAAAGTGTCAGCAATAAGGGAGTGGGGACAACCCACGACACCGACGAAAGTGCGTAGTTTCTTGGTGCTAGCCGGGTATTATAGGAGATTCATCCGAGGGTTCTCCAAGATAGAAGGTCCATTGACAAACCTGACTCGCAAGGGGGTACCGTATGTTTGGGATGATACTTGTCAATTGGCATTCGATGAGCTGAAAGACAAGATGACTTCGGCACCAGTTCTTGCTTTACCTAAGACGGGCGTGGAGTATCTGGTATACACCGACACCTCCTTACGGGGACTCGAGGGAGTACGTCAGCAGGAGGAGAAGGCTATAGCTTTTGCCTCCCACAAGCTTAAGCCACACGAGAGAAATTACCCCACTCACGACCTAGAGTTAGCAGCGGTCATGTTTGCATTAAGGATATGGACACATTATTTATTGGGGGAGAAGTTCTTCTTATTCACAGACTACAAGTCACTGCAGTACCTGTTCACTCAGTGAGAGCTGAATATGCGTCAGTGCAGGTGGTTAGAGTTTGTGAAAGACTATCAGTTCGATATACATTACCATTCGGAGAAGACCAACGTGGTTGCTAATGCATTGAGTCGTAGACCGGTAGTTGACGTAGCAAACGTCTGGAAATCAAAGTGGAAAGAGTTGGGTCACCAAGACGCGGTAGCCTATTCCTTCATATCTGTCATGATAGTGACACCCGAGATTGTTACGAGGGTAATACATGCATAGTCAGCAGACTCCTTTTGACAGGAGAAGATTGTATGACTTTTAGCCGAGGGCACTAAGTCCTATTCAGTTGGTTTCGATGGAGGTTTGAGGTTTAATGGGAGATTAGTGGTCCCAGAAGGAGCAAACTTACGTCATGTAGTGATGACACAGTCTCACGGGTCAAGATTTGTGATGCATCCCGACGGAGATAAGATGTACCAAGATATGAGGCGATAATACTGGTGGAGTGGGATGAAGAAGGACATCGCTGAGTTCGTGTCCAAGTGTTCTACTTGCCAGATGGTAAAGGTAGACCACCAGAAACCGTCGGGGTTGCTTCAGCCATTGGAAATACCCGCGTGGAAGTGGGAGAGTATTTCCATGGATTTTATTACTGGGTTACCTACATCATAGCGGGGTCACGACTCCATCTGGGTGATTGTGGATCGTTTGACAAAGGTGGCTCATTTTCTGCCAGTATGGACAGACAATACCATGGGCCAATATGCTCAGTTTTTTATTGCCGAGATTGTTAAACTACATGGGATGCCCCTGGATATTGTGTCAGATAGAGACAAGATTTTTGTGTCGCGTTTCTGGGAGAGCTTTCAGGAGGCCATGGGTACAAAGTTGAGGTTGAGTTCAACTTATCACTCGCAGACAGATGGACAAACAGAGCATACTAATCGGATGTTGGAAGATATGCTACGCATGTGTGTCCTTGATTTTTGAGGAGGTTGGGAGCCGCAACTTCCACTGGTGGAGTAATCTTATAATAACTCTTATCAGTTCACGATTGGCATGGCTCCATTTGAGGCATTGTATTGCAGACCATGTCGTTCTCCAACTTGTTGGCTAGAGGTGGGGTACAACAAGTTTCTCGAACCAGAGTTGATTCAGGAAACCTCCGCTAGGATTGAGATTATCAAGAATCGCATTCAGGTAGCCCAGGACAGGCAGAAAAGCTACGCCGATGCAAAAAGGTTTTTTTGAGAGTTTAATGTGGAGGAACAAGTATTACTACGTGTATCTCCTATGAAAGGAGTGATGAGGTTTGGGAATAAAAGGAAATCGTCCCCTTGGTACGTGGGACCATTTCCCATTATTGAGAGGATTGGGACGGTAGCTTACATATTAGGATGGCCAGAGCATTTACACCGCATTCAGGATGTATTTCACATCTCTTCGTTGAGGCGATACCTTCGGGATGATATGGCCCACACCCACATCGTGATTGAGGAGATTGACTTACAGCCCGATAGCTCTTACGAGGAGAGGCCAGTGGCTATTCTAGACTATAACGAAAGGAGATTGAGGTCAAAAGTAGTCCCACTTGTACAGGTCCAGTGGGAGCATCATAATGTGGAGGAATCCACTTGGGAGCGTGAGACAGACATGCGTGAGAAATACCCAGAGTTATTCTTACCAGGTATACTTTATTTTTTAAATTTCAGGATGAAATTCCATTATTAGGGGGAAGTATGTAATACGCCGTATTTTTATGACTTTTAAATGTTGGGGATTTATTAAATTTAATTAGAGATATTAATTTAATATTAATCCGGAAATCATTTAAATATTTACTAGCGTGATGAGAGTTAGTAATTATTGGAATTTTATTGTAAACTACTTTATGGATAAAGTAAGATGCGTAATTAAATTTAGTAGAATTATCACGAGAATCTAATTTGATAATTTTGTCAATTTATCGGGACGCGCTTGTGTCGTGTCGAGATTAAATTCGAACTATTAAAAGTGACTAAATTATGAGTCGCCCGTATGGTCATTTTGAGTGTGTCAATGCATCCGGAAGGGTCGAGATAGTCAAAATAATGTACCCGGGGGTTTAGTTTGGGTCTCGGGGCATTTTTAGGCCTAATTAACATCCCGAGAGGGCGTTTTAGACATTTTGTATTTTTTGGCATGGAAACCCACGAATTTTCAAAGGTTATATCAGATTGTAGCAGTTTTCTTCTAGGGTTAGAATAACCAAAAACCAAAGATGGCCATTGGAGAGGAAGAGGAAAAGCTTTCCAAGGAGTTCTAGGCCAAGAACTCCACCGTTTGCACCGCCGTCATCGCAAAATTATAGATCGCGCAACGAGGATCACAACCACGCCAATCGTTTCTACAAATCTGAGAAAAATATTTCCAGGCAAGTATCTATCTTGCTTTATTTTAGTTAATGCTTCAATTATATTGGTTTAGGGTTCATTAGGACTAGTTTCATGAAAGAAAGCATATGTTGGAGAATAGATATTACATGACGTAGAGGTGATAATCATATTCTAGAAATCAAATTCATATGTAGAGGTTGAACCACGTAATTGCATTGAGTTAGGAGTAGAAAATATGGAAAAAGAATGGTAAGAACTGAGTTAAAGATAATATTAGGGTTCTTGATATTTATACGGATTTTGGCCCTTTTAATTCGTTATACTTGATGAAACTCGCATGTTTTATATAGAATATTATCTATTTGGGTATATAACTCTTGTAGTATCAATTGTTGGGAGTTTGGGAGTGAAAATGGATGATTTGGATGATTTTGGAATAGGATTCCCGTAACTGTTAATTCTGCAGTTTCGCCATAACTGTTTGATCGATCGATTGACCAAAGAGCATCGATCGATCGATCGAGCCCCTGCCATCGATCGATTGACCCCTCATGGAAAACTCATATTCCCCGTTTTAAATAGTTCATTCCAATTTAAATGTATAGTGATCCTTGGACATTATTGTTAGAACATTTTGGGATATAAAGAAGACCAGTAGGACTTTATAAAAATGGAACTATTAATGTAAGATGAGATTAACATTAACAGAAGTGTTTTACAATTAAGGAATAATGGGAATGTGTGTCTAAAGGGTGAAGCTCGTAAGGAAGTTACGTCGTAAAATAAAAGAGTACCTATTGAAATTACACATACGGAGATAGGATTCTACGAGTGTTACGAACTAAGTTTGGAATAATCTCATAAATAAGAATAAAATAGACGAACCGTTATACGGGATAATCTAGTAATGTGTACTAAGAATGAATATCATAAGTATGGGTCGTGGGTGTACCTAAATTAGAATTGGGAATGGTAGTATACATATATGACTGTGATTCTGAACATACTATAGACGTTTAAAAACCATGCCCTCGCTACTTGCTATCACTGAGGTTATCGAGCTGGGACAATCTTATCTCGATGGGACCTTTATGGGGGATATTGACTTGTACCCTAGAACATAGGAATCCTTGGTACAGGCTATCAGATCGATAGTCAGACTGTCCTAAGAGACGTGAGGGTATGAGCTGACCTCTTAGTGACTTGGAATTATGCTTCGCCTCAATTTGCATGTGTTTTTTGTCAATACAGTTCGAGAGTGATTCCGAACTTGTATTTCCCTTAGTACGAGTGATACGGGGACTTGATAGTAGAGTATGCCAGCACTATAAATTTTATGCGGGATGCCGATAGTATATATATATATATATATATATATATATATATATATATATATATATATATATATATATAGACTTCAAATTTGGGAACTTTCTGCTGTGACTAAATGTAGTTAAGTAATGAATAAATATTTCAACTTTGATATAAGTGTTTGAAAAGTTTGAGTTAATACTGAAATACTTTATAATGAAATAAAATGCTTTTGAAACTTTATTCTTAGAAATTAATTGTCTTAGCCCTAGTAATGGCCGACATGAAACCTGATAAGAAATGTAATATAAGTTTAACTTGTGAGGATTTATAGTGCGGTAGGTGTGCACATTAGAATAGAGGTAAGAAAATTTTTAAGAGAGGGCCACATATTAATATGATTGTTGCATTAGTGGGTAAGCATTTTAAATACTTGCTAAACTAAATTTTAAACTGTTTTACAATCGGGCTCTGACTCGTTTCTTGTTATCTCTTCTCTCTTGTATATATATGTATTTATTACAGATGCCCAGCCACAAGGGCGTCATGCTTAGGATCTTTTGGAAGGAACGTGTTGCAGCTTAGGTGGGAGTTACAAGCCTATTTCTTAGACGACCTCATTATTGATTCCAATCCTAGTTCTGTTTTATCCAGTTGGGCATGTGTCGCCCTTTATCCTTAATCAGTTGGTTTTGTCAGAGATTGTGATTCATTTACTTTCAGTATTTTTACTTTGATATTTTTACTGTCAGGATGTTTTTCCTTTGATGATTTAAAGTTGGAATTAATTATTTGAATGCTTAAATTGCTTGGATTATCTTTTCTAGTCTAGTTATTGTGTGGATCTTAAGCTATGAATCATGAAAGGTTTTATTATTGGGTTTAAATTAATTATGGAATTAAATATTTAAATAAAAATGGTTTTGTCACTTAGCTTAATTATTTAGGGTGTTTAATTACAAAAGTTATTTTGCGACAGTGATGCTAAGAATGAACCAACTGTCACTTTGATTATAATTTAATAAAGGACTGATCACCCGGTATTTAATTAGGCGGGGTGTCACAATAATATCTTGTATTTATCGATGCATCCTTATAAGGACTTAGGAGTGTACTTCAGTCAATGTAAAAGTCTATAGCGTATGCTTACCGCAAACTTAAGCCTCGTGAGAATAATTACCCTACGCATGACTTGAAGTTAGCAACGGTTGTGTTTGTAATACGGATATGGAGACATTACCTTCTGGGAGAGTAATTTCATATTTTCTGAGACCATAAGTAATTGCAGTATTTGTTCCCATAGAAGGATCTAAATATGGGATAGCGTCGATGGCTTGAATTTGTAAAAGACTATCAATTTGAGATACAGTACCATCCGGGAAAGACTAACATAGTGGTAGATGCATTGAGTCAAAGGCTGATTGAAGATGTAGCTGAGGTGTGGAAGGAACAATGGAAAGATCTGGGAAATAGGATTCAGTTTTTAGATCCTTCATGTCTGTAATGAGCATCACTCCCTATATTGCTACTAGAGTTGTGAAGGCTCAAATAGTCGACTCATTCTGTCAGGAGAAATTACGTCAGATTTTGGCTGAAGAGCTTAATCTTATTTTGTAGGATTATATGGAAGTTTGTGCTTCAATGGTAGATTCATTGTTCCTAAAAGTGAAGAGTTGTGTCATGCACTAATGATAGAATCACATGGTTCATGCTTCACAATCCATCTTGGAGGATATAAGATGTAACAGAATGTGCACCAATAATATTGGTGGAACGGGATGAAAAGCGACATTGCTGAATTTGTCTCAAAGTGCGCTATATGTCGGTTGGTAAAGGTGGACCATCAGAAGCCAACTAGACTTTTACAGCCATTAGAGATTTCGGTTTGGAAATGGGAGAGAATTTATATGTATTTTATCACTAGGTAACCTACTTCTCAACGAGGTAACGATTCCATATGGGTTATCGTGGATCGATTGATTAAAGTATCCCATTTTCTGCCAGTGAGGACATATTATACAACAACGCCATATGCATAGTTGTTTATTTATGAGATAGTACGACTACACAAAGTTCATATTGATATCGTGTCCAACGAGGATAATATTTTTGTGTCTCGCTTTTGGTAAAGATTTTTAGGAGGCTATGGGCACAAAATTGCATTTGAGTACAACTTATCATCTGTAGAGGGACAGGCAGACCGAACGGGCCAATCGGATGCTGGAAGACATGTTGAGGATGTATATCTTAGATTTTAGAAGAGGGTGGTAACAATATCTTCCATTGGTGGATTTTGCATATAACAACTCCTATTAGTTCACTATAGGCATGGAACCTTTCGAAACATTATATGGGAGACCTTATCATTCACTTGTTTATTGGTTAGAGGTGGGGGACAACAAAATCCACGGTCCATAGGCCATTCAATAGACTTCTTCTACGATTGAGTTGATCCGGATTCGTATACGGATAACTCAAAACAGACATAAAAATTATGACGATGCTAATAAGACGCTTAATGAGTTCAGTGTGGGAGATCAAGTATTGATTTAAGTATCTCCTATGAAAGGGGTTATGAGTTTCGGTAAGAAGTGGAAATTAGCGTATGTTAGGCCATTTCCTATAGTTGAGAGGATTGGACCAATGGATTGTAGACTTAGGTTTCCAGATCATTTACATCGTATTCATGATGTGTTTTTTGTTTCCTCATTGCGATGATATAATCGGGATGACTTATCATATAACCATATTGTAGTTGAGGAAATTGATCTACAACTAGATAGTTCTTATAAGGAGAGACCAACTACTATCTTAGGTCATAGTGAGAGACGTTTGAGGTCAAAAGTAGTCCCTTTAGTCTGTGCCCAATGGTGTCATCATAATATTGACGAGTCAATGTGGGAACATGAGAATGATATGCGTGATAAGTGTATCAAATTATTTTTGCCAGATTTTTTTATTTTTCTAGATTTCGAGATAAAATCTCGTTATTAGGGAGAAGTATGTAATATCCCATATTTTAATGGATATTTAAATTGGGTTAATTAAATTTAAATTGACAAATTTATTTCGAATAAATTAAACATTAATTAATGTATGGTGAGTTAATATTTAATATTATAAATTAAAATATATATTACTGAGAGAATAAGTAATATAAATTATGGAATATGTTACAAGTGTGTCACAAGTGAAAAAATGACAATTATTAATTATTTATTCGGGACGCACATATGAGATATGTCGGGACTTAATATGAGCATTATGAAGTAATTATAACATGTTGAACTTATATTGTCATTTTGACTTCGTAGAAGTGTCCGAAATGATCAAAATAGTCAGAAAACTATATTCGGGCATATGTATAGGATCATGGGTCAATTCTGGGTTAACCCGATAAGTGAAAAGTCAAATTTTAACCTTTCGATTTCCATCCCATTAAGAGATACGGGATTAGAATCTTTGAAACCAACTCTTTGGCTAATCAAATGGGGAATCAAAAAATTAAAGTGAGAGGAAACCAAAGGATAGAAAGTGTGAGAGCTTTTACAATAAAGTGAACAGTTTCTCATGGAGGTTAAGGGTCTTAGAAGAGGAGAAACACTTAGGGCCACCTTGCACCACCACCATACACCGTCGAAATTTAGGAAGAACGGGGAGGAGGAACTCACATCATATTCTTCAAAGGAAATTCAGGAATCATCCCAAGGGGAAAGTTTTTTAAACTTGCTTAATTATGAGATTGTAGAAACACATGCTGGATTATAGGATTTTTGGATTAAACCCCATGTTTATGAATTTTTAATTTGAGATAATATCAATTGGGATTATAGAACTCATGATTAGGATTATATGTTTTATTGATGATTTTAAAATTTGAGAAAAACACGTGATTCAATTAGATATTAAACTATCTAACTAGAAACGAAGTGAACTCATACGAATCTAAAAGTCAAATGCACGTGAAATTATTTTAGAAAATAACGAACAATATATGTTGATTTTAGGCCTTTTTTAAATAGATATTAGTCATGCGATTGCATTTTCTTGTATAAAATAATGTTCAAAACAATTTTTTAGTTTTAAGTTTCTTCAAAATCAGATAAGAAATTCCTGAAATCGACATTCTATAATTCTGGGCAGAATGTAATTTTATCGAAGAAAAAGGATTGCTGGGAATTAAATTATAATTCAGGTTTATTATAATGATTTGGGATTTTGGACCAATAGGTACGGGTTGAGGGTAGCTACTGAAATAATTTATTAAACTATTTAAATCCCTTCGATTTACAAGAGATGTTATGAATAATGGAAAATGAGAATAAAATGTGAATTATTAGTATATGGGATAAAATATTGAGAATAAAATGATTAAGAAAGTAAGATAATATTAATGTATCGTATGGGAGATACGGACAGGTTAAGATATTTATATAAACTAATAAGGATTAATCAAGTGGTCTATAGTTTGTTAGGTGGGTAGCTTAGCTAGGAAGGAATATTAGAGTATGTTAGTTGTGCAAATTAAGTGAAAGGTGAGGAATCATGTGATAGTACACACATCTAACATGGATATTAACATTACTCAAAATACAACATTTTAAACACTCGTTAATATTTTTAAAATATTTTCGGGGCTCTGACTAAAATCAAATCTATTTTGCAAAGCCTTTTTGGTGTCCAGCTATAGGTACACTAGGGCTAGGAGATTCATTCCAGAGGTAACGTGTTGTAGTGTTGTCGATGCTGCAAGACCTCGAGCTTAGATGTATCTATCATACTTATCATCTAGATTATGATATGCTATTTCCATTCGAGCGTGTTTTGTCATTTTTTACACTTTATATTTGTTTTTTAGTATTACCTTTATACCAACCGATTTGTCTCGAAATTGTACTTGGCTTATATGAAGATTTGGAATTGGAAGTGTTATCTTATTATTATTCTATTCAGTTTATTGTGGTCATTATTATTATGATGGTTGTGTTATTCATTACTCTATTGTTTAATTATTATTCTTTGTTAATTAATATTGAACTCTGACTTATTTGGATATTTAGTGATGAAAAAATGTTTTTCGACAGTGATGCTAAGAATGCACCATTTATGAATCCTATTCATTGAATAGTAGTCTGATCACCTAATATTTTAATTAGCGGGGTGTCAAACTGACTGCATATTCCAGGGACTAGAAACATACTATTTAAGGGTGAAAATATGAAACATCCATAAAATTATCCCCTAAGAGGCACAAACACCTCGTACGGAACCGATGTAACTCGTAGAAAGTGCTCGTGTAGTCATGGGACTCCCGATTTGAGAATACGACAAAAAATTGCAAACTATTACACGTAAGCTTAAAAACATGATGTCAAAAGGTGAAAACATAAAACAACCACAAAATGGTCTCATAAGCGGAACGAATAGCTCGCATGGGACATATATTACTCGTAGGAATTGACCGCGCGGGATCCTCGGTTTGAGAATACTATAAAAATTTACAAACTGTTAGACTTAGGCTTAAAAATATGCCGCCAAAGTGTGAAAACATAAAACAATCACCAAATGGTCCCCGTTAGAGGCATGATCAACTCGAATGGGACCATGTAACTCGTACAAACTGATCACGTACTTAGGAGACTCCCAACTTGAAAATACGAAGGTAATTTGCAAACTGTTAGACTTAGGCTTAAAAACATGGTGTCAAAGTGTGAAAGCATAAAATAACACTAAAACAGTCCCGTAAAATGCATGAACACCTCCCACGGAACCAATGCAACAGGTAGGAATTGATCACATAGTCAAGGTACTCCCAATTTGAGAATACAATTACACTTTGCATATGGTTAGAGTTAGGCTAAAAACATGCCCACCGGGTGAAAATGTAAAACATCCAGAAAAGGGTCCCGTAAGTGGCAAGACCACGATGCACGGGACCAATGTAACTCAAAGAAACTAATCTCATGTCAATGGGACTCCCGATTTGAGAATATGATGAATACTATCAAATAGTTAGAGTTGGGCTTAAAAACATGCTGTCAAAAGGTTAATGCATTAAACAACCACAAAATGGCACTGTAAGAAGCATGAACACCTCGCACGGGACCATTATAACTCATAGGAACTAATCGCGTATTCATGGAACTCCAGGTTTGAGAATACGATAAAAATTTAAAAATTATTAGACTTAGGCTAAAAAACATGCCTTTAAAAAGGTAAAAGTATAAAATGGATACAAAACTATCCTGTAAGAGGGACGAGCACCACACACTGGACCAATCTAAAATGAAGGAAATGATTGCATGTAATGGGATACCAGTTTGGGAATATAACAAAATTTGCAAACTATTGAACTTAGGCATACATATAGGACGTCAAAGGTTGAAAACATAAAACACCCACATAACGACCCTGTAAGATTCACGAACAACTCGCGTGTGATTGATATAACTTATAGGAACTAATCGCATAGTCACGGGACTGCCGATTTGAGAATATAATATAAATTTGGAAACTATTATACTTAGGCTTAAAACATGTTGTTAAAGGGTGAAAATATAAAATAGCCATAAAATGGTGTCGTAAGAGGCATGAGCACCCTACACGGTCCCGTTAGAGTCACGAGCGCCTTGGATGAGACCATATAACTTGTAAAAATTATTCGTGTACTCACAGGACTTTTGGTTTGAGAATATGATAAAGTTTTGCAAACTATTAGACTTACGTTTAAAAATATGTTGTCAAAGGGTGAATACGTGAAATAGCCATAAATGGTGCCATAAGAGGCATGAACACCTCCAACAGGACTAATGCAATAAGTAGGAACTAATCACGTAGTCAAAGGGATCTTGATTTGAAAAGATGATGAAAATTTGCAAACTATTAGATTGTAGATTAAAAACATCCCGTTAAAGGGTGAAAACAAAAAACCAATTGCAAAACGGCCCCATTAGAGTCACGGACATCTCGCAAGGGAAAAATGTAACTCGAAAGAACTCATGATTTGAATACCACAAATTTTTTTAAAAAGTTAGACTTAGGCTTAAAAACATGACATCAAGGGCGAAAATGTAAAACAACCATAGAATGGCCCCATTAGAGGCACGAACAACTCATGCGGGACCATTGTAGCTCATAGTAATTGACCCGTAGTCAGAGGACTCCCGATTTGAGAATATGACAAAAAATTGTAGATTGTTTAACTTAGGCTTAAAAACTTGTCGTCAAAGTGTGAAAAAGTAAAACAACCACAAATGGTCACCTAAGCGGCACGAACAAGTCGCATATGTTCAATGTATCTCATATGAATTAACACCGTAGTCACGGGACTTTCGATTTGAGGATACAACAAAAATTTCAAAACTATTTGACTTTGGCTTAAAAACATATCGTCAAAGGGTGAAAATATAAAACACCCACAAAATGGTCTCGTAAGTGGCACGAACACATTGTACGATACTAATGTAACACGTAAAAGATGAGTGCTTAGTTACGGGAATCTCGGTTTGAGAATACGAAAAAAATTGTAAACTGATAGACTTAGGTTAAAAAATATGTTGTCAAAGGGTGACAACATAAATTAGCATAAAATGGTCTTGTAAGCGGCACAAACACCTTGCAACAGGACCGATGTAGCTCATATGAACTGATCGTGTTATCATGAGACTTCCAGTTTGTGAATACGAAGAAATATTCCAATATGTTAGACTTAGGATTAAAAACATGCCGTCAAAGGGTGAAAATATGAAATAGGCGCAAAGTGGTCCCGTAAGGGGCATAAACACCTCGCATGGGACCGATAAATCTCTTAGAAACTAATTGTATAGTCACAAGACTCTAGATTTGAGAGTAAGATAAAATTAGAAAACTATTAGAACTAGGCGTAAAACCATGCTGCCAGAGGGTGAAAATATAAAACAACCATAAAACATTCTCGTAAGCAGCTGGAACACTTCGCTCGGGACCAATGCGACTCATAGGAACTCATCGCGTATTCATGACACTCCTGATTTGAGAATATGTCAAAAATTTATAAATAGTTAGACTTGGTCTAAAAAACATGCCATTAAGGGGTGAAATCATAAAATAACCACAAAACGGCCCTGCAAGAAGCATGAACACCTCTCACGGGACTAATGGAACTCATTGGAACTAATCGCGTATTCACCGAACTCTCGATTTAAGAACGCGATGCAAATTTGAAAACTGTTAGGCTTAAAAACATGTCATCAAAGGGTGAAAACATAAAACACGCATAAAATAGTCTTATAGGAAGGACGAATGGATCGCACTAGACCAATTAAAAACGTTGAAAGTGACTGCGCAATCACGAGATCCCAGTTTGAGAATATGATAAAAATTTGCAAACTGCGAGACTTAGATTAAAAGCACGTCGTCAAAGGGTGAAAACATAAAACACCCACAAAACAGCCTTGAAAAAGGTACAAGCAACTCGCACGGGACCACTGTAACTTGTAGGACCAATCGCGAAGTCATGGGACTCCTGGTTTGAGAATACGATAAAAATTTGCAAACTATTAGACTTAGGCTTAAAAACAGGTTGTTAAAGGGTAAAAACGTAAAACGACCCCAAATGGTCACGTAAATGGCACAAATACCTCACACAGGATCAAACTCATATGAATTGACCGCGTAGTCATGAGACTTCCGATTTAAGAATATAATGAAAATTTCCAGAGTATTAGACTTTGGCCTAAAAACATACCGTCAAAGGGTGAAAACATAAAACAGCCAAAAAATGATCCCGTAAGTGGCACGAACAGCTCGCACGGGATCGATGAAACTCGTAAAAATTAAGCACATAGTTACATGACTCTCAATTTGAGAATATGATTGAATATTGCCAACTATTAGACTTAGGCTTAAAACATGTAGTCAAAGGGTAAAAATGTGAAACAACCCAAAGCGGTCTCACAAGAGGCACGAATATCTCACATGGGACTAACGTAACTCCTAGGAACTATTCATGTAGTCACAGGACTCTCGGTTTGAGAATACGATAAAATTAGCAAATCATTAGACTTTGACTTAAAAACATGTCGTCAAAGGGTGAAAATGTAAAACAGTCACAAACACTCTTTTAACCAGCAAGAACAGCTTGTACAGGGCCAACGTAACTCGTAGGAACTGATCGCATATTCACGGGACTCCTGTTTGAGAATATGATAAAAATCTACAAATAGTTAAACCCTGGCTTAAAAACATACCGTCAAAGGGTGAAAATGTTAAAAAACCACAAAACGACCCTGTAAGATACATGAACACCTCTCACGGGACCAATGCAACTCATAGGAACTGATCGCGTATTCATGGAACTCCCAATTTTAGAATACGATGAGTATTCATAAACAGTTAGACTTAGGCATAAAAATATGTTGTCAAAGGCTTAAAACGTAAAACAATCACAAAGTCGTCTCGTAAGAAGCACAAACACCTCACATAGGAGCAATGTAACTCGTAGGAACTGATCGCGCAGTCAGGGACTCCCTATTTGAGATTCTGATGAAAATTTACAAACTGTTAGACTTAGGCTTAAAAACATGCCGTCAAAGGTTGAAATCATAAAACAGTCAAAAAATGGTCCCATAAGCCACATGACAGCCTCGCGTATGACCGAACTCCGAGTTTGAGTATACGATATTTAAACTAGGGCTTCAAAACATGTCATTAAAAGGGTGAAAATATAAAACTACTACAAAACGGATCTATAAGAAGCATGAACACCTCACATGGGACCAATGTAACTCACATGAAGCAACCAAATATTTAAAGAACTCCCAATTTAAGAATGCGATGAAAATTTGAAAACTGTTAGAATTAGGCTTAAAAATATGTCATCAAAGGGTAAAAATGTAAAAAAGACACAAAACGATCCTCTAAGATGGATATACACCTTGCACTGGACCAATCTAACATGTATAAACTAACTGCGTGGTCACGGGATCCCAGTTTGAGAATATGACAAAAAATTGCATAGCATTAGACTTAGGCTTATAAAGATGCTCTTAAAGGGTGAAAACATAAAACACCCACATAACAGCCTCGTAAGAGGCACGGACAACTTGACAAGGACGATATAACTCATAGGAACTAATCGAGTAGTCATAGGACTCTCAGTTTGAGAATGTACTGAAATTTTTTAAACTATTAGACTTAGTCTTGAAACCATGCAATGAAAGGGTGAAAACATAAAATAGCCACACAACGGTATCGTTAGAGGCAAGAACACCTCGACGGGACCTTATAAGCCATAAGAACTAACCATGTACTCCCAAGACTCATGTTTTGAGAATACGATAAAAACTTGCAAACTATTAGAGTTATGCTTAAAAATATGTCGTCAAAGGGTGAAGACGTAAAATAGCCAAAATCGGTTTCCTAATAGGCACGAACACCTCCAACGGGACCAAATCAACATATAGGAATTTATCGCATAGTCAAGGGGCTCCCAGTGTGACAATACAATGAAAATTATCAAACTAATAGAATTTAGATTAAAAACATCCCATCAAAGGGTGAAAGCATAAAGCATTAGTAAAGTAGCCCCGTAAGAGGCATAAACACCTCACACGGGACTAGTGTAACTGGTAAGAACTAATCGCGTAGTCACGAGACTATTGATTTCAGCATACAACTAAAATTTACTAACAGTTAGACTTTATCTTAAAAACATACCGTCAAAGGGTGAAAATATAAAACAAGACGAAATGGCCTCGTAAGAGCATGAACACCTCGTACGGGGCTATGTAACTCATATAAACTAACTCGTAGTCACGGGACTCCTGATTTGGGAATACGATAAAATTTTCAAACTATTAAACTTAGGATTTAAAACATGACATCAAAGGAAAAAAAACATAAAACAACCAAAATAACCCCGTAAGAGGCACGAATACATCGCACGAGAATAATGTAACTCGTAAGAATTTATCGCATAGTCATGAGACTCATATATTGAGATACGATGAAAATATGCAAACATTTAGACTTAGGCTTAAAAACTTGCTGTGAAAGGATTAAAATAAAAAATATAAGAAAATGGTCCCATTAGAGGTGGAAACACCTCTAAGGGAGCTTATAACTTGTAAGAACTGATCGCGTGCTCATGTGACTACCAGTTTGAGAAAATGATGAAAATTTGCAAAATGTTAGATTTAAGCTTAAAAACAAGCCGTCAAAAGGTGAACATATAAAATAGCCACAAAGCGGTCTCGTAAGAAGCACGAACACCTACAACGGGATCAATGCAACATGTTGGAACTCATTGCGTTATCAAGGGGCTTTCGCTTTAACAAAACGATGAAAATTTGCGAATTATTAGACTTTTGATTGAAAAGGTTCGGTTAAATGGTGAAAGCATAAAGCTGTCACAAAATGGCCCTGTAAGAGGCATGAACACCTCACACGGGACCAGTATAACTCGTTGGAACTGACTGCAGAGTCATGGGACTCCCGATTTAAGAATACCACTAAAATTTGCAAAAAGTAAGAGTTAGGTTTTAAAACTTACTGTCAAGGATGAAAATGTAAAACAGACACAAATGGTCACGTAAGTGCCATAAACACCTCGCACAGGATCGATGTAACTCGTATAAATTAATCGCGTAGTCACGGGACTCTCGATTTGAGAATACAACAAAAAATTACAAACTATAAGACTCTGGCTCAAAAACATGCCGTCAAAGGGTGAAAGCATAAAACAACCACAAAACGGTCTCGTAAGAGGCACAAATAAATCGGACGAGACTGATGCAACTCATAAAAATTGAGCACATAGTTACAGAAGTCTTGATTTGAGAATACGCTAGAGTGGGGAGTTTTTCGCAGGAATGCATTTTAGGACGGCAAAATTCGTCCCTAATGATAAATGTTAAGTGTCTATGAATTAACATTTAGTATAGTAAAATCTGTCCCTAAAATATTTGAGATGCCGAGTTTAAGCAATGAATATTTTTCGGTTCAAAATCCTTCCTATATACTCTTTTGGACCGATTTTTCAATGTTATGGACGGATTTGTTTCGTCCCTAATACCTATTTTTCTTGTAGTGTAGTTCCATTCACTTTTCTTGTCTAACATAACATAGTAGGATGTGTGAAGTTTATTCATCCCAATTAATATAAACTAACAAAACCCTTACTTAAAAGTGATTAAATGTAGTCATGGCTTATAAAGAAATAGGAGATATGAGACTTTAAATCCTATTACTAGAAATCCATTTTTTTCAACTCTCGACAAACTATTCATTAAATCACATAAAATTTTCTCAAAACTCTGAGCTCTTGCCACACGCATTTTTCATATATTTGTATATCTTAACCTGTAAGCAGTCAACTCACTCAAACGAGCCTTTTCCTAACCACTTTGGTTCAACTACATAAACCTTGTTTCATAGTTATGCCCTGTATAGATTTAAAATTATGATTATTATTTGTTTCTTCATTATCTTTAAGTTTTACCTCCTCTGTTAATATTATTGCAATATAGATCATATGACTGGTATTGTTTCTTATTATCTCAAATTTCTCAATTAAGAAGTGTGTGCCATGTAACTTAAAGTAGTTGAGGCCTATGACAAAAGAAGCCGAAAACGATCTGAATATGCAAGTTTGCATTGTAATGTGTGTTGCATACTAGTTTCTTATTTTTATAAACTTATTTATACTGATTTATCGCGTCATTTTAGGTTCACAAATGGAATCTGGTGAAAGAAAATGGTACATTGTAGTTAAATCGAACATGGAATGTCAAGAGTTTCATACAAAGATTGGTGTTCTTTCAAGTTGTAGATGATCTCGTAGGAGCATAAAATATCTTATTTAATAGTGTTATTGCTTAAATTAATGTTTTTGTTTGTAGAAACTGACTAATTCAAGAACTTTCTTTTGGTACGTAATATAAACAAAAAGCTGAAGTTGTTTTACCAACATCATTTGCAAGAAAACTTATGTTAACAAGAACAAAAGCCTATATCTCATCTCACTTTATAGCTATTTGTTATGCATTTTTCTCAATGTATTTTTTATCATCTTATAGTGGAACTCACATCTCTGAATATATAGAAATTGAACCGATGACATTATATTTACACTTGCATGATAATCCTAGGGTTTTAATTGAACTCCTCACCAATTATAGGCCTTTATTAAAACTATGGCATCAACTGTAAGAGACAATTTTTTTTAAGAGAAAAAAAAGAATAAAAACATCATGTTTTCTGAATGACTTTGAAAAATGGGTGAAAGTTGAATGGAGGTGAATTTCAATTTCAATTTCAATTGTGAAGAATAAAATCCATGCTTCAAACAAAACTAGAATGCATTTATATGGGTGGAAAGGTTTGAATGTTAATATCACCTTCGATAAACTCAAAAAGTAGACTTGTTACTTATTTAAACCAACTCTAAACTTTTCAAAAATAGATAATTACCAATTTTTCTAAGCATGAGTACGACACATTGGACAAAATAGGTAAAGCTCATTTGACAATCCAATACCTAAGCCCAGTCAATCGGAGGTTTATGTCGATATGAACTGGAAAAATGGTCTTCAAGTGACATAGGCCTTGCCTCCCAAGGATTTTTACGTTATTATTTTATTTTGAGTTTTTATTAATGTACCTATGACGTTAGGGCGGCGTAAGAATTGCTACTCGAAGGCGGCAGACGATAGAGGGCTTATTTTCTGAACACCTAATTAGAAGGTAATAAAGTGCATATGAAAATGCCCAAGCTTGTCTAGAGTTGATCTATCTAAATCTGATGCCTCGAGTTTTAATAAACACCACATTTTAATTTAATGATGGCCAAGGACATTAAAAAAATTATTCCTTGACATTACAGTACTTAAAAGTGATTTTTCATCATGTTTCAATGATTGTATGTGTGTCATACTCACAAATGTTGCTCTTTATTTTTTATCCTGAATTTATGGTGGGTGCCAAAACCCATCAAAAGAACTCGACGGTCAAGTGTTGGGTATTGTAATATAGTAATTGGTAGAAAAAACCATGGAGGTTAAGGTTTGAGTCTTTAGTTAAGAGATTACTACATTATCTTGTTATGTTTCAGTGATAGGATGTCATATCAAAGGAATTCGGTGGATAAATGCCTAGATAAGGTGTGGAAACCTACTAGGTCTATATAGTATAGATTTCAGGAAGGGATGCAGAAGAACTTAGATAGTTAGATGTCAAGTAGGTGACAAAATATTGAGTCTGTCCAGAAGAACTCGGTGATTAGGTGTCGAGTATATCAAACAATAATTATTAAAACAATCATAGTATTTTAACAATAACATAAATTATTTTACCAAGCATAAGACAACATTATGAGGTGATAATGATATATAAATATGCATGGTATTGATCTTTTGAACCATTTTTTCTTAATAAAATTATTTGAGGTTCAATTTCAGCACAAGAGATGTCAATGTATATGGTAAAAGTTGAAGATTCGAGGTCGGTAATGGATGAAAAGCCATCAATGGGAGCAATGTATATGTGCATTCATGTCGAAGGGTGAAAACATAAAATAGACACAAAATGATCCCATTAGTTGCACGATAACCTCAAATAAAACCATGTAACTTGTAGAAACTGATCGCGTACTTATGATACTGCCGGTTTGAAAATACGACAAAAATTTACAAACTGTTAGAATTAGGCTTAAAAGCATGTCGTCAGAGGTGAAAATGTAAAATAGCCCTAAAGCGTTCCCATTATAGACACGAACACCTCCAATAGGACCAATGCAATAGGTTGGAACTGATCGCATAGTTGAAGGACTCTCGATTTGAGAATACGATGAAAATTTTAGAACTATTAGACTTAGGATTGAAAACATTCCGTCAAAGGGAGAAAACGTAAAACAACCAAAAAATTGTCACGTAAGAGGCACGAACACCTTGTACGAGACCGATGTAACTCATAGGAACATATCGTGTAGTCACCGGACTCCCAGTTTGAAAATATCAAAAAAAATTGCAAACAATTAGACTTAAGCTTAAAAACATGATGTCAAAGGGAGAAGACGTAAAATATCTACAAAATGGCCTCGTAAGAGGCATGAAACCTTGCTCAGGACTAGTGTAACTCGTAGAAACAAACCCATAGTCACGGGACACCCGGTTTGAGAATATGACATAAATTTGTAAACTATTAGTGAAGTTGCAAGGTTATATGGTCTTAGTTTAATTCGTAGAATACACACACACACTAAATCCAATTTAATTATTACTATGATAAATATATTCTTCTAACTCAATTTTAAATTTAGTTTCACAAATTTGCAAGAACAAATTCCAATTAAATTCATTTTATCCTAAACATGCATCTAGGTGATATGATAAAATGAAAGTGCGCAAATCCCAACCACAACACGCCGATGTACGAGGAAAACCCAAATGGGAAAAACCTCGGACGGCTGGGCCTAGACAAAATCCACTACAACAAAAGGTTTTACAAGAGACTCAAAAGACTTATAGACATTGACTCACTCAAGGCATGCTTATGCCGTCCTCGACCTCCGAAGTTGTAGTCCGCGAAACTCCAACGCGTTGCTCAACACTCCTCGTGTTGCGGTATCCACCGAAGCCCAAAACCACCGTCTCCTCGAAGCTTGAATGAAGAGATCCACCGCAATCTTGCTTGTTGAATATGAATTGATGAAGGGGTTTTGATTTGAAAAATTGATAAAAATGTTGGAGAGATTTTTTATCAAAAAGGTTGGAAGTTATGGAAAGTGTTCTCTTTGAAAAATGATCTTACTTAAGTTATAAAACTGAATTTTCGTCCATTAGAAAATAACTGAAAAAGTAGTGGGCAAAAAACAGTTGTAAAAAAACTGCATTAAAAAATAAGTTTAAAAAATCAATTCTGGCGAAACTCGTTCGAACGAGTTCGTTCGAACGACATGTCGTTCGAACGACTTATCTAACGGCGTGCCAGTTTAGGATGGTTAGATGTCGTTAGAAATCTCGTTCGAACGAGGTCGTTCGAACGACATTTCTAACGAACTTCTAACGAACTACTAACGAGGCACCACTTCGTTAGAACCAGGTCGTTCGAATGACCTGGGTTAAACTTCGAACGAGGATCTGATTTTTGCCCAAAAATTTTCTAATTTAATTCAAGGACTTTTTCAAAATTAATATAGCTTATATATGAACATTTTCTTATTTGAAATTTCTTGATTAGTCAAAATACTCCAACTTATAAAATTGTATATAGGTCATATACCTTCGTAGGATAAATAGCACGGCATGAATATTGATGATGCGTGAACTTTGAATGCGATGCTTGAATCCTTGTGTTTGAATGATCGTTGATGCAGTATGACCCAAAAATGTTTTGTCCAACGGAATTAAGCCAATATAACAAATGACTCGATTGGAAATTTGTCCTTACAAATCTCCCCTTTTGGCTATTCCGGGACAAAACAAAATAAAAAATAAATAAATAAAAGATTGAATTTGCTAAGCCAGCCGTCAAGCCGTATCTAAGTCCCGTCCCAAAAACCCAAAAAAATACAGACACAAAGACAAGACTGACGAGCTGCAAAAGAGTAGGAGATGTATCCTACACACATGAAACAACAAATTCATAAACGCATGGGGAAATAGAGAGATGTTATATCTAAGACAATGCGATAGAATATTTTGTGCATGGTGCATAAATGCCTCAATATTCAATATGAACAGTTTAACTCCCCCTTAATTGTGCATAAGGTCAATATTAGAATCAATTTGGAAATTTAATTATAATAACTTAATTCAATTATAATTACCTTAAATTATTATTAATTGCAATGAATATGAAATGTCAATTAAATTAGCCAAATTTATCAAACTCCCCCTAAATATGAAGTCATATTAATTAAAATTTTCTCCCCCTTTTTGCCCGAAAAAGACAAAGGGATAAGGGGGACCTGCAAAAGAAATGAGAATAAATAACAAGGCAGGAAATAGAAATAAAGAAGCATGACAATGAAAAGTGGGAGCACGCATTAAGTAAGGGGTAAAGGGGAAAGAGCTAAGAGTCAGACAATGAAATAACCAAGGGAAATAAATCCAAATACAACATAGTATGAAAGCACTCATCCTCACAAAACATAAAGAAACATGAAATGAACAAAATAAATCAAGAGGCAGGATCAGCAGGTGGAGTGTCATCGGGGAGTGAGCCGGTGCTGGAAGAGCCTGCCCCACGGCGCAGCTTCATAGTGCGGAGGGCAACAAGATGCTCTAAGAGAAGAGAGTCCCGACGAGCCTGGGCTTCATCCCGACGTGCCTGGGCTTCCTCCCGGGCGGCTTCTCGACGGGCTTGGGCCTCGCGGTCCTGCTGCATAGTCATAATGAGCTCCTGCATAAGTGTGCGGTCCTGGCGGCGGTCCTCCTGAAATTGTTCCACCTGTGAATGCAAAAACATAAAATCCTCCGACGCAACGGGTGTGGGAAGCTGGGAAGGGGCGGGGTGATGGACAGAGCGGGAGGGAGATGGACGACTGGGAGCGGGGTGAGATGAGGTGGCGTAGTGGGAGGAGGCGGAGGGGGTGAGGTGAGGGGTATCCGGTGGCAAATGACCACGGGAGCGACTAATGGAGGTGAGGTCAACGGTTTGGTATTTTGTGGTGGGGAGATCGGTGGACACACGGGGGCAACCAGAGGTAAGACAAATACGGGTGATAAGGGCCGCAAATGGGAGGGCCTGGTGAATGGGGCTGGCGGGAAGAACCCTAAAAGACCGAATCACGCTATAAAGTTAGGAGGAAAGGTCAATGTGGGCCCTAATGCTTATAGCAAACATGAGATCCACGTGTTGTTTTGTGATTTGGGTGGTGTTGGCACGAGGAAGAAGGAAGGTACAAACGATTCAATTAAGGACCATAAAATCGGGATGTAAATTTTTATGAAAAATAGTAACCGTGCCGGAAGGAAGAATCCTAAAAACGGTGTTAAAAACTAGAGTAGGATCGGGGGTGGTCTCGGATGTCCATGGAAAAGAGGGATTATTTACCCGAGGGAGGGGAAGGATTTGAGCAATCAAGTCGGGAGTGACTAGAATCTCCCGACCTCGCATCCGAGTGTAAAGATGAGTATCCCTATTAATCAGGCTAAAATAAAATTCCCGTACTATGTCGGGAAAAACAACATCGGTGAGGGAGAAGAGTGGGTCCCACCCTAAATCAGATAACCATGAATGCACGTTTGTGCCGTGGAGAGAGGGGAGATTAATCACTTTCTCCCGTACAACAGAACGGGTTGCAAACCCTTGGGTGTGATAGCGGGTATGTTGGGAAAGGGTGCGCCAACGGAGTTTTAGGTCGGGAATACTCCGGGATTCCTCATCCGAGGACGTGGTGCGTTCCTCGGGGGAATCGCTAAGTCGGCGTTGGCGGCGATTACGAGCCATGGAAAAACTGATAAAAACTAGAACCTACCCGTATACAATCCAACCGAACCACCAATTACACCAAAAAAAAATCCAACACCAATCAACATAATTCCCATCCTCCTTAAAAAAAATGCAGGAAAAAAAAAATTAAATTTGATTAAAATAAATGCCATGAATAGTACTGAATTGGTATTTTGAAAAAAAAATATTCATGGGAGGTATTTTAATCATGGGCAAAAGAAATAAATAACACAATAAAAGAGCCCCATTTAAAAATATACACACATGCATATAGAGTAATGTGGGGAAAAGGGTTGAGAATCAAGTTTGAAAAAAAAATCCCAACATTACGTATATACACATATATATATAGATATAGATTTAGAGAGATAGAGATATAATATATAGAAGATATATATAATATATATAATATATATAGATAATAGATAGAATATATTTAGATATATATATATATATATATATATATATATGCGTATAGATATATATAAAGTAGTAGAGAGAAAGAACAGGGACGATGCCTGAAATAGAAGAGGAGGTAGGAGCAGCAGAAATCGGGGAGAAGAGGAATGAAGAAATGGAGGAAGGTGGGTAGGAGGAGGGAAATAGGGGAAGAGAGAGAGTGGGGAAAAATCGTGGGGGGTAGGGTAAGGAGAAGAGGGGAAATGGAAGAAAGAGGGGAAAGAAAAACGTGAGAGAGAGAGAGATGGAAGTGGGAAGGAGTGGCTGGGGAAGAGGAAATCAGAAGTTGGGAAACGTGCGCTACAGAAATGGGAAAAAAATTGACCGTTTTAACTGCAGCTCGTTCGAACGAGTGATGTCGTTCGAATGAAGGGTTCGAACGACGAAACAGCTTCGGCTCGTGAGATGTCTCGTTAGAAGATGGTTCGAACGAAAATTGTCGTTCGAACGAGGGTATCGAACAACGAGACAGCCTCGGATCGTTAGATGTCTCGTTAGAAGTTGGTTCGAACGAAAATTGTCGTTCGAACGATATTTCGAACGACGGGACAGTATGGGGCTAAAAAATGTCGTTAGAAATCTCGTTCGAACGAGAATTTCTAACGAAAATGGGAAATTTTGGAAACAATATATGATAAAATAGATTGAAAAATACCATAATATCAGGAATTGGGATGGCCAGACCATTGCCAAAAATGTGATTGTATTAATCCTAGCTCGAGCCAACATATCCAAATGGTGGGAGCGGAAATGTAGGGGTGTGAAAAATACGCGTGAAAGTCTTTAGACACAACATTTGTACAAGTGCGTAATGCCAAACAATATATACGAGCAATATTCACTCAGATTAGCCTTGTGTCAAAAATGAAATATTGTGGAACACTTAACCACGAATGTAACAAGCATACAAAATAGATGATTCTGTCGCCAATAAAGTCACAAGAAGAAAGCAATAAATTAATGAAATGTGCATGCCCGTTGATCTTCAACTTATATCTCCCAAAAATATCAAATAGATTGAGACGAATCTTTTAAAGACTCAATCAAGCCTATTATTTTGGCTTTGCATTGTATATATATCATTTTCAATGCTTCTATTTTAGTCACACATCTGAATATGCAAATGGAGGCTTTTCACGCAAGAACTTTTATGTTTTTCGCAGCTCGGTTCCATTGCTAGAAACGAAAATCAACCGGAAGAATATAGTCATTTTGTTTCAATCCAGGCAACGGATGATCATGCACAATTTCGATTGCTTATAATGGATGTGACAGGATTGAGAAGACAACACCAAATCTCACTTTGCAAGTACAATGTGAACAAGATATTCGAAATATTTCGTGTACGGTGTGTGCAAAAGGCAAATATGTGAGGAAATCACAACATTATATATCATAAAACAAAGCATTATTGTGCACAAGATAAACCATGTATGGATTAACTATTCATCGTAGGCCACGTGAACATGGAAAAAGATAGGGATTTGAATACATCGACCACAAAGCCATATGGACAAAAGTTTTGATAGCATTATCTAACCATTCCCGTTTTCCTTGAAAATGAAGAAAATAAAAAATATTTTTGAGATTTTTGAATAAAATATATACAAAGGAAATCTAGTTCATAGGTAAATAGATATGCAAGAGAAGCAACCTAAACTAGATAAACGACTTCGATCTCAATCAATGGAGCAAACCCCAATTGATTTCCTAAGGTTTTCAAACCTAAGGGCATCTAGAGGTTTAGTAAAGATATCGGCCAATTGTTGATCGGTAGGAACGAAGCTTAGAGAAACAATTTTCTCTTCAACCAAGTCACGAATGAAATGTTCACGGATCTTAATATGCTTGGTTCTAGAATGTTGAACGGGATTACGGGAAATATGGATTGCACTAGTATTATCACAATATATAGTCATAGTGCCTTGGGAAATGCCGTAATCTTCCAACATTTGTTTCATCCAAATGAGTTGAGTGCAACAACTCCCGGCGGCAATGTATTCGGCCTCCGCCGTGGACAAGGAAATAGAATTTTGTTTCTTGCTCATCCATGAGACAAGTGCACTTCCAAAATAGAAACAACCGCCAGATGTACTTTTACATCCATCAACATCTCCTGCCCAATCGGCGTCTGAATATGCCGATAGACAATCATTAGTGTCAAAAGAGTACCAAATGCCAAAAGATAGGGTCCCACTAACATATTTGATGATACGTTTAATAGCAAGTAAATGAGACTCTTTTGGTGCGGCTTGATAACGAGCACAAACTCCTACACTAAAGGAAATATCGGGACGACTCGTAGTTAGGTAAAGTAAACTACCTATCATACTTCTAAAGAGTGTATCCTCTACATCTTTTCCATCGGTGTCTTTACTAAGTTTAATAGAGGAGCACATAGGAGTACGAGCATGTTTAGCGGATTCCATATTAAATTTCTTAACAAGGTCTTTAGCATACTTAGTTTGGGACAAAAATATCCAATTTTTTAGTTGACGAACTTGAAGACCTAGAAAGAAGGTAAGTTCACCTACCATACTCATTTCAAACTCACTGTGCATTTCTTTGGAAAAAATTTGAGTATGTTTATCACATGTAGACCCAAACACTATGTCGTCGACATAGCCTTGAGCAACAAGAATACCTTTTTTATCACGCCGAACAAAAAAGTGTCATATCTACTCCCCCTCTCAAAAAGCCACGAGAAACGAGATAAGAAGTGAGTCTTTCATACCAAGCACGGGGGGCTTGTTTTAAGCCATATAAAGCTTTCTTTAAAAAGAAGACATGAGTAGGATGAGTTGGGTCCTCAAACCCTTTTGGTTGTTCAACATATACTTCCTCTTGGATAATACCATTTAAAAAAGCACTTTTGACATCCATTTGATATAATTTAAATTGAAGATGACATGCTATGGCAAGTAAAAGATGAACCGATTCTAACCTAGCAACAGGAGAAAAAGTTTCTTCAAAGTCAATACCTTCTATTTGGGTATATCCTTGAGCAACTAATCTAGCTTTATTTCGAACAATGACACCATTTTCATCCATTTTATTTTTAAAAATCCATTTAGTGCCAATGACATTGGTATTAGAAGGCCTAGGAACTAATTCCCAAACATCATTTTTCTTAAATTGAAACAGTTCTTCTTGCATAGCATTAATCCAATGTTCATCTTTTAATGCTTCTTTATAGTTTTTGGGTTCAATGGTAGAAGTATAGCATAGATAGGTAACTTCATTTTCTAATTGTGCTCTAGTCTTGACACCTACTTCGGGATCTCCTATAATTTGTGAAGTGTCATGATTTTTACGCACCCAAGGAGTAACCTCTCTGTTCTCGGTAGTTGGGACAACCAAATCATTTAGAGAGTCAATACTTTCAACATTAGACACAACATCACACTCACTTGACAAATCTTCCTCATTATTAATTTGAGTGGCCGGAGCATCATCTTTTATGACAACATTTATGGATTCCATTACTTTAGACTTGCTTACGTTGAAAACTCTAAATGCTCTACTCTTTTGAGAATATCCTAGAAAAATACCCTCATCACTCCTCGAGTCAAATTTTCCTAGAAGTTCTCTATCTCTAAGAATATAGCATGGACTTCCAAACACTCTAAAATAGGACAAATTTGGCTTCTTACCCGTCCACAATTCATAAAGAGTCTTATTAGTGTTAGGACGTAAGTAAACTCTATTAACAGTGTGACAAGCAGTGTTAACCGCTTCGGCCCAAAACCTACGAGCCACATTTCTTCCAAGGAGCATGGATCTTGCCATTTCTTGGATCGTTCGATTTTTACGTTCAACTATACCATTTTGTTGAGGGGTTCGAACGGCCGAGAATTCATGTTTTATTCCTATTTCATCACAGAAGGCATTCACACTGGATTCCTTGAATTCGGTTCCATTGTCACTCCTAAAGCGGTTTATAGTAACACCGTGAAGATTTTGAAGAGCTCTACATTTAACTGTAAGAAAGTCAACTGTTTCAGATTTCTCTCTTAAGAAGCCTACAATAGAGTATCTAGAGAAATCATCCACCATAACCAAGATGTATCTTTTTCCACCTATACTCTCGGTACGAGTAGGACCCATAAGATCCATGTGTATCAACTCTAGGACACGAGATGTTGTTATCGAGTTAAACTTTTTATGAGGACTTTTAATTTGTTTACCAAATTGACACGGTCCGCAAATGGTGGATGTTGGCTTTCCTAGTGGCGGTAAGCCACGAACAAGCTCTTTTCTCACAAGTCTGTCAAGATCTCTAAAGTTAACATGACCTAATCTTTGATGCCAAAGATCGGTAGATGAGGTTTTTACATTATTGCAGACTAAAGAAGATTTAGGAATGATTCCATAGCAATTGTCACTTGTTCTAACACCATGTAAAATCGGTTCACCTGATTGATCATAAATGATGCACTCCGATTGACTAAATTTCACATCAAGATTATCATCACACAGTTGACTAATACTTAACAAATTAGCTTTTAGACCCTCAACATAAAGAACATTTTCAAGTTTAGGGAAACCTGAGATTTCAATAGAACCTCTACCAATAATTTGGGACTTGCTACCATCCCCAAAAGTAACTTTACCATCTTTATGGTTTTCGAGAGTGGTGAAAAGAGATTTATCGCCCGTCATATGTCTAGAACAACCACTATCAAAGTACCATTGAGAGGTATTTTGTGCCTTAAGAGCAACGTGAGCGACAAAAGCTTTCTTGATTTGATTTTTCTTAACCCAAGTTTGAGTAGTTTTCTTCCCTTGGTTGGCTCTAGTCTTATAATTAGAGTTATTTCTTTTGACATTAGAGAACCTAAGAAACTCTTCCATTATATTTTTAGAAGTATTGACAAGGTACTCAACTTGACTCTTAAGATTAGCTAAGGAGCTGTAAGGTTGTTTTGAATTTGTGAATTGAGGGTTCTTTCCAAGTTTGTAGCAAAAATCTTTAAGGTGACCCTGTTTGTGACAATATGAACATACATAAGGTTGTTTTGGGCCAGGTTTTAAATGTTTCTTAGAGGGATTAACTTTAGGAACATTAGATTTGTTATCTTTAGGAACATTAGATTTTGTGACAAACTTAGCAACAGGTTCAATTTTGATTTTTGAAGAATTTCCTTCTTCATATCCTATTCCCTTTCTCTCTTGATAGCCTTTTTCTTTATATCCTAAAACAAGACCTAGAAACAGTTTTCCCATTCTTCCTGAATTGTCCTCGAGTGTGACTTTCACTTCACGGGAGGGCTCGAGATCTTTTTCGAGTTGGACTATTTTAGCTTCTAGAGATGTTCTAATTTCTTGAGACTCATAAAGTTCTTTGTTAGCACTTTCTAAGGAGATAATCAAGTTACATTTTTCTTTGCCAATCACAATAAGTTTTTCAGAAAGAGATATTTTAATAGCCTCGAGTTGACTGATTAAGGACTCCTTCTCCTTCAGGCCTTTCAACTCTTTTTCTAAGGTTAAAACTTTCAAGGTTAATCTTTTGTTGACTTTTTGAATGCGAAGAGATTCATTGTAGAGTTCGGAATAGGCAGTTTGTAGTTCACTCTCATCTAAATCACTATCACTCTCTTTTTCATCACTACTATTAGAGTGAGTAGAAACCACCTCTAGATTATGTTCAGAAGTCAACATTAAGGTTTGACTCACACGAATTACTAGCAAGGCTCGCCATAAAGGCAGTGAAGTTATTTCTAGGCGAGTTAGAGTCATCAGAGTCTTCAGACTCATTATCACTGTCGCTTAAAGTAGCATTGTAAATGGCTTTTTCTTTGCCTTGTCTTTTAAGTTTTGTGGGGCACTCGAAAGCTCTATGACCACGTCCCTCACATTCAAAACATCTTTCCGAATCATCCTTCTTAAAGTTGTCTTTATTGAACTTCTTTGAATCATGATTAGTGAACTTTTTATTTCCTCCTTTGTTTTTATTCTCAAATTTAGGTTTTTCAAATTTGGAGTTTTGATTTTTAAACTTGAGAAATTTTTTAAACTTTTTGGCAAATAAGGCTATATCATCAGAATCAAAGTCAGACTCATCAGAATCAAACACATCAACTTTCTTAACTTTTAAAGCTACTCCCTTATCTTTCCCTTTGTTATCTTTAGGAAACATATCAAGTTCATACGTTTGCAGATCACCAACAAGTTCTTCAAGTTTTAAGGTATCTAGGTTTCCTAAAGAATTAAGTACAGTGACTTTGGGAATGAAACGCTTAGGGAGACATCTAAGTATTTTCTTAACCACACGATTTTCAGGTATTCTTTCACCTAAGTTAAAGCAAGAGTTGACTATGTCAGATAAGCGAGCATAGAACTCATCAAAAGTTTCAGTTTCTTTCATGGTGATAGCTTCAAATTGTGTAGTTAAATTTTGAAGTTTTGATGCTTTAACAACACTAGTTCCCTCATGAGTAACTTGGAGAATGTTCCAAGCTTCCTTTGACGTTTCGCACGTCATTATACGACGAAATTCATCGGGATACACGGCACCAAATAAGGCATTTAATCCTTTAGAGTTAAAGTTACACCATTTTAAATCTTCTTCACTCCACTGTTCAACAGGAGTTAAAATACGTTCATCATTAACAACAATTGTAGGAGGGGACCATCCTCTTTCAACAGTGACCCAAACACGTTCATCAATAGATTTAAGAGCGGATCTCAAACGTGCTTTCCAATAGGTATAATTTGATCCATCAAATAAAGGTAGTCTATTCGACGAAAAACTATCCATATAACCTCCAGGATTCATCTAAATAACTTATAGAAACAAGCTCTGATACCAATTTGAAGTTTCAAGGTTATATGGTCTTAGTTTAATTCGTAGAATACACACACACACTAAATCCAATTTAATTATTACTATGATAAATATATTCTTCTAACTCAATTTAAAATTTAGTTTCACAAATTTGCAAGAACAAATTCCAATTAAATTCATTTTATCATAAACATGCATCTAGGTGATATGATAAAATGAAAGTGCACAAATCCCAACCACAACACGCCGATGTACGAGGAAAACCCAAATGGGAAAAACCTCGGACGGCTGGGCCTAGACAAAATCCACTACAACAAAAGGTTTTACAAGAGACTCAAAAGACTTATAGACATTGACTCACTCAAGGCATGCTTATGCCGTCCTCGACCTCCGAAGTTGTAGTCCGCGAAACTCCAACGCGTTGCTCAACACTCCTCGTGTTGCGGTATCCACCGAAGCCCAAAACCACCGTCTCCTCGAAGCTTGAATGAAGAGATCCACCGCAATCTTGCTTGTTGAATATGAATTGATGAAGGGGTTTTGATTTGAAAAATTGATAAAAATGTTGGAGAGATTTTTTATCAAAAAGGTTGGAAGTTATGGAAAGTGTTCTCTTTGAAAAATGATCTTCCTTAAGTTATAAAACTGAATTTTCGTCCATTAGAAAATAACTGAAAAAGTAGTGGGCAAAAAACAGTTGTAAAAAAAACTGCATTAAAAAATAAGTTTAAAAAATCAATTTTGGCGAAACTCGTTCGAACGAGTTCGTTCGAACGACATGTCGTTCGAACGAATTATCTAACGGAGTGCCAGTTTAGGATGGTTAGATGTCGTTAGAAATCTCGTTCGAACGAGGTCGTTCGAACGACATTTCTAACGAACTTCTAACGAACTACTAACGAGGCACCACTTCGTTAGAACCAGGTCGTTCGAACGACCTGGGTTAAACTTCGAACGAGGATCTGATTTTTGCCCAAAATTTTTCCAATTTAATTCAAGGACTTTTTCAAAATTAATATAGCTTATATATGAAAATTTTCTTATTTGAAATTTCTTGATTAGTCAAAATACTCCAACTTATAAAATTGTATATAGGTCATATACCTTCGTAGGATAAATAGCACGACATGAATATTGATGATGCGTGAACTTTGAATGCGATGCTTGAATCCTTGTGTTTGAATGATCGTTGATGAAGTATGACCCAAAAATGTTTTGTCCAACGGAATTAAGCCAATATAACAAATGACTCGATTGGAAATTTGTCCTTACAATTAGACCTAGGTTTAAAAACATGCTGTCATAGGGTGAAAACGTAAAACAACCAAAATTGGTCACCCAAGCAAACACCTCGCACATGATCAATGTAACTCGATTGAACTGACCACGTCGTCATGGGACTTCCAATTTGGTAATACAATGAAAATTTATAAACTATGAGACTTTGGCTAAATAATTCCATCAAAGGGTGAAAACATAAAATAACCACTAAATTGTCTCGTACGAGGCACTAATAACTCGCACGTGACCGATGTAGCTCGTAGAAACTGAATGCTTAGTTACGAGACTGTCGATTTAATAATATGACTAAAATTTGTAAACTATTAGACATAGGCTTAAAATAAGATATCAAAGGGAAAAAACATAAAATAATCACTAATAGGTCCTGTAAGTGTCACGAGCACCTTGCATGGTATCAATGTAGCTCGTATGAACTTATCGCATAATCAATGAACTCCCGATTTGAGAATACGATGAAATATTGCAAAATGTTAGACATAGGCTGAAAAACATGCTGTCAAAGGGAGAAAATGGGAAACATCCACAAAATGGTCCCGTAAAAGGCACGAACACCTCGTATGGGACTCATGTAACTTGTTGGAACTAATCGTGTAGTCACGGGACTCACGATTTGAGAATACATTGAAAATTTGAAAACTATTACACATAGGCTTTAAAACATGTTGTCAGAGGGCGAAAATGTAAAACAGTCATAAAATGGTCTCTTAAGGTGAACGGACACCTCACATGGGATGGATATAACTCATAGGACCTGGCCACGTACTCACGGGACCCCCGATTTGAGAATACGATAAAAATTTGCAAACTGTAAGACTTTGGCCTAAAAACATGCCGTTAAAGGTTGAAAATATAATAGAGCCACAAAACGGCCTTGTTACCTTCTATGAGGCCATTGTCAGTCATAGGAACTGACCGTGTAGTCACGGGACACCCGTATTTGAGAGTACCACAAAAATTTAAAAACAATTAGACTTCAGCTTAAAAGTATGCTGTCAAAGGGCGAGACGTAAAACAACCATAAAAGGCCCTGTAACAGGAAATAATACATCTTGGCATCGATATAACTCGTAGAAATTGATTCGTTATCACGGGACTCTCAGTTTGAGAATACGAAATTTTTTTGCAAATTACTTGACTTAGGCTTAAAAACTTATCGTCAAAGGGTGAACACATAAAACAACTAGAAAACTCTCATGTAAGTGTCACGAGCATCTCGCACGGGACTAATGTAACTCATAGGAATGACCTCGTATTCATAGGACTCCTAGTTTAAAAATATGATGAAAACTTGTAAATAGTTAGACTTGGGATTAAAGACATGCTGTTTAAGGTTGAAAGGATAAAACAACCACAAAATGGACCAGTAAGAAGCATGAACACCTCGCACAGGACCATTGTAACTGGTAGGAACTGATTGCATATTCACGGGACTCCCAATTTGAGAATACGACAAAAATTTAAAAATTATTAGACTTAGGCTTAAAACATGCCTTAAAAGGGTGAAAGCGTAAAACAGACATAAAACGGTCTCGTAATAGGGATGAATACATCGCACTGAACCAATCTAAAATGTAGGAACTGATCGTGTGGTGATGGGATCCCAGTTCGAGAATATGATAAGAAATTACAACTTACTAGACGTAGGCTAAAAAAATGCCGTCAAAGGGTGAAAACATAAAACACCAACATAACGGCCCTGTAAGAGGCACGAACAACTCGCGTGTGATGAATATAACTCGTAGGAACTAACCGCATAGTCACGGGACTCCTAGTTTGAGAATACAAGAAAAATTTGCAAACTGTTAGACTTAGGCTTAAAAATATGATGTGAAGAAGGGTGAAAACATAAACTAGCCATAAAATGGTGCCGTAAGAGGAATGAGCACCTCACACGGAACCATATAACTAGTAGAAACTAATCGCATACTCATGAGACTCTCAATTTGAGAATACGATAAAACTTTACAAATTGTTAGACTTATGTTTAAAAACATGATGTGAAAGGGTAAAAATGTAAAATAGCCATAAAATAGTCCCGTAAGAGGCACGTAGACATCTAACCAGACAATGCAACAAGTATGAATGGATTGCGTAGTCAAGGGGCTCCCGGTTTGATAATACAATGAAAATTGGAAAAATATTAGACTTTGGATTAAAAAGGTCCCATAAAAGGTTTAAAACATAAAATAACCGCGAAACAGTCCCGTAAAAGTCACGAACACCTCGCACGGGACTAATGTAACTCATAAGAACTAACCACATAGTCATGGGACTCCTAATTAGAGAATACCACAGAAATTTGAAAAAAGCCAGACTTAGGTTTAAAAACATGGTGGTAAGTGTGAAAATGTAAAATAATGATAAAACGGCCCATAAGAGGCATGAACAACTCATGTGGGACCGTTGTAACTCATAGAAACTGACCTGTAGTCACGAAACTCCCGGTTGGAGAATGGGATGAAAATTTCTATGCTGTTAGACTTAGGCTTAAAAACATGTCGCCAAAGGGTGAAAATATAAAACAACCACAAATGGTCACCTAAGGGGCTCAAACACCTTGCACATGATCGATGTAACTCGAATGAATTAACTCCGTGGTCACGGGACTCCCGATTTGAGAATACAATGAAAATTTGTAAACTATTATACTTTGGTTTAAAAATATGCCGCTAAAGGGTGAAAACATAAAACAACCACAAAATGATCCCGTAATAGGCACGGACTCTCGGTTTGAGAATAAGAAAAAAATTGTAAACTGATAGGATTAGGCTTAAAACATTCTATTAAAGGGTGAAAACATAAAATAATAGTAAAATGGTCCCGTAAGATTCATGAACACATTGCACAGGACCGACGTAGCTCGTATGAACTAAGCGCATAGTCACGCGACTTAATGATTTGAAAATAGGATGAAATATTGCAAACTATTAGACTTATGCTTAAAACATGTCGTCAAAGGGTGAGAATGTGAAATAGGTACAAAGGAGTCCCGTAAGAGGTACACACACCTTGCTTGTAACCGATGTAGGAACTGACCGCATAGTTGTGGGACTCCCAATTTGAGAATATGACGAAATTAGCAAACTGATATACCTATGCTTAAAAATATGTCGTCAAAGGGTGAAAATGTAAAATAGATAAAAACATTCTAGTAAGAGGCATGGAAACCTCGCACAAACTAATGTAACTCGTAGGAACTCACTGCTTATTCACGGGACTCTCAGTTTGAGAATATGACAAAAGTTTTTGAATAGTTAAATTCGGGCATAAAAACATGCCGTAAAAGGGTGAACATATAAAATAACCACAAAATGATCTTGAAAAAAGCATGAACACCTTGTAAGGGACCAAAGAAACACGTAGGAACTGGGCACGTATTCACGGGACTCCCGATTTGAGAATATGATGAAAATTTGTAAATAGTAAGACTTAGGCTTAATAATAAGCCGTCAAAAGTTTAAAATGTAAAAAAAATAAAAAAAGGTCTTGTAATGGGAACAAACATGTCGCACTTGACGAATACAACTCCTAGGAACTGATCACATAGTCAAGGACTCCCGACTATGATTAAAATTTACAAATTGTTTGACCTAGGCTTAAAAACATGTTGTCAAAGGGTGAAAACATAAAACTACTAGAAAATGGTTATGTAAGCAGCATGACCACCTCGCACGAGACCAATATAACTCCTAGGAACTGATCGTGTATTCATAGGACTCATGGTTTGAGAGTATGACAAAAATTTACAAATAATTAGAGTTGGGCATAAAAACATGCCGTCAAAAGGTGAAAATGTAAAATAACCACGAAACGGCCCTGTAAGAAGCATGAACACCTCACAGGGGACCAATGTAACTCTTAGGAACTAACGAAATATTCACTGACCGCGTAGTCACGGGACTTCCCGTTTGAGAATATAATGAAATATTGCAAACTATTAGACTTAGGCTTTCAAACATCCAGTCAAAGGGTGAAAATGTGAAAAACCACAAAGCGGTCGTGTAAGAGGCACGAACATCTCGCATGGGACCAATGTAAGTATTAGGAACTATCTTCATAGTCACAGGACTCCTAGTTTGAGAATACGACGAAATTAGCAAACTGTTAGACTTAGGCTTAAAAACATGCTGTCAAAGGGTGAAAACGTAAAACAGTCACAAAGCAGTCCTGTAAGTGACACGAATAACTCCGACGGGATGAATGTAACTCGTAGGGAATGACTGTGTATTCACAAGACTCCGTGTTTGAGAATACGATGAAAATTTACAAACTACTAGACTTAGCCTTAAAAAGATGATATTAAAGGGTGAAAAGGTAAAATGGTCGGTAACGGTCATATAAGAGGCTCCAACACCTCGCACAAGATCGATGGAATCCGTATGAATTGGCCGCGTAGTCACAGGACTCCCAATTCCACAACACAATGACAAATTTTAAACTATTGGACATTGGCTTAAAAAATGATGTTAAAGGGTGAAAATATAAAACAACCACAAAACAGTCTCGTAAGGGGCACGAACATCTCGTACGGGGTCAATGTAACTCATAGAAACTGAGTGCAAAGTTACGGGACTCCCAGTTTTGGAATACAATGAAAATTTGTAAACTGTTAGACTTAGGCTTACAAACATGAAACGCAAAACAACCACAAAATGGTCCCTTAAGCAACACGAACACCTTGTATAGGACTGATGTAGCTCGTATGAACTGACCATGTAGTCACGGGACTCTCAATTTGAGAATACGATGAAATATTGCAAATAAGTAAACTTAGGCATAAAACACGCAGTCAAAGGGTGAAAATATGAAATAACCACAAAGCGGTCCTGTAAGAGGCACGAACAACTCGCACGGGACCGATGTAAATCTTAGGAACTCTATGCGTAGTCAGAGGAAACCCGATTGTAGAATACGAGGAAATTAACGAACTGTAGACTTAAATTTGAAAACATACCGTCAAAGGGTGATAATGTAAAATAGTCACAAAACAAACTTGTAAGCGGCACCAAGCTTCACAAGGGACCAATATAACTCTTAGTAACTTACCGCATATTCATAGGACTCCCGATTTGAGAATATGATAAAAATTTGAAAATAGTTGGACTCGAACTTAGAAACATACCATCAAATGGTGAAAAGATAAAAAAAACCACAAAATATCTCTATAAGAAGCATGAACATTTCACACAGGACCAATGTAACTCATAGGAATTGGCCGTGTATTCCCGGGACTCTCGATTTGAGAATCCGATGAAAATTTGCAAACAGTTAGAATTGGGCATAAAAACATATTGTCAAAGGCTTAAAATGTAAAACAACCATAAAATAGTCCCGTAAGAGGCACAAACACCTTGCACGGGAGCGATGTAACTCATAGGAAGTGATTGCATAGTCAGGGACTCCCTATTTGAGAATACGATGAAAAATTACAAGTGGTTAAACTTGGCTTAAAAACAAGTCGTCAAAGGGTGAAAACATAAAACATTTAGAAAAAGCTCTCATAAATGACACGACCACCTCGCGAGAACCAATGTAACTCTTAGGAGCTGACCACGTATTCATGTGACTTTAGGTTAGAGAATATGATAAAAATTTGCAAATGGTTAGACTTGGGATTAAAAACATATCGTCAAAGGGTAAAAACATAGAACAACCATAAAACGACCTTGTAAGAAACATTAACACCTCAAACAGGATCAATGTAACTCGCAAGAACTAATCTCATATTCATGGGACTCCCGATTTAAGAATACGATGAAAATTTGAAAACTGTTAGACTTAGGCTTAAAAACATGCTGTCAAATGGTGAGAATATAAAACAAACACAAAACTGTCTCGTAAGAGAGACGGACACCTCGCACTGGACCAATCTAACATGTAGAAACTGATCGTTTGGTCACGAGATCCCAATTTGAGAATACAATAAAAAATAAAAAAATGCCAGACTTAGGCTTAAAACACATGCCGTTAAAGGGTGAAAACGTGAAATATCCACATAATCACACGGGATTGATATAACTCGGAGGAACTAACCGTGTAGTCACAAGACTCTTGGTTTGAGAATACAATGAGATGTTTGAAACTGTTAGACTTAGTCTTAAAAACATGTCATGGAGGGTGAAAACATAATATAGCCACATAACAGTCTCGTTAGAGGTACGGGCACCTCGACGGGATCATATAACTCATAAGAACTGATCACTTACTCATGGTTTAACAATACAACGAAATTGGCAAACTGTTAGACTTAGACTTAAAAACATACTGTCAAAGGGTAAAAAGATAATATAGCCACAAAACGATCACATAAAAGGGACGAACACCTCCAACGGGACCAATACAATAGGTAGGAACTGATCGCGTAGTTAAGGGGATCTCAATTTGAGAATACGATAAAAATATGTATACTATTAGACTTTGGATTAAAAATGTCGTGTCAAAGTTTTAAAGCATAAAACAGTCACAAAAAGGCTCCATAAGAGCCACAGATATTACACCCCTCCTAATTAATTATTGGGTGATTAGTTCTTAATTAATTAATTTTCGAATATCAAGTTGGTTCAGATAATGCATCACTGACGAGAACTCAAATTTTAATTTAATAAAAGCTAATCACCTAATATTTAAAAAGTTTGGTTTCAAAATTTTATCTTAATAATAACCAACGATAAATGAAAATTCAATAACCACTACACAACTCAATAATAATAAGGAAGTACTAACTGAATTTAAATAAAGAACTGGAGTAAATATTTCCAGTCAAAATCCCATACAATAATCTGAATACATGAAATCCAAGTCTGAAAATAGAATCTATCGAATATAAATCCCTGAATGTAAGAAAGGAGGGATGACATGTCCAACTGAAATAGAAGACTGATAGATAAGGAGCAATAGACTCAGAAATGTCTACTAGCAATATCCTGTAACCTCCACAGCAGCTACAACTCGGCAAATGAATAAAATCTTCTAAGTCTGGTGTCCCAGTGGCTGAGCACCTAAAATAATTGAACAAGAGAAGAGATTTTTAGAAAAGACGGGACCGAGCTTGAGTAGAAAACAGTTTAAATATAGCAAGTGCTTAAATTGATTTAATTATAACATATATTATCCATGTTAACTTAGTGTACTCACTTGATATGCTCACCTCTCATCTAATGTGCACACTTAGCGAGTATAACTACCCATACTAGTCTTGTCACTCTTCTTGACTATATGAAGGAAAATCACTATACCGAATACAATATTTAAATAACCCGAATTCAATATTTTACTATTATTTAGGAAGCAGGTTTAAAGATGCATCACTCAATCACCTAGCATTCTTAATTCTCAACTGGTGGCCCAATAAGTATATATTTTAATAAAGTTGCCGAAAAGAAACACAGAGTAGGGATTTGGTATACATATATATAATCCCACTATGTATATATACAAATATAACAATACTGCACCCATGGGTAAGAAACCCCTAGTGCTAGACATACTCGACTATCTAGTCCCACTCCAACGCTCACGCATAAAGGAAAATAGGTTCAATCTCTCAAGAACCGATGAAATATATACACATATTGGAGGCGAACATAGTTCCAAGCCTACGGGCTACGCACATACCTACGCACCCATACAACCGTCATCACTATTATTCTCATAGATAGCCCGTACCAAGGTTCCATGTTGTAGTGGCATGACTCAAAATCCCCTAAAGGCACACAAGATATGGTTGTCCACAATGCGTTAACCTCCATTCGATAGCCAGTAGATTGGCATGTCATACACATCATATTCCAAGTAATAATCATACACACTCTTATATACCTTAATAGGTACTCACATAACCCAAATACTGTAATCCGTGCGTAATGTTAACGCCCTCAATCTTCACGATATTCATATAGATATATTCTCCCTAGGACTTACACTCTCTCCTAGTTTTTTCACACAAACTCGATACCTCGAGGACTCATTATTCCCTAAATACCCTAACACTTTGGAATTTAAGCCACTTATTACTCACGTAGGTTACTACACTCATTTGGACAACCCTAGAATGGTTTCCAACCCAAACAAACCCTACAAACCCATTCAGGAGTCTCGTTAGAAGTTCCAGGATTCTCATTCGAACGACCTCGTTTGACCAAGTTCATTCGAATTAAGTTCCCACTTCAAATGAACTCAGCAACTCGTTAGAAGTCTCATTTGAACGAGGTCGTTCGAACGACTTGGGAAGGTCTTCTAAGAAATTTCCGAACAGGCCCAGTTCTTCCAAATTTCGATTTTTCTCAACATTCCAAACTTCAAACTCAATCCAAATTTCGTCTAACATCAGTTTAAATGTTTCTAAACTAACCCTAATCATTATGGGGCAATTTCTAACACAAATTAGTCTTCAAATCTTTATGTTTTTAAAAGGGAAGCCAATAGTTTCTAAAATCTCTAAGAATTCCACATATAATGAAGCCATCACTTTAGGTATTTCAAATCCTTAACTTTAATTCGTGACTTGTACACAAAATCTCCAGATTTAATATTCTAGAAATGGGGCAAATCCTCTACATGCAAGCCATCACCAAAATATAATGTTCTCCTATGATTAAACCTAATGAAACCCAAATTTCCATCATTTATCATCTAAATCATTAACAGAGTTTAACAAGAATAATATATGCTAAATAAACTAGCAAGATAAACACTCGCCTTGGAATGAATTTCTGATTCTTTGGATAAAATTGGTATGGAAATGATCCTCTTGACAAGATCTACACGCTGGTGTACTTTTTGGTGTGAAAGCTTGAGTTCTTGGATTAAGGCTCCAATGGAGTCTTTTTCTTCATTGGACCTCTATCTATTTTCTCTCTTTCTCATATCAGTTGAAACTGACAGACCACTAACCCTCAATGCTTTTAATTAATCCTAATGAAACCCAAATTTCCATCATTTATCATCTAAATCGTTAACAGAGTTTAACAAGAATAATATATGTTAAATAAACTGGCAAGATAAACACTTTCCTCGGAATGAAATTCTGATTCTTGGGCTAAAATTGGTATGGAAATGATCCTCTTGACACGATCTACACGTTGGTGTACTTTTTGGTGTGAAAGCTTGAGTTCTTGGCTTAAGGCTCTAATGGAGTCTTCTTCTTCCTTGTCCCCTATCTATTTTCTTTCTTTCTCACGTAAGTTGAAACTGGCAGACCACTAACCCTCAATGATTTTAATTAAACTCAATTTTCATCAATTTAATTAGCCAAAAATCCCATAAGACCAAAATACCCCTCCGGCGTGTCGTTTTGAGCTAAAATGTCCCGAACTCCAATTTAAATATCCGATTAGTGTTTTCTGACTATTTCGACCCTTTCGAACAATCTGGCGCACTCAAAATAGTCATTCGAGTTATATAAAAATAATTTACCTTTTGAACCCCCAAATACATACTAGTGATACAACTCGTACGCGTCCCAATTATTTATTACATAACTGTCGTGTATCTCATCCCCGACCATAATATTATTTCAATAACAACTAACTCTCATCACGCTAGTAATTATTGCCATAAAATCGAATTACTTTCAAATTAAATGTTCTCCCTTTAAATTAATTAATCCCCATTTTCCATAATTTTATAAAAATAATATGCGTAAAAATAAAGGAATTTACATACTCCCCCTAATAATAGAATTTCATCCCGACATTAAGAATTTAAAGTATACATGGCAATAATAACTCTGGATAACGTTCACGCACGTCATCCTATCATTCCCAGGTTGATTCCTCAACATTATGATGCCGCTACTGAACACAGACTAGTGGTACTATTTTCGACCTCAACTTCCTCTCACTACGGTCTAGTATGGCAACTGGCTTCTCTTCGTAGGAGCTACTAGGTTGTAAGTCTATCTCCTCCAATGCAATGTGGGTGTGGGCCAAATCATCTCGAAGAAATCTCCTCTGCGAAGAGATATGGAACACCCCATGGACCCTTTGCAAGTGCCCCTGTAACCCAAGTCTATAAGCAACAAGCCCAATCCTCTCGATAATGGGGAATGGACCTACATACGTAGGCACTAACTTTCACTTCTTCCCAAAACTCATAACTCCCTTCATAGGAGACACCTGAAGTAACACCTGATCTCCAATGTTAAACTCTTGAAAATACCGTTTGGTATCGGTGTAGATCTTCTATCGATCCTGAGCAACCCGAGTATGGCTCCATATCAACTCTATCCTCACCGAAGTATCATAAATCACCTCCGAACCAAGTAACTTGTTGTCCCCCACCTCTAGACAACATGATGGGGAACGAAAAGGTCCGTCTTATAGTTCCTCGAATGGATCCATACCTATAGTAAGATGGTAGGAGTTGTTATAGGGAAACTCCACCAATGTAAGGTACTGCTCCCAGCCTCTGCTAAAATTAATGATGCACATACGTAAGATGTCCTCCAACATCTGATTCGTCCGCTAGGTCTGGCCATCCATATGTGGGTGATAGGTTGTGCTCAGTCGCAACTTCATACCCATCGCCTCCTAAAAACTCTCCCAAAATGGGGACACAAACACCTTATCTCTGTCATACACGATATTGAGAGGCACTTCGTGGAGTCTCACTATCTCGGCTATGAATATCTGGGCGTAGTGTCCTGTGGTGTATTCTGTCTTGGCTGGAAGAAAGTCGGCTACCTTGGTCAGCCGATCCATTATTACCCATATCGAATCATGACCCCTCTGTGATGTAGGTAATCCCATGATGAAGTCTATGGAAATGCTCTACCATTTCCACATAGGAATCTCTAATGGATGTAGAATTCTCGTCGGTCTCTGATGGTCCACCTTTACCAACTGATAAGTGGCACATTTCGAGACGAACTCGATAATATCCTTCTTTATCCCTCTCCACCAGTACTATCTACGCATATCCTAGTACATCTTATCCCCACCAGGATATACTACAAATCGTGAACCGTGCGACTCTGTCATCACCTCGTGTCGCCAGTCTTCTCCTTCAAGAACCACCGATCTTCCATTGAAACGTAGACCTCCATCCGAGTCCACGGTATAAGACTCGACCCCCTCTGCTAAAAGCTGTACTCTTTGACTCTGTCATAATGGATCAGTTGCCTGAGCCTTTACTACTCTCATAATAATATGGGGCGTAACTGTCATTATAGACATGAAAGATAGAGCCACCTCATCCTGGTGTCCTAACTCCTTCCATTTCTCTTTCCACACCTCGGCCACCTCACTGACTGGCCTAGGGCTCAATGTGTTTGCTACCACGTTAGTCTTCCCTGGGTGGTATTGGATATCAAATTGATAATCCTTCACAAACTCAAGCCACCGACGTTGACACATATTTAACTCCTTCTGCATGAAGAGGTACTGTAGTGACTTGTGGTCCATGAATAAATGAAATTTCTCCCTTAGGAGGTAATGTCTCCAAATTCAAAGTACAAACACAACCGTTGCTAACTCCAAATCGTGGGCGGGGAAATTCCTCTCATGAGGCTTAAGCTTACGGGAAGCATAAGCTACAGCCTGATTCTCCTGTTGAAGTACACCTCCAAGTCCTAATAAAGACGCATCAGTGTAGACTAAATACTCCACTCTAGGTTTGGGTAATGCTAACACTAGTGCTGAGGTTAACTTATCTTTCAACTCATCGAAGGCTAATTTACAGGTGTCACTCCAGATAAACGACACCCATTTGCGAGTCTGGTGTGTCAATGGACTCGCTATCTTTGAAAACCCTCAAATGAACCTCCTGTAGTATCCGGCTAAGCCAAAGAAACTGCATATCTCGGTCAGTGTCATGGGATATCCCCACTCCTTCACCGCTGAAACCTTCCTGAATCCACGGATATCCCTCTATCGGAGATGATATGCCCCAAAAACTGGACTTCCTTCAGCCAAAACCCACATTTCTCGCATTTTGTGTACAACTCATGTTGGCACAGTGTCTGTAAAACTTGACTCAAGTGCTTGACATGATCCTCTTCGGTCCACGAGTAGACTAGAATGTCATTTATGAATACGATGATGAACTGGTCTAGGAACTCTCTGAACACCCTATTCATCAAGTTCATGAACACGGTTGGGGCGTTGGTTTGACCGAAAGGCATAAATCTGAATTCATAGGAAATATATCTCTTCAACAAGGCAGTCTTCGACATGTCCTGCTCCCTGATATGTAACTGATGGTATCCCTATCTCAAATCAATCTTCGAGAAGAAAGCCCCTCCTCTCAACTAGTCGAATAAGTCATCGATTAAATGCAATATATATTTATTTCGTATCGTGACTTTATTCAACTCCCGGTAATCAACACATAACCTCAACGATCCATCCCTCTTCTTAATGAATAGTATAGGAGCACCCCACGGTGAAGTACTCCTACGGATAAACCCCTGTCCCAACAACTGCTTAATCTGGTCACGTTACTCCCTCTTCTTTGCTGGAGCCATACGATAAGGTGTACGAGCTATCAATCGAGTATCTGATGCTAAATCAATGACAAAGTCTATCTCTCTACTAAGTGGTAACCTTAGAATATCCTGAAACACATCGATAAACTCTCAAACTACAGGAATCGAATCAAGTAGTACCATATCCTCCGTAGAGGTCTCCTCCTCAATATAGTATAATTGAGTGGACGATCCTCCCTCAGAACAAGGCATATCCACCAGGAACATCTCATGTTCAGGTATGGAAAAAACTATACTCTTACTAAAATAATCAATCATGGACCTATGCGTGACAAGCCAATACATACTTACAATCGCGTCATACTCGGACAATCTAATACGAGCATGTCCGCGAGTAAGATAAACCTCCCAATCTTTATACCCACTCCCCGACAAATAAAAGAAATAACGGAATCCCTACTCAACGTCAAATCTACACAAGTGACTGTACTCTCTACTATATCTAATAACCCCGTAGTATGTGCAAACCCCGTGGAAATAAAATATTGTGTGCTCTCGTGTCAAATAAAATGCGCCCCTAAGTCCCCTAGATAGAAAACATACCCTCAATCGCTGGCGGGTCCTATGGGACTGCGGCCTGGTGAACATTATAGACTCGTCCATACTGAAGCCACCCATGCTGAACTCGGGCGGCTGGAATGGGTGGTAGTGATGCCATCGGTGGAGGTTATGGGAGACTTGTGGGAAATAATGGTCTTTGGCGCTCCTAACGAGCACCCTACTGATGCTGCTGGTCTCTACCCTTCTGAGGGCAGTCCTGGTGTTTGTGGCCAGTGTTGCCACACATGAAACATCTACCTGGGAAGGGTCCTCCCCTTTGTCCCTGGTCTTGATGGCCGTTATCGCTAATCCCTTGGCCATTCTGGCCCTACTGAACCTACTGCTGGCCCTGATGGCCTTGTTGACCCTGTTGGCCATGTCGAAAGCCTCCCTGCCCATGTTTAAAACCTCTCGACCTGAACCTCTTAGGATCCCCCTGCTGGGAACCCTGTTCGTTGTGCCTATGCTACCCTGAACTACTTGTGCCCCATTGGCACTACTTCCTCATGTCCTGACCTGCTGGCTTGACTCTCCTACTTGCTTAACCTCGGTTAAATGAAAATAGTGGTCCTAGCGGTGGAGTAGTGCTACATTAACCACATCTGAATAGGTGGACAAATAAAGATTTCCTATCAAATGCTGGTGGATCCTCCATATCAACCCATCCATAAAATGTTGAATCTTATTCTCCTCAGTCGGAATTTCATCTGGTACAATATTCAAAAGATTGATAAACTCTACCTCATATTTTGCCACTATCTTTCCCTCCTGCTTTAAGTTTACCAATTTTTGTCTCATTTCTGTCTGGATGGCCGATGGAAAATACTTATGGTCAAACCGCACCCAAAAGTCTCAAATAGTGAGCGTGTCTCTCTCCACAGGGGTGGTAATATACTCCCACCACTGGAGTGCTGCTCTCACTAACTTGAGCGTGGCCAGTATCTGACTCTGCACCTCCATGCACTCATGCATCCTAAAATTCCTTTAGATATCCTTCTTCCATTAGTTTGCAACTATCACATTAGAACTCCCTATAAACTCTACCTACAGCTTCTTGAAGGCATCCCTAACACATTCCTAAGCAGATGGGAAGGCCTGGGCCTGAACTAGAGCCATCACGGGTGCCTGAGGTGGTGCCTGTTGCACAACTGCCAATGATGCATTTACTTCCTGAGCTACAATGGAGGCAACTTCAGTGGCATTCGTCATACCCTTAATTGGTGCAGGCTGAGGTTCGAGTTGGGCATCCCTGGGAACTCTCTGTGCACGTCTAGGAGGCATCTGAAAGGAGAGAAAAGTTTCATAAGTCTACAGTTATTATCTCAATGTAGCTGAAGAACGTAAAATGCATAAAGATTACAACAATCCTAAAATATAGGGCTCTATATGAAAGGACACTATGCGAAAACACAATAAGCCGTACAGATCCTAAGGACACTAGAATGTGATGCTCTGATACCACCTGTGACTCCCCTCCTAATTGATTATCGGGTGATCAGTCCTTAATTAATTAATTTCAGAATATCAAGTTGGTTCAGATAATGCATCACTGATGATAACTCAAATTTTAATTTAATAAAAGCTAATCACTTAATATTTAAAAAGGTTGGTGTCAAAATTTTATATTAATAATAACCAACTATAAATGAAAATTCAATAACCACTACACAACTCAATAATAATAAGGAAGTACGAACTAAATTTAACTAAATAAATGGATTAAACATTTCCAGTCAAAATCCCATACAATAATCGGAATACATGAAATCCGAGTCTAATAATAGAATCCATCAAATTTAAATCCCTAAATGTAAGAAAGGAGTGACAACATGTCCAACTGAAATAGAAGACTGATAGATAAGGATCAATAGACTCAGAAACGTCTACTAGCAATATCCTGTAGCCTCCACAGCAGCTACAACTCGATAAATGAATACAATCTTCTAAGTCTGGTCTCTATGTGGCTGAGCACCTAAAATAATAGAACAAGAGAAGATATTTGCAGAAAAGACGGGTCCGAGCCCGAGTAAAAAATAGTTTAAATATAGAAAGTGCTTAAATGGATTTAATTAGTACGTGTATTATCCATGTTAACTTAGCGTACTCACTTGAGATGATCACCTCTCATCTAATGTGCACACTTAGCTAGTATAACTACCCATACTAGTCTCGCCACTCTTCCAGACTATATGAAGGAAAATCACTATACCGGATACAATATTTAAATAACCCGAAATCAATATTTAACTATTATTTAGGAAGTAGGTTTAAAGACGCTTCACTCAATCACCTAGCATTCTTAATTCTCAACTGGTGGCCCAGTAAGTACATATTTTAATAAAGTTGATGATAAGAAACACAGAGTAGGGATTTGGTATACATATATATAATTACACTATGTATACATACAAATATAACAATACTGCACCCATGGGTAAGAAATCCCTGGTGCTAGGCATACTAGGCTATCTAGTCCCACTACAATGCTCATACATAAAGGACAATCTCTCAAGAACCGATGAAACATATACACATATATGAGGCGAACATAGTTCCAAGCCTATGGGTTACGCACATACCTACACACCCATACAACCTTCATCACTTTCATTCTCAGAGATAGCCCGTACCTAGGTTCCATGCTCTAGTGGCACGACTCAAAATCCCCTAAGGCGCACAATATATGTTCATCCAAAACGCGTTAACCTCCGTTCGATAGCCAGTAGCTAGGTATGTCATATACATGATATTCCAAGTAATAAGCATACACACACTTATATACATTAATAAGTACTCACATAACCCAAATACTATAATCCGCATGTAATGTTAACGCCCTCACTCTCCACGATATTCATTTAGATATATTCTCCCTAGGAATTACACTCTCTCCTAGGGTTTTCACACAAGCTCGATACCTCGGGGTCTCTTTACACCCTAAATCCCCTAACACTTTGTAATTTAAGCCACCCATTACTCACGTAAGTTACTACACTCATTTGGACAACCCTAGAATGGTTTCCAACCTAAACAAACTGCAAAAACCCATTCAGGAGTATCGTTAGAAGTTCCAGGATTCTCGTTCTAACGAGTTCGTTCGAACAAAGTTCCCACTTCGAACGAACTCATCAACTCGTTAGAAAGGTCATTGGAAATCTCATTAGAAGTCTCGTTCGAACGAGGTCTTTCGAATGACCTAGGAAGGTCTTATAACAAAAATTCCGAACATGCCCTATTCTTTAAATTTTTGATTTTTCTCAACATTCCAAGCCTCAAGCTCAATCCAAATTTCATCCAACATGAGTTTAAATGTTTCTAAACTTACCCTAATCATTATGGGGCAATTTCTAACACAAATTACTCATCAAATCTTTATGATTTTAAAAGGGAAGCCAATAATTTCTAAAATCTCTAAGAATTACTCATATAATGAAGTCATCACTTTAGGTATTTCAAATCCTTAAATTCAATTCGTGATTTGTACATAAAATCTCCAGATTTAATATTCTACAAATGGGGTAAATCCTCTACATGCAACCGATCACCAAAATCTACTGTTCTCCTACGATTAAACCTAATGAAACCCAAATTTCTATCATTTATCATTTAAATCATTTACAAAGTTTAACAAGAACAATATATGCTATATAAACTAGCAAGAGAAACACTTGCCTCAGAATGAACTTCTGATTCTTTGGCTGAAATTGGTATGGAAATGATCCTCTTGACACGATCTACACACTAGTGTACTTTTTGGTGTGAAAGCTTAAGTTCTTGGCTTAAGACTCCATTAAAGTCTTCTTCTTCCTGGGCCCTCTATCTCTTTTCTCTCTTTCTCATGTAAGTTGAAACTGATAGAACACTAACCATCAATGTTTTTAATTAAACATAATGAAAACCAAATTTCCATAATTTATTATCTAAATCATTAACAGAGTTTAATAAGAACAATATATGCTAAATAAACTAGCAAGATAAACACTTGCCTCTGAATGAGCTTATGATTCTTGGGCTGAAATTGGTATGGAAATGATCCTCTTGACACGATCTACAAACTAGTGTACTTTTTTGGTGTGAAAGCTTGAGTTCTTGGCTTAAGTCTCCAATGGAGTCTTCTTCTTCCTTGACCCTCTATCTCTTTTCTGTCTTTCTCATGTAAGTTGAAACTCAGAGACCACTAACCCTTAATGCTTTTAATTAAACCTAATGAAACCCAAATTTCCATTATTTATCATCTAAATCATTAACAGAGTTTACAAGAACAATATATGCTAAATAAACTAGCAAGATAAACACTTGCCTCGGAATGAACTTCTGATTTTTGGGCTGAATTTGGTATGGAAATGATCCTCTTGACACGATTACACGCTGGTGTACTTTTGGGTGTGAAAGCTTGAGTTCTTGGCTTAAGGATCCAATGGCGTCTTCTTCTTCCTTGGACCCCTATCTGCTTTCTCGTGTAAGTTGAAACCGACAGACGACTAACCCTCAATGCTTTTAATTAATCCAAATGAAACCCAAATTTCCATCATTTATCATCTAAATCATTAATAGAGTTTAACAAGAACAATATATGCTAAATAAAATAACGAGATAAACACTTGCCTCAGAATGAACTTATGAGTCTTGGGCTGAAATTGGTATGTAAATGATCCTCTTGACACGATCTACACGTTGGTGTACTTTTTAGTGTGAAAGCTTGAGTTATTGGCTTAAGGCTCCAATGGAGTCTTCTTTTTCCTTAGTCGTCTCTCTCTTTTCTCCCTTTCTCACGTAAGCTAAATCTGACAAACCACTAACCCTCAATGCTTTTAATTAAACTCAATTTTCTTCAATTTAATTACGCAAAAATTCCAAAAGACCAAAATATCCCTCCGGGGTGTTGTTTTGAGCTAAAATGTCCTGGACTCCAATTTAAATACCCGATTAATTTTTTTTGACTATTTCAACCCTTCCGAACGCTCTGGCGCACTCAAAATAGTCATCCGAGTTATATAAAAATAGTTTACCTTTTTAACCCTCAAATACATATTAGTGACGCGATTCATACGCGTCCCAAATATTTATAACATAACTGCTGTGTATCTCATCCCCGACCATAATATTTTTTCAATAACTACTAAGTCTCATCACGCTAGTAATTATTACCATAAAATTGGATTAATTACAAATTAAATGTTCTCCCTTTAAATTAATTAATCCCCATTTTTCATAATTTTATAAAAATAATATGCGTAAAATACGGGGTATTACAACGGACACTTCACATAAGACCAGTATAACTCCTACAAACTGACCAAGTAGTTCTAGTACTCCCGATCAGAGGATAACACAAATTTTTTTAAACAATTAGACTATATCTTAAAAACATGTCGTCAAAGGGTGAAAATATAAAACAACCACAAAACGGCCTCGGAAGGGCACAAACAGCTCGCACGGGACCTTGTAACTCGTAGAAACTCATCTGTAGTCATGGGACTCCCGATTTGAGAATACGAAGAAAATTTTCAAACTTTTAGACTTAGGCTTTAAAACATGCCGTCAAAGGGAGGAAAAATAAAAAAAACCACAAAACGATCCCGTAAGAGGCACAAAGAACTCGAACAGAACCAATGTAATTCATAGGAATTGACGATGTTGTCACGGGAATAACAGTTTGAGAATATGAAAAAAATTTGCAAATAGTTATACTTAGGCTTAAAAACATGCTGTGAAATGGTGAAAACGTAAAACAACCACATAATGGTCCCATTAGAGGCACGAGCACCTTGACGGGACCATATAACTCCCAAGAACTAATCGTGTACTGTATAAACCATATTTTAGGACCCCCTAAGTCTCTCCTTAGGTTCCTAAAACCTCCTCAATTCACTACAAACCCTAGGTCATACTCTGAGTACTGATTCAAAGGCTACCGGGCGCCCTCAATCCCCGTTTGACTTTGATCAACTCCATCTTCCAAGAGAAAGATAGATGAATCTTAGAAGGTCTTTCAACACCCTCTTTAAATGGTCAACCACGTGTGTGAGTCATCATAATTTTTTGAACGAAGAAACCATTTTACTACCAAAAACCGATCTAGAGGCCACTAGGCACTCCCGAGTCCCAATTTGACGCCAATCCACTCCATTGTTAGGAAGAAAAATCAAAGAATTCTTGAAGGGTACTAAAATCCATATCTAACGGGTTTACCCATGAAATAAATGGCACAACCATTTCAATGAATGGTCCGTTTCCCGTCAAAACCTGATTCAGAGGTCGTTGGGAGCTTTCGAGCTCCGTTTGACTAAGGTCAACTCTTTAACTCGAACAAGACTGAATGAATCTTTGAGGGGCACTAAATACCCTATTCAATGGTTCACCCTGTGTGCAAATAATACTTACGATACAGATGAATGACCCATTTTACTCCGAAAGGTCACCGAGCGCTTTTGGGCTCCATTTAACCAAAGTCAAATCTTCAAACCGAGCGAAGATCTTTTAAACATCGAAGTGCCTCGCATAACCTTTCTAAGGAACTTCCCCGTGTGTAATTCGGACTTAATATTTGAACCAATGATCCATCGTCATCCGATGATCTCCTTCCCAAAGAATCGATGGGCGCTTTCAAGCCCCATTTGACCCAAAGTCAACTCCTAAACTCAGGAGCGGCCTGAAGGATTCTTAAAGGTATCTGAATTACATTTCTAATGGTATGACCCATGCATGATGAAATTTGCAAATTATTAGACTTAAATTAAAAATGCGCCATTAAAGGGTGAATGCGTAAAACAAGCACAAAATGGCCCCGTAAGAGGCACGAACACCTTGCACGAGACCAATGTAACTTGTAGGAACTAACCGTGTAGTCAAGGGACTTCTGATTTGAGAGTACCAAGAAAATTTGAAAATAGTTAAACTTTAGCTTAAAAACATGTCGTCAAAGGGTGATAATGTAAAACAGGCATAAAACGACCCCGTAAGAGTGAAAACATAAAATAACCACAAAACAGTCCCCGTTAGAGGCACGCGCACCTGAAAATGGGACCATATAACTTGAAGAAACTAATCGCGTACTTACGAGGTCCCCGGTTTGAAAATATGATGAAAATATGCAAATTATTAGACTTATGCTTAAAAATAGGTCGTCAAAGTGTGAAAATGAAAATAACAGTAAAACGATCTCGTAAGAGGCATGGACACCTCACACAGACCAATGCAACATGTAGGAACTGATTACATAGTCAAGAGGCTCCTGATTTTATAATACAATTTGCATAGTGTCAAACTTAGCCTTAAAAACATGCTATCAAAGGGTGAAAATGTAAAAAAAAAAACAAAAAACGGTCTAGTAAGTGGCACGATCACCTTGCACGAGAACAATCTAACTCATAAGAACTAATCGCGTATTCGCGGGACTCTCGATTTTAAAATATGATGAAAATTTAAAAATAGTTAGACTTGGGCTTAAAATCATGTCGTCAAAGGGTGAAAGCATAAAATGAGCCTGTAAAAAGTATGAACATCTCGCACGGGACCAATGTAACTCGTAGGAAATGATCACGTATTCACGAGACTCCTGGTTTGAGAATACTAATAATTAGATTTTTTGCCTATGTTCGTGGTATGGTCGTTGTCTTCAAAAGCCACTCTCAAAATTCCCTTGAGTACCTACAAAACTTGTTTAAAAATAACTCGTATTGCGGTAAGTACGGGTATCAATCCTACTTTCAAGGTGAAACAATAAATGTGAAAAACGTGCAATTCCAATTTATTATGAAAATCTTTTTATTTATTTTTTATTTTTTAAAACAATTTCAAGGGAAAAATTTACTAACAAATGCTAAAAATTATAAAATGACTAAAGAGTGAAAAAGAATGTGCAACCGAGTGTGAAATAATACGATAAGGCCAAGAGATGGGATTTCACTACATCTTCCATTATTCTAATCTCTCTATTTATTAATTTGAAATATTTCGAGATAATATTAAATCAATAATCTAACTCTCATTAAAATTATAAATTTAATAAAATATTTTTTAGAAAATTAATTTAAAAATGTCACACAATGAAAAAATAGGCCTTATACTATTTTCAGAAAATTACCCGCTAGGATCAATTTAACGAAAACAATAGCAATATTCAAATTTCAACACCGAATTAATATTCAAATTTTGGAAAAATCTATCTCTAGTTCGATTCCTAAATTCAAACATTAATTCGTTCAATTAATTTACTAACTCTCGTTACATAAATTAATCGGTGACAGTTAAAAATTAATTTACCTAGAAATATAAAATTAATGAAACAATTAATTAAATTAACATCATTCGCAGTGCATCCCACAACTTGAACGGGGTGTTTAGCCAAACATTCACATGTGTGCATAAACAACAATAAATAATATGTCAAGAAGGAAATAAATTGAAAAGAGAATGTAGAAATAAAGTATGTAATTTTTTCCACAAATTTGTCTTGAAATGCGCCTTAATATGCGTCTAACTTCTTCACAATTTTCAGCACTTGATTACAAAAAGAAAGTAGAAACTAAACCTAAAAATTATCCTAAAGCTAAACTAATTTTTTTTTTCTGAATCTTTTCATGACCCTAAACTGTACATAATATACAGTCTCTTTTTCTCTCTCTATGCGTCTCTCTCTTTTTTTCTGTATCTGAGAGTCTCCTTTTTAAATGAGCTCCTTACCCTTTGTTTTATAACCCACAAAGTGTTTTATTTGTTGAGAGATTCTTGGGATTTGATTTTAGCTTGGAAGAGGGTTTGTTCCATTAAAATAGGATTTGGGTTTAATGCAAATGGGTTTCGATTTATGGTTGGGTTTGTCGCGGGTGTGGATCGGGGTTGGAAGGAGGGTATATGGAAGGTTCGGTTGAAATGGGTCGTGGCTATTTCGATTTGGAAAAACTGCGGGTAGCATTTTTTTTTTTGCATGTCAGGATAGAGTTTGGCCCGGATCGTGGCCTAGTTCTGGCGCAAATTCGGGGTTGGCAGGTGGGTACCGGGGAGCTCGGGTGGTTTTCGGGTTCAGCAATGGGTTGAGAGAGTTAGGTTTCGATTTAGGCAAGTGGGCAAGGTTGAGCGTGGCTGGTCTCGGTTTGCCGAAAATTGTCCAGGTTTAAGGGGCTTTGTTTAGATGGAAACCGGGTTTTTGATGACAGTTGAGGGAGGACAATTTTGGTTTTGGGGATGGTTGGTAATGGAGGTGAGAGAGTGAAGAGATGGGGATGATGATGAATAGTAGGCAGGGGGTACTCTGGTGTGGTGAGGGTGTAGGATAGGTGTGTGGGTAAGGGGTAGTTTAGGTGTGGTGTGTGTAGGATAGTTAGGTGTGAGCGGGTTTAATGTGTGTTGGGTGTATGTTAGTGTGGTGTGTTTAATTTGGACCCTAAAAGAAATAAAAATAAAATAAAACTAAATTAATGAAACTAATTAAATTAAAAATCTAATCCTACTCTAAAAATAAAATAAAGACTAAAAAAATAAAAAAATGAAACTAAAAAAGAAATAAAGAAAATAGAAATCTATTAAACTAAAAACTAAAATCCTAAAAATGTAAAATCTAAAAAAATTAATGAAATTCTAAAAACTAATCCTAATAAAATAAAATAAAATAAAAACTCAAAACTAATAAAAAATCAAGAAATGAAAATAAAATAAAATATCCAAATAAATTCAAAAAATCCTAAATAAATCCTAAAAATGAAACGACTCAAAATAAAAATCTAAGAAAATCTAAAAAGGTACAAACTCAACACACACAGACTTGGGTGATGGACTAGGCTCGGTCTGGGATATGTTAAGGTTACGGGACTGTTTCGGGGCATCGGATCACATCGGGTCAAGCTCAGAATGGACTTCAAACTTCACGGTCTCCTTTGATTCCTTCGATGCAAGCTTTTGACCGCTATTGAGTCACAATTGACTTGATTTAGCATTATTTGATACTACGACTGTTGATTGACCTACAAAATGATAAAATACAAACATAAGAGCAATTTTAATTAAAACGAGTGACTAAAATGCATCTATTCGGGGCTTAAATTTGACACTTTTAGGTGCTTATCACACCACCCCAAGCAGAACATTGCTAGTCCTCGAGTAAAATTAGAGAGAAAATAGAGATATGTATTCAAAAGTGTTCCACTTTCGCAGGCACTGGCGATTGCACTTCTCATGTGCAACAAGTCGTTAAACCTATAGGTTGCCCTACAGGACGAGTGATGTCTCGTGAGGGTTTGTAGTGGATATACCCACAAAATTCAAAAGTTATTTAAATACAGTATCTGAGTAGATGGTGAAACGCTATACAACCCAACTTTAAAAGGATGTCAAGGAACACCATATTCAACTATCAAAATAAGATATGAAATTACTTAATAGCAAAAGCGTAATCCTTCCTAAAACTCAGCGTGTGTAGTGTGAAACAATCTTAAGTATCATTAGAGTAATTCTTAGATCGCCCTTATAGAATCAAAGCTTTGACTTTAATTCTCACTGGATATATCTCTCTGAATCGAACTCTCTAAGAATTGGGTAAGTGTATCTCTCTAGTATGTGTGGAGGTGAGTAAATATAAACAATTTCAAATGGCTCACACACTTTATAGAAAATGACGGATACATGAAAAAATAGATCTCATGAAGGAATGCAAACCACTACATTGAGAATGTCGAGTTATTTACCATACAATCTTTTCGTTTGCCCGAACAGTTTACCAACGGTGAAAAATATGATTTATTAAAGGTATGAGGGGATAATGAAATGAAAAGGATTTTCTAGAGCATTTTGAGAAGAGTGTAAAACAAGAATAACTAATGTCTTCTTCTTTTTAATTTATGATCACATCTTTATTTTCTTTCATTTCTTTTTCTTTTTTCGATTCTTTTTCTACATTTTTTTTGGCTTTTTTTTGCGATACATTCTTCTTTTCATAACATAACTGAAGACAATTTATATGAAAGATGTCAAACACTCTTTTCACTAAAAAATTATGGCAGTGATGGGAATCTATGTGTGGATCGTATCTAGGACATATATGGGAAAGGAAAATATGGGATGATAATAGGTGGAGTGAAGGTTAAAAATGGGTGTATGGTAAAATCGATTTAGTGCTCGGGACAAACTACAAGACACATGTTTTTACAACTCAAAAGTAATGTCATTCTCAGTGATTAAGTCAAATTTAAAAAAATGAGACCATGCAACGACTAAGTGCAGCACCCAAAGAAAGTTGAGTCAACTTGTGACTCAGAGATACGTAAAACCCTCAAAAGGTGAAAAGATTAAATCTCACGGATTTAAGTCGCCACTAGTGATCTTTTAAGGCTCTCTTGAGAATATTGTTACTCTTCAACTTTTGATTGTAAACGTGATAGTATAAAATTGCTGAATTTAGGAATTCATGGTGCAAGTACGCTTTAAGAGGTATTAATTAATTTAAGGTTAAAAGCATAATTTTTGGGTTCGAACACGGGTATTCCGAGATCTCTAAAAGTGGGATGACAGACAAATCATGTCATAAAAAATTATTTTTAACTCCACAAAAAGTTTAAAATCACTTGTTTCTGAAAAATTTCAAAAAAGGGTACAATTTTGATAAATTTCCCACCCCTAAATAAAAAATAACATCGTCCTCGATGTTTAAAACCATATATAAAAGCACAAGGGAGGAAAGATATTAACATAATGAACCTCTTATGAAATTGTACCGCATGATGGAGCAGAGATCAAACCTGAAGAACCGAGGCGATACAAAAATATGCACAAGTCTATAAAGCATATGAAAATCATTGGGTGGTGTGAAACACCACCCCCAGATAAGATAAGACTTGTGGTGATAATTATATTCAACACAAATAAATGAGAAAATCACAATTACCAAGATAAATAAAGAACATAAGATTCCAATCACACAACACAGTAATGTACGTGGTTTAGCAAGAATGCCTACGTCCATGGTGGTGCGGTAAATATTATTTCTATATACTCCGGGGAGCGTTTACAGAGAATACAGTGTGTGCCTCTTGCCCCGGGCTTAGGGTTAATTATATACATGTTTATCTTCGGGGAGTGGGGGTGTTGGACTCCCCCACGTCCATATTTTTCTCCTGGAATATCTTTATACGAGATCCTAGGAGAAGACTAAGTCATAATAGAATTTAGTTAAGGTTCAAAGGGTTCGGGCTGTTTTTATTAGGCTACTCGCCTAGGCCCATGATGGCAAATTCGGGTACCCACAATTGCCCCTAAAGTTGTTGGGCCACGATTTGGGCTCAATAAATTTAAATGATATGTCATAATCGCTCTTTTATAAATCGTGTAACTCTTCCAAAAGTCGAGAACTGACTTAGGTGACAGTTGCTTCGTGTCCTATGCGCGATGATTGGGAACATTTAAAAGTTATTTGGAGCAGCATTCCTTAGTTTTAATTTCAAACTTCTTAGTGTTCTCTCATCTTCTGCGAGGTTTAGCCGTTGCGCCCTCTTCTCCAGATCTTCATTTGCTTCGCTTTCAATCTCCCTCGTCATCTGGGCTTGTGATATTGCATCGTCTAAGTCAAACTTTTATCTCGTAAGTCCCCTTTGCTCTCTCTCTGTGCTTTCTCTATTGAGTTTTCTTTGAATTTGTAATTTAGGGTTTACAAATGACAAAGATAGGTAATAGATCATTGTCTGAGTTTAGGAAGTTTTACAATATTCCAGAGTGGGTAGAGATTGATGTAATACCTCGTATTTTCTGTGATATTTATTTTTGGGGATTAATTGAATTAAACGTTTATTAATTGGAAATTAATCCGGATGTGCATACTTGGCATTATATGCATACTTGGCATTATATGAATATTGGTAATATTGAAATTATCGTGAGATTTAAATACGGCAATTTGGGAATTTTGTTTGACGCGTGTGACCGCCACGTTATGGTATTTTATTTTAAAATTAAAAAGTGAATTTTAGTTCCATTAACCGTATGGTCATTTTGAGTGCGCCAACGCGTCCGGAAGGGTCAAGATAGTCAGAAAACACTAGCCGGGAGTTTAGTTTGGGTCCCGGGGTATTTTTAGGCCATACCGGCATCATAAAGGGTATTTTGGTAATTTTGTATTTTTGGGAATTAAAAGTGACGAAAATTAGAAATAGAAATCTGACTTCTTCTTTAACCCACTAAACCCACTAAATACACTAAGAGACTTAATGGGCTACGGGAGAAGTTGAAATATAGTCCCAACTTACCAAAAACCAAACACACCTCCATTGTCATCAACCTTAGGAAGAACTTGTAGAGAGAGAGAGAGAAGGAAGAGAATTCTGCAGAAAGAGAGAGGGAGAACAACTTAACTTCAAGATTCAACACCAAATTCAGAGATAGATTAAGGCAAGTGGTTTAAACTCATTTGATTCAAGCTATGTTTTCCATGTTTAGGAATTTTCAAAATTTATTTTTGAAGATAATTTAGACCCATTAATTGGAAGTTAAAAGCCATGATTTATGTAGGAATTGCATGTAGTGATATTCTGGACGAATTATATGTTCTAAACAGAACCTTTGATGATTTAAAAATGGAGTTAGAAGAAGTTTAATGATGTTCTTGAATGGAAGAATTCTGGAAATTATTTTGATGTAGTTTTGATCTAAACTAAGCCTTTAAAGGATGAATTATGGGACTTAGAATGTTAATACTGTTGTAGGATGATAGTTTAATGTTATAGTAACCTTGCCTTGGAGTTTCATGCTTAAAAATGGAGTTTTGGGACGAAATTTTAACTGCAAAACGAAGCAGTCCGTAACAGACCTGGTGCGTTCGATCGATCAATGTTCTTCAGTCGATCGATCGACCACCATCGATCGATAGAAGGTAAAGGTCGATCGATCGACCTTCCCAGAATGAGTAAAGTTTTTCCTTAATTGAATTTTAATGGTTTTAACCCTTGAATAATATTATTGGAGACATTGTGAATACCCTTAACCTTAAGGAAGACCAGTAGACATGATTATGAGATTGGACTTTAATTGGAATTTAATTTGAGGAATTATTCTAAATTGATGAAATTCGTTATGTGAGATAATATTTGGGTTAATAGTGCAAATTTGAATAATTTGATGGAATAAGGTTTGGGGCAGAAGTAAAGACCTTAGGTAATAAGATGTTATATGTGTGAATAATGGGAACTTAATAGTCCATTTGAGATAGGTTTTAAGTTTAAGAAATTACGATGTGAGACGTGTCGACGATTCAACCTTTATATTACCGAGAGACTTAAACTATATAAAAATTGGAATAATGGCATAAGGAAGTAGAGTATACCTTTTTTAATGTTGAGATATCTAAGATGTATGAATGCTTAGTATATGAATTTTACGTGTATGACATACCTACCATACTTGCTATCAAGGGAGGTTTACGTTCGCTTAGGGCCTTCTAATCCTTGTGTGCCCGGATTTAGTTGGTACTTAGAGGACATAGTTCAAGGAGAACGACTTATTTGTGAGTTAATAAGCCCGCTGACTATGGAGCGTAGGTATGTACGTGACCACAGAGGCCTATGTTGAATTATGTTCGCCTCCATTTATGTGTGTGGTGTTTATTCCAACTATTCCTGAGAGATTCGGAATTTGTAATCCTTATGTACGTGATGTACCGGGATGGATAGCAGAGTATGTGTGCACCGTAGCTTAGCCTCGGGGTGCTTGTATTGTATATATATGATGTGAATAATATACGGTTAAAGGAAAAAGGAAATTGTTATGTTTAATTGTGAGTATAGTTATGGAAATGTTATGTAGATAAAAAAGGGAACTTATATCTATAAATGGTTTTGTAAATAATTGGGAATCCGAGAATTAAAGTAGAACTCTCTATTTGATTGTTAAGATTGGAAATTTAACGTGAACCGAGTAGTAGTGTTAGAAACTCTTTGGATAGTTACGAGATAATACATGAATGGGTACAGGAACGTTAGGAGTGCACAGTTAGACGAGAGGTGAGTATATCATGTGAGAGAACGTCCTAACATGTACTTTGCATATACTGTTTTAAATGTTTTTAAAGAACTTGCAGGTTTTTAAATATCTCCACATTCGGGCTCTGACCCGTTTGCTTTCAAATGTACTTTTTGTAAAACCATTTTAGGTGCCCAGCCACAAGGACACCATGCATAGGATTCTTACTCAGATGACGAGCTATAGCTGTTTGTGGGAGCTACAGGGATTTTCTTTTAGACGCTTATATCATTTGGATTCCTTACTCAGTATTCCTCAGTTGTAGGGCATGTTGCCCAAATTCTATTAGATACATTTCCATTTCAGTTTTTCAGACTTTGGCATGTATTCATTCAGTATTCAGTATTTCGTTAGTTACTTCAGTTGTGGGATTATGTTGTGAGGAGTTTTCCTCCAGATTTACTTATATCATGTGACGGTTATTCTATTTACTTCATTATGGTGAATGGTGTTATTATTCTTCATTACACTTGTTGCATGTTAATCAGACTTTAATTAAAATTTGGCAACTTACTTTTTAAATACTAGGTGGTTAGTAATTATAAAATGTTTTCGACAGTGATGCTATTAACTGAGCCAACATGGCGTTTTGATTTAATTTAATAAAGGAGTAGCTACCCGGTATTTAATTAGTCGGGGTGTCACAGGTGGTATCAGAGCATCAGGTTCTAGTGTCCTTTAGGATCTGAACGGCTTATTATGTTTCCGCTGAGCTTTCTTTGATATAGAGCCCTATATTTTTAGGACTGTTGTATTCCTTTGTTTATGCTACGTTCTTCAGCTATTTTAAGTTTATAACTGCGAACTTATAGACTTTATTCTTATTTCAATATGCCTCCACGACGTGCACGATGAGTTCCCAGGAATGCGACGCCCGAACCACAGCCCGCACCGGTTCTGGGCATGATGAACGCCGCTGAGGTTGCAGCTATTGTAGCCCAAGCGGTAAATGCCGCTATTGCCGTAGTTCAGCAGGCACCGCCTCAGGCGCCGGTTGTCGCTCCAGTACAGACAAATGCATTCCCGTCTGCTTGGGAACGTGTACGTGACGCTTTTCAGAAAGCGCATCCGCCAGAGTTTGCAGGTAGCTCAGACGTGGTAGTCTCGAGCCAGTGGAGAAAGGATATACAGCGGCACTTGAGGATGTATGAGTGCACGGATGTTCAGAAGCAGGTGCTAGATACTTTCAAGCTAGTTGGATCTGCATTGTAGTGGTGGGAGTCTATTACCACCGTAGAGGAGAGGGATACTCTCACGATTCAGGAGTTCTGGGTGCAGTTCGATCGCAAGTACTTTCCGTCAGCTGTTCATACGGAAATGAGGAGGAGATTGATGAGTCTGAGGAAGGAGGGCAAGACCGTGGCCGAGTATGAGGCCGAGTTCACTAATCTGTTGAATATCGTTCCTGATGAGATACCGACAGAAAAGAAGAAGATTGAGAAATTCACCGACGGGTTGACATGGAGGATCCGTCAGCATCTTTTAGGGAACCTTTCGTTGGCCACTTATTCTGATGTGGCTAACGCTGCTTTATTACACTGCCAGGATCACCGCTTCCATATGGCTGAGGGCAAGAGATCGGGAGAGTCTAGCCATCAGGGCAGGACTGGAAGACATGGTGCCGGTGGGGCACAATCTGTTCAGGGGCAGAGGCAGATTGATCAGGGTTTCCAGCAGGGGAATCATAAGAGGTTCCGTTCAGGAGGTTTCAGGAACGGTCAGGGAGGATCCGGGAAAGGCCAGCATGATCAAAATGGTCAACATCAGCAGTTTCAGCAGGGCCAGCAGGGCCAAGGGAGGAACGATAATGGCCACCAGGGCCGGGGACAGCAGGGGCAGAGAGGAGGGAACTTCCCAGGGAAGTGTTTCGTTTGTGGAAGGACTGGCCATAAACGCCAGGACTGTCCTGATAAGGGCAGGGCCCCACAGCAGTAGCAACAGGGAGCTCGTCAGGAGCCACAGAGGCCTACGTTTCCCGCCGCTCTCCCCTCCACCACCACAGATGGCAGCATTGCCACCCATTCCAGCAGTTCCGGCTCAGCAGGGGCAGCTACAGTATGGACGTGTCTACAACGTCCACCAGGCAGCAGTCCCACAGGTTCCGCCCACGATTGAGGGTACATTTTCTATCCATGGCACTATGGGTCGGGTACTGTTTTATACGGGGGCTACACATTGTTTTATAGCAACACATTTCGCGAAGGCTTTAGGGTTGTTAGCCACCGCGGAGAGCACAGTGACGTGTGTCGACTCACCATTGGGAAGTGGGTCACTTATATTCTTTATATGTCGGGGAGTGGGGATAGAGATTGGTGGTTTGGTATTACCTGCGGACATGTTGGTATTAGACATGCATGTTCACGATGTTATTATCGGTATGGATTGGCTCGCTGATTATAGAGCCATGATTGATTGCTTCGGTGGGAGCATTGTTTTTGCCATTCCGGGGCAAGAGATGTTTGTAGTGGCGATGCCTCGCCCAGAGGGAGGCCCGACCGCTCATTTATATTACATTGAGGAGGATACCTCTAAGGAGGTTGTGATTCCTTTAGATTCGATCCCAGTCATCAGGGAGTATTCTGATGTGTTTCAAGAGATACCAGGCCTACCCCCCCAGTCGAGAGATAGACTTCGTTATAGACTTGTTACCAGATACGAGACCTATAGCACGAGCACCGTACCGTATGGCTCCAGCTGAGATGAGGGAGTTACGGGATCAGATTGAACAGTTGTTGGGTCAGGGGTTTATTCGAATGAGTACTTCACCATGGGGTGCCCCTGTGTTGCTCGTGAAGAAGAGATATGGTTCACTGAGATTGTGTATGGACTACCGGGAGTTAAACAAGGTCACGATACGGAATAAGTATCCGTTTCCTCGAATCGATGACCTATTCGACCAGTTGAGAGGAGCTTCTTGCTTCTCAAAGATTGATTTGCGATCTGGTTACCATCATTTGCGTATCAGCGAGGAAGACGTCTTGAAGACTGCGTTCTTATCGAGATATGGCTCTTACGAGTTTCAGGTTATGCCATTTGGTTTGACCAACGCTCCAGCAGCATTTATGGACTTGATGAATAGGGTGTTCAGGGATTTCCTAGACCAGTTTGTCATTGTCTTCATCGATGATATTTTGGTTTACTCCCAGACTCAGGAGGAGCACGCCGAGCACTTGAGGCTAGTTTTGCAGACACTGCGCCAGAATGAGTTGTATGCAAAATATGAGAAGTGCGGGTTTTGGCTGAAGGAGGTTCAGTTTTTGGGACATATTATTTCCGACCGGGGAATATCGGTTGATCCGAGGAAGGTATCCGCGGTGAGGGAGTGGGGACAGCCCACGACACCGACAGAGATCCGTAGTTTCTTGGGCCTAGCAGGATACTACAGGAGGTTTATTCAGGGTTTCTCTACGATAGCGGGTCCCATGACACACCTAACCCGTAAAGGTGTGCCGTTCATTTGGAGTGATGCCTGTCAGTTGGCATTTGATGAGTTGAAGGACAAGTTAACCTCAGCACCTGTGTTAGCATTGCCGAGACCGGGAGTTGAGTATCTTGTTTACACCGATGCGTCCTTACAAGGACTTGGAGGTTTACTGCAGCAGGAGAGTCAGACCATAGCTTATGCTTCCCGTAAGCTTAAGCCTCACGAGAAGAATTACCCTACCCATGACTTGGAGTTAGCGGCAGTGGTATTTGCCTTTCGTATTTTGGGGGAGAAGTTTCGATTGTTCACGGATCACAAGTCCCTACAGTAACTATTCACGCAGAAGGAGTTGAATATGCGGCAACTGAGGTGGCTTGAATTCGTGAAAAATTATCTGTTCGATATCCAGTATCACCCGGGGAAGGTTAACGTGGTGGCAGATGCGTTGAGCCGTAGACCGGTAGATGAGGTGGAAGATGTGTGGAAGGCAAAGTGGAAAGAATTGGGACACCAAGATGCAGTGGCCCGATCATTCATGTCTGTGATGACTGTTACACCGCAGATTGTCACGAAAGTAGTGAGGGCACAGGCAAACGACTCGTTCTGTCAGGAGCAGATATTTCGATTATTGGCAGAGGGAGCCGAATCCTATACCGTTAGCTCAGACGGGGGATTACGCTTCAATGGGAGATTGGTGGTTCCGGAAGGGGAGGAATTACGGCATGAGGTGATGGCAGAGTCGCATGGCTCACGGTTCGCGGTACATCCCGGAGGGGACAAAATGTACCAAGACATGAGACGTCAGTATTGGTGGAGCGGGATGAAGAGAGATATTGCTGAGTTTGTTTCGAAATGAGCCACTTGTCAGCTCGTAAAAGTGGATCATCAGAGACCGACAGGACTACTACAGCCGTTAGAGGTCCCTATGTGGATGTGGGAGAGCATCTCTATGGACTTTATCACGGGGTTGCCTACGTCGCAGAGGGGTCACGACTCCATTTGGGTAATTGTGGATAGGTTGACAAAAGTCGCTCATTTTCTACCCGTAAGGACAGACTACACTGCGGGACAGTATGCCCAGCTCTTTATTGCAGAGATAGTGAGACTTCACGGGGTGCCCTTAAATATCGTGTCTGACCGAGACAAGATATTTGTTTCACGGTTTTGGGAGAGTTTTCAGCAGGCCATGGGCACGGAGTTACGGTTGAGTACGGCGTACCACCCGTAGACCGATGGGCAGACCGAGCGCACAAATCAGATGTTGGAGGACATGCTACGTATGTGCACCATTGACTTTGAGGGTGGATGGGAACAGTATCTTCCACTGGTGGAGTTTGCTTACAACAACTCCTACCAGTTCACCATTGGCATGGCTCCATTTGAGGCGTTGTACGGTAGACCTTGTCATTCCCCAGCATGTTGGTTGGAGGTGGGGGACAACAAACTACTTGGGCCGGAAGTGATTCAGGATACTTCGGCAAGGATAGAATTGATTCGGAGTCGCATTCGGGTAGCTCAGGACACGCAGAAGAGCTATGCTGATATGAAGAGATTCTTCAGAGAGTTCCAAGTGGGGGACCAGGTTTTGCTCAGAGTATCTCCTATGAAGGGGATTATGCGTTTCGGGAAGAAAGGGAAGTTGGCACCGAGATATGTGGGACCATTTCCTATTATTGAGCGGATCGGACCGGTTGCGTATAGACTTGGGTTACCGGAGCATTTGCATCGGATTCACGATGTGTTTCATATTTCCTCGCTTAGGAAATACCTTAGAGATAATTTGGCTCATTCTCTCATTGTTGTGGAGGACATTGATCTCCAGCCAGATAGCTCCTACGAGGAGGGACCGATTGCTATTCGGGACCGAAGTGAGCGGAAACTGAGGTCAAAGATAGTTCCGTTAGTGCGTGTTCAGTGGCGACATCATAATGTCGAGGAGTCCACATGGGAGCGTGAGGATGAGATGCGCGAACGTTATCCAGAGTTATTCTTACCAGGTACTTTCTAGTTCTGAATTTCAGGACGAAATTCAGTTATTAGGGGGGAAGTATGTAATACCCCGTATTTTCTGTGATATTTATTTTTGGGGATTAATTGAATTAAATGTTTATTAATTGGAAATTAATACGGATTAAAATATTAACGAGACGTGAGTTAGTATTTTATTATAATGTGCATACTTGGCATTATATGAATATTGGTAATATTGAAATTGTCGTGAGATTTAAATACGGCAATTTGGGAATTTTGTTTGACGCGTGTGACCGCCACGTTATGGTATTTTATTTTAAAATTAAAAAGTGAATTTTAGTTCCATTAACCGTATGGTCATTTTGAGTGCGCCAACGCATCCGGAAGGGTCGAGATAGTCAGAAAATACTAGCCGGGAGTTTAGTTTGGGTCCCGGGGTATTTTTAGGCCATACCGGCATCATAAAGGGTATTTTGGTAATTTTGTATTTTTGGGAATTAAAAGTGACGAAAATTAGAAATAGAAATCTGACTTCTTCTTTAACCCACTAAACCCACTAAATACACTAAGAGACTTAATGGGCTACGGGAGAAGTTGAAATATAGTCCCAACTTACCAAAAACCAAACACACCTCCATTGTCATCAACCTTAGGAAGAACTTGTAGAGAGAGAGAGAGAAGGAAGAGAATTCTGCAGAAAGAGAGAGGGAGAACAACTTAACTTCAAGATTCAACACCAAATTCAGAGATAGATTAAGGCAAGTGGTTTAAACTCATTTGATTCAAGCTATGTTTTCCATGTTTAGGAATTTTCAAAATTTATTTTTGAAGATAATTTAGACCCATTAATTGGAAGTTAAAAGCCATGATTTATGTAGGAATTGCATGTAGTGATATTCTGGACGAATTATATGTTCTAAACAGAACCTTTGATGATTTAAAAATGGAGTTAGAAGAAGTTTAATGATGTTCTTGAATGGAAGAATTCTGGAAATTATTTTGATGTAGTTTTGATCTAAACTAAGCCTTTAAAGGATGAATTATGGGACTTAGAATGTTAATACTGTTGTAGGATGATAGTTTAATGTTATAGTAACCTTGCCTTGGAGTTTCATGCTTAAAAATGGAGTTTTGGGACGAAATTTTAACTGCAAAACGAAGCAGTCCGTAACAGACCTGGTGCGTTCGATCGATCGATGTTCTTCAGTCGATCGATCGACCACCATCGATCGATCGAAGGTAAAGGTCGATCGATCGACCTTCACAGAATGAGTAAAGTTTTTCCTTAATTTAATTTTAATGGTGTTAACCCTTGAATAATATTATTGGAGACATTGTGAATACCCTTAACCTTAAGGAAGACCAGTAGACATGATTATGAGATTGGACTTTATTGGAATTTAATTTGAGGAATTATTCTAAATTGATGAAATTCGTTCTGTGAGATAATATTTGGGTTAATAGTGCAAATTTGAATAATTTGATGGAATAAGGTTTGGGGCAGAAGTAAAGACCTTAGGTAATAAGATGTTATATGTGTGAATAATGGGAACTTAATAGTCCATTTGAGATAGGTTTTAAGTTTAAGAAAATACGATGTGAGACGTGTCGACGATTCAACCTTTATATTACCGAGAGACTTAAATTCTATAAAAATTGGAATAATGGCATAAGGAAGTAGAGTATACCTTTTTTAATGTTGAGATATCTAAGATGTGTGAATGCTTAGTATATGATTTTTACGTGTATGACATACCTACCATTCTTGCTATCAAGGGAGGTTTACGTTCGCTTAGGGCCTTCTAATCCTTGTGTGCCCGGATTTAGTTGGTACCTAGAGGACATAGTTCAAGGAGAACGACTTATTTGTGAGTTAATAAGCCCGCTGACTATGGAGCGTAGGTATGTACGTGACCACAGAGGCCTATGTTGAATTATGTTCGCCTCCATTTATGTGTGTGGTGGTTATTCCAACAATTCCTGAGAGATTCGGAATTTGTAATCCTTATGTACGTGATGTACCGGGATGGATAGCAGAGTATGTGTGCACCGTAGCTTAGCCTCGGGGTGCTTGTATTGTATATATATGATGTGAATAATATACGGTTAAAGGAAAAAGGAAATTGTTATGTTTAATTGTGAGTATAGTTATGGAAATGTTATGTAGATAAAAAGGGGAACTTATATCTATAAATGGTTTTGTAAATAATTGGGAATCCGAGAATTAAAGTAGAACTCTCTATTTTATTGTTAAGATTGGAAATTAAACGTGAACCGAGTAGTAGTGTTAGAAACTCTTTGGATAGTTACGAGATAACACATGAATGGGTACAGGAACGTTAGGAGTGCACAGTTAGACGAGAGGTGAGTATATCATGTGAGAGAACGTCCTAACATGTACTTTGCATATACTGTTTTAAATGTTTTTAAAGCACTTGCAGGTTTTTAAATATCTCCACATTCGGGCTCTGACCCGTTTGCTTTCAAATGTACTTTTTGTAAAACCATTTTAGGTGCCCAGCCACAAGGACACCATGCATAGGATTCTTACTCAGATGACGAGCTGTAGCTGTTTGTGGGAGCTACAGGGATTTTCTTTTAGACGCTTATATCATTTGGATTCCTTACTCAGTATTCCTCAGTTGTAGGGCATGTTGCCCAAATTCTATTAGATACATTTCCATTTCAGTTTTTCAGACTTTGGCATGTATTCATTCAGTATTCAGTATTTCGTTAGTTACTTCAGTTGTGGGATTATGTTGTGAGGAGTTTTCCTCCAGATTTACTTATATCATGTGACGGTTATTCTATTTACTTCATTATGGTGAATGGTGTTATTATTCTTCATTACACTTGTTGCATGTTAATTAGACTTTAATTAAAATTTGGCAACTTACTTTTTAAATACTAGGTGGTTAGTAATTATAAAATGTTTTCGACAGTGATGCTATTAACTGAGCCAACTTGGCGTTTTGATTTAATTTAATAAAGGAGTAGCTACCCGGTATTTAGTTAGTCGGGGTGTCACAATTGAGTGCCCTCTCTCCCTAAGAATGTTAGAGAGATAGAGGCAGCTCATTGGATTCATGTACTGTTGCTTTCCCAAGGGGGCTTACTTTTCCTCCAAATAATTTGTTCCTGCATTTCTTTGTTTATTTCAATATTGTCCCTGCATAGTGTTCGCCCAACATTTGGAAGATAGTCAATGGTGCCCATAGAATGAATAAACTTTATGGCATAAAATTAGGGCTCGCTGAAGTTTGTTTTTGTTATTCCTTCTCTCGAACGAGCTCTGGTCTTCTCTACCTCAAGGCCAGGAGTCCTGACATGGTATTGAAAGTTAATTTACCTGATTTCCGTAAGGACTACTAGCAAGATTGATTTCTTCTAGAAATTGAAAATTCTCCCCCCAGACTGAGGGGTCGAGGTCTTATAGATTCACTGTTCCATTTTATGGGGAAGAGTACATAGGTAGTCTTTAATATGCTCTTTCCATCTCCTTGTTAATGTGTGATTTTTTTGATACTTTCCTGCTTTCTTTTCAGTGAGGACAAAGAAATTAGAACCTGCCCTTAACCAGGTTCGAGCTTCCGAGCTAATTAAAGCTTGGAATATCAGGGAATCTTTGGTTGACGGTGAACATCCCTGGTCATCTACTTTTCTGCTCAAGTATAAGAACATCGGGTCCAATTTTATTATGAGGCCTGTGGACAACATTCCTAACTTAGATATTTTTGAAGAAGTTGTTGCCGATCCCATTCATCTGGACGAGGAAGAGAGCAGTTCTGAGAGTGATATCAGAGGAGGTGCTGAAGGTTGTTCTCATGAGGCGAGCTCCAGTAGTGACAGTTCCTTAAGCTCAGAAGAGATTTCTGGGGTGAAAGAGTTTTCAAGTACATCCAGCAGTTCTAGCGAGGAAATGGTTCCCCCTAGGAGAAACTTAATTCGTGATGATGATGATGATGATGAGGATGATGTGCTTCTTTCTTAGAGGTTGAAAAAGTAGAAATCCAGCAGTGGGGTTGTTTCCAATGGTTCTCAGTCTGCTGCTCAGGAGTAGGAGAAGAAGAGAAAATAAAAAGAGAAATTGAGAGAGAGATAGAGGAATAGAGAAGAGGAGACGAAGAAGACTGAACAGAAAAATAAGGTCGAGAAGAGGAAGAGGGTAGAGAAGGTGAAGGAGAGAGATGAGGAGAATGGAAGCAAGGACGAAAGTTGGGCAGGCCTTAGTGCCCGTGTCTGCATTCCCAGAGGGGGTCTCGATTGCCATCTCTCCCCAACTGGCCCTTGCGCTGTTTATCACCAAAAGGGTAATGGGAACTAACTAGTTAGCCTTGCAAGCGAGTCAGAGGCTAGCCTTGGTAGGTCTATTTCTTCTCTTTAACACGTGTAAAATTATGCTTACTGCTTTCTTCTAATGCCTTATTCTTCTTTGCAATTCGTGACTAATTTTTTCGTGCTCTATTACTCTCGCGAAGAGCTGGTAAATAAGAATGATGAGCTAGAGAAGCAGAATGCTGCTCTAAAAGGGAAGAGTATCGACCTTGAGTCCAGCTTAAAGGCTACTGATTCCGATCAGAGGTCTCCTGATCTGGCCCTCATTGAAGCCAATCGAGCGAGGGAGGCAACGGTCACATAACTGAACGAACTGCGGAAGGATTATGACTTAGTCTGCTCGAGCAAGATAGCGGTGGTGGAGGAGAATAAAGTGCTGGTGGAGAAGCTAAAGGAGAAGGACTCCGAGGCAGCCACCATTAAGGAAGATTCATATAATTTTGGGTGGGCTGCAGCATATGAAGATACCAAGGTTTAGATTGACTACATCAGCGGTCTGAATTTCAAAAAAGGCTGGAATAAGGCCCTCTTGGCTGTCGAGGTGGATGTTACTTCTCCCTTATTCGATGAGCATGATCCAAGCCCAAAGCCTATCGTAGATGAAGATCCTACCCCAGCCATCGAAGGTATTGACCCTATTTCTCAGTCAGAACCTGTTGATTCCCTTCCTGCTCGGGCGGTAGAAGTTGTCCCTACTGAGGGAGATTCCTCTACTGCTACTGATAAGGGGAAGCAACCAGCTTCTTCTGAACAAATCGAGGTCGCCAGCTAATCTACTCTTAGGATTGCTTTTGTGTTTTTAACTTATTTGTAATGCTCCTTTCTTATTATTAATGTACTCTGGTCCTTTATGTATGAATGAAAAGACTTTTTCCCTTAGTGTACTGATTTGTTTTATCCTTTACTGATCTTTTATGGCCTGTAGTTTATTGATGTGGATGAATATATACCGGCCACTTCTCGACTAGGCAGAATGCTTGGTCCTGATGTGAGTCCTCAAGTTCGCCAGACCTTTGTAAGATTTTACCAATTGATGCGATCGAGGAATAAGAGTTTCATAGATCAGACGGACCTCATTGCTAAACTGAAAGACAGGCTTCGGGAAATATAAGAGGTTGGAGCTTATGTTCAAGAGGTAGTGAACACTCTAAGATAAAGACTCCTCGATGCTACTGAGATTAACTAAGTTGAAGAAGTCCTGCAACCGGAAAATGATTCCTTAAGGACGGAAGTGTTGCGCCTTAGGGAGCATGCGTCGAGCACTGCACCTCGCGTTTTAAAGGGTTCCTCCTCATCAAGAGCTGGCATAGGACCAAGCGATGCTCCTCTGGTGTTGCGAGGTTCCATCCCATCGACTGTTTCGTAAGTTGGTACAGAAGTAAGAATCCCATCTAGGGAAATAGATGAGCTTCGTGAAGATGTCTATCGAGCATACATGATTGTTGTTGGGATCCAGAGGGATGTCACACGGCTGAGGCATCTTTTTAAGAGAGGACCTCGACGAGTATGGGCTGATGGTTATGACCAAGGTTGGGTAGATACTCCGACGAGGCTGACAGAGTTTGAAGAACTCGCATTTATGAGGGGATGGTTGAGTGCCCTCAGGGAGCTGCAAGTTCCAAGGAACTCAATACTCTGGTACCATCATGAGATCTATCCTTACACTTTAAGGCCTAACCCCTTAAGGAGGGATGATCAGTGGATCCCTATCGATGCCATTCCCTGGTAGCTGTTAGAGTCAGATGCGAATGAGGTCGAGGAGGGATTATCTCCTCATTCAGATGACGGTCGAAGAGCTCAAGTGGATGATTATCTTGTTCAGAGGCTATTTTACTAGTTATAACTCTGCATACATACGTAATGAAGCAGTGTAATATTGACGTTTTGTACGTTCTTCGCTTAATAATCTTGGGCCTCTCGTGGACGACTAGATTGGTAAGTTTGCATTGTTAAGTAAGTGTCCCTCCAGTCCAGTATGCTTATGAGATAACATTCTGCCTTACTTTACCTTTTAGGTCATATCGTCATACTCCCTTAGGCCTAAGTGTGGAAATTGACGAGGACACACCTGGTGTTGGATGTTTTATCCGATCAGGGTTTTGTTAACCAAACATTGTTTGGCGACCAATTTGACTTGGCCGAATTGTCTAAGGATCTCCTGTAGGGATTAATATATTTCCAGGGGCAATGCTAGGAGGTTGTTTGTGCTTCATAACAAAAACCTGAGGAGGGTGTTTTCCCTGCTATGGTGTACTGAGTAGTGTGTCTGTCACTTGGAAAGGGTGTGCAAGTTATAAAGTTCATATATTAGTTAACTGACACCTCACAGAATGCAACTTCTGAACAACTTTTATTAATCACAAGTAAAAGACGAAAGAAAAACTAAAAATAGAATATCATAAGATTGGTCGCATTCAATGCTTGGGGTATTTCTCTGCCCTATAGCGTTTCTAAGTGATAGGCTCCTTACAGATCATCTCTTGTTATCTTGAATGGTCCTTCCAGTTTGGCCCTAACTTTTCGTCTGATGGTTTTACTGCACTTCCAAGGACTTTCCTTAGGACATAGTCTCCAACTCGAAATGCTATTGGATTGACCTTTTTGTTATAGTGTTTTTCGAGCTACTGTTGATAGTTTGCTAGTTTCACTAAGGCAAGTTCTTTGCATTCGTCGGTTAGGTCGAGTTCAGCGAGCAATGTTGCATCGTTATGATCCTGGTCGACAAGGGTGGACCTCATAGTTGGTAGGCCTGCTTCCAATGGGATGACCACTTCCATTCCATACGTTAGTGAGAATGGGGTTTCCCTCGTTGGCCAACGTGGGGTAGTGCGGTAAGCCCACATAATATGCGGTAGTTCGTTCACCAATGCGCCTTTAGCTCGCTCTAATCATTTCTTTAACCCATCGATCACCATTTTGTTGGAAGCTTCAGCTTGATCGTTGCTCTGAGGATACGCTACCGGGCTGAAATAGTGCCTGATCCCGTATTCATTACAAAAGTTATGGAAAGGGTCAGTCTCGAACTGTGTTCCGTTATTAGTGATGATGGTTCTGGGGATTCCAAAATGGGTAATAATGTTTTTACATATGAATCTCATCATATTTGCATCTCGAATGTTTGCCAGTGGCTCTACCTCGATCCATTTGGTGAAGTAATCCATAGCGACCAACAGATACTTACGGTTGCCAGTAGAGGTAGGAAGTGGTCCTACGATGTCCATTCCCCATTGGGCTAAAGGCCAGGGGCTGGTGAGTGATCTTAGGTCGCTGGAAGGTTGGTGAACCATAGGAGCATGTAGTTGACATTTCTCGCATTTGCGAGCGTACACTACCAAATCTTTTTGCATGTATGGCCACCAGTAGTCTTCCTTCATAGCTCGAAAAGCTAGTGATCTTCTTCGAATATGGCTTCCACAGATTCCTTCATGGAGCTCATGTAGAATTTTCTTGACATCCCTTAGGTGAACACATTGTAGGTAAGGGCCGAAGAACGATCTCTTATACAGCTTGCCCTCAGGACATAAGTGACAGTGAGCAACCTTGACTCTTATCTGATGAGCGGTTTTCCTATCACTTGGAAGTGCGCCATCTTTCAAATAGTCCCTTAAAGGGGCCATTTAACTGGGTGCTGACTCAATCTAGAGCACATGTTCCACGCCTGGAAGGTCATCGCTCTGGTTAATGCTCGGATGAGCAAGGAAGTCGATGGGGATCGTTATTTTCAAGTCGGAATAGATTATCGAACTCAGGGCCGCTAGGGCATCAGCATGGTTGTTATGTCCTCTGGGAAATTACTGGACACTGACTTCCTCGAAGCTGACCATTAGCCTATTTGCCAAGGCAAGGTAGGCCGCTGCTCTTTCATATTTTGTGTTGTATTCCCCACTTATCTGATTGAAGACAAATTATGAGTCATCGAACAACTGTAACTGCTTTGCCCCTAAAGTGTGTGCCTTCTGGAGGTCGGCTATCAAAGCCTCATACTCTGCCTCATTGTTGGAGGCTTCAAATCCAAGCCTGATTCCCTATTCGAGGATCTTAACTTCTAGAGTAACAAGCACAATGCCTACTCCTTCCCCCTTGAGTTGGAGGCTCCATCAACAAATAATTGCCAAACTCCCTCTATTGCGTGATTCTCTCTTTACTCTATGGGTTGAAATTTGTCGAGAGGATGCTCGCCTGTGAATTCAGCTATGAAATCAGTAAGGACTTATCCTTTTACTGTATTCCTTGGTTGAAATTGGATGTCAAGTCGTCCAAGATCGACCGACCATTTAGTCAGTTTGTCTGACAAATCCGCTTTCCTCATGATCGCTTTAAGGGGATGCGATGTAAGGACGATGATGGTGTGAGCTTCAAAGTAGTGTTTCAACTTCCTTGAAGCTATTACAAGTGCGAAGGAGAGCTTCTCTAGTGGTAGGTATCCCTGCTCAGCCTCTAATAAGGTCTTGCTCGCATAATAAATGGGGTGCTGGATTCCTGCTTTCTCGCACACTAGCGCAGAACTGACGGCGTGGTTGGAAACGACGAGTTATAAGTACAAGGAATCTTTTTCTTGAGGTTTGACGAGCAGGGGTGGGGAGCTAAGGTAAGCCTTAAGCTCATTCAATGCTTGCGAGCAATCTTGATTCCATTCTACTGTCTTACTTCTCTTCAAGAACTGGAAGAATGGTTTTCATTTCTCGGAGGACTTCGAGATGAAATGGTTCAGGGCAGCGAGCATGCCAGTGAGCTTCTGTACGTCCCGTATTGTGGGAGGGGGCTGTACCTTATTGATTGAATCAATCTAGTATGGATTAACCTTGATGCCTCTCTTACTGACCAAGTACCCAAAAAAATTTCCTGACAGGACAACAAAAGAACACTTGCTCGCGTTGAGCTTCATTCAGTATTTCCTGAGGATTTCGAAGGTTCTCGATAGGTCTGAGAGGTGATCTTTTTTGTTCCTGCTCTTGATGAGAATATCGTCGATGTAGACTTCCATGGTGTCTCCCATTTGGTCTTTGAACATCTTGGTGACCAGCCGCTAATAGGTTGCCCCTGCATTTTTGAGCCCAAAGGGCATGACTTTGTAACAGTATAATCCGACGGTGGTGATGAATGTTGTCTTATCCTGGTCTGGTGCATATAGAGGGATCTGATGATACCCCAAATATGCATCCAGAAAACTCATTCTTTTGTGAGCTGATGTGGCGTCTACCAATTGGTCGATTTTTAGGAGAGGGAAACTGTCTTTAGGGCATGCCCTATTAAGGTCAGTGAAGTCAATGCAGACTCTCCATTTCCTGTTACTCTTTGTGACTACTACTGGGTTGGATAACCATTTAGGGAATTGAACCTCCCGTATGGATCATGCATCCAACAATTTTTCAACTTCTTTTTCTATGGCTTTTGCCTTCTTGGGCACAGTTTGTCGTGCCTTCTGTGTGTTAGGTTTAAAAGTGGGGTCAACATGCAACCGATGACAAACCACACTGGAATCAATTACAAGTATCTCATATGGTTCCCACACGAAAACATCTACGTTTGTTCTCAACAGAATCGTCAATTCCTTATTTTCTTGATCTGTGAGAGAAGCTCCAATCAAGAATATCCTGTCCTTCTTGATACCACCAATTGTAACTTCCTCCACATTTTCAACGATCGGCTCAGAGGGGAGGAGACTGGTCTCTTCCACTTCGGGTCTTTTGTACCTTAACTGCTATTTTGAAGGTATCAGACCTTCTTATTCCTCGACCTTCTCATTGGGATTTTTGGCCTTCTTCTATGGTCTTGGGCGGATGGACGCTATGAAGCACCTTTTTGCCATCACTTGATCACCATGGATATCCATTACTCCTTGCTCAGTCATAGATTTGAGTTTCTGATGGTAGGTCGAGGGGACTGCCTTCATTATATGTAGCCATCCTCTACTGAGGATAGCTTGGTACGGCGAGTCGATGTCGACTACTAGAAACTCAATCATTTTGGAGATACTTCCTGCTTTTACTAGTAGCACAATCTTTCCTAATGGAATGGCCACTTTTCCAGTGAAGCCAACTAGAGGGACAATGGCTTCCTTCAGGTCGACGACGCTCAGCTTTAATTGTTTGAATAGGTCGAGATACATTACCTCGGATGAGCTTCCTTGGTCGACGAGCAACTTATCGATGTCATAGTTGGTTATCCTGAGCGTAATGATCAAGGTATTATGATGTGGGTTTCTCACTCCCACCAGATCGTCATCTGTGAACACGATATGTTTACTATAGTTGATGTCATCTGCTCACCAACGTTTTCCTAATTGGGTCTTTGCTGGATTGATCTGAAAAGCTTGCATTACTGTTGTAAGCTTTTTTACCTCCATCCGAGCTGAATTCCCCTGAATAAGCTTCATATTAGATGCCCCATGAATTACAGCGAATTCATGGCCAGCATCGTCTTCGAGTACGTTGACAGGTCTTGTTTCTCCATTGGTAGCAACTTTCTCTGTCTTCTTCTCTACAAACTCGTTCAGGTGCCCAGACTGGGCCATTTCTTCGAGGTGGGACTTAAGATCTTTGTAGTGATCAGTCTTATGTCCTCCCTCTTTATAAAAAGCGCATCTCAGCGCGTTGTTTCTCTTTGAGGGATCTCCTCCCATCTTTTTGGGCCACTTAATAAATGGCTCATCTTTGATCTTCGCCAGAATCTTGTAAATTGGTTCTTTGAAGACAGTTTTGACTGCCTGCAATTCTTTTAAAATATCATTCTTATTGTCGTTCTTAGAGCCATTCTTGCCCCCATTCTTGTCTCCTTTCTTCTGGTTCTCATCTTTGTTGTTGCCTTTGGCAGCGATCTTAGTTCGAATGTTTTCCCCTATGCTGAGGCGGGTCACATCCTCCACTTTAGTGTACTTCTCGATGCGAGCCATCAGGTCGTCGCGTAGTCTCAGAGGCTCTCTTAAGGCGTATTTTTCATTGTTAGTAAAGCATCTATTCTTTTGGTATGGGAGCTACTAATAATGAAGCGGGCCGTAAAGAGCTTAACCAGGGACTCAAAGCTCCTGATAGACCTGTGAGGGAGCCATTCGAACCATTTTTGCGCCACATCATGCAGGCTCGAGGGAAACATCCAGCACATCAGTGCATCCCGATGGTTCCAAAGAGTCATGACTTGCTTGTACTTCCCAACGTGATCAATGGGGTCAGTTTTTCCCTCATAAATCTTGAATCTCGGAATAACAAATTTCTTGGGGGCTTCTTCTTCTTATATTTTCCTTGAGAAAGGGGATTTCATCTGGGTCTTGAGAGCTCTTCTAGCAAGCTCCCTGGTCGATCTTGCACCGCGATGTGCTGGGTGTTGGTCCATCTCCCTTCGGACCAAATTTCGTATGTTCTCATTGCTGCGAGCTGGGCTCCTGTATTGGAGAGTTGGTCACTGGTGCTTGAGAGAGTCATCGCTTGACTCGTTCTTCTCACTCTTTTGGGATCCACGCCTAGGGCTTCTTCCTCGGCTGCGAGACTTGCTCGCCTAAGGGCTAGAAGTGCGGTATGGACGTCGCCTTGTGCTGCGTTGGAGATTTTCTCCATCCTTTATAATTTCCTTTTGAGGCGATCATTCTCAGCCTCCTGCTTGCGAGCGAAATCCCTTTGCTCTTGGAGCCTTGCCTCATGGGGATCAATTCGTCTGGATATTTGAGTGGACTTTGCTGGTCCTTGTCTCTCTTCTGAGGCTGGACTCTCTGGGCGAGCCCTCTGATTTGAACGCCAAACTTCAGATCTGATCCTGCGAGGGGAAGGTTATTCTTGGATATCTCCTGCCTGAGAGGCATTACTACTGTGACCAGACATTTCAAACTTCTTTGTTGGTGTGGGCTTTCTCAAGGAAGACAAACGTTCCCACAGACGACGCCAATTGCGGTGACAATTATATTCAACACAAATAAATGAGAAAAGCGCAATTACCAAGACAAATAAAGAACATAAGATTCCAATCACGCAACACAGTAATGTATGTGGTTCAGCAAGAATGCCTACGTCCACGGTGGTGCAGTAAGTATTATTTCTATATACTCCGTGGAGCGTTTACAGAGAATACAGTGCGAGCCTCTTGCCCCAGGCTTAAGGTTGATTATATACATGTTTATCTTCGGGGAGTGGGGGTGTTGGTCTCCCCCACATCAATCTTTTTCTCCTGGAATATCTCTATATGAGATCCTAGGAGAAGACTAAGTCATAACGGAATTTAGTTAAGGTGCAAAGGGTCCGAGCTTTGGGCTGTTTTTATTAGGCCACTCGCCCGGGCCCATGATGAAAAATTCGGGTACCCACAAGACGCGTACTTACAAACAATGAACAACGGGATACCTCCCCATAGCGCTAAGTTTAATGTCTTCATCCAGACTGATCGGAACTCACCCTAAGAGTAAGAACTATGAAAGCACGGGGTGGAAGAAAAATGGGGTGATGAGAATCACCCCCAAACATGAGGTCAATGCACTTGTATATCAAAGTGCATCACTCGATGCAAAGCATCGGTTGACCATGGGTGGGTGGATACGAGGGTACATGGAGGAAGGGTAAGGCTGAGGGTGAACAGGCACCGGTCACAGGCCTTATTGAGCGTAAATGTGAGGGAAACAAGGGCCCTATAAGAATGGTGATCAAGTTGGTGGGTAGACAGAAGGGTTTGACAATAATAATGGGGCGGGCCTCGTAGAAAGTGTCCGACCATTCTATAAATTGACGATGATAATGGTCACGCCGTGACATACCAGGGAGCAGTAGATGGAAAAATTCAACACCACAAGGAAGTGGTGTGCATAGAGTAACACGCTCGGTGTCACGAAAGATAAGAGTAACACAAATACTCTCATAGATAGTGGTGTCAATGAAAAATGCACAAATGGGATCGTGGAGTACTAGGGCGAGGATGGATGTAGGTGAGGACCTAAATATGTAGATGGGAACAGGTGAGGTGCAATAACAAAGTCAAAATCAAGTGGTGGGGTGGAAGGGACAGTGGGTGGATCGGTTGGGACAAAGGGTGGGGGAAGATGATTTAACTCGCGAGTAGGAGAAACACACTTCTCATAAGTATCAGAATGATCCTTAAGGGAACTCGTAAGAGGAGGTGTGAAAGTGAACGAGGGAGTGATCAACTTATCCACCCGAGATTCTTCATCCGAAGTGATGGAAAAATGTAGCGAGGCTTCCAAAGTCGAGATAGATGGATCAACAGTAATATCTGACTCAACGGGAGTCAAGAAAGGTGGGACAGCATGCATATCTAGATCGATAGAAACCATCTCGGGTCCAATATCAAGAAAATGGTGAGCACTCATAGCCGGAGCTAACCTGGGATGAAGGTGTTCATCGGGAACACACACAAAAGGGTCAAAAGGTGTAGACTCGGGCATAATTATGGATTCGGTGGAAGGGGAAAGGTGAAACTCAATGGTGGGTTTGAAAGGATAAGGCGGTGTGGGATCAGTCTCACTGTCAATGGATATGTCTGAAAGAGTGCGCATGCATTCCAATAGAGATATTATTTAATTAGACACAGTTTTACCCAATTAAACCCTAAACATACAACTAGGTGTGATTGAATACGATGTAAAACATGCTAGTACGATCAAACACACACAATTGAGGAAAAATCCCCCAAAGGGGAAAACCCATTCATTTTCATTATAATATTGTAACATATAATTTCTCGGATTACAATGAAAATACAGTGACACAGAGTTACCTGCAGGCGTCGGATCTGTAGTCGACGGCTGGAAGTTTCCTTTTCCAGGAGGGCAGCAATGAAGAAGAAGGATGGTCTTCTCCACAAGGGTATGAATAGACACACAAATGTGTTCTTGGGTTGCAAACAGATTCACAAGGGTTTGGCTTTGTGGTGTGAATCAAACAAGAGTATTGGGACTCAAAACTATGAAGACTTAGAGTTTTAGGAATCTGAAAATCGTCTATGAAAGTCTTGAAAAACAAACCCCCGAAGTTGGTTTATAAAAGAAAACATGGGCCGAAAATAACTGAACACGATCTGCACGATTTTATCCCAGGCGGACCGATCCGGATCTGAGGCGAATCGGTCCGAGGTTGGACCGGTTCATTTTTGAAAATGTTCTCTTCGGTTCGAATTAGATCCGGGGTCTACTGGTTCAAGAGCAAGGCAGATCGGTCCGGATAGAGGGCGAATCGATCCGGGGGCGGACCGATTCTTTTTCCAAATGAGCTGATCGGTCCGGGGAAGATCGATTCCTTTTTAATACAGGTGGACCGATCCGTCTATCCAGAATTTTGATTCCTTCCATTGGATTCTTTGATATTCGGATCTTTTGATGATGATGCTATCTTGAATTTCTTCAATGATGTAACGGCGTATGACATAAAATAGAAAATGGACAAAAATGTCCTTACAAATCTCCCCCTAGGTCAACCGGTACAAACATAAAAACAAACATACGAATTATCAAATATCAAAATTCCTATACAAATCTACCCTTCCATGAACCCAAAACTAGAACGATACAAATGAATAAGACTTCATCATTTGCTCTTCGAATCTTGAGGAATCTCAACACTTTTCTCATCAGGGTGTGCAATTCAGAGATCATCAAAGAAATACCTACACACATGAGACAAAGCAAAATACCAAGTGACATATCGAGTTTGAAATGAGATACGCATAGATACCAAATTATGATGAACTTTATCAAATCTCAAAAACTCAAATCAAAACTCCCCCATAATGATAATTCTTTCTCTCACTTTTTATGATGTCCCCAAATGGACAAAAAAAAAAGAAATTAAGCAAGCAAAGCTAGGGTGTCACAAGGAATAAACTACTATTTTTTATTTTTCAAAATTTTCTTACAAAACAAACAAAAATCACACCATGAGCGAACACAAAACAACCAAGTCGATGATAGATGAAATGAATGGGTGTGATCAAGTTCGATAGGAAAATCAAGGCATACAAACATGACATATTTGCACGATGAATATCGGATACTTCTAACGAATGAACTCAAATGCTTCCTTTGGTGTAACAAAAATGGAAATAAGAGAGATTTACTCTATCAAATCAACAAATCAAAGCTCACAGTGATTTTCACACCAATAACATCCAAAACGATTTCGTGCTTTTTCAGGACTTTTAAGGAAGTGCAAACCAGTTTAAATTCTTCAACCAAACTCCCTCATATATATTTTTTGTAGAGGTAATCTAAATTCTCAAACTTTAGAGAAGTGATGGTGAAACCTAATGGCCCATAGTTGGCATGTATTGCTTTTTATTGCCTTTAAATTTTTTCGGGCTCTTTTAACCTCTTTGGACCTCGGATAGTAAAATTCCTCCTTTTTTAGGTCCTTCCTCATTTCCAATAATCACACAGTCTCACCAAAATGGTTTTTACATCCATTCCAATCTTGTCAAGTTTTATCGCATATTGTACGTTGTATAGACATAATTGAGATGGAAACACTCAAGTCAATACTAGATAGACAAGTACAATAATCAAATATAGCCGTGCATCTGTGCAATAAAGGAGATAGGAGTCAAATATGTAGAAAGATATCACTAATCACATCTCAAAGACTCCAAAACAATGTAAAGCACATGGATGAAATGATGTAGCATCTCAAATCTCTATCAAAAAGTCACATGGATAAATGGAATGAAATTGTGACTCGACTATCTTAAATGCTCATCCATAAATGGTGCAAATAAAAAAAAACTTTTTGTTTTTTTTTTAAATTTTGTTAAAAATAAAATCTTTTTGAGCTTTTCTAAAAAAAATTATAAAAAGAAAATCTTTTTGGATTTAAAAAAAAAAACAAAAAAAAAAAAAAACATATGATACAATCTAGCAATAGGCATCAGATGATATTAGAAAAAAATGCATCCTATGCTAGACACGGACCAACCCTTCAGTCAACTGTGAAAATCCCCAAAGACTTCCTAAGACTCTAGAACCTAAGGGCATCTAAAGGTTTTGTGAAAATATCAACTAACTGATGGTCGGTGGGAACAAAACTCAAGGATACAACTTTCTCCTCAACTAACTGACGTATAAAGTGCTCGCGTATCCTGATTTGCCTTGTGCACGAATGCTGGACTGGATTGCGGGATATGTGAATCGCGATCATTTTATCACAAGAAATGGTCATAGTGTCCTTTGAAATCCCATAATCCTCCAACATCTGCTTCATCTACAAGAGTTACGTACAACAACTCCCGGCGGCGATGTACTCATCCTCCGCAATGGACAAAGAGTTGAAATTTTTCTTCTTGCTCAACTAGGAGACAAGAGCGGAACCAAAATAGAAACACCCATCAGAAGTTCTCCTACAACCATCTACATCCTCGTCCCAATCGACATCCGAATAGGCGGACAAACGGTCATCGGTATCAAAGGAATACCAAATACCATATGAGAGAGTTCCACTCACGTATTTGATAATATGTTTTAGAGTGAGTAAGTGTGAATCTTTTGGGGATGCCTGATATCGCGCACAGACTCCAACACTAAAGGCTATGTCAGGACGACTGGCAGTCAAGTATAGAAGACTACCTATCATACTCCGATACAAGGTTTGCTCTACGTCCTTGGCTGAAGTGTCCTTACTAAGCTTGATAGAGTACTCATAGGTGTACGTGCATGCTTAGCGAAGTTTGAACCAAATTTCTTTACTAGGTCTCTAGCATACTTGGATTGGGAGATGAACATCCCATCCTCTAGCTGACGAACCTGGAGACCAAGGAAGAAAGTAAGCTCACCAACCATGCTCATCTCAAATTCACTTTTCATCTCCTCTTCAAAGTGATGAGCATATTGAGAGCATGTGGATCCAAATACTATGTCATCCACATAGACCTGGGCAACCAAAATAGTACCGTTATTTCTCCTGATGAACAACGCCATATCAACTCCCCCTCTCTTGAAGACACGAGCTAAGAGATAGGAAGTAAGCCTCTCGTACCAAGCACGGGGTGCTTGCTTCAAACCATACAAGGCTTTCCTCAAATAGAAGACGTGCTCTAGGTTCTGAGGGTCTTCAAACCCTTTTGGTTGTTCCACGTAAACCTCCTCCTGTAGAATGCCATTCAAGAAGGCACTCTCGACATCCATTTGATATAACTTAAAGCACAGATGACATGCGATGGAGAGTAGTAAGCAGACGGACTCAAGCCTCACAACAGGAGAAAATGTCTCCCCAAAGTCTACACCCTCTATCTATGTGTTGCCTTGAGCGACCAACCTAGCCTTGTTTCTGATTATGGTACCATTTTCATCCTTTTTATTCTTGAATATCCATAGGGTACCTATCACATTCATCTCACTAGGTCGGGGGACTAGTTCCTAGACATTGTTATTTTTAAACTGAAGCAACTCATCCTGCATAGAAGATATCCAGTGTTCATCCTTGAGTGATTCTTTATGATTCGGGGGCTCAACTTTGGACGTGTAGAAAAAATGGCTAACAACATTATCTAGTTGAGCACGAGTTGGATCCCCTAAAATGAAGGCAGGGTCATGACTCTCGCGAACCCAATAAGGTGTGTCCCCTAACACAGGAGTAGGGTCCACAAAGAGTGGTAAGGGACAAGTAGATCACTGTTAGAAGAGTCCTCATCCTCACACTGAAGGTTAGGATCAATAACCGTTGGAGGTTCGTCATCTTGCACGGTGACATTTATTGATTCCATAACCTTTGAGCTCTTCAGGTTAAAAACCCGGTACGCTATACTATTCGATGAATAGCCTAACAATATTCCCTCGTCGCTTTGGGAGTCAAACTTTCCTAATTTCTCTCTATCCCGTAGGATGTAGCATTTACTCCCAAAAACACGAAAATATGCAAGGTTGGGTTTCTTGCCAGTCCACAATTCATAAGGTGTCTTAAGTGTGTGTGGAAATAGATAAACCCTATTCACCGTGTGGCATGCAGTAGACAGTTCCTCTGCCCAAAATCTCATAGAAACATTACAACCTAGAAGCATAGATCTAGCCATTTCCTGGATCGTCCTATTCTTTCTCTCAATAATACCGTTTTGCTGAGGAGTCTTCACAGCAGAAAACTCATGTTTGATCCCAAGGCTATCACAGTAGAGATCTACTTTTTCTTCCTTAAATTTTGTGTCGTTGTCACTATGTATCCGGTTAATAGTGACTCCGTGTTGATTTTGCAGGACACGACATTTAGTCGTTAAAAACTCAACAGCATCGGATTTCTCCCTCAGAAAGCCTACAATAGAGTATCTGGAGAAATCGTCTACCATCACGAGGATATACCTCTTACCACCCAAACTCTCAGTACGAGTAGGGCCCATAATATCCATTTGAATCAGCTCAAGTACTCAGGAGGTGGTAAGGGAATGCAACTTCCTATGAGGGCTCCGAATTTGCTTTCCCAACTGACAGGGTCCACAACCCGTGGAAGTTGACTTTCTAAGAGATGGTAAGCCACGTATTAGGTCCTTTTTGACTAAACGAGTCAAATCTCTAATGTTCACGTGACCTAGACGTTGGTACTACAAATCCATAGGAGTGATCGTGGCGCTGTTGCAGACAAGTGAGGAAATGGGCATAGTCCCATAGAAATTATCCTCGGTCCTCACCCCTTGCATTAAAAATTTACCGGCTTGATTGTAGACATTACACACGTCCCGGTCAAACTTTACTGAAAAGTCAGTGTCGCACAGTTGGCTAATGCTGAGAAGGTTTTCTTTCAAATCTTTGACGTACAAAACATTCTCTAGATTAGGAAATCCTGGTAACTGTACAGTACCTCATCCTACAATGATAGACTTTCTCCCATCTACAAAGGTGACTCTACCTTCCTTATATTCCTTTAGGTAGGTAAAAAATGAGACATCAGCTGTCATCTATCTAGAGCACCCACTATCAAAATACCACTATGAGGTATTATGAGCTTTGAGAGCAACATGAACAACAAGGGCTTTCTTATCTTTCTTAGGCACCCAAGAAGTAGTAACCTTATATTTACCCTTGTTGTTGTTGGTTTTATCCAGAATGTGAGAAGCATTCACTGACGGCAAAGACACCCGTTGGAATTCCTCCATTAAACTCTGTGATGTAGCGGCTAAAAACTCAACACTCTCTCTCAGACTGGCAAGCTCATCAGTATGTCGTGGTGGAGCAAAAGTACGTCGTGTCCGACCCAAACTATAGCAAAACTCCCTCAGGTGGCCTTTTCTTTTTCAATATGTACAAAAGAACACAGTTTGAGGCGGACCTTGGTTTTCTTTCCTTGGTCGAACTCTCCTTCGTGATATTTGGTGATGGCCATAAGGAGTTGTAGTAAACTCATGGACTGGTCCAGGTGCAATTTGAGACGTGGAGGCACCATCATAACCAATTCCCTGCCTATCACCAAAACCTAAAGCGGGGCCGAGGATCATCTTTCCCATCTTCCCAGATCTGTCCTCGATTTGTACCTTGACTTCCCGTGCTTTCTCAAGATCATGAGTAAGCTGGGGTACAAGGGCTTCAAGTTTCTTCCGAGTCTCCACGGAGGTATGAAGCTCACTCGTAAGACTAGCCACTTATTTAGTCATGTCCCCTCTCTCTTTCTCAAAACAACTCTCTCTCTCTCTAAACAGGCTTTCTTTCTCAAAATAGGCAGACTCTCTCTCTCTCAAGGTAGTGCAGGTGGAGGAATCTCTCTCTATCGCTTTTCTTAAATCGTCCTCTAAAGCGGTTCCTAAGAACTAACGCTTTGTTATGCTTTTTAGTTTTAAAAGACTCAGAATATAGCTCGGCGTAGGCGCGTTAAAGGTCACTCTCACTCTCACTTGTGTCATCCTCCCCCTCACTCACATCGATCTCACTATCGAGGTGTCCCTGTGATGCATCATCCTCATCGTCGTGAGGAGTACTAGAAGTGCTCACATGACTATCCATGAATGCGATGAAGTTAAAATCATGCGGTGACTCGTCTTCGGAATCCACCTACTCGACCTCACTATCGTCACTAAGGGTAGCATTAAGGACAACTCTGCCGTTTTCTTTGTTCAGCCTAGTAGCACACTCAAAAGCTCTATGACCCCTACCGTCGCACTCAAAGCATCTCTCACTTTCTTTCTTAGGAGGATCTTTAAAAACCTTTTCATTTTTCTTTTCAAAGTTATTTTTCTCAAACTTCTTTTTATCTTTAAAATTACCATTTTTCTGAAATTTGAGAATTTTCTAGAAATTTTTAGCAAAAAGGGCCAAATCATCAAGTCAAAATCACACCCACACTCAGAATCTGACATATCTGTCTCTCTTTTTCTAGATGACTCTCCCCTCTTTCTTGCCGACCCCTCACTGTTTCTCTCTTGGGCATTAAGTGCAATTCCCTTATCTTTAGGCTTAGCGGTTTTAGGAAACATATCAATTTCATATATTTGCAAGTCTCCTACAAGTTCCTCCAATTTTAGCGTATTTAAATTACCCATAGAATTTGGCACAGTGACTTTTGGGATAAAACGCTTAGGCAGAGAACGAAGAATTTTTTTAACAACTCTAGCATTAGGAATATGTTCACCATGATTAAAGCTAGTATTAACAATGTCAGAAAGCCTAGCATAAAAATAATCAAAACATTCAGTTTCATACATGGTGATGGTCTCAAATTGAATTGTTAAATTTTGTAGTTTAGACTCTTTCACAACATTAGTACCTTCATGGGTAAGATGCAAAACATCCCATGCCTCTTTTGACGTGGTGCACATCATTATACGTCGGAACTCATCAGGAATGATGGATCCAAAAATGACACTTAACCCTTTAGAATTGAATGACGACCATTTAAATTCTTCTTCCAAACAAGAGGTGATCGGTTTTAAATTGGTCACGTTTTCAACAGTGACGGAGGGAGGTGTCCGCCCTCTTTCTACCAAAATCCAGACATGTTCATCAATGGCTTTTAATGCAGATCTCATGCGGTCTTTCCAATATGCATAGTTTGTCCCGTCAAAAACTGACATTCTATTATATAATTTCTCCATTATGAACACACTCGTTTTCAAAAATCAATTTTTCTGAAAATTGATATTTAGAAAAAATATTGCAAAAAATTACACGGTAAAGTTGTGTAACCGGCTCTGATACCAATTTGAAAGAGTGCGCATGCGTTCAAATAGAGATATTATTTAATTAAACATAGTTTTACCCAATTAAACCCTAAACATGCAACTAGATGTGATTGAATACGATGTAAAACATGCTAGTACGATCCAACACACACAATTGAGGAAAAATCCCCCAAAGTGGCAAAACCATTTATTTTCATTATAATATTGTAACATATAATTTTTCGGATTACATTGAAAATACAGTGACACAGAGTTACCCGCAGGCGTCGAATCTGTAGTCGGCGGCTGGAAGTTTCCCGTTCCAGGAGGGAAGTAATGAAGAAGAAGGACGGTCTTCTCCACAAGGGTAAGACCAGACACACAAATGTGTTCTTGGGTTGCAAACTGATTCACAAGGGTTTGGCTCTATGGTGTGAATCAAATAAGAAACTTGGGACTCAAAAAGATTACGACTTAGAGTTTTAGGAATCTGAAAATCGTCTATGAAAGTCTTGGAAAACAAACCCCCAAAGTTGGTTTATAAAAGAAAACCTGGGCCAAAAATAACTGAACACGATCTGCATAATTTTATCCCAGGTGGACCGGTCCGGATCTGAGGCGGATCGATCCGAGGTCGGACCGATTCATTTTTGAAAGTGGTCTCTTCGGTTCACATTCGATCCGAGGTCTACTGGTTCAAGAGAAAGGTGGATCGGTCCGGGTAGAGGGAGGATTGGTCCGGGGGTGGATCGATTCTTTTTCCAAATGAGCGGATCGGTCCGGGGCGGACCTGTTCCTTTTTAAATTAGGCGGATCGGTCCGGTTGTCCAGAATTTTGATTCCTTCCTTGAATTCTTTGATATTCAGATCCGTTGATGATGATGTTATCTTGAATTTCTTCAATAATGTAATGGCGTATGACATAAAATAGAAAATGGATAAAAATGTACTTACAATGTCAACACTATTATCAACTTGGGTCCCGGACCACTGGGTGGTCGCAACATTAAGATTCTCAGGAGGATAGGGTTGATCACACTCAAAATTAGTGGCACAAGACGATACAACATCGTCCCATGCGGGGTCAATAATGGGTTGACTTTGGGTGGAATCCATCTCGTTCGCACACTCAAAATCATATAATCTTTGTTCAAGCCTTTTAAGTGATTCAGTTTGAGATTGAAGAGTGTGCGCAAATTTGTGCAAAAGACTTTTGAGAGAGGATGTGCAAGGTGGTGGTGAAGTTCTGGAGGGTTGCGACGGTAGTGGAGGTAGACACAACTCCCTATGGATAGGACTGTATAGAGAATACTCGAAAGAAGTGTGTGGAGTGAGGCCAAGTTCATCATACACGAAAGGAGCGCCTTCGTGATAGACAAATGGTTGAGTCACATGGGGTGCGTAGTGAGAGAACTGATCGTGAATGAGTTCACAAGGTGGCAATGATGACTGTTGGAAACCATAAGGATCCACAATATGACGTTGGGATTCGTATTGCATGGAAGGGTGATCAGGCCTCCATGAAGAGCTTGGGTATTCATACTCCTCGACATTGGATAGGTCGTGAGAATACGGCGAGGGTGGTTCCAAAACAGTGTCATATGGACGAACATGTTCCATGGTGGGGTCAGATGGAGAGAATACAAATGGACACTCATGGGACAAATGGTCCACCAGAAAGCAATGTGTGCACGGCGAAGCATGGGATGGGTTGACACTCGGTACCGAAGGCGGTAGAGGAGGAAATGTGTGCGGGGACGACACACTAGTATCAACGGTGTGTGTTTGAGATTTAAAGCCATCAATTATTGAATGAAGGTTCGATTCAGGCTTATCATCAAACAAACTTCGAGAGAATGTGAAATGTCCAAAGTATTCCCGTAAAAGACGTTCTTCGGCTATGACAAGAGGAATATTTTGCGGTTTTTAAATATTTTTCAAAAGAAAAGAAAATCTTTTTTGCATTTTAAATATGGAAGAAGAAAAAAAATATTTTTGGTATTTTCCAGAAAATGGGAAAAATTGGACTCTTGATTTGGTCGAACTAACTAAAATCGACTACCTAAACAATCGAATTGGACACACACGAGTCAAGAAAAAATCCTGATGAGCACGTAGCCAATTATTATCTTCAAAATTAGTGAGAGGGGTAGTCAAATTTTAATTAAGTCCGCGGTTGATAAAAATCACGAAATTTATCTTTGTGATCGTCTCTTACAAAAAATGTGTGCCTACGGGGCTAGCTAGTGGATTGATTTTGAATTTAATGACATCTAGGGTAGCACACAATGGATAAGCGAGTGAGTCGGGTGATGAAATCCCTTCTCGTTTCAATGACCGGGTCCAGTACATAGGGAAATTAATTCATCAATTCATTCAATTTAAGTACGATGCAGAGATTAAAAGCACACACGAGCAAATAAGCACACTAAAATTGAACTCGCTGACAAGAGATTCGCGAGGGATAAAGAAATGTACCTCCCACGGTTTTTACACACGTGGGGTGAAGATCGAGTTGTGTCGACCGGGGGGAGATCTTGCCTATCTCAGTCATCCCTAGGAGTCCTACCGACCCAAAGTAGAGATGCTTCAAAAATCCTTGCCTTGGACGCCCTCTCTCTACCTTGGTCGGTTTCCCTTTTTGCTTTTTTTATATGAATAATTATTACAAATAAATCGGTGTCATAAAGCACCAAAATAAATACAAAGCTTCAATAAGCCTATACAACCAATCTAAGGAGGAGGGAGAAGAAATAATAATTACAAGTAAAAAAAATAAAATTACAAGTCTTCAAGTGCTTCCAGGCCAAGAAAGCGGCAGCGGCGCCATTTGAGAATTAGCTTTTTTGCATATGTGTGTTATACGGTCGTTGTCTTCAAAAGCCACTCTCAAAATTCCCTTGAGTACCTACAAAACTTGTCTAAAAATAACTCACATTGTGGTAAGTACGAGTATTAATCCTACTTTCAAGGTGAAATAATAAATGTGAAAACGTGCAATTCCAATTTATTATGAATTTTTTTTTTTTTTTTTTAAATAATTTCAAGGGAAAAATTTACTAATAAATGCTAAAAATTATAAAATGACTAAAGAATGAAAAAGAATGTGCAACCAAGTGTGAAATAATATGAGAAGGTCAAGAGATGGGATTTCACTACATCTTCCATTATTCTAATCTCTCAATTTATTAATTTGAAATATTTTGAGATAATATTAAATCGATAATCTAACTCTCGTTAAAATTATAAATTTAATAAAATCTTTTTCCGAAAATTAATTTAAAAATGTCACACAATGAAAAAATAGGACTTATACTATTTTCAGAAAATTACCCGCTAGGATCAATTTAATGAAAACAATAGCAATCTTCAAATTTCAACACTGAATTAATATTCAAATTTCGGGGAAATCTATCTCTAGTTCGATTCCTAAATTCAAACATTAATTCGTTCAATTAATTTACTAAATCTCGTTACATAAATTAATCGGTGACAGTAAAAAATTATTTTACATAGAAATATAAAATTAATTGATTAAATTAATATCATTCACAGTGCATCCCACCCCTTGAACGGGGTGTTTGGCCAAACATTCTCATGTGTGCATAAACAACAATAAATAATATGTCAAGAAGGAAATAAATTGAAAGGAGAATGTAGAAATACAATACACAATTTTGTTCCAAAAATTTGTCTTGAAATGCGTCTTGACATGCGTCCAACTTCTTCACAATGCTTAGCACTTGATTACAAAAAGAAGAGCAGAAAGTAAACCTAAAAATTATCCTAAAGCTAAACTAATTTTTTTTCGTATTTTCTAAATTTTTTCATGACCCTAAACTGTACATAATATACAGTCTCTTTTTCTCTCTCTCTATGCGTCTTTTTTTTTATATATATATCTGAGAGTCTCCTTTTTAAATGAGCTCCTTCCCCTTTGTTTTATACCCCACAAAGTGTTTTATTTGTTGAGAGATTTTTGGGATTTGATTTTAGCTTGGAAGAGGGGTTGTTCCATTAAAATAGGATTTGGGTTTAATGCAAATGGGTTTCGATTTATGGTTGGGTTTGTCGCGGGTGTGGATTGGGGTTGGCAGGAGGGTATATGGAAGGATCGGTTGAAATGGGTCGTGGATGTTTTCGAGTTGGAAAAACCACAAGTCGCATTTTTTTTGCAGGTCAGGATCGGGTATGGCCCAGATCGCAGGCTGGTTCTTACGCGGATTCGGGGTTAGCAGGTGGATACCGGGGAGCTCGGATGGTTTTCGGGTTCAGCAATGGGTTACCAGAGTTAGGTTTCAGTTTAGGGAAGCGGTCAAGGTTGAGTGTGGCTGGTCTCGGGTTGCCGAAAATGGTCCAAGTTTAAGGGGTTGGGTTTGGATGGAAACCGAGTTTTTGATGACAGTTGAGGGAGGATGATTTTGGTTTGGGGATGGTTGGTAATGGATGGGGGGTGTGCAAAAAAACTGACCGACATGAAAATTGAACCGAACCGGCCCGAACCGAACCAAAACCAATGGGTTTTTTAGCCCGGTTCAGTCTGCGGTTTAAGGATTTAAAAAACCGACCATGTTGGTTTGGTTTGCGATTTAGACCGAAAAAAAACGATTTAAATCGAACCGAACCGAAATTAATATTTATATTAAAAAACCTTAAATAATTTATATTTTCATACCCAAAAACCATTAACCTATCTTAAAAACCAATTAAAACTGAAAATCGACCTAAAAACTCGCCAAAAATTAAATATCGGTCAAAACCGAATCGAAATCGAAACCGATGTGAACCGAAACCGAAACCGAAATCGAAACGGAAACCGACGATTTTTTCCATCATCGGTTCAGTTTCGATCTGACTTTTTCTAAAACTGAACTGATCGGTTCGATTTGAATTGCGATCCAAAACCGAACCGAACCGACCCGTGCACACCCCTAGTAATGGAGGTGAGAGAGTGGATAAATGGGGATGATGATGAATAGTAGGCAGGGGTACTTTGGTGTGGTGAGGGTGTAGGATAAGTGTGTGTGGGTGAGGGGTAGTTTAGGTGTGGTGTGTGTAGGATAGTTAGGTGTGAGTGAGTTTAATGTGTGTTGGGTGTGTGTTAGTGTGGTGTGTTTAATTTGGACCCTAAAAGAAATAAAAATAAAATAAAACTAAATTAATGAAACTAATAAAATTAAAAATCTAATCCTACTCTAAAAATAAAATAAAGACTAAAAAAACTAAAAAAATGAAACTAAAAAAGAAATTAAAAAAATAGAAATCCATTAAACTAAAAACTAAAATCCTAAAAATGTAAAATCTACAAAAATAAATGAAATCCTAAAAACTAATCCTAATAAAATAAAATAAAATAAAATAAAAACTCAAAACTAATAAAAAATCAAGAAATGAAAATAAAAATAAAATATCCAAATAAATTCTAAAAATCCTAAATAAATCCTAAAAATGAAACGACTCAAAATAAAAATCTAAGAAAATCTAAAAAGGTACAAACTCAACACACACAAGCTTGGGTGATGGACTAGGCTCAGTCTGGGCTAGGTTAAGGTTATGGGACTATTTCGAGGCATCGGATCACATCGGGGCAAGCTCAGAATGGACTTCAGACTTCATGGTCTCCTTTGATTTCTTCGATGCAAGCTTTTGACCGCTATTGAGTCACAATTGACTTAATTTATCATTATTTGATACTGCGACTGTTGATTGACCTGGAAAGTGATAAAATACGAACATAAGGCCAATTTTAATTAAAATGAGTGACTAAAATGCATCTATTCGGGGATTAAATTAGACATTTTTGGGTGATTATCAAATACGACAAAAATTTAAAAATGTAGGAATTGATCACGTGGAAATATATAACTTGTAGAAACTGACCACGTACTCACAGGATTCCTGATTTGAGAATATGACCAAACTTTGCAAATTGTTAGACTTTAGTTTAAAAACATGTCGTCAAGGGTGAAAACATAAAATACCCACAAAACGATCCCCTAAGAGGCACGGACACCTCCAATGGGATCAAGGAAACAAGTAGAAAAAAATTGCATGGTCAAGGGGCTCTTTCTTTGAGAATATGAGGTTAGACTTTGGATAAAAACATCCCATCAAAGGGTGAAAACATAAGAGAACTGCAAAACGGCCCCGTAAGAGGCACAAACAACTCGCACGAGATAAATGTAACTCGTAGTAACAAACCACATAATCATGTGACTCTCAATTTGAGAATACAACGAAAATTTGTAAAAAATTAAACTTAGGCTTAAAAACATGTTGTTAAGGGTGAAAATGTAAAACATACATAAAAGGTCCCTGTAAGAGGCACAAACAACTCATGTCGAACCGTTGTAACTCGAAGAAACTGACCCATAGTCATAGGACTCCCATTTTGAGAATATGATGAAAATTTTCATACAGTTAGACTTAGGCTTAAAAATAAACCGTAAATGGCTCAAAGCATAAAAAACTGAAAAAAGGTTCCATAAGAAGCAAAAACACCTTGCACGGGACCGATGTAACTCGTAGGAATTGATAGCATAGTCAGGGACTCCTGATTTGAGAGTAAGATAAAAATTTACAAACTGTTAGACTTAGGCTTAAAAATATGCTGCCAATGGGTGAAAACGTATAACATTCAAAAATGGTCACGTAAGCGGCACAACCATGTCACACGGGACCAATTTAACTCGTCAAAATAGACTGCATATTACTAAGACTCTCGGTTTTAGTATATGATAAAAATTTACAAATAGTTATACTTGGGCTTAAAAAGATGCCATCAAAGGGTGAAAACGTAAAACAACCACAAAACCTCCCTGTAAGAAGCATGAACACCTCGCACACAACCAATTTAACTCGTAGGAATTGACTTCGTATTCATGGGACTCTTGGTTTGAGTATATAATAAAATTTTAAACACTATTAGACTTAGGCTTAAGAATATGCCTTCGAAGGGTGGAAACATAAAACAAACAAAAAATTGTTCCTTAAGAGGGATGAACACCTCGCACTGGACATATTAAAAATATAGGAAGTGAACACGTGGTCACAATATCCACGTTCGAGAATACGACAAAAAATTGCAAACTGCTAGACTTATATTAAGAACACACCATTAAAGGGTGAAAACATAAAATACCAGTCCTCGAAATAGGTACGAACAACTAGCGCGGGACCGTTGTAACTCATAGGAATCAACCATATAGTCACGGGATTCCCGATTTGAGAATATGATGAAAAATTACAAACTGTTAGACTTAGTCATAAAAACATGCTTTTTAAGGGTGAAAATGTAAAATTGCCACAAACGGTCATGGTAGCTGCACGAGCACCTTGGCGGGACCATATGACTCATGAGAATCTATTGTGTACTCATGGGACTCTCGGTTTGAGAATTTGACAAAAAAAATTACAAATTGCTAGACTTAGGGTTAAAAACATGTTGTTAAATGGTGAAAACGTAAAATGGCCACAAACGGTCCCATAAGAGGCACAAATAGCTCCAACAGGACCAATGCAAAAGGTAGGAACTAATCGCGTAGTCAAGGGGCTCCTGATTTGAGAATATGGTAAAAATTTGCAAACGATAAGACTTTGGATTAAAAATTTCCCATCAAAGGATCAAAGCATAAAATAGTCGCAAAATGGCCCGTAAGAGGCACGAACACCTTGCATATGACTATTATAACTTGTAAGAATTGATCGTGTAGTCATGGAACTCCCGATCTAAAGATACAATGAAAATTTTCAAACAGTTAGTCTTTATTTTAAAAATATGCCGTCAAAGGTTAAACATGTAAAATAGCCACAAAATGTCCCCGTAAGAGCCCAAATACCTCGCACGAAACCATGTAACTCGTAGAAACTGACTCGTAGTCATGGGAATCCAAATTTAAGAATACAAAAAAAAATTCAAACTGTTAGACTTAGTCTTTAAAACATGCCGTCGAAGGGAGGAAACATAAAACAACCACCCCGTAAGAGGCACGAATACCTCATACGTAACCAATGTAATTTATACGAATATATTGCATAGTCACGGGACTCATAGTTTTAGAATACAATAAAAATTTACAAATAGTTAGACTTACGCTTAAAAACATATCGTGAAAGGGTGAAAACGTAAAATATCCACATAACGGTCCCATTAGAGGCACGAGCACATCGATGGCACCATATAACTTATAAGAACTGATCACGTACTCACTGGACTCCCGATTGAGAACACAGCAAAAATGTTTTAACTATTAAACATAGGCTTAAAAATATCCCATCAAAGGGTGAAAACATAAAATAGCCACAAAACGATCACGTAAGAGGCACAAAAAACATTCACGACTAATGCAACAGGTAGGAGCTGATCGCATACTCAAGGATCTCCCAGTTTGAGAATACGATGAACTATTAACTTTCATTTAAAAACCTCCCGCCAAAGTGTGAAAGCATAAAATGGTCGCAAAACGGCCCTGTAAGAGGCGCGAATACCTCACACGAGACCAGTATAACTCGTAGGAACTAACCGATTAATAACGAGACTCTCGATCCGAGGATACCATGAAAATTTGCAAACATTTAGACTTGTTCTTAATAACTTACCGTCAAAGGGTGGAAATATAAAACAACCACAAAATGATCTCGTTAGATGTAAGAACAACTCGCACGGGATTGATTTAACTCGTAGGAACTGGCCTCATTATCATGGGACTCTTTAGAATAGATGAAAATGTATAAATTGTTAGACTTAGGCATAAAAATATGTCATCAAAGGGTGAAAATATAAAAATTCATAAATCGATCTCGTAACCGGCAAGAACACCTTGCACAGGACAAATGTACTCAAAAGAATTGCCAACGTATTCACGGGAGTCTCGATTTGGGAAAATGACAAAACATTAAAAATAGTTAGACTTGGACTTAATAACATATATTCAAAGTGTGAAAATATAAAACAACCACAAATCGACCCTATAAAAGGCATGAAAATCTCACACAGGACCAATGTAACTCGTAGAAACTAACCTCGTATTCATGGGACTCTCGGTTTGAGAATACGATAAAATTTTGCAAATTGTTAGACTTGGGCATATTAGCATGTTGTTAAAGGGTGAAAAGGTAAAATAACCACAAAATAGTCCACTAAGAGGCACGAACATCTTCAACGGGACCAATGTAACATGTAGGAATTTATTGCGTAGTCAAGGGGCTCTCGGATTTAGAACAGGATGAAATTTGAAATTTATTAGACTTTGGATTAAAAACGTTATGTCAAAGGAGGAAAGAATAAAACTACCACAAGACATCCACGTCAGAGGCACGAACATCTCGTATGAGACCAATGTAACTCATAGGAACTATCCGTGTAGTTACGGGAGTCCTGATTCGAGAGTACCACAAAAATTTGCAAGCAGTTAAACTTAGACTTCAAAACATGTCGTCCAAGGGTGAAAACGTAAAATAGCCATAAAATGGTCACATAAGTGGCACGGACATATCGCATGAGACTGATGTAACTCATAAAAGCTGACCCATAGTCATAGGACTCCCGATTTGAGAACACGATAAAAATTTGTAAACTGTTAGACTTTGGCTTAAAAACATGCTTTCAAAGGGTGACCATGTAAAACAACCATAAGTGATCATGTAAGCGACATGAACACCTCGCACAGGATCGATATAACTCATATGAAATAATTGTATATTAACAACACTCCTAATTTGAGAATAGTATGAAAATTTGTAAACTATTAGACTTTGGCTTAAAAACATATTGTCAAAGGGTGAAAACATTAAACAACCACAAAATGATCCCGCAAGAGGTACAAGCACATCGTAAAGGACTTATGTAACTCATAAAAACTTAGCACATAGTTATAGGACTCCCGTTTTGAGAATACGATAAAAATTAGCAAAATGTTAGACTTGGGCTTAAAAACATGTCGTTAAAGGGTGAAAATGTAAAACAGCTAGAAAATGGTCCCATAAGTGGCACGACCACCTCGCATGGGACCAATGTAATTCTTAGAAACTGGTCAGGTATTCACGGGGATTCCGATTTGAGAATACGACAAATTTAATAAATTATTAAACTTGGGCTTAAAACATGCCGCCAAAGGGTGACAACGTAAAACAACCACAAAACGACCCTGTGAGAAGTATGAACACCTCGAACGGGACCAATGTAACTCGTAGGAGATAACCACATATTCATGGGACTCCCGATTTCAGAATATGATGAAAATTTGTAAACTATTAAACTTAGGCTTTAAAACATGACATCAAACGGTGAAAACATAAAACATACGCAAAATAGTCTGATAAGAAGGACGAACACCCCACATTGGATTAATTAAAAATGTAGGAAATGACTGCATGGTCACGAGATCCCAATTTGAGAATATGATAAAAAATTCCAAACTACTAGACTTAAGGTTAAAAACATGTCGTTAAAGGGTGAAAACGTAAAACACCCACATAATGACCCCGTAAGAGGCATTAACAACTCATACGGGAACGATATAACTCATCGAAACTAACCGAGTAGTCACGGGACTCACAGTTTGGAATGCGATCATAATGTTTAAATTAAGAGACTTAGAATTAAAAACACGCCATGAAAGGGTGAAAAAATAAAATAGCTACACTGCGGTTCCATTAGAGGGACGGGTACCTCAGCCGGACCACATAACTCATAGGAACTAACCGTATACTTATGCTTAAAAACATAATGCCAAAGAATGAAAATGTAAAATAGCCACAAAACGGTCCTTTAAGAGACATGGACACCTCCAATGGGACCAATGCAGTAGGTAAGAACTAATCATGTAGTCAAGGGGTTCCCGATTTGAGAATATGCTAAAAATTTGCAAACTATTTTACTTTGGAGTAAAAACTTCCCGTCAATGGGTGAAAGTGTAAAATAGTCACAAAATGGCATGTAAGAGAAAGGAACAACTTGCACAGGATCAGTGCAACTCAAAAGAACTGACCACGTAGTCACGGGACTCCTGGTTTGAAAACACCATGAAAATTTATAAATAGTTTGTTTTTGTCTTAAAAACATGTAATCAAAGGGTAAAAATGTAAAACAACCACAAAATGGCCTCGTAAGAGCACAAACACCTCACATGGGAACATGAAACTCGTAAAAACTGACCCATAGTCACGGAACTCTCGATTGGAGGATGCAATAAAAATTTGCAAACCGTTGTACTTATGCTTTTCAAACGTGGCGTCAAAGGGAGGAAATGTAGAACAACCATAAAATGATCCCATAAGATGCACGAAAAGCTCGCACGGGATAAAATAAACTCATAGGAATTGATCGCGTAGTCACGGGACACACAATTTGAGAATACGATGAAAATTTGTAAATAGTTAGACTTTGGCTTAAAAACATGTCGTGAAAGGGTGAAAAGGTAAAATAGCCCTAAAAAGGTCTCGTTGGAGGCACGATCACACCGAATGGACCATATAACTCGTAAGAACTGATTGTGTACACACGAGACTCCTGGTTCGAGAATACAATAAAAATTTGCGAATTGTTCGACTTAGGCTTAAAAAATTCCATTGAAGGGTGAACACGTAAACTGGCCACAAAACAGTTCCATAAGAGGCACAAACACCTCCAAAGGGACCAACGCAATAGGTAGGAATTGATCAAGTAGTCAAGGGGCTCCCAGTTTGAGAATACTATGAAAATTTGAAAATTATTACAGTTTTAATTAAATTCGTTCCGTCAAAGGGTTAAAGCATAAAATAGTTCCAAAACATCCTTGTAAGAGGCAAGAACACCTCGTACGGGAGCAATGTAACTCATAAAAACTAATCACATTGTCACAAGACTCTTGGTCTGAGGATACCAAAAAAAATTGCACATAATTATACTTGGGTTTAATAATATACCATCAAATGGTGAAAACGTAAAATAGTCAAAAAATGGTCCCTTAAGAGGCACAAACACCTCACATGGACTGATTTAACTCATAGGACCTGATTGTATTATCACGGATCTCCCGATTTGAGACTATGACAAAAATTTACAAACTGTTAGAATTTGGCATAAAAATATGCCGTTAAAGGGTGAAGATGTAAAACAACCATAAAACGATATCGTAAGAGGTAAGAAGACCTCACACGGGACCAATGTAACTCATAAGAACTGATCGCATATTAACAGAACTCCCGGATTGAGAATACGACAAAAATGTGCAAATAATTGGACTTGGGATTAATAATATAACGTCATAGAGTGAAAATGTAAAACAACTAAGAAACAAACCTATAAGAGGCACAAAAATGTCACACGGGACCAATGTAACTCGTAGTAATTGACCTTGTATTCAGGGGAATCCCGATTTGAGAATACAATGAAAATTTGAAAACAGTTATACTTAGGCTAAAAAACATGTTGCGAAAGGGTGAAAGCATAAAATAAAAACAAAATGACATCGTAAAAGGGATGAATACCTCGTACGGAACCAATGTAACTCGTAGGAACTGACCACATTCTCACGGGACTCCAATTTTAGAATACAACAAAAATTTGCAAACTATTAGACTTACGATTATAAAATGTCTTCAATGGGTGAAAATATTAAATAGTCATAAAACGGTCCCATATACCGCACGATCACCTTACACGGGACCTATGTAACTCGTAGCAATTGATAAAATAGTCACTGGAAGAGTATGATGAAAATTTTCAAACAATGAGACTTCGTCCGAAAACCTGCTGTCAAAGGGTGAAAAAGTAGAACAAGCACAAAACGGTCCTATAAATTGCACGATCACCTCTCTTCTCGGACCAATGTAACTCATAGGAACTGATCGCATATTCATGGGACTCTCGATTTGAGAATACAAAAAAAGTTTGCAAACTATTATACTTAGGCTTAAAGACATGCCGTGAAAGGGAGAAAATGTGAAATAATAACAAAACAGCTCCGTAAGAGGCACGAATACCTTAAAAGGAACCAATTTAACTCTGAGAATTGACCACATAGTGATGTGATTCTCGATTTGAGAATACTACGAAATTTTCAAATAGTTAGAGTGAGGCCTAAAAATATGCGGTCAAAGGGTGAAAATGTAAAATAATCACGAAACGGTCTCGTAAGAGGCATGAAGCCTCGCGAGATTAATGTAACTTGTAGGAACATACCACCTAGTTACGAGACTCACAGTTTGAGAAAATGACAAAAAATTGCAAACTGTTAGACTTAGGCTTTAAAAGAAGCCATCAAAGGGTGAAAATATAAAATGGCCATAAAATGGACACATAAAAGGCACAAATATCTCGCATGGGATCGATTTAACTCATAATAACTAATCACATAATCACGGGAGGGACTCTTTATTTGAGAATATGACCAAAACTTGCAAACTGTTAGACTTATGCTTAAAAATATGCCATCAAAGGGTGAAAATATAAACAACCACAAAATAATCCTGTACGAGGCAATACTACCTCACATGGTACCAATGTAACTCATAAGAACTAACTGCACACTCATGGGATTCCCTATTTGAGAATGTAGTGAAAATTTATAAATTGTTCGACTTAAAGTTAAGAACATACCGTCTAAGGGTGAAAATGTAAAACATACACAAAAGAGTCTCGCAAGAGGCACAGACACTTTGCATGGGATCGATGTAACTTGCAAGAACCGACTGAGTAATCACAAGACTCCCGAATTGAGAATACGCTGAAAATTTGAAAATTCTTAGACTTAGGCTTATTTGATTACTCATATCTTCTCTATTTTGTGTCTTATATTTTTTGAAGGATAACATTTTATTTTTAGATTTTATCTATGTGGAACATATGAACAAATCAATGGTTTACGCCAAGTAGATCATTAACTTATTGTTGTTGTTGTTCACATTCGAGATTATTGTCTTTAATTTTTATGGTCGCGCAGACTTTTCTGTTGATTAAACATGTTAGGTTTCATGTATAAACAAAGGATACTCTATCGAATTTTTAAAAAAATTATAAAGTGTTGTCGATACAATTAATTAATATATTTGAATATTTTATTTTACTACAGTCTTATTTTGATACATGATTATTTATTGATTGTAGGTTATGTACAAGCAATTGAAGAGACATGTTTTGAAGCATGTCTACTATATGACATTAAGAGACATTTTTTTAGCCTGAAAACTATATTTACTATCTGAATTTTAGGGACTACTTTTCTTTTGTCAATTTCATTTCTTATTAATTAGTACGATTTTGCAAATATTTAAATATTTTGACTGGGATGCAATACTTGTTTGTACTTACTGATTTAAATATTTATATTGTTTGTTAGATGTAGTTTGCTGGAAAAATTTGGTATTAGATACGTGTTTCAATGGATGCATTTGATATATTACATTTGTGGTTGGATGATTTGACTTATGATACAAATCAGACGTAATTTATTTTTACAACATAAAGCATATAATAATATAATTGTTTAAGATCATTTTTTTTACCAACTGGGATGGTTGTGCACTCCTAATTGGGTTATCAATTGGGATAGTTATAAACCGTTCTAATCGGGGTTACCAAATCTGAGTAGTATAAGGGATGGATAAACCGTCCTTCTTCTTTGCACTGGAGTGGGAAGTTTTTTACGGGAATGCCTTTTAGGATGGAAAAATCCGTCCCTAATGCCAAATGTTAAGTATCTATGAATTAACATTTAGTAAGATAAAATATACCCCAAAAATATTTGTGACACCTAATATAAGGGACATATTTTCATTTGTTGCAAAATCCTTCTTATATACTCTTTTGGATGTATTTTTTGCTTTTAAGGACAAATTCTTTCCGTTTCTAATACCAATTTTTCTTATAGTGAAATTCCTTTCACTTAGCTTGTCTAACATAACATACTAGCGTGTGTGAAGTTTATTCATCCAAATTAGTATAAACTAACGAAAGCCCTTCTATGAATGTGATTAAATGTCAGCATGTCTTATAAAGAAAAGGGAGGTATGAGGCTTCAAACTCTGTTACAAGTATTCCATTTTTTTACTCTTGACAAACTATTCACTAAAACAAACATAATTTTCTTAAAACCCCGAGTCCTTGCCACATGCATTTTTCATATATTTGTATATCTTAACTTTTAAGTAGTCAACGTGCTCAGACGGCCCGTGTCCCAACTACATAGGGTTAACTACATAAAAGTTGTTTCACAATTATTCCCTGTTGGAAGAGGTTGTTTATATATTTAGGAGAGGGATCAAAATATATGAAAAAGAGTGGAGAACTATTTGGTGAAAGGAACTCTTTTATTAGAACTTACTAAATTTTGCTTGATACAAAATGTGGAGACATCACCCCTATTTTTACTATCCTCAAACTCAAATGAATGGTGGAGATTAAATTTACCTCAAGGGTCAAGATTGAATCTCTAGAACCTTCTACATCTATCTCCACTAATCTACTATTTCTTACACTCTCCAAAATACACAAGAGAGATCTAGAATGTTCTTGGAAAATATCACTCTTAATGGATCTAATTTTATGGAGGCCCAATACTAACTAATTAGATAACCCAAACATTAACCAAAAAATACAAACTAATAAAGCCCAATTATTTTAATTCCAAAACAAGTTTAATTTTCAACATCCCCTCTTAAACTTGGTTTTCCAACTCCAAGTAGTCTTTGTAGCTTGTGGAACACTTCATGCTTGAGTGGATTGGTAAAGATGTCGGCAACTTGATCATGAGACTTTACGTAATTCAATTGTACCTCCATCTTTTACACACATTCACGAAGGTGGTGATACCTTGTGTCTATGTGCTTGCTTCTGTCATGGAAAGCTGGATTCTTTGCTAATGCAATCGCCAATTTGTTGTCGACGCATATCTCAACCGTATCTTCAGGTATGTTAAGCTCTTTCAATAAATTCTTCAACCAAATTGCATGACGCACACAATTTGTTGTGGCGACGTATTCAGCTTCACAAGTGGAAAGAGTGATAATAGGTTGCTTCTTTGATCTCCATGTGAATGCAGCATCTCCCATGTAGAACACAAACCCACTAGTGCTTTTTCGATCATCTAAGTCTCCTCCCCAATCATTATCACTGTATCCAACAAGCTTGAAGCTGTTAGAGACTGAATAAATTAATCCATAGTCAATCGTACCTTTGACATAGCGAATGATCCTTCTTGCAGCCTTCAAGTGTGTTGTTGTTGGAGTTTCCATATAACGACTAGTAAGTCCAACTCCAAAGAGGATATCGGGCCTTGTGCATTTTAAGTGTCGCAAGCTTCCAACGAGGCTCTTAAAATATGTTGGATCCACTGTTTCTCCTTCTTCATGCTTTGACAACTTGGTTCCACATTCTACGGGAGTGCTTACGGGCTGACATTCATTCATCTTGAATTTCTTGAGAACTTCCTTTGTATAGCTTTCTTGAGAAATAAATATTCCTTCTTTCTCTTGCTTTACTTCTATGCCAAGATAGTAGGACATGAGCCCAATATCGATTATCTCGAATTCTCTTGTCATCACCTTCTTAAAATCCTCGATCATCTTTGCATCATTTTCTGTGAAGATTAAATCATCCACATACAAGCAAATAATTAAAATATCTTTATTTCCATTCACCTTTGTGTATAGGGCATGCTCATAAGGTCATTTTTTGAAACCATTTTTATGAAGATATTGATCAATTCTACTATTCCAAGCCCTTGGTGCTTGTTTTAGGTCGTTTAATGCCTTTTTCAATTTTAACACCTTGTCTTCATTGCCTTTCACAACATACCCCATGGGTTTCTCTACATATACCTCTTCTTCAAGATGTCCATTTAGGAAAGCAGACTTCACATCCACTTGATGGATTTTCCATCTATTTTGAGCTGCTAAAGAGATAATTAATCTTATAGTTTCAAGATGAGCAACTGGAGCAAATACCTCTTCATTGTCAATTCCATACCGTTGCTTGAATCCTTTGGCAACAAGTCTTGCTTTGTACCGCTCCACTTCTCCTTTAGCATTCTTCTTGACTTTATACACCCATTTGACTCCAATAGCTTTGTGCCCTTTGGGAAGACTTGTCAACTCCCATGTGTCATTCTTCTCAATCGCTTTTATCTCATCATCCATTGCATCCTTCCATCTCTTGCTTTGTATGGCCTCTTCAAAACCTATAAGTTCACAATTGGCAAAGAGACAAAAGAGAGTTATATCATTTTGATTTTTAGTTACCTCATATATTTCATCCAAGCTTCTCAACCGTGGGGCACTTTCATGTGAACTTTGACTTGATGATGATGATGATGATGGATCTCCATGAGCGGATGATGGTTGTGATGGAGGTGGCGTAACAGGCTCTTCTACATCTCCATTACTGCTATCTTCATCTTCTTCTTCAAACAAAGGAAGAAAGTCATAGTTTTCCTCCTGGGCATCCCAGTTCCATGAGCCTTCTTCATCAAACTTGACATCTCTACTCGTGATGACTTTTCCACGATTGGATTGTACAACTTGTAGCCTTTGGAGCGTGAACCATAGCCAACAAATACGTATTTTTCACTCTTCTCATCAAGCTTTGTCCGCTTTTGATCCGGCACATGAGCATATCCAATGCTCCCAAATACTCTCAAATGAGAAATTCCGGGTTTTCTCCCGCTCCATGCTTCTTGTGGAGTTTTATTCCACACACTTCTAGTGGGGATTCTATTTTACAGATAAACGGCACAATCAACAGCTTCGGCCCAAAATTCTTTTGGCATTCTTTTACTTTTCAACATGCTTCGAGTCATATTTAAAATGGATCTATTTTTTCTTTCTGCAACTCCGTTTTGTTGAGGTGAGTATGCAACCGTTAAAGGACGGCGTATCCCATTTTCTTCACAAAACTTTTCAAACCTTTGAGAAGTGAATTCGCCTCCTCTATCGGATCGCATAGATTTTATTTCGTAACCACTTTCTTTTTCCACAAGTGCTTTAAATTTCTTAAAAGAACAAAATACTTCTGATTTTTCTTTTAAGAAATAAACCCATGTCTTTCTACTAAAATCATCAATGAAAAGTAGAACGTATTTATTTTTGCCAAAAGATCACGGAGTAATAGGGCCACACGCATCGGTATGAATGAGTTCTAGGGGCTTCTTTGCTTTTGTAATTGACTCTTTTGGAAAACTCATTCTAGAATGTTTTCCAAGTAAGCATCCTTCACATAATTGATCCCGGTAATTAATGGAAGGCAACCCATTAGCCATTCTTTTGTTATGCAACAATTTTAAGCCACCAAAATTTAGATGCCCAAACCTTAAGTGCCAAAGCCAAGACATGTCTTTAAAGCAAGCATTTAAACACATTGCAACTTCACTTTGAATGTCTAGCAAAAATATTATATTTCTTACCATAGGTACTTTAGTAATTAAATTCATTTTTTAGTCCCTTAAAGAAAGACTATGATTTTTCATGTGGATATCATAACCTTTCTCTAAGAGTTGCCCCAGACTCAAGATATTTGTTTTCATGCTTGGCACATAGTAGACATTTGAAATAAATTGGTGCTTCCCATTTTTCATACGATCAATATCTTACCTTTTCCTTTCACCGACACTTTTGATTAATCTCCAAAAGTAACATTGCCCTTTACCGATTCATCAAGTTCCACAAACATGTCCTTTTTGCCACACATATGGTTGCTTGCTCCCGTGTCAAGATACCACGTCTTGCTTTCTCCATTATGTTCTCCTTTGTATGCTAATAACAATGTCGAATCCTCATGCTTTTCCTTTTCAACATAGTTAGCATTCTCCTCTATAATATTAGAATTACTTCTGCATTCCGAAGCATAATGGTCGAATTTTAGGCAATTATAACACTTAAGTTGAGATTTTTTGTACCTTGGTCTTGTGTTGTCCCCTCTTCCACGTCCTCTTGCTGGATATGAGTTTTTCCTTTCATTATTGAAAAACTTCACACCGCCTCTTCCTCGAAATTGACCTCTGCCTCTTCCTCTTTGGCTCCGTTCGTTGTTGTATTCTCTTCCTTCTTTTAAAGTAAGCTTTGTTTGAAGAGCTTGCTCTAAAGTCTCTTGTCTTTTCCTGTTAAGTCTCTCTTCATGGGCTTTTAAGGAACCCATGAGTTCATCAATTCCCATAGAATCTGTATCTTTAGATTCTTCAATTGCTACAACAACATAGTCAAACTTGGAACTTAAAGAGCGGAGGATTTTTTCTACCACCCGTGTGTCGCTCATATTTTCACCATTAGTTTTCAGTTGATTGACAATAGCCAAAACTCTAGCAAAATAATGTGAAAGTAACTCGGAATCTTTCATATGTAAAGACTCGAACTCACCTCTAAGTGTTTGTTGACGAACCTTCTTTACCTTCTCAATCCCCTTATGAGAATTTTGCAGAGTCTCCCATGCTTCTTTGGCGGTTGTGGCAAACGCAATTTTCTCAAACGTACCTTCATCCAATGCTTGGTAAATGAGAGTGAGAGCCTTTTGATCTGTCCTCCTTGCTTCTTTTAATCTATCCTTTTGAGCTTGGGATAGAGTGGCTTCATCTTGAGGCTCATTGTAGCCTTTTTCAACGATCTCCCAAACATCTTTAGACGCGAGTAACACCTTCATCTTGATACTCAAATGGTTGTAGTTGTCTTTGGTGAGTTGAGAGATTTGGAAAGGAACCATACCATTAGCCATTTTTGAACCTTGGCTCTGATACCAGTTTGTTGGAAGAGGTTGTTTATATATTTAGGAGATGGAGCAAAATATATGAAAAAGAGTGGAGAACTATTGTGTGAAACGAACTCTTTTATTAGAACTTACTAAATTTTGCTTGATACAAAATGTGGAGACATCACCCATATTTATACTATCCTCCAACTCAAATTAAAGGTGGAGATTAAATTTACATCAAGGATCAAGATTGAATCTCTAGAACATTCTACATGTATCTCCACTAATCTACTATTTCTTACACTCTCCAAAATACACAAGAGGGATCTAGAATGTTCTTGAAAAATATCACTCTTAATGGATCTAATTTTATGAAGGCCCAATACTAACTAATTAGATAACCCAAACATTAACTCAAAAATACAAACTAATAAAGCCCAATTATTTTAATTCCAAAACAAGTTTAATTTTCAACATTCCCTGCATAAATTTTAAATTATGAGCATTATGCGTGTCTTGATTATCTTTAAGATCTACCTCTTCCCTCAATATTATTGTCGATATAGATCATATCACTAGTATTGTTGCTTATCATCTCAGATTTCTCAATTAAGAAGTGTGTGCCATTTAACTTAAGGAGTTGAGGCCTATGATAGAAGAAGCCGCAAACCATCTGAATATGCAAGTTTGCATTGTAATGTTTGCTGCATACCTATTTCTTATTTTTAAAAATTTATTTATACTGATTTATCACGTGATTTAGGTGCACAACAAGAATCTGGTGAAAGAAAATCGTATATTATAGTTAAATCGAACATGAAAAGTCAAGAGTTTCATATGAAGACTGGTATTCTTTCAAGCTGTAGCTGATCTCGTAGAAGACGAGGGTATCTTATTTAATAATGTTATCACTCAAATCCTACTTGCCTTGCATTTTGAGGGAAATCAATATGCATTCCTATTTCTGTGATGTTACAATGTATTCCCACCATGTGCTTTTAACAACGATTTTAACACTTACAAAATTTGAATTGGTAAAATGTACTCACTTGTAGCAAATGAGTAATTCCCTCACCTTCGTCTGGTACAAAACATAAACAGAAAGCTGATGTTGTTTATCCAACATCGTTTGCAAGAAAACTTATGTCAACAGGAACAAAAGTCTATATCTTATCTCACTTTACAATTATTTGTTATGCATTTTTCTCTTTATACTCTATCATTTTATAATGGAACTCATATCTCTGAATATATAGAAAATGAACTCATCACATTCAATTTACATATGCTTGAAAATCCTAGGGTTTTTATTGAACTCCTCACCAATTCTAGGTCATTATTAAAAATATGGCGTCAACTACAAGAGACAATGTATTCTTAAGAGAAAAATAACACTAAAAACATTATGTTTTCTGAATGGCTTTGAAAAGTGGGTAAAACTGAATGGAGGTGAATTTCAATTGCAGTTTTGAAGCATAAAATCCACGCTTCAAACAAAACTAGAATGTATTTATATGGGGTGAAATGTTTTGAATATTAAGATCACCATGGATAAACTCAAAAAATAGACTTTTTACTTTGTTAAACCAACTCGAAACTTTTGAAAAATAGCTTTTTAACAATTTAGTAGGCATAAAAACGAGACATCAGACAAAATACGTAAAGCTCATTCAAAAATCCAATACCTAAGCCATGCAAACCGATGTTTACGTAGATATGAACAAGAAATAAGGGTCTTCAGGCGACATCGGTCTTGCCGCTCCAAGGATTTTTTCGTTATTATTTTATTTTGAGATTTTATTAATGTACCTATAACATTCAGGCGACATAAGAATTACCACCCGAATGCGGCGGACGATAGAGGGCTTCCTTCCTGAACACTTTATTTGATTAGATTCTTAGAATATAAAGCTCTGTACGAATTAGAAGTTAGACACTGCATATGAAAATGCCCAAGCATGTCTAGAGTTGATCTATCTAAATTTGATGCCTCGAGTTTTAGTAAAGACCACATTTTAGTTTAATGATCGCCAAGGACATAACAAAAAATATTCCTCGACACGACTGTGCTTCAAAGTCATCCTACATCATGTTTAAATGATTGTATGTTTGCCAAACTCGTAAACATTGCTCTTGCTTTTTGTACTGAATCTGTGGTGGGTACCAAAACCCATCTCAGGAACTCGACGGTTAAGTGTTGGGTCTTGTAATATAGTAATTGGTAGAAAAAACCGTGGAGTTTAAGGTTTGAGTGTCTAGTATAGAAATTATTGCATTTTTTTTATGTATCAGTGATAGGATGTCATATAAAAGGAACTCGGTGGATATATGCCTAGACAGGGTATGGTGACCCACTAGGCGTATATAGTATAGCTTTCAGGGACACATTCAAAAGAACTCACATATTTAGATGTCGATTCTATGGTATAGTTAACGGTGATAAAATTTTAAGTCTTTCCAGAAGAACTCAGTGATTAGGTGTCGAGTATATCAAACAGTAATTGTTAAAACAATCATAGTATTTTAACAATAACATAAATTATTTTACCACGCTCGAGACAACATTTTGTGGTGATAATGATATCTAAACTTGCGTGGTATTGATCTTTTGAACCACTTTTTCTTAATAAAATTATATGAGGTTCAATTTCATAGCAGTAATTGTCAATGTATACTTTAAGGGTCCGTTTGGCAATCTAATTCCAAGGCTTAGAATTAGAATTGGAAGACCAATTTCAATTCCGTGGAATTCAAATTGGCCTTTCAATTCCAATTCCAAGCCTTGGAATTTGGTTGCCAAACGGGCCCTAAAAGTTGAATATTTGAGGCCGGCAATAGATGAAAGGCCGTCAGTGGGATCAATGTATCAGTGCATTCATGCCGAAGATGGTCTTATGGGATTGCTAGCCGAAATGGAGTCTTCTTTCTAAATCGTCTAGTATTGCATGTCTACATTATATATGTATGTTTTTAGAAGAAGGAAAACAAAGAAAAGGATTGTTGGCTGGAAACTCGGTGCCTATATATGATCTTGCATGTGAATCTCCGTTTTTGTTAGCAGCGAGTCCATTAAAAGGAACCCCAAGAATGCTCGGTCTTCATTAAATCATTAAAAGAAATGTACACATCTATCTCTCTTAGATATGCATTGTTGCCTAAAAAAACCCGAAGAGGTGGATAAATTGGGATTTTGTAAACTTTTTAGTAAAAATTAAAATTCAGAAAATATTTATTTCAAAAACACTTTGCCAAATTAAAGATTAATAAATCTTTAAAGATTAAGATAAGGAGTATCAAATAAATAATACCAATTAATTTAAACGAGTTAAGTTTACGGATTTAAACACCCGATAAATATATTATCAATTTTAATATTGTGAGAGGGTAGTCCCCTTGTAACCTGGGAGTGTGATAATACTAGTTGAGGCGTAACCCCTATAGGTGTGGTGATAAATGATAACCCGAAAACCCTTTTAATGAACACAAGTAAACACAAAATATTATATTTTATCAACACTCATGATAGACTCACAATACATTCGTGTATAACTCAAATAAGAATAAAGGAAACTCAGAAGTAACTCAATCAGAGGGAGAGAGATGAAAGCACCCTAGATACATCTTGGCAAGCAGCTAAACACATTAGCAATTCCTAAAAATCTCCCTAGTTAACTATTTAAAGCTTCGTAATAAATGACAATGGTGGATGAGTAAGAGCTGTGGAACTTCTTCTGATATATTCTCTCTCTAGCCAATAAGTCTCTCAAAAGAATCCCTCTCAGAGGTGGTTGAGGCTAATAAATAGCCCCTACACCACTCCCGAGATGATTTAGTACCTTACAGCTATGAACCGACATCCCCCATGCTTTACGTCATAAACATTAGATGCCTGATGGACCAGTCAACTCCACATCATAAACATTACATGCCAAGATATGGCTTTTGTCAAAACACTGTGCGTCAGAGGACTGTCACCACAGAGGTGGCTTACCGAACCGTTTGACATCCCCAATACCACAGTGGTTTACTCGAGTATGGACTGGACAGTGTTTAGCTAGCTAGTGATATCACCTAAAGTAGATGTGACATTTGGTAGAGGGCTATTTGGTTAGAAAATCAACATACGATGGAACTCAAGGCTGCTCCGCATAAGCTTCCATGATGAAAGGTCTCTCCGTATTTTACCAGGTGTATCTAAGATGGTCAGGACAAGCCCCAATGATTCCTTACTTTTCAATCCTCCAAACCAAGTCCCTCTAAAGTTCCCACGACAAGGTCATTCGATAGAGCATAAAAGCTCTTCCAAGCCATGCCAGGCCTGGTTTCTCACGAGTACTATTTGACCTCATAGTGAATAGTTATAATTATTACATCATTATAATCATTACATCTTATAGTCAATATAAACAAAAGTTACAACTTGACTAAGTAAGAACGAAAATAAACTGAGCTTGATCATTGGGCTGCATCACCGAGTTGACTCGCTAGTTCTTTCTCTTGAGTCTTTTATGCTATTTTGGGAAGCTCCCTCTAATTCGAGGATTGGATTTAGGCCCCCTACATTTTTCCATTAGTGTAGAGATTTGTTGTGGCGAACAAGAAATGTCTGCAGAATATACTTCTCAATACGATATGCCCTGCTCGGTTACGTTGAAAAATTCTTTCATTTGTGTATTCGTTGCAACTTCTATGTTTATATTTGCTGTCAAAAAGTTAAATTCTCCCTGATATCCCTGAACTAAAGCTCCTCATGCCCCGGGCCTATGGCGAGGGGATATCGTTACTTTTTGGATACGATGGTCGTTCTATCGACTCAGAGTTGGATTCTCTTCTGTAAATTCTCCCAAGTTGAAGGTACTGCCGCGTTAGGACTTCCCCTTAGTGATTAGCACTTTCCCATTGCTTCTAGGTCGAAGTTAAATATGTTTGGGTTTCTTACGAGGTGTCCTTGTGATCATTTGAACTGTGGTTGTAAGTCAATTTTCCCTAAGATAATTGTAGTTTGGCCAACACCGTTTCATCTGGTTCGAAAAGCAAAATTCTCCCCGATATACCTAAGTCAATGTTAACCCCACTTGGACTTATGGAGAGGGGACATCATAGCTTTTTCCTTGGAAGAGGGTTCTGTATTGTGTGTTAGAAATGGAATAATTTTGTTCGTTCTCCTTCCAATATGTTGTGTCATCATTTAGGCTCCTAGGGTTTATAATATGTCTGACAAATTTTGGCGCCAAAATCATAGCTTCTTTTGAAAGCAAACCCTCTCTCTTCTAAGTGTCACTTCATTAATGATGTGAGATTGTCTTTTTAGTTTTCAGAGTGTTCCGCGAAGGGCATGTGTCAAGTAGAAATGATTATAGGTAGCTTGGAACGTGCTTTGGTGGGATACCTAAACGAGAACTTAAAGATTCAAACGACTATTATCCAACATCCAGACATTTTCCTCATTTACACTTCCTTTGAATTCTTTAACTCAGAGAGCCATTTAGAGAGAGAAAAAGAGCAAACCGCCATTATTGCCAAGATTTCCCCCTTTTTCTTCTCGTTTCTTGCCCTTTTTGCCACCTCCGGTGATTGTGTTCCACCATTGTCAGCCTCCTTTCTCTTTCCCATAAGCTTTCTCCCCTCACCACCATAATTAATGGCTTCTTCAAGTTATTTGGTTTCCCCTACTACCAGTGCTCCACCTGCCACCACCACTGCTGCAAGTGCTACCTCTATGGATAACAACACTCTGGTGGATGCTCTCCAGGAACAATTGCATTTTTATCGTCATTCCAGCATATTTAACAAGTGCGATGATTTCTTAAACCTCTGTAGAACTTGCATGTTCAGTGCCAAGTGTGGCCTCTTACTTTTGGGTGATGAAGATGAAGACTCGGCCTAATAGGGTTTCCTCCCCACAGAGGGGACTCTACATTTTTATCTCGATCGAGGCGACTTCCCTGGTTCGCAGATTGATTTTAAGGGACCTGGATGCTTTCCATCTCATTTTGCTGCATGGAATGCCCATATGCAGAGTTCTCACACTGTAGCCCTTACCAAGGTCGGGCTTCATCGGGCCAAATGGTTTGGAGAGTTCACTCTTTCCAAACACAATGTTTCCCTCCAAGTCTTGGTCTTTCGCTCGAACATTACACTTCATACTTATTACCATGGAGGATGTTTTGTGTGCTTTGGGGGCTTGAGCCTACGGATGATATGCCTTATTCTGATAAGGATCTGGTAAAGAAGATTTTTCTAATTGCTTTGAGTTGGATCGAATATGCCGACGCTTCGCTGGGTCATCCAATAAAGCCACTTTCACTCCCCTCATCAACTACTTTTTTTTAATATTCTTCTGGGCATGCCAAAGGACAAGGTACATCTCTTGAGTTGCCAGATTATATCCTTATTATTCTTTCCCGCTTCGTGATGTCTGCAAAACCAAATGACGAGGTAAGGAGGGACCTTATCAATATATCAATTTGTTTGGCCAGAGGTATCAATCTTCCTCTAGCAACCATGCATTAGGCCCCCTATAGACCTGGCTAGACAAGACTCATCTAGACATGGAACGGTCCCTTGGCCGTTATAACTTAACCAATTTTTACAACACAATACTCCTATAACTGCCAAGATCATCCCTCCTCCCTATGGGGAGACCATTCTTCCCCATCGCTTATACCTTCATCATAAAAAATAGAGTCGTAAGGAGTTACATCACTACATGGGCGAATCACCATCCCCAGTATTACAAGAAAATGGGATGTGACTTATCTATTTGCAATTAAGTATTGGCCGATGCAGTTGGCTAAGATTTTTGAGTTCGTTCAGGGTCCTCCGGTGTATTTCCTAATTCTTTCTTTTCCTGCCTTGGAACTGGGGCTTAAAGGTAATTATGTTATTATGGTAGAATTTCCTGTGAGCCAATCTCCTATGGATTGAACGAATGAGTTGACTCCCTATTGCCCTATGGTCCCCACTATCACTCACGGCCCAAAAAAACCTTCCACTCCCAAGCAAGCTATCGAAAGTGCTTATGGAGAGGGGCCTTCAAAGCCTCACTCTAAGAAATCCAAAACTTCCATCCCAAGTACCTTTGGACACATTCCCAATTACTTCCGTTCCACCTGGCATGCCAGTAGAATTAAGTGGGGAAATAAGAGCCAAGTGTCAGGATGAATTGGAGAGGGTGCAACGGGCATTTCAAGAGGCCACTCTCCCACTCCTCCTACTCCTTTTATACCTACCATTATCGTATATTCGATGGAGCAATTGTAAAAATGCAGAAAAAGTTCCAGAGTCCCCTCCACTATTGGTGCTTTCGCCACTCGAAAGAAGACCCTGGGTATAAAAATTCAGAGGAAATGGGCTTGGGAACTGTGGCCTGAGGTTTTTCCCTTTCCATATCCAACTATTATTGATGATAGTCCCCAGGTTGAGCTTTGACCCATCTAAAGGTCTTTCGGTGACTATTCTCCTCCTGTCTCGCCTACGGTCATCTCATCACACTCCTCCCCTGAGCAAGAGGTAAATCTTCCAACACTTAGATATTTACTGACTAATGAAAGTAAATTTAAATCTTATGACCATTTATTTTTCTTTGATAGGAGGTTGCTAAAAAAAGGGATTTGCCTCTAGTGAGTCACTTCATGGGGAGACGCTTCGATTAGCCTGAGACCGTTACCTTTCCTCCCCATTCTCCCATGATCAGGCTCACCTATTGCTGTAGTTCTTCCTCCTATCACATAGAGGAGGTTGCTAGAAAGGATAATGCTACCGTTGAATCCGAGGGAGTTTCTTCTCAACCAGAGGGGACTCTTCTAACTTCTTTTGAGTCATCCCATTTATCTTTAGTTCTTCTTGACATCATTCAAGCTTTGCCAAGTATTCCTGAGGTAATGAATTATAGATCTCGTATATATTTCTTTCCTTTATTAATATAGTCTCTAAGTAACCTGATATGTTTCACGTTGAAGTTGGATCCTCATTAGTCTCTTCCCTCATTGACACTCTTCTTTAAATTCCTCTGTTGAGACCCATCTCTATATTTTCCCCTTTGCCAATGTCAGTAGGGTAAGCTAAATGTTTTCCTTACCCCTTTTTCATAAAGTATTTCTTGCATTTTAACACGTAGGTTTATGTCTGCAACTTTCTCCATCTTTGACTCCACTGTTCTATCCTGTGATTACAAAAGTTTTTGTAGCTACTACTGGTTCATCTAGATCTGGTGTTCCTTTTTCTTCTGTAGGCCTCATTCCCTCATTAGTTACAATATTGTCTTTATGTTCTTCTTTAATGGGGGTTACTCCAGTGGGGATACCTCCAGTTTTAGCCCTTGTGACTTTTGAAGGAGATGGTGCTTCGACTCAAGTTGAGGTTCCTTTGTCGAAAGTTTCTTTTAAGAGATCAAGGGAGGAAGAAGCTTCCATTCCTACCGTTGTTCCTTCGATAATTTCTTAATAGGTAACTATTTATTTATCCCCTTACTTTGCATAAGTATTATCATTATGCCTGTTATAACGAAGAATAGGAAACATCATAGATTTTCGTCGAACTCCACCGGTAACGGTAATGAAAATCACTTGTTAAGATTTTTTTCCAAACTCCACCAGTAACGGTGATTTAACCATAGAAATCACTGGTTAATTTTTTCATCAAACTCCACCAATAACATTGACTTAATAATGAAAATCACTTGTTAATATTTTTCATCAAACTCCACCAATAACGGTGGCTTATCAATGAAAATCACTTGCTAAGATTTTTCACCAAACTGCACCAATAATGGTGACTTAAGAATGAAAACCAATTATTAAGATTTTCGGTCAAACTCCATCAATAACGATGACTTAATAATGAAAGCTACTTGTAAATATTTTTTGTCAAACTCCACCACTAATGGTGACTTAACAATGAAAACCACTTGTTAAGATTTTTGTCAAACTCATATCTCTTTCTCTCTTTTTCAAATTACAAGAGAGCCTGCTCCAGCTAAAGACCAAACACAACTAAGTCCTTCGCCTGTCACTTCTCCCCATTGGGAACCAGCTTTCCCGGATGAGTCAAGACATAATGACTAAGGTTCAACAACAAATCTTCAGGCCGATAGTGAATCTGGCCACGAAGTTCCACTTCCTGATGTGTCCCCTCATACCTTTTTCTTACAGATTCTTTCGCTAATACCCTTAATTTTCCGCTTTCCATCGATCTATTATCGAGTAATTGGCCTCCCATCACTCAAAGACCTTTACGCCAGATTGCCTTCGTTCACATATTATCTTGATGGGTTGTAGGCATTAGGTTATGGTGACTATAGTGGTTGAGGTCATTAATTCTCCCACTTTATCTTTGTTAAGGCCCGTTATAAATCAACATTTGGGCAACTAGAGGGAGCTAGGTAGAGATAGCTTTCATTTTTCTTGACTCATTGAATACTTAAAAGTTCTGAACTCCACCCAACAGACCAACCAGAGGGAGTTGTTTCATAAGAGGGTGGAGGCCCAACGGACAGAGGAGGTCAAACTGCTGGAGTTGGTGCCTTTGATTGTGGCTGTTGATCTCAGAATCAAGGATGACAAAGAGGCTTTTCTCAAAGCGATGTAGGCCCATGATGCCCTGGTCAATCAATGGGCTCAATCCCATGCCAAACTTGAGGGACTCATCACTTCACAATAAACATTACTTGCAGATACTTTAGTCTTGCCCGGGTATTTCTTCTCTGCCCCAAATATTTGGTTCCTCTTGGGCTGACACCCTACTTGCCTTTTCTTCGTATGTAAAATCTTGGGCATTAGTTCCCATTTGTTTTGTAATCATTAAAAGTCATATTAATGAAAAGGATGTAGTATTTTGTCATCATGTGTTGTTTCATTACAATACCTCTGTTTATCTCAAAGTTTAAACTTTTACAATTTACTAACCAACTATTTCTCTTCATCTCATTATAAAAGAAAATAGCTCATGCAACCAATTGCACCATAACAAAAAAAAAATCTAATTGAGGACACTAGCCTGAACATGATAAACTTTCAACCATTTGTTGTTAATCTTAATAGGTTTATCCTCTTCCTTTTTAGAAATTAAGCAGTAACCTGAATTGTGAGCCTCCTTTACAATAAAAGGTCCCTCCCAATTCCCAGAGAATTTAGGGAATGGGAGCCACCGAATGTGCTTCGCCACTGCCTTTAAGACTATGTCCCCTTCCACAAATTTCCTGGTCCTAACCAAGTTGTCATATTCTCTTGAGAGTTGCTTCGTGTACATATATAAATGTTTCATTGCGTTATCTTTATTCTCATCTAGTTCCTCCAACTGTACATGCCTACTCTAAGGGAACATGCTGCTTCACAAGGCGTATTGGGCATAGGGGAGTTCCAGTTCTATCGGCATATTTACTTTGGATCCAAACACAAGTGACAATGATGTATACCCTGTAGGCTTCCTCTTAGTCGCTCGATAGGCCGGTCGGACTTCTGGGATATTGTCATCCCACGATCCTAAAAAGTCTTCTATCCTTTTGGCCAAAATGTGACCAAGGTTTTATTAGTTGCTTCAGCCTGACCATTCCCATTAGGATATTCCACCATTGAGGTATGATGGATGATGGAGAGTATTTATTTGTAAGCATCGTTACTTATTTATTAATAAATGGGTCCCATTATCAGAGAGGAGAACCTTTGAAATCCTAAACCTACAAATAATATACTCCCTAATAAAGTTAGCCACCACACATGCAGTTGCTCTCTTGAGTGGTATCGCCTCAACCCACTTTGTCAAACATTATATTACCACGGGTATTCAGATCTTACCCCTAGAAGATGTATGTATTATCCCGACTACATCAAAGTCCCAGGTGTTGAATGGGTATGGAGTGGCCAAAGAATGTAATCCCATCGAAGGGGAATGGATCCATGCAGCTGGCACGCCTTATATTTTCGCACAAACTTAGAAAAATCCTTCTCTATAGTTGGCTAATAATAGCCCAAGGTCATTAGTTGGTCATATAGATTTTCTCCTCCAATATGAGCCGGATCTTGATCTTGTTTAAAAACTTTTATTGCCTCATCGTTCTTAATGTATCTCAATGGATTATTGAAGTACCCTCTTGGATAGAGCTGACCCTCCTAGACGTAAAATCATGGGTCCCTTCGCTTGAGTCCCATCGCATTTATTTTATTTAAAGGAACAACTCCATCTTTAATCAAGACTATGTAGGGATGCCTCCAGTCTTCTTGAGTTTTAATGAAGTGGCATTCAGCTGCCTAAAAGAAGAGTTGACATTTATCACACCTTCCCTGTAACTCCACTGCATCCTGCTTCATTATTTGCCAGAAGTATCCATCCATCTAAATTCTTCTATATAGAGGGATCTCCATTGTTTTACATTGCTTTCCACATGTCTTCCTTAATCTCTATTTCGCTTATTTTGGATCGACACATCTTGATGGACATCCTCCTACATTCCTAAAGTAGACATTTCCATGATTGGAAAAGTATTACAGTAGCTCCTTCAGTTCCATCTTGCCTTTCTCAGATTCTAAATTCCTACTGATCTCTCCCTTCCAATCCGAATCACCTTCAATGGGTAGGATTGATTACACAATCGAATGGGTTGTTCTCCATTGGATCGCCACATTATTTGTATCGGTTTTCATTGCCAATTTCTGAGTAATCGTGGCATAGGAATTAGCATGTCTATTCATCATTCTAGGATCCCTTGTGATCTTAACTTCATTGAACTGATTGATCATTCTTTAGATGATCGTTCAAGAAGGCATTGGACTGATGTGCTTCAATGTATATTCCCCATTCATTTATTGGACCACCAAGTTTGAATCGCCTTTGATGCATAGTGAATAGATTCCCCTTCAAAGGCCCTCTATCAACCTTAATACCAATGCTTCATATTCTACTTCGTTGTTGGAGCATGGAAAATCTAATTTGTAGGAAAGGCAAAATTCTTCCCCCCTGACCCTCCTTTTTTTTCGCTAAAGAACCATCGAATTGCATAATCCATTCTTTAAGGTTGGCATCCAGAAAATTCGCTTACAAGTCATCTTCTGGAATGCATCATCGGGATGGCTTAAATACCCCATATGGGAAAATCACCAATAACTCCTTCTATGCATGTCTCTTGATCGCACGAGGGACCACACATTTTAAGTCATACTCTGAAATAATGAGGAACCACCTAGATGCTCTTTCGATCAAAATAGTTCTTGCTAATAAAAACTTAATTGGGTCACATCTTGTCACAATGTTAATTGTGAAAGATAGCATGTAATGTCTAAGTTTTTGTGCTACAAAAACCAAGGCTAAAAAATGTCTTTTTACACATTTTGTACCTTGCTTCTTGTCCATGTAAGATCCTGCTCAGGTAGTAAACTAGCCTTTCTTTCCCTTTGGCTTCCTGCACTAAGAGAGCACCGGTGGGCCTAATGGTACATGTGAGGTAGAGTTGCAATGGTATCCCTACTCTTGGAGGAATCATTATTTATGGAGAAGTGAGATGCTTCTTTAACTTGGTCAAATACTGCTGGTTAAATTCTTCCCATTTGAATTTAGTGACCTTTCGCAGTATCTCCATCAATGGGCGAGTTATTTCGGCCAGTCCTAGTATAAATATCCTAAGGTAAGAGACTTTACTGAGGAAACTCTTGAGCTCCTTCATCATTCTTGGACATGGAATTTCTAGGATTTCTCGCTGCTTGTCCTGGTCTATCGGTACTCCCTTCTAATCCACCACAAAACACAGGAACTTCCTATTTGTGACCTCGAAAGCGCACTTTAATGGGTTCATCTTTAGTTTGTATTTTCTACAGCGAATGAACACCCGCCCCAAGTCATCTAGATAGGACTCTTCCTTATTCGACTTGATGACCAAATCATCCACATAAAATTCCAAAAACTTGTGAAAGAAGACATGGGAAATGGTCATCATCGTCCTTTGATACATTGCCCCAACATTCTTTAACCCGAAGTGCATCACTTTATACATGAAGTTTCACAATGGGATCCTGAACGCCGTCTTCTCTATGTCTGCTGGATCCATCTTGATCTTGTTGTATCCCACATACCCATTCATAAAATTATACATCTCATGACCCATCGTTGCTTCAATTAAGCTATTAATGGAGGGCAAAGGGAACTCATCTTTCGAGAAAGCTCTGTTCAAATCTCTAAAGTCCACACATATCCTAATCTGATTCTTATCCTTTTTATCTAATGGGAAAATGCTTGATAGTCAAAGTGGATGTTGTATTGGTTTGATGAACTCTTTCATTAGTAATCATTCCACATCCTCTTTGATCTTTAAATCAAGCTCCGGTTTGTAAGTTCTTGCAACTTGATTCACCGATATGCTTGAAGGCGTAACGTTGATCTTGTAACAACTCAGCTCTTTATGTAAGCCCTCCATCTCAGTGTATTTCCATGCAAAAAATGTCCCCATATTCCTGAATAAGCTCAACCAAGGCCTCTCTTTTCTCCTTGCTCAGATCCTTCGAAATCAAGATGGGCCTTGGGTCTTTTCCTTCAGTGGCTAAGTCCATCTACTCTAGTTCTTGCACTTGTGGCTTTGGACAATCTGTCATATACTATGGCTCTTCTACCACTTCCTCTACAGGATCTTGTATGTTAGAGTTGTCAATGACCACACATTACCCTTATTGGTCTATCAAGAAACATTCAAATACCGAGTCACCCTCTCCACCAGCTTCTAGATAAGTGCTTTCGACTGCCCACTAACACCCTTAGAGGAGGTAAATCACTCTCCCATCCCCCGTGATATTCTTCGTTCATTGCCTACTTGCCTATACAACTTCCTTCCTCTTTCTTTTCTTAAAAGATTTTGTCCGTCTATTTCCCAAAAACCTGCTCAACACACTCTATCATTGGGCCTCATGCTCTACTGGGTCCATTATGGGCCCATTCTATCCCTGAGATACTTTTAGAGTTTATGCCTCTTAGGATCCGCAAGGCAAACTTCCTCGACTACTTCTTTTCCTATTGCCCCTTCGTCGTTTTGCCATTCACGCCCCCATCCGTTCTCTGATGGAGGGAACCCTTTTTCCTTCCATCCTTCTTGTTAGCACCCTAGAATCACTATTAGAAATAGACATTTTTATGACGGGGAAAAAGGGTCATAAAAGGTTATATATGACGGTTTTCAAATCTTTAAAAATCGTCGTAATGTTGTGTGTCATAATAAAATCGGTGTTAACAAAACCGTCATAACAACCATTCTATTATGACAGTTTTTCGTACAAACCGTCATTAACAATAATGTTGTGTGTCATAATAAGATTGGTGTTGACAAAACCGTCATAACAAACATCCTATTACGATAGTTTCCCATAAAACATGTCTTAAAAGGTACCTATTAAGACATTTACTATGTTAGTTATAATGACAATGTATATAAACCAGTCATAAAATATACCCATTTTATTTGTGAACTGTAAACCATCATAAAAGTTTTTTTCATTTCATTTTTTGCATTGAATTCTACTATACTATTCAAATATTCCAAACATGTAATGCATAAATCTACGATTTGTCAATTCAAAGCACAAATTTCCATACTCAAAGTAGCAAATTCCAAACATCAATATAACTTAAACAATAAGTACAAAAAAATGTCATTAATATTTGAAAAAAAAATATACACCAACAGTTTCCCAATTGACTTATAGACAACTCACAAACAAAAAGATATCTAAAACGACATATACTATAGAACTAAAAACTAGCAAATTAAACTATAACATTATCTCCATTCGTGTAGCATGAAGACCCAATTTAGCAACAGCTACATCGGATACGCAATCGGCAACAACGGGATCGATTTTTGAACAAAAGAAGGAAACAAATAGCAGTTAACAACTAAAACAGATTAACTATATAAAGAATATAGGTCAAACAATAATGATATTCTAATATAATATCGAGCATAAAAAAACATTGGCATAATTTTAAAGTTAATTTTTACTCAATTCTTTATTAAGGCGTGGGAGAGATAAATGAGAAAGGTTTTATGGAAAATTCGATAGAGTTTCCTCCATTTTTTTAATAATCGAAAATTAAACATGACATGTTTAACCAACCACAACAATATAAATCCCACCTCGGGCATTCAGCATCATCAGCAATAACAACATTATAAATTGCACCGTGGGCATGCACTATCAACAATAACAATACGGATACCACCATGCACATTTACCATCAATAAGATCTTTAGTCTCTTTGGAGATGAAGAGACTATAGAAGGACGTGCTTTAGCAGAAGCAGCTCCTATGGAATCTATAAGATCTTTAGTTGAAACAGATACATGGACTGATGTTACTGAACAAAACAACGAGGAAAATCACATTGGCGTGATAGTTGGGGAGAAGCGCAAGCAAGATAGTTTTGAGTTGGATGCAAGTAAGAAGAAAGAAGTTCTTTGGCGCGTAAATTTTGAAGAATTTGTACGATGCCTTAGGCATAAGGCTTGTACTACAAATGTGAGATCGCGACTTGATGATGGAGCTGGCATCAATTTAAGTGAAATTTTAGAGGCAAGTAGAACTGCAGAGACTAAAGTGAAGATGGAAAATTTAGTTCCCCTGTATATGAATACTATATTTGAATAGGTGATGAAGTATGAAGAAGGTCGTAGCATGACCTTAGAGCATGTCAGAGCATCCCATGTCCAGTTGATTTGTCATCTCCCCTGAATCAGGATAGAAGAAACATATACTATTGGTTTGAAGAACATCATTGAACTAGCTCAGAATCATGAGGTGTAATCCATCGTGCTGAAAATATATGGGAGGGAGGCGTATAGGATATTTAGGTTACTGTTAGAGACTGATCGCTTAGTTGAGACTTATAAGATTTCGAATACCACATTTGTTGAAAAGAAAGACACAAAAAAGATTGTTTATCAGCTATGGAAATACGATTACCTGCACATATAGAAAATTTCTACAAATGGAGCTAAACAATTATAATTTTTATTGTGGAAAGTGAATAAGCATCCTCTTCGGGTACATCTACTAGATGATATGTACCATGCGGCCTTAAATTCGAGATTACGAATTGCTTTCAAGCAAAAACAAGAAAAACAAATTCTTCAAATACCAAAAGAAAATCTCAGGCTCGTAGGGGAAATGGGTGATAGATACAAGTGCTTGAGAAAAGTTCTGATTGTCCTAGAATCATCCCTAATGAAGCTTGGCGACGCTCTCATGCTTTTCCATGACTTTTAATTTCTATGCTTTCATAAAAAAAATTCTTTAAATTTTAATGTATACTTCTTAATTTTGTTAACATGGGATTGGAATTTAATGGTATACCAATGAGCCTTTTGTTAGGATTCTATAAAAAAAATAGATCTCATTGTTGTATTAACTACTTAATAGACAAAACATGAACAAGTGATATTTACGCACCTTCGTAATCTTATTCATATCATGAGCAAGCGTTGAGTGTTATACGACATACAACATTACACGTCGGAGCTCCATCACCCAACCCACGAAAGTAAACCATTAATTCTAAACAAAATGTTTTAATTAAACACTAAAGGTTGTGTCATGCTAACCTCAACAATTTGTCCATGGGATAAAAGTTTAACATAAGTGCATTTTATTGAGATACATTATATACTAACTACATTTAGTATCAATATGGAGACCAAAATTGATTCAGCTATGTGAAATCTAACTACACGGACGTATGAGGAGTACTTGTAAGATATGCAGTTTTCCTTCCAAATAATATAAACGAAAAAATCCACTTTTGTACAAATAGTTAGTCCTCAACTAATTGAACCGAGAAACAAAAGCTGTCATGTGTCACTTCTGCAACACTAACTTATGCTAGTACCTTTATATAAGGTTAAAACCTAATTTTACTGTCAATATGAATTATTTATAACATAACAGTAAAAAAAATAGCAACTATCAATATTAGAAATATCCATATGCAATATAATTTTCTACTTTAAAACTGGGAAATATAATTCTGAAGCAGTTACGTTATTTGTAAACATGATTTATTGAATACTTTTCAAAGACATACATAACTGATGTGTCATTGAAATACCAAAAGATATAAAAAAATATTGCAAGTACTAAACTAACTATAAAATTATACTAGATATAGAATAATGGAATTACAGATTGGCAATGGTGATACTACTATGTTTTGGCAATTGGGTCCATAGCTCTCTTTCAGAAATGTGCTGTGCAGTTTCTGTAATTGACTGTGGTGCTAACTTCTAATATATTAATACACAATCCACACCATTTCTAAAAACAATGAGCTACAGACGCTACCGGATGATACAATTCAGTATGTTCAAGGAGTGAAAACCATATCAGTGATCTCCATTAGATCAGTACCAAAAAGAGATAACCTATCATCGAAAACATCTACATATCCTAAAGCATCTGTGTTTGGAGGCATTCTAGGGCTGCTTCAAGGAATCGATAATGGATCCCACGATAGTCAATCGAGTGTTTGCCTTTGGGGTCATGTCCAACCATATCAATTGTTCGTTTTTGTCCCTTGAGTTTGAATCTAAATTTTTTAGAGAAAAGAGATAAATACATCCATTTAGTGGAGGGTCAATGGCTTTGCACCTCAAACCAGACCAGATTTTTAATCGTCTCCACTTCTACTAATTCCTAACTCTCCAAGACATCATAGGTAAAACAGAGGAAGGATTAATAGGCATACACATCCTCAGGTGCATGAAATGAACAAAGAAAGTAAAGTATTTTCAGTTGCTTCAAATTCAATGTTTGGTTCTAAGGGATCAGAGTCTCAAAGTCTCATGCTTATTGTTGTGTCCCTAGAGCAACAAAAAGTGTACCATTATTTAGGAGTACATTGGGGAAAATTGTTTCATACCTTGGAGTGCTAGAAAAGAAAAAGAAACTTGAAATAACTCCATATTTTGTTCACTCCAGAGATCTTTACCTTAAAACTTGAACTATGCCTAGTGCAGTTGTTAAATGTATTGTGATGTTATGTAGCATATTTGAATCACTTTTATTTTTATTTTTATTAAGTTCTCTTTTTAATGGTTACGTCGTTCCTTTAAATATTAGTATTTTTGTCTTTGGGCTTCCTTAGCCTATAAGAGGTACCCTCTAGTTTAGATCCTACATGTAAAACTTTAATTTTATAGTAATAATATGAGTCCCAAACTCATTCCCCAAATGATGTGGAATAGTAATAAAGCATATATGTAACGCACCTTTCCCATACAAGTCTTCACGTGATTCTTAATAAATTTATTTACGCTGCAACAAGTTTAAAACTGGTAAAGATGGTAGTTTATAGGATGGAGACATATGTAAGATCACCTCCGCCTATGTTGAGAGCATTTGCGTGCTCTGTTTCTACTTGGCTTAGAAAGTTGCATGATAACGCTTTAAAAGAGGAAGTAAAGATAAGCGGTTCTGACCATGGAACCACCCCAACCCTCTTGGGATTGGATAGTTATTTATCAAGTCTTTGCTCAGGAGCAAAGTTTTTATTGCAAATAGTGCGTGGGGTCATTCCTCAAGTGTATTTTTAACTTGATCCTCCTGCCTCGATCGCAGGCATTGCTGTTTATATTCTTAACCATCTTTATAAGAAGCTAAATGAAGTTTGTCTTGTGCCAGGGGGCGAGGAGGATGCATATGGGATGCTCCTTTATATATTTATTGGGAGTCTATTGCCATCTATTGAGGTCTTGATTCCTAGATTTTTGAGGGATCACTCAATGATCCTTTTGAGGAGATTTTCTTTTATACTAATAAAGAAATTTTTATAGACGAGGCCGAATTATGGGAGAAGATCTATCTCTTGAGACCGACACAAGATCATAAGTTAGATGCGGCTATTTCTGCAAAAGGAAAAGAACGGACAAAGAAAGACCTTCAAGTCTGCCCTTTATTCATCTAGGAAATAGCTAAGGAAATTATTTATGCTGGGAAGTCATTGTAGTGAATTCGACATGCTCTTACAACATCTTCAGCTATATCTAGTAGTAATCATGAGGCTGGGCAGAGCATAGCTCAGAGGTTAACTCTGTCATAGGTCTTTTGTGTGTCATTAGGTGCTCTTATCGTCCATGGCGATCACGTATCTCAATACTTTTGTCAAGATGAAAGGATCACTTTTCAATCTTTTGTCAAAAAACATAAGCTACAAGGGAATGGTGAGAAGATTTGGTGTTGGTTCTTTATTGATACATTGTCTAGGAAGAGAGAGATTGATTTAGAGTCTGTGAATAAGAATGTCGATGATTATATTAGTGTGAAGGTAGAGACTATTTCTGCAGATGTTGTGTATGGTGAAATGCCCCTTAGTAGATCATTTTGTCTAGAAAATCCAGCTATCACTGTGTGCGAAAGGATTTTTTGTGATAATGGGGCTACTTGGAAGAAATTAAGCTTATCTAGAAATTTTCATCTCCCCGCTTTAAATGATGAGAGCTTAAGGGAGGCTATTTTTGGAGGAAATTTTGAAAAATCGGTAACTAAAGGAATAAATTATACTTCTGGTTTTCAGTTCAGTGAAGCTGAATATCATCGCTCATAGGAAGATGCAAAAATGTTGGATGTATTGTTTCCCTTTCCAACACTTCTTCCATCCTTCTAGGAGGACGTTCACATGTCTGAACTTTTACCTTTCCAGAAAAATAGCACCCTGTTATCAAGTGTCCTTAGTTGGATTTAAAGCGTTGAACTAAAGACACTCCACTTCCTGTGGTTATTATGAAGGGATGCCTTATTGTCTACATCAAGAAGTAAGTGGAAAAAATTGGCAGTCATATATTATCGAAGTTAATGTATGATTGGAGATTGATGGATCAGTTGGGAGTGTTGCATGTTATATACTTGTTAGGTTCAGGTGATCTGCTGCAGCACTTCTTGACCGTAATTTTCAATAAGTTGGACAAAGGAGAATCCTGGGATGATGATTTTGAGTTGAACACAGTATTATAGGAATCAATTAGAAACTCCGTTGATGGAATACTGATAAGTACACCAGATTTGTTGGTTGTGTCTATCATAAGAAATTAGGGGTTCAGTGGCAATGAGCAACACAATACATCTAGCCTCGTCTCTACTCCTTGAAAAAGTCGTGGACAAAGTTACGAAATCGACGACCTTGATTTATTAAAATTCTCATACAAGGTCTCTTAGCCACTTGAAGTTATTTTTAATGCAGAAGAAATTAAGAAGTATAACGAGGTGATGAGTTTATTGTTGAAGGTCAAACGTGTAAAGTTTGTCTTGATAAAGCTCAAAGGTGGATGTGGAAGGATAGAGGAGCCGCAACTATTAACCACAAGCATCACTGGTTAGTGGAGAAAAAATTTCTTCATTTCTTGGATGCTTTTCACCAATATGTGATGGACATAGCATGGCGTGAACTCTACAAAGGTATGGCAACAATTGGATCTTTGGATGAAGTCATTGAAGTATAAAGAACTACTTATTGTTGAGTCAAAGGCAATGCTTTATTGTTCCAGACAAGTCGTGGGCATTGATTTCCAGCCGGATTAACAGTATCCTTGGGTTAGCTTTAGACTTTTACACCACTCAACAAACACTTAGTAGTGGTGGATCAGTTTCTACCATCAAAACTAGATGTGAGATAGAAGTGGATCGCAAAGAGAGACAGTTTGATGATTGCATAGCGTTCCTCCTCAGAGTTTTATCTTTTAATCTCAATGTGGGGAAGTTTCCACATTTGGCAGATTTGGTTACCAGAACAAACTACAACTACTTCTACATGTCTGCTGGTGGGAACTTGATAATTGCCCCTGGCTCTGATAATGTTACGGCTAAGCTGGGAAAGGCTTTTCCAGTTAGAACAGAATAAGAAAAATAAGCTTAAGTTTTTTTCTAATGGAATTGGATGTTAAGAATGAAGTGTGAAGACTTGCAAAGCTTTGTTAATTGTACAGTTTAATTTGTTTCATTTTACCTCGGTTCCTATCAACTTGTTTTTTTTCTTAGAGAAAAAAACTTAACGAGTTATTTTTATTGCTTCTACTAAAATTTATTCTTCATTTCCTAATTTTAATGTCATTCTTAGCTTTGTGTTGCATTAAAAAAAGAGATGATATTACACATTAGTCTACTGTCAGATTCAATTTATTAAACTTGATGATGCGAGACACACACAATATACACACAGAGATGTGATCAAACATAGTGGATAATGCACCAAAATCTAGAGTTGTATACAAATTGGTTGGGGACTAAAATGGTCAAATTTATATACTTTAGGGCCACTAGGGTAAATAACTAAATAAGTTTTCATTTATTTTATGTATCAAATTTTAAAAAGTTTTCCCTTCACAAACACGAAGAAGGCAGTTTTTTTTTCTCATCTTTACCATTCCATTTGACTGGTCTTCCACATCACATCCTCTTATACATAAAAATTCCCTTTGGACTAAGTTTATTTCCATGTCTTTCTAATATAGAAAATTATCCAAATATAAATTTACATTGGAGACAACCTTAGGTGATAATTATTGGTTCCCTTGTTCCATATTCATTTCAAAAACTCTAATTATTTGCAATATCCATCTAGTTACACACTCAATTGTCCATAATTAACCAAAGTGCCAACATCTGAATGAATTATGGGTTAAAAAAACAAAATAAACATCTAAAAAAGACTTGAAACCTTCTAATTGAAACCAATAACTTGTCTTGCTAATAGTAATTGATAAAACATAGGAACTAGAAGTGTATATTGTACCTACAAATAAATATGAGTAAAATATAGGATGTTAAATTTACCTCACTAAACATGAGAATCAACAAATCTACCACTATAAGTCCTCTATCAAATCCTTACAACGAGAGAAATCCCGCGAACAGAAACAACTAATAATTCAACCACAAAATATGATAAACTGTGTTAGGGATTGTAATGGCAGCAAATTATTAAACTTCAAGACCAAATACATATACGGAACTGTAACAACACCTACCAGTATATTCAATTGATTATTCAAGAGGGGGCGATGATCGGTGGGCCGGGAACGAGAGGGGCGACAATGAGAGGTTGTGCGGTTCAGGATAGAAGATGTGAAGTTAAAGGCGTAGGGTAAGAAAAGGGTTGTGAGGTATCTATCCATCTTAATCGCAGGAAGAGTTTGGGGGTAGTGGGTGTCTAGAGTTTGACGTGTTTTAGGATTTCTATTGGTAAAAAATTTGTTTCCCGCGTATAGAGTTTGCTGTCATTTTAATTATGAAAAGGTCATATAAATTACAAAATTATTTAATTACATGCAAAAAGAGTCATAATTGTGAAATAATAGTACTTATTATGACGATTTAATGGAAATTGTCATAAAATTAAATTCTAAACCCGTCATAAAAAGGTATTTTTCTAGTAGTGAATCTTCCTCCATCTCCATCTAAAAAGATTCATCGACTAAGTGAGATTTTTCGGTGGTGAAAGGCTTCTTTATTGCACATATAATGATTTCAGTCCCTTTCACATTTACCACATTGGTGATATATAGATGGAGCTAAACTATAGTTGTGCATCCACACCCTTCGTATCAGATGGTAGTATGAAGTAGCACTCTCAATCACGTGGAATTTGATGTGCGAAATAAGCTTCCCCATCACAATCGATACATTCACATGTCCAATGAACTTAGATGATTGATTATCATAACCAGAAATTACTAAAGGCGTCGGTATTAATCTTTCCTCTTGAATGTTAGCTATCTTGAATGAGCTAATAGGAATGATGTTTATTGATGCTCCCGCGTCCATCAAGGCCCTCACAAAACTCACTCCATTAATACTAGCCATTACGTATAGGGGCCTGTTACGTGGGAATATCACAACCATGTCGGTGACGCTAAAAGTCACTTCAGACAAGAACTTCCTCACCAACTTGGCCATAGGCCCCTTCTACCTCAATGATGGTACTGCGTTATTACTTGAAATGTCTAGAATCACTTGTGTTATCTCCAATTGGCTCTCCTTTGGCATCCTTATCGGGTTGAAGAACCATGAGAACTTGGGTGACTGCGAAACAGCCTGGCACTTCAACCCTTTATATTTCTCTCCTCCTTCCAAGTTGTGCACATCTTCCACATCCCTTGCACTAGCTTCATTATAAGATATCGCCATATTGTCCACCCCCTGGCACAGTCCTCCAATGTATCCTCAAAATTTTCTCATTGGATATCCAGTCCTCTTGCTTCCCACTCAGCCTCCTCATTATAAGCAACTATAGGGTTTACCCTATGTGCTGGGAAGGGATTGGAATTAACATTATCCAGTGGGATCTACATAGTCCCCATTTTCATATGCTTAATGATGATTTTCCTTAGCATGAAGCAGGTTTCTGTTAGGTTACCCACCTTTCGATGTATCTGGAACTATATGGGATTAGCTCTTGTTGCGACATCAGGTTCCATGAATGGAATGCCCTTAGGTTCATACCCCATCCCCCTTGGACTAGGTCATTATAATAACTGAAAGCATCTTCGATAGTGTAAAGTAGTGGCGTTAGGTCCTCCCTGTCCCTACCAAACTTCCTCTTATTGTCCTTCTTTAGATTCTTATCCCCTTCTCCATCATCGGCGTACCCTACCCATGTGGGCTAGCCCCGTGCAACAACAGGCTGTATCGACTTCCTAAACATCACAGGGACCAAGATGGGATTTGGCCGAAAAACTAGTAATATATATTTTTCTTCCATTAAAAAATTCACGAAAGTTCCTTTACGCGTTTAGTTGATGACATGGCAGATGTACTCTAGGAGCAATCATTCAGCACAATGCTGCAGTAGTTTGGACTCCTTGTCCTTTTCTCTTACATCGAGGGACCTCTCCCTGAACCTTTGAATGTATGCTACAACATCCTCTCCCGGTTGTTGCTTCTCCCTGCCCAGCTGGGTCAACGTGACCTCATCTTTTGCCATAAAAAACTTCTGGGCGAACAACACGTGCATTTCCTCTCACGTTGAGATATTTTTAAATGAAAATGGGAGTACTAGGTGTAAGCCTTATCGGTTAGATATTTGGAAGACTACCTCAAGCTAATCTTCTTGTTATTGTAGTGATCCCCTAGGTTCTCAATGAAGCGTTTGATAGTTTCCTTCGAGTTTCCCCCTTTCCAGTGTATTTGTCAAAGATGGGAGGAATGTAGTCCTTTGGGTTAGGCTCATCATTGTATTCCTGGGACAAGGACTAAGAAAATCATCGTACACTGATCCTACCTTGCTAGTTGATTGTAAGGAAGCTGCTATCATTTTCAACATCTCTTTCCTCATTTCCTCTAAGGAGGATGTTGGTGTTTTCTTAGCTATTAGAGCAATAGGATGAGGAACCACCATGGAATATTCGTTGCACCTGGCGTACTCAACACATGTCGAATGCTTGTCACCCCTGGGGAACCCACCGTTGGGATATGAGTGGGTACTATGTTCATAAGACCAGTCCCTATTAGAGTTGAGCTTAATGGGGCTATTGGAGCCTCCATTAGTGTTACGGAGGAACTTATGTCAAATACACCCAAAACTATTGTGGCAGTAGGAGTTTGTAGAAATTCGAAGAACTTACCCCTGAGAAGAGCCATTTATGCCTATCCCATCCCAACACTAGTGGAAGCTTGCATCGCCCCTGGGATGCCTATTACCGTTTGGACTGGGGGAACCTCGACTCAAGAATCTCCATTCCTGGCACCCTCCAGCTCCCTCACAGCTTATTATTCATGACGCTGAATGGAGTCAAAATCTATGATACGATTAACATTATCTTGTTCCTACTTTTAGGAGAATACCTCCCCAGTAGAGTCGCAAAAAGTAAAAGGGCAGTCCCCTTATATCTTGGGAATATGGTAATACTAGTTGATGTGTAACCCATATAGGTGTGGTGATAAATGATAACCCGAAAACTCTTTTAATGAACACAAGTAAACACACAATATTATATTTTATCAACACTCAGGTTGGACTCACAATACACTCGTGTATAACTCAAATAATAATAAAGGAAACTCAGAAGTAACTCAGTGAAAGGGAGAGAGGGGTAAGCACCCTAGATTCACCTAGGCAGGAAGTTAAACACATCAACAACTCCTGAAAAGATCTCAAGTTAGCTATTCAAAGATTCACAATAAATGAAAATGGTGGGTGTGTAAGAGATCTGGTTTGCAATAATTTCTTTAGATATATTCACTCTCTTGCTAATAAGTCTCTAAAAAGAATCCCTTTCTCAGAGGTGGTTGAGGCCAATAAATAGCCCCCACACCACTCCCGAGATGCTTTAGTCCCTTATAGATGTGAACCGATGTCCCCCATGCTTTACGTCACAAAAATTAAATGCCTAATGGGCTAGTAAACTCCACAACATAAACATTAAATGCCAAGACATGCATTTTACTTAAACACTGTGTGTTAGAGGACTTCCACCATAAAGGTGGCTCACCAAACCATTTGACAGCCCCAATGCCACAATTTTTTACTTGAGTATGGATTGGATAGTGTTTAGCTAGTTAGTAACATCACCTAAAGTAGATGTGACATTAGGTAGAGGGTTACTTGGTTCAAAAATCAACATATGGTGGAACTCAAGGCTGCTTCGCACAAGCTTCCATGGTGAAAGGTCTCTCGGTGTTTTACTATGTGTATTTAAGATGGTAAGGACAAGACCCAACGATGCCTCACTTCTTAATCCTCAAAACTAAGTCCCTCCAAAGTTCCCATAGCAAGGTCATTTGATATAGCATGAAAGCTCTTCCAAGCCCTGCCAGACCTGGCCTCTCGTGAGTACCTTTTAACCTCATAATGAATAGTTATAATCATTACATCATTGCAATTGTTAAATCATATAGTCAATATAAACAAAAGTTACATCCTTACGAAGTAAGAACGAAAATAAATTGAGCTTGATCACTGGGCTGCATCACTGAGTTGCCTCACTGGTTCCTCCTCTTGAGTCTTTTATTCTATTTTGGGAAGCTCCCTCTAATATGGGGATTGGCTTCAGACCTCTCTACAAATATTAATTAATATCTTGAACTTAATTATTTACTTTCAAATAATGAATTTAATCTCAAACTAATTTTACCAAATGTCGAACTTAATTTATTTGCACGTTTAAGTACTGAAAAGATGAATTTAAGTAAGACAAGTAAATAAAATTTAGAAAGTAAAAGATACTAAAATTTAACGTGGTTCGACCGAATCCCTACCTACATCCTGCGCCTAAACCTCCCGTCTCCTTTGCCCTTCACTATCATGATCCATTTGTGGGTAGTTTCCAATCACCGCGTACATAACAGTAGTAAAACCGGTTTACTTTTACAAACACTTGAAGCTAAATCCCAGTTTCATGATCGCAGTCCAATTGAGGGTATGGACTAATCACCATTTACATCCATAATCCGTTTACGAGTAGGACCGAGCACCATTATAATAGAAACATTAACAAAGCTTCGAAATAAATTTGGATTTTTATTACAATGTTTGTAATGATGAAACTCTTTAAAGTACAATTTGAATATGTGTTTCTTCTTCAACAAGACTTCAAAATAATTATGATTTTGGCTATATTCTTCACTTGAAATTATAGCAGAATATTAATTCTTGTGCTCTTGTTCTCTTATTCAAAAATAAGAAAATAAGAGTTTCTTGCTATCTCAAAATGTATAAAGCTGGGTATCAAATTGTGTTGCTCTCTTGAGTAAGTACGAGATAAATGTAAAATATAATGTATGTCTTGTTGGTGTATATCGATTATGTCTTTTATATATTGTCATATATCTTCAATAATTTTTGGTCTTCTATATGTAGTGTGCAAAAGTTATTGATTATTAGAAGAATAGAATGGATTGTATTCTCATCCATAAATAGTTGCTTGTAGAGAAGTTTTCTGATTGAATGGGTAACATAGTCCCATAAAATCTGTAGACAAGTGTAAGTGGAGATATAAATAATAATGTACCTCCTTTCATGTATGGGCTTTCGGCTGATTTAGAAAAAGGCAAAGTGGTCAATTATGTATTATAATAAAGATGGTTATGTACACCAATGTGTGTAATAAATAATTAATACTTGTTTTGTTCAATGTAAAACCATTGCAATATGTATCCTGAGACTACTAGGATGGATATATAAAAAATATATACAAAGTTCAAATACATTGAAACAAGTTCATATATAAAATCATGCGTGGTAGAAGTGGTCGCAATTTTATGACAGTAAAATATTCTTTCTAATATATGTACCTTTATTGTATACATTCATTATTTTCATTAATATATAATATTTTTTTTGATAAAATTAAAATTATTATTGAGAATTAGAGAGAAAAGCCCTCTCTAGATGGCTTACAGATATGAAAAAACAAAAAAAAACAACATTATTGATCATCTAGACTAATAGCAATTTTGACATTTCTTGGGAGATCATTTTGATTTGAATAGCAGGTGATTCTGTGATGAGAAGATCCATGCTTGGATAGGAGAGATGCTACTCGATTTCCATATTTTGAGCAGACTGAGATTCAACAAAGAAGCTTTTTAAAAAGAATTTGAGCCAAGTTGAAGTTAGATCTAGCAGACCAAGGAATTAGAGGAGCAGAAGATGATGAGAAAGACTCAATCATTCCAGTCGAATCAACTTTAATGTCTATGCTGAATATGTTATTATCTGAGCAGTATTGAAGACCCTCTTTCATAGCTTGGAATTAAACCTCTTGATAAGAACTAGAAGCTTGGAAATTTGAAATAGACCAAATGAATTTGCCCTGACAATCTCTTAGGATAGCACCACCTCCCATTGAAGATTATGATCTCAACAACTATATATATTGAGTTTAACTCTCCCTATACCAGGATTTGACCATAAATGATGAGATGGGAAAGAAGGGATTGAGATTAAAACATTTGATGGATTCTTGATGAATAGAACAATCACCTCTCTTTAATTTAAAATCTTTAGAGAGCTCAGAGATTTTAGTTATAACTTTGTGAATAATGAGGTTAGGTTTCATCGGGATACCTTCGAAAAGGGACTTATTCCTACTCAACCACATTTCCCACAAAATACACACTGGAATGCTATTGTGTAGCCATCTAGAAATCTTAGACTTAACTAAGTGAATCAACCACTGAATGATATAACCATGAATTGAAGAAGACCTACTACTAATATTCATCAAAGAATTGAAAAAAATCCACACCTAAGAAGCAATAAGCCCACTAATGAATAGATGACTATGAGATTCAGTAGTTGAAGAAAATCATTGGCATCAAGATACCATTTTATTATCCATCTTTTGCACCAAAGAATCAACAGGAACACAGTTCGAGAGGGCTATCTCCAAGAGAATATAGATAGGTTATGAGGAATCTTAGGGTGCCAAATCAAATTAAAAGCCAATGAGGAAATTTTGTGGCTACATTGCAGATTAAAAGCTGAAGAAAAACTAAATTCTCCCAATAAGGAAGGTTTCCACACTAAAGAACCATCAATCACCTCTGAGTTGCCTTCCATTAAGTCCTAGTAGGATTGTAATTTTTAAAAGTCATTGAACCAGACCTTATTTCCAAATTTATATACTTACATTTCATGAAATTGTCCCATAAACTTTTAGTTTCCTTAAACTTCCACGGTAGTTTAACATCTGCAGCTTTCACAACTATTTCTAAGCTTCTGATATCTAAACTTCCCTCCTTCTTTTTATAACGTAGAGAATTCTAATTAACCCAATGATATTTTCTCCCATTTTCTTTATGGACTCCTCAAAAGAAAGAACTAAAAATCTTTTCAATAGTTTTAAGAATCAACTTTGGAGGGTTAAGGGGCAAAAGAGTATACAAAGGGATATAAGACATGAAAACTTCAATAAGAGTTAATCTACCTACCAAACTTAAGAACTTCGACTTCCATCTATGAATTTTAGAGGTTATAGATTGGAAAAGAGGTTCAAAATATATGGATTTTCTTCTACCTGTAGAAAGAGGGCAACCATGGTGAGTTAATGGACCTCTAATAAACTTGAATTCAGTAATTTCAACAATTCTGTTCCTCATCAAAGCAGGGCTATTGACACTCACAGTGAAGCTGCTCTTATATTTACTAATCATTTGGCCTGATTCAGATTTGAATCTTTATAAAATCTTCATAAGATTGGATAAGCTCATTTTAGATCCTCTAGAGAAGATAATGATGTCATCTGCATAACTCAAGTCACTGATTAGAGGGCAATTTTTGGGGTGGGAAAAAACACTTATAACCTCTCTAGACATTAGGTCATTTAAGCCCCTACTAAAAGCTTCAGCCATGATAATGAAAAGGCTTGGAGAAATAGGGTCTCCTTGCCTTAATTTCCTAGAAGGTTTGAAAAAACCATTAGGTTAGCCATTAATAATCAAAGAAAACTAAGGAGAGGAGATACGTCTCCAAATTAAATCTATGAAAGTTTCTGGAAAACTAAAAGCTCTCAAAGTTTTGGTCAAGAAGAATAAGAAGTCATGTCATAAGCCTTAGCCATATCAAGCTTGATAATATCATTTCTTCATAAAATCTTTCTATCCATCACGTGCATCATCTCTTGAGCTAACAAAATGTTTTCTTGAATGTTCCTGCCTGACAAAAATCTAGAATGATGTTTAGAGATAATTAGAGGAAGAATTTGGCTTAGTCTGGAGTTTATGATTTTGGATATAACTTTGTAGCTAAAATTACATAGACTTATAAGCTTGATAATATCATTTCTTCCTAAAGTCTTTGCAATAGGAAGGTCTGGCTACTTTAGGAATGAGGCATATATGGGTTGAACTCCAAGATTTAGGAATATCATCACCTAAAAAGAAGTCTTGAGTGGCAAGAGTGAGGTCCTGTTTGATGATCTTCCAATAAGAAACATAAAAATGACCATTAAAACCATCAGGATCAGGAGCACTGTTTTGATTAATGTCTTTTATAGCCTTCAAAATCTCTACTTTATCTAGAATGCCATTCAAATTCCTATTCATCTCATTTGCAATGGTTTTAGGAATGACTTTTCACATATCTTTATCTTCTTGGGAACCTGTATTGAATAAATTTGAAAAATAAGGGATAAACATGTTAGAAACACCATCTATAGACTCGGGCCAAGCTCCATCTTCATTTTTGATTTTTTGAATCCGAAGTTTCCTTCTATCTTGCTGAACTTTTGCATGGTAAAACTTTATATTTTTATCTCTGTCTTTCAACCAATCCATTCTATATTTTTAAAACTAGAATAATTCTTCCTTAGTTAAAGTTGAATTCAGATCTTCCTTAATTTTTGAGTAATTTTCTATTTGAGCTTCACTATTATCTATCTCCAAAGCTAATTCCTCTTGAAGAAGTTTATCCTCCAAATGAGTAACCCCTGCAAACATATCTTTGAATTCCTCTTTACTCCAATTCTTTAAAGTACTCTTCAATCTCTTCATTTTGAAAGCAAAAACTTCCATCTTTCTACCTATAGCAGGATGCTCCAAAGACATCTTCACCACTACTTGAAATTATTCATGATTACTCCACACATTAAGGAATTTCAAAGGCTTAATGACTATTTCCTCAGATTTAGGAATAGAGATTAGAAGGGGATTGTGATCAAAACAATTCCCGTTTAGATGGTTAATACTAAAGTTTGTGAAACTTTCATTACAATTAGACTTGATAAGCCCTCTATCTAATCTTTCAAAAATCATTGCACTACTGGCCTCTATAGCCCAGGTGAATTTAGATCCAATGAATCCCATCTCATAAAGAGAACAACTAAAAATACATTCATTAAACTCTGTTGCTCCTCTAACATCAATATCTCTACCCCAGATCTTTCATCACTTGAAGAAACAATATTGAAATCTCCAATAACAATCATTGGTTTACTATGAAAATAATAAGAACTCATTGCAACAGGATCCTAAAAAACCTTTCTATATTGCGTATTACATTTAGCATAAACAATGTTAATGCCAATCTCTTCTTAAAATTAAGGGTGAACAACTTTAATAAGTAAATTTTGAGTTCCATCATCTATCACTTCACCAGTTACTCCATGTCTCCAGAAACACCAAATTTTATTGGAAATATTATGACAACCTAGCTTAAAATTTAAAATAAATCTCAGTTGTTCAAATATAAGAAACATCTTTCATTGGCTCCAGAATATCCAGGAAAGATAGGTTATGATACTTACAAAGATTTTTTAATCTCCTTCTTGTACACTTATTCCCTACACCTCTGGCATTCCATACAAGGGATTTAATTATTTAAACTGAGAAACAGTGGACTTTTTGAGATCTTTATTGGATGATCTGGTGACTCTTCTCTTGATAATATCTTTTTTAGGGAAATTTGACCTTTCTTTTTATCTTTTATTGGAGGGGGACTATGACTTATTGGGCAGTTCTTGTTTGACAACTCCTTTGATTTATTATAATTATCAATCTTTTCAGTTAGCAACTCAAAAAATTGAATTAGATCTGCCAACACTGTCTCTTTTTTTATCAGCAGTGTCATTATCTGAATGGGAGCCATCTTCTTTCTTTTTTTAAACTTATCTTCTTGTTTCTCTACTTTTGAATCCGAGCTAAAGTATTTTTCTATATCATCTGGGAGTTGTTTTTTAGAATTTAGCAAACCTTCAATATCCAGTTCTTCTTTTCATGTATCAGTCCACTCTGCTTCTTTAATATCTTCTGCATTCGATTTGTACTGTTGAGAATTATTCTCTACAGTACCCTTGTTAGCTTCCCCAAGGCTATTAACTAACCCTTCATTCTTTAGAGCTTGAGTTGGCATTTTTAAATCTTTAACAATATTCTGTTGTTACTCAACTGAATCTTTACCGGAGGTACCTTTGTTAATTTCTTGAGTAGTTATTTTTTCTTTGACTGGAGCTGTCTTATCCTTAATTCTGAAAACCATTCTTTATTCCTTGAGCCGCTTTCCTTATTTGCTAATGCTTACTTCTTCAATAAATTTTTCTTTCCCTTTTCTCACTTCTTAAATTATTGAATTATTTTTTAGTTAATGATATGCCCAAGTGTGATCTCGGCTCAGAGACACCAACCTCGGATGAGATCATGGCCGACACCGAATAAGCCTTGGGCATGAGACATCAACCCTCGGCCAAAGCAAGGTCGGCTCAGGCCGACACTACCACCTGCCTCCCCAAAGGACATTGCATGCATCGCAAGGATCAACAGCACTCCCGTACACCTGGGAATGGCAACCTCGGCCGGATATAGGATGAGCTTGCGAGAAGCCTTACCAACAACCTCGTCAAGACATCATTCAATGCTCCAAGCAGGGCCAACTCAACCTCAGCTCAAGCCGACACATATCCATTATCTCGGCTTAATATGAGACGAGACCTTCATGGCCATATCGGGCTAAACGAGTACCTAGACCAACCAACCTCGACCTCTACCAGGCCGAGGTCATGCGCCAATCACAATATCCGAGCATCTGCTGACATATGGATAAGGGCACGTGGACACAAATCAGTTATAACAAGATTATTCCCCACACGTGGGGAGAATATTTCATCATCATTCTCTACATGTGACAGTGGCAGGTGGCCTCCCGATATTTGTGAGGCTAACACACACATGCATATTACATGCATGGGGGGTACATTACACCCCCTAGGTACTATATATATAGAGGTCATCCTCTACCCTGCAAAGGATCCAAAATTGGTAACCCTAGCTGAAACTCTGTACAAATACACAGTAGAGAGAGAAAGCTTGAGAGATTGTATCTATGGCCATTAGAGCCCTCATACAGTGATATTAATCACACACTTGCACAGTGGACGTATGCCTGATTGGCTGAACCACTTATATTCCGATGTGAATCCTCTTCTCCTCACCTGCTTCTACTATATGTGCATGTACCCTTATGATGCCATTGTTAACATTGAATTGAGCTCACAAACACCTTGAAGGGTGGTGCTGTTTCCAGCATCATTATTTTTGGCACCGTCTGTGGTAACGAGAGAAGCTGTCTCTTCCTCTTCTTCAGCTTAACCTCACCGGAGACTCTGGTGGTGAACCAGGCACCACCCCTCGCATGGAGATGTTTCACCATTGAAAGAGTTCCAGTGACGTACTAAGCTCAACTGATACTCAAGCCCTATAGTGTTAACGTATGGCACCAGAATTACAGCCACCTCTTCCGCCACCCGGAGGTGGGGGGCCTAGCTCAAGTCAGGCATCGCCCCAGTCTGAAATGGCAGAGGTAGCTGAAGCCTTGAGGTCTTTGGCTACAACAAAACAAGATATGCATGACTAATTTGCATAGCTCAGCCAAACCATGATGAGGCCACCTGGAGTCTCACCGGATATGATCACTCTAGCGGCTATTCAGCCTCATCTAGATGCCAGCGGACCATCCCAGGAACCAATGAAGGACCAGCCTGCACCCCAGCGGAGAAGGGAGGTTGCTGACCCTAGGCGCTTACGCCTGGGGAGGCAAGGAAACCCTTGCCCAGAGGACAGGTATGACGATCTAGAGGCATAAGAGGCCCCGGAAGACTGCCGAGAGCCGTATGAGGTGTCAAATAATATTGTACGACCTCTTCAGCAAAGTCAGGGTTGTCTCGGCCGAAGAGGTGAAGAGGCTCAACAAAGAAGGTCAGCCTTTGATCGGTTGAGCAGAGGCTCAGCCTTTAAAAGGTTGGGTCCAGTGAATGACCTAAGACAGAGGTTATCGAGATCAAGGAGTGGAGTAGGTTCTCAGAGAGGAAACAGACACGGTCGGCCAGACCAAGGCCGACACTGTGAAAGAAGAGGCAGGGAACATGACAAGGTCAACAACCAATGTGTTGCGGCAGGGGAACCCTCGGTCCATCCCATGGAGGTGGCTGGGGACAACCTCGGCCAGGTCGAGGGCAGAAGACCATAGAATGATTCTATCCAGTGCCTGGAGGAGAAGATAGGAGACCTCATTAAAAGAAGGGACCTGTTACAAAGGGGTTACTCAGAGGGCTCTCCATTTGTGGCTAGGATAGTGGGATTCCCAACCCCAGCTAAATTTAAGCCTCCTATGGTGTCTCCCAAGTATGATGGCAGCAAAAACCCTGTACAACACATCGAGATGTATCAGTCAGCAGCAGACATCTACTCGATACCTGATGAGATGAAGTGTATGGACTTCTCTGGGACCTTAACAGGGGTAGCACACAGCTGGTTTACCTCCCTTCCAAAGAACTCGATTGAGAACTTCAAAGGCTTGGCTGAACGATTCATCCACAACTTCTACTATGGGGTGAGACCTCAAAAGAAGACTACTCACCTGTTGTATGTCAAGAAGGGCAGGGATGAGAGCCTAAGAGATTACATAGCCAGGTTCAACAAAGAGAAGCTGGAGGTCGAAGATTATGAAGAGAATATAGCCATGACCACCCTCATAAGTGGTCTACAAAAAGGGAAGCTATTGTGGAAACTTGGGGAAGACCCTCCTGGGTCTATGGCGGAGCTCCTGGCAACCGCAGGGAAAGTAATGAATGCGGAAGAGGCAATGACCGCCAAGTATGAGGATGAGAACCGCGATGATAGTGGAAAATCTCAAAAGAAGAAAGACGGGAAGAAGAGGTCGGGTGATGACAAGTTAGCCCACTATATTCCTCTCACTGTGAGATACGAGCACATCCTCAACGAGATTAAGAATGACAGGACTCTAAGATGGCCAGAGAAGCTGAAAGCCCCACCACACAAGAGGAACAACAACCTATGGTGCGAGTTCCACCAGGATCATGGCCACGTCATGGACAGATGCTTCGCCTTGAAAGATGAGATTAAAAAGATGTTAAAATCCGGAAAGCTGAGGAAGTATGTGGATGGTAAGTCTCCTAAAGGGGGAAAAGATGACCCTAAGAAAATGAAAAATGACAGATGCCGTGACAATGTCCCATCCATAAGAGACGATAATTCAGAAGGTGATGATGAAGACGATCCGGATCTTCCGTCGAAAGATGACAACACCCCGGTAAAGAGGGTTGGTATGATCTTGTTTGGTGTTGACACCATATGCAGAGGATTTGCAGGAGGTGGCTCTGAATTATCTGATAGGAAGGCTCACGTGGCAGAGGCCAGATCAGTGGCCAAGCTTGAAGTTGTGAATCTAACGTCTTCCGAGGCAGTACAGAAGAGGAAGAAGGTGGACATGGACACCCTTGTAGTTGGGTTCTCCAGACTCGACTTCAAGGGTATCTTAGCACCACACGATGACCCCTTGGTGATAACGACAAGGGTGCATGGGTGCGAGGTGCAGAGGATCCTCATGGACGGGGGAAGCTCGGAAGACGTGATGTTTTGGCCTTGCTTTAAGATCCTAGGTCTTAGCAGAGCAAGGCTGGTACCTATCATCACACATTGATCGTCTTCAGTGGCAAAAAGGTCCACCCTTTGGCAAGTACGAGATGGACGTACGGATGGGTGATGAGTGGCCTAAGAGGCTGACAAGAAGATAATTTTTTTCATTATGGACGAGAATGTATTTTCGGCCTATAACCTCATCATAGGAAGGGTGGCCCTCAAAGAGTTTAAAGCTGTGCCATCGACGGTCCATCAGATGCTAAAATTCCTGACTCCCTATAGGGTGGGGGAAGTGCAAGGTGACCAGACCACGGCGCGAGAATGTTACTTCAACTCGATCGAAGAGAGAGAGGCCCATAAGAGGGCAACCACCATTTATAGCATTGACACGCTTGACCGAAGAGATGAGATAAAGTTGAAAAAGGGAGAGGCCGCGGAAGAGGTAGAATCCATCGTCCTCAACGAGGACGAGTCGAAAAAAACCATCCGGGTCGGTAAAGCCCTAAAGACAGAAATCAAGCAAGAGATGGTAAAATTCCTCAGGAGGAGACATAGTGTCTTCTCATGGAGTCACGCAGACATGCCCGACATCGACCCTGAAGTTATGAGTCACAAGCTCAACGTGACCAAAGATGCCAAGCCTATCAAACAGAGACAAAGAGTCTACTCCAGGGAGAAGTACGACGTCATCCAAGAAGAGGTCAAAAAATTAGAAGAGGCTGAGTTTATAAGAGAAGTTACATACCCAGAGTGGTTATCTAACGTAGTCATTGTGGCCAAGGCCAATGGGAAGTGGAGAATGTGCGTTGATTTTACTGACCTGAACATGTCCAAAAGACAACTATCCCTTACCTCGGATAGATCAGATGGTGGATGCTACAGCATGGCATGAGCTCATGAGCTTAATGGACGAATATTCAGGATACAACAAGATCTTCATGGATGCTAAAGACTCTGAGAAGACAGCCTTCATTATCAACAAAGCGACGTACTACTACAAAGTTATGCCCTTCGGTCTGAAAAATGCAGGGGCAACATACCAATGTCTTGTGAATAATATGTTCGAAGAGCAAATAGTTAAGACTATGGAGGTGTATGTAGATGATATGCTAACAAAGAGCTTGAAAGCTTGCACCTCTGTAGCAAACCTTGAGAAGACCTTCGATGTTACGGACTCATATAGAATGAAACTCAACCCCGCGAGTGTGTCTTCGAAGTAGGAGATGGGAAGTTCTTAGGACTTATCGTCAACCAGAGAGGAATTGAAGTGAACCCTGAGAAAATCAAGGCATTGCTTGACATAAAGACACCTAGGAGTATCAAGGATGTCCAAAGACTCACGGGAAGAGTGGCTGCACTTAACAGATTTATTTCTAGGGCAACGGACACGTGCCTTCCATTCTTTAAGGTACTGAGGAAGGCTTTCCAGTGGGACGAAGAGTGTGAAAGATCCTTCAACCAGCTCAAGTCTTACTTGGGGTTCCCCTTATTGCTATCTCGGCCTGTCGCAGGAGAAAAATTATATGTGTATCTGGCAGTCTACGAATCAGCCATCAGCGCAGCTATAATACGGGAAGACGCTGGGATCCAAAGGCCTGTGTATTTCAACAGTAAGGCCCTTCAAGGGGATAAGAAAAATTACCCTCGCATGGAAAAGCTAGCTTACGTCCTGATACATGCTTCGAGGAAGATGAAGCCTTACTTCCAGGCCCATTCCATGGTTATCCTTACTGACTCCCCACTAAGACAGGTCCTATATAAACCTAAGCAGTCCAGGAGATTGATGACCTGGGCTATTGAGTTGGGGGAGTATGATCTTACCTACCAACCTAGGCGGCCATCAAAGGGCAAGCAATCACAGACTTTGTTGCTGAGTTCACATGGGAAGAGGCCGATGTAGAGAAGAGCCTAGAGGGTGTAGAAAAGACAAACCATAGTGTTTTCCAAAATTCGGAAGAGACGACACCAAACGTCTTTCGAAATAGGGAAGAGGTCGCTTCCAACAAGGTCCGGGGCAGAATAGAAGAGAACGAGGAGGATCGGTACCTCTTCAAGAAAGGAGTCATGTCAGAAGGGGGGTTCTCATCGGATACAGACATTTGGAGCCTTTTTGTGGATGGCTCTTCCTGCGACAGTGGAAGCGGTGCGGGGTTGATACTCTCGGCTCCAGATGGTGCCAACATCAAATATGCTTTGAGATTCAACTTCCAGGCCTCTAACAACGAGTCCGAGTATGAGGCCATGATAGCAGGTCTCTCATTGGCAAAGACTCTCCGCATAAAATAACTCCTACTCCACAGCGACTCAAGGCTAGTTGTCAATCAAGTACTAGGAGTCTATGAGGCCAAATATGAAAAGATGGCCAAGTATCTGAAAAGGGTGAGAGTGATGTTAGAGTATTTTGAAGAGGCAAGACTGAAGAGATTGCCTCGATAAAGTAACAGTCACGCAGATGCATTGGCGAGGTTGGCCTCGGCCACGAAGACAGATGTTAGAAGGACCGTCCCAATCAAGGTCTTGGGGAAGGAAACCATTGAGCAATAAGAGGTATGTAACCCTTGTCACAATTTGAACTTGGGAGACTCATGGATGGACCCCCTCGTCAGATATATCAGAGAGGGAGAGCTACCTGAATCCAAGTTAGAGAGGCAGAAATTGAGATATAAGACCGCCAAGTTCTCGGTAGTAGGAGATGTCCTGTACAAGAAAGGATTCCTACTACCTCTCCTCAGATGTTTGCACCCCACGGATGTTCCTCGGGTCTAACAGGAGGTTCATGAGGGTTCTTGCTCTAGACACATAGGGGGAAGACCCTTGGATAAAAGAATCATTACACAGGGGTACTGGTGGGCAACCTTGTCCAAAGACGCTGCGGCCTATGTGAGTATATGTGATAAATGTTAAAGATTCTCCGCTATCCCTCATTAACCTCATTAGCCTATGACGTTGATCACTTCTCCATGGCCATTTGCGGTCTGGGGAATTGACTTAGTAGGACCCCTGCCAAGACCTGCCAACAATTATAGATTCTTGATAATTTCCATTGACTACTTCTCAAAGTGGGTGGAGGCGAAACCGATGATAACGATCACAGAGCAGAAGCCCTTCAAATTTATTTGGAGGAATATCATATGCAGATAGGGCCTCCCAAACACTTTCATCTCGAACAATGGGACCCAGTTCAAGAACTCCTCTTTAGAAAAGTATTGCCTAAGAATGGGGATAAAGCAGTTCTTCTCATCTCCTGGTCGACCTCAGGCAAACAGTCAAACCGAAGTCATAAACAGAACAATTCTCAATGGAATCAAGAAATGGTTAGAAGATGCGAAGGGAAGATGGACTGAAGAGGTCTACGATGTGTTATGGGCCTACAGAACCACGGTAAGAACACCGACAGGAGAAACCCCGTTCATGTTGGCACTTGGCTCAAAGGCCGTCATACCAACAGAAGTAAGGCTTCCAACCCATAGGGTTCAGACCTATGACCCTGATAATAATGGGGAAGAGAGGAGGCTAGACCTAGATTTAATTGAAGAAAGAAGAGAAGATACAGAGGTCAGACAAGTAGCCTACCAACAGAGGGCAACAAAATTCTACAATTAAAGGGGGGGATCAAGACCCATCGCGGTGGGAGATCTAGTGCTAAAGAAGACCTTACAGAAAACAAACAAGCTCCATCAAAACTTGCACGGTCCCTACAGAGTGACAGAAGAAGTTGTGCCCGACACTTACAGGCTAGAAAATCTAGAAGGAGAACCTTTCACTAACCCATGGAATGCTGATCACCTAAAGAAGTATTACATATGATGTTACAAAGAATTTTATGTAAATGTACCATCTTATTATGAAGATGTTATTAATAGAAGATCAGTTCCCATGACGATTCTTGCTACATTGTGCACTTATGTCAGAAACTATGAGGATAACATCTCAGGTGATGACCTCAGACCCTCATAAAACCATTCAGTGGTGACGAGGTCTGAGCTCAAACACCATAATGAGATAACCTCAGACCCTTAACATCATTAATTTGGTGAGATTAATTATAAGGATAACATCCTAGGTGATGACCTCAGACCCTCATAACACCATTCAGTAGTGACGAGGTCTTAGCTCAGACACCATAATGAGATGACCTCAGACCCTTAACATCATTAATTTGGTGAGATTAATTATGAGGATAACATCCTAGGTGATGACCTCAGACCCTCATAACACCATTTAGTGGTGACGAGATCTGAGCTCAGACACCATAGTGAGATGACCTCAGACCCTTAACATCATTAATTTGGTGAGATTAATTATGATTATAACATCTTAGGTGATGACCTCAGACCTTCATAACACCATTCAGTGGTGACGAGGTCTGAGCTCAAACACCATAATGAGATGACCTCAGACCCTTAACATCCTTAATTTGGTGAGATTAATTATGAGGATAACATCTTAGGTGATGACCTCAGACCTTCATAACACCATTCAGTGGTGACGAGGTCTGAGCTCAGACTACTAATTTGTTTTAAGCAGACACCATTTCAACAAGACCAAGAGTGAAAACATCACCACATTCAAATAAAGTAAATAAAGACGATCCTCCTCAGATATTGAAACATTCAGAGATTATAAATATTCAGAGGTTACAAGGATTCAAAAAATAAGAGCCATGTTCATTCAGAAATTACAATTGCTCAGGGGTTACAAATAAAATTCACAAATTGAAATTCAAGGGTTTAAGGGAGGAATGAAGGTATCTTCGGCTAGGTTAGGGTGGACGACGTTGGTTACCTCAGCAACGTCATCATTATGGTCTGCCCCTCCAACCTCTATACCGTCCAACGTGGTAGTCTCGGCAGGCGCGACATCCTCCTCTTCAACCTCCTGAAGGGACTGGGCAAACTGAGGATCATCAAAGCCAAGTCCTGTGAAGTCAGAGGCTCTCAAAGTATTAGCCTCATTCTCCTTCACAGCTGCCCATTTGGTAGTAGCTTTGATACCTATTTCAAGGTATTCAAAGATGAAGCTCATAAACTCATAAGAGGTTTTGTAGTCAGATATATTCTCTCAGAGGCATCATCAAGGGCTTCCTTAACGTCCAAGCTGACCTTCTACTACAGAACATCATCCTTGGCCTTCAGAGCCACAGCATGGTCCTTGTTAAGACTAGAGATGTCCCTCTCCAACCCCTTCACTTTCTTATCAGACTCACCCAACTCAGACTTCAGGCGGTCAATTTTTGCATTCAAAGTACTTTGGAAATTCTCGGGCTCTTGACCCTTTTGGATGAGGGGCAAATTCCTCAGAGTCTAATTGGAGAGGTGGTGCATAGCTGCCAGGCCCTGCATATTTTATGATCATGAATGAGTTGAAGAACAATCAAAGGCTACACTTAGGAATTGGAAAGAAAAAATGAGGTCATACCTGAATGGATCTGTGAATGCCGAACTGAACCAGCAAAGGAGTATCAAGTAACCTAAAGAAGCGCTTTTCGACCTCGGTCATTGTAGATCCGAAGGCATCTAGGACCTGTAGACTATGGCCGACTATGCTGTCAGTAATCTTCAATTGCTCTAGACGAGCCGATAAGGCGTCCGCTGAAGAGATGGGGATGAAAGTATCAGTATTCTTTTTCTTCTACCTCTGATCCTCATGGGCATGATCAGCTGGAGCCCTCTTCTTTGTGGCTTGGGGCTTCGAAGCAGAGGGAGCTGGAGGAGGAGCATTAAGGCCATCTTTCTTTGCAAGTCTCATCAAGCTGGGTGCATCCATTTCCCAGAGTTCATCTGAGATGTCCTATGGGGGCTCTGTAAAAAATTAATAGATCTGAGTTATAAGATCGGACATAAATAAACTCAGAGGTTCAACTTAGAATAAAAAATTCTTACCAAGCTCATAAAGGGGACTTCCACCTAGACTTATCTCAAAGAGGTGGTGGGGGGGTCATCAAGTGTTCCAACTTAACGAACAGACCATGTATCCCCTGATCTTGAAGGGCTTTCATCTTCTGAAGGTTTTGCGGGCTAAGGCCAGGGTCGACCCTCGCAGACATTGTGACCTTACCCCATCTCAGGGGTATCCTCAGCTCTAGAATGGACGAGGGAACACATGGGCCAAATTCCCATGGTCCAGAAGTAAAAAAGTACCGAGGCTTCCAGTTATGGTTAGAAGTCTGAGTTATTTGAAGCATCTTTTTTTCAGGTTTCCGAGCTACAAAATGATAGTTGGTCGGATGGTTTTTGGCTGAAGAAGGGACATAACAACCTACAAAAACTTGAACTGGGAGGTTTGAGTGGTGGACAACCTTCCATAAGACTATGACCCCTATTATGACCCTCTAGGAATTAGGGGATAGTTGAGAGGGGGACAAATTGATATAGGAAAGGATGGATTTGATAATAGGATGAATGGGAAGACGAAATCCGAACTTGAACATCTTCTCATACAAGCAGATCTCGCCGTCTTGGCCATGATAAGCCCTCTCTTCCCTCAGATGTCTTCTTAGCTTTATGGAGGGACTAATGGAGTATAAATATCTGAAGCAAAGAAGGTCTACCTCAGTGACAATACTCTCGATCTCGGCCGCCTCAGAGACGTCGATATCGCTTTCAACATCATCATCATCTAGCTCAATGTCGGCCGGAGAAGATGTTGATGGGTTACTCGGGAACCTCTGAGAAAACTCGGCACCGATGAAGGCCGATAGAGGAATGGCGTCAAGTGGTGGTGGAATGTCCACACTCGGCTCAACAATCTCAACCTCTGAAGAAGAGGCTGAGGTGCTCGAGTTATTATGGGATGATACCCGACTGGAGACCTCGGCCTGATCCGAGGCCTGATCTTCTCGAGTTGAGAAGTCCATGGCCTCCTGGAAGGAATCCACAGATATGGGGTCTGAGGTGGAAGACTCAGACTCAGACATCGATATTGGATCGACAAGAACCTCTGCCTGATTGGAAGAATCCGAGGGATCAGGATATACCACCTTCAGATGTGGTGGAAAGATGGGTCTAATGGGGAACTCTTGTGACCTACCAGCCTCCTCCTGTGCTCTTTCTATTTGCCTGATTTTTTCTAAAGTCTTCTCTCTAAGGGAGGGTAAGTCCTCAAGAAGTTGGTATAGGGGTCTGAGCATCTGAGGCTGACACTACACTTAGGAGACTTCCTAAAACTACAAACAAGATTGGCTAGTGAAGTAATGCAGTTTAGCGATCAAACTAATTAAACTTGGCAAGAATAGTTCGCCTGAAATTATGGTGGCCTCACCGAAAAACTCGGAAACTCGGCAAAAAATGCAAAAATAAGGATGCTTGCAAGAAAAATGAAGGAAAAAGTATGGCAGAGGTTACCTGAGGATGAAATGGTAAGGAAGAGATGAGAAGACGCGAGAAACCACCACCCAAAAGCCTTGAAGAAAGATCTTTCTATAGGGAGAAAGCTGCAGGAATGAGTTTAGCCAGAAATGAGAGAAATGAAGAGGAAATGAGGGGAATAGGGTTCAAAAACCCTAAATATACAGGCACAATTCCCAAGGCCCATCATTGCCGTGGGAGCCCCAAAGGGCGGCTAATAGCACACGCTTGCCAAGCAAGCCATACTTCAACATTGGACATGTGTCAAACAAATATTTGTTTGTAATAGAAAGTCATCGGACTTGTGAAAATCCCACAGTCACCTTCTCTCGCATGTAACTAAAGGCTAGGGGCTGATTGATATTCCTAAGTATGACCTCGGCTCAGAGACACCAACCTCGGTCGTGATCATGGCCGACACCGGAAAAGCCTTGGGCATGAGACATCAACCCTCGGCCGAAGCAAGGTCGGCTCAGGCCGACACTACCACCTGGCTCCCCAAAGGACAATGCATGCATCGCAACGATCAACAACACTCTCGTACACCTGGGAATGGCAACCTCGACTGGATATAGGCCGAGCTTGCGGTAAGCCTTACCAATAACCTCGTCAAGACATCAGTCAATGCTCTAAGCATGGCCTACTCAACCTCGGCTCAAGCCGATACATATCCATTGTCTTGGCTTAATATGAGCCGATACCTTCATGGCCATATCGGGCTAAACGAGTACCTGTACCAACCAACCTCAGCCTCTACCAGGCCGAGGTTATGCCCCAAGCACGATAGCCGAGCATCTGCTGACATATGGATAAGGGCACATGGACACAAATCAGTTATAATAAGATTATTCCCCACACGTGGGGAGAATATTTCATCATCATTCTCTACATGTGACAGTGACAGGTGGCCTCCCCATATTGGTGAGGCTAACACACACATGCATATTACATGCATGGGGGGTACATTACACCCCCTAGGTACTATACATATAGAGGTCATCCTCTACCTTGTAAAGGATCCGAAATTGGAAACCCTAGCTGAAACTCTGTACAAATACACAGTAGAGAGAGAAAGCTTGAGAGATTGTATCTATGGCCATTAGAGCCCTCATACAGTGATATTAATCACACACTTGCACAGTGGACGTAGGCCTGATTAGCTGAACCACTTATATTCCGGTGTGAATCCTCTTCTCCTCACCTCCTTCTACTATATGTGCATGTACCCTTATGATGCCATTGTTAACATTGAATTGAGCTCACAAACACCTTGAAGGGTGGTGCTGTTTCCAGCATCATCAGTTAACATTTGCTTTCTTGGTGGACTAGTTTGTTGTAGTGAGAATAGTATTTCGGAGAAGATTCATATTCAATATTTTGCCAAAAACCAAAGTCACCACTAGCAATCCAAACTCTCTTAGTCTTAGGCTTGAGGAGATCTAATTCAACACAAACACGGGTTGCACTTGGTCTATTTAAATTGGTTGTGGAGTTATCAATTTTTAGAGGGGATCCCACTGCTTGAGCAATCGCAAAGAGAGATTCCTTTGCAAATAAATGAACTAGAAGACTAGGGAAGAAAATCCACACTGGAATGATGGAACTTTCTTGATCTATACGAAATCTTAGAGATCATTTAAAGGTTCGCATAGGGCTTTTCCCAATAAACCAAGTGTCTTTTAACCATAATCTCATAAAATCCTCCTCACAGTTAAGCCTTATTAGAATATGCTTATAATCTAACAGGCCAATGTTGCAAGTAGCCTTCAAACCAAATGATTCAAAGTTTTTTCTAATAAAATCCATCGATGGTTTACCATGAGAAAACTTACCAATGATTAGTGATTAAAGGGATATGAAAGTTGATCCACTTCTTCATTAGAGAACATGATGGCGATTTCCCCTTTATAGTTGGAGAGTAGTTTAATAGGGATTGCATGACTTATTTCAAATGACTTTAATACTTGTGCAAAGGATTTGTGCAAGGATTCATTGGGATACAAGGAAGAAGAAAGAGAGGGCTGATAAGTGTCCATGCAACCCTAATTAGGGTTAGACGACTGGAGAGAGAGAGAGAGAGAGAGAAAGAGAGTGAGTGAAGCAGAAAACTTTTGAATTGTGTAGTAAAATTTAAATGCTAAACACTTATGTCTAAAGCATTCACCATTATATATATATATATAGGGAATATTAAATGATATTTTAATTTACTGTCGCATGGCCTAATATATATGTATGTAAATATATGAGTAGCAGATATATCCTAACATCTCTATATTACACCATTCCCCACTAAGAAGGAGACCGACACCATAGACGACCTCATGTCTCACATATAATAGTATGTAAATGTGGAAGATGTGGTCGACATTGTCCCAAATGAAAACGGGCACTCAAAGACATCCAAGAATGGCGATAAAGAGAGTTCCCCCAAGAGGGGGCATAAATCATAATGGAGGATCAAAGAATGGAGATAAGGAAGATCCTACTAAAGCTTTCCAAGAAATTAATTTTGTATTCAAGGAGCTAATTTATAAGATATTGAGTAAGATTAAGGATCAACAGTTCCTCAAGTGGCCAAAAAAGATGGGGGATGACCCAACGAAGATAAATAACCCATTTAGATGCACATACCAGAAAGAGAATGGGTACAAGACGAACAACACTAAGACCCTTAAGTCCCATATGGAAGAATTGACTCAAGTCGACCATTTGAGCAACTACTTGAATAAAAGAGGTCCAAATCCATCATTGACTTCAATCAGAAGCCACATAATCTACTAAGATTTGAGTTAGGGCACGAGTTTGCTATTATCCATGGTGTTCAAGTCATAAGTAGATCCAAGGCACACTATTTAGATGGAACTAAAGAAGGTGACCTTGTTGATGGAAGCCTTGTCAAGAGTCCAATAGGAAAAGCATGGATGATCGTAAGTCATAAACTTGAACAAGCACATAGTCTTCATGGAAGATGACTGGATTATAGTTAGGACTTCGTATCATAATGCACTAGTAATCATCCCTAGGATTAAAAATTGGGGTGAGGGTAAGTTACTAGTTATTAGGGTATGTACTTAGAGTTGTTAAACAAACATAATCTCAAGATGTAATATTTAAAAGGAGTGACCATCCCTTTGGTCGGCTTCGTGACAAAATGACTATGCCATTGGGAAAGGTGATCCTGCCCGTCCGAACTAGGAACATTTTGAAGCTAATTGAGTTCCTAGTTGTGGACATTGATTTTCCATAGAAAGCTATCCTTGGAAGAGGATGGATAAATTCTATGAACATTGTTCTCTCCACTTACCACTAGAAGATTAAATGCACCACCAATCATGGGATAATAGAGATTAGGGGGAACTATGTCGTATCTCGGCAATGCTTTAGTGCTACCATCAGACCCAAACAAGATACGAAAAAAGGAGAGATAAGTCATATCAGAGACTTCTAATGACAGAGACACACCATCTAAAAAGAAATTAAAGTATGTCATATTGGGTGTATAAGATACAAGGGGTGCCCATTTCATATAGGGTCATAGAACGATTGCAATAGGTAGTGTTCCACGATTGTCACACAGAGAAAAAACTCCTAATCAGTAGTTCACTCACCGATCAAAGAGAGAAGAGATAATTTCTTTAGTGAAGGAAAATTAAGATGCGTTTTATTAGTAGCCTTACGATATTCCTGGGATCAATCCCCAAGTCACATGTCATCGACTTCGCGTGGACCCCACTTACCCACCGATCACGCAGAAGGCTCGTCGAATAACCTTCGAAGAAGAAAAGGCCATGGAAGAGGAGGTAGGGAAACTTCTGAAGGCAAGGTCCATTAAATAAGTTCAAATCCCTAAATGGCTATCAAACCCAGTAGTAGTATAGAAACGTAATAGGAAGTGGAGAGTGTGCATAAACTTAACCAACCTTAACAAAGCTTTTTTTTAGAAAAATTTCATTTGTCAAAGATAGACTAATTGGTTGATGCCACAGACAAATGAGTTTCCTAGATGTGTCCTTAGGGTATCATAAAATCCCTTCATTCAACCTCGATCAGGACACGACCTCATTAATTACCAATCTCGGGATATACTGTTACAGTGTAATGTCATTTGGTCTCAAGAATGATGGTGCTACATATCAATGGTTGGGAACCAAAATATTCGAGGAATAGATAGGAGACACCATGCAGGTGTGAATAGACTATATGCTAGTCAAAAGCACATGTAAGTATGACCAACTACAAGACTTGGGAAAGACTTTTGAGATCCTCAAATACTATAAGATAAAGCTCAACGTAACAAAGTCCAAGCTAGAAATTTCCTTGGATACTTGGTTAGCAAAAGGGAGATTAAGGCCAACCCTGATCAAATATTGGCATTCAAGAATCTTAAACTACCAAAGGAACTTCATAATATTCAATGGTTAGCAGGAATGTTGGAGCTCTAAACTACCAAAGCTCTAAATTATTCGAGAAGTGTCGGGAATTTTTTAGCTATTAAAAAAGGAGAATTTCCTAACCTGGAATGAGGAATGCTTAAAGGAACTTGACAAAATCAAACTTTCCTAAGTGAAAATCCTTTTCTTTTAATACCAAATTTGGTGGATCAAGTTTACCTTTATGTCGTGGTATTCGATAATGTAGTCAATATAGTTATGATACCAAATATAGTACTAACAAGTAAAATAGTATGAGATCAATCCAGAATAGCTTTGAAAGTGAAACAACGGTGTTTAAATAGGTACATATGTGAATAAAGAGGTGAGGAGAAGAGGATTAAGATTAGAATATAATTGGTTCAACTATTGGCCTACTCCACTGTGCAGGTGAGTATGAATTTTACTATAAAAATGGGATCTAATGACCTTAGTGATACAATTCTCACAACTTTGTCTCTCTACTATAACAGGGACAAATCTTAGGCTAGGGTTTTAATATTTCAATCCTTTCCACTGATGAAGAAGATGAGTATATATTGTGCCTTTGATGTGTACTATACCCCCAAGCACCTATCACCAGCACCTATCACTAGCACATGTAGGTCATGATGATGAAATATACCATCACGTGTGAGGGGGATATTGATATAACAATTTTATGCACGTGAGATCTGCAACTCACATGCACTCTTTCAAGCACCCCCAATCCACACATTATGGAGCTGTCAACTATCAGGCGTCCAGACTAGGCTGAGGCTGAGCTGTTAAGGCCGATCCCCTGATAGTGAGGCAACTTCCATGTTGAGCCGAGTTTTTGTTCACCCCCGACCTCCAAGTTATGGATGAGGATGAGGGAATTTGAGTCATAAGATCACTGATACAGACATTATTGATTATATTCTAAGATGAGGATGAGACCTTTTGTGATGGGCTTACGATTGAGGAGGAGGACCATCATGATGGGTCTGCAGTTGATCCATTGTTTTCCCAAATCGATGGTTTACCATTGGTCGTCCTTGGCCGAGGGTGTATAGTCTAGGGATGAGGTAATACTTGGTATATCAATAACCCGTAGAACTTAGTCTTTAATGTGAATGGAAGGCCGAGAGATAAAGTATATTTGGGCATAAGTTGAGAAGTTTTCCTTGATTGACGTTTGATATGTCCTTTCATATGTCAAGTTTAGAATATAAAATGATGATTTACGTTTGACACTTGTCAGTCATCTTTTGGATTAGCGTGTTGCCCAATAAAGATCGCTATAAATGTGTTATAGGGGGATATTTATTATTAATGACCACCTTGGAAGTTATGTATAATGATTACAAGTATTTAAATTGTTTTGAAGAACTCATTTCTCTTCCCTGTTTATTTTTATTCATGCTAAAACCTCTCTCTCTAACATAAGTCATTTATTCTATATCAGTATTCAAGCATTTCCAGCAATATTTTAGGGTTCTTCTCCATCTTCAAGCGTACTCAACTTTCTGAGGTAACAATTCTTTTCCTTTCACCGATTCATTTTAAGGTTTTCAAGTCATTTTTATCTTTTGTTTAATTTTTTCAGCGAGCTTCAAGCTTTCTTGAAGACCTTAATTAGAGGTTTTAGTGCTAGCATTAGGTGGTTCATTGGTGGTTATCACCACTTACTAGTAACCTTTGGATTTTCTAGCCTTTTTTAGCCTTCTTATTAGCCACCGGAGTTGTCTATCATCTTCTCCGATAAAACTCCGCTTAAGTGTTCTTGATTTTTTATTGAAGTAAATCGATTCATTACCCCCTTTTGATCTTTAAGTCAACTTAGGTGAAGGTTTAAATTGTTATATCCTTTTTGCCCTTTATTCTAACCAAGTTGAATCTCAACCATTTGAATGTTCAGAACCCTTTACAAGATATCAGAACAATACCCCACACTTAGAGAGAGATTCTTTCAAGAGACATGCAGGATTAAAATTTAGGCCGAGGGGTGTCGTAAATCCAAAGACGACCTTATTCATCCGATTTTACCCATTCCATTAAAAGTCATCTGATCTGCTCCAGTAGAGGCTAATGGAGATGAGATGTCTACCTCATCCTCCTCACATGCTGGTCCCTTAGTCTCTGCACGAGCTGAAAGTAGAAAATCTTTTGATGAGACCATGAGGATTTCACCCCTAAATCCTCAGGGGTATGAGGCGGATTAGATTTTATATTAATCTTTATCTTCTAATCATATTGTGTCATCCATCTAGGGTGAATCTTTAGTTTAAATTATCTCAGATAATAAGGAGTTGAGTGTCAATGTAGCCAGTCCACTAATAGTTGTTCCTCTCTCAGCTATGACTAAGAGAGAATTCCAAGAGATACAACCTGATGGGTCCCCAGTCGCTAAATCTCCTACTGATGATGATGATTCTGTGGTTGGGGAACCACTTGATTACTCATACATCCAGACTTTCTCATGAACTGTTAGAGAGTCTGACCTTATTTTTTGGAGGAATTTATATGGTGCCAATTCATATATCATTATGCGTGTCCCGAACGAGGATGAGAGAGAATCTGATGGTTGATAAGGCAAAGTTGTTATTTATGAGAAAATGATGAGGATCGGCTTTCGACTCCCTTTCTATCCTTCTGTGTAGTATGGTGGTTTCTCTTTCCCAATTAGCTTCGGACTCGTAGAGGATTATACTCAACTTTGTCTCTCTCTAAATGAACAAGTATGAGGATGATCCTTCAGTAATGCTATTCAAAGCATGCTACATTGTCTCGCCATCAAGGACTCAGCCCGGTAACTATCATTTGGGGGCTAAAAATCTCGATAAGAAAATCATTTATGTCAACCAAAGCTTCAATAATCATAGGAATCTGAGGTTCCTTTTCATCTTTGGTGCTTGGAAATTCCCGAACAATGCTAATCACTCTAAGGATAAGATAATCATTTCTTATGGATGGGACAATCTATCTATGACCACCAAGTTGGATCAAAGCTTTAGTAATGCCGACAGGAAGAAAGTTGACTTTTTAAGAAGTCAAGGCAATAATGGTTCCCTTCTCAAGTTTGATAATTTAATGTCTCCAACCTTTTTAGAGACATCAGGTCTGGGGGTTGACCCCTAGATGAGTTTCATGAATTACTTAACTTTTTCGATCACAAGTATTTCCTCATCTTCTAGCTTTGTCACTAATCATTTTTCTCTCTTCTTTGGAGACTATCACCTCATATTTTAGATGAACTTTAGAACATAACATCCCCAAGTCTCCAAAACGCCTTCAGAAAAAAGGATGATAAGAAACTAACCAAGTAGATGACCTCTTGTGGGTCGACTTGACCCAAGGTCGGTCAAAAAAGAAAGGATCTTGCAATTCTCGTGGACTCTCATTGTAGTCGAAACACGAGGACGATGGTAAATCAACCTCCCTTTGAGTCTGTGCCAAGCTCATCCTCGTCTGAGTTATTTGAAGATTTTTGGGCTTATAATAGAGCTGAACTTAGACCATACCCAAGCTCAATTATACCTTCGACAAAGAGGTCAAAGGCTTCCATGCTTGCAGTCCCATTGGACGGAGATTATGAATTTATAGGGAAGATGAACCCCAAAGGTTTATGACTTCGATCTCCTTCATCTGGCATAGGTACATTCCTTGTCTTTTATTTGAACTTCATCTTCTACTATTTTTTACTTCTCCCTTTTCTTACATATGTATATTTTTTTTTCTATCGTTTCAGTGTGCTTTTTCCTCCATTACTAAGTGGATAACTAAGAACTAACCAAAAATCAAAGAGGAATAGATAGCCCTCCAAGATGAGGAATATCTAAAGGTGAAGGTGAGGGAATGCATAGTAGACTGCAAAAGGCCCTTAAATTACTGAAGGCAGAGCAGAATGACTTTTTTAAGGCAAAGGGCGATGCTTTGAAAGAGAAAGACAATGCCTTCAATTCCCAATCTTTGAAGCATGGTACTGACATTGCTGAAGCAATAAGAAAGGCCAACGATGAGGCCCTCTCTATTGAGGCCATAAAAAGATGAAAGACGAGGCCATTGAGGCTTATAAGGAATCCGATGATTGTGTCAGCTTTGACTGTGAATACCCTTGAAAGGGTTATTAAGATGGCCTGTCGATGGGTCGTCTTAAAATTTTATAATTTCATATCGTCAATCGGTACGAAGTTGGAGGCCCCTGATATGGAGGATCCTTTGTTCCCCCAATATTTGGTCTATGTGGAATTAGAGTCCCCGACCGAGGGAGAAGGATACGAAGCCGATGATCTAGTTGAAACTGCTAACATCAATACTACTGCTGCTGTTGGGGAGATGTCGGTTGGGATGGATGCAATTGGTGGGTCGGCGCAAGTGGAGACCGAGGGGACTCAATCAACATGAATTCTCCATTTTCTATTAGACACCTGTGGCCCAATTCACATTGTCTGATGTAATTTTGAACACTTTTCAGTTTTGATACTTTAACTTTTACTTGAACAATTTCACGTGTATCCTCGTCTAATGTTATTAAATGCAAATATTTGTATCTCTAGTTTTTGCCAACTTTTTTTATTATGCTGCATCTACTTGTGTTGAGCAAAATTACTGTTAAGCGACCTCACAACCTTCTGATTGTAGATAGATTCTCATCTTTAGTCGAGAAGTGATTTAACCAAATTAATGATTTGTAAATTAGAGATCACCACATTGTGATTGTTTGAATGAATCATAATTAAATGATTTTCAAATTTGAACCACCAAATTAATAGTGTTAACAATAAGTATACACTCATCGTTTTGAGAGTGTATTGTAGATTTTCATCTCGTCGAGATAATTTCACTATGAGTAAAAAAATTAATGATGTTTAAATGAACCATATTTAAATGATTTTCAAATTTGAACCACCAAATTAATGGCATTAACTATAAGTCCCCTCTTATCATTTTCACAGTGTATGGACGATTTTCGTCTCGTCCTGCACTAGTGTCTCACTGAGAGAAATGTCACCAGGTTAATGATTTTTAAATGAACCATAATTAAATGATTTTTAAATTTGAACCATAAAATTAATGGTGTTTAACAATAAGTCCCCTCTCGTCATTTTGAGAGTGTATATACGAGTGTCATCTCGTCCTGCACTATAGCAGGGCCGAGAGAGTTTGACTATAATACTACCAAATTAATTATATTTAATTGAACCATAATTAAATGATTTAAAATTTTTCTTTGTGTTTTTCACCACCTTAGTGATGTTATCACACAATTCACCCCTGTCGATGTTATTGAGAATCAATGGATAAGGTAAGCCCCATCTAGATTCTCGCATCATCAAGAGTGAGTTAATACTAATTCACCATATGAGTGATGTTTTTAGCTCAGGACAACTTGAAACATGTGATTTGAAATACTCATACAAGAAAGATATAAGGGACAACTTGACTTTTCTCATTCATCACTTTTAGAACATTTCTCTTACAATGGTAAAATGGAACTTTAACAAAATCCTATTAATAGTATTTCCTCAGTGATCAACATTCCATGGACGTGAGAATCGCTTTCCTTCCAAATTCTCATGTCTATAGGGTCTAGGAACAACTTCTTCGATAATTATGTATGTGCCATGCCAATTTTCATGGATCTTTTTCGTCTTCTGCCAAGTTTTCTTCAGAAATAAATCCCTAATGGTTATTGGCCTAGCATTAACCCTCTTATTATAAATTTTTGTAGTTCTCTGCTGATAAGCAGCCTGACTGACCTCTACATATTTTCGTCTATTTTTAATGAGGTCTAGGTCTAATATTTGCTCCTCTATATTTCCCTCCGGGTTATATGTTTGGACCCTATAACTTGGTAGGTCGACTCAGTGGCTATCGTGGCCTTTGAGCCATATGCAAGCATGAGAACGGGTCTTCCCTATTGGTGTTCTTTCTATCGCATTGTATGCCCACATGACGATATGCACTTTTTCTGTCCAAATACCCTTGGCATCTTCCAATTTCTTTTTTATCTTGTCTAAGATAGTCCTATTTATCAACTCAGTCTGGCCATTTCACTGAGGTCAGCCTGGTGTTGAATAAAATTATTTGATGCCAACCCTCATATAATAGGTCTCTAAGGACGAGTTATCTGGCTATTGTTGTCGGAGATCAAAGTGTTGAGCATAGGAGATGATATTCCTCCAAATAAATTTGAAGATATTCGTCTCAGTTATAGTGATCATGGCCTCAACATCAACCCACTTAGAGAAATAATTAGTCTCCATAATTAGGTATCTATAATTGCCTGTATCCCTAGGCAGGGGCCATACCAAGTTGATCCCCAAACTATAAACGACCAAGGGGAAGTTATGGATGAGAGGGTTTAGTGAGATTGATGAGGAATAAAGGAGTATCTTTGACATATGTCTCACCTCTTTACATAGTTCGCTACTTTTTTAGCTAAGTTCATCCACCAATACCCTGAGTAACTATTTTCTTGACCAAAGACCTTCCTCGTATGTAGCTTGAATAGGAACCCTCATGCACATCTTTCAATATATACTCCACCTCTATCATATGAACACATCACAATAAAGGGAGGATGAACCCTTTTTTACAAGACATCTCCTATAATCGAGAACTTTGTTTCCTTGTATCTCAACTTCTTCCTCTCAACCTTTGACTGTGGCAATTCACCATCTCTGATGTATCGGATGAGGGGATCCATCCATGATGCCCCTAGCTTCAGGTTTAACTAGAATTCCACTATATTGTCATCTTCTTCAAGGGTCGGCTAATATACGATCTTCATGAGTACTGATTGTCTGATCTCAGTTCTTATTGCAAATTTTAACCTTACCTGGGCATCGACTCGACTATTATTTAGTTAAGGTGTCCTTTTGTGATTTACCTCTCCGAAGTTCTTCAATAATTCCTTCACTCTTGCTAGGTATTTGATGATCATTTCATCTTTAGCGTCATATACTCCTAAGATCTGATTCACCCCCAATCGGGAGTTATTATGAACAATCATATGTCCAGCATTTAATGCTTTGGTAAGAGAGTGTCCTGTAGAAAGAGCTTCATATTTCGACTCATTATTGGATGCATTGAAGCTAAATCTTAGAGCGTATTTGATGTCAGTTATATCTAGTGCCGATACTATTAACCCGACTACACTCATTGTTTCATATAAAGAGCCATATAAAAATAGGCTCCAAATGATTAATTGTTTTAAGAAGGCGCCATCATCCAGAACTCCATTATTAAACAAATATTTTTTTCATTGTCAGCAATAATTTCCCTTGCTACACTGGTCCCGGTCGTGGCCTGTCTTCCACCTTCTTTCTCTGACTCATTTGTTGGGATTTTAAACTCTTCACTATCGGCCTCGCCCCAAGTGAACTTGACTATGAAGATGGAAAAAGCTTACCCCTTAATTACTATTCTCATCTGATTGATAATAATAAATTCTCCCAGCTCTACCGACCAAGCCATCAACCTACCCGATTTATTGAGTTTATAGACGACCTATCTCAGAGGAGCTTTACTCAGGATGACAATTCTGTGAGCCTAAAAATAGGGTGTAATCTTTCTCGAGGCATGTACCAAGGCATATTTTAATTTGTCCATTTAAGGGTACCTCTATTCGGCCCCTTAAAGGGCCTTACTATTAAAATAGACTGGCTTATGCACCCCCATCATCATCTCGTTCAATCGCTGCACTAATGGATGACTCCAGTACAACCGAATATAGATACAACTTCTCTCCCTGAATTAGACGGGACAATAACATTGGGGAGCCTATATAAGGTTTGAGCTCTTGGAAAGCATTTTCACATTCTTCATTCCATTCAAAGTCTTTCCTTAATATTTCAAAGATGGGTAGACATATGTTTGTGGCCCTTGATACAAACTACTTAGTGAAACTACTCATCGAGTCAGCCTCTGAACATTATTAATGGTCTTTGGAGTCTTCATCTTAATTAAGGCTTTGATCTTTTCATGATTTACCTCTATCCCTCTCTGAGTAACAATGAATCCTAGGAATTTTCCCAATCCTACCATGAACACACACTTGACGGGGTTGAGATTCATCTGATACTCATTTATGGTGTTAAAGTCATGATCAAGGTCGGCCACATGCGTCTCGACCATAATGATTTTTATCGACATGTCATCCACATATACTTCCATGGTTTTGCCAATGATCCTCAGACATATTTTTCACTAGTCTCTGATATGTTGCCCCGATATGTTTAAGGCAGAAAGTCATTACTTTTTAGCATTACGTGCCTTTGTCTATTATAAATGAGGTCTTTTATTTTGCCTTTGCCTTTGCCTTTGCCTTTGTTCGATAAGTGTCGACAATTTTTAGCCATTAAAAAGGAGACTGTCCTAACCTAAAACGAGGAATGATCAAAGGAACTTGACAAAATAAAAACTTTCCTAAGACAACCCCCTCTTCTTTTAATACCAAATTCGGGTGGGATCAAGTTTACCTTTATCTCGAGGTATTCAATAATGTAGTCAATATAATGATGATACTAAATATAGTACCACCAAGTAAAATAGTATAATCTCAATCCAAAATATCTTTCCATGTGCAATAATGGTGTTTAAGCAGGTATATAAGTGTAAAAGGACGTGAGGAGAAGAGTAAGACTAGAATATAGGTGGCACAACCATTGGCCTACTCCACTATGCAGGTGAGTATGAATTTCACTATAAAAATGGGTTCTAATGGCCTTAGTGATCCAAATCTCAGTAGTTTCTCTATATGCAGTAATAGGAACAAAGCTTAGACTAGGGTCTAAATATTTCAATCCTTTAAACTAATGAAGAAGGTGAGTATATATAGTGCCTTTGGTGTGTACTGTACCCTTAAAACATATAGTAAGCACATGTAGAATGTATTGTCCAATACAGATCAGCCACCTATCACTAGCACTTTAGGTCATGACGATGAAATATTTTTTCACATGTGAGGTAGATCTTATTATAACGATTTTGTGCATGTGAGACCTGTAACACACGTACACTCTTCCACATATCCCCCCATCCATACGCTATGCCAGCTATCAACTATCGATTATCCGAACTAGGATGAGGCCAAGATGTTAAGTTCGATCACCTAATGGCGAGGAAACTGTCATGTTGAGATAAGTCTTTATTCAATCTCGATCTCTATGAGATGGAAGTGGCCAAGGGAATTTGAGTCGTAAGATTTCTAATACAGGCATCAATAATTATGTTTCGATATGAGGATGAGACCTTTTGTGATGGGCTTGCAGTCGAGGACGAGGCCCTTCATTCTGGTTCTGCATCTGAGCCATAGTTTTCCTAAAATAATGGTTTTCCAATTAGCCAACCATGGATGGGGGTGTATAGTCCAGGGATAAGGTCACACTTGGTATATCACGTAACCCTGATGTGCAAAAAAGAGAGGAACCGTTTACCATGTTAGTAATACTTTCCTCGATGTCAAGAAATTCTAACTTCCACTTGAGAAGTCGGCCCACTCTTAGTCATTTCTTAGAGAAAAATAAAACATTACTTTGAAGCCCACTCAGTCATAGTCATCACTTATTTCCCGCTCGAAGTAGTCCTCAGGAAAGTCATACTATCCATACGGATGTCCAAATGATCGATGGAACATAAAAGGTTCGATATCCACTATCAACCAAGGACTGCAATAAAAGTCCATGTAATGACAAACTTTAATGTCAAGTTCACAAGAGAAGAAAATACCAACAATAAGGATTTCACTGACAAGTCAATTGGCCATGAGTTTGACCAATTCAAAATGTGGACTCTCTATGTTGATGGATCTTCTAATTTAAGGGTAAAAGGAGTGGGAGTTGTTTTCATTTCACCTACAAAGACTATGATTGAATAGGGGGTCATACTTGGTATTAATGCATCTAACAATGAAGCCGAATACAAATCCCTCATTGTTGGGCTGCACAAAGCCGTCTCTTTAGGCGCAAAGTCCTTGACATCTATTGCGAATCAAGGATGGTATCTAACAAAGTATCAAGAGAGTAGAATGCCAAAGATGAACGAATATAAGCATATCATTAGGTCGCCCAATACTTAATTGCCAAGTTAAAAAGTTCCACATTTAACAATTCCCATGGGAGAACAATAGTCATGCCAATGCCTTAGTCACTTTGAGGTCGGTTGTGTACTCTGACCTTAAAAGAATCATTGAGGTGGAGTTCCTCACTCATCCCGATATTGCAAAATCAGAAGTCTCCAAACAAGTCCTCTCTGTTAAAAAAGATCCTAGTTGGATGGATCCAATCACAACTTATTTGCAAGAGGACGTACTACCAACCGATAAGAAACGATCCCATAAAATCAGGACGAAAGCTTCCTGTTTCAAACTGTCACCTAGTGGCAAACTATATAAGAGGTAATTTATAGGTCCTTACCTTAAGTGTATCCACCCAAATTCCGTTGACTAAGTCTTATATGAGTTTCATGACAATATTTATAAAATCTACGCGGGGGAATTTTTTTGGCTTTTATAGAAATGAAGGAAGGTTATTGGTGACCATATATTCAAAAAAATGTAGTCTCTTACGTTGAAAGATGCGAAAAGTTCTCTCCAATGCTTCACCAGTCGACCATTAACTTAAAGTCAATAATTATCCCATAGCTGTTCGCTTTGTGGGGTTTGTAGATCATGGTCCCACTACCCACATCACCAGGTAATCGCAAGTATATCATAAACAATTTCACAATGTGGATTGAAGTGGATCCATTGGAGAATATCAAAGATACTGGCAGGATCAGATTTATCTGGAGGAACATCGTGGCACATTTTGGCACGGCACAAAAAATTATCACAAATATTGGAACGCAATTCGAAAGTGGGCCATTCCAAAACTTTTGTGACAATCACAGCATCCATCACCACTTCACCTCGATGGCCTACCCTCAAGAAATGGGCAGTCCAAGGATTCTAACAAAATTGTGATCGATTGCATGAAGAATATATTTGAGAAGAAAAAAGGTGTTTGGGTGGGTGAACTTCCCCATGTCCTTTGGGCATACTATACCAGGGGTAGAAGATCGACAGGGTAATGCCCTTCACTTTAGCCTACATAATGGAAGCCTTTATATCTATAGAATATGGCTTGACAACTATGAAGACGAAAATCACCGACCAATACTTAAATCGAGAAATAAAAAGGACTGAGCTCGACCGAGCTAATGATTGAAGAAAACAAACCTTAACAATATTAGCTTCCAACGAACAACAGTGGGCTAAACAATACAATAATGGCATCAACCCAAGAAGCTATCAGGTCTTACTTGCTCAACAAATCCAAAAAGCCTTCGAATGCTAAGCTAGGTCCCAAATAGGAAGGACCATTCAAAATTATTAGATAGGATCTCGAGGGAGCCTACTAATTGGAAATAATTAAGGGGGGGGGGGGATAGATTTCGAGGGTTTGGAATGCGACCAATCTTAGGAAATTTTATTTGTAGAAAGTTTATTTCTCGCAAATTTTAGCTTTATTAAGTCCTAGTTTCCTAGAATACTTAAAGACCAATCAATGCAATTAACTTCATTATTATTCCATCATTATTCCAAATGTCAAACAAATTCATTTTACCAATTCCTTTTTATTTATGAATTAGATTTATTTATGAATTAGATTTATTTCCCATCATAGTTTGGTCATTAGCATAAATGCCTTAGTATGATTTCACCTAATCAAAATCTCAAGGTTACATGTTTTCATCATAAAACATGAAAGCATCAAGAATTTTCCCCGACAAGAAAAATACCCAAGGAGGATCCCTCAGAACTAAGTGTTCAGACTTTCGTCGGCTAAAAACCTTGAACGTGTGGATGAACCTACAACTAGGTGAATTTTTTCCAGAGTTTGGCCTAGTCTTAAGGTTGTGTGGTGACACAATCTAAATTTAATACAAATAATAAAAAATGCTCTACATAAAAGATGTGAAAAGCTAAAACGTGGAATTATCTAAAAATTTCAAGAAGAATTCATTTTATAAATAGTTATACATCATCGAAATCACAAAATACAATACTAGAATAAAACACTCATTCATGATGAGTTATCATCTTGGAAACTATGACTCTTCTCATATCATCGCGATTTGGCATAAACTCATTATCAGTATCACGTGCCGATAAATAATCTTTCGCCAACTGAAGTGGAATAACATCAAGAGGGATCCAAATTTCACCACTTCTGAATGGAGGATGACTATAAGTAAGGCAATCCACTTGGTACCAAAGCTCAAAGTCTTTGTGGAACTTCATAAAATCCATGGAATTCAACCGACCATGCTAATATGACATTTTCTTGTCTTCGTCCAACTTAAGTGGGCATCCACCCATCCGTCATCATAACTAGTGGCCCAAAATGTGCGAGGACCCCTTCTAAAGATATACTTCAATTTCATTATGTTGTGACCAAGGCCCAAATTGATCACACCTTCTCTCATTGAGTCCTCTTCAACTTTGTAAAACCTTTCCCTTAAATAAATATTTTTGTTCTGAAACAGCTCCTCAATGTCGCTAACACCCTTAACATCATTCTTCAAACCATCGAAAAAATGAGATTTTTCGTCGAAAGCACTTGTCATTTATTGAAGAGCTTGTTGAACAAATAGAAAAGCAGCATAAACATGTCTATTAGCGTCCTGACCAAGTATTAAAACTAGTTCATCAGTCCTTAAGGAAGGGGGGACTCATACAGTCCTATTTACAAGCTACAAGAATCAAAAGAAAAGTATTCAGGCATAAAAGATATGATTTAAACATTGATTTCTTTTTTTATTATAGCAAAGAGTGGGAAAAGTTCTTGTAAATGCTAAGAAACATAAGAACACAAGTTTATTTTTAGCTGAGCTAATCTTAACTAGCTCTAACTCTTTTTTCCTTCACATTCTCTTGGGAAAACATTAAATTCATTGGTACTCTCACTATTATTTCATTGATCAACCATTTATTGAGTTCATCTTGAAATGTTTTACTTGAACATGATTTTCAATATTTTTTTGAGTCAAGAATTGCGTAAACTTTAGAAAATGATCATATGCCTTCTTTGTTATACTCCCATATTGACCTTAACCTTACCTTATATGTTTCCCCTTTTCAATCCCTCTGAACCTTAATATAGCCATTCGTTTCATAACCCAAAATCCCATAATAAACTCCCAGTTGGAGTTTTTACACGATATATACACCTTCCATACCTTTTTCTGATATAATACTTAGGATTTGATGATATTCTTGTTATAAGGTTACAATTGAGCATGTGAGAGTGAAAATAAAATTGAAAAAGAAAAGGACGGAAAAAGATAAGAAAAGAATAAAAGAAAAGAAAAAAAAAGAAAAAAACAGAAAGTATTTCCTTGTTATACATAGGGTTCAATAGTCATTATCACTCTCCAATGTCACATCCATTGCTTTTTATTGGAGTTATATTCCAATTTTAAAATGGCCTACAATTTTCCATTATCGCAAGTTTTTCATCCCTAAACACGTTTCAATCTATACATATTCTCCTCATTTCATAACCTTAACCCCAAACATACATTATAACCCATACAAGTCCTATGTGATCGTAGGTTGAATATGATTCAAAAGTTGCAATAGTTGTGACAATATGTGAAAATACATTTCACATTATTTGATGAATGGTATCCTTTCGTTCAGATTGCAAATTTCATTTATAAATAGCACTTCTCATTGATGCCATGTGCGTGTCCTAGTTCCATTTACAATTACTCTATAGGACCGCATGTTCCATGTGTGTTACACCCCCTTTCATTATGATTTCATTTGTTTAATGTAAACACCGGAGATAATTGATATCTATGCACGCTTTAATGCTTGTCCACATTATAAAAGTTTTGCCAAATCAAAAATGTTTTCATATGCTCACTCTTCCTCCCATTTTTAAGGTTTCAATTATGATTGAAGTTAATCTAATGTTAATAACTACGAAATTTTTAATGAATTCATTCATTATGCTAATAATATGCTGAAATCATTTTCGTTATTGTTCAGTATGTCTTTTATTATTGATTGGGAATAAGTTTTGAGGAAACTTGATGTTTATGGGTTTCATCCTTGAAAACCTCCACGCGAAAACACTTGTCCACTAGGATAACATGGGGATTTAACGTATTATTGCATATGTTAAATGGTATCGTTCACTGGTGGAAGTGTCATTTTTATCTCTTTGCCTATCTACTTTTGATTAATTTTCTCTGTTGGACTGGTTTTGTTTTGTTTCATCATTAGGGGATTTAAATGTCTAATTTAAGGAATTTTTACAATCGATCTCCTCTTGGTCTTTTAACTCAAAGAAAGGATAAAACACTCTAGTTTTTCCTACTGTATTAGATGTAAATCTACGGAAAAAAATAACTTGACCAAAAATTTTTTGTAATTCTTTCTTGTTATTGGGAGCTGTGCTTTCAATTATGGTTTTGACTTTATTATGATCCATTTGTATCCCCTTTTAGTGTACTAAATACCCTAGAAAATTTATTGCAGAAACTCCAAAGGCACATTTCAAAGGATTTATTTTAATTTGATAAATCCTCATCCTTTTAAAAGATTTTTTATGGTTTGTTATATGATCAGTAACTATTTTAGACTTAATAATTATATCATCAACATACGGTCCAAAAGGTTGCCAATCGTGTCATGGAAAATGGTATTAACTCCCCTTTGGTATGTGACCCCTGCATTCATTAACCCAAATGGAATGTTTATCCATTCGAAGGGTCCCAAATTACCAGGACACCTACAAGAGTTTTATTCACATCTTCTTCAACTATTCATATTTGGTTATAACCAAATTGACCAACTGTCATAGACATGATAGCATGACCAACTGATCTATCAACAAATAAATCTAATATTGGCATTAGATATACATAATTTGGAGTGACGATAATTATATTTCTAAAATCAATGCACACTCTCAATTTTGCTATTTTTCTTGATTATTGGCATTATATTAGATCTCCATTCAACATAGTTAGCATTTTGAATGAATCTAGCCTTTAAAAGACTATATATTTCTTCTCTTATTTTTATTGTAACTTATGATGTTATTTGTCTTGGCAATTGCTTGACAAGTTTATAGCCTTATTGGATTTGTAGCCTATGCACAACCAATTTCCTATCTAAACCAAGTACTTCATTATACTCCAAATAAAAATAGTCCTTGTAGCGATGTAAAAGATAAATAACTAAAAACTGGTCTTGTTTGCTTAGGTTTGAACTAATATAGGTTACTCTTCAGTTACAAAATTTATTTTTATCAAGGAGCTTGCTAGTTCACAATTCTCTTAAGAAATTTTACCCTCCTTGCCTTTTTTGAGGATATAATTAACCTATTTAATGGTAAGCTTGAAATCTCTGGACTTATACAAAACCATCGCCAAGATTTCATAGGACCGCTCAATATCAATGGATGTACAATTAATTAACTAATTGTTTTGTTTTATTCATTTTGTCCTATGAAACCTAAAACAAACTCAACACAAGCCGCATCTGAGACCTCTCCCTCTGATGCTTATGTGATAAATGCATCTACCTTCACTAGTCCCACATTTTTGCATCTACATAGAGAAACATTATGTGAAAAAATGGATCATCTTCCACCTTTTCACTAATCCCATCCTCTTTCATCAAATGTTCTTCTAATACTTCTGTTCTTCTTCAACCTTAATCACAAGGACCTCCTATGCTTCTATAATTTTAAATCTCTTTGAGAGGGTCATAGTTATGGTGATTGGAACCTGTTAGGTTAGAGACCTAAACTGGATGAACCTTTGTTTCTCAACACCTTGGGTAGGTACTATGGAATCTACTTCTATCATCTCTCACATCTCCAGAGTTGACTTGGCCCCACTCAGAGTCGAGTCCGAGGTTCGTCAAGAGAATCTAAGGCTTCACCCAGAGAGATAGCCTTTTAAAGAAATCTACGAGCATCCTAGGTATACCAAGATCTCAAGACTGGTTGATGCTTATGAAGTAAGACTCTAATAGCAAGAGAAGGTAGCTCACCTCCAGTTGTAAGATAATTCTCACCTTCAATGGTGTCTAGAAGAAGTGTAGATAGAGCTCTGCCATGATTGCAAATGCCATGCTCAGACTCTTACCCCTTAAGCAAGCAAGACTCGTAACCGAGGAAGGAGTCAAGCGCAATCAGAATGATTCAAAGAATGGATGTCATCAAACAAGGCACCACCGGGACAACGAATACCACAAGGAAGACATACAAAGTCTTGTTCGAAGAGAGATGGATAAACAACCTCCTTCTTAAGGGGAAAGGTCCATAAATGAGCTTACAAGGAGAGTTTTCATCACTCAAATGAAATATTATTTCTAAAAGCGTGAGCTTGCGTTCAAATAAAGAAATTATTTAATTAAATTCAGTTTGTATCAATTATGTCCTAAACATGCATCTAGGTGTGATTGATGATGATAAAATCAAGCAAGAACATTCAAACACACACAAATGAGGAAAAATCCTTCAAAGGGGCAAAACCTTTTATTTTCACTATAATTTTGTAAAAACGATTACACGGATTACAATGAAAATAAGTGACACTGAAATACCCTTGGGTGTCGGTTCTGATGTCGTCGGCTGGAACTTTCCCTTTCCAGGGGGGCTGCAATGAAGAAGAAAAATGGCTTCTCCACAAGATACTCCAGATGAGTAAATGATCCTCTAAAAGGTTTTAAATATTCACACACATATATGGGAATGGTTTTGTGAATAAAAAGGTTTAGACAACCTTAAAAAGATGAAGTCTTATTCTGGGCATTTTCACAGAATTTTGAGATTGCAGAAAGACTTGAAAATCGTGTAGAAGGTGTACAGGTATTTATAAGAAAATGGAGGCGGTGTCTCATTCGAATGAGTTAGCCATGTCGCTCGAATGAAGGACAGATGTCGTTCGAACGAGATCGCACGACATGCCTATCTCGCGCGAACGACAGTTCAAAGTCATTTGAGCAAGCTCATCGTTCAAGGCACTTCGCTTCTACACTTGGGAAAAATTTTGCTTTTGATAAAAACTAATACAGACTTCAAAAAAAATTCTAAAAAAAATTTCCCAAATATTTATACAAATATTAAAGCTCCAATAAACCCTTTTACCGATAATGCGTAGTGGAGTAGTGGGAATGAGCTGAGCAACACGTTGCATGTAGCATGATGCACGTGAAGATAATGGATGCATTAAATTCAAATAAAGACCGTCTAGGATGGTCGTGTTGACGTACCTAATGTAGCGATATTGGACATACAAACAGTGATCTAGGGAAAAACAAAAAATTTCTAGAATCTACCCCGGACATTTATAAAATTGTGTCCTTACAAATCTCCCACTATGTTTATGCGGGTACATACATAAAAATCTGAATTATGTAATCAAATGACATACAAGATAATATTCCCATTAAACCCTCAAACTGAGAATACTAAATTGACATGTCTCCAAATCTTAGCTCTTCAGAAACTTCCAAAGCTTTTCTCATCGGGGTGTGCAATCCTATAATGAACAATGTTTTACCTACACACATGAGAAAAAGTAAATACCCGTGACAAGCAACAGACTGAAATATAATGATATGCAATTAATGATAAATTAAGCTTTATCAAATCATTCATAAATCAACCAAACACCAAACCAATTCTCCCCCATAATTCTTCTCCCCCTTTTTATGATGTCCCCAAATAGACATATATGAGAAGCATAATTGAATGCACATGGAGAATGTCACATGGTAATAAACTGTTGTTTTTGTATTTTTCAAAATTTTCATACAAAATATATAAACAAATAATCACACCATGAAAGAACACAAAAATAACCAAGTCGATGATAGCATAAATGTAGGGGTGTGATCAAATTCGATAGGAAAATCAATGCATACAAACATGAAATATGTGCATGATGAATATCAGATAGTGCTAACGAATGAACTCAAAATCTTCCTTTGGTGTAAAAAGATGGTAATATGAGACATTGACTTAATCAAATCAACAAATCAAAGATCAAAGTGATTTCCACACTAGTAACGTCCAAACCTATTTCATGTTTTTTCAAGTCTTTCAAGGAAGTGCAAACCCGTTGATATTCTCCAACCAAACTCCCTCATATTTATATTTTGAATAGAGGCGATCTAAATTCTCAAACTTTGGAGAATTGATGATGAAACCTAATGACCCATATTTGGCATGTATTGGTTTTTATTGCATTTAAATTTTTCGAGCTCTTTTAACCTCTTGGACCCCGGGTAATAAAATTCCTCCATTTTTAGGTCCTTTTTAACGGTGGCTTAGTATTCACAAAGGCTAAATGAACCTTTCTCAGCCCTTCCCAATTATAAAATAAACACACAGTCTCACCAAATAGTTTTTACATGCATTCCAATCTTGTCAAGTTTTATCGCATATGGTTAGTTGTATAGACATAATTGAGATGAAAACACTCAAACCAATATGTGATAGACAAGTACAATAATCAAATATAGCCGTGCATGTGTGCAATAAAGGAGATAGGAGTCAAACATGTAGAAAGATATCACTAATCACATCTCAAAGACTCCAAACAATGTAAAGCACAAGAATGAAATGATGTAGCATCTCAAATCTCTATCAAACAGTCACATGGATAAATGAAATAAAATTGTGACTCGGTTATCTTAAATGCTCGTCCATAAAAGGTGCAAATAAAATACAAAAATCTTTTTGTGCTTTTCTAAAATTTTTATAAAGGAAAATATTTTTGGATTTTTAAAAATAATCTATATATATATATACAACAATGTAATAATACATATGATACAGATTAACAATAGGAATCATATGATATGAACATGAAAAAGCATCCTATTCTAGGCACAGACCAACCCTTCAGTCAACTGTGCAAATTCCCAAAGACTTCCTATGACTCTGAAATCTAAGGGCATCTAAAGGTTCGTGAAAATATCGGCTAACTGACGGTTAGTGGTAACGAAACTCAGGGACACGACTTTCTCCTCAACTAATTGACGTATAAAGTGCTCACGTATCCTGATGTTCTTTGTGCGTGAATGTTGGACTTGATTGCAGGATATGTGTATGGTGCTCGTGTTATCACAGGAAATGATCATGGTGTCCTGTGAAATCCCATAATCCAACACATTTGTTTCATCCATAAAAGTTGCGTGCAATAACTCCCGACGGCTATGTACTCAGCCTCCGTAGTGGAGAAAGAGATGGAGTTTAGCTTCTTGCTCAACCAGGAGACAAGAGAAGAACCAAAATAGAAACACCCACCAGAAGTGCTCCTACAACTATCTACATCCCCGTCCCAATCGGCATCCAAATAGGCGGACAACCGATCATTGGTATCAAAGGAATACCAAATACCACATGAGAGAGTCCCACTCACGTATTTGATAATACATTTTAGAGCGAGTAAGTGTGACTCTTTCGGGGACGCCTGATATTGCGCACAGACTTCAACACTAAAGGCTATGACGGGACGACTGGCAGTCAAGTAGAGAAGACTCCCTATCATACTCCGATACAAGGTTTGCTCTACATCCTTTCCTGAAGTGTCCTTACTAATCTTGGTAGTGGTAGTCATAGGTGTACGTGCATGCTTAGCGCAGTCTAACCCAAATTTTTTCACTAGGACTCTAACATACTTAGATTGGGAGATGGACATCCCATCCTTTAGCTGACGAACCTAGAGACTAAGGAAGAAAGTAAGATAACCAACCATGATCATCTCAAACTCACTTTTTATTTCCTCCTCAAAGTGATGAGCATTTTGGGAGCACGTGGATCCAAAGACTATGTCGTCCACATAGATCATGGCAACCAAAATAGCACCTTTATCTCTCCTGATGAACAGGTCATATCAACTCCCCCTCTCTTGAATCCACAAGCTAAGAGATAGGAAGTAAGCCTCTTGTACTACGCACGGGGTTCTTGCTTCAAACCATACAAGGCTTTCCTCAGATAGTAGATGTGCTCCGGCTACTTAGGATCTTCAAACCCTTTCGGTTGTTCTACGTAAACCTCCTCCTGTAGAATGCCATTTCGAAAGTCACTCTTGACATCTATCTGATATAACTTGAAGCGCAGATGGAATGCAATGGCGAGTAGTAAGCGGACGGACTCAAGCCTCACAACAGGAGCAAATGTCTCCCCAAAGTCTACACCCTCTATCTGTGTGTAGACTTGAGCGACCAACCTAGCCTTATTTCTGATTATGGTACCATTTTCATCCATTTTATTTTGAAAATCCACCTGGTACCTCTCACATTAGTCTCACTAGGCCGGGGGACTAGTTCCCAGACATTTTTCTTTTTAAACTGAAGCAACTCATCCTGCATAAAAGATATCCAATATTCATCCTTGAGTGTTTCTTTGTGATTCTTGGGCTCGACTTTGGATGTGTAGCAAAAATGGATGACAACGTTCTTTAGCTGAGCACAAGTCTTGACCCCTAGAGTGGGATCACCAACAACGGTAGAAGGATCATGACTCTTGCGAACCCATGTAGGTGTGTACCCTAATACATGAGTAGGGTCCACAAAGTGTGGGTGAGGTACAAGTAAATTACTGCCAGAAACGTCCTCATCCTCACACTGAAGGCTAGAATCAATAAACGCCGAAGGTTTATCATCTTGCATGGTGACGTTTATTGACTCCATAACCTTAGAGCTCTTCAGGTTAAAAACCCGGTACGCTCTACTATTTGATGAATAGCCTAAAAGTATTCCCTCATCGCTTCGGGAGTCAAACTTTCCTAATTTCTCTCTATCCCGTAGGATGTAGAATTTACTCCCCAAAACACGGAAATGTGCAAGGTTGGGTGTCTTTCCAGTCCACAATTCATAAGGCGTCTTAAGTGTGTGTGGACGCAGGTAAACCCTATTCACCGTGTGGCATGCATTAGACACTGCCTCTGCCCAAAATCTCCTAGAAACTTTATGACCTAGAAGCATAGATCTAGCCATTTCTTGGATTATCCTATTCTTTCTCTCAACAATCCCATTTTGCTGAGGAGTTTTCACAGTCAAAAACTCATGTTTGATCCCAAGGCTATCACAATAAAGATCTACATTTGCGTCTTTAAATTTTGTGCCGTTGTCACTACATATTCTGTTAATAGTGACTCCATGTTGGTTTTGCCGTACACGGTACTTGGTCGTGTAAAACTCTACAGCATCATATTTCTCCCTCAGAAAACCTATAATCGAATATCTGGAGAAATCATTTACCATCACGAGGATATACCTCTTACCACCCACACTCTCAGTACGAGTAGGACCCATAAGGTCCATGTGAATCAACTCAAGTACACGAGAGGTAGTAATGGAATGCATCTTCCTATGGGGGCTACAAATTTGTTTTTCCAACTCACAGTGTCCACAAACCATGGAAGTCGGCTTTCCAAGAGATGGTAAGCCACGCACTAGGTCATTTTTAGCTAAGTGAGTCAACTCTCTAACATTCACATGACCTAGACGTTGGTGCCACAGATCCATGGAAGTGCTCAAGGCACTGTTACAGACAAGTGCCTATGTGGGCTCGGTCCCATAGCAATTATACTTTGTCCTCACCCCTCGCACTAAAAGTTTACCTACTTGATTATAGACCTCACAAGCATCCCGATCAAACTTTATGGAAAAGTCAACTTCGCACAACTGGTTAATGATGAGAAGGTTTGCTTTCAAACCTTTGACGTACAAAATATTTTCTAGCTTAGGAAATCCTAGTAACTCTACAGTTCCTCGTCCTACAATGCTAGACTTGCTCCCATCTCCAAAGGGGACTCTACCATCCTTATAATCCTTAAGGTAGGTAAAAAATTAGGCATCACCTGTCATATGTCTGGAGCACCCAATTTTAAAATACCACTATGAGGTATTAGGTGCTTTGAGAGAGACATGAACAACAAGGGACTTTTTATCTTTCTTAGGTACCCAAGAAGTGGTGACCTTTTGTTTGCCCTTGTTGTTGTTGGTTTTAACCAGAATGTGAGAAGAATTCACTAACAACAAAGACATCCGTCAGAATTCCTCCATCAAACTCTGTGATGTGGCAGCTAAAAACTCAACTCGCTCTCTCAGACTGGCAAAATGATCATTATGATGTGGTGGAGCAGTAGTACGTCGTGTCTGGCCCATACTATAACAAAACTCCCTGAGGTGGCCTTTTCTTTTGAAATATGTACAAAAGAACACAGTCTTAGGCGAACCTTATTTTTCTTTTCTTGGTCGAACTCTCCTTCAAGGATTTTGACGATGGCCATAATGAGTCGTAGTAAACTCAGGAACTGGTCCAGGTGCAATTTGGGAAGTGGAGGCACCATCATAACCTATTCCCTGCCTATCACCAAAACCTAAAGTGGGGTCGCGGAGCATCTTTCCCATCTTCCCAGATCTGTCCTCGATTTGAACCTTGACTTCTTATGCTCGCTGAAGATCGTGAGTAAGTTGGGCAACAAGAGCTTCAAGTTTCTTCCGAGTCTCCAGGGAGGAATGGAGCTCACTCGTAAGACTAGCCACTTGTTTAGTCAATTCCCCCCTCTCTCTCTCCAAACAGTTTCTCTCTCTCAATACAGGAAAACTCTCTCTCTCTCTCAAGGTAGTGCAGGTGTAGGACTCTCTCTCTCTCTCGATTTTTCCAAATCTTCCTCTAGAGCGGTGATCCTAAGAACTAATGCTTTGTTACGCTTTTTCATTTTAAATGACTCATTATATAACTCGGTGTAGATACGTTGAAGATTACTCTCGCTCTCACTTGCATCATCCTTCCCCTCACTCACATCGCTCTCACTATCGAGGTGTCCCTATGAAGTAGAATCCTCATCTTCGTGAGGATTACTAGAAGTACTCACATGACTAGGCATGAATGTGGTGAAGTTACACTCATGCGGTGACTCGTCTCCAGAATCCACCGACTCGACCTCACTGTCGTTGCTAAGGGTAGCGTTAAGGATAGTTTTGCCCTTTTCTCTGTTCAGTCTAGTGGCACACTCAAAAGCTCTATGACCCCTACCATCGCACTCAAAGAATCTCCCACTCTCTTTCTTAGGAGGATCTTTAAAATCTTTTTGATTTTTCTTTTCAGACTTATTTTTCTCATAATTCTTTTGAAATTTTTAGCAAACAGGGTCAAATCATCTAAATCAAAGTCACACTCAGAATCAGACGTATATATCTCTCCTTTTCTAGATGACTCCCTCTTTCTTACCGACCCCTCACTCTTTCTCTCCTAGGCATTAAGTGCAATTCCCTTATGTTTAGACATGACAGATTTAGGAAACATATCAATTTCATACGTTTGCAAGTCTCCTACAAGTTCCTCCAATTTAAGCGTATTTAAATTACCCATAGAATTTAGCACGGTGACTTTAGGGATAAAACGCTTAGGCAGTGATCTAAGAATCTTTTTAACAACTCTAGCATTAGGAATGTGTTCACAAAGATTAAAACTAGTGTTAACAATATCAGACAGTCTAGCATAAAATTCATCAAAACATTTAGATTCAAGCATGGTGATTGTTTCAAATTGAGTTGTTAAATTTTGCAGTTTAGACTCTTTCACAGCTTTAGTTCCTTCATGGGTAAGTTGCAAAACATCCCATGACTCTTTTGACATGGTGCACGTCATTATGCGTTTGAACTCATCAGGTGTGACAGACCCAGAAATATGTAGTGACAGGTTTTCAATTGGTCTCATTTTCAAGAGTAATAGAGCGAGGTGTCCACCCTCTTTCAACCAAAATCCATACACGTTGATCAATGGCTTTTAATGCAGATCTCATGCGGGATTTCCAGTATGCATAGTCTGTCCCATCAAAATCTGGCATTTTATTATATAACTTCTCCATTATGAACACACTCGTTTTCAAAAATCAGATTTTCAGAAAATTGATATCTTAGAAAAATTTTGCGGAAAATTACACAGTAAAGTTGTGTAATTGGCTCTGATACCATTTTGAAATTGTGCGCTTGCATTCAAATAAAGAAATTATTTAATTAAACTTAGTTTGTATCAATTAAGTCCTAAACATGCATTTAGGTGTGATTGATGATGATAAATCAAGCAAGAACATTCAAACACACACAAATGAGGAAAAATCCCCCAAAAGGGCAAAACCTTTTATTTTAACTATAATTCTGTAAAAATGGTTACACGGATTACAATGGAAATAAGTGACACACAAATAGCCTCAGGTGTCAGTTCTGATGTCGTCGGCTGGAACTTTCCCTTTCCAGGAGAGTTACAATGAAGAAGAAAAATGGTTTCTACACAAGATACTCCAGATGAGTAAATGATCTTCTTGAAGGTTTTAAAGATTCACACACATATATGGGAATGGTTTTGTGAATAAAAAAGGTTTAGACAACCTTAAAAAGATGAAGTCTTATTCTGGGCATTTTCGCAGAATTTTGAGATTGTAGAAATACTTGAAAATTATGTAGAATGTGTACAAGTATTTACATGAAAATCTAGGCAGTGGCTCGTTCGGACGAGATAGCCATATCGCTCGAACAAAGGATAGATGTGGTTCGAACGAGATCTCACGACATGCCTATCTTGCACGAACGACAGTTCAAAGTCGTTTGAGCAAGCTCGTCGTTCAAGGCACTTCGCTTTTACAGTTGGAAAAAATTCTGGTTTTGATAAAAAATAATCCAGACTTCAAAAATAATTTTCAAAAAAAAAATTCCCAAATATTTGTGCAAATATTAAAGCTCCAATAAACCATTTTATCGATAATGCATAGTGGAGTAGTGGGAATGAGCTTAGCAGCACGTTGCATGTATCATTATGCACGTGGAGATAATGGATGCATTGAATTCGGATAAAGACTGTCGAGGATGATCATGTTGACGTGCCGAATGTAGCAGTATCATACATACAAACTGTGATCAAGAGAAAAATAGAAAATTCCTAGAATCTACCCTTGACATTTATAAAATTATGACTTTACAGTTTCTCAAGGACTATTGAAGAGGAGGATCCCCCAAACAATTTTGCAACCGCTGAATTAAATCTAAGATGGAAAGACTGATCCCATCAACCACGTTAGGCAGTACAGACAAGCCATGACTCTCTAGATTCATAACGATTCATTGATGTGTCATATTTTCCCTTCTAGTTTGAGTGTCATTACCCAGAAATGGTTTGAGAGATTGCCTCACAAATGTATTAAGATCTTCAAGGCATTTGCTGAATCCTTCACCACTTGATTCATCGCCAACATCGCTCATCCTAAGAGAATGGATTCACTTCTTACGATGAGTAAGAAGTCATATAATTCTCAGCATGAGTACGTTAAGCTCTATTGAGATGTCTTCAAAAAGTTGGAGGACTTCTTAGAGAAGGTTGTAGTAGCTTCTTTCAAATTAGGTCCGCCCCTACATCCATGATATTCCAATCTGTTACTAATAAAGAAGTTGATACTATCGATGATCTCATGTTAGGAATTAATAAATACGCTAAGGTGGAGGACATGGTCCACCTCATTCAGTCTGAGGCTAGTTAAGCTAAGGAAAACAAAGCGGTAGGTTAAGAGAGTAATCCCAAGAAAAGGAATAAAAATCATAATGGTGCTTGGAATGGGGGCATGGTAGGTTTCTCCAAGGAAGTCAATATAATTTTAAAGGAGTCGTTCAACAAGATTTCAATAAAGATACAAGATTAGCAGTTCGTCAAGTGTTTAAAAAATATGGGTGGAGATGCGACCAAGAGTAACAACACAATGTGAATCTCGTTCCATAAAGAAGTAAGCCACAAGATCGAAAATTATAAAGAGATCAAAGCTCATGTGAAGGAGTTAGCCCAGGTTGGACATCTGAACTAGTTTATTAAAAAGAAGTTTGATCATGTCATAGTCAATGGAGACCATAAACAAGACAATGTCCTCGATGAAGACATGTGAATGAGTTGACCATCATATACGGAGCATCCGACCAAAAGCAGATTCAAAGGAATGATGTTTGATTAGAAATCAAAAAATTTACACTTGTGATGGAAGTTTTTAGATATATCTCGCTAAAAGATAGTCTAGAAAGAAACGACGATTAAAGGATGTCGACTATAATAAACACATCGTCTCCACAAAGGATGCTTCGCTGGGGTATGAACCCCACACCACAACACGCTAGTAATTACTTTTAGAATCGTGAACTGGGACATTGGAAAGTTACAAATGGATCAGGGGAGCTCTTCATAGGTGATGTACCTAGAGCTCTTTTACAAACTCAAGCTGGAGATGTCCGATTTAAAGGAGGCAACCGTCCCTCTGGTCGAATTTGTGGGAAGATAACGACTTCGCTAGGGACGATGGTGCTTCTAGTGAGGGCAAATTTTTTTAAAAACTCATAGAGTTTTTAATGGTTGATATAGACTCACCCTATCATGCTATTCTGGGTAGAGGGTGGCTTCATGCTATGAGAGAAATTCGTTTCACCTACCATCAGAAGCTCAAGTGGATCACTAATAGGGGCATAATGGAGATGAGAGGTGATCAAGAAGTTGCTCGGAAGTGCTATATCGGAGATATTAGGACCAAATAGGAAATGAAGAAAAAAAGATGTTATTTCAAAAGCAGCCCATGTTAGGGATACTCCATCAAAATAACCGCTATGACACGAAAGATCGGGGGTGGAGGAGACTAGGATCTACCCCACCGATAAGGTCGTCAAAGACATGGAGGAGATTATTTTTGATAAGGCTAGGCTGAAGAGGAAGATTTTGATCATAAAATTCATGACTGACATTGAAAGGGAGGAATTAATCGCCTTCCTATAATAGAGCTTCGATGTATTTATGTGGGAACCGTACGATAGGCCAATAATTGATCCGTAGTTTCCTATCATTAGGTCCATATGGATCTAATATTCACATGGATATAATTGAAAGCTTGAAAAATTCCCCAGAGAAGGCGAAGACAGTGGAAAAGGAAGTGGGTAAACTTTTTAAGGCAAGGTCCATTTGAGAAATGAATTCTAAAATTGGATTTTAAATACGACTGTGGTTTGTATGAGAAGTGGAGGTTGGAGAGTCTCCATAGACTTCACTAACCTCAATAATGCTTGTCCTAAGGACAATTTCCCCTTATCGAAGATATACTAGATGGTCAACACTACACTAAAGCATGAGCGGATGAGATTTTTGTATGCTTACTTGGGGTATCATTAGATCCCTTTGTTCGTTGTCGACCTAGACAAAACTCACACAGACGGGTCTATACTGCTACAAGGTCATGACTTTTGGCCTTAAAAATGTTTGAGCTACATATCAAAGGTTAGTCACAAATATATTCCAACACGAAATGGGGGAGACCATGGAGATGTACATCGATGACATGCTTGTCAAGAGCTGGAACAAGAGCGAACAACTCTAAGACTTGGCTAACACCTTCAAAATCCACAAGCACTACTGAATAAAACTTAATATCAATAAGTATTTATTTGGAGTCTAATTAGGAAATTTTTCGGGTTATCTGAGCAAGAGGGGGATTAAAACTAACCCAGATCAGATAGAAGCTATTAACATGGTCTAGCTGCAAAAACATTACGTGAGGTCGGAAACCTCACTAGAACGCTCACATCTATCCACTACGTTATCTCAAAGTCATCTAAAGGTTGACGATTATTTTTCCAGCTGCTCAAGAAGGCGAAAGGACTCACCTGGAATGATGAGTGCTTCAAGTCCATAGTGGATATCAAATAGTACCTCAATAAACCTGTAATACCCCGTATTTTCTGTGATATTTATTTTTGGGGATTAATTGAATTAAATGTTTATTAATTGGAAATTAATCCGGATAAAAATATTAACGAGATGTGAGTTAGTATTTAATTATAATGTATATATTTGGCATTATATGCATATTGGTAATATTGAAATTGTCGTGAGATTTAAATACGACAATTTGGGAAATTTTGTTGAGACGCGTGTGACCGCCGCGTCATGGTATTTTATTATTTTATTAAAAAGTGAATTTTAGTTCCATTAACCGTATGGTCGTTTTGAGTGTGCCAAAGCATCCGGAAGGGTCGATATAGTCAGAAAACACTAGCCGGGGGTTAAGTTTGGGTCCCGGGGCATTTTTGGGCCATACCGGTAACTTATAGGGGTGTTTTGGTAATTTCAGAAATTTGGGAATTAAAAGTGACGAAAATTGGAAATAGAAATCTGACTTCTTCTTTAACCCACTAAACCCACTAACTACACTAAGAGACTTAATGGGCTACGGGAGAAGTTGAAATATAATTCCAACTTACCAAAAACCAGACACACCTCCATCACCTCCATTGTCTTCAACCTTGGGAAGAACTTGTAGAGAGAGAGTGAGAGAGAAGGAAGAAAATTCTGCAGAAAGAGAGAGGGAGAACAACTTAGCTTTCAAGATTCAACACCAAATTAAGAGAAAGATTAAGACAAGTGGTTCAAACTCATTTGATTCAAGCTATGCTCTTCCATGTTTAGGAAATTTTCGAAATTGATTTTGGAAGATAATTTAGACCCATTAATTGGAAGTTAAAAGCCATGATTTATGTAGGAATTGCATGTATTGATATTCTAGACGAATTATATGTTCTAAACAGAACCTTTGATGATTTAAAAATGGAGTTAGAAGAAGTTTATTGATGTTCTTGAATGAAGAAGAATTTTGGAAATTTTTTTGATATAGTTTTGATCTAAACTAAGCCTTGGAATGATGGATTATGGAATTTGGAATGTTAATACTGTTGTAGGATGTTAGTATGATGATATTGTAACCTTGTCTTAGAGTTTCATGCTTAAAAATGGTGTTTTGGGACGAATTGGTAACTGCAAAACGAAGCAGTCCGTAACCAGACCTGATGCGTTCGATCGATCGATCTTCTTCAGTCGATCGATCGACCACCATCGATCGATCGAAGGTAAAGGTCGATCGATCGACCTCCCCAGAACGAGTAAAGTTTTTCCTTAATAAAATTTTAATGAGGTTAATCCTTGAATGATATTATTAGAGACCTTGTGAATACCCTTAACCTTAAGGAAGACCAGAAGGCATGATTATGAGGTTGAACTTTAATTGGAATTTAATTTGAGGAATTATTCTAATTTAATGAAATTCGATATGTGAGATAATATTTGGGTAAATAGTGAACATTTGAATAAGTTGATGAAATAAGGTTTGGGGCAGAAGTAAAGGCCTTAGGTATAAAGATGTTATATGTGGGAATAATGGGAACTTAATAGTCTATTTGAGATAGGTTTTAAGTTTAAGAAACTACGACGTGAGACGTGTCGACAATTTAATTTCTATATTATCAGAACACTTGAAATATATGAATTTGGAATAATGGTATCAAGATGTAGAGTCTACCTTTATTAATATCGAGATATCTAAGATGTGTGAATGCTTAGTATATAATTTTATGTGTATGACATACCTACCATACTTGCTATCACGGGAGGTTTACGTTCGCTTAGGGCCTTCTTATCCTTGTGTTGCTCAGATTTAGATTGGTTACCTCGATGAACATAGGTCATAGAAGGACTTATTTGGATGTTAATAAGTCTGCTGATCGTGGGAGCGTAGGTATGTGCATGACCCATGTGATGGTGATTGTGTTCGCCTCCACTATTTGTGATGTTGTTATCTGAACAATTCCTGAGAGATTCAGAATGCGTGACCCTTATGTACGTGATGTACCGGGATGGATAGCAGAGTATGTGTGCACCGCAGCTTAGCCTTTGGGTGCTTGTATTGTATATTTATGATGTGATAATATACGGTAAAACGAGAAGGAAATTAACTATGTTAAATTGTGAGTATAGTTATGGTAATTTTTATGAAAAGATAAAAAGGGGACTTTTATCAAAATGGTGTTGTTAATAATTGGGAATCCGGGAATTAAAGTAGAACTCTCTATTGAATTGTTAAGGTTGGAATTTAAACGTGAACCGAGTAGAAGTGTCAGAAACTCTTTAGATAGTTATGAGATAACACATGAATGGGTACAGGAACGTTAGGAGTGCACAGTTAGACGAGAGGTGAGTATATCATGCGAGAGAACGTCCTAACATGTATTTTGCATATACTGTTTTAAATGTTTTTTTTAAAGCACTTGCAGGTTTTTAAAATATCTCCATATTCGGGCTCTGACCCGTTTGCTTTCAAATCTATCTTTTTGTAAAACCATTTTAGGTGCCCAGCCACAAGGTCACCATGCATAGGATTCTCACTCAGATGACGAGCTGTAGCTGCTTGTGGAAGCTACAGGGAATTGCTCTTAGACGCTTATATCATTTGGATTCCATACTCAGTATTCCTCAGTTTTAGGGCATGTTGCCCAAATTCTATTAGATACATTTCCATTTCAGTTTTTCAGACTTTGGCATGTATTAATTCAGTATTTTAGTTCTCGTTACTTAGTTCAGTCGTGGAATTTGTAGTGAGGAGTTTACCTCCAGATTGATTATATCATGTGTTGGTTATTCTATTATTTCTTTATGGTGAATGGTGTTATTATTCTTCATTACACTTGTTGCATGTTAATCAGGCTTTAATTAAAATTTGACAAATTACTTTTTAAATATTAGGTGGTTAGTAATAATAAAAAAATGTTTTCGGCAGTGATGCTATTAACTGAGCCAACTTGTCATTTTGAATTAATTTAAATAAGGAGTAGCTACCTGGTATTTAATTAGTCGGGGTGTCACAGGTGGTATCAGAGCATCAGGTTCTAGTGTCCTTTAGGATCTGAACGGCTTATTATGTTTCCGTTGAGCTTTCTTTGATGTAGAGCCCTATATTTTAGGACTGTTGTATTCTTTTGTATTTGCTACGTTCATCAGCTATTTTAAGTTTATAAATGCGAACTTATAGACTTTATTCTTATTTCAGAATGCCTCCACGACGTGCATGACGAGTTCCCAGGAATGCAGCGCCCGAACCCCAGCCAGCTCTAGTTCAGGTCATGATGAACGCCGCTGAGGTTGCAGCTATTGTAGCCCAAGCGGTAAATGCCGCCATTGCCATAGTTCAGCAGGTACCGCCTCAGGCGCCGGTTGCCGCACCAGTACAGGAAAATGCATTCCCGTCTGCTTGGGAACGTGTACGTGACGCTTTTCAGAAAGCGCATCCGCCAGAGTTTGCAGGTAGCACAGATGTGGTAGTCTCGAGCCAGTGGAGGAAGGATATAAAGCGGCACTTGAGGATGTATGTGTGCACGGATGTTCAGAAGCAGGTGCTAGCTACTTTCAAGCTAGTTGGATCTGCACTGCAGTGGTGGGAGTCTATTACCACCATAGAGGAGAGGGATACTCTCACTATTCAGGAGTTCTGGGTGCGGTTCGACAACAAGTACTTTCTGTCAGCTGTTCATACGGAAATGAGGAGGAGATTGATGAGTCTGAAGTAGGAGGGTAAGACCGTGGCCGAGTATGAGGCCGAGTTCACTAATCTGTTGAATATCGTTCCGGATGAGATACCGACAGAAAAGAAGAAGATTGAGAAATTCACCGACGGGTTGACATGGAGGATCCGTCAGCATCTGTTAGGGAACCTTTCGTTGGCCACTTATTCTGATGTAGTTAACGCTGCATTGCTCCATTGCCAGGATCACCGATTTCATATGGCTGAGGGCAAGAGATCTGTAGAGTCTAGCCATCAGGGCAGGACGGGAGGACATGGTGCCGGTGGGGCACAATCTGTTCAGGGGCAGAGGCTGAGTGATCAGGGTTCCCAGCAGGGGGATCATAAGAGGTTCCGATCAGGGGGTTTCAGGAACGGTCAGGGAGGATTTCGGAATAGCCAGCAGGGTCATAACGGCCATCAGGGCAAACAGGGTCAAAATGGTCAACATCAGCAGTTTCAGCAGGGCCAGCAGGGCCAAGGGAAGAACGGTAACGGCCACTAGGGCTGGGGACAGCAGGGGTAGAGAGGAGGGAACTTTCCAGGGAAGTGTTTCATTTGTGGCAAGACTGGCCATAAATGCCAGGACTATCCTGATAGGGGCAGGGCCCCACAGCAGCAGCAGTAGGGAGCTCGCCAGGAGCCACAGAGGCCTATGTTTCCCGCCGCTCTCCCCGCACCACCACAGATGGCAGCATTGCCACCCATTCCAGCAGTTCCGGCTCAGCAGGGGAAGCTACAGTATGGACGTGTCTATAACGTCCACCAGGGAGCAGTCCCACAGGCACCGCCCGCGATTGAGGGTACGTTTTCTATCCATGGCACTATGGGTCGGGTACTATTTGATACGGGGGCTACACATTATTTTATAGCTACATATTTCGCGAAGGCGTTAGGGTTGTTAGCCACCGCGGAGAGCACAGTGACGTGTGTCGACTCACCATTGGGGAATGGGTCACTTATATTCTTTATATGTCGGGGAGTGGGGGTAGATATTGGTGGTTTGGTATTACCTGCGGACATGTTGGTATTAGATATGCATGTTCACGATGTGATTATCGGTATGGATTGGCTCGCTGATTATAGGGCCATGATTGATTGCTTCGGTGGGAGCATTGTTTTTGCCATTCCGGGGCAAGAGATGTTTGTAGTGGCGATGCCTCGCCCAGAGGGAGGCTCGATCGCTCATTTATATTACCTTGAGGAGGATACCTCTAAGGAGGTTGTGATTCCTTTAGATTCGATCCCAGTTGTCAGGGAGTATTCTGATGTGTTTCAGGAGATACCAGGCCTACCCCCCAGTCGAGAGATAGACTTCGTTATAGACTTATTACCAGATACGAGACCTATAGCACGCGCACCGTACCGTATAGCTCCAGCTGAGATGAGGGAGTTACGGGATCAGATTGAGCAGTTGTTGGGTCAGGGGTTTATTCGGAGGAGTACTTCACCGTGGGGTGCCCCTTTGTTGTTCGTGAAGAAGAGAGATGGTTCACTGAGATTGTGTGTGGACTACCGGGAGTTAAACAAGGTCACGATACGGAACAAGTATCCGTTGCCTCGAATTGATGACCTATTCGACCAGTTGAGAGGAGCTTCTTGCTTCTCAAAGATTGATTTGCGATCTGGTTACCATCAGTTGCATATTAGGGAGGAGGATGTCTCGAAGACTGCGTTCTTATCGAGATATGGTTCTTACGAGTTTCGGGTTATGCCATTTGGGTTTACCAACACTCCAGCAGCGTTTATGGACTTGATGAATAGGGTGTTCAGGGATTTCCTAGATTAGTTTGTCATTGTCTTTATCGATGATATTTTGGTTTATTCCCAGACTGAGGAGGAGCACGCCGAGCACTTGAGGCAAGTTTTGCGGACACTGCGCCAGAATGAGTTGTTTGCAAAATATGAGAAGTGCGGGTTTTGGCTGAAGGAGGTTCAGTTTTTGGGGCATATTATTTCCGACTGGGGAATATCGGTTGATCCGGGGAAGGTATCCGCGGTGAGGGAGTGGGGACAGCCCACGGAGATTTGTAGTTTCTTAGGCTTAGTAGGATACTACAGGAGGTTTATTCGGGGTTTCTCCACGATAGCGGGTCCCATGACACATCTAACTCGTAAAGGTGTGCCGTTCATTTGGAGTGATGCCTGTCAGTTGGCATTTGATGAGTTGAAGGACAAGTTAACCTCAGCACCTTTGTTAGCATTGCCAGACCGGGAGTTGAGTACCTTGTTTACACCGACGCGTCCTTACAAGGACTTGGAGGTGTACTGCAGCAGGAGAGTTAGGACATAGCTTATGCTTCCCGTAAGCTTAAGCCTCATGAGAAGAATTACCCTACCCATGACTTGGAGTTAGCGGCAGTGGTATTTGCCCTTCGTATTTGGAGACATTACCTTTTGGGGGAGAAGTTCCGATTATTCACGGATCACAAGTCCCTACAGTACTTATTCACACAGAAGGAGTTGAATATGCGGCAACGGAGGTGGCTTGAATTCGTGAAAGATTATCAGTTCGATATCCAATATCACCCGGGGAAGGCTAACGTGGTGGCAGACGCGTTGATCCGTATACCGGTAGAGGAGGTGGCGGATGTGTGGAAGACCAAGTGGAAGGAATTGGGACACCAGGATGCAGTGGACCAATCATTCATGTCTGTGATGACTGTTACACCGCAGATTGTCACGAAGGTAGTGAGGGCACATGCAAACGACTCGTTCTGTCAGGAGCAGATAGTTCGATTATTAGCAGAGGGAGCCGAATCCTATACCGTTAGCTCAGACGGGGGACTACGCTTCAATGGGAGATTGGTGGTTCCGGAAGGGGAGGAATTGTGGCATGAGGTGATGGCAGAGTCGCACGACTCACGATTCGCGGTACATCCCGGAGGGGATAAAATGTACCAAGACATGAGACTTCACTATTGGTGGAGCGGGATGAAAAGAGATATTGCCGAGTTTGTTTCAAAATGCACCACTTGTCAGCTCGTAAAAGTGGATCATCAGAGACCGGCAGGACTGCTACAGCCGTTAGAGGTCCCAATGTGGATGTGGGAGAGCATCTCTATGGACTTTATCATGGGATTGCCTACGTCGCAGAGAGGTCACGACTCCATTTGGGTAATTGTGGACAGGTTGACAAAAGTCGCTCATTTTCTACCCGTAAGGACAGACTACACTGCGGGACAGTATGCCCAGCTCTTTATTACAGAGATAGTGAGACTTCACGGTGTGCCCTTAAATATCGTGTCTGACCGAGACAAGATATTTGTTTCACGATTTTGGGAGAGTTTTCAGCAGGACATGGGCACGGAGTTGCGGTTGAGTACGGCGTACCACCCGCGGACCGATGGGCAGACCGATCGCACAAATCAGATGTTGGAGGACATGCTACGTATGTGCACCATTGATTTTGAGGGTGGATGGGAGCAGTACCTTTCACTGGTGGAGTTTGCTTACAACAGCTCCTACCAGTTCACCATTGGCATGGCTCCATTTGAGGCGTTGTACGGTAGACCTTGTCGTTCCCCAGCATGTTGGTTGGAGGTGGGGGACAACAAACTACTTGGGCCGGAAGTGATTCAGGATACTTCGGCAAGGATATATTTGATTCGGAGTCGCATTCGGGTAGCTCAGGACAGGCAGAAGAGCTATGCTGATGCGAAGAGATCTTTCAGAGAGTTCCAAGTGGGGGACCAGGTTTTGCTCAGAGTATCTCCTATGAAGGGGATTATGCATTTCGGGAAGAAAGGGAAGTTGGCACCGAGATATGTGGGACCATTTCCTATTATTGAGCGGATCGGACCGGTTGCGTATAGACTTGGGTTACCAGAGCATTTGCATGGGATTCACGATGTGTTTCATATTTCCTCGCTTAGGAAATACCTTAGAGATAATTTGGCTCATTCTCTCATTGCTGTGGAAGACATTGATCTCCAGCCAGATAGCTCCTACGAGGAGGGGCCGATTGCTATTCTGGACCGAAGTGAGCGGAAACTGCGGTCAAAGATAGTTCCGGTAGTGCGTGTTCAGTGGCGACATCATAATGTCGAGGAGTCCACATGGGAGCGTGAGGATGAGATGCGCGAACGTTATCTAGAGTTATTCTTACCAGGTACTTTCTAGTTCCGAATTTCGGGACGAAATTCAGTTATTAGGGGGGAAGTATGTAATACCCCGTATTTTCTGTGATATTTATTTTGGGGGATTAATTGAATTAAATGTTTATTAATTGGAAATTAATCCGGATAAAAATATTAACGAGATGTGAGTTAGTATTTAATTCTAATGTATATATTTGGCATTATATGCATATTGGTAATATTGAAATTGTCGTGAGATTTAAATACGACAATTTGGGAAATTTTGTTGAGACGCGTGTGACCGCCGCGTCATGGTATTTTATTATTTTATTAAAAAGTGAATTTTAGTTCCATTAACCATATGGTCGTTTTGAGTGCGCCAAAGAGTCCGGAAGGGTCGAGATAGTCAGAAAACACTAGCCGGGGGTTAAGTTTGGGTCCCGAGGCATTTTTGGGCCATACCGGTAACTTATAGGGGTATTTTGGTAATTTCAGAAATTTGGGAATTAAAAGTGACGAAAATTGGAAATAGAAATCTGACTTCTTCTTTAACCCACTAAACCCACTAACTACACTAAGAGACTTAATGGGCTACGGGAGAAGTTGAAATATAATTCCAACTTACCAAAAACAAAACACACCTCCATCACCTCCATTGTCTTCAACCTTGGGAAGAACTTGCAGAGAGAGAGTGAGAGAGAAGGAAGAAAATTCTGCAGAAAGAGAGAGGGAGAACAACTTAGCTTTCAATATTCAACACCAAATTAAGAGAAAGATTAAGGCAAGGGGTTTAAACTCATTTGATTCAAGCTATGCTTTTCCATGTTTAGGAAATTTTCGAAATTGATTTTGGAAGATAATTTAGACCCATAAATTGGAAGTTAAAAGCCATGATTTATGTAGGAATTGCATGTATTGATATTCTTGACGAATTATATGTTCTAAACAGAACCTTTGATGATTTAAAAATGGAGTTAGAAGAAGTTTATTGATGTTCTTGAATGAAGAAGAATTCTGGAAATTTTTTTGATATAGTTTTGATCTAAACTAAGCCTTGGAATGATGGATTATGGAATTTGGAATGTTAATACTGTTGTAGGATGTTAGTATGATGATATTGTAACCTTGTCTTAGAGTTTCATGCTTAAAAATGGTGTTTGGGGACGAATTGGTAACTGCAAAACGAAGCAGTCCGTAACCAGACCTGGTGCGTTCGATCGATCGATGTTCTTCAGTCGATCGATCGACCACCATCGATCGATCGAAGGTAAAGGTCGATCGATCGACCTCCCCAGAACGAGTAAAGTTTTTCCTTAATAAAATTTTAATGAGGTTAATCCTTGAATGATATTATTAGAGACCTTGTGAATACCCTTAACCTTAAGGAAGACCAGTAGTCATGATTATGAGGTTGGACTTTAATTGGAATTTAATTTGACGAATTATTCTAATTTAATGAAATTCGAACAGTGAGATAATATTTGGGTAAATAGTGAAAATTTGAATAAGTTGATGAAATAAGGTTTGGGGAAGAAGTAAAGACCTTAGGTATAAAGATGTTATATGTGGGAATAATGGGAACTTAATAGTCCATTTGAGATAGGTTTTAAGTTTAAGAAACTACGACGTGAGACGTGTCGACAATTTAATTTCTATATTATCGGAACACTTGAAATATATGAATTTGGAATAATGGTATCAAGATGTAGAGTATACCTTTATTAATATCGAGATATCTAAGATGTGTGAATGCTTAGTATATAATTTTATGTGTATGACATACCTACCATACTTGTTGTCACGGGAGGTTTACGTTCGCTTAGGGCCTTCTTATCCTTGTGTTGCCCGGATTTAGATTAGTTACCTCGATGAAAATAGGTCATAGAAGGACTTATTGGGATGTTAATAAGTCTGCTGATCGTGGGAGCGTAGGTATGTGCGGGACCCATGTGATGGTGACTGTGTTCGCCTCCACTATTTGTGATGTTGTTATCTGAACGATTCCTGAGAGATTCAGACTGCGTGACCCTTATGTACGTGATGTACCGGGATGGATAGCAGAGTATGTGTGCACCGCAGCTTAGCCTTTGGGTGCTTGTATTGTATAATTATGATGTGATAATATACGGTTAAACGAGAAGGAAATTAACTATGTTAAATTGTGAGTATAGTTATGGTATTTTTTATGAAAAGATAAAAAGGGGACTTTTATCAAAATGGTGTTGTTAATAATTGGGAATCCGGGAATTAAAGTAGAACTCTCTATTTAATTATTAAGGTTGGAATTTAAACGTGAACCGAGTAGAAGTGTCAGAAACTCTTTAGATAGTTATGAGATAACACATGAATGGGTACAGGAACGTTAGGAGTGCACAGTTAGACGAGAGGTGAGTATCTCATGCGAGAGCACGTCCTAACATGTATTTTGCATATACTGTTTTAATTGTTTTTTTTAAAGCACTTGCAGGTTTTTAAAATATCTCCACATTCGGGCTCTGACCCGTTTGCTTTCAAATCTATCTTTTTGTAAAACCATTTTAGGTACCCAGCCACAAGGTCACCATGCATAGGATTCTCACTCAGATGACGAGTTGTAGCTGCTTGTGGAAGCTACAGGGAATTGCTCTTAGATGCTTATATCATTTGGATTCCATACTCAGTATTCCTCAGTTGTAGGGCATGTTGCCCAAATTCTATTAGATACATTTCCATTTCAGTTTTTCAGACTTTGGCATGTATTAATTCGGTATTTTAGTTCTCGTTACTTAGTTCAGTCGTGGAATTTGTAGTGAGGAGTTTTCCTCCAGATTAATTATATCATGTGTTGGTTATTCTATTATTACGTTATGGTGAATGGTGTTATTATTCTTCATTACACTTGTTGCATGTTAATCAGGCTTTAATTAAAATTTGACAACTTACTTTTTAAATATTAGGTGGTTAGTAATAATAAAAAAATGTTTTTGGCAGTGATGCTATTAACTGAGCCAACTTGGCATTTTGAATTAATTTAATAAAGGAGTAGCTGCCTAGTATTTAATTAGTCGGGGTGTCACAAAACCCCCATTAGGGGATCCAGTTTACCTTTATCTCGCAATATCAAGCCATGCAGCTAACTTAGTCTTAATTCGCTAAAAAGAGGCAAAGCAGTTTCCTATTTATATGGCAAAAAAGTGCACTTGGAGAAACTGATTCATGCATTGGTTATCTCTTCAAGATCCAGTTTACCTTTATCTCGCATAATCAAGCCATTCGGTTAACTTGTCCTTGGTTCACTAGAAAGAGGCAAAGTAGTTTCCTATTTATATGGCAAAAAGATGTTCTTGGATGCCGAGCAACGCTACTTGCTTTTGAAGAAACTAATTTATGCATTGGTGATCGTTTTAGGAAAATTAAAGCATTATTTTTAAGATCATTCCATAACTATTATTACTACTTTCCCCTTTAAAGCCATCATGTAAGGACACAAATTTCCAATTGAGGCCATATATAGTTTTGGCTCAATTCCGGACAAAAATATTTATTCATAGGATTGTATTTAATTGTAATATCCTCAAGCCTATGAAGTGTTTGTTGAATACGTAGCGTCAAAGAGTGTAAAGCTTCATCAATATGCCGATTTGCGTGCCTCGTTTCTACGTTATCAATTATGGTTCCATGCTCCCAAGGTATGAATACAATATTATATATATAGGACCTTGGAACAAGTTTTATTGGGTGTTAGGTTTAATAAAAAAGGTGTTTTATTTTCAGAAAGAATTAATTAAAACTTTAAAATAAGTTTATAAAGTTTTCTGGGCTAAAATCAAATTCTCCAAACTTTTTGGAAGTTCGTTCGATATGTCGTTCGAACGAGATTTTCGTTCGAACCAGATGTCGTTCGAACCAGATTACCAACGAATTTCCATTAAGACATACTGGAACTTCCTTCGAAATGTCGTTAGAACGAGATTGTCGTTCTAACGAGATTTCCAACGAGTTTCTAATGAATTCATACTGGAACTTTGTTAGAAGACTCGTTCGAACGAGAATGTCGTTTGAACGAAATGTCGTTCGAACGAGATGCCAGGCGGGAACAGTTTTTGGCAGTTTTAAGCAATTTTTCACCCACTTCCCCACTTGGGTCTTAACCAACCTTTTTCAGATTTTATTATGTGCGAGAATAACATTTTCCAGCTTAACTTTTCCATTCTATTCCATCTCTTAGAGAGAATTTGAGAGTAAAATTTCTTAAGGAAAATGTTCTTATTTTGAGTGAGTTTTTATCAAAGAGAAAAATATGTACCACTCTAGTTTACACCCAAATTAGTTTCTTCCAAGTTCCCATATTCATATATCTTGCTTGGAGTTTGGCACCGGTTTCATCTCTTCCGTTCAAAGAGAAGTTTTGGGTTTTCTTCTACATCCCATAAAGAAAGGAGAAGAGTTTTGTTACTACATTGCCCACTTGGAGAAAGGCTCCTTGCTCGGGTGACGGTGACCATATAAAGTACGATCGGTGGATTCCGAGACCGTGGTGGAGCTCCAAGGTTATCCGCTAGGAAGATGTGTCTACAAGAAGAAGCGTCGAGGCTTGAGAGGGATCAAGTCATGTGTTATAAGCCTTTCTGTCTTGTATCTGTAAATCCGTATCTAGTGGATTTGAGGCTAGGGCCGTCCGAGGTTGTTTCCCATCTTCGATTTTTCCTCGTACATCGCGGCGTAGTGATTTATTGTTTTATTTTATCTTTTGCACTCACCTAGAATGCATGCTTAGGTTAAAAAGATAAAATTGGTTTAATCACTATTTATTTTTTTTGGTGCTAAGATAAATATTGGGTAATTGTTTATTTAATTCAAGTGATGTGTTAAAATTGGTTTGTCCTAATTTGTTTAAATGAGAAATGTGACTTAGGAAAATTTGGGGACTTGAATTAATTGGTTTAAGTGAAATTAAGACATGTGTGGGTTTCATTAATTCTCACTTGTATTTAATTTTAATTTAAAATAAATTAAAATTTAGTGTTCGTTTGTTTTGTTGAACCATCCTAACGCTTCCGCATCTTGATTTATATATAAAAGGAAATAATATTTTAATTGAGAAAATTAAAAATCCGGGGCATCCCCCACTACACATCATTTGAAAAGATAACCTTTCTGGAGTGATTTCAAAGTGTTAGTAGATATTGGGAGGTTCAAGAGTCACTTTCAACCAAGTACATCACTCAAAGGGAAGGTTTTGGCTGACTTCATCGAAGAATTCACAGAGAAGGCCTTATTGACCAGCAACTAACTTATCAATAAGAGATGCACGAATAGGACCAAGGTGAAAATTGGACGTTGTATGCCAATGGTGCCTCCAATTCAAAAGGGGAAGTTGCAGGCTAATCCTTATTACTCTTGAGGATTCTATGATTGAACAGGGGATCGGACATAGATTCGAAGCCTCCAACAATGAGGTCGAATCTGAGGTTCTCATCACTGGACTCTGTAAAGAACGTTTGCTCAGAGCAATAAGACTTAACGTTAATTACGACTCCAAATTGGTGTCTAACCAAGTTAGTGGGTATTTTAATGCCAAAGATGACAAAATGAAAGCCTACTTCATAGTCGTACGCAAGCTGGTTATGATATCATGGGACCACTACTACCATATTTGGGAATCACAAGTAATTTCTTGGTCGAAAGACTATTTCACCAAGTGGGTAGTGGAAGAACCAATAACCAATATCAGAGATGCCAACAAGATAAGAATGAAACATCATAATATGCTTTAGGGTAGGACGAGCCATCATAACCGATAATGGAACACATTTTGAGTAGTCCTTTCTAGAGTTTCTGCAATGAGCATGGAATCCAGAACCACTTTAGTTCAGCAGCGTATCGACAAATGAACGATCAAGCAGAAGCTTTAAACAAAATGATGCTCGATTGCCTTAAAAAGAGGTTGGAAAGAGAAAAAGGTGCTTGGGTGGACGAGCTTCCTCATGTTCTCTGGGCGTATTGTACCACACCTAGGAGACCAACTAGGGAAACTCCCTTCTCAGTTACTTATGGAATGGGAGTTATCATACCACTTGAAGCTGGTCTGCTAACCATGAGAATGAAAATGGATATTAACAATGATGCCCTTCACGCTGAACTTCACCTGGCCGAAAAATGAAGAGAGAAAGCCATGATTAAGCTGGACTCATTTTCACAACAATTGGCAAAGCTATACAATAAGGGTACAATCTGAGAAAATTCTACGTGGGAGATTATGTCCTAATAAACGTTCTCTGCAGAGCCGTAAGGCCGTCAATCGACAAACTGGGGCCCAACTGGGAGGGACCATACAAGGTAATTAGAGACGATCTACTGGTAGCTTATCACTTTGAAACAATAGAGGGAAAATAGAATCCAAGGACATGGAATGCGTCCAACCTCAAGAAGTTTTACTTTTAGTCTTCTTATTTCTCAACACATTAATTTACACAAATTTTCACTTCAAACTTATGTTGCTCGCAATTTTCATTATTTAAAGTATTAATAAATATAGGCCATTTCCTCCATATTATTTCTCATATTTCTTAATTATTTCAGATAATTTACATTATTTCCTAAGCAATAAGCTCACAATTGGCATTTAATCTTTGAAATAGTTCGGTCTGGCAATCAAAATTTAGCTTAATTACAAGCGTAGTTTGTCAATTACAATTATAATTAAATTCCATAGGTCCTTATCATAATCAATACAAGAATGCTCATGACTTTTTAAGGAAAGAAAAAAGGCTTTAGAGGGATCCTGAGGCAATAAACCAACTTCTTTTGGTCGATTAAAATCCTTGGGGTGGATTTCCCTTAAATTAAATGCAATTTTACCATTACCCTTTATAGGCCTTATGGAGTGATGACATGATCTAAAAGGTAATAAAAATGGAATAACACATTCCAAGCCATATTGGACTAGAAAAATGCAAAAATAATTGGTGTTAATCTTATTTATTTGGCAATGCCTAATTATAAAGTGCACCAATTACATAAGAAATTATAAAAAGTTTAAACATCTATAACAATTTATGGTCGACGAGATAAAAACTATTCAATCATCGTCCTCCGACCATGGTGAGGGTAAATTATCTACTCGTCATCACTATCATGACCTTTTAGGTAGCTCTCGAATAGGGGGAAAGGAATATCATTTATTGGGATCCAAGTCTCATTTCGCCCGAAGGGAGGTTTTCTATAAGCAGGGCAATCAACTTGGTACATCTACCAAAAGTGGGAGTCTTGGGGTAATTTGATGACCTTGAGGGAATTTATCCATTCAAGCTTGTAGGAAACCTGCTGGTCTTCCAGCAACTTCGCTGGGGCATTTTTCCACCCCTTGTCATAACTATCCAAACACGCATCTCGGGGACTCATCCTAAATAGACAATGGAGGTTGAAATTTCACTTTTGAATTTCCTCCCGAGACTCAACCAATTTCTTCTTCAGCTCATTACTTTTAGATTGAATAAGAGCGCCAATAGTCCTAATGTCTTTTAAATCATCCAACTTCTCCTTCAATTCATTTATCATTTTTAGAGGTAATTATTTATATATTCCATGTCGTTTAGGTCGTCCTTTAGATTGGTGACCAAGGTGGAATGGTTTTTATAGGCCTCAGTCCTTTTTCTCAGTGCCTTATAGCCAGTACGAAATGCTAATCAAAGTTGTCTGAACTGCTAGAAGAAGGGATTTCATCGGTAACAAACTATAATATCATAGTAAAACATACAATAGTTTTTCAGAGATATAAAAGGGCACACTGAAGAAAATGAAAATGCAGTTTTCATTAACAAAATATTGATTAAGCAAAGACATTATAATCCAATGAAAGAAAAAGACTACAATTCATGAGAAAGAAGGAAAGATTTTAGAACTATGGGCTTTACCTTTTTACCTACTCTTTTATCTTAGCCTATTTCCCTTTAATTTTCACCTCCTTCCTCTTGGGCGCCATTACTGTGGCTTGGTCGATAGGACATCTGAAAGAAGGATCATCATAAAAAATAAGAGTGGGGACCCGGTCGTGCCTCCCAAATATCTTAGGCTCAGTGGGGACTCGAATTTACACTAAGGCCTTATCCTAACCCTTCTTGAAGCTCGCCTTTCGAGCATAGTCAATTTGGATTTCAGTGTCATCATATGCCTCGTTTCAGCCTTTCTCGAAGATAACATCCATGAGAGAAGGGATCTTGTCCATTTCCTTGGCCAACTAAGATTTCTCTACTTCCAGGCTTGCTTTCTCCACCTTCAAGAGGTTGTTCACAGTTTTCAATGAGGCCATGGCCTTAATGGTGGAATTCTTGTAGAGATCATAGGCCTTTTAGGCATTGGCCATGGAATTCTGAGATTTGCAAAATGGCTCTGGTAATTTTTCATTCATTGGAAACTGGTAGATGTGACCATCTAATAGACTAGTGAATTCTTTCATGAACATCAAGACAAGAAAGAAGACAAGTGTTAGAAAATCTAATAACTCATAACAACAACTCAAAGCCATAGAATAAATAAGATAGAGGAAGAAATATCTCACCAAGGCCAGAGTTTAGGAAGCTAGAAGGGACAACTGATTAGGATCCAGCATCCTTGCTTGCTCTTGATCTCATGTGAGCACTGCCCCCTCAGCAAGCTAAGGGAAAGGGTTGGATTAAAGGGCACAATTTAGGTGTGAGAAATGCTATGTAGAGAAAGGGGAAAATTATTCTTCTTCGACGAGGCCGCAAGGCCCTTCTTCTCCTCCTCCTCTTTTTTTTTCTCTTCTTACTTCTTCTTCTTCTTTTCATCTTCCTTCTTCTTTTCTTTCTCCTTGGCAACCAGACTTGAGTCACCAGACTTGGAGGATTCACCCTCCACCTTCTTTTGGGACTTGGCCCTAGAAGAAAGAAGGATCTCATCATCATCCTCATCATCAACTAGTAGGACCCTCTTCCTGGTGGTTCCATTTGTTCTTCTTCCTCTAACTGAATTGACACAACGTCTAGAGGTTAAAAAGAAGAAGACTTATTTGGTAGAGGAAGATTAGTAATGTCATCCGTGGAAAAAGCTGTGAAGTTGGTGGTGGTTTTAGTATGCTCTAGCAAAATGCTGACGACCTGGGGTGTTCACCATCAGACTTATGTTCTTTCACCCTCTAAGCTTTCAGGAGGTTAGAAACTTTAATATTTTTTAGGGAGGGCTCTATTTTTTCTTTCGAGATGATGATAGATAACATGAAAACAAAATTAGTAGTAACAGATAAAATGATAAAGCAAAAGGAAATAAGCAAACTGGAAGACCAAGTGTTAACTTATATGATCATCCCCCAGTTAGGGCACATATACCATGTACACTCTTCAACCTCAAGGAGCGGTGGATGTTGCCATATATTAGCAATGAAACCCTGATCCCAATATCCGTTATTTTAATTAGGTAGGTTTACAACCAACACCATGTTGTCTTTCCTCTCCTTCAAGTAGAGGAGGACATCAATAATGTGAGAACAGATATTGAAAAACATAATCCCTAGGTTAGTCCCATAAAGTTCATTAATACAGTTGGCCCCATTGACTATTATCTACGTGTTGGGGGCACACTGAGTAGGGACCACCCTAAAGAAATAAAAAATTCCAAAAATAAAGGTCTTTATGTAACCCCCTTGGACCGAAGCCAAGGTGTGAATACCGTACCACTATTGACATCCCTAACGTCTTTGGGTATATAGCACAACCAATATCCACCTAAGAAGGTATGGAGTAGGTTTTCCTAAATTTCTCAACACTCTTCCCTTGAACGATTGGCATTTTGAGAATAATAAACTATCACTACTGAAGATAAACACAAGGAGGAAGAAGAAGAAGAAGAAGAAGAAGAAGAAGAAGAAGAAGAAGAAGAAGAAGAAGAATAAGAAGAATAAGAATAAGAAGAATAAGAAGAAGAAGAAGAAGAAGAAAAATCCAAAAGTAAGAAATGAAGATGGAGACTTACAAAGATGGAGAAACGCAAAGGACAAAGCTGTGGAGTTTTTGATAAGCACAAAGCAAAGTGATGGTTTGGTGTTATTACAACTCTATGTGAAACCTCATACATAATAATGAGGTACAATGACGAATAAAATTTTATCCCTTCACTTTTTTCTTGGATCTGTGAACCCCTGGGATCTCAAAATAATGACAAGTCTTCCTTGCTGATTAAAATTCATCAACAAGGTTCAAAGGCCATTGGGCCAAAATTAGGAATAAAATCTATTGGCCTAACACATCTCAGCCCAGAGATTTTAGTGGAAATATGGTGTCTTAAATAATAAATTAGACCCAATTGAAGACCGAACAACCAAGCCTAGAAAAATATCGGGCACATATGACCCAATTAATCAAAGAAGTAAACATACGTGGATAAATATAGACATTTAGTTTTTTCTGAGTTACCAGTTAGCTCAGCATTAGTTCAGATAGAGAATATGATCACAAAACCTGTATATTACACTAGTAAAGAATTCAGGAGAGACGAAATCACGTATCCACGCTTTAAAAAATTGGGCTTAGCACTTATTTAAACTTCTAGGAATATGAAGCCTTATTTTCAAGCACACACCATAATAGTGTACACTAACCTATCTTTTCGGCAAGCACTTCATAAGCCTAAAATGTTAGGTAAGCTTATGTATTGGGCAGTAGAGATGGGAGAATATGACATCATGTACGAGCCAAAGTCATCTTTGAAAGGACAAGCTTTGGAAGATTTTATTACCTAGTTCACCTATCTAGAGGATATCAACCAATAAAACATGCGTGGTCAACATACTTCTTCCGAAGAGATCACAACTCAAAATCAAGCCAAAGTCGTAGCCGACGGACCTGAATTATCAAGCACTCAAGAGATGGCTTATAAGTATGTATAGGAAACTAATAAGATATTCTGCCATGTAGTTTTGTCTGTAGAAAACTTTAGTAGTGACATTCCATTTTGGAACTTATATATGGATGGATTTTTATGCTCAAATAGTAGTGGAGCAGTTATCATACTTAATACTCTTGAAAATATTGATGTTGAATATTCCATTAGGTTTCAAATTCAAGTCATACAAAAATGAAGCTGAGTACGAGGCTTTGATAGATGGACTTAAAGTAGCCCAGTCATTAGGCACCAAGCAAGTGGTGGCATAAAATAATTCGCATTTGGTTGTCAACCAAGTGCTTCATCTATACGGAGTCAACGGATAACTGTTGACTAGATACTTGAGCAAGTCAATGGAAGTCATTTTCGAATTTCCAATTGTGCAAATGAACAAGATACTAAGGATAATTAACGCTCGAGTTGACGTACTTACTCAGTTAGCTTTAACAACAATAATGTATTCATGAGAAACATTCCAATTGAGATGTTGGTAAGCAGGATCATAGATGAGGATCCAATATTAGTTTCATTATTATAGATTTGGGACCTTCTTGGATGGATCTGATCAGAGCTTACATCAAAGAAGGAACCCTACCAACTTATCAAAAAGAAGAGAAAACTCTCCAGTACAAAGAATTCAGATATGTGTTGGATAAAGGAGTCTTATACTGAAGGGGATGTACCGTTTCCTTACTATGTTATGTCCATACATTGGAAGTCGATGAGTTGATCAAAGAGGTGCATGAAGGTTCTTATGGAGCTCATTTATCTAGTTAGTTATTACTCTAGAGAATCAACACACAAGGATATTACTGACCAACAATGAGGGCAGATTGTAGGACCTTCATGAAAAAATGTTATAAGTGACAAAGGTTTTCTTCAAATCACAAATCAACCATCGCTTCTTTAACATTGATTAATTCTCATCATCCATTCACTATTTAGGTAATTGACTTGGTCAGCCCACTGCCGACCACCAGAGGCAGGGTTAAGTACTTGGTAGTTATTGTTGATTATTTTCCAAAACGAGTTAAAGTAGGGCCTTTGATAGATATGCCTTATGAGAAGGTATACTAAATCATCTGTAAAAACATCATATGTAGGTATAGCATGCCCTATGCCTTCATAGAAAACCATCAAACCCAGTTTGATAATGATGAATTCGAAGCATACTGTACTTAGTCCAAGATCCAAAAACTCCATTGTGCACCAGGCCATGCACAAAGCAATGGTCTTACGGAAGTGATGAACAAAACCTTTCTTAATGGTTTAAAGAAGAAACTTAATTCTACTAAGGGTAACTGGATTAATGAATTGTAGTTTGTTCTTTGGGATTATAGAACAATATTGAGGACAGCAGTTGGAGAAATAATTTATATGCTTGCATTTGGGACACAGTCAATGGTATTGGTTGAGATATGCATACTAACTCACAGAGTGTTGAACTTTGATTCTCTCAAGAGTGACTAGATGAGAAGATTGGACTTTGACATGTTGGAAGAAGCCGAGAAGATGTCATTCTCAGAAATGTGGCATATCAACAAAGGATTACTCGCTTTTACAATAAAATGGTAAAGTCAATCAACTTAAAAGAAGGTGAGTATGTAAGTCATCCATAAGGGAAACAAGATTGAGGACAATTGGAATGGACCATATCGCATTTTATGGGAAATCCGACCAGGGACTTTACAAATAGAAACACAAGATGGGAAAAATTCAAGAACCCTTGGAATGTCGGGCACCTCTGCAAATATTATCCCTTGGTCTTCGGCCATTTTTTATCAACATCACATACTTATTCAGGTTGAACTTATCTAATTTGAGATGCACCAATAGCTTAATGCATAGTCCTATGTTGCCCGACAAAGTTATTACTTCATGTATCACTTCGTATTAACAAGTCACGTACAAGAAGTCTTACCCGACCAAGTTATACAGGCATATATACATATGTTCTTAACACACTTAGTTGCAACTAGTACCATTAGTAATTTATTTCATGTATGACTTCATCTTTGACAAGTCGAGATTAAGAAGACTCTAAAACTTCGTATGCAACTCAAATAGTTAAAAATAAGTTTTACCCAACTAAGTTAAATACATGAATACATGTATACATTCCTAAATATAGGAATACACACATATATTCCTTATACACTTGGTCTCCACTAATAATTAATTCTAAATTTGGATTAAAAAAATTATTTGTAGCTTCATTTAAGTGCACTGGTAGAATTATTGGCCCTACAATCACAATTTAATAATTCATTATTAAATGATAACTTAGTTGACTAATTGATTAACTAATCACAAGTTGACATCATATAAGCATGTACTTTGATTCAAATACTAACTGTATTACTTTTAAGATCTAATAAGTACAAAACGCAAAAGAATTATTTAGCTGGACATTTTCCTTGTTCTTTGGCCATGTCAATAGAGGTTTTTGGCCTTCTCTCTTATTGAACTCTCTCCAACCTAGCAGGAGGGTCATCTAGGGTATAGGGGGAATATCTGTAATTGAAATCCCTCAGCATTTGTCTATTTCTGATGCTCAGCTTATTGATCAGATGAGGAGGATAAATTATTTCGTGCACATCGTGAAGACCATAATCTCTGAAGTATTTGGTGATTAATAGCATCATAAGGGATTTATGATATGTCCCACTTAAATGGGGGATTGTAACAATAAAGAAAATTAGGTTAATTCCAAAACCATAACTCACTATTTTTGTTATATTTTTGTAAGGTTAATAAGTTAGTCCATCCCTATCTGTGAACTTCATGGCGACTCTGGGCAAGATGATCATCTATATGGCTAATCACCTCATTATATCATTCCATTTAGACCTCCCTGGGTTTCTTGTGAAATTGAAAGGCTAATATCTCAACCTAATATTGAAGTTTCTTCAGGACATCACTCTTGACTTTCAGTTTTATGGATTGATCAGCGATAGCTTTATCCTTAACTTCAAACTGGATAGACAAGTCAACAATGGCCTGACTCTTTTTTTTCAACTGGGAAACTTGGTCGGTTATAGTTTTTCTAGTTCTTTCCTCATCTACAGTTGGTCGGATAACCATCCGTTGCCTGTAAGTTTGCCCAAGTTTGGTTTTTTGCAGTGCTTCAAGTTCTTTTACAAATATGGCATTCTCAGTTCCTAAGAAAGAAGCACCATCATCAACACCACTAACAGACAATTTCTTCAGGCTATCTAACTCATTTCTGAGTCCATTATCTTCCTTTTCAAGAAGTTTGGATACTTCCCAAGGTTCATCCACTTCTCGATTCAATAAGAACTCTATTCTTTTGTACATTGAGGCACTCTGCCTGAGCGGGTCAAATTCAGTAGAAACCATGTCTTTTTTCCTATCATCAAACTAAAAATTGACCAAACCTCTATCTCTCTCTCTCTCTTTGCACCAATATGGTGCCTGACCCAACAACTCTTAAACCTCCAGATATTGACATGAATATGGCCAAAAGCTTCTCCTCCTTATTCTCTTCATCTTCTTCTTCTTCGACTCCTCTATCTCCTAAACTCTCAACCCAATATAAAGGAGAACCTTATATTGAGTTCTCATGTGAAGAAACAACAAATCTTGATCTTCTATTTAAATTTTTGCTCATTGGTAGATTCAACTTTGGTAGACCATCAATGGAGGTAATTCCTAAGGAATTTCTTGGCTTCTCATTGAAAGCATCCTTCACCATTGGATTGTTGGATGAACAACATATTTTGATTCGGCTGTTTGGGAAGAAGACTTTCTGCGGTTATGGCTTCGTGAATAATTATATATTTTTAAGGATCCTATAAAAGTGATGAAATGGTCACCAGATTTCATTCCTGGCTATGAATGTCCAATTTTTCTAGTCTGGGTTTCTCTCCCTCATCTACCGGTGGATCTTTTCGCTAAACAGGCTTTATTTGCTATATGTCAAAGGATTGGAACCCCTTTGAAGATGGGTGATTCGACATCTGCAATCACTAGACCTAGTCAATCTCGTATCAGTGTTGAGATTGATGTTTTAAAAGAGTTGCCTACTCGTATATGGATTATTAATGGTACTAAAGGTTTCTGGCAGAAAGTAATCTACGAGAATGTCCCATTGTTTTGTTGTTCATGCATGCAAAATCGCCATCTGGCAAGCAATTATGAAGGTGGAATAGCAGGGCTTGAGTGTAACCCTAAATCAGCCGTCAATATTCCACATGATAATCCGACTGGTAATCCACAACATGCAGGTGAGAAGGTTACGTCACAGTTAAACAAGGTTGTAACCGTTTGGCAAGAAAAAAGCAAAAGTCAAACTGGTTTTGTTATTAAAGATATTTCGCTGATGAAGGCTCCTAAAAACCAGGTGGTTTCAAACAATGATAACAAACAAAAAGCTAAATGCCAGGTAAATTCAAGCGAAAGACCTAAAAATATTGAGAAGGTAGGTGGGTTCATCAATATGACCTCTCACGGATTAGCATCCTCGTCAATTACAGGAGCTATTATATATGACGCATCAAACCTATCTCCAGTTATTATGGAATCTGAGCTTAATCCTGATGATGCTGATGATCTTCCAGTTCGTAACTCATTTGTTGTTCTTATGGAGGATACTGACATAGAAGAGGGTGAGATAGTTATTCTCATTACAACCTCAACGCTTTCAATCTCCTGCTAAGTCGTAATATTCTCTCCAACCAAAATATTCCCATGCAAGCCTCCTACCATTGTGGAGTACAACAGATGATATACATTCCTCTAATTTCTAGCATCCCGATACAGATGATTTTTGTGTTTTTTGTAATCAGTTACAACAAAAATTTGTTTGGCTGAGCGATCCATTTCGGACAATATCCTTATAGCTCAAGAATTATTTTCTCAAATCAACAAAAAATCAAGAGGCCCTAATGTGGTGGTTAAACTGGATATCGCGAAAGCATATGATAGAATATCGTGGTTCTTTCTTCTCAAAGTTCTTCGGGCTTATGGATTTTCAGAAAGTTGGATTGATATGATTTGGCGAGTTATCTCTAATTGCTTGTATTCAATCATTCTTAATGGCAAAGCTTGCCGTTTTTCTAAATCTGGTCGTGGAGTGCGCCAAGGTGACCCCCTTTCTCCCGCGTTATTTGTTATAGCAGCTAAAGTCCAAAATAGAGGTATTCATAACCTTATGATACAAGGGTCTATAAATCATTTCTCTACTACCAGTGGCTGTCCCGTTGTATCGTCGCTCCCATTTGCATATGACATAATTTTTTTCCTCAATGGCAATGCTAAATCCTTCAGGAAATTCATGGAGTTCATATCTAAATTTGAACTTCAATCAGCCAAAATATTAATACCTCTAAAAGATGTATTCTGCTTTCTCAGCATTGTTCTTTGCGTCAGCGCAAATGGATTCTCAACAGATCCGGTTTTCGCCAGTCCTCTCTTTTGTTGGTTTATTTGGGAGCTCTGCTTTTTGTTGGAAGAAAAAAAAAATTCTATTTCACGGTATAACTGCTAAGGCTGTGAACCGGATTCAAGAATGGAACTACTCAGTTACTAACCAAGATGGCCGCCTTATCCTTATTAAAACTGTTCTTCAGTCAATGGGGCTCCACGTTTTTTCCACAACTCATCCGACAAAATCGTTCTTTAAAGACTTTCAGAAAATGTGTTCCAATTTTTTCTGGGGACATTTGGATGAAATTCGTAAATATCACTGGGTATCTTGGGATGTCATTTCTAGACCTAAATTAGAAGGTGGTCTTGGACTCAAAAATTTAAATGATATTTGTCAGGCATATGCATGCGAAATCTGGTCCCAATTTTTAAAATATAATTCTTTATGGGATAATTTTATGCATTTCAAGTACAAAAAATTTGCACATGCTAAGTACAGGGGAGTTCCTTCTTTTGCAAGTGTCACCTGGAAGAGAATGCGATCAGTTGAGGAATATATTGATGGGCATAATTCTTGTGAACAAAACTGGGTTATCTCTAATTTTTCTCTTAAGAAGCTTTGGGATTTAATCCGGGAAAAACGTGGTCTATAATTCTCTTTTTCTATGATATGGGACCCGATCATAATGCCTAAAGTTTTTTATTTTCTCTTGGCGTATCCTTCATAAAGCTCTTCCTATGGATCTTAATCTTAAACGTATCTTTATCCCTATGGTTTATAAATGTCGTTGTTGTTTGAATTCCCAAGAAGAAGATGATGACCACTTATTTCACACTAACAATGTTGCTAAGGAGGTATAGGTACATTTTAAAATTTTGATGGGTCTCCAAATTCAGAATCTTTTCTTGAGATCTAAATTTACTGCTTGGTGGATTAATTGTCGTGGGAAAACTATTCGATCAATTCTTTGTAAGATTATTCCTCTCTATATTTTTTGGCAAATTTGGTGTTCCAGGAACAAAGCAAATTTTGAAGGAATCTCAATGAAGTCCAAGTCAATCATTCAAGCCATTCATTATGATATTGTGTTACCTTTCAAAGCTAGGCCTTATAAGGGTCCTATCACTAGATTTTTCAGTTCCTACATTGATGATTTTAATATTTCCTATTTAGACTGTAAGCCACCGGAGAAAGGCTCTTTTTCTCCTTCTGCTAATATATATTGATTTTCTAAAAAACACTAAAAATTACAAATGTAAGAACACAAGTATGATTGCTGAAAAAAATATAATACAAGGTGTGTGACTTCATAAAGATAGTACAACCAAGCAAGAAGGCATAAAATGGTAAATAAAACCAATACAGTCAAAAGGAAATGTTTTCATTAATAAACCAAACGGTGTTACAAAGTAACGCTCCTATTACAAGGTAACAAAAAAAAGCAAAAATAAAGGAGTTAAACCTTCTCCTTATCCTGAACATTAATTTCAAAAGGAATCTGAACATACGTGATGGTATCATCAATTGCCTTTAAGGAAGACTCAATAGGCTAAATGGAAGATTATCCAGACCCTTCATCATCATCAAATTCTTCCTCCAAGTTTGGAGGATTTCTGGGATCATACCTCTACAATAACTTAGACTCTTCTGTGGTGCCGACCTCCTTGAGTTCTTCTAATCAGCCATCCTTGAATGACTTCTTCTTGACATACTCAATTTCTGAAGAGTCAATCAAGAACACTTTGTCCCAACCTTTATTAAACGTATCTTCCTTTATTTTCTTATTTTTTTCCTCCTCTATGATTAAGTCAGAAATCAAGACCCACTGTCGTCTTCTTTACATACTTAAGAAGGGCTTGATTTTCCACTACGCGTCTTCATCCACCTTGGCCCTGCCTTCAGCAACTATTAGACTGGTCTCAGTAGTCATCAATTTCCCCTTAGCATTAGTGGCCCTTTTTCCACATCTTCCTCAGAAGAATGCAGTTGATCATCCTTCTCCATCATTTGGTTAAAGTTATCCAAAAACTACACAAAAGAAAAATATCAGATTAAAGGAAGAGAAATAAGACAGTAAGGACAAGTAGTAAAGGGAAAAGAGTTACCGAGGACAAACTCTGGCAAGCATTTTTTACCTACTTTAATCATGGCAAGGAAGCAATAGTGTCCCTGTCAGTAGGGTGAGTATCAACTTTTATTAATTTCCTAGATAGTCCAGGATTAATAGCTATAGAGGATGACCCAACAGTATCCATGTTAGCTTGAATTTTCTCGAATAACTCTTGGTCAACATGATTCTTGTTAACTTGTTTCTCAGAAAGAACTCTTCTCAACCTCTTTTGTTGGGGCACAATAGTATTACTTTCCTTAGTAGTGATGACCTGAATTACATTTTTCGAATATTTTAGATCACTTCAGTGTCACAATGGATTTCTTGGCATTAGTAGCCTAGGTAGTCTTTTATATAGTCCTCTTAGGAGTAGGAGACAAAGGTCATTAAGTCAAGATTTTTAATTTTGCCCATAATAGCAAGGGGGAAGTGGGAACAGTAGAAACGTCCAAGGATTCGAAAGAGGACGAGGTACCAAAATCCTTTTCAACCCCTGCAAACTCCTTTACCGAATAAGTTAGAAATGGTTCTTCTTCCAAATTTATGGGGATTGAAGGTGCTATAACAGTTGGCCTAGAAACAGACGAAGTAACATAACTTTTGTATTGAAACAAGTAAGAAGCTTCTCTAGAGTGCTCCTCACCAATCCTTTCATGGATGCTCCACAGAAATTTTAGCACTTAAATGTTAACTTTCCCTTCTTTAGTACACTTCTTCTTACTCACAACTGTACAAAACAGGACAAGAAACATTAGTCAACATATTATCAAATAGTTGGTTAGCAATAAAGTAAAATATAGTAAGCAAAATCAACAACCTATGACATGTCCTACTTGAGGGCACCTTGTCCAATCATACACTTCTCCTCTTTAAAGAGGAGCATGTTGCTAATTCTTTGTTATTACCCCATAATCTAAATAGTCTTTGTTGGAATATGATAAATTGACTATTAGGGCTCTGTTGACAATCCTAGTTTTTAAGTAATATGTGATGTCACTAGTAACCCATTTATAGCAAAACATCATCTCCGGGATGCCAATGTGTGTTCTGTATATTTGGTTAATCCTATGTATCCTAATAACTATTCTCTATGTATTAATGGATACTCTAGAAGGGATGGTGTCAAAATACTGATAAAACTCCATAATGAAATGATTAGGGGGGAAGTAATACCACATTCAACTATGAATAGTAAGGAATCGAGTGACCCCCAGTAGTGATAAAACCTCAGTTGATGGTATAGGCATTACTAAATCTACCCAATTAGATATGTTTCTTTCCCTCCTAATTTCGTTTAAAGACTCCACATAGACAATTTAAACCATGACTATATCAAAGAAAGAAATCGAAAAGAAAGGGAAAAAGAAAGCTTATAGATAAAATGCTGGCAGACGCAAGGGTAGAATGCAAAAGAAATCTCAAAGACGAAAAGGTTGGAGAAGGAAGAGAGTTCAAAAGCTTGAAAATTTGTGCTGCAAAAAAGGGGCAATGCTCTAGTCTCTTATAGCTTACCTAAAAATAGTGCAGGTTATGATGAATTGTATCGACAATTGACATTTTGATGGATGTACAACTTTAAAAGCAGAAAAATACCAATGTACCCTTTGGTAATTCGTTAACTTTAAAATTATTCATAAAACTTTCACAACGTGATTAAGGCATGGAAATTTATCACAAGTCTTACAAGTCGGCTTCCGCCGACCAATTTCAAAGAAATCATACTCTATCCTTTCATTAAAGATGTGAAGAATGAAGTATTGGGGACTTCTATCGATACCACAAATTATCCATCTACGTGAACCAATTAGAAATAGATACTTGTCTCCTTACGTGGCAAAATCCCTAGTAAACATCCACTTAATCAACCCCGAAGACAGTTGTTCGACAGGCAGGCCGACCAAAATGAAGAATGAAGATCACAAAGTAGATAAATAGTCACAACTTAGGAGACAGCCAAGAGTCCTTCCACGTGTGGTGAATACTATCAACTATCACATTCATTATGTACGGGTGTAAATGCTTGAATATATAAAGGCATTATAACCCTTGATCTCCAGGTCACTATAAATACATTGTATTCCTTTAACAAAAAGCAAGATATAACGGTATCTAGGCTATTATTCTGGTATCAAGAGTACCTAGCTTTCTGTAATAACTCAAATCAATACAATAACAATGGAAGGACACTTTTCTTCACAGTTGAACCACTAAAAAAATTCCTTGTCTCTTGTGTGTTTATTTCATTGCTTATTATATTTTATCTCTGATTTGAAAATTGGATCTAGTCCTTTTTTGACATAAACACCTTCCATGTGTTTAAGAACTAAATATGTACACCTTTTGGTCTAATAGTATGAATCGCTTCTTTAGAGACAATTTACTTACAATGCTTTGTTATTCCACTAGTCCATTATTTTGTTAATATCTAACTTTTTCCAATATCAATCAATTATAAAAATCGATAATTAGGCTATGATGTGTCTGATTTACATATATTTAATTTCTTCGATCTGCTTTACACATTTATTGATTTTCTTCTTAAAGAAGTTATATGATTATTATTTTATTTTTTATGTACTAGCACCTAGTTTGATGTTATATAGTTCACAATATTTGCCAAATATTCTCTCCCTGATACTTAATAGTTTGCACTAAACAATAACTTTGTGGCTCACAATCCTAGTTTTGTCATCAATGTAAATCAAGTCGATGCTTTAATATCTGATCTTATGCAGTATAGTCACCACAAATTTTCCTACATATTTGTTTTAATTTGATCTTTCCCTTGGGATCATATACTTTTTATGCCATTAGAACATATTCAAATTGTCTTAAACAACCCTTTGAGAAACAAGCTTTTCAAGCACGATCATGATGCTGCATTTATGGACAATGGTAAAGATGCATGATGAGGTTGGGTGTCTTCGGTTTTAAATACCCAACATATCTTTCACGAGTTATTATCATTGTCCAACTTCATTACAAAAAATTTATTGGTAAGGAAAATAAAATCAAAGCCACTTTTTTAATTATCTTTTCAGATTTTGATTTTCACGGCATTGTTATTATTATGTGTCATATGAGGTGAGAATGAATCATTGATGAATAGGATAATATGGGATTCAGACCCATATATCTATATGTTTAGTTAAGTTACTATTTTTCCCTGTAATTTTTATGGGGTTCTGCAACGTTTTTTTACCATTCTTCATTCATAGGATAATGATTCAAAATGTGAATCTTTTTTTGACAACTATGTTAGGGGATGCGTTAAACCCACATTGTTTGCTTAATTTTGTCCCCAAATTTACTCTAATAAATTTTGTTTTATGATTATATAGTTAATGAGAACAAACTATCCTAGAAATACCTAGTGGAGTAATGGTTTACAAACACATATGGTCAATATGTGCGACCCTACCACTTAAATGATGAGCATTTGGAGGTAAATTGACAGTAGTACTAATAATGGAAGTTATCCATGAAAAATTGCAAGAAGATTTTTTTTAGTCAGAACGAGATAAGACAAAGTTTCCATTGGTGTTTTAAGAAGGAATGGGAATAGGCTTGTCAATAGAATTTTTAGTTGTTGAAAAATGGTGTAACAAGGTTTGCTTTTACATAGTTTATAAAATCACAACATTAATAGAATAAAAGAGATAGTAATCACTCATAAATTCCTCTGTTCACACCTAGAGAAGAACTACATCTCACCAATCCTTGGAGAGATTAATTACTTGAAATATTTCTAAAGCTTTCTTTTTATTGAATTCATATAATTAGTATTTGTGTATATGCTTTGGCCTCAATTATTCCTACTAGGACAAGTCTCTATGTCAACTTATGAAAATAAGATCTTTGGTACTACGAACTTAAAATATCTCAAATTTGTTGAAGGTCATATATAAATACTAAAGTTATGAAACATTTATGTAGGACATGGAATAATACATCCTTTTTGTACTGATGCGAGTTATGTGACTCATTCATAAAATTATATGGACTCGTTTTCTTTTTTTAAAAAGATAAATTGACCATTATTTTTTGTATGTTTGTAAAAAGTGTGTCTTGACTTGATCAATCACGTGTATGGCTTTGCATTTGGAATCCATGGAGACCTTTCTACCTCGATGCACTTTAAGTGTTAGATAATCCGTAATGAATATGACATATGGGAAAATTTGATGATGCTTATGCTATATTTAGCCTTACCCATTGTGGCAAGATTGCGTTGGACTTTTGAAATTTAACTTATCAATGCCTTTATTATCCCATGCACATGGATTTTCTTGAATAGATATGTTCTTCATTAAAATAAAAATCACATAATAATGGGGGCGAGTTTAAACATTTGATAGGGAAAGCACCTTAAATTTGTTGGAAGAGGGGTGTTGTATATCACTAAGGGAGAAATATGAAGATGAGAGGAAATGAACACTTTGTATTGATCTCAAATTTTACTGGATACAAAATGGCTAGACACCTCCCTATTTACAGGTCTCAAGGGAAGAATATAATAACTCATTAATTACAACTCCCAACTACCACCTACTTCTTATATATTTTATAAAAAACATTCTAGCTAAAGACCCTTCTATAAATGTTACACCTTTAATGGACCCAACTAACTATAAAAGCCCATAATAACTAATTAATTGAGACCAATAAATAATACAACTTATTTAATCCCGAATAAAATACAATTTAAATAGGCCCAAAACTATGTTTAATTTTCAACACCGCCTCTTAAACTTGGTTTTGCAATTCCAAGTAGTATCCATAACTTATGGAACACCTTGTTCTTGAGTGGCTTCATGAAGATGTCGACAAGTTGAGCATGAGATCTTATGTACTTCATCTCCACCTCCTTTTTTCTATACTCTCTCTAATGAAGTGATATCTCATGTCAATGTGCTTACTTCTGTCATGAAACATCCGATTCTTTGCCAATGAAAGTATTGATTTATTTTTCCACATATATCTCGTCTGCTTCTTATGGAATGCTAAGCTCTTTCATTAAGTTTATTAGCCAAATCGCATGACATACAGATGTTGTGGAAACAGCATATTCAGCTGCATAAGTAGAAAGTGTGATAATTGGTTACTTCTTTAAACTCAAAGTGAAGGATGTATCTCCCATGTAGAACACAAACCCGCTACTGCTCTTTATATCATCCAGGTATCCACTCCAGTCGCTATAACTTTATCCAACAAGTTTGAAATTATTATAGTGAGAATAAAATAATTCATAATCAATTGTATCTTTGATGTAAGGAATAATACTTTTACAACCTTCAAATGAGTCATCATAGGTTCTTCTAGGTATCGAATAATAAGGACAACTCGAAAGAGAATATTAGGTCTTGTATATGTCAAGTAGCGCAAGCTCCCCACTAGACTTTTGAAAAATATTGGATTTACTATTTCACCTTCTTCAGGCTTTGACAACTTCAGCCTACATTTAACGGGTGTGCTTACAAGCTTATAGTCATGCATCTTGAATTTCTTAAGAACTTATTTTGCATAGTCGTGTTGAGATTTAATGATGCCTTCATCCACTTTCTTTACTTGAGGCCATAAGATAATATGACATCATCCCAATGTCTGTATCTCAGATACTCTTGTCATTGCCTTATTAAAATATTTAATCATGCTTAGATCATTTCTTATAAAGATTAAATCATCTACAAGCACATATGAAAAATATTATTATTTTCATTCACCTTTGTATATAGGGCATGCTCATGTGGACATTTGTTAAACCTATTATCTTAAAGATATTGGTCAATTCTACTATTTCATTGCCATGGTGCTTGCTTTAAACCATATAAGGTTTTATTCAATTTTAGAACTGTGGATTCATTGCCTTTAACCACATATCCCATCGGGTGATCCACATATACTTCTTCTTCAAGGTGGCCAAGTAAAAAATCAGACTTAACATCCATTTGATGAATTTTCCTTTTATTTTGTGTTGCTAATGAAATAATGAATGTTATAGTTTCAAGGCAAGCAACGGGATCGAATACCTCTCTATAATCTATGTCGTGCCTTTGTTTGTAGCCTTTGGCAATAAATCTTTCTTTGTATCTTTCAACTTCTCCTATAGCATTTTTCTTTGATTTATAGAAATACTTGTTATCTTCCACGTGTTATTCTTTTCAATGGCTTTGATGTCTTCATCCATGGCATCTCTCCATTTTATTCTTTGCATAGATTTTTCGAAACCTATAGGCGCAATCAACAAAAAGACAAAATATTATAGTTTCACACACTTCTAGAAGGGAAATGATTTGATAAATAAACTACACATTCAACACCTTTAGACCAAAATTCCTTTGGCATTCTTTTGCTTTTTAATATGCTTCGAGTCATGTTCAGAATCGTTCTATTTTTTCTTCTGACTACTCCATTTTCTTGAGGAGTTTAAGAAACTATTAAAAGGCTGCGAATCCCATAATCTTCATAAAACATTTCAAACTCATTAGAAGTGAATTCGCCCCCTCTATCATATCTCACGACTTTTACCTCATAACCACTTTCCTTTTCAACAAGGACTTTAAATTTCTTACATGAATAAAACACTTACAATTTTTCTTTTAGTAAATAAACCCAAGAATTTATATTAAAATCATCAATTAATAAAAGAAAGTATTTATTTTTGCGAAAAGAACATTGAGTAATAGTCCCATAAACATCAGTGTGAATTAGTTCTAGGGGCTCCCTTGATCTTTTAGTGGATTCTTTTGGAAAACTCATTCTGAATTTCTTACCCAACAAGTATCCTTCACACATTGATCATAATGATTGACGGAGGTCAATCCTTTTACCATTCCTTTGTTATGTAATAATTTTAGGCCACCAAAATTAAGATGCCCAAACCTTAAATTCCAGAGCCAAGATGTGCATTTGAAATGAACATTTAGACACATTGCAACATCATTTTGAATATCCAGCAAAACCATTCTCTTTCGTGCCATGGGCACCTTAGCAATGTGATTTTTCTTTGATCTCATACAGGAAGACTATAATCTTTCACATCGATATCATAATCTTTATCTAAGTGTTTCCCCAAGGGTAATATTTTATATTTCATATTGGTCACAAAGTATACATTAGAGATAAATTAGTGCGCTCCATTTTTTATACGAATTAAAATATTTCCTTTTCCTTTCACTGGAATTTTTGAGTTGTCCAAAAAAGGTAACTTTACCACTTATTGATTCATCAATATCCACGGACATCAATTTTTTCCACATATATGGTTGCTAGATCCTGTGTCATGATACCATGTCCTCGTTTTTCCGTTATCTTCCACTTTGTATGCTAGCAAAATTATGGGATCTTCTTATTTTTCAACATAGTTGGGCTTATCCTCAATTTTATTAGTGGTATTTCTACATTCAGAATCATAATGACCAATTTTTTTGACAATTACAACACTTAATTGATTTTTGTCACACCTTTGTCTTGAATTGCTCCCACTTCCACATCTTCTTATTAGAACTGAAGTAAGTCTTATATCTTTATTTTGTCTTCAAACTATCCGTTCCTCGACTTTGACATTGTCCTCTTCCTCTTTGGCTTATCTCATTGTTGAATTCTCCTATTTCTTTTAGAGTAAGATTTGTTTGAAGAACTTGCTCTAAATTTTCTTTATTCTTTTAATTAGACTCTCTTCATGGGCTTTTAGATATCCCATGAGTTCATCAATCTCCGTAGACTCTATATCTTTACATTCTTCAATTGATATAACAATATAATCAACCTTGGAATTTAAAGAGTGGAGGATTTTTTTAACCACTCAGGTATCACTATTATTTTCACCATTTGCTTTGAGCTGATTTTCAATAGCCAAAAATCTTGAAAAATAATCAAAAATTAATTTAGAGTCTTTCATGGTTAAACATCCAAACTCACCTCTAAGTGTTCGGAGATGAGCTTTCTTTACTTTCTCAATACCCTTATGAGAATTTTTTAGAATCTCCCATGCTTGCTTTGATTTTGTATCACAAGAAATATTCTCAAATGTGCTTCATCCAAAGCTTTATGGATGAGTGAGAGAGACCTTTGGTCTTTACTCTTTTCTTCTTTTAAATAATACCTTCTATCTTGGGATAAAGTATCTCCATCCTGGGGTTCATTATAGCCCTTACCCACGATCTCCCAGACATTGTATGATCCAAAAAAATCCTTCCTCTTGAGTCTCCAATGGTTGCAGTTGTCTTTGGTGAGTTGAGGGCTTGGGAAAGAACTATCCCATATGCCATTCTTACTTAAGAACATGGCTCTGATACTACTTTGTTAAAAGATGGGTGTTTTATATAATTATGGGAGAAATATGAAGATGAGAGGAAATGAACACTTTGTATTGATCTCAAATTTTACTTGATACAAAATGTCTAGACTCCTCCCTATTTATAGGTCTCAAGGGAAGAATCTATTGACTCATTAATTACAACTCCCAACTGCCACCTACTTCTTTGATATTTTACAAGAACATTCTAGTTAAAGACCCTTATAGAAATGTTATACCTTTAATGGACCCAACTAACTATAAAAGCCCATAATAACTAATTAAGCTACCCTAATAAATAATACAACTCATTTAAACCTAATTAAAGTAAAGATTAAACAGACCTAAAACAAAGTTTAATTTTCAACAGAATTGTTGTAATATAAATAGATAAAAATTATAATTTTGAGTAATTATGACACGTCATGATATTTTCTTCATAAAGTATAGAAGGAATTTGAAAGTAATATTTATTTACAACTCATATGATATCATGTTCTTTATTTTAGTTTTCCCAAGGAATTTAGTTATAGTTAAAGTTGCAGTGGTTCTTGAAAAATAATTGGAAATGTTGCAAAGAAATTTTTGTATGATTTTTTTTCACGCTTGTACTTTGGCAAAATACGTTGTGACTCTGGAAGTTTGAAAATAACCTTTTAGAAATCATGACCATAGTTTTACTTCTCTATTTGGAAGACAAAGATGTTAGTATCAAAATAGAAAAGAATGAAAACTGAAGGTCTTGCAAATAAGTTCATTTTAGTATTTGACAAATAAGTAGGCTATAACCCAAAGGGTTATATTTAACAAACAAAGTCACAGGCCAATCTTAGTGCTTCTATGGTTGAAGCAAGAAAACCAAAGTTTTATTGATAACAAGAGAGAACATTAACAATTATCAGAGATAATTATTTACCCATATATATCTTAAACTAAATGAGAAATGAGTATAAAAATTAGACCTACCCATTTCTCTATTGCTCCATGTGTAATACTCATTTTTTCCAACCTAAAAAAGCATACCTAGTCCTCAAGATACATAAAAAAATCAACCTTGTTTTCCATATTTCTTAAAAGAAGACATTCCTAAGACTTTTTGCACAGTGTTTAAGAATTAAACTCTTTACTATACAAATATAATTTGACCACAATAAAGAAGATTCATAAGGAACCAAAACCAGACTAAATTGCATTAGCTACTTTACAAGACTAGAACATGTCTATAAAATCTATCATCATCCTTGCAGTGACAATCCTCTTTTTCATCCATTTAAGTCCTTGGTCGAGGATGTATTGAATTAACCATATTCTATATTAGGAATCTCCAAGGATAAAGGGTGCCATGATACCAAAATATAATGTACACTAGGCGTGGAATTGTGAACTTGAAGGAATAAATCCAAGCTTTCATTGATTTATCTTGATAATCAACTCAAAATCTTATAATGGATAAAGAAACTGTTTACTATTGATAGTGACATGTGCGTGGCATGGGATAGCCTTGCATGTCTCCCTTTTATTTTCAGCATGCTTATTTCTTTAGTATTTTACAATGAGTAGATAAATATCAGTTATTATTTAATTTATTATCTATATTATTATAGAAAATTTGTGACACCCCGCCTAATTAATTACCAGGAGATTAGTCCTTAATTAATTAATTTCAGAATATCAAGTTGGTTCAGATAATGCATCACTGTCAAAAACTCAAATTTTAATTTAATAAAAACTAACCACCTAATATTTAAAAAAATTGGTATCAAAATTTTATCTTCTTACTAACCATCGTCATTAAAGAGTAATATCTAAACATCACCATACATCACAATAGTATAAGGTATGAACTAACTGGAGTAAAATGAGGAATTGGAGTAAACACATCCAGTCACAATCCCATACAATAATCCAATAACATGATATCAAAGTCTAATGATAGAATAAAACAACTAAATCTCTAAATGTAAAATGGTAGGGACGACATGTTCAACTGAAATGAAAGACTGATAAATAAGGAGCAATAGCCTCAGAAATGTCTACTAGCAATGTCTTGTAGATTTGACAGCAACTACAACTCGACAAATGAATGGAAACTCCTAAGTCTGGTGTCCCTGTGGATGAGCACCTAAAGTAATAAAACAAGAAAAGAGATTTGCAGAAAAACGAGTCAGAGCCTGAGTAAAAAAGTGTTTAAATATAGAAAATGCCTAAATTGATTTAATTATCACATATATTATCCATGTTGACTTAGCAGACTCACTTGAGATGCTCACCTCTAATCTAATATGCACACCTAGTGAGTCTAACTATCTGTACTAGTCTCGTCACTCTATCTGACTATATGAAGGATAATCACTATGTCAGATACAATATCTAAATAACCCATAATCCATATACTACTATTATTTAGGAATAGGTTTAAGGATGTTATAATTCATTCTTGTAGTATTCTTTATTCCCAAGTGGTTACCCAATAAGTATATACTTTAATAAAGTAGCCAACAAGAAATACATAATAGGAACTCAGTATACATATATACAATCTCTCTATGTATACGTACAAATATATCTATACATCACGCATGGTTAAGAAACCCTTAGTGCTAGGCATACTCAGCTATCTAGTCCCATTTGAACGCTCGCGCATAAAGGACAACAGGTTCAATCTCTCAAGAATCAATTAAAACATATACACATATTGGAGGTGAACATAGTCCTAAGCCGATGGGCTATGCACATACCTATGCACCCATCCGATCGTTAACACTATCGTTCTCATAGATATCCCGTACCTAGGTTCCATGTTCTAGTGGTACGAATTGAAATCCCCTGAAGGCACACAAGATATGGTCATCCACAACGCGTTAACCCTCGTTCGATATCCAGCATCTAGGTATTTCATACACACGATATTCCAAGTAATAAGCATGCACACAACTTATATACATTTATAGGTAATCACATAACCCAAATACTGTAATCCGTGAGTAATATTAACATCATTTCTCTCCACGATATCCGTATCTATATTGCCTCTCTAGGACTTATATTCTCTCCTAGGTTTTCACACAAATTTGATAACTCGATGACCATTACACCATTAATTCCCAAACACTTTGAAATTTAATCCACCCGTTACTCACGTAGGTTAATACACTCGCTTGGATAACCCTAGAATGGTTTTTAACTCAAACGAACCCTAAAAACTCAATCTGGAATTTCGTTAGAAGTTCCAGGATTTTAGTTCGAATGAGGTCGTTCGAACGAAGTTCCCATTTCGAACGAACGCAGTAACTCTTTAGAAAGATCGTTGGAAATCTCATTAGAAGGTTCATTCAAATGAGGTCATTTCAACGACCTGGGTAGGTCTTCGAACGAGAATTCCGGACATACCTAGTTCTTCCCCAACTTTGATTTTTCTTAACTTTTAATCTTAAAAAACATACAAATACTCAACCCAATCCAAATTCAATGTCCCTACACTAATCCTAATCACCCTAAGATACTTTCTGACATGAATTAAGTTCAAATCCTTATAAAATCAATTGGAATTCAATAATCTCTTTAATTTCATATAAGTCTCTTAAATATGAACCCAGAATTTTAATTGTCCAAAACTCTTTTTATAATTCTTGATTAAAACATAAAATTCCCAGATTTTAGTAGTCCAACCAAGGGAAAAACCTCTACATTCATACCCTTCTCCAATTCATAAGGTTACTTCACAATTTAGTATAATTAAACCTAAGTATTCATTTTACCAAGTTTATATCATTAAACCTAAATTAACATGAACAATATATGCAAAAGGACGAGCAAGATAAACACTTGCCTCAGAATGAACTTCTGATTCATGGGCTTAAATGGGTATGGGAATGATCCTTTTGACACGATCTATGCACCGGTGTAATTTTTGGTGCGAAAGCTCGAGTTCTTGGCTTAGGCTCCAATGGAGTCTTCTTCTTAATTGGTTCTCTCTCCGTTTTCTCTTTTTATCATGTAAGTTGAAACTGAGAGACCACTAACCCTCAATGCTTTTAATTAAATCCAATTTTTGTCCATTTAATTGCCCAAAAATCCCCAAAGACTAAAATACCCCACCGGGGTTTCGTTTTCGGCTAAAATGCCCCAAACTCCTAACAAAATACTCGAGTACTGTTTTCTCACTATTTCGACCCTTCCGGACACTCTGGCGCACTCAAAATAGTCATTCGAAATATATAAAAATAATTTACCTTTTTAACCCCCAAATACATACCAATTACGTGATTCATACATGCGTCCCAAATAATTATAACATGACTGCCGTCTATCTTATCTGGCGATAATATTACTTCCAAAACCGTCTATTAAGTTACTCATTACGTAATGTTCAATATAATTATTACTCAACATGATTTCAATATAATCATTTTTGATAACTACTAACTCTTGTCACGTTAGTAATTATTACCATTAAGTCGGATTAATTATAAATTAAATTTTATCTCTTAAATTAATTAATCCAAAATTTCATAATTTCATAATAAAATAAATATACGTAAAAATACAGGGTATTACATGCTCCCCCCCTCCCCCCCCCCCCCCCCCCAATAACAAAATTTCGTCCCAAAATTTGTAAAACTAAGGCATACGTGGTAAAAATCGGTGTCCTCTAGTACAAAAAACTAACTTAATAGTATGGCTCGATCACTATAGTTCCCGCTTCACAGTAAGCTTATTTAACACTTCCGACACTTAATCAGTTATAGGGTCACACCTCAATAACAGCACCTCACCCTGTGCTCCTACCAAACAACATTCAAATAAGACTAGCCTATACATCATTGGCCCCATTATATCAATATCATTGGGAGGACTCAACTCACTTTGTATGAACTCCGTATTTACCTAAACATGAAAATCCCATCCCGAAAGAAACCATATGAATACCTGACTACTCTTGTCTGTTGTTCTAATCTCGGTTCCCGATGACATGACTCTTACGACAGTCAAAAGCCCCATAAGACAATTTGTGGTTATTCCACTATAGCCATCGGACACTAACTTTAGACAAATCCAAAATTAAAATTATTCGCTCATTTCAAAGCATCTGGAGGAAGAATTGTTAGGGTATTTGCACAAAAAACCTCAATAAGCACCTTGTACACAATAAACAGGTACGAGTGCTTTCACACAATTCTATCATTAGGTAATATCTTCTCCCAATTACTATACTATCTTACTTAGTAGTTATATCCGTTGTGGAAATGAAATAATCACAATGAGTCCAAAATTATTTTCATACCGCTCCACTAGTCGTCAATCACCATCCGCCTATTCCTCGTCCATAGGTAATACGGCTGGCTCAAAACGAAACTTCATCCCCACCATTTCCTGAAATCCCGTATTGAAGGTGGGGTTCAAGTATCTCATCCTAGTTCATAATAACACTGGGCAGGACCACATACCAGCGCGATCCTTCTGTCAAAGAAAGGCCGGGGCACACTATATTATAGTGTACTCAACCCAAAGTAATAACAATTACTGTTTCTTTTGGTTAAGTTGTTCCACACATTCGAAGGAACTCGTGACCTTATCGTGAAATTGGCAATCCATCTAATAAATTTGCCAACTTGACTGCCCAATTCCATTTGTAGAACCATCGGCTTGATACAAATTTTCTGGTTGATCATCTTGTTTCAATCGATTTCTATCTATGATTTGTACAAGCAGAGACTACTCGCTATGTCCATCCCAACACCGACTTCCCCTTAATGCATCTCACATTAAGTGGTACTTAGCACTCTTCTTCTTTCTTCGGCGTATACCAAAAGTTCGTACCCGTGCACTTTTCTCCACAATGTACTCATCTAGATTCTTTATACCTTATTGACATCACCATTCTATTTGTGTTCAAGTCACTCTCAACATTCAACTGGGTTGAACTCTTCTTGCAAATTTCCATAATAGTTGAATTTTAGTCTTCTCAAGAGATACCCCTTTTTAAACGGATTTATACAGCCTTTCAACCAAGTTCGGGCATGATACTCTGATCACACCCATATATATGGATTATCATTCTTCTCACTCGACGATTACTCCACTCCACCGCTTCCATTTTTTGATACTATTCTCACAAGCATATATTTCACACATCTATTCCCACGCCCCTTAAACCCGGGATATTTTGACATCAATAGCCCTTATAAACCACACACGCTATAAACCGTGCATACTGTCCTAAACATTACATACGCTCCACACCTCTATCTCAATTCTTTATTGTCCTTATTTTTACAATGTGGCGATAACATTTTGGCATTCTCAATCAGCGCAGAATTCAAGATCTTAAATTCTCCTTAACATCGCTCCACCCTACAACTAGTGATGATAAGATAAATTTTTTAATGCATCCTCACTGCACAACCGTATCCACTGGCCTTATATCAGGATTTAAATTTTTACTTACAGTTATATATTCATACTTCCATAATGACCGAGGTATCACACTCATGGATTAATGGCCAAACAGCTCCCTACTTCCAACCTTACGCTATGTTTCATGCGTGGGATGTCTCGCAAAGCGAAATCCAAACAAGGAAGCCCCCCGATACACTACTACCTTGCATTATCGGTCGTTGAAATCTGTTAGGCCTTCAGTTCATAACATGTGCCCCTATATTCTCGTCTCTTGACATAAAAGCTATATCTCCTTCTGTAATTACCTTTAAATGAAATTTTTTTTTTCCAAAGGCACTACCATTGAACATTGTTTGTAATCACATTCCATAAACCTCGTACTCATACAACCAGGACTCTCGAAATTCTGTCCCCGGACATATAACTTCAAGTCTTAACTCCCCCATCTCTAAAGGAGTGATATAACAATCTGCTCTCCTATTACTAAGTCCTGAGCGTTCAACGGTATACCCAATACAATCCGAATCATATCAAGGAAGTCCCCATACACACCAATATCGAATATCTCATGACCACTAAGTCTCTAAAATAAATAATACAAGTGCTAGACCAACCCTCTCCCAGGTGAGGCCTTTCCATTACAAAACATGTTGTACTAGGGAAACAACCCCGATAGCCTTATAATAATTGTCCACTATCGTTCTGACCATTACTATAAGTTCGTAACCAGGATAATATCATACTCGTATAATACATCACTAAAATGAGTAATCTCAATAAAGTCTATATACCACTAACAACACACCCATTTATCTTCTGCGGATAATGGTAGAGATAACCTAGTGGTAACCCTGCTATATCAGGGGAGACATACACATAATGATAACATTGTCGATATACGAACTAAACTCTTCTCTCACACAAATCTCCAATAATCAGAATGTAGTGACTCACTCGTGTCACACAAAATATGCCTCATCCTCTGAGGATAGAACTCATACTTCTACCTTGCCAATTGCCATGGATGTTCAAATGGTTTCCCTAACATAACATGTTTATCCGAATGAAATCAAAACTACATTAACCATTGCCCTTGCAAGCACCATACCCTTGTCCCTTTACTCTCTTAGGGGAAAGATTTAACGCATGTGGTTTTACTCTTCCACAAAATACCTCAGCACCTAATCCACTTATCTCCTGTCATACTGACCATGTTAAGATTGTCCTTCTCTCGAACTTAGTAGTTTCGATCCTGAGGGCCACTCATGTTATTCCTTTCACTTTATTGTCACTAAGGAATATGCTACTAACATAAATAGCCCTTACTGAATTCACCATTGCTTGGTAAGAATTAAGCTATCCAAATCATTTAAATGGGTCCCCTAATGGGTCTTTCCCTTGTGGTGCTTCACTAACAACGTTTCACCCAGTCTTATTCTTTGACTAAATTCTTTGATTCCTTTAGCTTCCCACACAAAGAAGCATTGGCATCTTCATGGAAAAAACGCGACGTTGTCATTATCTAAATCAACCGTCCAACAAAATCCCCTTTAAGTGTTGTTAACTTTTCTTATGAGTCGATCTCCCACTCGAGATCCTCTTCTCCATCGGTATCTACTTCCTTCGATACAAGATTCGCTAAGAAAAATTTAAATTTATTTTCATAAGTAGACCTCTGTTTGGCCCTCCTATGATGAGTTCAGAACAACATTCACATCCTATACTGAAAATCTGACGAAGCAACTTGCAGTCAAACTGTACCTAAGATCTTTCCATTGACATAACATTCCACTTATAAATGTGGTGGATGACTCTCACCATTATAACTTTGCTCCAACGAGCCAAGAAAAATTTTACTCCAAATTTTCACTTTCGGTTAGTCACACTTTTCCATATGCCCAAGCCTTTGGATATTAACCTCCGTTGGCTAACACACACAATCTCTATATTTATAGAATTTCCACCGATGGTTTTCTTCAATGTTTCGTCTGAATCTCTCCCAATCCAATCACGTTGGGTGAGTCTAATTTGGCACTACATCCCACGATAGCGGTACTTGAAAATAGCATGTTGTGCCCTAGCTGCCTTTACTGTCCTGGATTCCCGTGACATAATTGGGGTGACCTTAACTATGGTAATTCTTCTTGAATATTCCATATAACCTCAATTGAGCTTTGCCTCCTGTCATTCCCCCAAAGGCCCTTGCCTGTCACACTTTATTGTTCGACACACGAACACAGACGAACACAAATAAGCATCACTAATATATACTTTATAGCTGGAGAATGAAATCTCACTAAAGAAATCAACAATCCTAAACATAGGGCTCTATATCAAAGAAAGCCACGATGGAAGCATAATAAGTCGTACAGATCCTAAAGGACACTAGAACCTGATGCTCTGATACCACCTGTGATACCCCGCCTAATTAATTACCGGGTGATCAGTTCTTAATTAATTAATTTTAGAATATCAAGTTGGTTCAGATAATGCATCACTGTCGAAAACTCAAATTTTAATTTGATAAAAACTAACCACCTAATATTTAAAAAGGTTGGTGTCAAAAGTTTATCTTGTTACTACCCATCATCATTAAAGAGTAATATCCAAACATCACCACACATCAGAATAGTATAAGGTATGAACTAACTGGAGTAAAATAAGGAACCGGAGTAAACACATCCAGTCAGAATCCCATACAATGATCCAATAACATGACATCAAAGTCTAATGACAGAATAAAACAACTAAATCTTTCAATGTAAAATGAGAGGGACGACATGTCCAACTGAAATGAAAGACTAATAAATAAGGAGAAATAGACTCAGAAACATCTACTAAAAATGTCTTGTAGCTTCGACAGCAGCAACAGCTCGACAAATGAATGGAAACTCCTAAGTCTTGTGTCCCTGTGGCTGAGCACCTAAAATAATAAAACAAGAAAAGAGATTTGCAGAAAAACGATTCAGAGCCTCAGTAGAAAATTGTTTAAATATAGAAAGTGCCTAAATTGATTTATTTAGCACATATATTACCCATGTTAACTTAGAGGACTCACTTGAGATGCTCACCTCTCCTCTAGTGTGCACACCTAGCGAGTCTAACTACCCCTTCTAGTCTCATTACTCTACCTAACTATATAAAGGATAATCACTATGTCGGATACAATATTTAAATAACCCGAAATCAACATACTACTAAAAAAGGAGCAAGATAAAAACTTTCCTCATAATGATGTTCTGATTCTTGGGATGAAATTCATAGAGGAACGATCCTCTTGACACGATCTACGCGCCGGTGTAATTTTTGGTGCGAAAGCTCGAGTTCTTGGCTTAGGCTCCAATGGAGTCTTCTTCTTCTTCCTTGGTTCTCTCTCTTTTCACTCTTTATCACATAATTTGAAACTGACAGACCACTAACCCTCAATGCTTTTAATTAAACCCAATTTTCCTCCATTTAATTACCCAAAAATCCCAAAAGACCAAAATACCCCTTCGGGGTTACGTTTTGGGCTAAAATGCCCCAGACTCCAAATAAAATACCCGAGTAGTGTTTTCTGACTATTTCAACTCTTTTGAAAATTCTGGCGCGCTCAAAATAGTCATTCGAATTATATAAAAATAATTTACCTTTTTAACCCCCAAATACGTACCAATGACGCGACTCATACACGCGTCCCAAATAATTATAACACGACTGTTGTGTATCTCATCCCGGCCACAATATTATTTTTAAAACCGTCTATTACGTTACTCACTATGTAATGTTCAACATAATTATTACTCAACATGATTTCAACATTATCATTTTCGATAACTACTAACTCTCGTCACATTAGTAATTATTACCATTAAGTCAGATTAATTATAAATTAAATTTTCTCTCTTAAATTAGTTAATCCAAATTTTCATAATTTCATAATAAAATAAATATACGTAAAAATACAGAGTATTACAAAATTATTGGGTTATTATATATCTATTTTAAATTATATATTTAAAATTCTTTTTAATAGGAGACTTGCTCCCTAATTTTAATATTATCTATAAATAAGTCCCTTAGCCCTCTCTTGTAATAAAAAAGATTTTAAATTTTTTTATGACATTTAAGAGAAAATATGGGTTGATTATTATATCTATTCATGTGTGCTAATTAGGTTACTTAGTTTCCTTTTTTATTAAGGAGACTCACTCCCTAAGTTTAGAATTATATATAAATAAGGACTTTGACCCTCTCTTATAATCAAAATTATTATTAATAAAATTAATAATACTTGAGAGTGATGATTTGGGAGAAAATATCGGTTGATTATTACGTCTAGTAGTGTCTGTTCATGCATGTTAATTCTGCTTTATTTCATATCAAATTGGTATCAGATATGAGTTCACTCCTAATTTCTACACAAGTGTGTGTCAATCGTGTGTGTATTCAGGGCACGAGTTATGGCAAGCACTCGAGGTAACCTATCGTACACGTAAACTCGATGATGATCAATGCATTAAAACTGGCCATGACATTCACCATACCACTAACGGTGACTGGATTTGAAGGTAGAGCAGCGAAGAGAAGACATTTAGGGGGTACACCGGTCTCGAACGGTGGGCTTTTTGGTGGCCGACAAAGCTGGTGAAGATTGAGAGATCAACACTCGTCACCCACTAAGTACATGGAGACATGAATAGTAAAAATTTGAGCGAGGGAGGCCAAGAGGAGGAGGTTGAAGAATAACAAATCACAATCCAGTTTAAGGAGAAAGGGTTAATAGTCATCGCGCTGTCATGATGGAGGCCAGCGAATAGAAAAGTACCGAGAGAGATGCATTATGGATCTTGTTATGGAATTAAGAAGATAAGGAAAGACAGAGGCTGATAAATTTGCAACAACTAGCATCATGGAGGTGAGGGATCGTGGTCGTGATGAAGTGGAGATGGAGGCTAGGGCTTATGTAGGTTTATTCGTTGGTGAGTTTGTTTTTTCTGGGATGGGTCTAGAGTCTAAAGGGACTGGACTCTTATTTGATTGGTCCAGGAGGTCTAATTTGTGCCTAACAATTAATTTTAGTCTAGAACCATCACTTACAAGGGTATTTGTAGGTGATGGGCCCTTTACACTTACATTTGGACAAATTTCTTTTGGGCTACATATGAAGCATGGTTCCACGAACGAAAATGGCATATTTCTTGGGTCTTGAAAAATTTGAGTCTCCTAAAAAATTTCAATTGATGCACAATTTTACTATTTGGGCGTAAACTACATGACAAAAATTATCTTTGGTCACAAACAAAGAGCCCAAAATATTCCAAATATTTATGGGTGTGGCATGAGCTTTTACAAATCTCCCCTATAGTGCGTGGTAAAGCTTTCGAACCTATCTTTAAGATCTATGCCGGTGGAACTCTCCTTTGTTGTTATCTTGAGTTGAAATTGTCTATCCAATCATGTCGGGCCAGTTTTTTATTCGGCCAGAGTTATTCAGGATATTCAGATAATTCACCCACAATTTCCAAGGTGGTGTATCACATTTTGAAATGGTGTTTTCTTACTCTTGGAAAAACTTATTGGATGAAGGTTTTGATCTATTTTTCCTATTGGACCCTTGAAGGGCACGTTTAGAATTTTTCATGGAAACTGGGGGCACACTAGTTAAAGTCCCTCTTATAAACCAAAGTGCCTCTGCTAATTAATGGCCTTGGGTTTTATTTTTAAATGATGAGATGCCTCAAAATTTGAACCAATCTATTAAAAGTTTCCAACCACTATTTTGCCCCATAAGTTCAACTATTCAAAGCACCGGTGGATTCTGTAATTTTCTAAACTTGTAAGTTTTCTTCTCTCTATCATCTTCAAATGTTCTTGTAAAAATCGTATAAATTTCTTAATTTTTGCCACTTTTTCCATCTCTTGTTGAGAAAAATGGTTTACTTTGGGAATGATAGAAAATTAGGGGAATTAGGGATAAATACTCTATTCTCGACTTAGTAACTATAGAGTGTGCTAATATACCGATCGATTGTTATAACCTCCAGGTGGTGACTTGATTTATACTATATCGATGGCTGGGGGACATAACGTTTCCCCCAATCAACTCTTCTTAGAATTTCATGAATTCTTCGAGGTGGTGCCTTCCTAGTGTTCTCTAACACATGAAGGATTGTAAATGACAATCATAGAGTAAATGAATTGTATGGAACTCAAACAGGGATTCCATAAATCAGCTGTTGCTATCTGTGGTCAAAGATGACTAGCAACATTCTTTATTTGAGGGTAAGAAAATTAGATAGGGTTTTAGTGGTCAATCTTCCTAATTTTGACAAGGAATATTGGAGTTGGGGATTGATTGCCAGAAAGTGGTAATATCCACCCATTCCTAAGGGATATAAACCATATAGAGGGCTTTTGTACCTTGACGAAGGGAGGAAAATAGGTTGACAACACTTTTTCTTCAAATTGTGTTGTTGTTGGTCAATAATAGGCTGAAATAGATACTGATATTTGGTTTCTTATTTTTTTTTGTTTTACTGGGTCAAATAAAAAGGAACCATCTCATTTTAATCGTGAGGATCTTATCAAAGTTTTGAAACTCAGGAGGCCTTTGTTTTCAGGTGGAAATCACCCTAGGTCGACGTCCTTTTTTATCGAGTATACCAACTCCACGTCCAGTTTTATAGTTAGGCCTATGGATTTTATTCCTGAAATACTGGTCCCCTCAACTAGTGAGGGATCTTCTAGAGCTTCCACCTCATATTTTTTAAGCCTATAAAGGTGAATACTATCTCGGTGCTGAGGATGACGACATGGCTCTGAGAAAGATAAACGTTACTCCTATGGATGATTACGATATCTCCATTTCCACAAAGGCAAAAGTCACAAAAAGAAGGTTGGTTGGAGGTACACCGAGCTTGACACCCTTACAAATTCCCCTGAAAAGGAGAAGTCGAAAAAGGATAAAGACATTCCTTCCTCTTAGGTTATTGTTCCCACCGAGAAGGTGGATGCACCTAGCATGGGGAGGGCCACCAAATTATATTGGTGGTAAAAAATTTGTCTTTGGCCCCTGGTCTACTCAGGTAAGCCATTATGTCATTAGATCGAGAGTAGGTCGATAAGGTGACATCTGATTAGCTTTCTTCTTACGTCATGCTGATTTTATCTATGGTAATTGATTAGGCATAGATTCTTCCAAATTTATCCCTTTAATTTAGTTACTTTTAGTACCTCGAACAACGTAATTGCTTGGATTTTATCTCATAATCTTTCTACTGACTTATCCTAATGAGTACACCGAGTTTCTGGTATTTCGTACGAATTTTGCAGGTATTTAATGTCAATAACGAAAGAAAGAAACTGGAAGAATCAAGAAAGAAAAGTCAAAAGGGCAAAAGTCTAAATTTTTACCTGGAATTCGGATGTGGCATTTGAAGAAAAGTTGAAGAGACTTCAATTATGAGCACATAGGAAGAAACAACACCTCAATCGGAGTCTCGGTGTGAAAGTTATGAGCAGTCAAAGTTGGAGAAAAAAAGTCAAAGAGGCAGACCGATCCGCAGGAGGACCGGACCGGTCCGCCGTGCCATATTCCAGAGAACCTCAGATCGAAGGCGGATCCAAACTGAAGAAAATAAAAAAATAGGTCCTCCCCAAATCGGTCCGCCACAAAAATAAAAGAACCGATCCGCATTCCAGGCAGACCGATCCGCATGAGCCCGGACCGGTCCGGTTGTCAACTTTTGATTTTCTTATCTTCTTCTATTTGAGAATCCTAGTGCAGCTAAAACTCTTGAATTTTTGTAAGGTATATAAACCCTATTTTTTATCATTTTTAGGACGGAGAATTAATAGAATTTTCCATTCCTTTCTGTAAAACCCTAGTTTTGAAGTGAGATTATAATTTTGATTCCAAAGTTGAAGATTATTCAGGTTTCTGTGATTACAAGTATTTTTCATTGTTGCTTTTACTTCTTTGGTAAGACTAGGAGTTAATTTCTTCAGTCCAATATCTTTCTACATCATTCTACAAATTTTCCATAGTTTAATTGTGATTTTCTGCAAATCAAAAATTGTTTTCATTAGATTCGGCATGTTAGGCTAGATTTTCTAAGGTCGGGATAGATGAAGCCAACCTGATGTGATTGATGAATTTGTATAACATTAATCCTATTAATTTAGTGATTTAATACGACCGTATTGCGTAGGAACACAACAATTGTAGATCTTTGGATCTCGTTTGCTTCCGGGTAATAGGGATGCTTTAGAATGCAATTCGAGTGTAACTATCGTAATAGTAATTTACTCATCCTTTGATTAAGTATGGTGCAGGCTTGAATATCATATACGTAATGCTCGGGAGTACTAAATTATGGGTCTAATTAATCATTTAAATTTACAATTAGTATTATACTTGCAATACACTAGGGTTGGGGGATTGAATTCCCGTCCTGTTTTCACATCACATAGTTTAAAGTTTTAAATCATTCTTCATCAGTATTTTAGATAATTTAGTGTAATTGCATATTTTCATAGTTTCATAAATTTCATCTAGTGTAGTCATTCCACAAACTAAATCATTTATTTCCCTTTAGAGTCAGAGATAAGATTTCCTTGTCTATCCAACGTCATCACAATTTCATTGTCCTATTTCCCTATGGATAAAATCCCGACTTATCGGGTTTATTACTAACGCGACAGGCTTTCACTTGAGCCTAGAGAGAACGCACTTATGAGACACTTTCTGAGTCGCGTCAAGTTTTTGGAGTCATTGCTGGGGAATTAGGTAGACTTAGGATTAGATCGAGTCAATCTAAAACTTTGACAAAAAATTTCCAAAAATCAAAAAACATAAAAAAATTTCAAAAAGCACAAAATGATTCATCATCATCTCTCAAAAGCTTTTATTGCAAAATTCTGAACTCACTCCCACACCCCATAATACTCCAATCGGTATTCACGAAAATCCAATAGTTGAGTACGATCCTGATAGCCCGCACACTCCTAACGCCCCACAGTTCTAGATTCCACCTCCCACACCGTCACACTCAATCTCAAATAACACCCCGTTTTCTTTCTTAGGACACACTTCAGAGCACACTCCAAGTACAGCAAGTAAGGACAATAAGTCATTAAGAGAGAGAGAGAGATGTCGCAACACGATAGTGCAACCGCCGGTGAGGAAGAGGCCCCATACTGCCCGTTGAGAGAAATCTTATATCTCGAGTGCACTATCACTTCGGGATGAATTTTACTCTCGTATAATGCCGGGAAATTCATTTCAAAAATGGGATGATCTAGATGCTACCCCATTACCATGGTATGGATTCTAAAAAGCCATATCTCCATATGAGGGAATTTGAGGATATGTGTGATACTCTCAATGATCAAACTTGCACACAAGAGGTGATTCGCCTCAAACTCTTCTCCTTCTCGCTAAAAGATAAAGCTAAGACCTGGCTATGGTCTTTACCTCCAAGCTCGATTCCATCTTGGAACGAGTTGCAATCTAGATTTCTCAAGAAATTCTTCCCACTACATTGAACAATCTCCATAAAGGCTCAAATTCAAGCGTTCGGGCAATCTAAAAAAGAGCCATTTCATCGATGTTATAAGCGTTTCAATGGGTTAGTTACTTCGTGCCCCCATCATGGATTTGTTTTGGCGCAAATCATTTCTTTCCTCTATAATGGGCTGAATCTTAATTCTAAGCAACTTATTGAAACCATGGGTAGTGGTCCGTTTATCGAGCTAGATGCCCATGATGCCGAGCTTCACCTAAGGTATGTCGTCGTGACTACCCAATCCTGAGATACTTCTGATCCTAATGCTCAAAATCGAAATTGTCAAGTAACCACCACCCCATCGGCGCCTTGCCTATTTCACGTAGATAAGAATTCTATGATGGACAGTCTATTAGATACACTTGAGAAAGGATTTAGAGACCTATGCGAGGTATATGGAATAGGACCAACTAGATCCATACCAAACCCCATCGAAAAGGTGTGTGCGATTTGTTAGGGGGGTCATTCAACTGAGGAATGCCCGATTATACCCGCCTACAAAGTGATGCTTTAAGAGCAAGTTAGTGGTATAGGAGGATTCAAGGCCAATTTCGGTGCACCGCACGGGAATTATTACAACCCTTCATGGAAAAACCATCCTGGGTTTAGATATGGGAAACACCATGCTACAATGAACCCTCTTTCACATGTTACCCCTCCTCCACCACAACACTTTCAACAAGCTCCACACATGCAAGGACATGTGAAAGCACCACCTCCTCAAGGAGCATATATCCCTCCACCGCGGAGAACTCTCGAGGATACTATGAAACAATTTGTCAATAGCCAGACTACAACCAATGATAGATATGATCGCTTGATCAGCGACATAAATGGAAATCTGTCAAAGATACAATCCTCGTTGAGTGTCCAAGAGAAGGGTAAGTTTCCTGCCCAGGGCCAAAGACCTCCCCAAGGTCAAACTAGTGTTAGATCCAACTCTACTGAACATCAGGAGCAATGGCAAGCTGTGACCACTCTTCGTAGTGGGAGAGTCATTGATTTATCACCTCCCCCACACGACACAACGAAAGACAAGGAGATTTCGCCCCGCATGAAAGAGGCCGAAGATATCCCCTTGAATGAGAGTGATAAAGAAAACACTAGTGAGCCCAAAATAGTAGTGAAACCACCCTCCGCGGCAGCGTTTACTCAAAGGTTGATTCCTTCCCATAAAGGAAACCCAAGTGATTACGTGCTAGACGTACTAAAGCAAGTAAAGATGAATTTACCTTTCCCCGATGCCATTAAGTAAATACCAACTTATGCAAAAGTCATTAAAGACTTGTTGATGGTAAAGAGAAGGATGAAGGTAAAGAAAAATCTTTCTAGCATAGCACGTGAGATCCATTCTACTTAACGATCTCCCACCTAAATTTAAAGATCCCGGTGCACCAACCATTTCCTGCATCATTGGAGAAAATAAAATTGAAAAATCATTACTTGATTTGGGAGTAAGTGTCAATATCCTCCCTTATTCCCTTTATAGGCAACTTGATTTGGGCGATCTTAAGCCCACAAGGATCACTCTCCAATTAGCGGATCATACTGTGAAGATCCCACGAGGTGTAGTTGAGGACGTGATTGTCCAAGTTGACACGTTCTACTTCCCGATAGACTTTGTCATTTGGGACATGGAGTCGTCCTTCGCCTCGAGCAATCATGTTCCCATCATTCTCAGGCGCCCATTTTTAGCTACGGCTAACGCCATTATCAACACTAGGAATGGGCAAATGCAACTCATGTTTGGGAACATGACCTTAGAGACCAACATCTTCCATATAGCCCAACATACGGGGGAAGAAGATGATCTTCACGCGGTGATCTTCATAGATGAGATCGTAGATGAGTAATTTGAGGAGAATTATTGTGGAGATGCCTTAGGTTCCTGTTTAGTGACGAGACATGAGAGTGAGGGTACATACACCGAATTTGAGAGGGTGGTTGAGGAGTTGAGAGAGTTACTCGATGAGAGAGCGTCGGACGAGGATGAGGACGCGAGAGATATAAGTTAGTTTTCTAGATTCGAGGAAGTACCTCCGAGGGATACACGCATGGTTCCCTCCAGCGACAAATTTCCAACACTTGATTGAAGAAACTTCCCTTCCATATTAAATATTCATACCTAGGAGAGGATGAGACATTTCCTGTTGTTGTCTCCTCTAGCTTAGACGAAGAGCAGGAGGGTAAACTGTTGAAAATTCTGAAAAAGCACCAAAGTTCTTTTTGGTTAGTGCATTGCTAATTTAAAGGGGATAAGTCCTTTAATTTACACTCACAAGATCCATCTCGAAGAGGACGTCAAGACCTCAAGAGAAATGCAAAGAAGGCTAAATCCCAATATGAAAGAAGTAGTGAGAATCGAAATTATCAAATTATTGGATGTCGGAATTGTCTACCCAATCTCGGATAGCAAGTGGGTGAGCCCTATTCAAGTCGTCCCAAAGAAGTCGAGCGTGACAGTGATTGAAAATGCTAAGGGAGACCTAGTTCCCCAACGTACCACCACCGGGTGGCGCATTTGCATTGATTACCGGAAACCTAATGCGGGAACTAGGCAAGACCATCTTCCCTTGCCATTTATTGATCAGATGCTTGAGAGAGTAGCGGGCCACCCTTACTATTGCTTCCTTGATGGTTATTCTGGATATAACCAAATTGAGGTAGATGTACTTGACCAGGAGAAAATGACTTTCAGTCGCCCTTTTGGTACGTTTGCCTACAAATGTATGCCATTCGGCTTGTGTAATGCACCCGTGACATTTCAAAGGTGCATGTTGATCCTATGTAGCGACACGATCGAGAGAGGACCTGAAGTGTTCATGGTCGATTTCAACATTTTTGGCACCTCTTTCGATCTTTGTCTAGAAAAACTGGAAGAAGTGCTTGTCCGGTGTGTGGAAAAGAACTTAGTGCTGAATTGGGAGAAATGCTATTTCATGGTCACTGAGGGAATAACTCTTGGTCACATAATATCATCCAAAGGGATAGAAGTTGATAGGGAAAAGATAGATGTCATAGCTGATCTTCCCCCACCAAAATCGCTCAAAGACGTGCACTCCTTCTAGGGCCACGCGGGGTTTTATCGAAGGCTCATTAAGGACTTTAGCGCCATCTCTAGACCCTTAAGAAACCTACTCATGAAGGACACCCCATTCGAGTGGACGAAAGCATGCCAAAGCTCTTTTGAATAACTAAAAACCATGATTGTGTCCGCTCCCATCATGCAAGTGTCGAATTGGTCTTTACCATTCGAACTTATGTGTGATGCTAGCGATTATGCGATAGGGGATGTTTTGGGTCAAAGAAAAGATAAGCAGGCTCACGTCGTCTACTACGCTAGCCGGACTCTTACTGGACCACAACTCAACTAGTGTACCAAGGAGAAGGAGTTGTTAGTGGTAGTCTTTGCCCATGATAAATTTCGGTCATACCTTTTCGGTTCCCTCGTTACTTGCTCCACCGACCATACGACATCAAAATACCTACTTGCAAAGAAAGATGCAAAGCCGCGCCTCACAAGGTGGATCCTACTCCTACAAGAGTTCAATATCTCCATTAAAGATAAGAAAGTGGTAGAAAATGTCGTTACCCACCCTTTATCATGGCGTTCGTCCGATATACCTAGTGATCCCATACCCATATATGAATACTTTTCGGATGAGCAACTTTTTGCTACCTCTCCTTTGGCCTGGTTTGCGGACATAGTGAAGTAACTTGTCACGGGAGCCGTCCCTCCTGATTGGACACCGTAAGATAAAAAGAGGTTTATTACTTGGTCACGCATGTTCTTCTATGATGATCCCTTCCTCTTTAAATATTGCGCCGACCAAATGATCCGACGATGTGTAGAGGATGACGAGATCCCCAATGTCATCCAGTTTTGTCATTCGAAATCTTGTGGAGGCCACTTTTCGACGAAAAAGACGGTCGCTAAAATTCTACAATGCGACCTCTATTGGCCCATAATATTTCGAGATGTAAACGATGCTCGTAAAGCTTGCAATAGGTGATAAAAGGATGTGAGTTATTACCCGACGAGACATGATGCCTCTTACCCCCATACTCATTATTGAGATCTTCGACTGTTGGGGTACTGACTTCATAGGTCCTTTCCCCCCGTCCTTTGGTTTCCTATACATCCTTGTTGCGGTAGACTACCTTTCTAAAAGGGTGGAAGCTATAGCTACCAAGACAAATGACAATAAAGTGGTGATAAAGTTCCTGTAGGAACACATACTTTCCCGCTTCGGTGCTTCGAAGGTGATAATCAGTGATAATGGCACGCACTTTTGCAATAGGCAATTCGAGAAGCTAATGAGAAAGTATGGTGTCATTCACAAGGTTAGAACAACTTATCACGCACAAACGAATGGGCAGGCCGAACTAGAAAATCGAGAAATCAAGAACATTCTTGAAAAGACCGTCAATCCTACCCGGAAAGATTGGTCACTTAGATTGAACGATTCTCTTTGGGCCTATCATACCGCATACAAAAATCCACTCAGCATGTCCCCTTTTCGCTTTGTGTATGGCAAACCTTGCCCCCTTCCCATGGAATTAGAACACAAAGGGTATTGGGCAATTAAGAAGTTGAACTATGCCATGGATAAAGCCGGTGAAGCTCGCAAGCTTCAATTAATTGAGTTAGAAGAGCTACGCAATGATACGTATGAGAATGCTAAAATTTCCAAATAAAGGATGAAACTCGCTCACGATAACATTATTCATCGCAAAGAGTTTCTTCCTGGGTAAAAAGTGCTTCTCTATAACTCTCGGCTTCATCTCTTTTCGGGCAAGTTGCGATCACGATGGTCTGGCCCATTCATTGTGAAGAATGTTTTCCCTCACGGAGCTCTTGAGTTCGACGATTTGAAAGGGGGAAATACATTCAAAGTAAATGGTAAACGCCTAAATCCATATTTAGAGGCGTGTGTGGAATAAGTCGACATCATTTGGTTATCGGACCCCGTTTATGGGGTAGCTGAGCTGCTACAACGAGGTCGTCGCACCCCCGATGCGTATGGGGTGAATTATTGTGTACAGTAGATGAGAGTCATGTGCGTAGTGAGAGTCCATAGGATTAGGGTACAATATGGTGAAAGCATTCACTTGTTTCGAGAAATTGAATCAAGCCGCGTTGACCATTGATATCCAGAGGTTGTTAGACCAAAATTGATAGGGAGTATGTTTTGAACGTCAAAATTTTTGGAGAAGAGCAATCGAAATTAAGTTAGGTGGAAATCCAGCTCAAAAATAAGAGACGGACCGGTTCCTTTAATTTTGTGCCGGACCGGTCTGCCCTGAATTGGTTCCTTTATTTGAGAGCCAGATCGGTCCGGTAGATGAAAAGCCTCGAAATATAAAGGACCGGACTGGTCCGATCCCCAGGTGGACTGGTCCGCTGTCTGTAGAAATGTTTTCCCCATTCCCTAGGTTCAATCCCCCTTCTCCCCAATCCCCTTCCCTCCCTCCCAATTCGTACCCCCCACACCCAACCCTTCAATTTCCCTCCCAAATACACCCCCTTTTCCCTCCTAACCTTTTTCCTCTAATAGCAAACCCTACCCACACCCTCCACCTATAAATAACAACGCATCCCCTCCCTTTCTCTCCACACCTTCAACTACATCAGTCCTCTCTTCTCTTTCCCTAATTTTCTAGCAAAACCTCTCCCGGTTATCATGGCCGAACAACCTGCCCCCACCAAATATGACTCCACGGATATCCTACCCTCCGGCCATAGGGAATTTCGTTCCTGGTAAAAGGAACGTTAGTGCAATCGGCTCTTCGGTACGGATCGCAAACTCCACTTGTCACAACCCTGGATGAGAAAGGTGCAGCCCCACTTCCTTATGCATATTTGATTACCTTCATCCTCAAGGACATTGGCATTACGGCGCCGCTCGATCGCATGCGCCTCCTCGGTCCTTTTAGATAGGGTACCCGCACCAAGAGCGGAAAATAGCTAGCCATCCTTCGGAAGAGGCGAGGAAGTGATAGCAAGGATGAGGCTGCCTCGAGTGAGAGCGATGAAGAGGAAGAAGAAGAAACCGGTGCTGATGTGGAGATGGGTGACGAAGGTGTGAATGAAGAGTCGGTGGATGAATAAGACGACCCTGATTTTGAATGGGCGAGTAGCGACCTCACAAATCGCATGGCCGCTCTTGAGACGAGATTTGATAACTTTTTGACCGACTACCATCGCGATACGAGCATGATATTCTAGTACCAAGCAGACTTGTATCGACGCCAAGGGGATCCCAATGAACCATTGCCATCCTACTTCTATGACCCCGATGGCCCCGATACGCCCGGCTCCTCACAACCCTGCCCCAGTGAAGTAGTATTTGTGTGTGGAAGTTTTTCTTATTTGTTTTCCTTGTTTCCCATGGTTGTATGTTTTTCCCTGTAATTGTACCACAGTCCTATTTTCTATAAAATTTGCATTTTCTCCATTTGTTTGTTTTATTTATCGCACTTCTTATCTTGCCATGTTTAGATTTTAGTCCTTTTTGCTTGAGGACAATGCAAAAGTCTAAATTAGGGGGGGTCATAAGTGCATATTTCTAAAACTCCACAAATTTTCAAAAATGCCCAGAAATTTCCAAAAAAATCATAAAATTTTGAAAAACCAAAAAATATTTTTGTTCAAAATAAATAAAAATTGGAATGATATGTCAGATTGAAGTCTCAAGTTGTAAAATTCACATACACAAAGCCAAAATTGACCAAAGATGGAACTTGAGCGAAAATTGACGACTTAACGAATAAGTGTGGAGATTACAAACCCGATGAGATTCGAGCCTATCACTTTTTGCGAGCTTTTAAATCAATCTGAGTTAATTGTTAGCTCAAAGTTCTTTTCAGCGCTTGAAAAGTCATCGAGGATCGTAATCCTTTAATTTTGATCGGTTATGAAAAACATGTGTGATATTACTTTGAAAAACGTGCCAAAATTGTCTCTAAACTTAATTCATCTCAAAACACATATGGTAATGCAATTGGTATTTTGGACAATGAAGTTGGCCATCGTTTACTACCCAAAAATATTAGCCATAAAAAGATGTGAAAAATTATCCCTTTGACAACCCAAATTGAGGCAAATAAACTTTTTCCTTTTGTTTGACAATCCGAAAAACCCAAATAGCCCGGAATTGCAAAAAATGGAAAAATTCAGAATATAAGTCTGAAAGTGCATAAAAAGGGGCAAGAAAAAAAATAGATATGCGCAACAAAAATAGCAAGAAAATAAAAGAAGTGAAAAATAGAAAAAAATAGAAAAAGAAGAATAAAATGAGGAATAGCTCGGAAAAAGCACAAATGGACATCATAAATGACTTTTCCAATTCCAACCTTCCCTACTATTTTCATTTTACCCAATATACCTTAAAACTCGAAAAAGCCCTAACCGAGTCCAAATTGCGAAATTGATTACTGCGTGGAGAGATAATACACTAAAAGATAATAAAAGAGATTGAATGCGGGGAAAAGAGACAGTGTTCCCGTTTTTAAAAACCGTAATCCATTGATGAGATCCTATCGTTATAAATTTTTTGTCTTTCTACTTATATGCGTGACTTTGCGTCCATTATATTTACTCTTTTTATCATGCATATCGAGAGAATAGCCACAATCCGAGAGATTCGTTTGTGAGAGTATCCCGTGAGAATTTGAAATTAAAATGAATTTTCGGATAAGTAATATAATGGTCAATCGGTGGAAATCCGCGGTTAAATTTTTGGCTTCGCACACACAGACTATGGTTTGAGACTTGTAAATATGACTTGATGATGACTATTTTCTGGGAATGTTTGAGTTATAAAATTTTTGCGTATTTTGATTTTTTCCTTGAGTCGAATTTTGTGGGTATATTCTCTGCAAACCCTCACAAGACACCACTCGTCCTACTAGGGTGACCTAGGGGTTTTAAGGCTTATTGCATACGCTAAATGCAATCTTTTGCCCGCAAAAATGGTATTCTATCCCAATAAAATGTTTTGCAAGAGTTGAGCCTTGCTAGGATTCTTTTACATTGCTTGAGACGTGCAAAGTTCTAACTTAGGGGGATTTTATTAGGAATAAATTCTTCCAAATTTATCCCTTTAATTTAGTTACTTTTAGCACCTCGAACAACGTAATCGGTTGGATTTTTCTCATAATCTTGCTACTGACTTATCCTAATGAGTACACCGAGTTTCTGGTATTTCATACGAATTTTGCAGGTATTTAAGGTCAATAACGAAAGAACGAAACCGGAAGAATCAAGAAAGAAAAGAAGGAAAAGCTAAAGGGGCAAAAGTGTAAATTTTAACCCAGAATTCGGATGAGGCATCTAAAGAAAATTTGAAGAGACTTCAATTATGAGCACACAAGAAGAAACGACACCTCAATTCGAGTCTCGGTGTGAAAGTTACGAGCAGTCAAACTTGGAGAAAAAAAGTCAAAGAGGCAGACCGATCCACAGGAGGATCGTCCCCAGTGCCATATTCCAGAGGACCCCGGACCGAAGGCGGATCCAAACTGAAGAAAATAAAAGAACCAGTTCGCCCCGGACCAGTCCACCAAAAAAATAAAAGAATCGATCTGCATTCCAGGCAGACCGATCCGCATGAGCCCCAGACCGGTTCGGCTGTCGAGTTTTGATCTTCTTATCTTCTTCTATTTAAGAATCCTAGTGCAGCTAAAACTGTTGAATTTTTGTAGGGTATATAAACCCGAGTTTTTATCATTTTTGGGACGGAGAATTAATAGAATTTTCCATTCCTTTCTGTAAAACCCTAGTTTTGAAGTGGGATTACAATTTTAATTCCAAAGTTGAAGATTGTTCAGATTTCTGTGATTACGAGTATTTTTCATTGCTGCTTTACTTCTTTGGTAAGATTAGGAGTTAATTTCTTCAGTCCAATTCCTTTCTACATAATTTTACAAATTTTCCTTACTTTAATTATGGTTTTCTGCAAATTAAAAATTGTTTTCATTAGATTCAGCATGCTAGGCTAGATTTTCTAAGGTCGGGATACATGAACCCAACCTGATGTGATAGCTGCATGTGTATAACATTAATTCTATGAATTTAGTGATTTATTTCGACCGTATTGCGTAGGAACACATCAATTGTAGATATTTGGATCTCGTTTTCTTTTGGTTAACTGGGATGCTTTAGAATGCAATTCGAGTGTAACTATCATAATACCGATTTACTCGTCCTTTGATTAAGTATGGTGCGGAATTGAACCTCATATACGTAATGCTTGGGAGTACTAAATTCTGGGTCTAATTAATCATTTGAATTTGCGATTAGTATTATACCTGCAATACACTAGGGTTGGGGGATTGTATTCCTGTCCTGTTTTCTCATCACATAGTTTAAAGTTTTAAATCATTCTTAATCAGTATTTTAGATAATTTAGTGTCATTGCATCTTTTCATAATTTCATAAATTGCATCTAGTGTAGTCATTCCACAAACCAAATCATTTTTTCTTTCCCTTTAGAGTCAGAGTTAAGATTTCCTTGTCTATCCCATGTCGTCACAATTTCATTGTCCTATTTCCTTATGGATACGATCCTAACTTATTGGGTTTATTACTAACGCGATAGGCTTGCACTTGAGCCTACAGAGAACGCACTTCTGAGACACTTTCTGATTCACGTCTGTAATTTTAAATAGCTTTGATTATGATTGCTTCCTTATTTTGATCCTTATGTTGATGTATGGCGATTTTGTTCTTATAGTTTATGGAGAATTTTTTTGCCAAGATTGAAGGCGGTGCCAAATAGGTTAAGACCAACCCAAAGACTTTATGAAGGTATTGGATAAATCTCAAAATCTCCTGGTCCCCATAAAAAAAAGAGTATGATAATGAGAGGAATCCCATCGACATGAAGGTATTCGCATTGAAGACGGAGCTGTGACAACCCGCTCAAAATAATAACGGGTGGCCAACCCTATACTACATTAAATCAGATATCTTAGATGGTACAGGCTCAACATCAACTGGCAATACTAAATAATATAAGGCTAACTACCCAAAACTATTATATGCGAATTGCCAAAAAATTTAAAACTTTTATTTAACACCAATAAAAAATAAATATGCAACCAATGACCAATAATACTACATCTAACAATGATGAGTGTTACAACACAAACTCCAACATTATAAGAGTGTACCATACAATGTACAACAAAATCTCAAAAATGAAATACCCCAATATGCTGTCGGGTCACAGACAATAAAATAATCTGAGAGAGAGTATACATGTGTAAATATACAACACAGGAGTATAAACTCGATATACAAACTGCATCCTAATCTAGATATACGATAGATAGAAATCGACTAAAGCAAAGTGCCGCAACAGCCTGATACTGCCACAGCTTTACAAATACACTGGATGGGTAGACATGAATGGTGTCCTTGCAGAGGAACACCTAAAGTAATACAATATATATACATAGGAGGGGAGAATATAAACGGGTCAGAGCCCGAGTTGAAAACATTCTATAGCAAGTTCATTAAAATGCATAATAATTATAAATGCATTATTACATGATTAAGGTGGAGTCATGCTCTCCATAAAAGTCCAACTTACCTCTCAACTAAAGCGCGTAACTAAACGTATCGACGTGATATCCAAATGAATGCCCAAATCTATTTAGGTAGGGTAATCTAATTTAAAACCCAATTTAAACCTTATTTAAGATTATCTAAATTATCTTACAATTTTAATTTAAATCACATACTTTCAATTTCAATTCTTATGGATCTCAAAGATCCGATTCGCTTACTTCACACAAACAACTAACATAAGCATTTCTTTACTAGAATTTCATATATTCTAGTTGTACCAACAATATACATATTATTATATATGAGTTATTAGCATCTGAGTGCTACGGATTAACTTCTCCCAATTCTCAATCCTACACTATGTTTCGTGCATGGGACGTCTCGCAAAAGTAAAATCCAAACAAGGAACCCCCCCGTTACACTACTCCTGGCAGTATTGATCATCAAGATTCATTATGCCGTCAATGCATGATTCATGTAGCCCAAATTCTTATTATTCCAATTTTAATTAATTAATTAATTATTATTCCCAATTCTCAACAGTACACGGCGTATCGTGCGTGGGACGTCTCGCAAAAGCGAAATCCAAACAAGGAACCCCCTAAATACACTACTCCTGGCACTATCGATCGTCGATAAGTACTATATATATAATTATTAGCATTAAGGACTAACTTCTCCTCACTTTCCAACATTACAATGAGCTTCGTGCGTGGGACGTCTTGCACAATTGAAATGCAAACAAGGAACCCCCCCGATACACTTCTTATTGGCAATGTTGGTCGTTGAGGTCCATTATGCCCTCGATACCCGAATAACCAATTACATCCATAATATAATAACCATCCAAATGAGCTATAACTCGAGGACGCAGGCTCACTATGCTATCATCTTCCAATTGCCCATCCATGTAGCAAACTGGGAACCACCTGGTGGGGTTCAACGGCACCCAACTCGTGATCAACTCACGCACACAACGTCCCAGGAAGCGGTCTTAGCTCCTAACCAGCAAGTGAGAACGACACATACCCACGACTTCTCACCCCCAAAATAATAAATGTATATCACATAACAATCACCATTTACGACTATGACCTGGGGAATATCTACACACTTCTCATCGAGCCAGAGTGCTCACCCTCATCACGTGCAACTTCCCAATAATAGCAAGGAGGGTTTATGCTTCACTATATATATATATATATATATATATATACCAACACATCATAGAAAGATATACCATCATATAAGGTATACCAGCCACATCATTTACATATTCGTATTACGCACTTAGGCGGAGTTGAATTAATATCATTATTTAGTATATCACTCTCTTTTGATATACTAACCGTCAATTCTCACACATTTTCCCCACTTAGTATACACTATACTATTTCTCGCTTGAAGCTCACGTGTCGCTTCTAATTATGAATTGTCTCTCAATTCTATTCATATTAAGGATATTTTCTATCCCAATGAACCTTAATTTGCATTTCTCATTTGTGTGAGACCTCTCCCAAATCATTCATTGTTAAGGATATTTTTTATATCCGTATGTACAGTAATTAGCATTTATAATTCTCTATCCATAATATGGTTCAATTAATTGGATGAACCTTTAAAGTTATCCCATTTGGGATTTGATCCTAAGATCCAATATCTCTAAACTCGTTCTCATTCTTTCTTGTGAATTTAATAATTATCTCCAAATAGAACTTTCAAGGGTAGTGGGCTTCCCCACTTAGATTATACCAAAATCTCTAATCGGTATTCCTCAATTTAAGTCAATATGACTCCAATAATTTCTTATAAGGGAAACTCTCTAAAAATATCCAAAACATACTCCACATATCTCCTATAGAGGTTACCAATCGATAACCTCGAACAAAACGGAATGAAATTCTCCCAAGAAAACATTCCCCTAAAATGCCCTATTTTCGAATCGATTCGGGCCAAATCCGAATCGATTCGGCCTCCAAGGCGAATCGATTCGGGTCATCAGACCTGGGACTCTGTCTCAGGCCGAATCGATTCGGCTGGGATCCGAATCGATTTGGTCACTCAGACCTTCCAAGCTTGAACAGTTTGAATCGATTCGGTTTGGGGCCGAATCAATTCGGCCTGTTTGAGGGCTACGAAATGGATATTTTTATTAAAGCCAAAAATCTCCAAAAATCATTTTAATCATTTTCTCTTCATTTCTTTTCAACCCAATCACATATATATATCATCAATATTCAACCAAGAACACATATAAACTAATGTCTAACCTCAAGTCCATTTCTATTAAACAAATCTAAGGTTATACCCAAAAGTTAGATTTTTATAAACTAAACCTAAAACCCATCAATTTCATCCACAAATCATGCAGTAAATGGTACACAATAATTATTTAGCAAGTTTAATCACTTGCCTCGGGTTCGTAGGGTCTGATCCGTCCTCGAGATCGCGTATTTGGTCAGAAATCTCCACTTTCTCTCTCTTTTCTTCTTCTTTCTCCTTCTCTCTTTCTTTCTATTTACTTTCTCTCTAAGGAGAATAAATCTCCCGTAGGCTTAATAAGCCTTGTCTCCCAACATACACATCTTTAAATGATAATACACACTTTAAATGACTCGATAACTTTAATTCGAGCCAAACGAACTTAAAATTATTTTGGAACCTAAATAGACCCCAAGTACAGTCATTTCGACTTTCTCGACCCTTCCGGAAACAACTACACCCTTAGAATTTCCATTCGAAACACTTTCTATCAACTTCAAATTTTGACCTCAAATGCCAATTCGATTTTTCTCCAATAAAATAATATTTATTTCTCCCAAAATAAATAAATTATCGTCCCTAAAGTCTTGGGTTGTTACAAACTTCCCCACTTACAAGAATTTCGTCCTCGAAATTTAGCTAAGCCTAATCCTCCAAAGTTGAACTAGTACATACTATACTTATCCTATTTAACATATACCCAAACACCTAACTTCCCATGACGAATTTATTTTAAGTTATATTGTAAGTTTTATAAAACCAATCCCAATAACTAGGGCGCCCATACACCCTTTATTTTAGATCTTTTACTCGTGCCAATCATAATGAGGCTTCATTTTACTCCAAAGTTCCACAATTCCATATATATATATATATATATATATATATATATATATATATATATATATATATATATATATATATATATATATATATATATATATATATATATATATATAATACTAGAAATGTAATAGAGTAAAAATTTTGAAGGGTCCAAAGAAATAACTCCTCTCAATTACTGACATTCGCCACTTTCGTGCGGGGGACGTCTCGCAAAAGTGAAATCCAAACAAGGAACCCTCCCAATACACTACTATGTGGCGACGTCGGGAATTGAGAGTTTGTTAAATCAGGACTAGAGTTTGAAAATATTTTGGTGAAAAAATTATTTTGAAATGGCCCAAAAGGCCTATGAAAAGTTTGATTTTGAAAACAATTTATTTTGAAAAAGATTTATGTCTTACGATACACATATAAAATGCCTTATGTTCCCAACACAAGGTCTTAACAATCATCATACATATAACAACATATAGCTCACAAAAATTAACATAATTATGCGCTAAAGTTTCCTGCGTAAAAACAATCCACAAATTCTGAACTCTTTTCAGTAATGATATCTTATATCGTATTAATATATTGCCATTTATTTGGCTCATCCATATCAGGAATACAACAATTATATAAGTCTAACATGACTATAAAAAGTAGATTTATCATTACTACTTAACACACAATAACCATTCTTACATTCATAATAAGGTTTATAGCTCTCTTTGAGCACATTACAAACTAATCTATTTTCTCAAAAGATAAATTTATAAGAGCCTCACTTGCTCAAAAGTCCCCCTTTAGGGTCACTCCATACATAATAGGGTCATAGCACTACCCTCTCATAAATATCTCCCATACGATATCCAAAACTTCAATATTAATATTCCTATTCACAAAGGAAAATAACTTTTCATCATCCATCTCTAGTCCGATTGCCCATCCTCATCATTGGGCTCCCAAACAAAGTCCCCTGCTCTAAAATGACCTCGAATCTGCTGTAGGGGTTGCACTTCAAAAACTTCATCAAAACGTGGTCCTTTACCTATTTTAGGACAATCTTTCTTTCTATGGCCTATTTATTTACAAAAGAAACATCTACCCACAAATCCTCTCTGCCCACCTTGAGGAACATAACGTCGTTGTGACTATCTATAATCCGACTTGTACTCACTCGCATAACTGGCACTCTCTTCGCCAAATCTACTTGATGAACTTGAATCTCCAAATTTCTTACCCTATTACTAACGAAGACGATATCCATGACACTTCAACAGTGCCGCATTCACTACCTCGACGAAAGTCACTAATTCTGGAGTCTCTAACAAATGCTGCTGAATTCTCCAATCTAAACCTCGAATAAACTTCGATATACGCTTATCTTCCGCATTTACCTCATCAAGTTCTAATTTTTCCCATATGGAAAAATATTCTTCATATTCTGCCACCTTCCTATTACCTTGAAACACATCCATCAGTTTCTTCCTCGTTTCCTGAATTGGGGAAGGAAAATACCTTCGATCAAAGAGTTCCCAAAAATCCGTTATAGGCAAAGTATCTCTCTGTTGAGATGTGGTGATAGACTCCCACCATTGGAGAGATGTACCCAATAACTTAAAGGTGGCTAAAAATTGCTTTTGCACCTCACTACACTCAACCAGACGGAGGTGCCTCTGCATACTACACTTCCATTGACTTGCAGCCATTGCATCAACTCCCCTGAAAATGCTGGAGGATGCCCCTTACTAAAATCTTCCTTCACTCTTTACCATAATGACGGCCCTGAATGGCTTTAGGCTGCTTGAATGGAAGATTGATGCGCCATCAACGAAACGACAAACAGTTAATGCTTGTGCCATAATATTGCAACTTCATCTGTAGTCATGTTCCTTTGAGGCGTTTGGGGTTCCACATCCCCTTTATTTTCCCTGACTGTACGACCTCTCTTCAGTGACATCTGAAAGCAGAACAATTTTATCAGAAAGCCTTTCAAATGTTTTCAAATCACAGAAGAAATATGGATGTGTGAATACAATAGTCCTAATAATAAGGCTCTACATCAAGAACATTTACGAAAGATCATAGTAACTCGCACAGATCCTAAGGACACTAGAACCTGATTTCCTGATACCATATGTGACAACCCGCTCAAAATAATAACGGGTGGCCAACCCTATACTACATTAAATCAGGTATCTCAGATGGCATAGTCTCAACATCAACTGACAATACTAAATAATATAAGGCAAACTACCCGAAACTATTAAAAGTGAATTGCCAAAAAATTTAAAACTTTTATTTAACACCAATAAAAAATAAACATGCAACCAATGACCAACAATATGACATCTAAGAATGATGAGTGTTACAATACAAACTCCAACCTTATAAGAGAGTACCATATAATGTACAACAAAATCTCAAAAATGAAATACCCGAATACGCTGTCGGGTCACAGACAATACAATAATCTGAGAGAGAATATAAAAGTGTAAATATACAACACAGGAGTATAAACCCGAAATACAAAGTGAATCCTAATCTAGATATACGATGGATAGGAATTGACTAAGGCAAAGTGTCGCAACAACCCGATACTGCCATAGCTCCACGAATACACTGGATGGGTAGACATGAATGGCGTCCTTGCGGAGGAACACCTAAAATAATACAATATATATACATAGGAGGAGAGAATATAAACGGGTCAGAGCCCGAGTTGAAAACATTTTATAGAAATTGCATTAAAATGCATAATAATTATAAATGCATTATTACATGATTAAGGTGGAGTCGTGCTCTCCATAAAAGTCCAACTTTACCTCTCAACTAAATCGCGCAACTAAACGTATGCACGTGATATCCAAGTGAATGCCCAAATCTATTTAGGTAGGGTAATCTAATTTAAAACCCAATTTAAACCTTATTTAAGATTATCTAAATTATCTTACAATTTTCATTTAAATCACATACTTTAAATTTCAATTCTTATGGATCTCAAAGATCAACATAAGAATTTTTTTACAAGAATTTCATATATTCATATTGTACCAACAATATACATATTATTATATATGAGTTATTGGCATCTAAGTGCTAAGGACTAAACTTCTCCCAATTCTCAATACTACACTACGTTTCGTGAGTGGGACGTCTCGCAAAAGCGAAATCCAAACAAGGAACCCCCCCCCCCCCCCCCCGTTACACTACTCCTGGTAGTATTGATCATCAAGATTCATTATGCCCTCAATGCATGCTGCATGTAACCCAAATTCTTATTGTTCCAATTTTAATTAATTTATTATTATTATTCCCAATTCTCTACAGTACACGGCATTTCGTGCGTGGGATGTCTCGCAAAAGTTAAATCCAAACAAGGAACCCCCCCCCCCCCCGATACACTACTCCTGGCACTATCGATCGTCGAGAAGTACAATATATATAATTATGAGCATTAAGGATTAATTTCTCCCGACTTTCCAACATTACACCGAGCTTCGTGCGTTGGACGTCTTGCAAAATTGAAATCCAAACAAGGAACCCCCCCGATACAGTACTTATTAGAAATGTTGGTCGTTGAGGTCCATTATTCCCTCGATACCTGAATAACCAATTACATCCATAATATAATAACCATCCAAATGAGCTATAACTCGAGGACGCGGGTTCACTATGATATCATCTTCCAATTGCCCATCCACGTAGCAAATTGGGAACCACCTGGTGGGGTTCAACGGCACCCACCTCGTGATCAACTCACGCACACAACGTTCCAGGAAGCGGTCATAGCTCCTAACCAGCAAGTGAGAACGACACATACCCATGACTTCTCACCCCCAAAATAATAAATGTATATCACATAACAATCACCATTTACGACTATGACCTGGGGAATATCTACACACTGCTCATCGAGCCAGAGTGCTCACCCTCATCGCGTGCAACTTCCCAATGATTGCAAGGAGGGGGTATGATTCACTATATATATATATATATATATACCATCACATCATAGAAAGATATACCATCATATAAGGTATACCTACCACATCATTTACATATGCGTATTACGCACTTAGGCGTAGTTGAATTAATATCATTATTTAGTATATCACTCTCTTTTGATATACTAACTATCAATTCTCACACATTTTCCCCACTTAGTATACACTATACTATTTCTCGCTTGAAGCTCACATGTCACTTTTAATTATGAATTGTCTCTCAATTCTATTCATATTAAGGATATTTTCTATCCTAATGCACCTCAATTAGCATTTCTCATTTGTGTGAGACCTCTCCCAAATAAATCATCGTTAAGGATATTTTTTATATCCGTATGCACAGTAATTAGCATTGATAATTCTCCATCCATAATATGGTTCAATTAATTGGATGAACCTTTAAAGTTATCCCATTTGGGATTTGATCCTAAGATCCAATATCTCTAAACTCGTCCTCATTATTTCATGTGAATTTAATAATTATCTCCAAATAGAACTTGCAAGGGTAGTGGGCTTCCCCACTTAGATTATACCAAAATCTCCAATCGGTATTCCTAAATTTAAGTCAATATGACTCCAATAATTTCTTATAAGGTAAACTCCCTAAAAATCTCCAAAACATAGTCCACATATCTCCTATAGAGGTTCCCAATCGATAACCTCGAACAAAACGGAATAAAATTCTCCCTAGAAAACATTCCCCCAAAACTCCCTGTTTCCGGATCGATTCGGGCCAAATCCGAATCGATAAAGGTCACTCAAACCTGTTAAGATGGAACATTCCGAATCGATTCAGTTTGGGGCCGAATCGATTCGGCCTGTTCGAGGGCTACAGAAATGGCTATTTTTATTAAAGCCAAAAATCTCCAAAAATCATTTTAATCATTTTCTCTTCATTTCTTTTCAAGCCAATCCATATATATCATCAATATACATCCAAGAACACATATAAACTAATTTCTAACCTCAAATCCATTTCTACTAAACAAATCTAAGGTTATACCCAAAAGTTAGGTTTTGATAAACTAAACCTAAAACCCATATATTTCATCCACAAATCATTCAATAAATGGTACACAATAATTATTTAGCAAGTTTAATCACTTGCCTCGGGTTCGTAGGGTCTGATCCGTCCTCGAGATCGCGTGTTTGGTCTGAAATCTCCACTTTCTCACTCTTTTCTTCTTCTTTCTCTTCTTCTTTCTTCTTCTCTCTCTCTTTCTATTTCTCTTTCTCTCTAAGGAGAATAAATCTCCTGTAGGATTAATAAGCCTTGTCTCCCAACATACACATCTTTAAATTATAATACACACTTTAAATGACTCGATAACTTTAATTCGATCCAAACGAACTTAAAATTATTTTGGAACCTAAATAGACCCCAAGTACAGTCATTTAGACTTTCTTGACCCTTCCGGAAACAATTACACCCTCAAAATTTCCATTCGAAACACTTTCTATCAACTTCAAATTTTGACCTCAAATGCCAATTCGATTTTTCTCCAATAAAATAATATTTATTTCTCCCAAAATAAATAAATTATCGTCCCTAAAGTCTTGGGTTGTTACAGGAGCTTGACAATTTGAAGACGAAGGGTGATGCACTGAAAAATATTACTGAAGATCATTCTCACACCCTAGTAGCAACAAAATATGACACCTTAGATTAGGGGTACCTGGAGCCCTTCGAGAAAGCTAAGAAATAACTAGTTTTTATTCGAAACATAAATTTTAATAAGGTTTGGCATATAACCCTGGTCAAGAAAAATATTCTTCATGAATCTAAGCTTTTGTAGAGCATGATCCAGATTCTCCACAAAGGGAGGAAAACGAGACAAGGCCTCAGGCGATCAAGAGATGGCGAATGTTGATCAAAAGGATGAAAGAGTCATGTATAAAACCTCACAAATGAAGAAAAACATAAATCTCCCTTTGTGTAAGCATATATAATGCAAAAAACATTATCGAGTTACAAAAGTCATAAACCATATCATTTGATCACGATAAATGCATGTGCTCATGGATTTAAAGTTTATTTCATGAAGTTTTTCATAATATGAATAATTTGAGGACTAAAGTTTAATAAATTTTAAAATCAAGATCATGCATCATTGAATTATCTATTAGGTTGGGCATTTATTTGTAATTTATCATCACAAGCAAAGGCAAAATGCCTAGAAAAGAAAAAAAGATTGAGAAAATATTTTTGAATTTTCTTGTTTTTCAACAAAAAGATATACTTGGTGAGAAGATGTAATCAAATCATTGAATATAAACAAGAAATGTGAAGCATATACCATAACCCTACCTTAAACCTTGCATTGTCCTCAATGTGAATCAAGAAGCAAGTGAAAGAGAGTAAAATAGTGGTATTAATGAAAATGGAGAGATCTCCAGATAACACACGTCCAAAGATTCCACAAAATCATGTTATCACCATGCATAACAAAAAAGAAGAACTAAAACTTTAACTAATTACACAAGACAATAAATAAAAAGAAAAATAAAATAATCTACCATGTACAACCTATAATTTGAACTTATAACTAAGTATACACTAGAAGTTAAAATTCTTGATGGTTCGACCAAAATATGATTTGACTTTGAGGGATAATTGGTGTACCGTAATTTGAGCTAATGACTTCCAAAAAATAAGAATTTCATTTGAACCACAAAAGGCATAGTTTGGGTGAGAAAAAGGAATCATCACCAATTGATGTTCTTTTCAAATGATTGAGGGTTTAGATTAAGAAGGAGATAAATACAAGCGGGTTCCAAAAAAAATATGAATTTTCAATTGATGTTCTTTTCCTCCTAAAGTTTTTTCAAACTGAATGTGAGTTAATGAATACGTAAGTGAGAATCCCATCATGGATGGAATTTTGAAAATGCATTCCTTGATTTAAAGTCCTCGAGAATTTCATATGACTCTTATTGTACTTGTAATGGTTAATAATGATGAACAAAAATGGGGAAGAAATGAATTCAATCTCGATAGATGACTCATTATCGCTCAAACATTAAATTTCGAAGTAGAAAGATTCACTTTCAGTGAAATGCTTTTCCTAAATTGTTTGAGGTGAAACACAAGTCTCCACCTCCTCTTTGCTTTTCAACGAAGGCATCATTTCATTGCAAAGTGATTCAATTTTGATATCTTCACCATTTTTATTCTCCTTTATGCCTTGGGAGAAAAGAATAATGTTTTTTTCCAAAGTAGGCATTGATTCATCATTTGGTTCAAAGCATTCCTCCTCCTCCTCCTCCCGAGTTTCAAGAGAAACTTGATTGTTGGTTTCAAACAATACATAGAAATCATGCTTCCAACAATGGTTCCCCTCTCAATAATATTTGTCAAAAGTTTTGTTTCTCTGACTTTGCAAGAATGCACCAAATGAATTTGGCCATAGGGAATCTTCACCAAAAAGATTATTTTGAGAACTATTATCGTACTTACTTTCAAAATTATTTTTATTACAAGTTTGATGACTATAGTCATAATAGTTCTCAGAACTACTATAATAAGCTTCTTCAACCTTTTCATTGTAAGCTTTTGACATTAGAATATGTTTTGAAAGTCTCCACATCCTTTGTTTATTTATGTAAATATTTACCAAAAGTAATCTTTAGATTTTCATTCTCCTCAACATGAAAGTATTCACCAAATGTTATAGGCTTAGAGGGACTTTGAAAAATATTCTTACTAAAAAATTGTGAACCATTACTATTACCATTACCATTACCAAGAATACTAGAATAAGACATGATTACCAAAAAGGTTGTAGGTGGAAAATCGACGTAGATTGGCGCGTGACCACAAATTCAAGCATTTCTTGGCATTTAAGTGTAGAAGTGCTACAAAGCAAATTAACAAAAAGTATACAAATAGAAATAAAATATTACGAAATATTAAATCAATTAGTATCTAGAACAAAACACTTCTTGGAAATGACGACATTTGATTCACATCGGATTTGAATCGAAGCGTCCATGTAAGTTATGCTTGATCGTTGTTTTCAACTCCCACTACAAATGAAAAAACCTAAAATTTTACTACACTCGTTGTGAGAGTACATCGTCTAGTCTGAGTATTGAATCTGCAGAGAATGTTGTTAGACATAATTGATTTATTATTTCAAGAATAAAAGTGTTAGAATGAAAAAGAGTAAGAACTATATATTGAGAATTACATCCCTCACCTAGGGTTAATTAGTATAAATGGTTACATGTGAAGAAAAGATTTTTAAGATTAAATATCATTTCATTAATTAATAAAATCTAAAGTTCCCACCTCCAAAATTCTCATGAAAGCCTACTATGATTTTGGTGTCAACAAATATCCTGAAAATTACGCACGCATGGTTGTAAATGAAAATCATGCATGATATACATAGTTAAATCTCCTAGGCGCAAATTCAAGAACAACCTAACCCATTTAAACTAATCTAATCCATCACTAAAACAAAGCAACCAAATGAATCCAAGATGAGTTGAATCAATCTTAACCCAAACTAAATTAGTTAGAATGTATTGAAAACCATTTATTTAAAGAATATAAGTATAGAAAACTAATTATCAAAGCATTGATTGGAAAATGAAAGATTGAATAAATAAGGGAAGAATATGAATAGTACAAATTCTTGAGAGATAAATAGATGGAATAGCTCTCAAAATAAAATCCAAACCCCACTCTATAACCAAAAACCTAATAAAAATCTATATAATGAACTAATAAATCCAACTTATATATATATATATATATATATATATATATATATATATATATATATAGAGAGAGAGAGAGAGAGAGAGGGGGGGAGTGATTAAACAAAAGAAAACGAATCAAAATATCTCAAAATATATGAATTATGGGGGGTGAGAATCGATTCTCAAAAAATGACAATCATTTCCCTTTGTAAATTTCATGTTCAGGAGCATCCGATAGGAATTGACATAACTTCTTCATCCGATCTTGGAATGATGCACGGTCGGTCTCCACACAAAGCTAATTGGAAGAGATAAAAAAACCATATATTACAAATTCCCAATATGAAGTTTAATGTTACAAAAATTCCCTTGAAGTTTCATATTATGATTAAACTTTCCCAAAATGCAAACAATTGCTCCGCTAAGCATTCCCATCCCTATAAAAGCTCAAGAAAACCTTACAAAGTATATATATACACCAAAGGTTAACCAATATATGAGCATAAAAGTAGGAAATAATGAAGATAAAAGGGCTAGAATACATTAGATTAATGGACACTAATATAGATGTATCAAGGAACATGAGCAGGCTTTCCAAGCGCTGAAGAGTTACCTGGTCACTAAAAGATGACAAGCCACTAAAGTTGTACATTTCATCCTTTGAAGCATTAATTAGAGTACGATTGGTTAAATATTATGAGAATCATAAGGAACAAACTATGTATTACCTTAATTAAATTGATTCTAATTGATCGTGAATGTAAATATTCCATAATGGAAAAACTGTTTTTAACTTCATATTTTGCTGCTATGAAATTAAGATATTATTATTGCCTAGATAGCTTTTTGTCATTTTTAAGTTTGATTTAATCAAATATATGTTGACTAGACTTATTTGATGTAATAGGATTGGTAAACGGGTTGTTCGATCTGTTTGTTTACATTATGTACCTCAAAGAGTAGTAGAAAGCCTATGCTTTGGCTGATTTCTTGGCAGATTATTCATGCGAAGATGACCTAGAAGGGGAATATGATATACAACATGTATTCATAAGCCCTTGGAAGTTATGTGTAACACCCCGTATTTTTGTATAGTTAATATTTAATTAATTCGGGAATTTCAAATTACTGGTGTGTTGTAATTTTAATTGAATTAATTATGGCAATGTGTGTATTTAAATATTAATCGGGGAGTGAATGGTTAATGTTTAGGAAATTTATTTACTAAGTGAATAGTAATAATATAATTACGTCATTTCGGGTATTAATGACGGGGTATGCACTTTTCTCAACCGGGAGTCTGTATAGACTAAATGGGGTGTGGGATAAGAATTTTTATAAATTAAATCGGATGCAAATTTTGAGTGGACGGTTGAGTCCGGATGGGTCGAGATAGTAAGAAAAGAGTACCCGGGGGTAGTAATTGGGTCTCGGGGTATTTTTGGGCATAACCGGGCCCACACGGGGTGAGTTGGGCCACTTTAATTAAGCCCATTAGGTGAAAAACGTGATTAAGGGCTTTTAACCTAATGGGGAGATTAATGAATGGCAGCCAACATAACTCTAAACCTAGGGTTTGAGAGGATATTTGGGGGAAAGAAAATTAAGAACAAATTGGAGGTTATTAGAGCCAAATTAAGGGACATCAACAACGGATGAGACACTACGAACACTCAGGCATGTGGTTAACTGTTGTGATTTCTAAAATTATGATAATCAATTCGTATCATAGTGATGTGTATATGAAAAATTCATTTTGGGTGTGTCACCAAAAATATAAATTGGGTTTTTGTAAATTTATATACCTTCATGAGATTAAGGGAAAGATTGATCATGTTTATGATTCTAGAGTGTAGAGGATTGAATCAGATGTTAAAACCAGTAAGAGTAGATGGTTAATTGCTGTTAAAATAAATGAAATTCGGATTGGGGATTTGAAACACGGATAATAACCAAATCGGGAAAAAGTAGGAAATCGTGAGATTTAATTACAGTTTGATGTTATATAAGGTGCTTTGATCCTATTCTTATGTAGAAATAGGGTTGATTGGGCTTGGGTTAGTCCGGGGGAAAGAATGAAAGTTGGAGGTTTTCGTTAATGGTGGAACTGCCTCTTGGAAAAGACGAAGTCAGGGACGATCGATCGATCGAACCAGGGGGTTCGATCGATCGATGATTCGGAATTCTGGGCAGTTTGCCCAGTTTGTATATAAGGGGGGAAATTAATTAGAAATTTAATTCCCATACATTAATTAGTGATAAATAAATATGAAACAAATATTCCTAGCAATTATGGGAGAAAGTAATTGGCACTAGGATGAATTTATGTGGGGCATTTAATGGATGAAATTGAGAAATTTCATTCCAAAAGAGTGAGGTACGGATCAAGTGAGTGAATCCGGGTATATTGGTCATGCGACCCCAAGGTAGTGAATTAAGTTTGGAGATAAATTAATTTTGAGTCAGGATATAGACTCGGGAAATATTTAATTATGGACCAAGTGGGCGAGTCCGGGTATGTTGGTAATTATAGGTAAATATAATTGGGAAATTATGGAGATAAATGTGTGACACATTGTGGGTGAAAAATGTGGGAAAGGAATTATGAGATCTAAAAATGGACCGAGTGAGTTAGTCCGGGTATGTTGGTTATATGACACCAAAGTATTAAGTTTATTTTTGAGAAAGAAGTAATTACTTTGGAGTCGGAACATAGACTCGGGAAATATTAAGTTACGGGCCAAGTAAGTGAGTCCGGGGATAATGGTTGGGTGACACCAAGTTATTAAATTAATAAATGTGATAATTAATTTAATTAGAGTCGGTTTGTAGACTCGGGTAGTATTAAATTAATAAGGGTGTTAATTAATTTAATTAGAGTCAAATTATAGACTCGGGTAGGATTAAATTAATAAATGTGAAAATTAATTTAATTAGAGTCGGATTATAGACTCGGGAATGATTAAATTAATAAGAATGATAATTAATTTAATAAGAGTTGGATTGTAGACTCGGGTAGTATTAAATTAATAAGGGTGTTAATTAATTTAATTAGAGTCGGTTTGTAGACTCGGGTAGGATTAAATTAATGGGTGGGATAATTAATTTAATCAGAATCAGATTGTAGACTTGTGAAGGGTACTTATTAATCAATGTGATAATTAATTATATTAGAGTCGGACCACAAACTCGGAATTTGTGTTAATTAATTAATGTGTAAATTAATTGTATTAGAGTCGAACCACAAACTTGGAATGGTATTAAATTAATATGTGTGTTAATTAATTTAATTAGAGTCGGGCAATAGACTCGGGGAGGTACTAAATTAAAATGTGTGTTAATTAATTTAAGGAGAGTAGGACCATAGACTCAGGGAAAGTATTATATTAATTGAGGTGTGAATTAATTATATTAGAGTCGGACCATAGACTCGGAAAGAGGATAAATTTTTAACTGAGAAAATTAATTACATTGAGTCGGGCCACAGACTCAGGAAATTACAGGCAGTGTACGGGATTTTGAGTACATGGTAAAGCCGGGGTTATTAATATATATATACGGTGTAGTGATAGTATATATATATATACGTGTATGCATTATGTGTGACATTAAATTACACGCAGTGTACGGGATTTTGAGTACACGGTAAAACCGGGGTTCATAGTATATATATAAGGGTAGTGATAGTATATATATGTGTATATATTGTGTGTCATAGTAAATATCAATGACTAGACATTTATTCAATTTCAATACTCTAATGCTATGAAGGGAGGTTGTGCAATGTGGGTGAATCCCCTAGCTTGAGGAGTAGGGCGAGTATATCCCCAGGGCATAGCGTCCGGTATATATGGGTGAGGCATTTATCTCACTTTCAGGGAAGGAATATGACCGCCTCCACTTCGTTTTTATTTTGGTCCAGGTTGGTGAGTTATTCTAACTTGGGGAACTAGGTTTGGTGAGCATACCTAGTGAGATAGCATTTTAGAGGGAATCATCCGGTAAGGGTATACTCGGAAGGATGGATACACGTATAATATATGTGTGGATGTTAGTAAAGGTACGTATAATATGGTAGTAAATATTATATGTAGGTGAATAATACAATGTGTGATGTATTTACCTTATATAACTCGAGTTACAGTTATATGCTGTTAATTAATGAGAAATTAATTAAGTTATTCATTTGTGGGAATAATATAGTGTGATGTATTTACTTTATATAACTTGTGAGACGATTATACGCTACTATGTAAGAGGAATTTATTAAGTTAATTGTGAAATAACTTATAATTCAGGAAATCATTATACTCGGGTTAGAGTAGTATGGCAAGGGAAGGTTATACCAGGACTAGTTGGACGGGGTAGCACAACTAGGTGGGGTTAATGTAACCGGTAGGTGAGCATAATAGTGGAGGGGTGAGAATGTCCTCAAGGGAGTGCGACACTAACTTAAATATGAAGCGCATTCATGCATTTTAATTTACTGCAGTTAATTCACTTGCTAAATATTTTCAAAATGTTTTGGGTTCTAACCCTTGCTATAAAACTATTTTCAAACCCTTTTAGGTGTCCAGCCACAGGGACGCCAGGATTGATATTCTATTCCAGGGACACTGAGCTGCAGCATATGTGGATGCTAGCAGGAGTTTGGATTAGACGCATCATTCATTCATTCCTAGAGTAGGAATCTTGTATTAGTCTCAGTTTTATTTAGGACTTGTAGCCAAGACTTCTCGGTACAGTTTTCAGGTGTAATTCATTCAGGTGTTGAATATTTGTATTGGATTATTTATTTGGTGGCCGGTGATTTATTCGGCAAGTTGTGTATTTATTATTCTATTTACATTCATTCAGTTGTGTGAATGGTTTATATTTTAATTCCGCATGTACTGTTTTGTTAATTTCAAAAGTTAAAATCGGCACCAGTTTTTGGAATACTAGGTGGTTAGAAGGTTTTAAAAAGTTTTCGACAGTGATTCTAAGGATGATTCAACTGGGATTCCTGTTTTAATTTGGTATAGGATGATCACCCGGTATTTTATTAGACGGGGTGTCACATTATGGTTTGATGGTTCGAACATTGAAATAATATCAGGAATATGGGTAATTGTTCAATCTCCCGAGCATATCAAAACCAAGCATGGATACATGTTAAAGGAAAATACATGTTATAATAATCAAGTGTAATATGGGGCTTTAATAATAGGCCTATAAATTCTTTGAAGGTGTAATGACTCAAGAATATAAGTTTTTGATGACTTCGAACTTGTTATAATATAGTTAATGGGTGAAAACAGATGTGTTCATTATGTTTTGACCTTAATATAATCAGGTGGCTTTGAATTTGTTGTTTAAATTTGATGAAGTCACACTAAACTATGTTCCCAGATTTCAAAATGAAGAAACCAGTGAAATACCTTAAACGACTTCAGGTTTTATGTTCGATGATAACTTTGAAGATAAGTTAAAGTTTAGTGCCATTGATGGTTTCTTACTATTACTACATAATAGGTTCCCCTTGGTTGAAATTGAAAATATCGATATTTATTAGGATTGAAGAAAACCATTAAATGAATATTAACTGACTCAAGTATCAAAAGTGATAGGGATGTTAGATAGAGAGAAATTATTTATTTTATATATGCTAGAAAACTATTCAAAGAAGGTACTAATGGTATGATCACTAAGTGACTAGGTAAGGATGAAGGCTCAATAGCCATAACACTGGTCAATGAGGGTCTTTTGGGTTCTCATCAAGCTGATCCAAAGATGATGTGGTTGTTAAGAAGACATGGATTTTATTGCCAATCCATTTTAAAAGACTGCATTGAGTTTGCAAAAGGATGCCAAAAATGCCAGTAAAATGGTCCTTCGAAACATGCACCTATTATATATCTACAATATATAGTAAATACATGGTCATTTAGAGGGTGGGCTATATATGTCATTGGAAAAAGTTATCCCGCGCTTCAAAATTACATAGTTTTGTGGTCGTGGCAATATATTAATTTATTAAATGGATGGAAGCAAAGGATTTAAATTAAGTTACCCAGAATGAATTGGTAGATTTATTATAAGGCATTGAATACTTGTTTAGGATCCTACAAACCATAACTTCAAACAATGAAAGGATCTTCGAATCAAAAATAGCGCTAGAATATACATTAAGGCTAGGAACAACTTTAATGATAGTTGAACCTTATTATGATCAATCAAATGGCCAGGTACTTGGGTATATTATTAAGTAACTTATAAGACCATTTGTTGTAATAAGGTTTAACTTTATGATTTTAAAAGAATTTAAGAGATTAGCACAATTTGTTTTAAGAAGTTTTATGGTCTTATAAGATCTCTAAAAAGTCACGTACTTGGGTAACTCCGTATTACTAAACCTATGGGCATGATGTTGTTCTACCGGTTGAAATTAGTATTAGTTCATTACGAGTGGTAGCCCATAATGAATTAATAGTAGAGGGTAATGACCAAGCTAAGTACATGGACATGGAAACCATAGATGATAAGTTTCGATCCATAAATAATATCTTTGTCTAAAAGATGAAGATAATTGAGAGCTATATTAAGAAAGTGAACATAATATCCTTTAAGGAAGGATACTTGGTTTGGAAAACCTTCTTGCATTTAGGATCAAAAGGTCTAGTTTATGGTAAATGATCCCAAAAGTATGAAGGATCATTCCAAATCTATAGATCATTCAACGGTGGCTCATACCATCTAAGAGACACAAATAGTTGCATTCATATGAGAAAAACAAATTCTAGATTTCTAGATCCATATTAACCAACCATCTGGAAAACAAGAATAAAATGCATAAGTTTCATTAAATATTGGGAAAGTCACATATCAAAGTAAATGTTGGAATATAAGATACCTATAGTTGGTCCAAATGTTTTCATAAGAATTTTTTTTGGTTTTGATTTGAACCTCCCTAGCATCTAACCGACTTGTATAATTGGCTAAGACCTACATCTCACCAACCAATTGGCCAATTCTTTACTGGTAGTCGTCTTATTCTATAATGCAACCTTTAATGAAACATTAACTCTAGTCAACTATCTTTCCAACTATTTTCTATCAGAAATGAGGGGAGTCATTTTTATTCGAATGTCCCCTAAGTCCTGCAAATCTTGGGTAGTTTTAGCTCTTTGGCTCAAGAAATGAGCCCTGCCTACAAATAAGGCATGCTCCTCAACCTCTATTTGAACCATGGTGGTTAAGTGATAAGGAAGTGAGTGAACCTCAATGTTTAACTCTTTCATAACACTTTCCCCTACGTCTAATAAAGTCAATTAATTATTCAAATCACAATCTAGTGAATCTTTGAAGAAACTCCAAAGCTTCTGAAGTTTCCAAGTGCTAAGATGGAGGAGTTGGCTAAGCTTAGATGACATGTTCTATCTATTTCCACATTTCTAGAAATAATTTTCCAATTTTGAAATGGGGCTTTGGAAAGCAGTGAATTCAGTTGATGTCATCAATCTAGGAAAATCCTCATGTGGGGGAATGACCACTGCCTTAGGAAATGCTTTTCTCTATGGTAAAGCACTTGGATCTTAAACATTCTAGGAAACTGATGGAATAACAGGTGACGTTGAAGCATTATCAGTAAGTTTGGTATCCCCCATAATATTTTTTCCTATTTGAATTGAGGTTCCACCTATCTTAACCCGAAGAGTTAAAATGAGGATTGGAGCACCAACAATATATCGAATTGTCTCCTCCTCAATATCTAGATTCGAAGTGGGATTAGTTGATACAGCTTGCATATTAATTGCCTCAGTTGAAGGTTTATTAATTAGAGATGCCGGAGGAGGCATTTTAGGATGTCCAATTAGGACTGACTCACCCACATTATCTCAAGAACCAGTTGAACTAATAAAAGGGAAAAAAGAAATTTGAAGTTAAAATTATGGGTGTAATAATGCCAAAGTGATGAATAATTTCAAGAGAAAATACAATGGAAAACCTTCCAATTGGGATTGGTGCCCATGATTCTTTGAAATTATTTTCACGCACTTGTTCTTTTTAGTGAAGAACAAAAAGAAATAAGAAGCATAACATACCTAGTGGCACCTGATGAAGTGCTAGTTGGATTTTCTGAAGAAAACTTTGACCTGAAAGGTTGAACTTCTTCTTCCTCCTCTCTAGACTCCCTTAAAAGTTCCTCCTCTAAAGCCTTTTTTCGTAAGCAGTTAATTTCCTCCTATGTGAAGACACATACCCTTCAGGAGGTGGGACTTCTATAAGAAAAACAAATGCTTGAGTTAAATCCTGTATAAATAAGGATAAATTATGAGAAATATTTAAAGCCTTACCAAAGGAAGAAGGATTCAAATTCTCTGTGGTTGCTCGTAATGATTTCAAGAAGAATTTGATGTACCTGGACCACCAATCCTTAAAATCTAGGGTCACCCTACATTGAACTCGTCTCATGTAGTGTTATAAATGTCTTTAACCCTATGATACTCACCTATTCCTTTCATAACAATGACCTTCAAAAGTAAAGAAGACCTAGGGAACATATGAGGATTTGATTGGCTCCTAATTGGAATGATAATGGATTGATAAATCCCAAATTACCTTTCAAATTACGCAGGAAGGTATATCTCCCCAAAAGACTTAGAATTAGGGGAAGAGGGAGGTGATGTTCTATTATACAAGTCCCTAGGAATAAAAAACTTCCATAACAGGGACTCACTTGTGTTGTAGTGTGAGGATCCCTCAGAATGAGGATAAGATAGAGTCGTGCTTTAATGAGTGCTAACAAGGGATATAAATTAATCATTGTCCTATCAACAAGTAAACTTCTAAACATGGTTATGAGAAATTATAAGCTTTTATTCCTAGGTTTAAAGAGATAATAATCATAAAAATGGCTAAGTTTAGAATGATATTTGACATGGACAATTTCGAGAAAATATGTATGAATCTATATTTGAAGGACATATAATGACTTACCTTATTTATCATTAAAAGTATTTTCAAAAAGTTTAGAATAAATTTTAGAAAGAGATCCCAAAAGATAAGGATCAAGAACAACTTCATTAACTTCCATACGATTAGTAGCCAAGAAAGAGTATTATAGCATTACTCTTTAGTACTTGACACAGAAGACATGTATTGACATCCAGAACAAAAGAAAACAAAAGTAAACCTTAACAGTCACACTTGGAGTATCTTTTATATGCGAATGCATGGAAGTGGAATATTCCAACTAGATGTTTCCAAGTTTTAATGTCCATATATTCTAAACTAATGACATATGTGGGTGTATTTACTTTCCTAGAGACTTGAACCCGGTGAGTTGGCAAATATCTAAAATAGTGGGATTTGCCATGCTAAAATTGAATTCAAGAAATTAAATGTTGAATTCTAAAAACAAAGGGCATTTAGAATAACAAATGGATCAACATGAATATCTTTTAAACCGAGTTTAATGGAATCATAGATGTAGGATTTCTCCATATCTGATGCTCTAAGAACTAACATACTATGAACCCATTTGTACTAGTCGTCATCATACAAATTTGGGGGCCAAACTCTAAATTTGAAGGTGGGAAGTGCTTGGTGTTTAGTAGAGTTTTAATAGAGGAGATTGTGGTCCCCAACACTAGTGTACTAAGGAGGCAAAATCAGTGGGCTTCCCTTATTAAATAGGGACTAATGGTGGTAAGTGATTGTCCACACAAGGATATGATGGGACAAAAAATACTCCCAACAACAGAGGTATTGGTCATAAGATTATCCACGATTTATCCAAATACAAGATACTCATTAACCTCTAAAGAGTTGGATACCATAGATGGTGAAATCTTATTGAAAAATAAACTATGTTTGAGGGTTGTAATGTGTTTGGAAAGGGAATATACATGGTAAAAAAAGAGGGAATATGCACTAAAATGAGCTTAAATAGTTGAAAGGGAACCGTTTGAAATGAAAAAAGATCAAGGCAAAAGTTAACATGTGTGTTTGAGTATGTTCCCTCCAAAAAGCAGAGTTATGAGTAAATTGAGAGGCAAATGCTTTCATGATTGGATTTTCAATCTATTAATGGCCCCAAAAAATGAAATAAAATTGCGAGCATTCAGATATATCTAAGCGCATTGGTTGAAGAAAATAACAAAATGTTGTCCACGTTTGAATTAATTAATCTCAAATGATAACTAAAAGTCATCATTTGGACAGTAACATACATATAAAAAGGTTTTTCCCTTACAGTTATAATGAAATAAAAGATTTTTCTCTTCGGGGCTTTTTCCTGAAATTGCTTTCCTTTGCATGCTTATTGATCTTATGTTATCAAATCACCTAGACGCATGTGTTAGGGTTTAACTAAAATTTGGGGTAATTAAAATTCAATTTATTTGAGAAATCACATTATTCCACTCAAGCATTCTCAAATTGGTATCAGAGCGGGTTACGCTAAGTTATCGCGTGATCTTGATTTTTCACGTATTTTTGCTGATATAATTTGTCTACTCACATTTTTAATTTGGTATCGAAGCGTGTTACGCTAATTTATCGCATGATCCTGATTTTTGCATTCATTTTTGTGTCAAAGCTTATTGCACTAAGTTATTGTGTTTTGATACGGATTTTTATAAAAAAAATATGTTTCGTTGAAATCCCGATTTTCCTAAATATGCCTTTTGGGGGATTTGACGATTTTAGATGCCATTTGTCTGGCGAAACTATTTAGAAATCTCAAATGAAATATGCTTTTAAAAATCTTGTGAAAAAGAAAGAATCTGAGAGATGTCTTTATTATGAGGGGATTGTCCATAGCATAGATGAGTGCCCCCCAAAGTTAGGGAGAGTTTTATTAAACCAATTGCTTATATTGCCACCCTTAGTAAGAGTGACCTGAATGAAGAATTTTTTTGCATGTAAGCGTGTCCTTCCCAACTGTGTGGCTACTAATGAGAATGACAATGAGAGTTCTGCCACAGCCACTGATAGTGTATCCCATGAAAGTGAGGGTGATGGGAGTGAGGATGGAAGTGAACATGAGCATAACTTGAAAACAACATTCAATGAACTTTATTCTGAAGCTTTGAAAACAAAGAAAAAAAATTTAGAATTAAAAGATCAATTGACAGAGAGTGCCTTAATAATAATGATGTTTTAATTGAAGATCTTAGGGCACATAAGAAAATTTTGAGAGAGAGGCTTGAGTACGTCGAGGGAGAGAGAGATAGTCTTCGTGGGGTGATGGAGGCTATGAAAAATGAGCTTCTTGAGTTTTAGGATTCTAGGCGCATACTTGAATATCGTAGATGTGAACTTGAGAAAAGTTTTAGAGATTCAAGTAAAGTGAAATTTGATTTGTAGTCTAGCTCTAAAAAGTTTGATAATATTATAGGCACTGTCGAAATAAAAAAGGATAGGGGTAGGATTGGTTTTGAAAAAAAGGTTGCTCCCATTCCCAAATTCGTCCCCACACGTGTGAGAGATCCACCTAGGAATTTGAGGAGAGAGCCTCCTAGAGATGTTAGGAAAGATCCACCTAAAATTTTAAGGAGAGATCCAACTTTAGATAACGTTCACCACCACATATACACATGTACTCACTCGGGTGGAAAAGGTCACCATAGGCATTTCTGTTATAAACTTCAAAACAATCCTAGGAAGTTTAAAGAGAGAGTCACATTGGTTCTTAAAACCCCCACACCTCGTTACTTATCGATTTGGCTTAGGAAATCAGACTTAGAAGCATATGGTCTAATTGTTCACAACTCTCATCTTCTTGCACATGATTCATCGCAAGTGAGATCGTTTGGTTTATTATGTTTGTTATTTGTCATATGCATGTTGTGCTCCATGATATACCCTTACTAGTGTTGTGACTCAATTTATTGTAGTTTACATTATTTGATTAGTTTAACTACTATTTTTGCACTATTTTGGAAATGTCAACACTTTCCAGGTATCTTTTTCTGGAAAATTTTCAACTGGGCAACAATGTTTAACATTCTGAGGAATCTGTGAAAATTTGATTTTCTCTCTTGAGCAACTTCTAATATCTCGTGAAGCCTTCCCGCGAGATGCTATGTCATATGGATGACAAGGAGTCTCGTTCGAGCGACCGAGTTTACTATTGGCCATTTTGTTTGCAGTACCCTGTGTTCCTTGGTTACATTATTGGGTTGCCTTTGTCTGTTTATATGCAGTTACCTTTGGTATTTATGTTTAATTGATAATATTGCATTTCTCGTTTAATCACACCTGATTAGATTGAGTAATTTATGTGTGATTTATTATTTGCAATCATAAGATGATGCTCATGTCTATATTATGCCTATTGCTAGTGTGTACCATGTTTGTATTTATGGTTTTGGCTTTTAAAAATTTTGGAAAAATACAAAAAGATATTTTTTTTTTAAAATTGAAAAAGAAAAAACGAGTTTTTTATTTTGTTTTACACCGTATATGAATGAAAATTTAGGATGACCAAGTCATAACTTCATTCCATTTATCCATGTAACTATTTGACAGTGTTTTGAGACAGTATATCATGTCATTCATGTGCTTTACAATGTTTGGAGACATTGAGATGTTATTAGTTGATACTTCCTACACGTTTGACTCATGATTTCCTTTATTGCACACATGCACGAATTTGTTTGATTATTGTACTTGTCTATCACATATTGGTTGAGTGTTTTCATCTGAATCCTATCCATAAAATGAACCTTATGCAATAATAAGAGAGTAATAAAAGTAGTGCATGTAAAAATCATTGCCTGTGAGGAATTTGTATTTATTTGAAAAAATGATGAGAGACACGAAAAAGGGCTAGGAGAGTGTAAAATTGACTCTGCATGAAAGCCACCGATTAAAAAGCGCCAGCACAAAAATTAAGGCATTAAAAGGATGATATATGTCAAAGTTTGGGCCAATAGTTTTTTTCAAAGTTGAGAATTTAGTACCTCATTAGATATAAACGATTGCACTATTTTATATGAGGGAGTTTGTTTGGAAAGTAATCAATGGGTTTGCATGTCCTTTGAAAATTTATCGAAACAACACTAAATTATTTTGGATGTAATTGGTGTGAAAATCACTTAGGCTTTGATTTGTTGATTTGATTTAGTCGATATCTTCTAAATTTAGCAATTTTACACCTAAGGATATTTTTTATGTTCATTCGATAGAAGTACACTTATGCATCATGCACATATGCTTGAATGAGTTTTAATATCTATTGAATATATTCACACCCATTCATTCCATATCCATGATTTGGTTGTTTTAATGTTATTCATGGTGTGATTTTTGTAAAAAAAATTTGCGAAAATTTTGAAAATTCAAAAAGTAGCTTGTGGATCTTTTGAGTATTTCCTCTACATGCACGTAGTTTGATCCATATTTATGATTTTTGTCATGACAGTCCATGTTTTGTTTTGTCTATTCTTTTCCTTGTCTATTTCAGACAAATTAAAAGGGGGAGAACAAATAATGGGGGAGTTTTTGCATTATGGGGGAGATTTGAGATTCTATTTATGCTTTGAGTTTATTTTTATCTCCTTTCAAAATCAATACATCACGAAGGTATTTTCTTTTTCTCATGTGTGTAGGTATGAAGAATTGATGATTACTGTATTGCACACCCTGATGAGAAAAGCATAAAGATTTGATGTTTTGATGTTGAATACTTTTGAACAAAAATTAAATGACTTGCATTAGTACCTTTTCACTTTTGGGTTCATGGGAGGGTATTATATTTGTATAGTCATTTTGGTTTTATAATTCAGATTGTTTTTATTTTATACTGGCATAAATATAGGGGATATTTGTAAGGATATGATTTTATAAATGTCTATTATCAATTAAGTATGTCGTATACCCCTACAATCATCGAAAGTTGTTAATTATCATACAATCATCGAGACGGATCCGAATATCAAGATTCTTTAACAATCAAGCCTCTGCAAGGTTAATTTCAATGAGAAAGTATTTAAGTCCCTTTTACAAATCATTTAAAAGTGTTAGGATAATTTTAAAAGAGGTTTGAAATTTTTTCTAAAATATTTTCTAAATGTTAAGGCATTGTTTTTCGTCAAAATGAATTTTTCAAGATTAAAAGAATAATTTTTTAAATAAAAAATTAAATTTATTTTTCACAAATTTTCTAGTTCGAACGACATGGGATGTCGTTCGAACGATGCGCCGACTCAAATTTTTTATATAAAGATTCCGTTAAGGTGACCTGACAATCTCGATATTGTTTTCGTTAAGGAGACCTGACAATTTCGATACTAGTAATCTGGTAACAACAAAACCCTTCGTCTTCTTCAATTTTAGGGTTTAAAACCTTATTTTTCAATTCACAAAACATCACAATCCTTTAGTGAATTATTTTGGAACCCCAAATACGGTCTTGTTGATCTTGCTCTTGTAGAAAGGGTAAATCTACATCATATGGCTACGTGTCATTGAGGATTTTGCTAGTGAAGATTATTTGTTGATTTTGACTGGGGTTCATGGGGAGTGGTGCGGTATTACTGGGCTTAAGATAGTACTGCGGTTCTTATAGGTTCGCTGCGTGTGGATCTATTTTTGATGACATCGACCAACACCTGCGGGTATTCATTGTCAAAATCTATTTCGTTATAATCGTGTAAGTTGCGAATTACAATTATAATGAAACAAAAGGTTTTGCCCTTCGGGGATTTTTCCTGAAGTTGGTTTCCTTTGCATGCTTATTGATTTTATGTTATCAAATCACCTAGATGCATGTGTTAGGATTTAACTAAAATTTGGGATAATTAAAATTGAATTTATTTGAGAAGTCGCATTATTCCACTATAGCATTCTCAACTTACTTTTATTTCATTTTGAAGATTAATTTTTGTTTTAGTTCATGCACTTTATAACTTCTTGTCTTCTAGTTTTTAGTAGTAGTTTAGCACCCATATAAAAGTCTTGCATAAGGCAAGCACAAGTCTTTTATATTGAAGCATCGAACGGTAAATAATCATCTTATATAATCTCATGGCAAAGATCTTTTGTTTGGCAAGACCATAACATCGCCATTAACACTTGTAATTAAAATCACACATGTCATCCTAGCTAGGTGAAAATAACACAAACACTATTATATTTGGGCTAAGCATAAGCCAACAAATAACATTTACTTTCCATATATATCCTCAATAAATATATGGATACAATCAACAAATAAATTTTCAAATTAACTTTGACATGTAATTCAACTCAATAATCGAACCAAATTAACCCCTCTATCAATAATAACCCACTTTTGAAACCCTTGAAAATATTTGGACCAAACATCTGAAAGATATATTTTGATTCCAAAAAATGAGTTTCGAGTAGCGTGTTATTCTTAGGCGTGCCTATAAAATAATGGACTGTAAATATATAAATAAATGATTATTTCATAATCAAAATAAGGAACCCATTGCGTAGAAGACAAACTTAAGTTACTATCTTTAAAATTTGAGCTTGAGGGACGTGTTTAATATAAGGAGAAAATAGTTAACAAAGTAATATTTAAAAAACAATATTCGAAGAAAAATCTAATTATTCGATGATATTCTAAACAGTAAACATAATAATGCTTAGAAATTCACATATCACAGTCAAAGTGTAATATGTTAAGCCACTTATTTAAAGTATGTATACAAAACTGAACGCGGGGAACAATATGATACACAAAATAGTTTAAGGATCACACGCGTTCATTATTTGCCAACAAAAACTCTAGAAATTCATCAATTTTTAACTAAGGAAACATAATTTAAGCAAGGAAATCATATTATCAGATCAAAATAATCATAAAAAAAAAGGTTTTCTTAACATTAACACTCATTTTTATGCCCACTTATAAAATCATCTTGCCCCCACCCACCCTTTACTCCCCCACTCCAAAAAAATGTAATAGTATGTAAAGGTCTAGAAAAAGATAAAATAGTCACAAAAGATCCTCAAAAAGTTTCGCCGAAATAATGAAAGTGTTGGATTGCATATTATTTTAAGAACACTGGTGTAACTTAAAGCTGGGGTATAGAAGTGAGGGTTGAATCAAAAAAATGTTCGTATATAAATAAGTATCAAGTTATTTTTTACTTGACCGTCGAGATAATCTGGTATTTAAAATACTCCCATACAATAAGGAAATAAAGTATAAGCATAAAAAACCCAATAAATTGAACATAAAAAGCATAACACTTGTTGTTTTGGTAGTATGAACCAATTCAAAACTGAGAAAACACAATAAGAAGTATGTTAAAAGAGTAAGGTGTCATGACGTGCATTTTCCCAATTTCCTAAGCTAGAAAAAAACATTAGGACTTTCTTATTCCTGTTATTTTAGTTTTTCTTTATTCTCGAACTTAAAAAAACTAGGTTTATGTGTCTTTTTTTAGTCTTTGGTTCTAATGTTGAATATTTGAATACAAATACAAATCATTGAGATAATTTGATAAGGCACTTTTTGTTTTGTAAATATTTAATTTTATTTTGGAGTTAAGAATTGAGATAATAAAATTATTTTTGGAAAAGAGATTTTAGATTTTTTTTTTTTTGGGGGGGGGGGGGGGTGGTGGGTAGGAATTTTTTGAGGCAAAATTTTATGCCTCGTATGAAGAATCTTCGTAGGTGAGATCCATCATACCAAACCAATTTCTTACTAGAACCATTTTCCCCTAAAATAATTTCACGTATGAAGTAGCTTTAGTACGGGGGTTTTCCTATAAAATCATCTTTTTACCATGAGCTCTAAGGCCTTACATTAATTCTCATAAGAAGCCAGTTTCGTACGGAGTGGGCTATTCTAATGAGAGCCTCTATGAGGGTCAATTTATTGGAAATTGTCTTTTACTTGTTATATTCATGCATGCTGAATATTAAAATCATTTGGGACCTCAGATCAAACAGATTACCCTCCCCCCAGGACCTCAGATACGTTAGTAGGGAGATATGTCAAAGTGATAGACAAGTATATAAAGTGGTTCAGACCTCTACTGAGGTTCCTACTTCCCCTATAAGTGGTGTTTCTCTGTATATTACATTTTAAAAGAGGGTTTCCCAATCTAAAGACCTCTTGGAATTTGGCCAAGAGAGTCTAAGGTAATTGCGGTCTTCGTCACTAGACCTCCTAATGAAGTAACTAATTGACTTATCTAGATCAAGCCAAGGTATACATTATGTAAAAAGATGGAAATGGTTCAAAATCTAATTATTTGCTACCAATAGTGGGTTGGTAGCGTGTATTCCAAAGAGTTGATACTTTTAATATATTTTTCCTTGGTTCTACTTGTATTTCCACCACTCATAAGCCATATATATATATATATATATATATATATATATATATATATATATATATATATATATATATATTCCTCTTGGAGAGAGAATGAGTGGACTACAATAATAGGGTTGGACCTCTCTGAGGTTTGATGACTACAACAGTGAGGTGGAGTGTGGGAGAAAGGCTTTCAGGTAGTGTAAGGTAGTTGATGGTAGCATTTAATACAGATGGGAGTCATCAATGCTGGTGTGGTGGAAGGATGTAGAATAATGCCCATTGTACATGTTCACTAGAGAAACTGCAAGAGCTTAGTGTGACACCCCGCCTAATTAAATACCGGGCGATCACTCCTTTATTAAATTAAATCAAGGTAAACAGTTGGTTCATTCTCAGCATCACTGTCGATAAAAATAAATTTTCCAATTTATCACCCTAAATAATTAAGCTAAGTGTCAAAAACATTTTCATACAAACCTTCCAAATTTTAATTAAAGAAAAGATTTATTTACTTAATAACAACATTTCTACAATTAAGAATCACACCACAATAAACTAAATAACATAATACATTCGTCAATCGAATGTCAACATATGAAACTAAAATCATAAATCCATCCCGAATAAATCCCATAGAACAATACTGGAAATAACTGAAATATAAATGTCCCTACAACAAATGAAATGATGAAAAGGGGCGACACGTGCCCAATAAATGAGAGTACTAGGAGTGGAGTCAATAACGGAAGTTGTCTACTCAAGTGACATGCAACTCCCACCTAAGCTGCATCTCGTTCTTCTCAAGGGATCCTAAGCAAGACGCCCCTCTGGCTGGGCACCTGAAAATATACATATATATACAAGAGAGAGAGAGAGAAAAAGAAACGGGTCAGAGCCCGAGAGTATGTTTGAATTAAAATACGTTTAGCAAGTATTTAAATTGATACAGACCAATGCAACAACATATTAGTGCGTCACTCTCTTGAGAAATACTCACCTCTCTTCTAATGTGCACACCTATCACACTAATCTTCCCAACGGTTTGTTTTATCAATTATCGCACTAGTCTTTCTAAAAGATTTAACCTATCTTAGATTACTCGTAAGATTTACAATACACGATTTCACTTTAAAAAGATGTTCCAATTTGTAGCCAAAGTTCTCTATTTTTTTAACTTCGTAAAAATTTATAAAGTACCCGTGACATTTTATACTTTCTCAAAACAAGTATTTATAATATGAGTCAACAACCATGTCCTACTTATCAAATCACAATAGTCAGTCTCAAATTTCATAATCTCATATATATATATATTAACTACTCGTATAATATATATATATATATAACAGCACCCCGAATAAAACTATGGTGCGTGCATACTCTACTATCCAAAGCCCCATATCACTCATATTAAGGGGAATAAATTCGGAATCACTCTCGAATTGTATTAACATAAATACAGAAACAATATTGAGGAGAAGCATAGATTCCAAGTCTCTAAGAGAATGGCACATACCGGCGTCTCTTAGGACCGTCTGAACTATCACATCGATAGCCTGTACCAAGGATATCTATCTTCCAGGGTACAAGTCAATATCCCCCATAAAGGTCCCATCGAGATAAGACTTGTCCCAGCGCGGAAACCTCAGGGATAGCAAGTAGCGTGGGTATGATTTTTCACATGCATATAATATATGTACACACAATCATATAAATATACCACTTTATCAAATTTATATAGGTTCTTCTCATCACCCGTAATTATACCATTTATCCTTAATTTCACATTTATAGAATTACGTATAAGGTTTCATTCCTAACCTTAACTCGAAGGGTTTTCTCACTTATTACCTAACACTCGTGGGCTATATCCTCACAAATCTGAAATTCAGTAGGTGACTTTATTAAATTCCAACGTAGCTCTCTTACGCACCTCACCCTTTAAATTCATAAATCTAACAACCTAAGGTAAATATCCCATAAATCTCATTCTCGTTGAATATTAAAGGTTCCAACATTATTTCATATACCCTACTGGTCCTCAATGTCTCCCAATTCATTTTATTTAGAATGCCCAAAAATTATTTCACGATAAACTTAATTTAACTAATTAAACAAGGAAAAATAGGAGTCTGCCAGGAGGGGTCGATCAATTGAAGCTTGGGGCTCGATCGATCGAACCTTCGATCGATCGATGCTCTAGGCTCGATCGATCGATCAAGCAGGTCTGGGCAAAATTCTGCAGAATGCAGTTACGGGATTCATCAAACTTCTTCATCCAAAACTATGTTTTTCCATTCTAATCATCCCAAAAATCCTACTATCATCATCATAACATTATACCAGGTGTTTATAACGTAAAGCATGTGTATAACTATCATTAAACATGGATTTTCAACCTAAAATCATGTCCAATTATCAAGAACCCTAGAATTTTCTTAAACAGATTTCTAATGAATCTTTCTACAATATTTCTTTATTATGATCACCAAATTTCGTGGATTATTACCTCTACATGGCAAGGGTTTCCAGAATCAACATATACATCAATACTACATGGGTTCTCCTATAAAAATGGGGTTTTCTTCCATAGTTTATATCACAATTCATTCCTAAGCTAACATGAAGATTGCATCAACGAAAATAGCAAGTTTAAACACTTGCCTGGGATTTTGGTATGCAGATTCACGGCTGATTTTGGTATGGCTGCGTTCCTCGACTCGTGATCTACGCGGTGGTGGTGGTGGCGGTGCAAACCGGTGGCTTTTTGGCCTTGGATTGCCTTGGAGCTCTCTCCTCTCTTCTCTAATGGCCGTCACTTGATTTGTGAATGTTCTAACCCTAAGAGGCTAACCTAATGGCTGATATAAGTTGGCTGAAATTCGTGGGTTTAATTACCCACTTATGTAAAATGACTACAATGCCCTCTCGGGGCACCAATTAGGCCTAAAAACGCCCCGAGACCCAAACTAAGCCCCCGGGTATACTTTTCTGACTATCTCGACCCTTCCGGAAGCGTTGGCGCACTCGAAACGACCATACGAACAACTTATAAAATATTTACTTTTTATTTAACAAAATTAGTCCTGACATGACACGGGCACGTCCCGACTTAAATTTCCGAAATAGTCATTTAATTCACTCTTGACAACATTATAAAAATAAATCTCATATATTACTATACTCATCCAGTAATATGCAACAAATAACAAATTTCTAATAATTACTGTCTCTCGTCACGCTAGTAAATATTCAAAGCAACATTCTGGATTAAAATTAAATTAATTTATCTCAATTAAATTTAATAAATCCCATAATTTTAAAAGCTATAAAAATATGGGGTATTACATACTTCCCCCCTAATAACTGAATTTCATCCCGAAATTCGGAAAATAAGGCCAATCCGATAGCACAATTCTGGATATCCTTTTCCGTACACAAACTAACTACACATTACGGCGCTCAATTACTATAGCCCTTTTTTTTCACAGCAACATTGTTTTACATTCTCATTAGAGATACTTCACCTTGTGCTCCCAACCGACAACATTCTCATAAGTCACGCTTATACGTTATGCATTTCATTATCTCACTAACATTAGGAGGCCGCACCCTACTATAGACAATTACTCGGATCATTTATATACAAAACTTCCATTCTGAGAAAATATTACGAACATTTGACCACTTGTTCGCCTAAAACAGTCGTGGAATTCTACAATAGTTATCGAGTATTTTCTCGACCGATCCAAAAATTCTGATTATCTACTCTCCTCTAAACATACAAAAGGAGAATAGTCGAGGTTCTTCCATAACAAAACCTTAATAAGTACCTTGTACGCGACAAACAGGTACGAGCGCTTCTACAGAGCATTCTTGAAATCATCGTATCAAGATTCCAAAATCTCCTTCACGTGGCTCCACAAATCTTTAATCACCGTGCGCCTATTCCCTGGCTATGGGTGGTACATCCTACTCGAAACAAAACCTTATCTCCGCTGGTTCCTGAAATCCCATATCAAAGGTGGGATTAACCAATCTCATCCTGATTCAGGAATTTATACTGCGTCGGACTATGCACTAGCGCGATCCTTCCTTTCAAAGGAAGTCTAAGGCATACTAGTTAATATACTAAACGATCCCAAAGGAATATCAATCACTTCCTTCTCATCGGCTTAATTCACATGTTCGGGATGAACCCTTAATCTTGTTTTGACGATGGCAACCCATCCAAGAACTGTACCAACTTTACCGACCTCTTCCAATTTCAGGAATTGTCGATAAACACAAAGTTCTTTAGTTGATTCTCCGCTTTCAACCAAACCTTACTTATGGGCGGTGCATGTAGAGACTACTCACTACGTCTCGCTAAACATTGATTCTTCCTTTGAAATGTCTCACATTAACTGACACGTAATACTCCCCTTCCTCCATGGAGTAGGCCGAAAGTTCCAACCCGTGCTCTTCTCTCCATGGAAGTATGTAATACCCCGTATTTTTATAGCTTTTAAAATTATGGGATTTATTAAATTTAATTGAGATAAATTAATTTAATTTTAATCCGGAATGTTGCTTTGAATATTTACTAGCATGACGAGAGTTAGTAATTATTGGAAATTTGTTATTTGTTGCATATTACTGGATGAGTATAGTAATATATGAGATTTATTTTTATAATGTTGTCAAGAGTGAATTAAATAACTATTTCAGAAATTTAAGTCGGGACGTGCCCGTGTCATGTCAGGACTAATTTTGTTAAATAAAAAGTAAATATTTTACAAGTTGTTTGTATGGTCGTTTCGAGTGCACCAACGCGTCCAGAAGGGTCGAGATAGTCAGAAAAGTATACCCGGGGGCTTAGTTTGGGTCTCAGGGCGTTTTTAGGCCTAATTGGTGCCCCGGGAGGGCATTGTAGTCATTTTACATAAGTGGGTAATTAAACCCACGAATTTCAGCCAACCTATATCAACCATTAGGTCAGCCTCTTAGGGTTAGAACATTCACAAATCAAGTGACGGCCATTGGAGAAGAGAGGAGAGGGCTCCAAGGCAATCCAAGGCCAAAAAGCCACCAGTGTGCACCGCCACCACCACCACCGCGTAGATCACGAGTCGAGGAACGCAGCCATACCAAAATCAGCCGTGAATCTGCATACAAAAATCCCAGGCAAGTGTTTAAACTTGCTATTTTCGTTGATGCAATCTTCATGTTAGCTTAGGAATGAATTGTGATATAAACTATGGAAGAAAACCCCATTTTTATAGGAGAACCCATGTAGTATTGATGTATATGTTGATTCTGGAAACCCTTGCCATGTAGAGGTAATAATTCACAAAATCTGGTGATCATAATAAAGAAATATTGGAGAAAGATTCATTACAAATCTGTTTAAGAAAATTCTAGGGTTCTTGATAATTGGACATGATTTTAGGTTGAAAATCCATGTTTAATGATAGTTATACACATGATTTACGTTATAAACACCTGGTATAATGTTATGATGATGATAGTAGGATTTTTGGGACGATTAGAATGCAAAAACATAGTTTTGGATGAAGAAGTTTGATGAATCCCGTAACTGCATTCTGCAGAATTTTGCCCAGACCTGCTTGATCGATCGATCGAGCCTAGAGCATCGATGGATCGAAGGTTCGATCGATCGAGCCCCAAGCTTCAATCGATCGGCCCCTCCTGGCAGACTCCTATTTTCCCTTGTTTAATTATTTAAATTAAGTTTATCGTGAAATAATTTTTGGGCATTCTAAATAAAATGAATTGGGAGACATTGAGGACCAGTAGGGTATATGAAATAATGTTGGAACCTTTAATATTCAACGAGAATGAGATTTATGGGATATTTACCTTAGGTTGTTAGATTTATGAATTTAAAGGGTGAGGTGCGTAAGAGAGCTACGTTGGAATTTAATAAAGTCACCTACTGAATTTCAGATTTGTGAGGATATAGCCCACGAGTGTTAGGTAATAAGTGAGAAAACCCTTCGAGTTAAGGTTAGGAATGGAACCTTATACGTAATTCTATAAATGTGAAATTAAGGATAAATGGTATAATTACGGGTGATGAGAAGAACCTATATAAATTTGATAAAGTGGTATATTTATATGATTGTGTGTACATATATTATATGCATGTGAAAAATCATACCCACGCTACTTGCTATCCCTGAGGTTTCCGCACTGGGACAAGTCTTATCTCGATGGGACCTTTATGGGGGATATTGACTTGTACCCTAGAAGATAGATATCCTTGGTACAGGCTATCGATGTGATAGTTCAGACGGTCCTAATAGATGCCGGTATGTGCCATCCTCTTAGAGACTTGGAATCTATGCTTCGCCTCAATATTGTTTGTGTATTTATGTTAATACAATTCGAGAGTGATTCCGAATTTATTCCCCTTAATATGAGTGATATGGGGCTTTGGATAGTAGAGTATGCACGCACCATAGTTTTATTCGGGGTGCTGTTATACATATATATTATACGAGTAGTTAATATATATATGAGATTATGAAATTTGAGACTGACTATTGTGATTTGATAAGTAGGACATGGTTGTTGACTCATATTATAAATACTTGTTTTGAGAAAGTATAAAATGTCACGGGTACTTTATAAATTTTTACGAAGTTAAAAAAATAGAGAACTTTGGCTACAAATTGGAACATCTTTTTAAAGTGAAATCGTGGATTGTAAATCTTACGAGAAATCTAAGATAGGTTAAATCTTTTAGAAAGACTAGTGCGATAATTGATAAAACAAACCATTGGGAAGATTAGTGCGATAGGTGTGCACATTAGAAGAGAGGTGAGTATTTCTCAAGAGAGTGACGCACTGCCTGTATCAATATAAATACTTGCTAATCGTATTTTAATTCAAACACACTTTCGGGCTCTGACCCATTTCTTTTTCTCTCTCTCTCTTGTATATATATGTATATTTTCAGGTGCCCAGCCAGAGGGGCGTCTTGCTTAGGATCCCTTGAGAAGAACGAGATGTAGCTTAGGTGGGAGTTGCAGGTCACTTGAGTAGACGGCTTCCGTTATTGACTCCACTCCTAGTACTCTCATTTATTGGGCACGTGTCTCCCCTTTTCATCATTTCATTTGTTGTAGGGACATTTATATTTCAGTTATTTCCAGTATTGTTCTATGGGATTTATTTGGGATGGATTTATGATTTTAGTTTCATATGTTGACATTCGATTGACGAATGTATTATGTTATTTAGTTTATTGTGGTGTGATTCTTAATTGTAGAAATGTTGCTATTAAGTAAATAAATCTTTTCTTTAATTAGAATTTGGAAAGTTTGTATGAAAATGTTTTTGACACTTAGCTTAATTATTTAGGGTGATAAATTGGAAAATTTATTTTTATCGACAGTGATGCTGAGAATGAACCAACTGTTTACCTTGATTTAATTTAATAAAGGAGTGATCGCCCGGTATTTAATTAGGCGGGGTGTCACAGGTGGTATTAGAGCATCAGGTTCTTGTGTCTTTAGGATCTGTACGGCTTATTATGCTTTCAGCGTTGCTTTGTTTGTTATAGAGCCCTATGTTTAGGATTGTCGATTCCTTTGGCGAGATTTCGTTCTCCTGCTATAATGTGTATGCATTAGTGAATTCTAATTTCGTTCGGATGTGTGCGTGTGCCGAATGATGACAGATGTCAGAAGAAGACCGTTAAGCGTACATCAGGAGGCCGGGCTCAGTTGAGATTAGGAAATATATTCGAGGATGACGACCGTAGTCGAGGTCACCTCCATTATGGCACAAGAAGCCAAGACTTGAAAGGCGACTAAGGTGCAGCAATGATTTTCAAATTCTGTTATAGTCAAATGAGGTACGGAGGTAAACTTACCCAACGTTTTACAAAAACGTGTAAAGACTATCAACGGGAAATTTTAGAAACGCGAAAATTGTATGTGTCTTTACCAAAGGCGGTAAAGTTTCCAAAGGCTTAAATGTAGAACGGAGTGTGGCAAACCGAAAGTGAAAATTTAGAGAAAAATTTTCTTGGCTTTCGGGACGAAATTATAATGGTTGGAGACAACCACCAATTTTAGAAGTGAAATGCTATGCCTATAGGAGAACCTGAGGTACAGTGTTGACCGTATGTTCCTTCCTTAACTGTTCAGGATGAGAAGAAAATGTGGTTCTGAACTCTTCGAGGGAGGGCATATCAGGGGTCCATTCGTGAATTTGAATCTTAACCGTTAGCCAATTTTGTGTTAGATAATGTAGATATAAGTGGGGGAGACGACTCCAAGTGGAAGACCAACTCGTAATAATAGTTGATAAAACTCGAGGAGGAAATTATGGTGGACGAATGATCCAGAGGTTGACATTGTCATATTATGTCAGAATAGATGATAACGCTTCTTTGTGGAGGAAGTTAAAGGAATCGAATAATTTAGTCGAGAATGAGACTGAATGCAACGGTGGTGGTATATCACCACAGAAGGATGTGGATACACATCAGGAAAACCATTTAAATGCTTCAGACAGTTAAATTCTTACCAAGTGATGGTAAATTCAGTAAGTACTAGTATAGATAGTAAAATGATCTTTATGGCCTAAGAAGGCTATGGAACAACCGGGATGGTTAACAGAAATCGAGTCTACTAATGTCCGAGGAAAGAACAATCCTAACCTGGTTAGTAGGACAGGTGATAGGTGAATTATGTGTTGAGGTATTTTATGCGGAGTGAGATCGCTGACGATAATATGTTCCAAAGTAAGTATAAGGGCAAGAATACGGTGCCTAGTAAAAGGCAACGAGTAAAGTAATATTGTTTGGTTTGTGTAGACGTGTTACGTCCGGAAACCATTTGCACAGTCAAGACGATTGTCAAGGTAGAAGTGTATGTTGTATCCTCAGAGGATGAGGCGTGTTTATGTGACACGAGCGAGTCACCATATTTTGATCATTTCTAGATTAGCATGTGAGACGAGTTTAATGCATATAATTAGAAATGTTACCATTGTATGAATATTTTTCCTTAGTGTAGAGGGATTTTCTTTAGAGCTATCCGCGGAGGATGGGTGAGTATATTAACAGTGTTTTATACTTTATGGAGATTTCTTGTTGTAGTGATGAGATACATGAGTATGATTTTATCTTTGTTAAAATGTTATAAAAATGGGTAGTATGATAGTGGGCATTTATTGAGAGGCTATTGGAGTAGTTGCATTGGTGCAACATGTTTCATGTTTGCTTTGGCGAGGCTTACCTGTAAGGAAGTTGGACTCGCACTTATATTATTTATCCTAGAGACTTCGGAGGAGATAGTGGGCTCGATATATTCGATGCCAATATATGTATAGACTTTGTTAGTATAATTCCGTATGTATTGGGATTTACCGTTGAGCGAAAAGATTTGACTCAGTATTATGTTTAGCACTCCGGGCTTAGTGATAGGAAGAGTGCATTGTTATATTTAACCTTTAGAGATGTGGGAGTTAATCTTTATACCCCTATTATTAGGGATAGAAATTTCGAGAATTCCGATTGTATGTATTCGAGGTTTATGGAATGCTATTACCATCAACCAATACGGTAGTGAAATTGGTGAAACGTTCTTTATTAAGCATAATTACGGGAGAATTGTAACTTTTCTATCAAGAGACGGAATAAAGGGGTACATACCACGGACGGAGGACCTAACGGATTTCGATGACCGACAAAGCTAGGTAGTAGTGTATCGGGTGTGTTCTTTGTTTGGATTTCGCTTTGCGAGACATCCCACACATGAAACTTAGCGTAAGGTTGGAAATAGGGAGACGTTTGGTCACTATTCCATGAGTTTGGTACCCTGGTCGAAATGGGATCAAGTAATTATGTATGTAAGTTGGAAGTTGAATTTTATTTTAATGTTATTCGAGCCGGATCTTTTGGTAGGAAAACATAGAAAGTTATCCCCACAAGTTGAGGGGTGGAACTATGATAAGGAGAATTTAAGAATTCTGATTTCTAGGGTGATTGAGAGTACCCGAATATCATAACCGCGTACAGAACACAAAGTGAATAAAAAGTTGGAATGATTTTTAGCATGGATTATTTGGAAAGAACTTTATACTATACATAAGAGATGACCTATAATTATTTTGATGAATAGAGAGTTAGTGATTTACTTTAGTTATTGTACCTATTTGGGAAAATTGTTGTACTTATCTGAGAAAGGTTGAGAATTATTATTCCTCTTTCATTGTCATGGAATTTGAATGCCCTATTCCTTCTGTTCCGTTGAATTTAGTTAGTTCTACAGATGAGTCACACGCCGTTCGCTCTCCCAGGGCGGTCGGAGTGTTGCAAAAATGTGGGCATCTAATTTAACTACAGTTAAAATGGTCCGAATCGAAGGGACGTGAAAATAGACGTGTGAAATATATGTTTGTGGGAATAGTATGATGAAGTGGAAGTGATAGAGTGGATTAAACGTCACATGAGGGGCGATAATCCATACATAAGTGTGCAATTAGAATAGCACACCCTAACTTGATTGGAAGGCTTTGGAAGCCGTTCAAGAATTGGTATTCCTTGAATAGAGTAGAATTTAATGATTATGAAGAACACCCGGAGCGGAGTTGTTATTAGTCAAGTGTGAGAGCGACTTGCGCATACAAAGAGTAAGGATGTTGTTGTTAAGTAAATAAATCTTTTCTTTAATTAAAATTTGGAAAGTTTGTATGAAAATGTTTTTGACACTTAGCTTAATTATTTAGGGTGATAAATTGGAAAATTTATTTTTATCGACAGTGATGCTGAGAATGAACCAACTGTTTACCTTGATTTAATTTAATAAAGGAGTGATCGCCCGGTATTTAATTAGGCGGGGTGTCACACTTAGCGATACATTCATAAGCCTCCCATATATATTTCTCTTGGCGAGAGAATGGGTTAACCCAAACAGAATGACTTGGGGCTCTCTGAGGTGTGACGGCTATAATAGTGAGGTGGAGTGTGGGAAAAAGGATTTTAGGTGGTGTAAGGTACTTGATGGAGGCATTTAATGTGGATGAGAGTCATCAAAGTTGGTGTGGTGGAAGTATATAGAATAGTGTTCATTCTACCTGTTCGTTAGAGAAGCTGCATGAGCTTAGTCAGACCTATGGAAGGTATGGAAATGGAATAGGTTCCTCCATGCATGGTCTCATGGTGATTTGTAATAATATCTCATTTGAAGAGGGGTTATTATATCTCTAGAGGACAGTTGTGGTAATACTAAGGTCTATCGTGCAAGTCTAAGACTGACAAATGCTGGTGCTGAGGTCTCTGACCTAGGTTCCTAATACGTGATGGAACGGATATGCATTTTGAGATAATAGTGTGGCAACTATGCTATAGGGAGCATACTTTTGGTCTAGCAGAGGTCTGTGCTGGACCTTAGGACCTCTTCTCATGCATGAGTGAAGGCAAAGTGGTTGTAAACCTTTGTAATTCCAACAATAAAATATATCATCAATGAGTAAATGTATAAATACCTTTGAAAACATGGTTACTTGTTCACAACCCAGTCTAACAAAACCACGCTTAAGAATATAAGATATTTTTAACAAGGGTGTAATTAAGGGTGGCAATTTTTGACATGAAAAAAAACATACATGGCCCAACATGAAGTTAGAACAAAATTAACACGATGTAACATGTTTGGGCCAAGATATTTTTATTCGACAACGTGTCGCATTCATGGCATACTTTTGACACGAAATTGCCATGTTTTATGTGAATTACAACACGATTAAGCAACTCGATTTGGCTTGATTTCCACCCCTTTATATTTAATATATTTCATGCAACATAAAATAAAAATTATATTAATATATGAAAATAATAAGATCGTGCCAATTGGCATGAAATTTATTTATAATGCTATTTGTATCGTGTCATGTCGTGTTTTTAATTGGTCATGTTCGTGTTAGGTAAAAACAAGACATCATGTAGTGTTGGGTAAAATGAAGTCGTCTTGTGGGGGCCAGACCTAAACAGGACCCTTTAGTCTGAATTTCCACCCCTGAGTGTAATCATATACTATATATAATAACATTTAGTTTGCAAAATCCCTTCTAGTTATATGAACATTTCAGCATGAGAAATAATATGGGTTGATTAGAATAAGGATTGGAGTGGGAAGATCGAGCCCACAGTCGATATTGGTGGATACTAGTACCTGTGAATTATGCAAGTTATTGTGAGCGACAATAACTGTCTGCTAGTACAAGTAGAAACATCATATCAAAACATAAGGGGTCAACTTCGTGTCATGTATCATTATCTTATGTAAGATGTGTTTTCTTTTATTTGTGAAACCTATAAACAATTATTAGTACTATTGGACTTGGTTTGGCTGGGGTGCGATATTGTTTTTCCGACGATCCACTAAAAAAATCATGAATTCATTGTGGTTGCATGCTTTTAATTTTTCCACATTACATATTTATCATCCCCATGTAAATTGGACTTAAATATTATAATTTGGAAAAAATTAAAATTTGGTCAACTATCAAAAGGATATGTTTAGAGGATGATCTTTAAATAATTTTAAATTAAAATTGATTAACGTGATGTAAACCACCTAATACGTGCTTTTTGAAACTAGTATTAGAACGGGATTTGATTATTAATCCCGAGGATACGTCTATGGAGGGTCATCTTATCATGCGTCTACCTGTGATTAATGGTTGAAAATAAACATATTGGAAGGCGCATATGATTTTTTTTGAAATCCCAAGACGAGCGGGTTTCGTTATAAATAGAGAAGGGATGGAAACATCCCATAATAAAGTAATGTGACATTATTATCCCTAAGACTTTAGAGACTTGAACTGAGGATGAACATAAGTTATGTAGTTTTAACTCTACGGGTTTGAATGTTTTATTTTTGGGAGGACTTTCGTTGAGTTATGAAGTGAACTACATCTAAAGAGGTTCGGGATATAATCCAAATCACCAACGAGGATAATAATACCATTTGTGTCTCAAAGCTCCAACTTCTTTCACCTGATTTCAAATGTTGTTGATGCAAGAATGATACTTTTGATGAGTTTTATGCATAACTATCACATATCGTGAACTTTCATTTCAATTTGGGTTACAAATTCTAGACTCCATGGGTTTTAGGAAGATTATGAGGTTTATACTACATAGGTTCGTCCAGCGTGCCACTACCTTAAATGTGTTAGTTAACATTGATAAGATGAGGATTAAAGATGACATTCGATATTTACAAACTTTTCATATAAATAATTTCCCACCATCTAAGAAAGAAAAGGGCATCGCACTGAAGGAAAAAAGAGTGCTCCATCTATCTTAAATGACAACCCTGATGAGGATGAGGTTGAGCTTGACCTATGAACAAGACAATTTGAAAACTTTCTAAAGTATAATCCTCAAATTTTTTTATCAAATAAGGATAAATTTGAGAGCACAAAATTCAATAATGTAGAAACATCATATGGTAGATATGGTTGTAAGTCCCAAGGTGATGAAAAGTATTTATAAGACTCTAGGAAGTGATTTAAATGCAAGGTTTTAGGCATGTGGAACATGAGTGTCCTTGTAGTCTAAGGATGAAGGGAAACTAGAAGAATGAAATGAATTCCATCTTTATCCATATTGACTTAAATTGTGGTGGTAGTGAGTTTCCAATCAAACACAACCTTATCCTATTCATCTTTGTTGAGGATACACATAGTCCTCCCACCTACCTTTTTGAAAATAAGGTTAGGGACCATGGTGTTAGGTTTGTATCCAAAATTGACTTAGAGGATAAGGAGGAAGCTGTGTTAATTAGGGATAAGACAGCTCTAGAAAAAATATGAATAACTTTATGACTTATCCCTTAATATGAATAAGAGTAGCTCTAGAAAAAATATGGTTAGCTTTACTACAAATGTTAAAAAGTTTAAGAGTGATATAAGTTCCATTAAGAAGGATGAGGAACTTTTGGTCATGTTAATTTCTTGTGAAGCTACTCTCATTGATAGGTGGGAAGAGGTGGAGAAAAAGGTTGATATCTTACATGAAAAGGTCGCCACCTTAAATAGGTCACTTGTTGAATCATCTGATGTAACTGAGGTGCTAAAGACACAACACAAAAGACTCAAGGAAGTTCTTGGAGAGTCTAATAGGGTGGAGTTTTTCCTTGAAGTGCATTGTAAGAAGTTAGCGAAGATGATCCTGACACGATTCCAAACATCAAAGGATAAAATGGATTTAGGCTATAATGGGACACATGGTTTGAAGTCAAAGAAATAGATCACATTTATAAAAAGGATAACCAAGGCACCTACTAACCCCCTCTATGTCACACCCTGCCTTTTGGTATGAATGAAGAAGAAGTACAAGAAAATCAATGAATTAAAGTTAAGGATGAATAAGATAACTTTATTAATTATTAAGTCATTTTACAGAGGGTTGTACCATCTCAGGGGTGAGTTACAATTTTTAGTACAAACTATAATATAGAAAATTGAAAAGTGCCACTCCTTGCTCCCATCTAGCTTATTCTCTGCCCACACAGTCACATACGGGAACAGTTGACCGGTATATGCCTCTAGTAGGGAAGAGATATTATCCCCTTTCACTAAGAATCATATAAATAAAATTAAGTATTGTTGATATAATAATTCCATACTTACCAGTTCACTAAGGGCATAGAAATACTTAAGCCATACGGAAAACCAAAATAATAATAATAATAATAATAATAATAATTAACCCAAAACTTTTGAGAAAAAGTAACTAGCTAGGTACAATATTAAAGTGGAACTCACAAGTATGTAGTAATAAATCTAGGCTCTCAATTATTTGAGACCTTTAGGCCAAGTGAAAAGTTTCGTGGGATAACACGTCAGTCCACTACCTAGTTCATACTGATGCTTATAATATAGTGGCAAAAAGTGCAGGGGAAAACTGAATCAATAAGGAATATGACACTAGTTATTACCTGAGAAGGGTTAAAATTAATCCATAGTCAAATTCAAATTCTGATGATAAATTCAAATACCGATGATATGTAATAAAATGTGTAGTATGGCAATATTATAACATGCACATACTAAGAATAAAAAGGAGCTATAAAATAGTGATATCAATAGAAGTATGCCAAATACGCAAAGTTTACTATTAAAAAGGTAGGAAACCTACTTGCTCGATATATCGACCGATTTTATATAGCACAAAGGAATATCGGGAGGGGCTGGTATTGGAATTTTTGCATACAATGTTTGGGTATGTAAGTATTTGGGATAAGGACAGTGAGTTTGTACTAAAATTGTATCTTTTAAATTTTGGGGGTTTAATTGGACTTTAAAATACTGGACTTGAGGTCTTTTTTGAATTTGGGTGCAAGAGTCTTTTGTCTTAAAATAATTTGAAGTATTAATAGACAAAATTTGAGGATCAAATTCATAAGTTAAAAAAGTCAGGACACATCAATTTGCAATTTTGAAAAAGTATTCTTAAGTTCAAACCTCATTTTTCATAACTCAGACTAGGTTAATTCAAACATGGCCTTACCTTACACAATTTTAACCAGAGAAAATAAAATAAAAATATTGGAAAAAAATCCATAATTTTCTTATTGGCTATACGCCCTCATGCGCTAGGTCAATGTTTCTGATCAAAAAGTTCATCTTCTTCCCCTCGACAATTGACTTTAGAGTTTTTGATTTTTGACCTTGAATAGTTCCTTCATTTCTAAACCATTTGAGATGATTTCTAAAGAAACTCAACCAATTTTTCACAAGGATTCCGAATATTTAAGTTTCATGGAGTGAGATGTAGTATATCTCAAGTCCTAAAACTGTGTGTTTTTCAAAAAATTTGAGTTAACATTGGTCGATTCTAAGGATATGGAAAGGATTCTTATAAACATGGTTTGTTTGCTCATATGTATATGAGTAGTTTGGTTTTAATTTCAAAGGTTGAGATGGATTATACATAGAGAATTTCAAATTTTTAGTTTTCTTGTTCAAAGCACACTTTCAATCAATTGGAGCTCAATGGTTCATGGTTTTTTGTCATTACACATGAGTTCCTTAGTTTGTAATGAAGTTATACATAGCTTTAAATAGAAGTTTGGATATTTATATCAAAACTCACCATTGAAGCTCATGCTTTAATGGTGTAATTTCACTTTTTATATTCTACGTTGTTCTGCACAAAAAAGCTTACATATTATGATTGTTCAAAGTATACTAACTACACAGAAAGTAATTTGAATTGAAAGAATTGAAAATAAATTATAAAATTATTGTGTAACTAGTTTGAGTGAAATTTTGAGTTTTTGAACTGAAGTTTGAGGTGTGTTTTAACTATTGCGAGGGTGGGCTGTTTATATTTCATACTTAGGGGATTCGATTCTTGGAATGGGGTGGTGGATTTGGGCTATTTATATGAAGTTTTCAATGTTGGTAAATGGAACTCACATGTGTGCATGGTGTCCACATGTGCTTTTTAACTTCTTGTGTTGATGTGGTGGACTAGGTGGAGAGGGGGTTTACTGAAATTAATAGAAATTTGATTTGGTCCTTGGTTGGTCTTGTAATTGCATGTATAGCCTTAAAAGTACACTCTTCATAAAGTATAGGGGTACTTTTGTAATTTTAAAAAATTTTAATGGATGAAAAAATGATTTTATGTTAGTTGAAGTCTAAAGGCTTAATTTGAAATAAAGTTGAGGTTTAGTAGTGAAATATCAGTCAATTTATGTTACTTTGAAGTCTTTAAGGGGCTATTTTGTAATTATTGAAACTTCAGGGGTCTATATCAATTTAGTAAAGTTGTAGGGAATTAAATGATGATGCTGGAAATAGCACCACCAGATAAGGTGTTGATAAGCTCCAACAAGTGACAACAATGGCTACACAGGGGAGTATATGTATATATATATATGTAGAAGGAGGTGAGGAGAAGAGGATGAACAGTTGAATATAAGTGGTTCAGCCAATCTGGCCAACGTCTAGTGTGAGTGTGTGTGAGTAATATCACTAAATGAAGTCACTAATGGCCACGGATACAATCTCTCAAGCTTTCTCTCTATACTGTATAGATGATAGAGTTTCATCTAGGGTTGCAATTCTGGATACTTTTACAAGGTAGAGGATGACCTCTATATATAGTTCTTAGGGGGTGTAATGTACCCCCTAAGCATGCAATTAGCATGTGCATGAAGATCCAACCAGTGCCAGGATGACACCTGACTGATCTTAAATAAATAATGATGATCTCAATATTCCCTCACGTGGTGGGAATGATTCACTTACAATAAATTTGTCCAGATGTTCCAAGCTATACATGTACTTGTAAATTCTCGGTTGTCTTCGATTGGTGCGAACCTTGGCCGGGATGAGTATGAGGTTAATGAAGTACGAATGTTCCTTTACCCGAGGTTAATATTCATGTGGACCTCGTCCAGGTTGGCTGGCCGAGGTAGATATAACGTCGGCCTGGGCCAACCCATGTCATGATGATGGATCTTATAAGTCTTTGCTGACTGGATGATAAAATATAACGTTGGCTAGCGTCGATGTTGTTGATGGATGCTTGAACCTAGGTACAAGCCTTGCCAAACTCAACTATTACCCATTCGAGGTTGATGTATGAGGTTGATGCAACGTCATCCCGGGCCGACCTTCTGATGACGACCTAGTTGATAAGATTTTGAGGCTTCTGGAAACCTCGAATGTGAGACTATCTGAGGTTGGTTGCTTTTAAAAGAGGGTACACTTTGGGCATATCATTAAATATAGTTTCTTTCTTCTTTAGAGGTGTTTTGAATTTTAATACTTTATAAGGGTTAAAGACATTACCATTGGTATTTAGGGTCTGTTTTGAAAATTTTGGTTATTATAGTCTACATACCTCAAATAATTCGACCTCGAATTTACCTCGAAATTAGTTGAGGTATTGATCCTTCATCGATTTTTCTGGTTCCATGTAGCTTCGTGCTGATTTTGATTTTCCCAAAGTACTTTAACTGAGGGAATTTCCTTATTTCTGAAGTACTTACTTGGCAATCCAGAATTTGAATAGGGCATAATTCAAATTCATACTTTGGTTTGATATAAATTTATTTCCACGTAATGGTATGATATGGATCAGAAATATATTTGCGTAATTATGACACATGAAATACATCGTGAATATATGATAATCAGGGTACGGAGCCAATTCATTGAAAAGAAGTGAAAGGTCATGTATGGGGGAGTCCCTCCCCCCCCCCCCCCCCCCCCCAACACACACACAAAGAGTGATTAACTTAGTCAAACAAATTGAACAACTCATGAAGAAGGACAAGGAAGGCCCCCCGAGCAAGTTACCTCGAAGAGGCTCAACATAAATGGTTCAAAGGACCCACCTCGAAGATTCTCTAACGGACCTGGTTCGAAGGATCCAACTTATTAATCAAAGTCACTTGGATGACGATAGATTGTACTAAGAAATATAATGATCTATATCACGTACTTCATCTTATAAATATATATTGAGTGAGTTTGTTCGGTACCCACAAGGAACCATGCGTGTCAGGGCATGGGAGATCTAACATGATCTATCGAGCAAACTCCTCTTGGTCACGTGTCAAGGACATGGTTTGGAGGATTGATAGTAAGGCAATGTCGGGAGTAAAATTACCAACCCTCCTGGCACACTTAGAGAAAACTTCACTTAGTACATATGGTTGCTCGAGGCACCTACAGCCGAGCTACCTTATTTCTTACTTATTTGAGGGAACCTCCTAGAGGTACCTCAATCTTGCATCCTTGTTCTTAAGATAGTTCTTAACCAATAAACAGAAGACTAAACACTTGATCAACTTTCCATCTGAACAACCTTAAAGCATATGCCATCCTTCCTGACTGATGGGACCGTGCACCTAACAGAGTCACTGTTTACCCACTTTCTGATGTCATAACATCTCACATTTTGGGACTTGAAGTCATGACACTCAAGTGAGATTATCAAGTTCACCAAACTTGACCCTTTAGTTGTCCTAATACAAACCCCAAGCTACAATGTCATGTCCCTCATTAATGCCCATCATACTTCTGTGACACCCCGACTAATTAAATACCAGGTAGCTACTCCTTTATTAAATTAATTCAAAATGCCAAGTTGGTCCAGTTAATAGCATTACTGTCGAAAACATTTTTAAGATTACTAACCACCTAGTATTTAAAAAGTAAGTTCCAAATTTTAATTTAAGTCTAATTAACATGCAACAAGTGTAATAAAGAATAATAACACCATTTACCATAATGAAGTAAATAGAATAACCATCACGCAATGTAAGTAAAGTCTGGAGGAAAAACTCCTCACTACAAAACCACAACTGAAATAACTAAACTGGATACTGAAACAAATACATGCCAAAGTCTGAAAAATTGAAATAGAAAGATGTCTCTAATAGAAATGGGCAACATGCCCTACAACTGATAGATAATGAATCTGGAATCCAAGTGATAGAAGTGTCTACAAGAAAATCCCTGTAGCTTCCACAAACAGCTACAGCTCGTCACCTGAATGAGTATCCTATCCATGGTGTCCTTGTGGCTGGGCACCTAAAATGGTTTTACAAGAAAGTAGATTTGAAAGCAAACGGGTCAGAGCCCGAATGTGGAGTTATATTTTAAAAACCTGCAAGTGCTTTAAAAACATTTAAAACATTAAATGCAAAGTACATGTTAGGACGTGCACTCACATGATATTCTCACCTCTCGCCTAACTGTGCACTCCTAACGTAAGTACCCATCTATAACGACACAAACCACCAGCTAAGTGACATCATATCTAGCTAGACTGCCATAGGTCCTACCCTTATTACTCGGTTCTATTAACATTAAACCGCTCGTAATTAAATATGGGTTTAACGTAAACTCAGATGCTCAAAATGCAATATATTACACTATCAGCTAACCCGTTATGTTTCTCGAAACAATACCGTAGTTATATTCACAACATTAGCATGAAGGTTCCCATTAATTAAGTGTATATTATTCACATCATAAATATACAATACAAGCACCCCGAGAACTAAGCTGCGGTGCACACATACTCTGCTATCCATCCCGGTACATCACGTACATAAGGATTACATATTCCGAATCTCTCAGGAATAGTTCACAGATAACAACATCACAAATAATGGAGGCGAACACAGCCACATCACATGGGTCACGCACATACCTGCGCTCCCACGATCAGTGAACTTATTAATATCCCAATAAGTCTTTCTATGACCTATGTTCATCAAGGTAACCAGTCTAAATCCGGGAAACACAAGGATTAGAGGGCCCTAAGCGAACGCAAACCTCCCGTGATAGCAAGTATGGTAGGTATGTCATACACACAATTCATATACCAATACTAAGTTAACACACGTCATAGTAATCCCGTAGTTTAATTGTAGTACTATTCTCATTCTAGTACCAATATATAATTTACCCACTTTATACGATTCCGATTGATAATCATACGCGCTATAATCTATTCTCACGTCGTAGTAGACACTCACGTCTCAACCCAAATGGTTCATTGATTTAAATCACTCGTATATAATTTACTCCTCGTAATAACCCAAAAGTCCCAAATCTATCCATACATCATCAAAGGAAGGTTATCTATATCCTCGAACAAGTTTACGGGACTCCAAAAATCGAAACAGGCCAAAAAGGCCTAAACTGTCAACTCGTTAGAAGTCTCGTTCGAACGAGGCTGTTCGAACGAGATCAAACTGTCAGCTCGTTAGAAGTCTCGTTCGAACGAGGCTGTTCGAACGAGATCCAGTTCGTTCGAACGAACTGTACCTTCTAACGAGATGTCGTTCGAATGAAGTTATCGAATGAGGAATGAGGTTCCCTTTCGTTAGAAGCGACTGGTCAATTCGTTAGAAGCTCGTTCGAACGAGTTCGTTCGAACGACCTGGGGAGGGGATTCTAACGACCTACCAGTTTCGTCCCAGATTTGCCTAAATCTCGTTTTTCACCATTTTTAAAACCTCAAGTCTCAACCAAAATTCGTCCAATCAATGTTTTAAGGTCCCCAATCATCCTAAAACATACTAGGGTCATATTCTAACACCTTTTAAGGAATTAATACATCTTAAACATCATTAGATCACAAGATTCTATACTTTTCCCCAATTATTTTCAAGAACACAAACCCTAACATTTTAAATCATGAACTAACCCAATAAAATCCGTTTTAATTTCTTCCAATCACAAATATCATGAGAATAATCCTCTACCTATCATTCTACATGTAATTCTCCTCAAGATTTTCAAGTTCTAAGTTCCAAACTACATGGGTTTTCATATTTCACCAAGAACAAACATAAAATTTGAATTATCTAACATGGAAAGAACATTCTCTGAAATTAAATGGGATTAAGTCACTTGCCTCGAGTTTATCTCTGATTTAGATGATGGTTTGATGGAGCTTTTCTGCAGAATTTCCTTTCACTCTCTTTCCCCAAGCTTCTTCTCCAAAGGTGGCTATGGTGGCTAGGGTTTGCTTTTGGGAAGGTATTAGAAAACCTAATTATAATAACCTACGTAGCTTGTTGGGTTAATATGGGTTGGTTAGTGGCTTAGTGGGTCAATTCCCAATCAGATTAAAACTCCCAATTTTCGTCACTTTTAATTCTCCAAAAATACAAAATTACTAAAATGCCCTTTATGTTACCGGTATGGCCTAAAAATACCCCGGGACCCAAACTAAACCCCCGGCTAGTGTTTTCTGACTATCTCGACCCTTACGGACGCGTTGGCGCACTCAAAATGACCATACGGTTTATAGAATTTAAATTCACTTTTATAATTAAAATAATACACCATGACGCGGCGGTCACACGCATCTCAACAAAATTCCTAAAATGCCGTATATAAATCTCACGACAAATTTTTCATAATTCAATATTCATATAAAACATGTATGCACATAATCAAATACCAACTCGCATCTTGTTAGTAATTTTAACCCGGATTAATTTCCAATTAATACGCATTTAATTAATTAATCCCAAAAATAAATATAGCCAAAAGTACGGGGTATTACATACTTCCCCCCTAATAACTGAATTTCGTCCCGAAATTCGAAACTAGAAAGTACCTGTTAAAAACAACTCTGGATAACGTTCGCACATCTCATCCTCACTCTCCCATGTGGACTCCTCCACATTGTGATGTCGCCACTGAACACGCACTAACGGGACTATCTTTAACCGCAGCTTCCTCTCGCTTTGGTCCAAAATAGCAATCGGCCCCTCCTCGTAGGAGCTATCCGGCTGGAGATCGATGTCCTCCACATCAATGTGAGAATGAGCCAAATTATCTCTAAGGTATTTCCTCAGCGAGGAAATATGGAACACATCATGAATCCGATGCAAATGCTCCGGTAACCCAAGTCTATATGCAACCGGTCCGATCCGCTCAATAATAGGAAATGGCCCCACATACCTTGGTGACAACTTCCCCTTCTTCCCGAAATGCATAATCCCCTTCATAGGAGATACCTTGAGCAAAACCTGGTCCCCTACTTGGAACTCCCTGAAAAATCTCTTCGCATCAGCATAACTCTTTTGCCTGTCTTGAGCTACCCGAATGCGACTCCGAATCAACTCAATCCTTGCCGAAGTATCCTGAATCACTTCCGGCTCAAGTAGTTTGTTGTCCCCCACCTGTAACCAACATGCTGGGGAACGACAAGGCCTACCGTACAATGCCTCAAACGGAGCCATGACAATAGTAAATTGATAGGAGTTGTTGTAAGCAAACTCCACCAGTGGAAGATACTGCTCCCATCCACCCCCGAAGTCAATAATGCACATGCATAGCATGTCCTCCAACATCTGATTTGTGCGCTCAGTCTGTGGATGATAAGTCGTACTCAACCGCAATTCCGTGCCCATGGCCTCCTGGAAACTCTCCCAAAACCTCGAAACAAATATCTTGTCTCTGTCAGACACGATATTTAGGGGCACACCGTGAAGTCTCACAATCTCTGAAATGAAGAGCTGGGCATACTGTCTCGTAGTGTAGTTAGTCCTTACGGGTAAAAAGTGAGCGACCTTGGACAACCTATCCATAATTACCCAAATGGAGTCGTGACCCCTCTGCGACGTAGGCAACCCCGTGATAAAGTCCATGGATATGCTCTCCCACATCCACACCGGGACCTCCAATGGCTGTAGCAATCCTGCCGGTCTCTGATGATCCACTTTTACAAGCTGACAAGTGGCGCATTTCGAAACAAACTCAGCGATATCTCTCTTCATACCGCTCCACCAATACTGGCGTCTCATGTCTTGGTACATTTTGTCCCCTCCGGGATGTACCGCGAACCATGAGCCGTGCGACTCTGTCATCACATCGTGTCACAATTCATCCCCTTCCGGAACTACCAATCTCCCATTGAAGCGTAATCCCCCGTCTGAGCTAACGGTATAGGACTCGGCTCCCTCTGCTAGTAATCGAACTATCTGCTCCTGACAGAACGAGTCATTAGCATGTGCCCGTACTACCTTCGTGACAATCTGCGGTGTAACGGTCATCACAGACATGAAAGATCGGGCCACTGCATCCTGGTGTCCCAATTCCTTCCACTTAGCCTTCCACACCTCTGCCACCTCATCTTCTGGCCTACGGCTCAACGCGTCTGCTACCACGTTAGCCTTTCCCGGGTGATACTGGATGTCAAACTGGTAGTCCTTCACAAACTCAAACCACCTACGCTGCCGCATGTTCAATTCCTTCTGCGTGAACAGATACTATAGGGACTTGTGGTCCGTGAACAGCTGGAACTTCTCCCCTAAAAGATAGTGCCTCCAAATCCGTAGGGCAAATACCACTGCAGCCAACTCCAAATCATGCGTGGGGTAATTCTTCTCATGATGCTTAAGATTACGGGAAGCATAAGCTATGGCCTGTCTCTCCTGCTGCAATACACCTCCCAGTCCTTGCAAAGACGCATCGGTGTAAACCAAATACTCAACTCCCGGTCTCGGCAATGCTAACACAGGTGCTGAGGTCAATTTGTTCTTCAATTCATCGAATGCCAACTGAGAGGCATCACTCCAGATGTATGGCACACCCTTACGAGTTAGATGTGTCAAAGGACCTGCTATCTCCGAGAAACCCCGAATAAACCTCCTGTAGTATCCTGCTAGACCCAAGAAACTACGAATCACCGTTGGTGTCGTGGGCTGTCCCCACTCCCTCACCGCTGATACTTTCCCCGGATCAACAAATATTCCCTGGTTGGAAATAATGTGTCCCAAAAACTGGACATCCTTGAGCCAAAAACCGCACTTCTCATATTTTGCATACAACTGGTTATGACGAAGTGTCTGCAAAACCTGCCTCAAATGCTCGGCGTGCTCCTCCTCTGTCTGGGAGTAAACCAGAATATCATCAATGAAGACAATGACAAACTGGTCTAGGAAATCCCTGAACACTCTGTTCATCAAGTCCATAAACACTACTGGAGCGTTGGTCAAACCGAAAGGCATAACCCGAAACTCGTAAGAACCATATCTCGAAAAGAACGCGGTCTTCGACACATCCTCCTCCCGGATACGTAACTGATGGTATCCCGATCTCAAATCAATCTTCGAGAAGAAAGAAGCTCCTCTCAACTGGTTGAATAAGTCATCGATTCGAGGCAACGGATACTTATTCCGTATCGTGACCTTATTCAACTCTCGATAGTCCACACACAATCTCAGTGAACCGTCCCTCTTCTTCACAAACAAAACTGGAGCGCCCCAAGGTGAGGTACTCCTGCGGATAAAGCCCTGACCTAACAGCTTCTCTATCTGATGTCGTATCTCTCGCATCTCTGCCAGAGCCATACGGTACGGTGCGCGTGCTATAGGTCTCATACCCGGTAGCAAATCTATAACAAAGTCTATCTCTCGACTGGGGGGTAAGCCTAGTATCTCCTGAAACACATCCGAATACTCCCTGACTACTGGGATAGAATCTAAAGGAATCACTACCTCCTTAGAGGTATCCTCCTCAATATAATAAAGATGAGCGGTCGATCCTCCCTTTGGGCGAGGCATCGCCACTACAAACATCTCTTGCCCCGGAATGGCAAAAACAATGCTTTCGCTGAAGCAATCAATCATGGCCCTATAAGCTACGAGCCAATCCATACCGATAATCACATCGTGAACATGCATATCTAATACCAACATGTCTGCAGGTAATACCAAACCACCAATCTCTACCCCCACTCCCCGGTATATAAAGAAAATAAGTGACCCACTCCCCAATGGTGAGTCGACACACGTCACTGTGCTCTCTGCCATAGCTAACAATCCTAAAACTTTCGTGAAGTGTGTAGCTATAAAACAATGTGTAGCCCCCGTATCAAACAATACCCGACCCATAGTGCCATGGATAGGAAACGTACCCTCAATCACGGTCGGTGCCTATGGAACTGCAGCCTGGTGGACGTTGTAGACACGTCCATACTGTAGCTGCCCCTGCTGAACTGGGACTGCTGGAATGGGTGGCAATGCTGCCATCTGTGGCGGTGCGGGGAGAGCGGCGGGAAACATAGGCCTCTGTGGCTCCTGGCGAGCACCCTGCTGCTGCTGCTGTGGGGCCCTGCCCCTATCAGGACAATCCTGTTGCTTATGGCCAGTCTTGCCACAAATAAAACACTTCCCTGGGAAGTTCCCTCCTCTCTGCCCCTGTTGTCCCCGGCCCTGGTGGCCGTTACCGTTCCTCCCTTGGCCCTGCTGGCCCTAGTGAAACTGCTGCCCATTCTGTCCCTGTTGGCCCTGATGGCCGTTTGGACCCTGATGGCCCTGAAGGAAACCTCCCTGTCCCTGTCTGTAGTTCCCTGATCGGAACCTCTTCTGATCCCCCTGCTGCGAACCCTGCTCACCTTGTCTCTGCCCCTGAACAGATTGTGCCCCACCGGCACCATGTCCTCCAGTCCTGCCCTGATGGCTAGACTCTCCCGACCTCTTGCCCTCAGCCATATGAAAGCGATGGTCCTGGCAGTGTAACAAATCAGCGTTAACCACATCAGAATACGTGGCCAACGAAAGGTTCCCCAACAGATGCTGACGGATCCTCCATGTCAACCCATCCGTGAACTTCTCAATCTACTTATTCTTTGTTGGTATCTCATCTGGAACGATATTCAACAGATTCGTGAACTCGGCCTCATACGCAGCCACAATTTTACCCTCCTGCCTCAGACTCATCAATTTCCTCCTCATTTCCGTGTGAACAACCGACGGAAAGTACTTGCGGTCAAACCGCACCCAGAAGTCCTGAATAGTGAGAGTATCCCTCTCCTCCATGGTGGTAATAGACTCCCACTACTGTAGCGCAGATCCAACTAGCTTGAAAGTAGCTAGTACCTGCTTCTGGACGTCCGTTCACTCATACATCCTTAAGTGCCTCTACATATCCTTCCTCCACTGGCTCGAGACTACCACATCTGAGCTACCCTCAAACTCTGGCAGATGCGCTTTCTGAAAAGCGTCACGTACACGTTCCCAAGCAGACGGGAATGCATTTTCCTGAACTGGAGCGGCAACCGGAGCCTGAGGTGGTGCCTTCTGAACAACGATAATTGCGACATTTACCGCTTGGGCTACTATAGCTGCAACCTCAGCGGCGTTCATCATGCCCTGAACTGGAGCGGGCTGGGGTTTGGGCGTTGCATCCCTGGGAACTCGTCGTGCGCGTCGTGGAGGCATCTAAAATAAGAACAAAGTTTATAAGTTCGCTGTTTATAAACTTAAGATAGTAGAAGAACGAAGCATACACAAAAAGAGTACAACAGTCCTAAAATATAGGGCTCTATATCAAAGAAAATTAGCGGAAACATAATAAGCCGTCAGATCCTAAAGGACACTAGAACCTGATGCTCTGATACCACCTATGACACCCCGACTAATTAAATACCGGGTAGCTACTCCTTTATTAAATTAATTCAAAATGCCAAGTTGGTCCAGTTAATAGCATCACTGTCGAAAACATTTTTAAGATTACTAACCACCTAGTATTTAAAAAGTAAGTGCCAAATTTTAATTTAAGTCTCATTAACATGCAACAAGTGTAATAAAGAATAATAACACCATTCACCACAATGAAGTAAATAGAATAACCATCACGCAATGTAAGTAAAGTCTGGAGGAAAAACTCCTCACTACAAAACCACAACTGAGATAACTAAACTGGTTACTGAAACAAATACATGCCAAAGTCTGAAAAACTGAAATAGAAAGATGTCTCTAATAGAAATGGGCAACATGCCCTATAACTGATAGATAATGAATCGGGAATCCAAGTGATAGAAGCGTCTACAAGCAAATCCCTGTAGCTTCCACAAACAGCTACAGCTCGTCACTTGAATGAGTATCCCATGCATGGTGTCCTTGTGGCTGGGCACCTAAAATGGTTTTACAAGAAAAGTAGATTTGAAAACAAACGGGTCAGAGCCCGAATGTGGAGTTATATTTTAAAAACCTGCAAGTGCTTTAAAAACATTTAAAACATTAACTGCAAAGTACATGTTAGGACGTGCACTCACATGATATTCTCACCTCTCGTCTAATTGTGCACTCGTAACGTAAGTACCCATCTATAACGACACAAACCACCAGCTAAGTGACATCATATCTAGCTAGACTGCCATAGGTCCTACCCTTATTACTCGGTTCTATTAACATTAAAACGCTCGTAATTAAATATGGGTTTAACGTAAACTCAGATGCTCAAAATACAATATATTACACTATTAGCTAACTCGTTATGTTTCTCGAAACAATACTGTAGTTATATTCACAACATTAACATGAAGGTTCCCATTAATTAAGTGTATATTATTCACATCATAAATATACAATACAAGCACCCCGAGAACTAAGATGCGGTGCACACATACTCTGCTATCCATCCCGGTACATCACGTACATAAGGATTACATATTCCGAATCTCTCAGGAATAGTTCACAGATAACAACATCACAAATAATGGAGGCGAACACAGTCACATCACATGGGTCACGCACATACCTGCGCTCCCACGATCAGCGGACTTATTAATATCCCAATAAGTCTTTCTATGACCTATGTTCATCAAGGTAACCAGTCTAAATCCGGGAAACACAAGGATTAGAGGGCCCTAAGCGAACGCAAACCTCCCGTGATAGCAAGTATGGTAGGTATGTCATACACACAATTCATATACCAATACTAAGTTAACACACGTCTTAGTAATCCTGTAGTTTAATTGTAGTACTATTCTCATTCTAGTACCAATATATAATTTACCCACTTTATACGATTCCGATTTATAATCATACGCGCTATAATCTATTCTCACGTCGTAGCAGACACTCACGTCTCAACCCAAACGGTTCATTGATTTAAATCACTCGTATATAATTTACTCCTCGTAATAACCCAAAAGTCCCAAATCTATCCATACATCATCAAAGGAAGGTTATCTATATCCTCGAACAAGTTTACGGGACTCCAAAAATCGAAACAGGCCAAAAAGGCCTAAACTGTCAACTCGTTAGAAGTCTCGTTCGAACGAGGCTGTTCGAACGAGATCAAACTGTCAGCTCGTTAGAAGTCTCGTTCGAACGAGGTTGCTCGAACGAGATCCAGTTCGTTCGAACGAACTGTACCTTCTAACGAGATGTCGTTCGAATGAAGTTATCGAATGAGGAATGAGGTTCCCTTTCGTTAGAAGCGACTGGTCAATTCGTTAGAAGCTCGTTCGAACGAGTTCGTTCGAACGACCTGGGGAGGGGATTCTAACGACCTACCAGTTTCGTCCCAGATTTGCCTAAATCTCGATTTTCACCATTTTTAAAACCTCAAGTCTCAACCAAAATTCGTCCAATCAATGTTTTAAGGTCCCCAATCATCCTAAAACATACTAGGGTCATATTCTAACACCTTTTAAGGAATTAATACATCTTAAACATCATTAGATCACAAGATTCTACACTTTTCCCCAATTATTTTCAAGAACACAAACCCTAACATTTTAAATCATGAACTAACCCAATAAAATCCGTTTTAATTTCTTCCAATCACAAATATCATGAGAATAATCCTCTACCTATCATTCTACATGCAATTCTCCTCAAGATTTTCAAGTTCTAAGTTCCAAACTACATGGGTTTTCATATTTCACCAAGAACAAACATAAAATTTGAATTATCTAACATGGAAAGAACATTCTCTGAAATTAAATGGGATTAAGTCACTTGCCTCGAGTTTATCTCTGATTTAGATGATGGTTTGATGGAGCTTTTCTGCAGAATTTCCTTTCACTCTCTTTCCCCAAGCTTCTTCTCCAAAGGTGGCTATGGTGGCTAGGGTTTGCTTTTGGGAAGGTATTAGAAAACCTAATTCTAATAACCTACGTAGCTTGTTGGGTTAATATGGGTTGGTTAGTGGCTTAGTGGGTCAATTCCCAATCAGATTAAAACTCCCAATTTTCGTCACTTTTAATTCTCCAAAAATACAAAATTACTAAAATGCCCTTTATGTTACCGGTATGGCCTAAAAATACCCCGGGACCCAAACTAAACCCCTGGCTAGTGTTTTCTGACTATCTCGACCCTTCCGGACGCGTTGGCGCACTCAAAACTACCATACAGTTTATAGAATTTAAATTAACTTTTATAATTAAAATAATACACCATGACGCGGCGGTCACACGCGTCTCAACAAAATTCCTAAAATGCCGTATATCAATCTCACGACAAATTTTTCATAATTCAATATTCATATAAAACATGTATGCACATAATCAAATACCAACTCGCATCTCGTTAGTATTTTTAACCTGGATTAATTTCCAATTAATACGCATTTAATTAATTAATCCCAAAAATAAATATAGCCAAAAGTACGGGGTATTACAACTTCCAGCCAATGAAACAGTTTCCTGCCAAATTATAAGAAACCATGTATTTAATGCAATATCTTATTCATTAATGGGGGTACTTATGCATTTAAGACGATCGATCACATAAAACGCTAGAAAGTTCACTGGAGTAACTGGCCCTTCACATGAATACATCATACATACAATTTAAGATGGAGGGCATTCTGAATCTAGAATTACTGCCTAACTTCCCACATACACAAGAGATATTATGAAAACATAACTTCCCATATCTGTTAGATACCCATATTATTGAGCACTAATTGAGTTTTGAGGTTCCTACCTTGCCTTTACTGAGCCTATAGTGTTTGCTCTTTCTCCCTCCGACCATGCTACCGGCTAGTCCCATCTATTTATTGTGCATGTAGTGTATTTATTGTGCTAACATATCATTTAATACAAGTCTGAATGTTGAATCCTTTAATCGCTTGTTCACTTGTATTCATTGTCAATATTGAATACCGCACGGTGTTCATCCTGATCTTGGTAAAGGGGTTATGCCTCACTTAATATTGACCATATTCTGAGAACCCACATCTTATATTTAGTGACTCTGGTAGGGAGGTATTATCTTTCAAAAAGATTCTAGAGGATGACACCGCTAGAATCATTAACTTTGACGCTATACAACATGAAGAGGTAGAAAACCTCTCCATGCTATCCGAGGGAGTGAGAATAGCATGAAGGAAACCTAGCTCGTCCAATGCCGGTGTGACGAAAATGATGGGCGTACATATAGGAGTAGTCTTGGCATAAATGAAGGGACCCATCGGTTTGTTCATGGAGTTCATCAAAATGCCTATAACCCAGGTAATGTTGGGGATCCCTATAGGAGGGAACTCCTTCACTACATTAGTTGCGTTAAAACCTGCCCGTACCGTTATAGGGGTGTTACTACGCCCACTTTTGACCATGACCTCCTTACCACACTGCCAACTTTTGGCAATGTGCCTCCCACCACGGACCCTATTATCATAACTAGGCCCACGCCACATGGCGGGGGAACGACTTCGGCAGGTCAGGCTACGACGGGCGTCATGGAAAAAGGTGCACCACTCGCTCCGACGACTCTGGCAGTATTAATAATGCAACCAAATATATCTTCCCCGGACAGATTGGAGGAAAAAAGAAGGAATTACTGAAGTTCATAGCAGTGTCCAAAGGGGGAGATAGTTCTTCGGTGTATGATGACTTTCATACTCTGTACGCAGCGGCATACAACAATGAACCCTACCCAATCGGGTAACTTCACCTAATTTTTGAGAAGTACATGGGGAAAGGTGCAAACCCAAAGGAGCACGTGAAGAGATTTATTAAAAGTCATGGGGCAAAGTGTAATGACAAAAAGCTAAGGTTGAGAAAATTTTCAAAGTCCTTAACAGAGAAAGAATAAACGTGGTACTCCCACCTGGCCCCAGGCAGTGTGGGCTCTTGGGGGGAGTTGCGAGTTTATACTCACAGAGCTAGAACGTGAGAAGCAGAAGTCGAGGGAGGATGTTGTGGCTTATATTATGAGGTTTCGCTAGCTCTCTCTGGACGTGAGAGAGGAGAAGGGGGAGGATAAACTTTTGCAAGTTTGTGGAGACGGCTTGTTTCTCGAATATATATGCCATTTGATTAATGACACACGAGAAGGGACGTTCGCAACATTCTTGAAAGCATCAAGGAACATTTCTTTGGTGGTTAAGCCCATAGTAACCCGCCTGCTTTGTCGAACTTGCTACTAAAGCCAGGGATTTCCAACGGGAGGGGAATACCCTCGAGGGTCAATTATGCAAACGATGGGACAAGGAGGAAAGCAATGGAGACCAAGGAGGTAGAAGGGGGAGAGACTGTAACACCTTTTATTTTTATAATATAAAATAATTATGGGATTATTTATTATTGCTGGATTAATTAAATTAAAATTGTGAGAAATTAGTTGTTAATTAATTTGGATTAAAAATAAATATTAACTAGCATGACAACAGTTAATACTTATTGATGAGAATTATGTAATATTAATATGTGAATATGTAATATGGACTTATGAAATTTTATAAATTGTCGAGAGTGAGAAATACGACAGTTTGGTACATTAAGTCATGGCGCGCGTGTGAGTCGTGTTAGGGCTAATTTAATGGATTAAAGAAGTAAATTATTTTTAAGTAACTCTTATGGTCATTTTGAGTGCGCCAGTGAGTTCGTAATGGTCTAGATAGTCAGAAACCTTTACTCGGGTATTTTATTTGGACTCCGGAATATATTTAGGCTTAACCGACACCGTGTAGGGGTATTTTGTCATTTGGATTTTTGAGGAAATAAAATGGACGAAAATTAGGGAAATAAAATAAAGTGTACTAGGGTAAGAGGGGAGTCTGTCAGTTCCAAACCTACGAGAGAGAAAGAGAGAACCACAGAGAAAGGAGGAGAGAACCCATAAGTGTTCTTGGTGCAAAACCCATCAACTTCCATCGCCGAAACCATCTTTGGGTAGATCGGAAGACGAGGAACAAGACCATACCAATTTCATCAACGGATCAGAACATCAATTTGAGGCAAGTGTTTATTACCTGCTTTCCTTATCAATATTTGTGTTTCTGTTAGACTAGATAAATTCCCCATTGTTATGAAAGTTGAATTAGGTGAAAATTTGAGAGAATTAGACATAAATGAGGACAGATTTGAATAAAGTTTGATTACCTCATGTAGTTAGGATTATGTCCACGAATTTATGATAATTTTGTGATTAAATCTGGGTTTAATTTAGAGTTTTGCATATAAATTTGAGAACTAGGGTTCTTGATATTTTAATTTGGGGATTTTGAATTCATTGATGATTAATGATGATATATTGTTGGAAATCATATATAAATGTGGAGCAGTTGATTGTAATTGAATGATTGGTGTCTAGGTTGATTATTTTAAGTAGTAACGAGAGAATACTATGTATATACATGTAAGGGTTGGATGAATACCTTAAATTTTAATAGGATATGGGAATGCCAATTATATGAATATTATTATTGTGTGTGTAACATACCTACGCTGCTTGCTATCGGGAGGAGGTTACGCGCAGTGGACAGTCTTATCTTGGGTGACCAAATGGGGGGATACTTGACTTGTACCCATAGTATATGAAATTGGATGTGTGGAATTTGAGATGTAGGATATTTTCAATGGCTGCATGGGAGCGTAAGTATATGCGTGACCAATTTGGCTGGGGAATATACTCACCTCCAATATTTGTGTTTAGAATTTATGGTTCATGAGAGATTGAACCAATTGTCCTTTATGCAGTGATTGATGTACCGAGACATGATAGCAGAGTATGCATTGCGCCAAGTGGTCTTAAGCTAAGGGTGCAGTGTGTATATATATATATATAATGCTGGAAACAACACCACTAGATAAGGTGTTAACAAGCATAAGAAAATGATAACAATAGCAGCACAAGAGTATATATATAGTAGGAGATGAGGAGAAGGGAATGAACACAGCATTATAAGTGGTTCGACAATTGCCTTCGTCCACTCTGCAGGTGAGTGTAAATATCACTATCAAATGAGGCTCTAATGGCCTTAGTAATACAATCACTCCCTTTTCTCTCTCTACTATAAATGCAACAGAGTTTTGGCTAGGGTTTACATTTATGGATTCTCTACAAGGTAGAGGATGACTTCTATATATAGTGTTTAGGGAGTGTAATGTACCCCATAAACATGCAATGAGAATGTGCATGAAGATCCACCCAGCATATGTATTACACCTGGCTGATCTTAAGTAAACAATAATGACCTTAATATTCTCTCACGTGGAGGGAATGATTCAGTGGTAACAGATTTTGTCCATGTGTACCAAACCATATATGTGTTTGTAGATGCTCGAAGTTCTTTGATTGGTTCAACCTCGGCCTGGCAGAGTACGAGTTTGGTGAAGTCCAATTGTTGCTTTGCTCCGATGTCATTCATAAGGACCTCGGCCAGCAAGGCTAGCCGATGTCCGGTATGTGTAGTCGTAACTTCAGCTTGGGCTGATGAAGACGTTGCCAGGATTGTTCTCATGTAGCATTACTGATCTCAACTCATGATTTATAACGTCGGCCTAGGCCGATGATGGTCACAAAGGGTGGTTGGTCCCATGAGTCCTTACTGTCCTCGATCGATGCCCAACCGAGGTTAATGTATGTGGTAGATGCAATATCGGCTACGATCGACCTTCTGAGTGACGACCTTACTGATGGTGGTCAGACTTCTGGTCACTTAAGCGGTGAGATTAGCCGAGGTCAGTAGCTCTGAGCATGAGAGTGCACTTTGGGCATATCAACCACCCCCAGCCCTTAATTACTTGTGTGAATAGGTGACTATGGGGTATGCATGGCCGAGGCTGAGTTTTCTTGTGTACCAATATTTCCTTGACACTTGTTACTTACTAAATTATGTGGCGTGCCTAGCATGGCATGATGTTTTTGATTCGCCCCTTAGGTTCCCTGGGCATTGATGGGCTTGGGATGCGAGCCAAAATGATTAGGTGGGTTTAAAACACCTTTTTCTCTCTTTCTTCTTTATTTATTCATTCTATTTCCCGCCTAAGTTCCCACTCTGCAACTACAACTACATACTTTCACTGTTGGATGTTGTTCCGAGGTGTACTTATCTCCAAAACTACTACTCTTTTATTCTGCAACTAGCCAGGTATCACTTTAATCCTCTTTCTTCCATTTTCAGCCTTTTATTTTCCATTTATGCATTTCTCGATGAAAGATTGTGTTTTTGGTGAGTTTTTGGTTTTTTCGACCACCTTTTGCATTTTTCGGGGACCTTGTTCTTTTCTTGGTGTTGTTGGTTTAAACACCTTCCACCTTCTAAGTTTTATCTGTGGTTTAGATTGAGTTGAGTTTTTTTTTCTATTTGTGGTTTGTGGTTTTGAGTCCAAGTGTTGTGTCGTCTGCCTTATGCTCAAACCTCTGTACCAACTTATAGAAGAGTTCCTTTCCCTTTGTGAGAAGACTTTGGAAAAAATTAGGCAGATAGAGTTGCTCAGGAGGAAGCTCATAGGGTTGAGTCCTTCCCTCTTAGACACATCTTCCCTCCAACTCTGTAGGTTGTCTACCCTGAGCCAATCGAGCCTGTTGAGCCAACAGAGGTACCAATGGACTCAATACCCATGTTTGAGTCTGAGTCATCTTCCTCAGACCCCATGTCTATAGACTCTTTCCAGGAGGCTATGGATTACTCTATTAGGCAATATTAGGTACCTGATCAATCCGAGGTTTCGAGTTGTGCCTCGTCTCACCGGGGAGCTAATGCCTCACAATCTTCTTCCGATATCGAAATTATAGGACCAAGTGTTGCCATTCCACCCATTATTGATGTTATTCCCCTATCGGTTGCCACTGGGCTGAGTTCGCTCAGAGGTTTTCTAATGGTGTCCATGCACCTGCCCAGATCGATGTTTTTAAGGATGAAGATGATGGGGACGAGAGCGATATTGACACATCTAAGGCGGTCGAGATTGAGAGCACCATTAGTGAGTATGATCTTCTTGATTTTAGGCACCTCTACTCAATAGGCCCTTTCATTAATCTTAGGAGACCTATTAGGGGTTAAAGTGATTTTGATGGTCGAGATGGGGAGATCTGTGTCTATGAGCAGATGTTTAAGTTAGGCTTCCGTCTCCCTATCCATCCTTCAATCAGAGCCACATTGTCCCATATAAATCTAGCCCCTTCATAATTATCCCCCAATGCCTAGAGGGTGATGATTGGGGACATCGTCCTTTGGAGGAAGTTCCACCACTCAGACCTCCCAGTTAGGGTCTTAACGATTGTTACGTCCCTTCCTCTGCTAAAAACCACCCTAGCTATTACCACTTCTTAGCTAGGAAGTCAGATAGGAAAATGTTGTTGGTTACCCAGACTTCAAATTATAACAAAAACCTCGATATTTTTTTACATACAGGGCATGGGAATTTTGTCCCCATGAGGCTTCTGGAACGTTGGTTCCAAGGACCCCTCTGAGATGGGGGAAGGTCTCGCTTACTACCAAAGCCAACCCTGGACTTATCTAGTAGAATATTTAAAAAGTTAAAGACCTTCAAGATCAAGGGGAACAGGGTCATCTGGTTAAATATGAACATATAATGACCCCCCACTACCTATCTCAGACAGGGGTGGAGGGTGGTTCTTTGATAGAGCTTCGTAAGTATCATTTTTCACAGTTGTATCTCTTATTTTTCATGCCTCTAATTTAGTGACTCGGATATTTCTTTTTACAGAGCGCCCTGAAGGTATTTCTGACGACCTTTGAAAAATGTTTGCCCCATGTCTTGTGAAGTTGATGAAGAAGGCTGGCCAAAATGTACCTCCTCCTACCACACAAAATAACATTGGCACATCCAAGGCCGATGCCACAAAGAAGAGGAAGACCACAACCGATGCGAAACATCTGAGGCAGAGCAAGAATCAGAGAGTGGATCGTTCTATCCCAATCTCCACAGACGATGCCCTAGTTACTCATCTGGCTCAGTTGAAGATCAGAGATAGTCTAATAAGACATGGTCTGAAGGCTGCTGATGCCATCGGTTCAGTGATGACCGAAGAGGATAAGAGTTTCCTACGCTCTTTAGACATCCCACTTCTGGCCGAGTTTACCCTCCATAGATGAATTCAGGTACTAGTTTCTATTTATTGTCTCTCCTCAAGTGTAACCTTGGTTATCTTATAATTTATAGCTCATGTGCTTATACATTTGACCTTCCACTGCAGGTTATTTTATTCCATGCAACGTTTTGTGGACTGGACTCTGAAGAAAAGGCCCTTGATAGAGAAAGGTCTGGAAGCTCTGAAAGTCCAAGCCTCTTTGAATGCAGAGGTGGATCGTCTAAAGGAGGATCTTAAGGAGGTTGATAAGATGAAGGAAGTTGTTCAGCAGAGAGATAAGTAAATGGCCAAGCTCAAGAAAGACCATGAGTTAGCTCCGAAGGCAAAATACGATGCTCTGTAGGCTAAGGTGGCTTCTGGGATTAAGGCTTCTTTAGAGGACGCTTGAGAGAAGGTTATTGCGGATTATAAGGTCTCTGATGAGTTCATCAGTTTTGGCTTTGAATACCTTGAAAAAGGTATTAAGGCAACTAGAAAATGGGCAACCTCCAAGGAAAAAGAGTTAAGGAGAATGACTGCCTCAGATTTTGAGGGCCTAGGCTTTGCTGACCCCCGATTTGCTTAGGCCCTGCAAGAGGTTGAGGAGGCCGATGATGCTTCTGATGAGACTGCTCCTTTGGATGTCACTGAAACTAAAGGGGCTAATCATGAGTATGATACGATCGAGGTGACTAACGTCGGCCAAGAAGACACGACTGTGGCTACAAATATATAGATCTTGCCTTATGAAGATTTTGCAATTTGTTTCATCTCTTATTTGTACCTCTTAACTTTTGTAACCTATGATGGCATATTGGGACATCTGACTTGTATTATAATCATTAATACCATCTTCTTCAGATTATGTTACTTCTTTCGATGAATGTCTTCTCTTACATGTTGTTTTAAAGTCTGAGGATACCATATGATGTTGTTACATCATAATTAAATTAATAATGTTAAAGATTTAAGGTCATCAAATTATGATGTTCACCCTCAATTTTCACCAAATTAATGATGTTAAAGGTCTGAGGTCACCATAATATTGTGTTCACCCTCATAATTTTCACCAAATTAATGATGTTTAAGGTCTGAGGTCACCATACAATGATGTTTAACCTCTTAATTTCACCAAATTAATGATGTTAATGGTCTGAGGTCATCAAATTATGATGTTCACCCTCAATTTCACCAAATTAATGACGTTAAAGGTCTGAGGTCACCATACTATGATGTTCACCCTCATAATTTTCACCCAATTAATGATGTTTAAGGTTTGAGGTCACCATATAATGATGGTTCACCTCTTAATTCTTACCAAATTAATGATGTTAAAGGTCTGAGGTCATCAAATTATGATGTTCACCCGTAATTTTTACCAAATTAGTGATGTTGAAGGTCTGAGATCACGATACTATGATGTTCACTCTCATAATTTTCACCAAATTAAAGATGTTTAAGGCCTGAGGTCACCATATAATGATGTTTCCCCTCATAATTTTAACCAAATTAATGACGTTTAAGGTCTGATGTCACCATATAATGATGTTTCACCTCTTAATTCTCACAAGATTAATGATGTTAGAGGTATGAGGTCATCAAATTATGATGTTCACCCTCAATTTTTACCAAATTAATGATGTTGAAGGTCTGAGGTCACCATATTATGATGTTCACCTCATAATTTTCACCAAATTAATGATGTTTAAGGCCTGAGGTTACCATATAATGATGTTTCCCCTCATAATTTTCACCAAATTAATGACGTTTAAGGTCTGAGGTCACCATATAATGATGTTTCACCTATTAATTCTCACCAAATTATGATGTTCACCCTCAATTTTCACCAAATTAATGATGTCAAAGGTCTGAGGTCACCGTAATAAGATGTTCACCCTCATAATTTTCACCAAATTAATGATGTTTAAGGTCCGAGGTCACCATATAATGATGTTTCACCTCTTAATTTCACCAAATTAATGATGTTAAAGGTCTGAGGTCATCAAATTATGATGTTCACCCTCAATTTTCACCAAATTAATGATGGCAAAGGTCCGAGGTCACCATAATAAGATGTTCACCCTCATAATTTTCACCAAGTTAATGATGTTTAAGGTCCGAGGTCACCATATAATGATGTTTCACCTCTTAATTTCACCAAATTAATGATGTTAAAGGTCTGAGGTCATCAAATTATGATGTTTCACCTCTTAATTCTCACCAAATTAATGATGTTAAAGGTCTCAGGTCATCAAATTATGATGTTCACCCTTAATTTTCACCTAATTAATAATGTTAAAGGTCTGAGGTCACCATAATATGATGTTCACCCTCATAATTTTTGCCAAATTAACGATGTTTAAGGTCTGAGGTCACCATATAATAATGTTTCACCTCTTAATTTTCACCAAATTAATGATGTTAAAGGTCTGAGGTCACCATATATTGATGTTTCACCTTTTAATTCTCATCAAATTAATGATGTTAAAGGTATGAGGTCATCAAATTATGATATTCACCCTCAATTTTTACCAAATTAATGATGTTAGAGGTTTGAGGTCAAAATAATATGATGTTCACCCGCATAATTTTCACCAAATTAATGATGTTTAAGGTCCGAGATCATCAAATTATGAAGTTCACCCTCAATTTTGACCAAATTAATGATGTTTAAGGTATGATGTCACCTTATAATGATGTTTCACCTCTTAATTGTAACCAAATTAATGATGTTATTGGTCTGAGGTCATCAAATTATGATGTTCACCCTCAATTTTCACCAAATTAATGATGCTAAAGGTCTGAGGTCACCATACTACGATGTTCACCCTCATAAATTGCACCAAATTAATGATGTTTAAACATAATGTAACAAAGTTTTGACATTGGAAATGCTTTTTTCATTAACATCCTCTTCATAAAATGATACATGTATTACAAAGAAACAACTATAACATCATAGGTAATATTTCTTCACGTGGTCAGCATTCCAAGGATTGGAAAAAGGTTCCCCTTCGAGATTTTCTAGCCGGTAAGTACCAGGCACAACCTTATCGACTACTCGTTAAGGACTATGCCAGTTTGGGAGGAGCTTATTTGCCTTCTGCAACATCTTCTTTAGGACTAGGTCTCCCACAGCTATAAGTCTTGATTTCACCCTTTTGGTTGTAGAGATTTGATGTTCTCTACTAGTAGGCTGCCTTTCTGATCTCTGCATCTTCCCTTCCTTCTTCAATCAAATCCAGGTCAAGTCTTCACTCTTTTCCATTCCTTTAAGGATCATAGGTCTGAACTTTGTTGGTGGGGAGTCCTACTTCTGTAGGGATGACAACTTCTGAACCATGTGCTAGCATAAAAGGAGTCTCTCCCGTTGGTGTCCTTGTGGTCATACTGTATGGCTATAACACATCGTATACCTCCTCTGTCCATCTCCCTTTTGTCTCTTTCAATATCTTCTTTATCCCGTCAAGTATTGTTCGGTTCATGACCTCAGTCTTCCCATTTTCTTGGGGTCGGCCAGGAGAGGAGAAGAACAACTTAATCCCCACTCTTTCACAATATTTTTCTAAGGAAGAATTCTTGAACTGGGTTCCATTGTCTGAGATGAGGATGTTTGGAAGGCCATATCTACATATGATGTTCTTCCAGATGAACTGGAATGACTTCTATTCCGTAATCGTGATCATCGGCGCAGCCTCTAGCCACTTAGAGAAGTAATCAATTACCACCACTAAGAATCAATAGTTATTTGCAGCTCTTGACAAAGGTCCTACTAAGTCAATACCCCATACTGCAAATGGACAAGGCAATATAATTGACATCATAAGATGATGAGGTTTGTGAGGATAGTGTAGAATCTCTGACACTTGTCGCATCTCTTCACATAAGCAGCCGCATCTTTGGCCAAGGTCGACCACCAGTACCCCTGAGTTATTATCCTCTTATCTAGGGGCCTCCCTCCTATGTGACTTGAACATGAGCCCTTATGTACATCTTGAAAGATGTGAGGAACCTCTGAAGGGTGGACACATCTAAGGAGAGGAAGTAGGAACCCCTTTTTATACAAGACATCTCCTATAATTGAGAACTTGGCATCCCTGAACCTCAGCTTTCTCATTTCCACCTTTGATTCTGGCAGCTCTCCCTGTCTGATGTATCTAATTAGTGGGTCCATCCATGAGGCTCCCATATGCAGATTGAGGCAAGTTCTGTTAACCTCTTCTTCTTCTATGGTTGGCTTGAGAAAGATTTCAACTGGTACCTTTCTTCTTATATTTGTCCTCATTATTGAGGCCAACCTAGCGAGTGCATTGTCTCAATTGTTGTCTTGTCGAGGTATCCTCTTCATCTTCACCTCTATGAAGCCATATAGCGTCATTCTCACCCTCTTCAGGTATTTATCCATCCTTTTATCCTTGGCCTCATATACCCCAAGAATTTGGTTGACAACTAACCTTGAGTCATTGTGGACTAGGAGTCGACCAATACTAAGGGCTTTTGCCAAGGAGATACCTGCTATCAATGCCTTATACTCTAACTCATTGGTAGAAGCCTTGAAGTTGAACCTCAGTGCATATTCAATATCAGTGTTGTCCGATGCCGATACTATCAGGCCTACTCCACTTCCAGTTTCACATGAGGACCCATCAATAAAGAGATTCCAAACATCTTCGTTTGAGAAGAAGTTCCCTTCCAACAGGTTCCCTTTCTTGAAGAGGTATCCGCCTTCCTCATTTTCCACTATGCTTTTTTTTAGATTTTCTTGACTCAGCCTCGTTCGAGACCTGGAAGACGTTACTGTCTGGTTCATCTGTAACCTCTTGACTAATCTCAATCTCAACCTCTTCCCAGGTAAACTCAGCTACAAAGTCTGCAAGTGCCTGCCCTTTGATGTCAACCCTTGGTTGATAAATAATGTCATACTCCCCCAACTCGATGGCCCAGATCATCATCCTTCCTGACTTTTCAGGCTTATCGAGGACCTGTCTTAGTGGGGTATCAGTGAGAACAACCATGGAGTGGGCTTGGAAGTATGGTTTCATCTTCCTAGAAGCATGTATCAAAGCATATGATAATTTTTCCATTCGAGGGTACTTCTGTTCAGACCCTTTAAGATATTTATTGTTGAAGTATATTGGCCTCTGCACTCCATGATATTCTCTTACTATGGTTGCACTAATAGTTGATTCTGAAACAGCTAGATATACGTACAACCTTTCCCCCATAATGGGTCGTATCAGGAGTAGAGGGGATCCGAGGTTGGACCTGAGCTCCTTAAAAGACTTGCCACATTCCTCATCCCATTTGAAGGCCTGTATAAGCACTTTGAAAAAATGAAGACACTTTACTGTAGCTCTTGAGACAAACCTGGTCAACGCAGAAACTCGTCCGGTTAACCTATGAACGTCTTTGATAGTTTTGGGTGTCTTCATTTCCATTAAGGCATTGATCTTCTCAAGGTTATCCTCTATCCCCCTATGATTGATTATGAATCCACAAACCTTTCCATCTCCTACCCTGAAAACACACTTGGCTGGGTTGAGATTTATCGTGTATCTGTCCATGGTGTCAAAAGTTTTTTTATGGTCGGCCATGTGCGTGTCAGCCTTCAGGCTCTTCGTCAGCATGTCGTCCACATACACTTCCACGGACTTGACTATTTGATCTTCAAACATCTTATTTACAAGACGTTGGTAAGTATCCCTTGCATTCTTCAGTCCGAAGGGCATGACCTTATAACAATAGGTCCCCTTGTCTGTGATGAACGCTCTCTTCTTTGAGTCTTTCAGGTTCATAAAGATCTGATTATACCCGAAATAGGCATCCGTGAAGCTCATAATCTCATGTCCAGCTGTGGTATCCCCCATTTGATCAGTACAAGGTAGGGGAAACTATCTTTTGGGAAAGACTTGTTCAAATCAGTGAAGTCTATGCACATCCACCATTTCCCATTTTCCTTTGGCACTATGACTACGTTGGACAACCACTCGGGGTATATGACCTCCCTGATGAACTCAGCTTCTTCATGCTTTCTGACCACTTCTCTGATAACGCCATATTTCTCTCTTGAATATACTCTTCTCCTTTGTTTGATGGGTTTAGCGTCTTTCATAACATTGAGTTTGTGGCACATGACCTTAGGATCAATATATGGCATGTCTGCATGGCTCTAGGCAAAAATGCTCTGTATCTTCCTCAAAAACTTCACCATCTCTTCCTTGATCTCAGTTCTTAGGGCTTTGCTGATTTGGACAGTTTTTTATGGCTCGTCCTCATTGAGGACGAAGGATTTCACCTCTTTCGCAGCCTCTCCCTTTTTTAGCCTTGTCTCATATCTAGGGACAAGGGTGTCAATGTTGCAAGTGGTTACTGCCTTCTTATGAGCTTCTCTCTCATCTGCAGAGTTGAATTAGCATTCACGTGTCGATGTTTGGTCACCTTGAACTTCCCCTACCCCATAGGGGGTCGGTAGTTTTAGCATTTGGTGAACTGTTGAAGGCACGACCTTAAATTCTTTGAGGTCTACTCTTCCTATGATGAGGTTGTAAGTTGAGAAGATGTTCTCATCCATCATGAAGAAATTGATTTTTTTTGTCAACCTCTTAGGCCACATATCTCCCATTCTTACATCCATCTCATACCTGCCCAATGGATAAACCTTTTCTACACTGAACCCGATCAAAGGGTGATGATAAGGGATAAGACTGGCTCTGCTTAGGCCTAGGCTCTTGAAACAGGGCGAGAACATTAAGTATGTTGAACTTCCCCCGTCAACGAGGATTCTCTGTACCTCACATCCATGCACCCTTGTAGTGATTACCAAAGGGTCATTATGTGGAGCTAGGATACCTTTAAAATCAAGTCGGGGAGAATCCAATTATGAGAGTATCCATGTCTACCTTCTTTCTCTTCACGTGTTTGACCTTTGAAGATGCCAAATTTTCAATCTCAACTTTGGTCACTGACTCAGCCTCTTCCACATGAGCCTTGCGATTGGTTACCTCTGAGCCACTCCTAACTAGTCCACCATAAATGGTGTTAACACCAAAGGATATCATATCGACCCTCTTTAATGGGACATTGCCATATTTTGGTGGTAGGTTAGGGTCATCACCATCATCATCATCTGAGTCCTCAGCTCTTCTAGTTGGGGCATATTCCTGACACCTATCATTTCTCTTCTTTTTAGGTTCGTCTCTTCCCCCATTAGAAGCTCTACCATTCACATACTTCCTAAACTTTCCAGACATCAACATCTTCTCAATCTCATTCTTCAAGGCAAAGCACTTGTCAGTTAGATGATCGTGGTCTCAGTGGAACTCGCACCATAGGTTCTTATTCCTTTTATGCGGAGGAGCCTTAAGCTTATCTGGCCATCTCAGGAACAGATCATTTTTTATTTCACTGAGAATGTGTTCATAGCTCATAGTTAGAGGAGTGTAGTGTGCAAACTTGTTGTTTGTAGCCCTCTTCTTTTCATCCTTCTTCCTTTAGAATTTTCCACTGCTACTTCCGTTCTCATCCTCATACTTTGGGCCCATTTCCTCTTCAGCATTAATAACCCTACCAACTATTGCTAATATCTCAGCCATGGATTTTGGATGGTCTTCAGTAAGCTTCCAAAGTAACTTCCCTTTCTGCAATCCTCCTATAAGGGCTGTCATAGCTATATTGTCTTCGTAGTCTTTAACCTCCAACTTTTCCTTATTGAATCTTACAATGTAGTCTTTGAGGCTCTCATTCTTTCCTTGTTTTATGTAAAATAGATGGGTTGTCTTCTTCTGAGATATTACCGCAAAATAGAATTTGTGTATGAACCGCTCAGCCAAACCTTTAAAAGTTCTCCACATAATTTTTAGGAAAGGAAGTGAACCAAATGTGCGCAGCTCCCGTCAAAGAGCTTGAAAAATCTCGGCACCTCATCTCATCAGGGATTGAATAAATGTCTACTGCAGATTGATATATCTCAATATGATGTACCAGGTTGGTACTTCCATCATACTTGGGAGACACCATAGGTGTCTTGAATTTGGCAGGGGTTGGGAAGTTCACTATATTTGCCACAAATGGGGAGCCCTCTGAGAACCCTGTTTCTAGTGGGTCTCGGCTTTTGATGAGGTTCCCTATCTTCTCTTTCAGCCGTTGGATAAATTCATTCCCTTGTTTAGCAACATCGTCCTGGTCGAGGTTGTCCCCATCCACCTCTAAGGGGTGGACTGAGGGCTCCTCCCCACCTGCAGCGCAACGTCGATTGTTGACCTCTTGGCCATAGTCTCGACCGAGGCGAGGCTGATGTTCACCATCTCCCCTTTGAGAGCCAACATCACTTCTCGACTTGGATAACCTCTGCCTCAAATCATTAACTGGGTCGATCCTTTCAAAGGGCGACCCTCTACTCAAGCGATCAAAAACTGATCCTCTTGGCTGGGCATCACTAGCCTCAGCCCTTCTTGCTCCATAACCTCGGCTCAGCAGTATAGGTCGTACTGTGTTGTCTAAGACCTCATATGGTGATCGTACCTATCCTTAAGGTAAGGTTTTCCTTGGCTCCCCAGACGCAAACGCCTAGGGTCAGCAATGTCCCTCCTCCGCTGGGGCGTAGGTTTGTCCTTTCATGGTGCCTGGGGTGGTCCCCTAGCCTTTGGATGTGGTTGAACAGCCGTCAGAGTAATATTTTTCGATGATATCTCAGGTGGTCTCATCATATTTTGGCTTAGCTGGCCAAACTGCTTCTTCATTGCTTACTGCATTGCAGCCAACGACCTTAAGGCTGCTGCCACCTCATTCATCTCGGACTGGGGTTGTTCTTGACTAGAACTAGGTTCTCCAATGCTAGATGGTGGAGGAGGTTGTGTTAACTCTGCTTCCATATGTTAGGTCTAAAGATCTTGTGATGAAAATATGAAAGAGCTTAAATACCTTAATGGACCTCTTTCAATGGTGAAATAACTTCACACGAAGGGTGAGGCTTGGGTCACCACTAGAGTCTCCGGTGATGTTAAGCTAGGAAAGGAAGAGATGAATCTTCTCATTCCCACATACGGTGCCAAAATGATGATGATGGAAACAGTTCCACCAGATAAGGTGTTAACAAGCACAAGCAAGTGATAACAATGGCAACACAAGAGTATATATATAGTAGGAGATGAGGAGAAGGGGATGAACACAACAATATAAGTGGTTCGACAATTGCCTACGTCCACTGTGCAGGTCAGTGTAAATATCACTATCAAATGAGGATCTAATGGCCTTAGTAATTCAATCACTCCTCTTTCTCTCTCTACAGTAAATGCAACATAGTTTTATCTAGGGTTTATATTTTCAGATCCTCTACAAGGTAGAGGATGACCTCTATATATAGTGTTTAGGGGGTGTAATGTACCCCCTAAACATTCAATGTGCATGTTCATGAAGATCCAGCCATCATAAGGATGACACCTGGCTGATCTTAAGTAAACAATAATGACCTCAATATTCCCTCATGTGGAGGGAATGATTCAGTTGCAACAGATTTTGTTCTTGTGTACCAAACCATATATGTGCTTGTAGATGCTCGAAGTTCTTTGATTGGTGTAACCTTGGCCTGACAGAGTTCGAGTTTGGTGAAGTCCAACTATTGCTTTGCTCCAAGGTCATTCATAAGGACCTCGGCTAGCAAGTCTGGACGAGGTTAGGTATGTGTAGTCATAACGTTGTTTTGGACCAATGATGACGTTGCCAGGATTAATCTCGTGTAGCATTACTGATCTCGGCTTATGAATTATAATGTCGGACTAGGCCGACGATGGTCACGAAGGGTGGTTGGTCCCATGAGTCCTTGCTATCCTCGGTCGATGCCTAGCCAAGGTTGATGTATGTGGTAGATGCAATATTTTTTGGGGCCGGCCTTGTGAGTGACGACCTTACTGATGGTGATCAGACTTCTGGTCACCTCGACTGTGAGATTAATCGAGGTTAGTAGCTCTGAGCAAGATAGAACACTTTGGGCATATATATATATATACTTGCGGATAAATTATACTATGTGAAATTAGAAGATATAGTAATGTTGATAAATAAATAAAATTTAGTGAGTAAAAGATTAACTTTTGAAACAGTGGGAATGGAATGTGGTTTTAGTGATAAATTACTTTAATAGCGTATTGTATGGGTGATATGGGTTAATCCTTTGAGATATATTTAGATGTATAAGCCTATGAACTAGTTGGGAAGATTATAGACAACTAGGTTAGGATAAACGTACGTTAAGCGTGTACAATAGTGGAGAGGTGAGAATCTCATGTGAGAGTTAGAAACTAACATGCATATAATAGTTGCATTATTGGAGTTTTAAATACTTGCTAAAACAAATATTTTTACAACTCATGCTATGACCCGTTTCCTGCTATTCTTTCCTATTTTGCAATATATATATATATATATATATATTGTTGGAATGCGAGGCCCCGATTTTAATTTCCTTTATTAAAATTAAATCTTATTTCCTTTTATATATATTCAAGATGCGGAAGCATAAAGAAGTGATGGTTCACAAACAAACGAATTACCAAATTTCAATTTTCTTAAACAAATTAAAATTAAACCGAGTGAAATTAAATTAACACATTAAAATCATTTTCACTTAAACGAAGTTAACTCAACCAAGTCCTAGAATTTGCCTAAGTCATATTTTGCAATTTTATCAAATTAGGCCAAACAAATTTTAACAATAAAATTAAATGACTTGAATTAATTAACTACACACGTAGAGATTAAATTGAAACCAATTTTATCTTTTTAACCTAAGCATTCATTCTAGGTGAGTGCGAAAGATTAAATAAAAAACAATAAATCACTACGCTGTGATGTACGAGGAAAACCCAGGATGGGAAACAACCTCGGACGGCCCTAGCCACAAATCCACTAGATACGGATTTACAAATACAAGACAGAAAGGCTTACAATGCACGACTCGATCCCTCTCAAGCCTCGACGCTTCTTCTTGTAGATACCTCTTCCTAGCGGATAACCTTGGAGTTCCACCGAGGTCTCGAAATCCACCGATCGGACTTTATATGGTCACCGTCACCCGAACTCGGAGCCTTTCTCCAAGTGGGTAAATCAACATAAAACAACTTCTTCTTTGTGGGATTTAGAAGCAAACCCAAACACTCTCTTCAATTCGGTGTAGAGATAAACCCGGTGCCAAACACCAAGCAAAATGTATATATATGAACTTGGATGCATAAAACTATGGGTGAAAACTAGAGTGTTAAATGATTTTCTCTTTGAAATTTAACACTCAAAACTTGATCTTTTTTTCTTTATGTTTTTGCTCTCTAAAAACTCTCTAGGAGTTATTAGGATATGAAAAAGATTAATTCACAAAAGTGATTCCCGCACTTATTAAAGTCTGAAAATAGTTGGTTAAGAATCAATTGGGGAAGTGGGTGAAAACTGCTCAAAACTGCTAGAAAATTGTTCCCGCTGGAAACTCGTTCGAATGACATTTCGTTCGAACGACATCTCATTCGAACGAGTCTTCTAACAAAGTTCCAGTATGAACTCGTTAGAACATCGTTAGAAATCTCGTTCGAATGACAATCTCGTTCGAACGACATTTCGAACGAAGTTCCAGTATGCCATAATGGGAAGTCGTTGGCAAGTTCGTTCGAACGACTCTATCGAACGAAAAACCAGAAAGTAGGAAAATTCAATTTTAGCCCAGAAAACTTTATAAACTAAATTAAAGTTTTAATTAGAAATCTTTCTGAAAATACAAACGCAGTTTTAGATAAACCTAACACCCAATTAAACTTGTTACAAGCTCCTATATATATATAATATTGCATTCATACCTTGGGAGCATGGAACCATAGTTAATGACGTAGAAATGAGGCACGCAAACCGGCATATTGATGAAGCTTTATACTCTTTGCCGCTACGTCTTCAACAAACACTTCATAGGCTTGAGAATATTACAATTAAATACAATCCTATGAATAAATGTTTTTGTCTGGAATTGAGCCAAAACTATATTTGGACTCACTTGGAAATTTGTGTCCTTACATATATATCTGTGTGTGCGTGTGTTTGTGTTATTTATCAGGTACCTAGCCACAGGGTTACCCGTCTTAGATGAATGGATCATTTAGCGAGCTGCAACACTTGTGGGAGTTGTAGGTCTTTGCACTTAGACACCTCTATCAATTCCTTTTGAGACATTCATTTAGGGTTGGTTTTGACCATTCTCAGTCGTTTAGTAGAGATTGCACTCATTTTACTCTAGCATTTTATTTCCATAGCACTTGAGGATTTTATGGATTGTTAGTTTGAGACTTTGAACTAGAATGTTTTGTCCAGTCTTATTTGTTTCAGCATTTGATTCGTATCCAATATTTTATTCATGTGTTTGGAAATGGTTTATGGTTTAATAATTGGAAATTTTATGAAATCAATTTTATGTACTTAAAATGGAAAATAATTTGACACTTAACTTAATTATTTATTAGGTGATGAATAATAGAAAAATTATTTTCGAAACTGATACTAATAATGAACCATTTAACATTATCTTTTAATTTTAATAAAGGACTGATCACTCGGTATTTAATTAGCCGGGGTGTCACGGAGGCAATAAGAGAAGATTCGAAGACGAGGTAGATCCCCTCGAGCTACCTTGCGCGGTGGAACAAGCTCTGAACCTGTATGATCTCATGGTTCACAACAATGTTCGCAGGCCGATCAACGTTAACATAGAACAACTCTTTCGGGAGGAGCGAGAGAAACCTCATTATTATGCACTTTATAAGAGGGTAAACCACCCTACCGAAGTATGTTTTTCACTAAGGAGGTTGATTGACCATCATGTGAAAAATAGAGACTTTGAGATGCCACAAACTAATGTGAACAACAATCTTTTACCACCACATGGAGCCCATATGGCCAGCGCTTCTAATGAAGAGGTCGAACAATCGATGAGAGAGTGGTGGTTCCAAGGGAGTGACTTCAAAGAATTTTCGAAGGATGACGGAGAAGAATGCACCTTCGAACTGGATTAACTCCATTTGGGTGATAAGGCTGAGGACATGGACTAATAAGAAAAAAAAGTGCATGACCCCATTGAGGGACTTAGTACGCAGTTGGGAGCGTGCCCCCTGGAGGAAGTAAATGCACTGATATCCTTCAATGAGGCTGCGTATAGAGATGTGGAGGAAGTTTATGAGTTAGAAGATGACCAAATCTAATGTGTGCCAGTTTCTCGCTCGCCAATGTTTGGATGGTTCTTCAATTAGGTTGGCCTTCCTAAGGACTCTCGACTAGAAGTTACGTGATTCATCTTGGAGATTGCGAAGAAAAATATGGCTCATCACCTGAAATAGAAGGGGCCTATGGCTAAGCTTGTGAGGAGGTACCACTCAGAAGTCACATTCTCGGAGGTTGATAGACTAATTAGGTATCCCCAAAGTAGGCCCTTGTATGTTATGGCATCGGTAAATGATTGTGTTTTCTCTCGTGTCTTATTGGATGGTGGATCATCCATTAATATAATTCCCATTGGTTCCTTTTATGCAACTAGATTGTCAAAAACATTGATAGTGCCCTATTCATTGGCAATCTCGGGGAATGATAACTAGTCATCAAAATCGATAGGTTATGTTAATATAGGCATCACGATTCAACTAGTATAGGAGTTTGTGGAAAAGGTACAAAAAGAACCTGAGTGCATGAAAGACAGTCCCAGGTCGCAAATTCAAGAGTTGGAGAAAGTTGACCTGTCTAAAGAAGGTGATGATCCTAACCCCATTTTTATATCTAAGGAATTGAAGGAAGTACCTCGAGCGTAATTGATCAAATTACTGCTAGAATTCAAAGATGTCTTCGTGTGGAAGTACAACGATATGCAAAGGATAAATAAAGAGGTGAGCTATCACATGCTGAATGTTTTTTGATTTGCATCCCGATGAAGCAGGCCACCCGAACATACAAGATATAATTGGATCTAAAGATCAAAGAGGAAGTTCAAAGACTACTTACGACCGACTTCATAGTTCCAATCTAATATCTAATTTGGATCTCTAGTATCGTGCCTGTAGAAAAGAAATATAAGAGCCAAATTAGAATATGTGTGGACTTTAGGGACCTAAATTGAGCATTACCAAAGGATGAATTCCCCTACCTTCCATTAATAGTTTGATTGATATAACTGCGGGCCAAAGGATGTACAGCTTCATAGATGGTTATGTGGGGTACAACTAGATAAAGATGTATCCGATCGATGCGGTGAAGACAACCTTCTGAACGCCTTTGGGTAGATTTATGTACACAATAATGCCTTTCGGGCTGAAGAACAAAAGAGCCACCTAATAGAGGATAATGATGGACATCTTTCATGATCTTTTTCACAAGACTATGGAATTTTACGTTGATGATTTGGTTATTTAATCCAAAAAGGAGGTTTCCACCTTGATGTTTTAAAAAAAGGTGCTCACTCGATGCAGGAAGTACAAACTGAAGATGAACCCCCCAATTGTGCATTTGGGGTGACTAGTGGGAAATTCTTGGACTTAGACAAACGTCGATCCATCCTTAATATTCCAAGACCAAATGCGATGAGGGAGTTTAAAATCTTCCTTTGTAAAGTTTCCTACTTGAGTAGGTTCATCCCAGGGCTCGTCGAGGTGACACGCCCGTTGATGGATTTGCTGAGAAAGGGGGTGTGGTTCGCATGGGAGGCGATGTACCAAGACGCCATGGACAAGATGAAAGCACTCCTTACTTATCCTCAGATGATGATCCCCCCCGAAGGCAAGTATTCCTTTACGTATGTATATTACATCAACTGAATGATCTATTAGTGCCTTGTTGGCCCAAGAGATGAACGATATAGAAAAACCTTTTTAGTACATGAACAGAATCACACATGGGCTTGAGGATAAATATACTAGTATTGAGAGGTATTGTTTACCCTTTGTATTTGTAGAACAAAAACTTAGGTACTACCTACTGTCGTTAACCATTCATATTTTAACTAGGAGTGATCATATAAAGGTTTTTCTTGCTAGAACTATGTTAATAGGCAGGGAAACTCGATGGTTCTTAATCCTCTCAGAATATTATCTCAAGTGTGTGGTTCCTCGATCCATTAAGAGCCAAGCGTATGCAGATTTTAGCCACCTTCCCATCAGGAATGTTCGATCCACCTGTTCAAGAGATCCCGAGTGATGATCTCCAGACCAATTTCATAGCATATAGCCTAGATGAGTGGAATATGGAATTTTACATCTCTTAAGTAGAGAAAAATGGGGGAGCTGGAGTTATTCTACAAATAAATAGTGAAGAAGTCCATCTATCTTTCAAGCTAGAGTTTGAATGTTGGAATAAGAGGATAAATACAAAGCACTAGTCTTCGGGTCACTCGAACCTCTAATAAGAGGTATTCAAGTCATGATAATAAAAGGGGGATTACAATTTGGTGGTGAAGTAGGTAAGGGGAATTCGCTTTGAAGAATATAATCCTAGGGCCCTACCGAACAATCATTCAGTAGTTGCTCAGGGAGTTCGAAGTGGTAAAGATCAAGAGGCATCCCCGAATGATGAATGGACATGAGAACTCCTATGCCACCATCACACAAAGAGTTTCCTTCAATGGAGAGTTAACGGTGGTTCGAACCACAAAGAGAACAACCCCCTCGACGGTGTTGGAGTTATTGCCCTTGGATGAAAAATATTATTGGAGGGGTGAGATTAGAAAGAAACTGGAGATAGGTGAAGGGACACTGAGATTAGTTGACTTGGCATAATACTTTGTTACTAGGGTCAACTTGTACTACAAAAATAAAGGGGGTTACCTGTCTAGCTATGTGGATCTGGAGGAAGCTAAGAATAGATTGATCGAGGTGCATGAAGATAGTTGTGAAACTGCTGAGATCCCTCTATACAGACGGATACAAAGGGGAGGGTACTTATGGCCCTCGATGAGATAAGATACTACCGTAATACAAATAGAGTGAGCGAAGTGCTGTATGTGTTCTATCAGGAAGCATAGTGAAATTTCATTGATCAACCCGAATATAAAAGGCAGCCGCATATGGATCTGTTGATAAACGAAGTAATACCTACGGACAAAGAGGATGACACCAAGGTGAAGAGGTGAGCACCAAGGTACTTTGTGAAAGAAGGATAATTGTACCAACGAGTCTACCAGGATCATCCCCTAAGGTGTGTAAGGTGAGAGGAGGCCGAAAAGTGTTGAAGTAAGCTCATGAGTCGGGACACATCGGAGGATCCAAACTCTATGACGAACTCATGACCTTGGGGTATTATTGGCCCACAATGGATAATGATTCAACGGAGTTTGTTCGTATGTGTAAAGTTTATTAACTCCATGGTAATATGATTCACACTCCTTTGGTGAATCTACATTACCTCTCTATACCTTTTCCATTCCACACTTGGCCATTCGATCTGGTGGTGGCCATGAACCCTTCATCACAAGGAGAGATTTTGATTTTGGTAGCCACAAAATGCTTAACAAAATGGGCAGAGGCCATACCATTGAAAAAACCTACAACGGGGATAGTGGCACGATTCATAAAGGAATATATTATATGATGATTTGGTATCCCTGAGGTGGTTTTATCAGATAATGACACCCCTTTCGTGAATAGCAAAGTACATTTGCTAATGGATAAGTACTCCATCATCCATCATAAATTAATAGTAGCATACCCGAAGTGCAATGGGAAGGAAGAGGTTACCAACAAAACCTTAGTAAATATCTTGGCAAAGATGTTAGAAGATTTCTCGGGCATATGGGATGACAGGATACCCAAAGTACTTTGGTCTTACCGAATAACAAAGAGGAAACCAATGGGGTATACCATATTTTCCTTAACGTTTGGGGCAAGAGTTATGCTACCAGTTGAACTCGAGGTACCTTCTGCTCGCTACAACTTATGAAGTGCCATGCTCCCTCAAAGCCGACATGTATAAGTCAAAGAACTAGAAAAAATTAGGAAAATGCAACGAGAGACTTCGATATGTACAGGAAGCAGTTGTCCATATCCCATGACCAGTTGATGAGGCCAAGGCAGATTAAATAGGGAAACTTGGTCTTGAAGGCATGCATAAGTCATATCAGGGGTTTATCACTGCCCAAGTTTTTGGCTAATTGGGAAGGACCGTACGTTGTTCGAGTAACTCATGATTCGGGTTTTTGTGAGATATCGAAGGTGGAGGACAATGTTAATTTCCAACACCTCAATTTATCACATTGTACCTCATTAATGTTTATTCAAAATGATGTCTCTCGTAAATGATTGGGCATATTCTCTTAATATTGTATGTTACGATGTTTAGGTGGAAAATGTTAGACCACTACTCTTTCTATGGTTGTTATTCTCCTTAGATTGCATGGTACGACTTGTATTAATGTAATACTTTAGACAATGTTAAAAGAACAAAATGGGGAAAGATGAAAAACACCAAACATCACAATTTTTTTTCTTATTTAATAAAGAAGTAATGTGATTACATGCAAATAAAGTAAAGAGGGGATTAGAACCCCAAGATAAAGAACACCAATGAAGGAACCATTAAACAAGGGCGACTACGATCTATCCATAATAAAACAAAGATTCACCCATAAAAGCAACCGATGGTGATGTTGGGGAAGAATTTGCTCAAGGTTGCTCTGGTCAGCAATAAGATAGGACAAATCCTTCTGGCTAAGCTCCATATGCTACTAAATAGATTCCAAGTCTTGCTCCCTCTTAAGAAGCTCAGCCTCTTCCCGAGCAATAGCTTCATTAGCCTCTTGTACCTTCTATCAGACATCACTAGTTAGGTCTCCAGACTTACGAGCTCCTTCAAAATAGCTACCTACAAGCGATGAGAACTCGGGAGTTGATGATAGAGGGAAGGTAGATCAAGTTTCTTGAAGTCACGGAGGAGCTTCACCAACCAAGGCAGTAAGAATCCATCATTTATGAGCACATTAACTTTTAACAAAAAAGACTTGATTGTATCAGAGCTAAGAGATTCGAGGGGGTATTGAGGATCTCCTTCAAGATAATGGTGACCCCAACCAAGCGGTATGCCATAATCCTAGGGGATGAAGGCTGTGAGAGGTGAAAGTCGAAAGAAAATAGACCAAGAGTTGCTCAATCCACAAACGGGGACCCTTAGTCAAGATATATGGGAAATTTCCCAAAGTCTGCCTCACAACCAACTCAGGGGATGCCTCTGGAGGATATGCGCTGAAGACGCTATCACTCGTAAAAGGGAGCGAAGTATGAGAAGCGATGTCACTTTCTTAAACCCTAGAGGCAACCACTTTGGGAGCCTCATCAACGTTATGCTCTGTTACTTTGATCTCTATATCAGGGGCCCCGCCCAAACATGCGAATTCAACTAGAGTCCTCGCTTGTGCAACTTCCTGAGTAATAGCTTCAACTTTAGGCCCACGTGCTATGTGTTGCTCGACCTCCACTAGAGATCCAAGAAATTGATATGTGAGAAAAAAAAAAGAAAACTCATACAAATTGGCTTTCAAGTATTAATTTTATTCCAATAAGACTAGGTCCTCCTGGCCATCGGTTATGGGAAATTTTACGCCAATAAGACTTAGCTTGCCTAAACCTCGGTTATGGGAGATTTTATGCCAATAAGATATGGCCCGCTTGATCCTCGTTTATGGGAGATTTCAAAGACCAATAAGACTTGGAAAAACTAAAAAAGCGAGTTTAAATGTAGGATATATTTAGAAGAATACAAGTATACCTTTGGATGCTGCTCATTAGTAAATTCACGAGTTGCCATTTGAACTACATCTTCTGCTTCATCCACAATAGGTGCCACCAAAGGACATTGTTCTAAGGGGTCAATAACATCCCCCCATTGTCAACAAACTCTTCCACTCTCCCTTCTCCATGGCCCATAGTAACAACGTTGATCGAGGGCCCAAAAATTATAACAAGAACCTGGTCATAAGAGAGGGTGGGGGCTAACGGAGCAACAGGCTCGGGTAAAGATACCTACGAAGAAAAATGGAGAGAAAGTTAGAACATAAAGCCAAAAGGAACAAAACAAATTTAGAACATTAAGATAACACACCTACTGCGGGTAGAAAACTTACAACATCGGGGCATTTAGGAACAACTTCAACAATCCTTGCAGTTGTCACACCTGCCTCAAGACTAGCCTGCTCGAGAAAAAAAGTAGGATCAAATGAATAGCCACTAATTGATTCTCTTGAAGTAAAATAAATAACTTCCCCTAGGGGAAATTGAATGTTACTTGCAAAGTATTAGGCGCAACTATCTCCTATGGAATAACTTCCTTTGTCGCAGGTAAGGCTGCGATATGATTCTCCAACAGACTGCCCTCCTTAACATCATCATGCGAACCACCACACATATTAACCTGGAAAATGAGGAGAGTTGGAAAAAAATAGAGTCATCATCACAAAGTAAAAGAGGAAAACTTAGGTACTTAGATTAATGATGGAAATTATACATCTTCTTTTTCCAACACGTCCTCTAAAGCTTCATAATCTTGAGGAGGCGAGGTAGTCTTAGAAGAGGAAACCATTATCCTCAACCTATGTTTTCGGACCAATATAGTGTCCTCCTATTCTTCTGCCTCCTTTCCTCTATCCTCACCATCATCATCGCCATCACCATCATTATCAAAACCAGTTGCTACATGTTTCTCAGACAGCTCCTCCTCGCTTGATTCGCTCGATTCCTCCAACTCAAGCTTAAGAGGGGATGAGGAACGTATGAGAAACCATGAGAAGCCATTTTAGCTGACATGAATGCCCTGTCTTCTTTACTAAAATTCTCCCAGGTCTGCTTAAGACGATCAAACATTAGGTAAACTGCTTGAGTGACTTTGTTATCGGGAGTATGGGCTACTAAAGCTTGTTGGACAGTTTTGATCTTCTTTATTGGAGCATTCTGATAAGACCTATTGGCTTCCCAGACGAAGCGATAGAGGGAGTATCACTTCCTTTAATTGTCCTAGAAGGACCAGGGACAACATCAGTTACCTCGGCGAGAACAGAGGATTGTGATGCTTTCTTTTTTTTTATCATATCTTATTCCATTGGAGCTATCAGAGGCATCTCAGAAGGAGTAGAGTTATTGAAATTACTCAAGGGGAACATTAAGGTTGAGGTGGTATAATTTCTCAAACCCAACTCTGTGGGTGGGTATCTCTCAACCTTAGGATATTGAGGTTCCTTCAAAACATTACTTTGAAAATGAACAAGTTGGTTTATATATATGGTTGACCTTCTTCCTTGCTCAGAATGGCAGGATTGGCAGGGTAACTTGCACAGAGACATACTACAACTGAAGTTACATAATTCACACAAGCAAAGGAAAATTTTATTGTCTTCTCATGGGTAAAGTAGCTCAGTAAAGGGGTTCCTTGATCATAACCAAATTGAAGGTCTCCATGATAGGGGATGTAAACAGAATAGAAAGAAAACAATTCCATGTACGATGGTAAATAGGAAGGTATCAACAAAAGGGTGGCATTATTCGAGGGAAAGTTCCTCCCAAGAGCTTCATCAATGGTGGCAATGGGGCGTTCCTCCTTAGGAAAAAAATCATTTGTGAAAAATTAGTCCACCCCAACATAGGGGCAAGTTAAGAACCTTTCTGCTCAATCGATCAAAGCTATAAAAGGCTTCTTGACACTTTTATGATTCCAGTAAAAAATCTAGGGGATCTAAACAGGCTAAGAATTAGGGTAATTACCTGCGGGTGCATAGTCTAGGAAGTGGGCATAAGGTAAAGTTGTTAAAAGGACATGATTTGCATAGTTGGAGACACCAAACCTGTCAATTCTCCGTGCAGAATCTGTTGCCACACGATCTAGCTAGGTATACAATGAACTAAAAACGATAGCAGCAAGAGGGATCTTCATGCTTATCTCCATCCGAACAGCCATGTTTACTAAATCCTTTCGGGGGCAATCATGCGGCTTGCCCAGAAAGTAGATTTTTGATAACATTATCCATATATAGACATCCAATTCAACGTGGGAGTCAAAGAACTTTCTTAAATTGGTTGTTCTAACACTTGCTTTCCCCGGGGATTATCCTTGGCCGCCTAGCGGGCCTTAATCACAACATTGTCTTAGATGATGTATAAGTACCTAATCACTTCGAAGTAGGTGCACTCTTTGTAAGTGACCATACAATCCTTCACCACTTCTTCCAGTTTAGCCCTCAAGGACTTTTCTTTACTGGTGACTGCCTCCTCGAAAAAAGTGTCAAGCCATGCAGCTTCCAACCCCAGAAACTCACAAACATCTTCCAAGGTGATAGTGAACTCTCCCCAAGAGGTCACAAAAGGTATTTGACCTATGACTCCAGCGATAAATGAGAAATTGAAGGGTGATGTTATTTTTAGCGAGGGTGAGATCACCCAGCCTGATGGAACAGGATAAACAACGAGAGCAAGTTGGACAGAATACTTATAGTGGATGAATTTGGTCCAAGGACCTAATCCCTCACAAGCACCTAAGGAACCTTCGAACTCTACTTTAAAGAAGGGAACATCACTATGTTCAATGCTAAAGAGGGTGACAGTGGTGGTAGGAATATAGGAAAAATCTTCAGCATCCTCACCCTCCGCCATCAGCAAATTGGGATTTTCAGTTGATGTAAATCACCGAGAAATCTCTCCAAAGTTTACCAAAAATGCCCAGACTCACCAAAATAGGAACCATGACAATAATGTGCCCACTAGTTTTGGCGCGCTTAGGTTTCGGGGGAAGCACCCCTAGATGAGTGGGTTCTTTTGACGATGGGTGTCATAGAAGCTTAAAGGAATAAAGTGAGGGAGTAAGTTAAAAAGAGTGAAGGGAACGAAGAAGGAAAACTCTCACAAAGGCTCAACACAAGAGAACAAAAACCCAAAGGTGAGTTTTTGAAATGAGTTACCCCTTTTTACTGGGGCAACACGAACCCCAATAGGTGAAAAACGGTGACGCTTATAAAAGCTTAGTAATGAACATGTTAGCTTGCGTGTTTGTCTATACGCACGGATGCAAATGATCAAGGGTTGCAATGATGGCATTTCATGGGATACACGTGTAAATTAAGAGTGTGGGGAACACGAGATACCATGGCACTGCCATATGTCACATACTGAATTACAAACAAAAATCTCATTTAATGAGATATTCTTAGGGTCTTTTCGTCTTGGGGAATGAAGAGTTTTGGGGGAAATTTTCATAAACCTATTCACTTTACCAAGTCATCTACCACGAGTACTTATGAAGCCTCACAGAAGAGAAAAGATGCTATTTAAGTATGAAAACCAGCGAGGTTGTTCGAATGATAGAGGTGAATATAAATCCTCCATTTTTAACAATTTGTTGTTTCTTATGAATCAAGTGCCCAGGGATATTTAAAACTTGTTACCAGAAAAAACTAAAGATCAACTAAAGGTTTTATAGAGATATTTCTTCATGCAATAAATAAATATCTCTACGAAGGGGTAAATGTAGGGGGAGTCCCTCCCCCCCCCCCCCCCCCCAAAGAGTGATTGACTTATCAAATAGATTGAACAACTCATGAATAAGGATAAAGAAGGCCTCTTGAGAAAGTTAGCTCGAAGAGGGTTCACAAAAATGGCTCGAAGGAACCACCTTGAAGATTCTCTAATGGACCTGCTTCAAAGGATCCAACTTATAGATCAAAGTCACTTGGATGATGATAGTTTGTGATAAGAAATATAATTATCTATATCATGTACTCTATCTTATAAATATATGTTGAGTGAGGTTGTTCGGTACCCACGTGGGACCATGCCTAGCAGGTCATGGGAGAGCTAACATGCTCTATTGAGAAACCTCCTCTTGGGAACCTCGTATGGACATGGTTTGGAGGATTGAGAGTAAGGAAATGTTCGGAGTACAATTACCAACCCTCTTGGCACACTTAGGAAAAACTTCACTTAGTACACATGGTTGCTCGAGCCACCTACAGCCGAGCTACCTTAACTCTAACTCATTCTAGGGAACCTCCTCAAGGTACCTCAATTTTGCAGCCTTGGTCTTAAGATAGTTCTTAACTAATAAACAAAAGACTAAACACTCTAGCTAGTTACCGGCCTAAAAACCTTAAAGCAGACACCATCTCTCTTGACTCATGGGATGGTGCACCTAATAGAGTCACTTTTTACCCATTTTTAGACGTCATTACATCTAAAATTTGGGGACTCAAAGTTACGACATTCAAGTGAGATTATCCTTGCGACGACCGATCTAGTTACCAAGACTGAACCTTTAGTTGTCCCAAGGTAAACCCCAAGCTTCCATGTCACGTCCCTTATTAAAGACCACCATACTTCCATCCAATGAAATAGTTTCTCGCCAAATTATAAGATCCCATGCATTGAATGCAATATCTTCTACATTAATGGGGGTACTTATACATTTAAGATGATCAATCACATCACACACGAGCAAGTTCACTCGAGTAGCTGGCCCTTCATATGAATACATAATACAAATAATTTAACATGGAGGGCATTCTGAATCTAGAATTGCTGCCCAACTTCCCACAAACACAAGAGCTATTATGAGAACATAACTTCACATATTTGTAAATGCCTATATAATTGAGCATTAACTGAGTTTTAAGGTTATTGCCTTCCCTTTATTATGACTAGAGTGCTTGATCTTTCTCCCTTCAACCATACTACATACCAGTCCCACTTATTTATTGTGCCCGTTGTGCATTTATTGTGCCAACATTTCATTTGATACAAGTCTGAATGTTCAATCCCTGAATCACCTGTTCACCTGTGTTCAATGCAAATATTTAATACCCCACGGTGTTGATCCCGATCTTGATAAGGGGTTACACCTCACTTGATACTAACCGTATTGCAAGAACCCACTTCTTACAAGTGAAATATATCTACTGGCCAAATTTTCCTTTCTTTCTGAAGCGTAAAATTCCGCTTCAGAAAGAAACTCTTAGAAATACTTGATCCTTAACAAGAAATTCTAAGGGGTTTTGACTTTGGTCTGCATAAAAATTCTGTCAATCCTGGGTTGTATTCAAACTCTTTGTAATTACTAACATGTAACTCGCGCGATGCGCGAGCGTACATTTGTAAAACAAAGTATATTTTTATTGTCACATAAATTAAATAAATCTATTGAATTGATCTATGTTATTTCATATTCGAATATTAATGCTTTATGAACAACTGATATTCACTTTATTGAATTAAGTTGATTAACTAACGAAATTTAAATTTAGATGAAAAATCAACTTTAGGAATGTAATTATTAAAAAAAATGAATTTCTTCAGTTCTTCTGATGTAAATGAAAAATACAATGTCATTATGATTGAAAATAAACAAATTCCTCATCAATCCATAAGTTTTCAACTTACTCAATCCTTGATATGCATTCCTTTTCCCCCTACAATATAATTGAATTTCGATTAAATATTTTTTGAGTATTTATAAGTTAACAAAAGGTAAAAATGTTTGTCATTGGATGTAACGTAATTTATTGTTTTACACTTGGATGTTTTTATCCTCTTTGAAGATCTTATGTTGATGGCCTCATCTCTATTTTCCTCAACAATTTCATGAATGGAGATGTTAGCATCCTATATGGGGAGCAAAGAATTTGTACTTAGATGTTCAAGTAATAATGCAATGAAAAAAAGTGAGTAAATATATGCACAAATTCTCATATTTAGTGAATTTGTCATGTAAAAATAATAGATAAATAGATGGTGGTCCAGTGTCCATATTTTCTTTTGCCTTGGAACAATAGTCTCATTTAATTATATGAAAAGACAGCCTCAAAATCCTAGTGCATTTAGAATACACAAATTTAATTTGAATGATAGATTTAAGAGCAACAAACAACAATTTGAGGGTTAAGTGTTGAACACTATATTTGAGAATATCAACATTGAACTCACATTTAATTTTTAGGATGCCACTGCTTCAGTAACACAGAGAAATTGTAAACTTAAACTGACAATTCCAAAGGAACCTAATTTTGAAACAGTGAAGCGAGTTCGTTAAATTAGGGTGAAGAGTTCATCGTAGATTGAGGAGGAGATGAAGGAAAAAATTCCCAAGTTTAAGGCTCATTCGCTAAATAAAAAAGTATTTATTTTTTTAGGTTTCCTTATGTTATATGTTTCTTAGTATATATAATCTATATATAGTCCATTTGCACACCACAGTATTTAATCCCCATGCATTCATGTTGATTCTTTACATTTTTTTCAAACATCTTCGTATAATATTTTCTTACCTTTGTGTTAACATCATGAAAGAGGCGCATAAAAATAAAAGAAATTTGTGATGGAAGTTGTACAAGATAAGTTCGAAGAGGAGAGGGCCCATGTTCTAAAGCCTCTTCCATATCCTTACACCACTGATTATCTTGTGTGGACCACTGCGGGATTTAATAGTTTGGAAAGTAGAACTTAAGTAATATTTTCATCCTAGGAAACATGGACACTATTAATTTTTCCTACATCAGCTTCAATAGGAAATAAATTTCTTCTAGCAAATATTAATTTCTGGTGAGAATATCAGTGCCCCTAAATACATAAACATGATCATGTATGGTTCAAAAACTCATAATTTGGACACGTTGGTGTATGCAAGTTGACTTTCTCCAATTGTACATAGGTTGTATAGTGATAGAGGGTATACATATAGAAGGCCTCTGAAGTTGATAGGTATACACGGAGAAAGGAAAAAAAATAAAATCATAATGGTCATTCAATTAGTGGGCTACTAACTCTCCGCCTCATAGATTCTATAATTTCTTAGGAAGGTTTGTACATATCAATTTAAATACCAGTAGGGGAAATGCAATCATACAAAAGAATTTTTTGCCAGGATAAGGCAATTCCCAATTTGATTGAATATCCTTTTGAGCCTTTCCCTCAAACAAACTTTCTATTAGTGCACATAAAAAAATGGATACAAAAAGGAAGAGAAGATTCCTCACAATTTTAAAAGGTGGCACAACTACCCTATTTTGTCCTCCTTTCTCTTAGACTTTTCATGATTCAGTTCAATGGTCTGCATTGCAATGAAATGATTGCAAGTTAAATGTTAAAAAAAATCATATGTAAAATATGATTACTATGCAACTTCATCTTCAACTTTTCACAAACACCTAATGGGAAAACAATCAAATTATGTAGTCACACAACGTATAAATTAATAAAACTATTTTGCAGCAAACTAATTAAAAAATACTACGTAAATACCTTGCTCTCAAGGTTCAATCCCTCAACAGCAGATAAATCTCGGCCACCAAAAATAGACACCATTTCATTTTGATGGACATATAAATAGTGTTCATTAGTTTATAGGATATAAGAAGAATAGTATGGGGCTTACAACGGTTGAGAAACCTTGGCTCACATGGAAGAGGAAGATATAGATGTTGAGAATTGAATAGCTTCATCTAAGAGTTGAAGGGTTCGATACTAAACCGTAGCTGAGGAGTGAGATGAATCCGATCACGTAGATAGGTCATTACACTTTCATTAAACTTTTAAATAATATAAAATAGTAGTGTTTAATAAATGATCCTTATTAAAGTCTATTTCTATTGTTTTAGAAGTATAATATAGATTTGTATTCTATCAATGGTTTCCTGGATTATTTTGGGACAAAATTTTTACTATTAGGGATTTTATCCAATATACAGGTGATCTATAGGGTCTTCCATATAAAGCTTCAAATGAAGCACCTTTTATACTGTCTTGATAACAATTGTTATATGAAAATTCGAAAAGGGGAAAATGCACATTCCATCTATCGGACATATCTAACCTACAAGCATGTAGCATATCCTCCAAAGTTTTGATTGTGCATTATGTTTGTCCATCCATTTTTGGATGGAATGCAATACTTAAATGAAGTTTAGTACCCATTGCGATTTGTAATGCCTACTATAACCTTCCTACAAAACATGAATCTCTGTTTGATAAGATACATACAAGAATTCTACATAAACTAATAACTTCTCAAATGTAGAGCTTGCTAAGGTTTGGGAATGAATCGTTAGTCTTTAAAGGTAAAAAATGAGAAGATTTGGTGAGTCGGTCAACTTTTACCCAAATAGGGTTATGTCCTTAGGATGCATAGATAGTCCACTGACAAAATCCATGGTAATATGATCCCATTTCCACTCTGGAATTGGTAAGGGTTGGAGGAGTCCACCAGGGTGTTCGTATTTTATATTTAATTACTGACAAGTAAGACATTTATTTACAAAATTCTCGATTTCATTTTTCATATTTGGCCACTATTATTGCTTCTTCAAAGTGTGGTACATTTTCTAACTTCCTTGGTGAATAAAAATTTTGCAACGATGGGCTTTTTGCAATATTTCTTCTCTATGAGATGCATCATCCGGTACATACAATATATTTCTAAATCATAAACCTATTTCCTTATCATACGAGAAATCAGTATTTTTATTTGAAATAGTTTGTACAAAAGAATCCTAGGTCTGCTGAACTAAGATTTTCTCTCTCAACTCAAGGTAAGTAATACGGTAAAAGAATTTTGCAAAAGGAGATATCAACTGTAGGTTATATTGCTCTATGCTAGCGGCAATATCTTAGGAAATTAAAGTGTTGAATCTTCCTACTGGATTTCGACTTAAAGTATCGGTTACTATATTGCCTTTGCCTAGATGGTAATTTAATTTAAATTGGTAATCTTCCAAAAATTCCGTCCTTCACCATTGTCTTAAATTCAAGTCCTTTTGGTAAAAATATATTTCAAACTTTTATGATCCAAAAAGACTTGGAAACTTACACTATAAACATCATAACGCCAAATTTTTAATGAAAAAACTACAATAAGAATTTCAAGATCATGGATAGGGTAATTACGCTCATGAATTTTTAGTTATAGTGGCCCATATTCTATTACTTTCTCATTAGGCATTAACATAAATCACAGCCCTTGAAATGAAGCGTTAGTATATACATTATAGATTACGTCACCAGAAGGAATAGTGAGGATAGGTGCAGTCGTTAACTTGTTCTTTAACACTTGGAATGCTTAGTTACATTTTTTAGTCCATACAAATGGAACTTCCTTCATAGCTATCTTTAAAAGTGGAAGATCAATGCTAGAAAATCCTTCTACAAATTAACGGTAATATCCAGCTAATCCTAGAAATAAATTTATTTCTATAATATTTGTAGGATTTTTCAATTTTAAAATGGCTAAAATTTTGGATGCATTCAATTGGATTCCATTTTAAAAAATCACCAGTCAAAATTTTTTTATTTCCTTCATTCAAAAATCACATTTTTTCTTTTTAGCATATAACCAATGGTTTCTAAGAGCACATAAGACCGCGTCTAAATGTTGGGCATGTTCTGCTGGATTTTGAGAATAAACGAGAATATCATTGCTAAAAAAATAATGAATTGTTGAAGAAAAGGCCTAAAAAATTCTATGCAGTAGATCCATAAAATTTGTCAGTACATTGGTCAATCCAAATGACATTACAGTAAACTCAAAATGTCCATAACGATTTTGAAAAGTAGTTTTTTGAATATCTTCCTCTCTAACACGTAATTGATGATAACCAGTTTGTAGATCTATTTTAGAAAATACATTTGCTCCTCAAAATTGATCATATAGATCTCCTATTCAGGGTAAAGTAGAATTATTCTTAATAGTTACTGAGTTCAGTTTACTATAGTCTATGCCCAATCTAAAACTTCAATCATGTTTTGTGACAAATAATATCGGAGCTTCCTAAGGTGATGAACTTAGTCGAATAAAACCTCTCTCCAAAAAATCAACAAATTAGGTACGGAGTTCTCGAAGTTCTATAAGATCCATTCCATACAGAGGTATTAAAATAGCAAGTGTATTCGGATAAAGATTGATACTAACCTCAATTTCTCTGAAGGGTGTAATCCTTGTAAATCTTTAGGAAAACATCGTCGAATAATTCCAACAATTTTGGAATTAAGAAAGAGATCTAGATTTGGAAACTTGAGGGTTGAGACGGACCTTGAAATAAAAAATAAAATTTATCTTCATTTTGAAAATAAATTTTCTTATCATGAAAATCGATATAAGCATGATGTGTTGATCAAACATCCAAGCCGATAATATCGGAACAACAAATATCTAAAATTATCAAATAAACAAGTGGAGTTTCTAGACCAAGATGATTTTTTCAATTGTTATTACCTTGCATTGATGTATTGATTTCACTTGTCGATAATTCATGATAAAATGGAGCAAAAGATGTATGTAATAGTTAGAGTAATCTATCTAGTCCAAGACTAATAAAAGAATGTGTTGAACCTGAATCAAACAAATTATGTGTACGAAGAAGTTAAAAAATTATAATATCTTCTATCATGTCATTTCGTGTCGATTGTATGACATCATTCTTTCTGCGACTCAGTATTGGGACAATTCCTTTAGTAGAATTTGGCTTGGGTTCATTTTGGATAGGATGGGATTTTGGATTTTGTTGGGGTTTTTTTAACCGACGAAGGATTGGAACAAATTTTAACTTAGGACATTTGGACGAATATGTCCTACTTCGTGACACTAACGAGAACAAATTGTTGAACGTGTTGTGTTATGAAGAATTTGGGAATAAGCTTGTCCACTTGAGTTTAAATACGTGTGAAGTCTAGAATGATATGTAATTCTAATAACATGATTATTTCTGGTAGTAGGGGGAGATGATCATATTGTGGAAGAATAATTCTATTATACAATAGATGCAATGTCAAAAAGTCAAGAATACTCACAGATTTATAAAGGAGCGATCAAATTCTTAACTCTCGGATGTAATCCTCTATTAAATTTCTTGCACGTGTTAACCTCAGTATTTATATATTCAAGGGCGAAACATGAAAATTTAATCATATTTCCTCGTATTTGGGCAACTGATAGATTAACTTATTGTATTTTTAGGAAACCAACAGTTTGTTGATCTTACTCAGCCTTGAGAAAATACTTTTGGAAAATATCTCCTCAAATTGGTCCTCAGTAAAATTAATAGCGTTTTTGTTACGTGACACTGCTTGCCACCAGAAATTAACTTCACCTTTGAACATATTCACTGCCAAAGTTACTCGGATATTAGTATCTATACCTACTCCATTCAGAATTTTCACAATCTGACATAACCATTTATCAGTTTCATTGGCGCCTAGATTTCCAAGAAAATATGGAAGTCATTGCCTCAGGAATTCTTTTAAAGAATTCATCCTATAAATTTTTTCGAAAATTTCCTCCGGAGCAGAACGAGTTATTTGCTATTGTCTGACCAAAGAAGTAAGTTCCTAAATACATCGCATGATTACTTCAGTTAAGTCTATTCAGTTTGAGTTCTAGAGGAGGGAATTCAAGTACTAACATAATAGAATAGTTTAATCTTAAAAATCACAGAAAAAGATATGCCACAAGCCTATTATGTTACACATGATAAGTTATAGGATACATTGGAATTATATATCACAACCTATATTAGTGCAGCTGTGGTAGTTAGCTCATCTCCTACATTTTAGTATAGCACACTATCTACAATACGTTACTATACTCTATATATTAAGAGATAACTTTTGACTTTGGATTATTTAAATAGGGACAATGACTTCATCATTACTGGACTCTAGACTGACTAAATAATCTCCTTGATCCAAACCATCAGTTGAGGAATCAGTAGTACCAAATGTCACTATGTCCTTCACCATTTTATGTGGCATTGGGGTACATGGGTGGAGTCGGCAACTCATTTTCAAGTTCAAGATTTATGGCTTCTTGAAAAATTATGAGATCATTGAGATAATCATGAACATTCCTCATGACCTGCATATCACCCAAAATTCTGCTTGTTAGCACTAGTATTTTAACATCACTACTCTCTCCTTCCCACTCTTCCTCGACCGCACGAATCATTTCTCTTAATTTTTAAAATGTCTCTTCTCTAACTCTAGTTTCCCAACGATTATTTGGTTCAATGTCTACATTGAATAACAACATGTCCCATGTATAACTCCTACCAAATGGAGTTTCCATATAGTAGTAATAAAAGAATTTACTAAAAGATAAAATAACTAATATCTTGTTTCTTTTCCTGTATAGAATGCTAACCCGACAATAGTTTAAATATAAAACATGCGCGGATACGAACTTGTCACACATTGCTTTTTGGTATGAATGAGCAAGAAGTATAAATAAAGAAATGAATTAAAGTCAAGGAATAATAACATAACTTTATTCATTATTAAGTAATTTTATATTGGGTTGTACCACTACAAGGGTGAGTTACAATTTTCAATACAAACTATAATATAACAAATTGAATAATGCCACTCCTTGATCCCATCTAGCTTATACTCTGCCCACACAATCATATACGTGAGTAGGTGACCGGTATCTATCTCTATTAGGGAAGAGATATTATCCTCTTTATCTAAACTCATCTGGACAAAAAACAAATTACCGCAAATATGTTAAGCAGGTTCTACCAATTCTATAGAAAATATATGTATAGAGGAGAGTTGGAGTTTGTATAGATTAAGTGTTTAGCAATGATAAAGAAATAAAGTTGATAATTGAAACAACTTTCTCTTTTAGGAGGCTAATTTTATATTAATTAACCTCATAAGGTAATTATATAAAATGTTGTAACCGGAGTAAATATTAATTTAATGAGTTAGAAGTTAATATTTACTAGATTGATGCATATTTACTGTATGTGAAAGTAAATATCATCAGGTTGCTTGTCTTATAGTGTAATGTATTTTAAATGACATTATGGTTTATATGAAATTGGAACTGGAGATAATTTATAAAATTTTCGGATGCCAGTTTAGAGAGTGTAGTTGGTCTCAGAAGGTCCGAGACAGTCAAAATAAGTGTCATGTTGTATATTTGGGTTTAGGACACTTTTACCTGGTTTTAACTTAAACGTGTATTGGGAGTCATTTTAATGTGGTATTAATCACTTAAGTTGGATACTTTAGACTTAAGCCACGATTTTAAGTCTTGCCCTTATTTCATTTCCTCATTTCATGTCTTAAAACATAGAGAGAGTGAGAGAGGAAGATAGCCTGAGAGAAAAGTGGAGATTGAGAGAGAGATTGGAGATTGAAGATTTGGAATTGCTTCTACAAAAAAGAAATCTGAGATATCAACCCTAAGGCAAGTTTTTTACTTGCTAATATGTGATTTAAGATGAATAATTTGTGTGATAATTATGTATTTGTATTTGGGTATCAAAAATGGAAATTATGGTATTTAAACCTAGATTTTGGTTTTGATGATGATCTTGTGGGTTTTAATGGTCATAAACCATGTAGGATAAATCTTGGGTAGATAAATATTGTTGGTTATGAGTAGAATGAAGATATTTGAGGTTTGGAAAAATTAGGGTTCATAACCCTTCGTAGCCATTCTTGGCAAAATCACAAGACCGAATCGATTCGGCCCTTGGGCGAATCGATTCGGTAAGGGGTAGCTTCCAGATCTTCATAACCCGAATCGATTCGGGTTAAGGCCGAATCGATTCGGCCAATTGCATAAAGTTGGTTTTGTGGTCCGAACCGATTCGCTTTTTGGGCGAATCGATTCGCTTTCCTGCTATTTTCGAGTTGTTTTTATAACTCAATTTTGACCCTTTTTCTTTAGGGTTAGGACCTAGGAACCTTCTTGAATGAAGCAAACTTAGAGTCCTAGAGTTATAGATGAGTTGGGAATCTACCCTAGAGTAGAATTGGTTTATATGAAGTTTTTTCGGGGTTATGCCTATTGATGTTAGGGAACTTTTTCTTCTAGTTGATTATTATAAAACTAGGAGATGTACTATTATGTTTGGGAGAATTTAGAAGCTTCATTGAGCAATGTTAGTCCTGATGGTTTATAAGACCTATCAACGAATCATGGGAGAATAAATTGAAAGCTTATTGATTCATCGAGGTTATAATGATGATATAAATTACGTATGGCTCCGGATTTAAAAGGATGAATTAGTTACTAAATGTAAATGAATATGGTTTCGAATAAACTGAAATAAGCATTTGCTAAGATGTAAAAGAATAGGGTTTCGGAAAATGATATATATACATTTGATAAAATGTAAATGGAATTTAGTATGAAACATACTCTTGCTAAAAATGTAAATGTAAATGGAAATGGAAAAGAAATGGATTTGGTAACGATTTTTGGTAAATGATAATTTACTTAATCATTAATATGGTAAATGACAATTTAATTGATTTTTGAAAATGGTAAATAAAATGGCTGGAACACACCTCTCTAAATGACATCATATGGGAAGTTCACGCGTGAGGTGAAGCCTCATGACTAATGAATGCAGGGTGGATATAGTCCTAGGCCATGTGAGCGTTGGTTGTTATATATATTTTCTGCGATGGGTAGGAGATTTCGGGTGTGGTCTTGACTATCCCGCAGGCACATGGCCGCTTACCGACGTATTGCGATAGGTGCCCAGGTTGTCTTGTATAGATAGGCCCTGGAAGATGATGGTCATTTAGGGGCGCGCCCAATGGGGAAACTCAGAGGGGCGGTCTTAGAATTCGTTATATGTATATAAATATAACAATTCATAATCAAGTGGGACTTGATGTTTTTGATATGCCATAAAGAGCATAAAGAAGTGCCACAAAGAGCATAGTACAATTCCACAAAGAGCATTTAATGTTGATTATATTCCTGCAAAGTAATGGTAATGCCAGGATGGGCATGTAATTGAAATAAAAGCCGAGAAGAGCTTAAAATTGGGATAAAAGCCATAAATAGCTTATAATTATAGTTATAATTTCCTGATAAGGAATAAACTATGAAATGAATCAGTGTATTTGATGGAAGTTTTAATTATGTCAATCTTTCTTTTTCTCCTTCTTTATTAAATTACTCATGCTTTTTCTTCATTGTCTTACTTTATGTTTTAGAACTGTGTAGATAGATTTTATTTTTCCTAGCATGATTTTATTCTTAACTATCATACTCTTTATTCATCAGGTAATCATATAGAACCGGGACCTGACCCATTTCTACTTCTTGTTGTATTTGCATTTCCTTTCTGCTCAGGTGCTCCGCCGTAAAACACCTATTTTGACTTACCAAATTTCGGTGTCTTTGACGAGCCGTATGTTTTGCGGGTTATTATGGGACATATTGCAATAGACACAAACATCCTTGTCCTCTAGCCAAGATGGGGTCATTTTCTCGGGCGAGTGGCCCAATGGTTGTATTTGCTTAATGTAATGTATTATTTAATTTACATTATTATGTTGTATCGCATTGTATTAGTCTGTGACCGACAGCATATTCGGTCCCTTACTGTAAATTTATGCATATGTAATAAAATTTCATCTGGATTTCCACTTTCTCTTATTGGGTTGTTAAGTTATTTTCTTTAATTTACTTTAAAAATCAAAATTTTTGGCAACCCTTTTTTCTAAAATAAAGAGTGGTTATCCCGTATACTTCTTACTTTGTTGTGATGCTGAGAATGATTCCATCCCTGATTCCATTATTTAGGAGTATCGGGCTGGCCACCCCCTATTTTGGATGGCGCGTTGTCACAGATGGTATCAGAGCATCATATTCAAGAGTCCTTAGGAATCTGTGTGAATGCTTTGCGCTTTCAGCATTGCTTTTGATTGGATATAGAGCCTTCGTATTAAGATTGTTGAATTCTCTTGTGAGATTTCGTTCTTCAGCCATGAGGTAGAACCTATACAATCTTTTGCTCATTTGTGTGACATTAGTAGGTCAATTGAAGAAGGGCGTCATGAGAAGGAATTACTAAGGACGGTAAATTGTGGTCGGGTATGAGGACTGCTTTGAAGGTCGCTCCCTTTTTGTAGCACTTTCTTATCTTGCTTCTACGACCACTGATTTCAGTGGATATTGTTTTCCAAGTCCCACTGGACGTAGAGGGTGGTACTAAGCTTGAGATTTCAAGCAACGTTAAATTGAAGTGGAGAAGTACCCAAATAAAAAAGAATGGAGGAAAATCCTTCACCCATAGGAGTAGTCACCTTAATTGTGGGCGCAGAAAGTTTTGCCCATGGAGAAACACGATAGATACTTCCTATTGTAAGTTTCTATGGTGTAACTGGAAGGATGAGAATGTAAATTCTCAAATGTTCATGCGAGGCTCAGTCAGAGGCCGACATATGAATAAAGAGTTGTGCGATTCAATGGAATGATAGGCTCCAGAATAAATGTCGCTAACACTTCTGATGGAGCAGTGATCATGAAACCCCATTGGTGGGCATGCGCCTGGGGAGGTTTCATTGAACTTAGGAAGAGGAGGCCGAGAGTGTGTTCTCTTTTATTGAGAAAGTAAAAGGAACTACGTGGGATATTGTGACGTGGAAGGACCACTCATTTTCATTATGTTGATTGGAGATCAAGGTCAAAGATAAAGTGCCTAGTTGGGGAGTTGATGGAAGTAAAGTTGGTTCGTATAAGACTCGAATATGTAGTCTGAGAACCATTAGTATTGACTCGGAGTGATTGGCATAGAATGTTGGCGGGAATTCCACCTTATTAGTGGGTGGTGTATTCCTTAGGATAAGATTTAGTAGTATTATATCTACTATACATTTAGGTGTGTATATTGAGTCCATGGTAGTTTCGATGCTACTAAATAGAGTATGACTTCCGTGGTAAGGAAGTTTTATATTTTCCTTCACTCGTTATAAAGTGAGTAATGCTATAGTTTCTTTTAAGTACTATGTGTGCAATGTACTACGTGTATGATGTGTACTATACAAGTAAAAATATATTGGTTATATTGGGATGATAGCAAGCAAATAGAATGCGAGGCTATCTTACTTCTAGTTTCAGGATGGAACTAGTTGTCCTATAATGTCTCTCCTAGATACAGGTTGAAACTTTATGTGGGTGGTTGAGGTAAGTATGAGGTTTTTATTACTTGTTGTGTTATATCGTGTGTGTCTTTGGTTGATTCTTGTTTGTATTGTATGTGATTGGTATGCCTTATCTCCACGACCGAAATAGTTGAGTAGTAATGCATAGGAGGGGTTCCTTGTTTGGATTCCACTTTTGCGGGACGCTCCACGCGTGAACCTTAATGACGTTGGAAGTGGGGAGATGCTATTCTTTCTTCTTTTAAATTCATTTCATTTTATTTATTTATTTTGTTATTTGAAGGTTGGGTTGAAAGGTTTAGCCGAGAATCACGTAGAAGAGTCATTAAGGGCTATTAAAGTGCGAGATAGAAGCACTGTATATAGTTCTATCCTCTAATCGATGTGGGCGAGACTGAGATACGAAGTCGAATTGAGACTTCGGATTATGCATTGATAAGAAGTCTATTTGAAAGATGTATATATGTTATGGGACAAAATTTGTAAGACTTCACAAAAAGTGAATGTCTGATCAGTTAAAATCCTTAATCATGCTATGGTAAGATGTAGAAGTAGAATTTTGTTAATAGAATTGCAAGTTAAAATTTACCAATCACGATTATGTGTTTTAGACCATCACATCTTGATGACCGACGATGCGAGGTAGTAGTGTAATGGGAGGGTTCCTTGTTTGGATTTCTCTTCGGCGAGACGTCCCACGCATGAAACCGAGCAAATGTCGGAAGATGAGATTGGTCTTAGACACTAGGGATATATTTAGTATTATATATGTACGACTTAGATAGGATATATATGTATAGATCGACCTGAGGTTTATTAGTATGTAAGGCCATTAGGGCCGATGATGTTGAATTAGGCAGGCTATAGGGAGTAGACCACAAATATGTTGTGGGTTGACCCTTAGGGGGAGTAGGTCCCTAGGAACGAGGAATATGGAATATCGAGAGATTTCGAAGGTTAGGCCGATGGAGATGAAGCCTTTCTTAGCTAGAAGGTTACATTGGTAACCTAACTTTCTGGGGGAGTTAAAAGGATGAGTTGACTTTTACTCCCGAGTTCATGTGCTTAGGTTCGGGGGTGAATTTAATGAATAAGTCTCTGCCAGGAGCGAGAAGTAATAATACTGGAGCATAGACCTGTTGTCTATGCGTCTCACAAGCTTAAACTTGTGGGAAGTATTATCCCACTCTTGAATTAGAATTCGTTGCAGTGGAAGTCGCCTTAAAAAAATGGAGGCACTTTCCTAGGCAGGGAAATTTAGCCTTTCTCGCGAACAACAAGTAGTTGCAGTATGTCGGGGGAGAAATTGAGTTGGTGTTTGGAGTTCTTAAAGAACTATCATTTTGATATTCCCATTCGCTAAGGAAATGCGATTGGGGTAGTAGATGCATCGAGTAAGAAACCCGTCGGAGATATTTATGTTGGCATGGAAAGCCAAATGAAATGAGTATGACTCGAAAGACTTTGTAGTGAGAGCATTCCGGTCTGTGATTGACCATTTCACCTACTCGTGTGAAGAAGAGTATCGGTGGAATGAAGATGGGTATATTCATAAACGTTGCATTGAATTGTTGGCACCGTTCTGGTCATGTTCCTATTTGATAACATTCTTGATCGTTTGACTAAACCGTTGCTTTTTCGTTCATTGCGAGCAGATGATATGTAGAAGAGTATGCCCTTCTTTTTATGTAGAAATGATAGAACTGTAGGAGGTTCCTATATAAATGGTGGTTCACCGAGATTAGATATTCGTGTCGATGGTCCGGTAAAGTTTCCATGAAGGAATGGGAACCGTATGGAGATGGCGTATATTTTACCATCCTAAAGTGGATGAATGATTAGAGGAAGTTGACTAAATTCCGAAGGACATGTCTTGAATGTGAACCTTAGGATACATAACGGACGGTGCAGTAGTTGTGTGAATGGAAATTCCCCTACAATAATTAGTTCCTCTGACTTGGGGCGGTCCCGGAGCATTTCTTTAAGGATTGAGCTTTTGAGCCATATGCTTTGAAGAGCTATGGCTATGCAAGGAAAATTTGAGAAGTTTCGACGTTTAATCCAATTAGTGTTGGTGTAGGTATCCCCAAGGTGGGATGTAGCGTGATTTAGGATGTAAAGCATTTTGCGCCTAGTCACGTAATTAGCATCTTCCGCCGTAGGAAGCTAGAACTGATAGTTTGGGAGGAACGCTTTGTGCTATGCTAGAGAACAAAGATTGTGGACTAATATTGGCAGAGACGACCTTAGTTTGATTCCATTTTGGGACGTCGTAGTAACGAGGGTTTATTAAGGATGATAGAATGATAGTTTGAGATAGTATACCCTTTATGTGTATAGGGTATGCCCGAATTTTGGGGACAAAATTTCCTCATAAGGGGGGAGTATGTAACAACCCTATCTTTTAGGAGGCTAATTTTATTTTAATTTACCACATAAGGTAATTATATATAATGTTGGAACTGGAGTAAATATTAATTTAATGAGTTAGAAGTTAATATTTACTAGATTGATGCATATTTACTGTATGTGAAAGTAAATATCATCAAATTGCTTGCTTTATAGTGTCATGTATTTTAAATGACATTATGGTGAAATGAAACTAGAACTGGAGATAATTTATAAAATTGTCGGATGCCAGTTTAGAGGGTGTAGTTGGTCTCAGAAGGTCTGAGACAGTCAAAATAAGTGTCATATTGTATTTTTGGGTTTAGGGCACTTTTACCTGGTTTCAACTTAAACGTGTATTGGGAGTCATTTTAATGTGGTATTAACCACTTAAGTTGGAGACTTTAGACTTAAGCCAGGATTTTAAGCCTTGCCCTTATTTCATTTCCTCATTTCATGTATTAAAACATAGAGAGAGTGAGAGAGGAAGAGAGCTTGAGAGAGAGATTGGTGATTGAAGATTTAGAATTTCTTCTACCCAAAAGAAATTTGAGATATCAAACTTAAGGCAAGTTTTCTACTTGCTAATATGTGATTTAAGATGAATAATTTGTGTGATACTTATGTATTTGCATTTGGGTATCAAAAATGGAAATTATGGTATTTAAACCTAGATTTTGGTTTTGATGATGATCTTGTGGGTTTTAATGGGCATAAACCATGTAGGATAAATCTTGGGTAGATAAATATTATTGGTTATGAGTAGAATGAAGAGATTTGAGGTTTGGAAAAATTAGGGTGCATAACCCTTCGTAGCCATTTTTGGCAAAATCGCAAGACCGAATCGATTCGGCCCTTGGGCGAATTGATTCTGTAAGGGGTAGCTTCCAGGTCTGCATAACCCGAATCGATTCGGGTTAAGGCAGAATCAATTTGGCCAATTGCAGAAAGTTGGTTTTGTGGTCCGAACCAATTCGCTTTTTGGGCGAATCGATTCGCTAGGGCGAATCGATTTGTTTTCCAACTATTTTTGAGTTGTTTTTATAACTCAATTTTGACCCTTTTTCTTTAGGTTTAGGACTTAGGAACCTTCTTGAATGAATTAAACTTAGATTCCTAGAGTTATAGATGAGTTGGGAAGCTACCCTATAGTAGAATTGGTTTATATGGGGTTTTTTCGAGGTTATGCCTATTGATGTTAGGGCACTTTTTCTTCTAGTTGATTATTATAAAACTAGGAGATGTACTATTATGTTTGGGAGACTTAAGAATCTTAATTGAGCTATGTTAGTCCTAATGGTTTATAAGACCTATCAACGAATCTTGGGAGAATAAATTGAAAGCTTATTTATTCATCGAGGTTACAATGATGATATATATTTCGTATGGCTCCGGATTTAAAAGGATGAATTAGTTACTAAATGTAAATGAATATGGTTTCGAATAAAATGAAACAAGCATTTGCTAAGATGGAAACAAATAGGGTTTTGAAAAATGATATATATACATTTGGTAAAATGTAAATGGAATTTAGTATGAAATATACTCTTGCTAAAATGTAAAGGGAAATGGAAAAGAAATGGATTTGGTAATGATTTTTGGTAAATGATAATTTACTCAATCATTAATATGGTAAATGATAATTTACTAGATTTTTCAAAATGGTAAATAAAATGGTTGGAACACACCTCTCTAAATGACATCATAAGGGAAGTTCGCGCGTGAGGTGAAGCCCCCTGACTAATGAATGTAGGGTGGATATAGTCCTAGGCCATGTGAGCGTTTGTTGTTATATATATTTTCTGCGATGGGTAGGAGATTCCGGGTGTGGTCTTGACTATCCCGCAGGCACGTGGACGCTTCCCGACGTATTGCAATAGGTGCCCAGGTTGTCTTGTATAGATAGGCCCTGGAAGATGATGGTCATTTAGGGGCGCACCCAATGGGGAAACTCGGAGGTGCAGCCTTAGAATTCGTTATATGTATATAAATATAACAGTTAATAATCAAGTGGGACTTGATGTTTGTGATATTCCATAAAGAGCATAAAGAAGTGCCACAAAGAGCACAATACAATGCCACAAAGAGCATTTAATGTTGATTATATTCCTGCTGAGGAATGGTAATGCCAGGATGGACATGTAATTGTAATAAAAGCCATGAAGAGCTTAAAATTGAGATAAAATCCATTAAGAGCTTATAATTATAGTTATAATTTCCTGATAAGGAATAAACTATGAAATGAATCGGTGTATTTGATGTAAGTTTTAATTATGTTAATCTTTCTTTTTCTCCTGCTTTATTAAATTTCTCATGCTTTTTCTTCATTGTCTTAGTTTATGTTTTAGAACTGTGTAGATAGATTTTATTTTTCCTTGCATGATTTTATTCATAATTGTCATACTCTTTATTCGTCTGGTAATCATATAGAACCGGGCCCTGACCCGTTTCTACTTTTTATTGTATTTGCATTTCGTTTCCGCTCAGGTGCTCTGCCGCAAAGGACGCCTGTTTTGACTTTCCAAATTCCGGTGTCTTTGACGAGCCGTATGCTTTGCGTGTTATTACGGGACATATTGCAATAGACGTAAACATCCTTGTACTCTAGCCAAGATCGGGTCATTTTCTTGGGCGAGTGGCCCAACTGTTGTATTTTCTTAATGTAATGTATTATTTAATTTACATTATTATGTTGTATCACATTATATTAGTCTGTGATCGACAGCATATTCGGTCCCTTACTGTACATTTATGCGTATGTAATAAAATTTCATTTGGATTTCCAGTTTCTCTTATTGGGTTGTTAAGTTATTTTCTTTAATTAACTTTAAAAATTAAAATTTTTGGCAACCCGTTTTTTTGAAATAAGGAGTGGTTATCCCGTATACTTCTTACTTTGTTGTGATGTTAAGAATGATTCCATCCATGATTCCGTTATTTAGGAGTATCGGTCTGGCCACCCCCTATTTCGAATGGCGGGTTGTCACAATAATCTCACACTTATCAGTTTATAATTAGCATTAAGGTTATGGAACAGATAATTCCATACTTTCTAGTTCATTAAGAAAATAAAGTTCGTTACCAGTTCATTAAGGATTATGTAAAGAAAATCAAGGATTCTTGAACTAATAATCCTATACTTTCTTGTTCACTAAGGGGTATAGAAATAATTAATCCATCTGCAAAACCAAAATAATAATAATAATAATCAACCCAAAACCTTTGGAAAAAAATATTTGTCCAGGCACGCAATTAAAGTGGCACTCATACGTATGTAGTAATAAATCCAGGCTCTCAATCATCTGTGATCTTTTGTCCAAGTACATAGTTCCGTGGGATAACATGTTAGTCTACTTCCTAGTTCATACAGATGCTTATTTTATAATGGTACAAAAAGTGCAAGGGAAAACTGAATTAATAAGGAACATGATACCAATTATTAGTGAGAAGGGTTAAAATTGATCCATAATAAAATTCAAATTCTGATGATGAATTCAAATACCGATGATATGTAATAAAATATGTATTATGGCAGTATTATAACATGAACATACTTAGAATAAATAGGAGCTATAAAATAGTGATATTAATAGCAATATAACAAATACGCTAAGTTTAATATTGGAAAGGTAGGAAAATCTACTTGTTGGGTATATCAGTCGACTTTATATATCACCAGAGGATATCGAGAGGGGATGGTGCTTTATTTTCTATATATAATGTATGGGTATGTAAGCATTTCGGATTAAGACAATCAGTTTGTACTAAGGCTACTGTTCGAAAAAATGCGCCTAGACTTCATCTAGGCACGTCTAGGCTTGAGGCTTGGGAGAAACGCCTTGCCTTAAGCTTTTTATGCATTATTCTTGGTAAAACCCTTAAGTCACATTTTTTTTCTAAAACCAACAATGCTTTAGTGAAATGATATCTCCTTTTAAAGAATTTTTTTACAAACCGGACCATTATCTCATCCAAAATAATCAAATAGTATTTTAATTTTCATATATTCAGACATATTTTTATGATATGTAAAATTTTAGTATTTAATAGCCTTGTTATTGTTAAAAAATATTAAAATATACTATGAAGGCCTAAACGCCTTTTCACGCCTTTTTACGCCTAAGGATCGCCTAGGATCATAAGGCTTAAGGCTTGGCCTCCACGCCTCGATCACGCCCCGCAGTTTTTAGAACCTTGACTAAAATTAAATATTTTGGGACTCAAAAATACTGGATTTAAGATCTTTTTTGAATTTGGGTGCAAAATACTTTTTGTCTTATAATTGTTTGAAGTATTCATAGATAAAATTTGGGGATCAAATTCAGAAGTTGAAAAAGACAAAAGGTGTCGATTTGCAATTTTGGAAAATATTCTCAAGTTAAAACCAAAATTTTCCATAACTTAGTCTAGGTTAATCCAAACATGGCCTTACCTTATACCATTTTAACTAGAAAAATGAAATTAAGATATTGGAAAAAATCCAGAATTTTTCAGATTGGTCGTGCGCCCTCATGCGCTAGGTCAATGTTTCTTGTCAAAAAGTTCATCTTCTTCCCTTTGATAGTTGACTTTAGGGTTTCTGATTTTTTACCTTGAATAACTCCTTCATTTATAAAAAAATTGAGATGATTTCTAAACAAACGCAACCTAATTTTTCTTAAGGATTACGAATATATAAGTTTTGTGGATGGAGATGCAATATATCTCAAGTTCTAAAATTGTGTGTGTTTCGAAATTTTGACTTAACATTCATGGGTTTCTGCTATGTATAGGTATACTTTGGTTTTAATTTCAAAGGTTGAGATGGATTATACATACAAAATTTCAAATTTTTAGTCTTCTGGTTCAAAACTCACACTCATTGCTTTTAATCATTACACTCGAGTTCCTTTGGTTGTAATGAAGTTTTACATAGCTTTAAATCGAAGTTTGGAGCTTTATATCAAAACTCACCATTGAAGCTCAAGATTTAATGGTGTAATTTCACTTTTTCTATTCTACACTGTTCTGCACAAAAAAGTTGCATATTATGATTATTTTAAGTATACTAACTACATAGAAAGTAGTTGGAATTGAAAGGATTGAAAATAAATTATAAAATTATTATGTAACTGATTTGAGTGAAATTTTGAGTTTTTGGACTGAAGTTTGAGGTTTGTTTTAACTACTGAGAGGGTGGGGTATTTATAGTACATACTCAGGGGATTCGACTGAATGAATGTTGTGGTAGATTTGAGTTATTTATATGAAGTTTTCAAGGTTGGTAAATGGAACTCACATGTGTGCATGGTGTACACATGTGCTTTTTAGGTGGATAAGGGGTATATTAAAATAAATAGAACTTTGATGTTTGGTCTGTGGTTGGTCTTGTACTTGCATGTAAAGCCCTAAAAGTACACTTTTCATAAAGTACGAGGGTATTTTTATAATTTCAAAAAGTTTCAAGGGATGAAATTTTGATTTTATGTTAGTTGAAGTCTAAAGGATTAATTTGACATGAAGTTGAGGTATAGGAGTGAACTATAAGTCATGTTATGTTACTTTGAAGTTTTCAAGAGGCTATTTTGTTATTATTGAAACTTTAGGGATCCAGGTTAATTTAGTAAAATTTTAGGGTATGAAATATAGTTTCTTTTTTCTTTTGAGGAATTTTTAATTTGGATAATTTATAAGGGTTAAAACTAAGATCATGGGTATTTAGTGTCAATTTTGAAAATCTCGATTACTACACTTTAAATAATTCTTCATGTTGGGGGTTTTATTCTTAAAAACACGTTTACAAGATTTATTTTCTAATGTTGGTTTGTCAAAGTTCATTTTGAAATATAAATCATGTTTGTGATAACGCCTTATTTTTCAATTGAAATAAATTGTATATCTCGATCAATTATGCTTAGTAGTTCTGGTAAGTTAGATTTGGCTTGATCCCTAGAAGATCAGAGTTTCAGTTCTAGTGCAATTGAATAGTTCTGAGCCAATAAATGGAGTAGACAAGTTTTCGATACAGCTACTTGTACCATTTAAGTAGTTTATCTTGACTACAAAACATGTTTTATGGTTCAAGAACTTGTCTGATAGTTCAATGAGGAATGCACCGGTACATAAAGAATGTATTGAACATAACTAAGGGTAAGATTCAAGTCTAGGTGCTAACTAAATTAGACTTTCTTAATCTTAAAATCTTCAAAGGGTGCATAGGACTTAATCTCGAGGATTATGAGGATTGATATATTCACATAACTATTTCTTTGATATGCTATGTCAATAGTCTCTGAAGGTTGAGCATTTATTCCATGAATATGTCTAAGATCATATTTTAAAGAAACTCACTTCTAGGAGATATCATAGATTGTGATATCCCCTTTGTGAACTTATATGAATTCATGATATTAGTAAACCTAGATAGTAGATTTATAACCAGTAAAGTACCAAATAAGTTAACATTGAGATCAACGAATAAATAAGATATTAGTGAAAATTGATTAGTGACAAATTGAATTTCACCAAGAAAATGTTCAATTCTTTACGCGAGAAATCATATGTATCTGATATCTAACTTTGAAAATGTGGCCTCATTATTTCAGTAATTTTTAGTAATTAACTGGATTGTTGTTATAACTATTTAGTGGAATAAAGTACAACTAAACTGAAAATAAAATAAATTACAGGGATTAATTTGGGAGTTAAATTTTTTGTTTTGAATCCTAGTAAATATTATCTATGGATCCCTGGTATAGTCCATATATCAATTAGCAATCCCAAAACTCTTTAGAAACCCTAATTGGCTAAGTCCACTTCATGTACCTATATATATGGGTCTAGGGCAGGGGAATAAGATACCTGAATAATCCTAAGGGTTAGAGAGAAAGATAAAAACACTATTTACATTCTTGTGACGGTGAGTGATATGGTATAACAAGACCTTTTTGTGAGTGAACATGGGATTATGAAGCTCGAAGATGGAAATCTTGGGGTTTAAGACTCATGATTGAGTGTAATGAAAGATTGTGATGTCCCTAGAGACCAAACATGCCTGATACGACATTTTGAAGATGTACTTAGTAATCCCTTTCAATGGAATCAAGGCTTATAAGCCCGAATAATGATTCTGAGAATGGATTATCAAGTCCCATGAGATTTAACATTCCTTAGTAATCCATTTCAATGTCTTGAAGTTTGTAGTTAAGCAAGGATGAATCGGTGGTGGTCTTGGGAGCTCACTTTGAATGTGAGGATTTATCGAGCTGTAAAGAAAATATGACTTGTGAGGATGCTGGTGAACAAGGAGAAGGTTATATATTTACAATAGAACATGTGAGAAAATAATATGTACATATCTTATTTTGAGAAGAATTTGCACACGAAAGAAGGAGAAAATCTTTTCTTGATTTTTGAAAATACAAATAAAATACATATAAATGCCCATAAGGAATATTTATTTTTTTGACATATAATACCTTAGTGGATTTATGGAAAAGGAGACTAAAATAACCTTCTGGGACACAGACGCGTCCAAGGGAATATTATAATATCATGGGTAAGCCAACCTTATGGTGCGGTCACATGCCAAATCAATAATTCTTACACAGCAAGGCATTGTGTCCTTGTGAGAAAGGAAAAATGTAAATATTATCTATCCAGAATGGTCATCCTTAGATTGGAGGTGGATCACACCATGATAAGTGGGTATACATTTTAACGTGGATGGTCACAATAATTGTTCCGACCTTATATAGGTAATAAGGGACTTTAAGAGGAATGTCTCATGTTTGATTCGGAGTTTGGAAAATCTTCGATCGTATCTGGTGAATATACCATCTTTTTCTGGGAAGGAGATATTTATATGCAGTACATATAAGGGGTATCCATATTGTGTCCTAAGGTGTAGTGTTAATGTGTATTCTCGGTTAATGCACACAAAGTTTCTAGACAAAAAAAGTGGGAGTGTACCATGTATAGCCATTCTAAAGACATGTAACACCTAGGTACCTTCTACTAATGAAAAAGGGTATGCAAATATGTTGTCAAATAACAAGTGAACATAGCATGAAACTTTAGTATTTTATCTTGTCAACAAATTATGTAATAAGAAGATGTTATTATTTATCCCTTAGGTAATAAGATAACCATATAAATCCATGACTTCCCTACGGGAAAGAAATTGTGACACCCCGCTTATTAGAATAAGAGTTGTCCAGCCCGCTACCCCCATAAAAATAGGAATCTTAAATGGTCCGTTCTAAGCGTCATTGTAGCATAATAGATAATATGATATGACCACCCAAAATTTTAAAAACGGATGCCAAATAACTTTTCAATTTACAAATATTTGATTCATAAAATTAATATAACAAAATGTTAATGTATTCAATTAACAGTTTGATAACATTACATCGAAGCATGACCGAACAAGATGTCGTTTAACAGACTAAAACAAAAAGGTTACATCAAGTATAACAGTAACTATAAGTAATAAACCTGGGCAACACGCCCGAATATATAACTGATGAATCATAACTAGAATATCCAAAAATAATTTGATGCGCCTAGTACAAAAATCCTACAACATTCACAAAATGATGTAGCTCCTTAACATTGGAATGGAAGGTCAGAACGGGCTCCCTTGTAGCGGGACACCTGAACATAAACAATAACCACAATAAGAGACAAAATATAAACGGGTTAGGTCCCGATTTAATATGATTTACAAGTGAATAAAATGCATAACAGTTATGAATGCCAGATTTCATAGACAAGTTAGATTCCCTCTTCACTTAAAGAATTGTACTCACCTCTCTTATAAAGTGAAGATCCTCATGCGTATATTTCATTATTAAGTTAAGCTACCCGACTAATTAATAGGAATAACCTAACTCTATCCAATATGCCTGGCTTACCAATTTATCAGTTATCCTCACAAGTCAATTAATCATTAATGATCACATATAATTAGGGTTGATTCATAATTCCATTTAATCATTACGTTATAACACAATTTGAATGAGAACATTTATATTAATACAATAACATTTCTAAGACCATCCATTCCAGAATTACCCCACTAGATGTGTTCCCTAATTGCTATCATCTTTTAGGGACTAGTTTCATGACCACCTGGGTACCCTAAATCACAACGCATGGGAAGCGGTCATATACATTCGACAGTGAGACGTAACCATACCCAAAATTACTTCACTTCGAATAAACTATCACAAAGTGTAACAACTGGTGCTATGGCATGAAGACTATGCTCTACCCATATTAATATCCAGGGGATTCACCTCTTTCGCGTAATTTCCATACTGATAGCATTTAGAGAGGTATGTGAATATATGCCAAAATCACAAAATGTATGTAAAATGAATTATAACGACAATTCTTATACCCGAAATCATAAACGTATAATAAATTAAGACTATAATGTATAAACACTTCCATACTAGCCCTCGAAATCCAAAACAACAAAGTCCTGCTATACGATAGCCCTACCATAATTTTCTTAGCTAATTGAGTTATTATGTACTCGTAACTAATCCCCGAAATAAGCCAGAACGCCCCCTTACTATCCTAGCATATCACCCCCTTTATGTGAGATCATAATAATCTATAATCGATCATATGAGAAGGTACTAAAACCTTAAACAAAAGAGAAAAGGGGTAGAAACCAAGTTAGAAAGTTTTTGTAAAACAACACTATTTTCGAATCGATTCGCCCTCGCTGAATTGATTCGCCCTTGGAAGCGAATCCATTCACCCTAGCCGAATCTATTCGGTCGAGAAAACCAAAATTTCTGCTAACTTGACCAATCGATTTGGCCTACATGAATCGATTCGCTAACTTAGACCTGTAGCCTACCATTTTACCAAATCGATTTCTCCCTAGAGAATCGATTGGCCTGGGTCGGACAACCCAGTTTTTCCTACGGGTTTATATGAACCCTAGATACCAAAACCCTTTTTATTCCATAAAAATCTAACATCATCTACAAATCATTCCTACATAATAACCCACCATTATGAACCCCTCAAATCATATTTATCTCATATACATAAGTGTTTAAACATCAAAATCTACAAAATAGTTTAAACTCAAGAACACTAACAATTTATACAATTTATTCACACACAATCATACATTTATTCAAGTTAAAAAACTTGCCTCAAGATTAATGTCCCAAATTCCTCCTCGTTGAAATGATTCCAAGCTCAAATCACTATTTCCTCTCTTTTCCTCTTCTTTCTATCAAGCTATTCTCCTCTCTCTTTCTTTCTAGGTTTAAACATATTGAGCTTTAATTTCTCTTGCAAGACTAAATACCCAAAATAGCTCAAATACACTTAAGTCCAACATTAAATGCTACTACATACTTAAAATAACACGTACCATCATATTTAAGTCGTAACACTCCAAAAGTCCCCCGAAACCCAAAAACACATGCTTCACTTATTTTGACTATCTCAACCGTTCCCAGACTAACCATGCTCTCTAAACTAACATCTGAGATACCATTTATAATTTCCTATCCCAACGTCATATTACTTTTCTTAAATAGTCGGATTGGGATATAAGCCATAACCGTCGCTTTAAAGCGCAAGGACGCAACATAATATAATATTACACAATTTACATTCATGTAAAAGTAAATATGCAATACTTATAAATATTAACTCTTAAATCATACAAATTCATATTTAATTCGGTTTTCATTTATTTTAAATGACTAAACTACATGGTAACTTATATAAAAATAATTACTCAAAAGTAAGGGGTAATACATACCCCCCCCCCCCCCCCCCCCACCCCCTACAAATACCTGGTAAAAAGAGGTATGGGTACTTTTCTCAAATATAATCTTCTTGTTACCAAGTTGATTCCTCGGCATTGTGGTGTCCCCATTGACTTGAACCAGGGGCACCACTTTCGACCTTAGTCTATGCTCACCATGGTCTAAGATGGCAATCGGTTGTTCCTCATACGAAATTTCGGGTTGTAACTCAATATCGTCCAATAGAACATGCTAATGACCTCCCTCGCATCTTTTATACTTCTTTGAAGATGAAACATGGAATACATCATGAATTCGTTATAGGTGTTCCAGCAACACAAGTCGATATTCCACAGGGCCTATCCTTTCAATAATGGAAAATGGTCCTACATATCTTGGCACAAGTTTTCCTTTCTTCCCAAATCACATAACAACTTTCATTGGATACACACGCAATAAAACTTGATCCCCCATTTCCAAATCCACATGCCTCCAATTTGTGTTGCCATAGTTTTCTGGCAATCTAGTGCAATCTGTATGCAATTCTGAATAACCTCAATCTTTAAAGATGTATCTTGGATCATTTCAGGTCCAAGGAGCTTATTATCTCCTACTACCAACCAATAGGCAGGAGAACAGCACGGTTGGACATACGATGCCTCATACGGTGCCATACTTATCATGAATTGGTACGAATTATTGTATGGAAATTATACCAATGGAAGGTATTGTTCCCATCCTCCTATAAAATAAAGTTTTCACATTCGAAGCATATCCTCCAACATTTGGTTAAATCACTCTATTTGCGGATGGTATGATGTACTCAACCATAATTCGCTTCCCATCGCCCTTTGGAAGCTTCGCTAAAAATGGGATATAAAAATTTATCTCAGTCGAAAACTATATTGATCGGTACCCCGTGAAGTCTCACAATCTCTGCTATGAAAAGCTGAGCATAACGTGTCGTATTGTAATCCGTCAACACTAGTTGAAAGTGTGCCGATTTGGTTAGGCGGTCGACAATGACCCAAATAAAATCATGCCCACTTTGCATCATCAACAATCCTATGATAAAATACATTGAGATACCCTCCCATTTCCACACCGATATTTCCAACTATTGCAACATTCTAGTCAGTTGTTCGTGGTCCACCTTCACCAACTGGCAAGTGGTGCATTGGGATAAAAACTAAAAAATGTCCCATTTAATTCCTGCCAACCAACATTGATGGCGCATGTCTTGGTACATTTTGTCCCTGCCGGGATGTGCTATAAATCTCGAACCATGGGATTCTGTCATGACAGCATGTATCGAGTCTTCATCGTCTGGGACTATAAGTCTTCCATGAAAACATAACCCACCCTTAGAACTAATAGAGTCGGACTTCGCTCCCTCAGTTAATAGCTATCGTACCCGATCTTTATAGTCTTTATCCACTACTTGTAATTTTACTACTCGCATAATTATATTGGGCGTAATGGTTAACACCGACATACATGCTCTAGCTACAACATCATCCTGGCCAAGTTCCTTCCACTTATCTTTCCACACTTTCGCTAATCTCCCCACAGGTGTTCGACTCAGCGCATTAGCTAACACATTTTCCTTGCCTGGGTGGTAATGAATATTGAATTGTTAGTCCTTTACAAACTCTAAACACCAACGTTGTCGCATATTTAGATCGTTATGTGTGAACAAATATTGCAATGACTCGTGGCCTGTGAAGAGACTAAATTTCTCACACAGGAGGTTATGCCTCCATATCTTTAAGGAAAAGACTAATGCATCAAGCTCTAAATCATGTATGGGATAATTCTTCTCATGGTGCTTATGCTTGTGAAACACGTATGCAATGGCCCTATGTTCCTGTTGTAACACACCCCTAATCCTTCTAGAGATGCATCAGCACATACTAAATAATCTACTCCCTATCTTGGAAATGCGAGCACAGGGGCAGAAGTCAATTTGTCTTTTAGCTCCTTAAACGCTAGATAAAAGGAGTCGTCCCAATTAAATCGCACTCCCTTCCGGGTCAAGTTCGTTAAAGGGCCAGCAATCTTTAAAAAAACCTTAATGAAAGAACGATAATATCCTGCTAAACCCAAAAAGTAATGGATCTCAGTCGACGTCGTGGTCTGACCCCACTCCCTCACTGCTGCAACCTTGGTTGGGTCTATAAAAATACCCTCATCTATCATGATATGTCCCAAAAATTGCACTTCATGTAACCACAAACCATTCTTCTCAAACTTGGCATATAGCTGATGATCCCATAGTGTCTGCTGGACCAATCTCAAGTGTTCAGCATGATCAACTTCAGTTCGAAAATAGAATAGAATGGAATCAATGAACACTACCATAAATTGGTCTAAAAAATCTTGAAATACTCGATTTATAAGGTCCATAAATATCACAGGAGCATTGGTTAGCCCAAAGGGCATAACAAGAGACTCATAGGACACATACCTGGTCAAAAATGTGGTTTCAGACATGTCCTACTCCCGAATTCATAGCTGATGATACCCAGACCTCAGATCTATTTTAGAGAAGTACAATGCTCCTCTCAATTAATAAAAAAAAATCATCGATTCAAAGCAACAGATATTTATTTAGGATAATTACCTTATTCAATTTTCCATATTTAATACACAACCAGAGGAAACCATCTATTTTCCTCACGAATAATACAGGGGTACCCCATGGCGATGTACTACGCCGAATGAACCCTTGCCCCAACAGCTGCTGAATTTGAACTCGTAACCCCCGCATTTTTAAAGGAGCCATGCGGTAGGGAGTTTTCACACTCGGCCTAGTCCCCGGTGCTAAGTCAATTATGAACTCAATCTCACGACATGGAAGTAAGCTCGGGATCTCCTGAGACATCTTCAAATTCTCTAACAACAGGAATCGAATCTAAGGAAATAACTATACCTTATGAATTCTCCTCCTCAATAAAGTATGAGTGAGTGCTCGAGCCTCCTTTCAGAATATTCATGTCTACCAAAACCATTTCCCGCCCCACAATGGCAAAGACTATACTCCTTCGATAATAATTCACCATGGCCCGGTACTTCACTAACCAATCCATGCCCAGAATAACATCATAACCGACCATATCCAGGATAAGAAAGTTGACTTCAAAGAACAATCTACCAAGGTATATTCCCACCCCTCTATAAATAAAGAATATAAGGAGCCATCGGCCATAGGAGAATCTACACTCACAAGAGTACTATCAGCCGACACTAACAATCCCGCCAAATGAGCAAAGTACGTAGCTATAAATGAGTGTGTTACGCCCATGTAAAATAACACTCAACCCACAATACCATAGATGGGAAACTTACCCTCGATAACTAGCGGTGTTAGAGGTGTTGGAGGAAACAAAGCATTTTCGACATAACAGATGCACCCAAACTGAAGTTGTCCCTATTGTAGTGGGACTACTGGAATAGGTGCTACAGGTTGTAAAGGTGCCTGCTGATTCTGAGGACCTCCAGGTATTTGTCCCTTGTTGAACAGTGGAAACACTCTCTTTATGTGACCCGTATCACCATACTGAAAACAACGGCCTACATGATTCTCCAGATGTCGGCCCTGATTATTATTTTGAAACTTCCTCACACCTTGGACCTGCTAGCCTCTACCTCGATTATTCCATCGGCCCTATGGGACTATTTGCTACTACTGACGAGCTCACTGATTTTGCCTAAAACCACCCTCGCCAAAATTGAAACCCCACAAGAATTATTTCTTAGCTGGATCCCCTTACTGAAGGCCCCACCCTTTATATTTACTCCCCAACTGCTATGGTGGTGATAGTATTCCACCGGCACCATTTCCTCCTGGTTTACTAGATTGTCTAGAATCCCCTATTTTCTTACTCCTCTTCAAATGAAGGTGGTGATCCTGGCAATGAAGTAAAGCTACATTCATCATGTCACCAAAATTTTATAGGGCAGGGTTCCTCAACGGGTGTTGCTTATCCTCCAATTCAAAACCCTGACAAATTTAGAGATTCTTTTATCTTTCATACTTACCTCGTCCGGCACAAAATTTGCTAAACGGGTAATTTCCTCTTCAAACTCCATCACTGTTCGCTCCCCTTGAGTAAGGTACTCAAGATTTCTCCTCGTCTCCTTCTGGATTGCTGGAGGAAAATACTTTCATTCAAATAGAATCCAAAACTCTGAGATAGTCATATTATCCTTTTGTTATGGAGTTGTCACCGATTCCTACCATTGGAGAGCTGCTCCCACTAATTTAAAAGTGGCGAGAATCCGTTTCCTCTACTCACTACATTCCACCATTCGAAGATGGCGTTGAATATCCTTTCTCTATTGATTTACCAAGATCACATCAACGCCACCCTGAAATTCTGGAGGGTGACCATTCTGGAAGGATTATCTAACTCTATCCCACACAGAGGTTCCTGTATGGTATTGAGCCACATGTATTGACGGTTGTTGAGCTCGTGGACGTTGTGATGCCATAGAGGTTATTGCAGCATTAAACGCCTGGGCAATAATATTAGCCACCTCTGTCGCGGTCATAATTCCCTGTAATGGTGGGGGATCTACGTCATCTTCAACTCGATTGACCCTTATCGAGCGACCTCATCTAGGCGGTATCTGAGATCTCTGAGTCAATATTTAGTTAAAATAATTTATCCTTGCATCAGATCGCAACCATGCATAAAAAAAGTCCTAATAATAGGGATCCATATCAAATAATGTTATGTTAGAATGTGACAAGTCCACACATATCCTAAATACTCTAGAAATTGATTCTCTGATATCATCCGTGACACCCCACTTATTAAAATAAGAGGTGGCCAGCCCGCTACTTCAATAAAATTAGGAATCTTAAATGGTCCATTCTTAGCATCACTATCGCATAATAGATAATATGACCTGACTTCCATATATTTTAAAAATGGTTGCAAAATAACTTTTCAACTTATAAATATTTGATTCATCTACTTAACATAACAAAAGGTTAATATATTCAACTAACAGTTTGATAACATAACATCGAAGTACAACCGAATAAGTTGTCAGTTAACAGATTAATAGAAAAAGGTTACACCAAGTATAACCTATAAGTAATAAACCTGGGAAACACACCCGAATATATAACTTAAGAATCACAACTAGAATATCCAAAAAAGAATTTGATGCGTCTAGTACAAAAATCCTACAATATTCACAAAATGATGTAGCTCCTTGACATTGGAACGGAAGGTCAGAACGGGCTCCCTTATGGCGGGACACCTAAACATAAACAATAACCACACCAAGAGATAAAATATAAACGGGATAGGGCCAGGTTTGATATGATTTAAAAGTGAATAAAATGCATAATAGTTATGAATGCCTGATTTCATAGACAAGTTAGATTCACTTTTCACTTAAAGAATTGTACTCACCTCTCTTCTAATATGCACATCCTAATGCATACATTACATTGTTAATTTGATCTACCCGACTACCTAATAGGAATAACCTAACTCTATTCAATATGCCTGGCTTACCAACTTATCAGTTATCCTCACGACTTAATTAATTATTAATGATCACATATAATTAGGGTTGATTCATAACTCCATTTAATGATTGCATTAGAACACAATTTGAATGAGAAGAATTATATTCATACAATAACATTTCTAAGACCATCCATCCAGGAATTACCCCACTGGATGCGTTCCCTAATTGATATCATCTTCCAGGGACTAGTTTCATGACCACCTGGGTACCCTAAATCACAACGAATGGGAAGTGGCCATATACCTTCGACAGTGAGACGTAACCATACCCGAAATTACATCACTTCGAATAAATAATCACACAATGTAACAACTGGTGCTATGGAATGAGGATTATACTCTCCCCGCATTATTATCCAGGGGATTCCCCTCTTTCGCATAATTTCCTTAATGATAGCTTTTAGAGAGGTATGTGCATATATGTTAAAATCACAAAATCTATGTATAATGAATTAAAACGACAATTCTTATACCCAAAAGCATAAACATATAATAAATTAATACTACAATGTATAAACACTTCCATAATAGCCCTCGAAATCCAAAACAATAAAGTCCTACTTTACAATAGTCCTACCATCATTTTCTTAGCCAATTGAGGTGTTGTGCACTCGTAACTAATCCCGGAAATAAGCCCGGTCACCCTCTTACTATCATAGGATATCACTCCCCTTATCTGAGATCGTAATAATATATAATAAATAATATGAGAAGGTCCTAAAGCCTTAAACCAAGAGAAAAGGGTTAGAAACAAAGTAAATTTTTTTTGTAAAATAACACTATTTCCCAACATAATCGATTCGCCCTTGGAAGCGAATCCATTTGCCCCAGCCAAATCGATTCGGTTGAGAAAACAATTTTTTTTTCTAACTTGACAAATTGATTCGGCCTGCTTAAATAGATTCAGTAACTCAAAGCTTTAGCCTACCATTTTACCAATCGATTTGCCCCTAGCAAATCGATTCGCCTGCGTCGGACAATCGAGTTTTGGCTACGGGTTTATATGAACCCTAAATCCTAAAACCCTTGTTCTTCCATCTAAATCCCACATCATTAACCAAAATCATCTTAAATAATTTATACATATTAACCCACCATTATGAACCCCTCAAATCATGTTTATCTCATATACATAAGGGTTTAAGCATTAAAAATCACCAAAATCCCAAAATAGTTTAAACTCAAGAACACTAACAATTTATACAATTTATTCACACACAATTATACATTTATGCAAGTTAGAAAACTTGCCTCAAGATTAAAACCCCTCCTTCCTCCTCGTTGAAACGATTCCAAGCTCAAATCACCAATTCCTCTCTTTTTCTCTTTTTCCTCTCAAGTTCGTATACTCTCTCTTTCTTTCTATGTTTAAGTAGAATGGGTTTTAATTTCTCTTACAAGACTAAATACCCAAAATATCTCAAATACACTTAAGTCCAACATTAAATGCTTCTACAAACTTAAAATGACTTGCAACATCATATTTAAGTCGTAACTAGCCAAAAGTCCCCCGGAACCCAAAAACACACCCGACACTTATTTTGACTATCTCAACCGTTCCCGAACTAACTGTGCCCTCTAAACTAACATCCGAGATATCGTTTATATTTTCCTAACCCAACGTCATATTACTTTTTTTAAATAGTCTTATTGGGATATAAGCCATAACCGTCGCTTTAAAGCACAACGACGCAACATAACATAATATTACACTATATATATATACATGTAATTGTAAATATGCAATACTCATATATATTAACTCTTAAATCACATAAATTATTATTTAATTCGATTTCATTTATTTTAAATGACTAACCCATATTGTAACTTATGTAAAAATAATTGTTCAAAAGTAAGGGGTATTATATACTCCCCCCTTACATAGAAATTTTGTCCTCAAAATTTAGACATACCTAGTAAAAAGAGGTGTGGGTAATTTTCTCGAATATCATCCTCTCGTTCCCCAGTTGATTCCTCAGCATCGTTGTATCCCCATTGGACTCTAACAAGGGCAGCACTTTCGACCTTAGTCTATGCTCACCATGGTCTAAGATGGAAATCAACCGAAATGTTGGGATATAACTTAATATAGTCCGATGGAACATGCCAATGAGCTCTGTAGTATCTTTTATACTTTTTCAACGACAAAACATGGAATACATCATGAATTCGTTGTAGGTGTTCCGACAACGCAAGTCAATATGCCCCGAGGCCTATCCTTTCAATAATGGGAAAAGGGCCTACAAATCTTGGCGCAAGTTTCTTATCGAATCTCATAACACCTTTCATTGGAGATACTCGCTAAAAAACTTGATCCACCACTTCCAAATTCACATGCCTCCGATTTGCATCAGCAAAGTTTTTCTAGCGATCATGTGCAATCCGTATGTAATTTTGAATAAGATCAATCTTTGAAGATTTATCTTGTATCATTTTAGGTCCAAGAATCTTATTGTGTCCTACTTCCAACCAACAAGCAGGTGATCAATGTAACACCCCATGTTTTTATTTATTATTTTAATTAATTAATTGGAATTTTCGAGAAAAATAAATTTTTGAATTTAATATTTTTTATTGGCAAAATATGTTGGTTTTTATTTTTAAAGGAGATAATTTCAAACGATCTCGAAATCGAAATTAAAATGGAGTTTTAATTGAATTTTTATTATACAGAAGCGTCCTCAAAATATGAAACTCTCTAAGAGACCTCGGAGCATAAAACTCTCTAGAAAAAAATATTTAAAAATATTGAACACTCCGATCGAGCTGAGATTTTTTTGACAGCTTCCTCTCATCTTCAGCTAATTCTCTGTAAAATTTTATCCAATTCTAACGGTCCGATCGTCCGGAATGTCGTGTTTTTATTTATTATTTTAATTAATTAATTGGAATTTTCGAGAAAAATAAATTTTTGAATTTAATAATTTTTGTTGGCAAAATATGTTGGTTATGATTTTACAAGAATAAAACTTCAAGCGGAATTAAAATCGGAGTTAAAATGGATTTTATATTGATTTTATAATATTTTGCCTTCTGGGGATTTTTTGGGGGAACTGTCAGTTTTTCGGGGTGATCGATCGATCGACCCCGGGGTAGATCGATCGACCCTCCCAGAAAATATGCGCTGTAAGCTATTTTTAGAATTTGTGTAGGATTAGGACTCCTAATCACTATATAACCTTGTTAATCCGTGGGGGGACTTCTCATAATCACTTTTTCTCCAGTTTTTCATCAGAGAACACTTCGAAATATTTTTCCTCTCACTCATAATCATCAACCTTCAACAAAATCAAGTTTTTGGCACAAGTTTTTGAAGGCTTAATTGGGGTTTAATCAAGATCGTGCAAGAACACGCTTTTGCTAATTTTTTGAGAGGAATCCAGATTTCTAATCAGATTTTCAACACGATCTTTTCAGGCATGAATACTCTATTCTTTTACTTTAGTATTATGCGTTTTAAGTGTCGCCTAAACACTTAATTACATGTTTTCTTAAAAATAATTAGTAACTTAATTAGAAAAATTGAATACTAATTATGGGGTTGTTTTATAAAATCTTTTAATCTGAATAATATTCATAACCCTTTGGGTACGTAGGATTCTTGACTGATTTTGGGTTTTATTATTGTGGGTTCATGTAGAAAAACCCTAGTTTTAAAATAAATAATTTTTGGGTGTGTATAACTCATGTAATACATGTAGAGATAACAAAATTTTGGTTTTGATGTATATATGATGAAAACTTGGTATATTTAATTTAAAATAATTAAATGAGATTATTTGGGTATTGTTGACGTTGTGATAATTAAATTAAAGATTTAATTGAATTGGACTATCATGCGTAGTTTTATATATTGATTAATTATGCTTGTTTGTGTGACTTGTTGGTATTATGATGTTGCCTTTGTGATGACGGGTTGTTGGGTATTATTTCTCTCCCTATATTTTAGGATGCCTTCTAGGTATGGGACTAGTGGGTATGCCTTTTGATGATTTACGCCTTCTAGGTATGGGACTAGTAAGGGTAGATTATCGCGTTTTTATCATCTTGAGGGTGGGCTGATTTTTGATACTTTATCGTCGTTACGGTAGCCTAAGTACGAGACTAAGTTAAGATTTATGTTAGAAAATCTTTCAATACATAGGATAGGACGTATTGATAACTTGGGGACCCTTAGGTATCGGACTAAGGGGTATTTTGAGGATCTCACATCGATAAAAAGGGTGGGGTGATTAAAAATTGAGAACTTGAGAATTAATGCCTAAGATAAAAACGGGTATTAAAATTTGTGGTGACATAATGTGTCGGGACTGACAGTTTAAACGGGCCAGAGGGCGATTTATGTCGTGTCGTGTGTGGAACCTTGTCATGTGTCGGGGCCGACAGTAAACGGGTCAGAGGGCGATTCACTAGGGGAAGTGTGACACTTTAATAAAAAGTGAGAACTATAATAAAAGTTGGTTAATTTAATTAAATTAACATTGTGGTACTTTGGAGTTTAAAATCATATTGGTGTGACTTTATAAATGGGAATTTTTGCGGGTAGTTAGTAGATTATAATTATTGCGTTTAATTATCCCGTTTAATTTAAAATATTCTATTGTGATATTTATTGCGTATAATACTACTGTCTGGATTCAAGGATCCTATTTGAGGGGAGTAGTGTGTATTCTTGCTCAGGGCTTTGGCTCTGACCCATGCGTTGACTAATCTATTTCAGGATTTAATTTTTAAGAAGCTGCATAAGTTAATCGGAGTTATCATTGGAGGTGCAACTGGAGTTTTTTACTTTATGGCATAGTTTAGTTAGATTTTCTTTTCCAGTCGTATTTCATTATGAGACTTCATTGGAGTTTTATTGGGCCACTCGGTTCCAAAGTTGTTTAGAGGATTTCTATTGGGACTATTCATATTTTAATTAATCATTATTGGAGATTGGATTTTTGGAGTTAGCATGTGATGGATCTTTTATCGCTTAGTTATTTGTGATTATTTGAGATTGATTCAATTATTTATCTTATGGACTAATTATTTATGTCTCATATCTGTCTCATGCTAAGAATGGTATTTTATTTAGTTCATGCCCGGCATAGTTTTGGTGGTGGCCGACGCCAGAATTAGGCGCGGTGTGACAATCAACACAGTCAACCATACAATGCCTTATACGGTGCCATACCTATCGTGAATTGGTACGAATTATTTTATGCAAATTCGATCAGTGGAAGGTATTGCTCCCATCCTTATTTAAAATCAATCATGCACATTCAAAGCATATCCTCCAACATTTGGTTGACACTCTCTATTTTCCCATCGATTTGCAGATGGTATGTTGTACTCAACCATAATTAATTTCCCATCGCCTCTTAGTAGATCTGCCAAAAATGGGATACAAAATTTTTATCTCGATCGGATACTATATTAATCGGCACCCCGTGAAGTCTCACAAACTTTTCTATGAAAATATGAGCATAACGTGATGTATTGTAATCCGTCTGCAACGGTAAAAAGTGTACCGATCTGGTTAGGCGATCAATAATGACCCAAATAGAATCATGCCCACTTAGCGTCGTCAGCAATCATGCGATAAAATCCATTGATTGAACTAGATCCCCAATATTTATTGAACTAGATTCCCAATATTGATTCATTTAGATCACCAACGGAGTCTCAACAGTGAGAACCTCGACCTTCGAGAAGTAAGTATTCTCCAAGGCACGTTCTAGAGGTTTTAATTCTTGGTCGCATAAAAGATTAGGACTTTTAGTGAACTCGTAAATGTGTGTGATTTGTTTATAATCAGAAGTTTATTTTCCTTAAAAGAGACGAAATACTATTTATGTCCGTAAGGTTAGATATGGGGTGTGGTCTATATGCTAAAAAGAGTTATATGTACAGGGAACAAATTACGAAGAAGGAAGATATCAGTCACCCACTCTGACCTTTTGATCTCAATGTGAATGTAACGTGTTATTGATTAGTCACATAAATTCAATTTATTTCCTCCTATTGTGCACATTTTATCTTGTACAAATCCATAAAATTCCCTACTTATGCTCTTTTATTTTATAAATCCTTTTGTTAACTTTAAATTCTTGCATGAGGTATTTTAGTGTGAATACATGCTTTGGGAAACAAAATATAAAGTTTGGAAGCATTTTGAGCAAGAATCATCCACATACACAATTCCATGGTAAAAAAGGGGATTAATAAATTTGATGTCAAGCTTAAACTCTTTATGAAGAATATTGGTCTCAAAGAGGGAACATGTCGATTCAAATGACACATCAATCCGTCATCAAATGACGAAGATATGAAGATTCAAATATATAAGTCAAAAGAGTCGAAGAAGTAAAAAGTCAATAATTAACTTTAAGTCAAACCAAAAGTCAAAGGTTGATTAGATTCATTCGATCCTATTTTCGATCACCCAGTTCATTAAATTTGTCTCCTCTATCTCTAGAAGATAATTAGATTCTTAATTTTTAATAAAGCTTTAATTTTTTTATATAACTTCTTTTGTTCATTAGTTTACTTTCTTTACTAATTTCTTTTTTAATAAGTTTATATTTTGTCTAGTATGTTAAGAATTGGAGAGTTAATTCTCACATTTATAATTATGTCTCACTAGTTAAATAGGTTGTGAATCGTCGTTCATATATTAGTATATATTGAATCTAATATGTGGAGGCTTCACATATAATGTCATACATTATATGTTTTCAAACTCCTAGTATAAGATGCAATGTATGTTAAGAGTTACATTCTAACGATTGAAGCTTTTATCTTTCATGTAAGGTTAAAACCTATATGTTTGATTTCTTGTTTAAATGAGTGTGTAACCATTGAAATAACTCTTCTAGCTTGGATTTTCATATTTTCGAGGTCGAAAAAGTGATACACAAACTCCCTCACATATAATTTACAAGTAAAACTCATTAAAATAACTTAAGTCACTAAACCACACAAACCCATCATCTTTTATATATTTATTTTTACAATCTTTGAATGAAAATTCAAAGTAGTTTTAAAGTATTTCTTGCCATTTTTTAATTCCTTGTGGACTCAATACCCTACTCACCACTATATTAATGTAGTGTAATAATATGCGTTTTTGGTATTCTTGCATTAGACAATCTACATGACGACATTTTTACGTGACACTTCGGTTTATACTTGGTCCGTTATGCCCATCATACTGACGTGTGATGCATGTGTAACTCTTACCATGTTTTATGTGCGAGTGTATGAAGATACGCATGTTATGTACAATTTGTGATGCACGGATGAGCCAGGCTAAGGAGATATTAGAGTTGGAAAGAAAATGATTTACAAGAATTTTAATTCATGGGTTTATATATATAGGACTTGATCCAAGGGAGAATCCGTGATGCCTATTTTTTGAAAATAACATAATCAAATTCCATGTAGTTGAAATGCTTAAAGGGATTATACATCATACACTGACTTTCTTTGGGAGATTTCAACCTTGTTTGACATATGCGAGTGTTTTGAGTTTGAGAAATGCTAGGAAGTTCCCCCTCATTTTAATAATGTTCCATTGAGTTGTATGCTCTCGTTTAAAAGGATTCAGTTGAGATGATTGCTCTCGTTTGAATAGTATTTGCTTTAAAGTCATTTCATTAGGAAAAATAGAGTCTTCATATTATATATCAAGGTAGAGATGCAGTTTAGACTCATCGGGTCAAGTGTCCCTCTAACAGATTAGATAAAATACTTCATTATATTTTTTGTTATTTTATGTGTTTTTTGGTTTTTTTTATATTTATCAAAATAAAGATAATGTAAAAAATAAAACATACACAACGCATGCATACGTGCACACGTGTAAATGTAAATATATGAGTGATAGTACAAATGTGAGTGAAATAATTTGAGCTATGGTAGAAAAAGGTGTGTTTTTCCATATAAATGGGTAAAAGAAAGTGCATTAAAATTTCTAAGACCCCCCAAATTGTAGATGATGGAAATATGACCATTGTGGTGTTTACGGAATGTAATTTCGACACTCGTAGCTCAAAATATTATAATTAACTTATTTTTCACAGATAAGTGACTAACAAATATAACCTTATTTGATTGTGCACAACAGTATTATAAATCCACACATGGGTAACAACTGTTAGGTTAAAACCTATCTAAAATAGGACACTTAGTGTTTCTTTTTTAAATTAGTCACAATGGTTTGTTTGAAAATGAGGGGTTTTGTATTGGACTTAATGCGTTAAAAATGTTCCAATCAAACAAGGAATAAAGCCCTTTAACTCATTTAAACATTATGATTAGACCTATAAACGGATTGGATTTATATTGGATTAGATCGGATCAATCCTAAAATGTTTCCAGTTAGAATTTCTTGGGTTTGGATCGAATTCGATAATCCGACTGATCAGTTATTCCGCCTATCGAATTCGGATCAGTTAATGATTTATTTTCTTGGTCCCTTTATCTTATCCAATTAATTCAGCAACAAATAACAAAAAAGCCCCAAAAAACCAAAATACATGCACACAGATATGTCATAATTATATATATTGTATTAATACAAATAATTAACTACAAAATATATATGTATAATAGTTAAATGGATCGGGTCTAATCGAATCATAAATGGACCGAATCAACCTAAATCCATATCCGGTTCATTTTATCGAGTTATCATTTTATAAAATTAAATCCATATCCAGTGAAATAGATCGGATTCAAATTCTGATTTCGATAAAATCCGGCCCGTTGACATGCTTACTTACAATGAGTTCAATCTTCTAGTTCATTCTAACATAAAAAATTGGAGAAGAAGAAAATGGAGAGGGGTATTGACCATGCCCCTTCGATGAACAAAAAAAAGTCCTAAACCAATTGTGGGTAGTTCGACTATTATTCCCTCTTAAACTAGTTCCCTCTCTCTGAAAATCAAATTTAGGGTTAGGTTTGGGGGATTCAATGCTAAGTTGTTATTTGTACAGGTTGGCAGTAGTTTAAATGATGGAAATGATGTATGTGGTTTGTGGTGTCAAGAAAATGAGTGTAACGACATAATTTTTGTAGTTCGTAGTTTACATAGAATATGTCATATATCGCTACAACCGTCGAAGAAGTTCACGTTCATACGTTCATAAATACGGATCCAAGTTTCAAGCATTTTCAACATATGTGCAACATAAGGTATAATTTCATATAGAATGTGTTTAAGTTTCATGAATACTTTACTTTAGTATTGAGATATTTTTTTAAACTATTTTTATAAAACTGAGGCATTTTTTCTATGTCAACTTTTTTTAAGACCTATTGGTGTGCGTTTAAAAATAATATCTTCTCGCTCTTGTCGTTGAGCGACAAGGCAATGTCGTTTAAACGATATTGACATGTCGTTTAAACGATAACTTCTAAATATATGCAATGTCGTTCAAAGGGTCATTTCTTGTTTACTTCAAATGAACCCGTATTGTTTTGGTTTTATAAAGTTTGTTTTTATGGTTGTTAGTAACGATATGTGATGTCATTTAAATGACATGAACATGTCGTTCGAATGACTACTAATGACATGCACCGCCTCAAGATTTTTTATCAGCTGTAAATACATGTTTTGAAGACCTTTTTCATTAAGACTTTCGATACACAAAAATGACTTTTTGGCATACCTTTAGTCTTCATATTTTAGGGTTGAAAGCCTTGTGTTTGATTAACCAAAAAATCCCAATACTTTTGTGAATCATCTTTGGAACCCAAATTACTTCTTGAAATTTTTCTTTGTGGAGTGCCATCTCTACTGCTGATTGGTAGTTCTTGTAGGAGATGCTTGCTAACTAGTATGGTCATTGAGGTTCTCGAGGGGATCTTTGTTGGTGTTAGGCCACGATAAATGCAAGTCTTCTGTATAAGTTTCATTGAAGATTTCATTGTGTTATTGTAAATTGTAATTTGCATTATATAATGAAATAAAGGTTTTACCCGAATGTATTTTTTCCAGAACCTCGATTTGTGATTATTGGATTTGCATACTTGATTTATATCACATAGATGCATGATTAGGGTTTAATTAATTTAGATCAAAGATTGACTCTAGATAAATAAGTTTAAATTTGAAATTTTGCGAATTAAATAAAGAATCGATATCACACACATTCTCAAAATGGTATCAAATCAGGTTACTCTAATTTATTGCGTGATTCTGTTGTCGAAATTTTTTTGTAATATCGTTTTTTTGAAAATTTTTGCAATTTTTCTAAAGGAAAACTTATATAATCGATTGCCCATATTTGATGTCACAAAATACGCCTATTGGAAATTCAGCATGAAATCTGTTTTAAAGGCTATTAATGATTGTGTCTGGATTGTTTGTGAAATAGGGTAGACTCCTCCCACTCTCACCGTTAATAATGTCATGAATCCCAAATCTGTGTCGGACTGTACCGAGGATGATTATAAATAGAGCAGCTTTAATTCCCCTAGCCTGAGCGCTATTTTTTAAACCGTCCCCATTGACGTGTTCTTCCATATAATGGCATGCACTACATCTAAATAGGCAAAGGATATTTTTCAATTGACACATAAAGGTACTAACGCGATTAAGGCACCAAATTTGCAAAATTTGACCACCTAATTTCAGACTATCATCGTGTCAGAGTCTGAGTGATTTGATGAGTTTTACGCTAGGTTGTCGGGAATAGTGAACATGAGTTATAATTTGGGTGAGAAGATTGAGGACATGAGAGTTGTTGAAAAGATTTTGACATCACTCCCATCCCATTTTATTCCTAAGGTCACTGTTTTAAATTCTTTGGGAATATTAGATACACGTAGGTTGTAAGAACTCATAGGAGGACTTGATACTTATGAGATCGTTATGTTTTCCAAAATCATTAAGCCTAAGGATAGATGGATTTTACTTAATGCACAATCTAGAAAAGGTGAGGAAGTGTCTAGGAAGAAAGAGAAAGTGGAAGAGGAGAGATGTTTTAAGTGCGAGGGTAAAGGGCATAAAGCGTTTGAATGTCCCACTATGCTATAGGTAAAGGGCAAGAAAGTTTCTATGTCAGCCACTCTTAGCGATAGTGATGAAGAGGTGAATGATTCTCGGGATGAGTCATCATATGGTATGTGTGTCACCTTTATGGCAAGTCACGTGCGCACACCTACTTTGTCCCACGACGATGAGGACACTTGTGTATGTGAGAGCCTCGAAGATGATTTGAGTGTTTCGAGTGAGTGTGAAAGTGACATTGAATGTGTGGGTTAAAGCGATCTCCAAAAAGTGTTTAGAGAATTATACGTCGAGACCTTAAAGATGAAGAAGTAGAATGAAGAGTTAGGTCTTAAGGTGGTAGATTTTCATAGAGAGATAGAAGTTTTGAGAGGATGTTTGGCGTTGGTGATTCCAATCTAGAAGGTGAAGGTTTCTTTAAGTGAGCATTTTATCGTCGTAAGTCGGGAAAAGAGTGAACTTGAATCACGTGTGTCCCAACTCGAGAGAGATCTCGAATGTGACCGGGAGGTCAAGGTTACTATAAAGGATTCATCTAAGAAGGTAGGAAAGATGCTCCTTGGTCCTGCTTTGGATAATGTTGAGAGATTAAGAATATGTCATGGCGGTGCTTTCACTTCACAAGTTGCACCCGAGTTGGTTCCGGAGTTTCTGACAGATCCATATGGCTCTCAACCTAACCAACCTAGGAGTCTGTTACTCGATAGGAGAGTACATCGTAGACGTTTTAAGAGACGTTTTCCTAGGTCCGTGTATGTTTGCACCCATTATAAGAATATATGGCACCTTAAGACGTGTTCCTGGGTAGTGTGTTACATAGATTGCTACCACGTATTCCCACACATGATACTTTGCATGATCGTGTGTATCACGTGAGAGAGTTTGCACATATTCGAGAGCAGGTTAATTTTTTAGTCAAGTCTCAACATGATTTGATGGATATTTTCATAGGATGTCACCACCTTTGGAAAACTCCTATGCACCAAATGGTTAAGGTTTAAACTTGTTTGCTAGCATAAGAAGTTTTTCATGGTGATATTTTTATTCCTATTGCTAGTGTGTACCACTTTTCTTTTTATTTTTTTCCTATTTTGATATATTTTTCAAAAAAACCAAAAAGATTTTATTTTTTAAATTTTTTTGGAAAAGTACAAAAAGATTTTGTATTTCTTTTTACACCATTTATGGATGAAAATTTAGGATGACCAAGTCACAACATCATTCCTTATCCATGTGACTGTTTTATAGTGTTTTGAGACGATACATCATTTCATCCACGTGCTTTATAATGTTTGGAGTCATTAAGATGAAATTTGAGATTACTTTATATATGTTTGACTCACGATTTCCTTTATTGCACACTTGCACAGATTTATGTGATTATTGTGCTTGTCGATCACATGTTGGTCAAAGTGTTTTCATCTTAATCATGTTTTTCAAATGAACCAAATACGATAAAACTTGATAATGAAAGTATTGCATGTAAGAACCGTTGCCCGTGTGGAATTTGTTTAATATGAAATATATGATAAGTGAACACGGGGAAGGTCTACGAAAGGAACACGTGTCCTTTGCGATTAAGCCACCGTTTAAATTGTACCTAAAAAGTGTGTCATTTTAAAAAGTAGCCAAGGTCCAAAGATTTTTAAGAGAGCCAAAAAAAATGTGGCATTGTAAAAAGTAGCTAAGGCCAAACTAGTTTATTTTGAAATGTTCATTCAAAAGAAAATAATTGAATTGAAAAATATGATCATTGTTATATATGAGGGAGTTTGGTTGGAAATATATCAACGGATTTCAACGTCATGACAAAGTATTAAAAAAAAATTATATAGTTTTAGACATTATTGGTGTAGAAATTGTTTTAGACATTGATTTGCTGATTTGATTGAGTCGATGTCATTTGAATTCAATAGTTTTTTGCACCTAAGGACGATTTTGTGTTCATTCATTAGGAGTATCTATATTCATCGAGCACATTTGTTATGAATGTTTGAGTTGATTTTTCTATCGAATTAGTTCACACCCATTCTTTATGTTTCCACGATTTGGTTATCGTAGCGTAAATTCAAGGTATGTGTTGTCTTTATAAATATTCTTTGCTTGAAAATTTTTGAAAAATCAAAAAGAGTTTGTGGATCCTTTTGAGTTTATCTTTGCGTGCACATAGTTGATTTATTCGTTATAATTTTCTATGCTTGTCATGACACTTCGTGTTTAATTTTTATTTATTATTTTCCTTGTCTATTTCGGAGAAATAAAAAGGGGGAGAGTGAATTATGAATTATGGGGGAGTGCAAGTTTGAATTATGTGGGATATTTGATTTGATTTATTCTTTATCTCATTTCAAACGTGATACGTCACGAAGGTATTTGTTTTATTTATTGTGTGTAGGACTTTGATGATTATTTGAAAAGCACACAAAAGAAGCAAAAGGAAAGAAAAGAGACTTAAAGTTGTTGAAGACTTGCATTTTTAGTATCTTTTCGGGTTTTGGGTTGCATGGGAGGGTATTGGAATTGTATAGGAATTTTGAATGATAATTTTGATATTTTCATTTCGTACCGGCATAGATATAGGGGGAGATTTATAAGGACATAATTTTCATAATCCATAGTTTATATAGAATATATCGTATACTGCTCCAACCGTCAAAGAAGTTCACATTCATATGTTCATGAAGATGGACCCGAATGTCAAGCATCTTCAACATATGCACTAAATGAGGTATAATTTCAAATAGAATGTGTTTAGTTTTGTAAATGTTTTACTTTAATATTGGGATATTTTTCAAAACTGTTTTTATAAAACTGAGTCATTTTTTGCAAGTCAAAATTAATTTTTTAAGACCTGTAGGCAAGCTTTTTAAAATAATATTTTCTCGCTCGTATCGTTCAAACGACATCTTTTAATGACATACAATGTCATATGAAGTATCATTTGAAGGGTGTTTTCTTATTTACTTCAAACGAACCCTTACTATTTTATTTTTTAAAACGTCATTTTTAAGGTCATTAGTAACAACATCTGATGTCGTTACAATGACGTGGACATGTCGTTCGAACGACTTCTAACGACATGCACAACCTCAAGATTTTTTATCAGCTATAAATACATGTTTTGAAGACCTTTTTCTTTAAGACTTTTGATACACGAAAATTTCTTTTTATTTCATCATATTTTGACTGAAATAAAAGAAAAATCTTTTTGTCTTTTCTTAAAAATATAATAAGACAAAAATCTTTTTGTTTTTTTTGAAATAATTTTATTAAAATCAATATATTTTTGTATTTTTCAAATAGGACTTAATAAATGAAAAAATATAACACAAAATGATACACATGTCATAGCACTAGTAAGATACAAGTCATGATGCAAAGACTAGTGTATGACAAAGATGGTAACACAATCATCCTTTTAATTTAGAATGGGAAGAATCAAGTTTAACCAAATCATAATCATGAAGTTTTAGTCCTAAAGCCTTTAGATTATATTTCCCAACCCATGTAGGTGTAATGTGACTGGTGGGGGTTTTGGGAATCGAAATGACTTTATTCTTGAACATCCTAAGATCATTCTTAAGTTCATAGTAAAAATGTCTAAGGTGAAATATCCTACCACAATGTGTGCAAGTGTAAAGATGGAGGGAATGATTACCAAAATATCGACCTCTCCTCACAATCCTAGTGGGATTTCCACAATTGGTATTGGCTTTGGTAATGGGAAAAAATCTATCATTGTAGCATATGCCCAACCTATCACTTTTGACTTGGGCGGTGCCTAACTTCCTATCCAACTTCTTCAACCTAGCTTCCAAGTCAAACTTAACCTTACTCGAGTCTTTAAATTTCTCCTCCAACTCACTAATCCTAAGCTGAAGAACATGCCTAGACTCCTCAAACTCAAGCAACTCCTTTTTCAAAGTCTCCATCAAACAATGAAGAGTATCTCTCTCTTTCTCCACGTATTCTAGATTCTCCCTAAGCTTCTTCTCTCATGGCCTAAGATCCTTAATCAAAACATCATTTTTTTTCACGACACGCTCATTCAACCTAGCTTGCAATTTAGAGTTTTCCTTTTTCACCTTCAGCACTTCGGCATATAACTCATTAAAAGCAACTTGTACCTCTTTCACATCAATCTCTTCTTCGTCACACTCATCACCCTTACACACTTGGGATGTAATCTCAAGGTCCTCGGGATTGTCATGCACATGATAATTTTCGAGGGAAGATTTATCATCGTTGCTCACATGACATGCCAAAAAAGTAACAAACTTTCTCTCATTGGGGGGTGTCTCTCCCTCTTCCGTATAATTATCACTTAAAGAGGCACTATATATAATAGGTTTCTTTCCCTCTTTCTGAAGTCTAATGGTACTCGAAAACTTTGTGACCATGCCCTCTCACACCCAAAACACCTATCCAACTTCACCCTATTAATTTTCTCACTCTTATCTTTAGGGGTGGAATCTACCCTGTTGTTCTTGAATTTCTCAACATTTGGCATATTTTGATTTTTTTTGAACATTTTAGCCAACAAGGTGACATCCTCAAAATCAGAATTGGAAACATCATTCGAAACTTTAATTTCCTCCTTCTGGCCTTTCGAAGCAATGGACTTTTCTTTCTTTGGCACTTTCTTGGAGGTAGACATATTGAGTTCATAGGTTTTAAGTCACCTACAATCTCTTCAAGTTTCATCTGATCAAGAATTCCTAAGGAGTTTCAAACGGTCACATTTTCATCAAACCTACTCGACAAAGATCTCAAGATTTTCTTTGTGACACAATTGACTGGAATCCTTTCTCCTATGTTTAATGATGAGTTAACAATAGTAGACAACCTAACGTAAAACTCATCAAACGACTCACTCTCTAACATATTAATTGTCTCAAAATATGTAGTGAGGTTTTGTAACTTATATGACCTAACTGTGATAGTGCTCTCATGAGTAAGTGCAAGTTTATCCCAAGCCTCTTTTGAAGTTTAACAAGTCATGATTCTATGATACTTTTCAAGTGTGACATGTGAGAAAATTACGTGCAGACCTTTATATTTGTAAAGTGCAAGCCTATGTTCAGCGTCAGTTCATCACTTAATGGGTTTCAAATTAGTCAACTCACCCTCTCGAGTGATTGGTGGAGAACAACCCTTTTCAACCGCTAACCACGTACACTCATCAATGGATTTAAAAGAACCTTTCATTCTCATTTTCTAATAAGCATAATTTATTCCATAAAAAGTAGGAGCACGAAAACTTTCAAAACCATCAAAATTCATTCCGAAAAACACAAGGGATCAAACAGAATAAAAAATATGTTTCTAGCTCTGATATCAATTTGTGGTTCCCTTTATTACTATGCGGAAATGGAATGTGTTTTAAGGATGACAAAACAATTTTCTTTTTTTATGAAAAACTTTTTTCAAATTTTTAATTTACACCAAGTTGTGAACCAATTTCAACTTAATCAAATTTTATCTTCATTAATCCTAAACATCCATCTAGTCATTAAAGCAAGTAAAATAAAGTAAATAAAAGAAAACTCACTACTCACAATGCCGAATGTACGAGGAAACTACAACGGGAAAAAACCTCGGCTGGCCCAAGCCAGACATTCACTATGAATGTGGATTTACAACAAACATACACAAGTGTTACTCAATGACTCGATCCCCACAAGACATGACACTCTTCAAATCTTCAACCACTCCTCTCACAGTGCCCATGCAGAAAGTCCTTCTTCCATGATACTTGTCCACAACATACACATCCACGTATGTCTTCGTGTCCATCAATATAGATTGTAACATCTACGATGTTGAACACAAATCTTCCTCTTCTTCACCAAAAAAATGCAACAATGTTCTTTAGAGAAAAACCTTCTTGGTGCATGTGAAGACCACTATAGCAAATAGTAATGAAACCTCAGATTTTTGAAACTCTAAGGATGTGTTTAGCTTTAGAAAACTATGTGCATAAAAGTTTTGGTTCGTAAACTGTTTTTTCCATAATGCACACATACGAAATCTTAAGAAAGCATGCCTATATATATTTTTCTTAAGGAGGTATTTCGTTCGAACTACTTTGGCATGTTGTTCGAACGAGATGTACATTTCGCATTAACGACGTGTCTGGTCATTTAAACAACACGCGTATTAGAGTTCAACTAAATTACTACTCAAATCCGTCCTCATGAAATTTAATTCGAAGTCTAAACTATTTCAAACATTTTAAAAACATTTTAGACACATTTATTTAATAAAATAACATCCTTAAACATTTTAAAATAAATTATGAGTCCCATTAAAATTACGCATTCATACGTGAGTGATCTCAGAATGCAATTAAATTTGAAGACGAATAAACTTGCACCAATTAAATATTCGACATAAATAATTCCTTGAAGCTTTGCAGCAACGTCTTCAATAAACTTCAACACATCATAGTCTGTGCGGGATCGTGACAATAAAAATCTCCCTTTGAATAAAACCTGTTTTGTTTCGGGAATAAGTCAAAACTATACAACAAACTCAATTGGAAATTTTTTCCTTACACTACTCTCTGTACCTATAAGAGGAACCCTAATGGGTAGATTAAATACCCACTTTGATATAGTAAAAATACAATTTCATTCAACAAAAATGTTTAACGGGTGTTGGTAAAATTTACCATTTGAATAGAGAAAGAAATGGAAAAATGGTGTCGTTGATGTGTCTCGTGAGACATCAGGTTTTGCTTGAGACTGTTTCATTTAATTGTTGCCTTAATTATCCACCCACCTGCAAAATAACCCTTACTTACTCATTTTTCCCCAATTTAATTTCTACCTAACTCAATTAATATTTACCAATGAAGAATTAAACTTTACCAACCACTTTTTCTACCCTATAAAAATTTGAAAGAGAGTGTTTTTTTCCAAGTGAGTGTTATTATTTATAAAAACAAGACATTATTTATAACGGGGAGGGGTGGATGTAAAATAGATATAAAAATAATGGTTGAGCACAATTTGAATTTCAAAACTTCTCATCACTTGAAAAAAAAAACAATTCTCACACGACACATCAAGTTTCATTTGAAATGGGCCCAGTTTGTAGATTTGTAATTGTATTGTATATGAAGGGTCAGATACTATATGAGATAATATATTTTATGGTTTAAATTCAAATTAAAGATACCAAAAATGTATATTTTAAGGTTTATTACACCCACTAGGGTTACTCAAACAAATGAATGCTTAAGGCGGTGTGTGTATGAATATTCACAGTGAAAAAATGGAATACTCAATTAAATAATTCCTATATGCACATGCTTATGTAAGTAAAGGAAGAATGTTACCTAAATTTATACATAAACATGTGTTTATTATTTATTACATATATATGAGCTTGTACGGATAAAAAATGGAAAAAACCTCACATATGCCTAGGTTAGTCTTTGGAGTTTCTTCACTTATGGAATGTTAAGCTCTTTTCCAGTGGAGGTGAAGAACTCCACTTAATATATGGAGACCTTTGATGAATTATGGAATTCACAATGGAGTGGAGTATAGAGAAGAGATAAATCCTTCACTTCTGTGAAGGTTGAGGCCATTTTGAAGGGTAATTAGGTCTCCTATTTATACGATGAAAGGAACTTGCAAGCTAAGTATACTTGTAAGAAAAGTATTGGTTTGGTTCAATTGGAACTGAGAAAATTAAATTCAAAATCAATTAGTTGAAAATGAAATAAAATGGATTTTATAACATTTGATATACCGGACGACACTGAAAAAATGGTTTGGCACTCATCAAACGTGTTCGACAACATGAAATTGTCGAGAATTCATGGCAGACTCATTTTGACGTGCTTAACTCTTCTTTTAGGTGAATTTTGGCACATTTAATGATTAATATATTTACTTAATTAATTATGATTACTTCGATGATTAATATGATAAATGTCAAAAAACGCAATCTGGCGGTCGAGTTTATGTGATGTGTGGTGTTATTGTCTAAAATGGATTTGGGGGTAAATTGTGTCTTAGTAATGTATTTTATGATAACAAATAATAAAATGATTAAAGAAAAAGAGAATTCGGTGAGAGAAAGTGATGAAAGATGCGATTTATGTGGTTCTATCCAAAAATATTACTTATGTCCACGAGTGAAGTTGTTTTTTTAATCTCTGAATGTAAGCATACAGAATTAGGGCTTTCATTATGAGGGAAAAGATTTCCCTATTCCTTTTTCACATGGGTTTCTCTATTATTTATACCTGGTTCGATGGGAATATTATGGGATAGGTGGGCTGCCTTTATAGGACAGACAGTTACACCATTACATATATGATAACAGATTGATACTAGTTATAACCCACACATAGTGGGAGAAAGTTAGCAACTACCACATTTCTCACAATTATTCATGTGACCATTAGGAGTCCTTCCTGTGTATGTGGTGTGAGTGAGATATTATACCTAGTGAGGAGAACTGCTAGGTGAATACGACCGAGAAAATTGGAAGCTGATCTAACCTTAGACAAGTGACGAGGCAGACCCTTTATAAGTAATCATTGTGGGGCCTACATTATGACACCTAGGCTCCATGTAGACTGTTTCACTGAAGGTTTAACAAGTGGGTTGCAAGATTAGGGTGTTTGCAACTTCATAGTCAAATGTAGGGAGAAAGAAATGACAATAAACAACGATGATCTAGACGAGGAAAAAGTCAGTATTGTGAAGAAGAATTCCCTACTTCATATAAGAAACATCATGGGAATCCTGTATTATTTGCATTTTTGAGACCTCGGGGAGGCTAGAGTAAATATTGAAGAAAGGATAGCTAGTCAGTTCTAGGAATGAGTCAAAATCAAGTAAAACCTCGAACCACTTCACTAGTTGCAAATTAAAAAACCATCTTTAACCATCAACATCATTACTTCTATCCCTACAAAAACATAAATGGAAACCTGTCCTTGTTGGATAAAAATAGATTACACTAAGATTCATAATCCCTTTTATAAAGTCTTCCAAGCACCAATATCTTATAATCTCATCAAGCCACTAAACTCTCACCAACCACCTGATCCACTACACTGAATCTTCAAACATGATGCCCATAATGTCGTCTACCAGATGATCGATCATAATTGACGATCACATCCAACTAAAAATTCTCATACAAAACATGATAGATAAAGGACACATTGGCCCACCAGCCATTACAAAACCAATCACTACCCAAAATCCCCTGCCTCCACACCAAGCCAAATCAAGTTGAAATTATCACCCATTGTTCCCTCTTCTTATCCCACTAAATATTGTCCAACCTATTTAATCCATCCAAAAAGAGTGAATTATTGAGCCTTAAGTTTGAATACCCAAGATTACAGTGCAGTTCATAAGTAGGCTACACAAAGCATGAATATGCTAGTAATCCTTAATCAACTGTAAGAGTTTGGGATAAACATACATGTTGGTATGACCATGTGAAAACAATATTATGATAGAATTGAAAACCTTTACGTAGAATCCTGCAAGTTGAGAAGAAAACCTTTATAATCTTTTCTAATTTATGGATTGAAGAATTATGAATTGGGAAGAACATGCACTCCTGTCGAATTTCTTATAGCCGTGAGATGCATCAGAATGAGTTTTAAATGGGACTTTTAATTTCATTTTTGGTAAAAAGTATTATTAAGAGTTTGTTATGATTTTAGTTGTTTTAGTAATAATAAATTTAGGGTCCTTGAACTTTCATTAAAGATAAATGGTCATTTTTATGGAAACTATGCACGGTTGTATAAGTGTGAGTTATAGTGGGATGGGTACAAAATAAGTGGGTTGTAGTGACATCATGAGGAGATGCTATATTGGTGGTGATATTTTTGTTAACATTTGATTATAGTGTGTTGATTTATATTCTCACTTTCCACTTATTTTTGTAGCTACAATATGTAAAATAATATCATCGATGATTATCCTTAGCAATCCTACTTTCTCTTGTATATGTATAAAATATAGAGCTCTCATCATTATTAGGTATCTTTTCTTAAGGTCGTGAGTTTTGAGATCCAAAATATCTTGAAAAATTTATCTCTATACAAAGTCAAATAACCTCTTGATGTCTTGGATTACCAGAGCCGTGATAGCGCCCCGTGAGGGATCCTAGGAACATCGGATTTAACTCCACTTATATGGAAACCTAAAATCAACATTAATTCATTAATTAAGCCCTCTTTAAGGTTGGAAATTTATGTTCTGGGGTCGGGTCAATGTCCGACACGCCACGGCTAGGGTTTTTGAACACAAACACGACATGACTTCATGTTTTTTACCTGACACGAACATGACCCACATAGAACATAAAACGATATGTCTAACACAATTTCATAAATTTTACACTCATTTAAACATAAATAAATACGATTGTAATGCGCTGACCCAAGTTTGGGTTACTGTTGAGTCAACTCGCACCAAATAAAGGAGTTAAACAGGGAGGGTGAAAGTTTAGTTATTTTATTCAAGAAAAACCCTTGATTTTCCTTGTTAATTTAATACCTAAAATTCCAATTTTAGTCTGAGAAAAGGGTGGCCACTTTATGTAATTAGCTAATTTTCAAGATTTATTTATGAAAATTCGAGTTAATATACAATACTAATTAAACAAAAAATAAATCACAACCATCTTGTATCATTACAAATTATGACTGAAGGCCAAAATAAATTCCGAGTGCAAATATTAGATGTCCATTGTTTAAAAATAAGTAAAGAGCATTCTAATATAAAATGTCCCTACTTGATGAACATGGGGTGCGGTGGGGTTTTTAATATAAAATGCAGGGGTGAACGAACACTCAATAGGTGGGTAATACTAAGATATACGCTTTATACAAAATACTATACATAAAACATGTATTTTAATCAATAAAAAAGTTACCATTTTGCTAATATTAATACAATTACATGCAATAAACTTGAGGGATGAGCTCATATTCATACTTAACAAATTTTTAACACCCTTTATGGGGTCTAGAGACCAATTATTCACATTTTATTCTTCAGCCTCATTTATCACATTTCCATTAGGTTTCTTTATTTAAATTACATGTACAACCTATTAAATTCCTTTTCCATTATCTTTCTCGAAATTTCCCAATAATCGCATACTTTAACGATCTCTCACCGTCGGTGATGCCACCATATACTCAGGCCAATGGTTTGGGGTCTTTCATCCCAGGGCTCCGAGATCTCCTTAATTTTCCTGGGATGGGATACGTGTGTAGATTCTTGAGAGAAGTAGGATAACCCTAAAAAATATTAGGGAAATTCTCTCCCTCTTCAACCACTTATAGCCCATTAATCCCCACACAAAAAATTATAAAAATCACCAAAACACCCTAAAATTGATCAAGCCATACAAGTTCAACACATTACAAAAATTGAGGGCCAAAATAGTGACAGCGTAGAAGTCAGATCTGATTACCAACAATTTTGTTAGAACAAGACTGGTTATTGTCTGAATGAGAATCGCCTTTTGTTCAAATGTCCCTTTGAATGACCTTCTAACGAGGGTGGACAGTAATGCATATGGGGTTCGTTCGATACTTATTAGAAGCTTATTTCTATCGGAATGTCTTTTTCCTTCAAACAATTGAGTCTCGTTCGAACGAGACAAAGATCTCATCTAAATGGCCTTGGGTTCAATCAAACTACTCTAATTTGAAATTCTCCCTATTTCCACCCAACAACCTCAATCAAATAATATAAATACCCTTAAAGAAGTTGGATGAAGGAATAAAGTCCACGAAATAATAATTCGATTCCATTAACCTCACAAAATTAAAAATTGTATGGAAAAGAATAAAATATTGGTAATGGGTATTACAATGATAACGCGAATAAAAACATGACTAACATGATAACATGACTAACATAACTCATAACTTGGACACAAATACGACATGACACGACTTTGTGTGAAAAGAACCCGACATGAAAATGACATTGATTCATTTTGTGTCATTTCTTTTCTTTTTGTTTTCTTTGGTAGGAAGGGTTATCAATTTGGGACCATCTTGCATGCACCTCAGATGATTCCCCGTATCCCAAATAAAGTGTTAAACCTCCATAAAACAAGTTCCTTAAAACATGCCATATTTTATAGGAATCATTGCTATAAATATATGACTATCTTAGGGTTAATATTAGGCATAAATTGTGCTTTGATATTCCGTTTATACACATTATAAGAGCTATATATATGGGCCTCCAATTGGAGTATAATGATAAGGAAATTCAATTTAGCAATTCTTTCATGTTATCAGCCTAACCCACAATCCCTTTTATCATAGGAGGCAACCTCTTCCTTCTTTCTTCTTCTCTATCCTTGATCACAACTTCTCCCTCTACCTTAAAGCAACCACCATATTGCACTACCTCCTCCCTCTTCTCCTCTTCTCTATGGTACTATTCATCCTAGTACAATTCACCATGTTATTATTTATCGTAACACTATTCACAAGACAACCCATTATCTCATATTTGAAAAAACTACTCTTTTGCAATTTCAGCCCCAATCATGTAAAAAAATTACAAAAATATCATGTACCCAAAACCCTCCTACTCATATCCAAATCCCCAATATTACCCATTTTTCATAGTTAAACTAACTGATGAAAATTTCCTTTTTTCGTACCACCAAATTAAATACTTTCTCTATGGGGAAGATTATTTTCATTTTTTTTGTGGATCTTATCCTTGTCCCACCTTTGAACTAGAATGCACCACCTGACTCCGTGCTGACAAAACTCTTGTCAATATCATCTCCACTACTCTTCCTGAATCTATGTTGGCCACTATGATTTGATGATCAACCTCTGTCGAACTTTGGGTTATGATTAAGACTACTTTATCTTAGAAGTAAGTTAAAAATGCCTCTCTTTATCGAAAAAGGCTCATATGCCTCACTCGCAACACCCGCTCCATTACAGACTACCTTTAGGAAGCCAAGTCCATTATTGATGCTCATGCCGCTATTGGTGAACTTGTCTCCAACACGAATCTTATTAACTCTATTCTGAATGTTCTAAGCCCTAATTTTAAGATTCTTGTCAGTACCATTGAGATCTTTATTGATGTCCCTAATTTTCCCAAACTCTGGTCTCATTTATAGAACTATGGGGCCCGCCACATGTCCAATCCCATCACCCAACTTACTGCCCTTGTAGACTCTTAGTATGCCCCTCCTTCTCATATCACCTATCATATTTAGAAATGATGACGGACTCCAAAACACTCTTATACTAATAACCCTCATTATCCTCAGCCTTGCGTTCTTGGATTTGGTCCTACATAATAACCTATGGTCTAATGTCAACTTCTCTCTAGCTTTGGTCACTCAGCATGCACTTGTTCTTGCCTCTCCACCTTTACCAAACCATTAGTTCCCTTTTCCCTAAATTCTTCCTTTTCTGGACTTGAGATAGCTCAACCACCATATATCTCCTATGACCCCAACTGGTATCCTAACACAGGGGTCTCCACCTATATGATCAACAATCTTGCACTCCTTCAACCATGTTATCCTTATTCTGGACTAGACACCGTTTAACTTGGCAATAGTGATCATCCACCCATCACTTATATTAGTAACATGGCACTTCCTCTTGTTTCTTCTTCTTTTCATCTTAACAATTTCTATGTTGTTCCTTCCATGCATGAGAATCTATTATTTATTTCTCAATTCTCTAAAGCGAATACAGTTCTTTATGACTTTAATACACATAATTTTATATCTTTGATCTCACTACTAGGGCTCTCATGTATCAGGGCGTATGTAAGGATGGTCTCTACAAGCTTCCCTCTTTTACATACTGTGTTCAAGCTCTCTGTGCCTCCCACAGTTGCTTTATCTTATGGAGTCAAAAACTTGGCTACCCCTATGCCAAAGTAATCTCTTATTTAGGGTCGCATAAATTCTTTATCTCCTACCTTTATGATGAATTCTTCCTTTTATTAAGGGTTTGCCTTGGGAAAATCCACCCACCTCCCCTTTCCCCAATCAAAAGAAATAAAAATTGTTGCTCCTTTTTCTTTAATACATAATGAGGTTTGTCAATCTCCTAATCTCCCTGTCTCTGGTTATAAATACTATATGTTATTTTTACTGACGATTATAATCATTTTTCTAGTTATATTTTATGAAACATAAATCAAGAGTTCTTATGCACTTAATGAATTTGTTCACCTACACACAGACACAAATCTTTGTCTCCATCAAACAATTTCATAGTGCTAGAGGAGGAGAATATGATTTCCCTTTCAGTGATATTGCACATTCATCAGCATTCACCACCGTCTTTCTTGCCTCACTCACCCGTACATAATGGTCGTTCTAACTGAAAGCATCGTGACATTTCGATATGTCCCACACTCTCCTTCTCTCAATTCATGTTCCCATCAGCCACTAGCTTGAAGTTGTCTCTACCTCGGTTCGTCTTATAAATTGTCTCCCCTCTCTTATTATTAATTGGTTTTCTCTCTTCTTCCATCTCTATGCATGTTCCCTTTCATACTCTAGCCTCCATGATTTTGGTTGTACCTATTATCCGCATTTGTGTGCTTATTTCACTAAGAAATTATTGCCAAGGACTATCGAATGTGTGATTTTAGGTAACATCTCACAACACAAAGTATATCATTTTTTGGGTCGCTCGACAATCCATGTCTATATATCCTCCCATGTTCATTTTAATGAACATCATGTTTCCATCTCTACTGCTACCCCCACCTATACCCCTTCTCCCGGGATATTCGTACCCCTTATCCCTCATTCCTCTTACACACCTTCCCATCCTTACTCCCACCCATTCCCCGGCCTTATCCTCATGAAATCTATCCTCTACACTGTCACTGTCACTCTTCCCAACCATACTTAGACACTCTTGCCCCTCCCTCCAACCCCATAGACATTTCTTCTTACTCTGCCTCCACTCGACATTCCATGATCACTTGATAGTAAGTCGATACTCATAAGCCCCTCGACTGAACATATAGAACCATATGATATCCTCTTCCCAAGTCCTTTTTGGCTCACCTTCCCTCCTCTTCCTCCGAACCCACATGTTTCTATCAAGCCTCTCATATTCCTGAATGGCATCAGGCCCTGGCTACGAAGTTCAATGCCTTAATTGAGAACTCTATTGGGGTTCTTGTTCCTCCAGATCTCGCTCAACACGTAGTTGGTTTCCAATGGATGCTGAAGATAAAGCATCGTGCTAATTGTTCAATTGAGCCCCATAAGGTAGGTATGGTTGCAAAGTGTTTCCATCAGCAAGTCAGTATTGAAAATTCCTTGCTATCGCACAAGGATAGTCTTTTTGTCAACTTATTATTAAAAATGCCTTTCTCCACAGGATCCTTAATGAGACTATCTACATGATGAAACCTATTGAATTCACTCATTTTTCACATCTTGATCATATTTACCTTCTCAAAAACTCCATATGTGTCATTAAACAATCCCCTCATGCCTAGTTTCAGAGGCTTAGTAGTTTTCTTTTTTAGTATGGGTTCACTTAGAGTTTTTGGCGATTAATCTTTGTTCATCTACAAATCTAAGTACGTGGTTCTCTACATTTCACTATACGTGGATGATATCATTCTCACTCGAAACATCCCATACTTCCCCACTTCCTTAATTACCACCTTTTGCAAGGAATTCGAGCTTAATGACCGTATCACCCTCTCTAAGTTCCTTAGCCTTAAATCAAACTACCCCCATAAATACCCTCACCTTTACAAAATCAAATACACTATAGACCTTCTCCATCACTTTAGCATGATTGGTTGTAAGCTTTGGTCTACACCCGTTTGTTCTAAGCTTAGATCTCAACCAACACCAATTACCTCATTTATAATCCCACTAAGTATCGCATGTTATTCAACTCCCTTCGGAATATCATATTCACCATCCCTAACATAGCCTATTTAATCCATCATATGGTACAATTCACAAGTCAACCCTGTCATCCTCACCTTATAGCCTCCAACAAAATCCTTTCTACCTAGAAGGTTCTCCTAATCATGGTATCCTCTTTTGCCCTTCCTCCAACAATTTATCATCACTACTTACTCCGATGCTGACTAGGTTGGATGCCCTGGCTCCCTCCATTCCACTAATGGCCTCTACAAATTCTCGAGTTCCAACCTTATCTCTTGGACTTGTAAGAAGCAACCCACCATTTCTCGCTCCAGTGCTGAAGATGGATACTACTCCCTATCCCGTGTCAGCACTAAAATAACTTGGATTTCCCATCTCCTCACAGACCTTACAGTTCCCTCTCCTAATCCTATCACCCTCTACTGTGATAATATCATAACCACCTACATGGCCTACAACCATGTTTTTCATGACCACACCGAACACATTGAGGTGTACTATTAGTTCATTCAAGAATGTCTCCTTATCGTCTCTCATCGAGTTCATTTTATCCCCTCTTCGAATTAACTTGCCGATATTTTTACCAAAGGACTCCACAAGGATCATTTTACTCTTCTAAGGTTGAATCTCATCTCCCAAAGACAGTCGAGTTTGTAAGAAAGTGTTAAACCTCTATAAAAACATGTTCCTTGAAACCTGCCAGATTTTACGAGAATCATTAGTGTAAATATTTGAATATCTTAGGCTTAATTTTAGGCATAAATATGCTTGTATATTTCCTTTATACACATTAGATGACTTATATATATAGTTGTCCAATTAGAGAAGAAAGATAAGGAGATTCAATTTACCAATTCTTTCACAAGGCTTATGAAACAAAGAATGTTCCATACAGTCAGTGGTGATAAGTTTATATTGGTGGGGGAACCGAACTCATGACCTTTATCAACTACTCAACTAACCCCATATTTTTATGTCGTTTCATTTCTTATTTTTGCATCATTTCCAAGATTGTAACCCCTTTCCCTCGTCTTCATACACCATCCATTTTTCATCGATATACTTTTATTGTTCTCACCCAACTCCACAACAATCAAGCATTCATCATCTCACATTATTAACCCTGACACGACCATTGCACGTCCAATAACAACCAATCCGTCCTATTCCAACACACTTTTTATATATTTACTTTTAACTATTCAAACGGTCTACCTCCCTATCATCCTGTAAATAACATATCTAATGAATAGAATAATGGTGACCCAATAGTCTCTTCTCAACTACCGAGGTATTGCAACTTCCCTTCGTGTTTCTCATACACTTTGAGCATGGATGAAAAAGAGGATATCCCCAATAAGGGAGGAACATATAGTTCAAATAATGAGAAGACAATTTCCCATTTGAAAATAATACAAATTGAGAAAGCGTGGAAGCAATTTATGCCTATTAGCAATCCTATGTTGGATATTGATGCGAAACAAAAAGAGAGAATGGAGAAAATAGACAATAAAATGGAAATAAATAGAAATCGAGCTTTATCCAATCCAAAACTTTATGATAATTTTTTTAAACAAAATAGAAACAATTGAATGGAAGGAAAACAATCTCCCTCCTCAAAATACATCTTGACTTTTGTTGAAAAAAATCAAGCAACCCTCAAGATTCGACCTTCCACAACCCACACATAACACTGAAGATGGTGGATCTCCAACAATATCTAGAAAGGTTATAAGGTCGGAGAAAATGGAAAAATTAATAAAGGGAAATTTATTCAATTAAATATAAATAAACCTCACCATACAAGACACTATTTTAGAAAAAAAAAATGGTAATTCTTTCTCTCTCCCCTCCAACGTGATTATAGCCTTATATTGAATTCTAGAGGAGTGATGACTCTAATAAATTACATCGCATTAAGAAAATTTAAGAGAGTATAAACATACCCTCATTATTATCATTGATCCCAAAAGTGGCTTGGATACAATCCTAATTTTAGGCAATTTGATTAATTATCCAAATTACAATCACTGTAACCCCACTTACAATTATATAAGGATTCATTGGAGTCATGACATTCTTGTAGAAGTATTTTGAATTGTAACCAACCCATAAACATTTCAATAAAATTCAACTTTCAAAATTGAACACTCATTTTCTACTATATATATACACACACTAGCTAAATGCCCGTGCCCGAAGGCACGGCGAAAATTTCCAAAACACATTATAGAAAAAAGACCAAAATTTCCACAATATGTAACTGCAAAATGGCAAAAAATTCGTTCCCCGACAAAACGAAGTGTAATTTTAAAAATATTATCCATAACATACTTTATTTATAAAAATGTCCACCTTGTTTAACAAATAATAAACAATCCAACTTATACGCAAAGTTTAATCAACTACCACAGGACGCAATCAGAATAGGTAAAAAATTGACGAAAAAAACTTGCACAAACTAAATCCAGCAATAAAAAAACGAAACTTCCTACTTCAAAGTCTATTTTTACCACTTGAATATCTCTAAAATAGCCCAAAACATAGTTATCTAAGCACGTACAATATGAATCTAATGGCGCCAGAATCACCTCGTTCCGATTTACGGTTAAAAAGTTGTGGTATTTCTTCCAAAACATATTATTTTAACTTGAAACGGAATAGTATTAACGCAATTCAACTACTACTCACTCCAACTAAGATATAATAATTGGAACTTCAATAAGCGCATAAAAATCTAACTATTTAAGACATTAATGTCAACATTTACATAGCATATCACTATAAGGGTTCTTTAATCGCCATAAGATGTAAAAGAGAATACATCAACCACAATATGTAACAATATTGCAAAATAGCTCAATCTAACCGTATGAATAGTGTTAATTCATATCTAAAATTGAAAATCATTTAAATTCACATTACGAAATACAAATGACAGCCTTATAAAACCCAAACGTTAACATGTACGTACCCCTCAATTAAGTCATTTAAACCTAAATCAATATACATTATTTCAACTATTGGGTCACCCCTTACTCGGAAGCGGCTTCAAAGGGCTGACCAACCACATTTTCAGGGATCTCATCATCATCATCTTTATCGACATCTTGATGTGTTGTTGTTGTAGCAGCAGCTACTATGTTGTTGTTGCAGCAGCAATTGTTGTGTTGTTGTTGCAGCAGCGGCACCGACGTCGTCATCGACATCTTGCTAATTCTAGAATTGCACTCTGACAACACCCAAATTTGACAAAGGCCATTCATTTAGGTATTTGAACAAACAAATTAAGTAAAAAACATATTAAGAAAACATACATATTGGTGGATTCTCAGCCTCTCCTCAAGAGATGATATTAAACGTCTCCACGTGTCCACTTCCGGTGTTCGAGCAGTTTTCAAACAGTTCAAAATAGGTTGACAGTACCTGAGCCAACATATGGAATTATAATATAATATAAGTCAACTCAACATATGTCTTGACAGTACCTCATCAAATGGGGATTTCATTTAACCATTATAATGTTGTACTCTTTTTCCAAAATGGCTTGACAGTACCAACATATGGCCAGACAGTACTAACATATGGCATTATAATGTTGTAGTCTTTCCAAAAAGGGGATTTCATTTGGCCAGATTCGTGGCTTAACTTAATGCCTCATCAAATGTACTTTAAATCCTTGGCGCACATAAAGGGAGAATTGATTTTAACACTTGAAGGACATACTTTTTTAACAGCTAGAGAGACACCATGTTGGGTAGTCGAGCAATGCATTTTATGTCCTCACAGCATTATATCTGTAAAAAGAGAACATAACAAACAGAAGGGTCAAGACATATTATTTTGTCAATATAGTAAACTATATATTGTTATGCATATTATAAATTATATCTACTGAATGTCTTGACTACAAATTTATATAAAACAATATAATCAAACATAAAACACAATGCAAAATTAGTAATTATTTACAACCTCAACTTCACAACTTCGATAAAATGGAATTACAGTAGAGTAGAAAAACATTGCAATGCCAACATATATATAATGTTTGCAAGCCCTGCTTAAAGACTATATCCTAAAGCCAAGAAACATAAATATCATTTTCCTTTAGAATTGATCTACATCAAAGCATAGAATAAGTATATTATAAGAAATATAATGGATCCAAAAAATATACTTAAATCAATGCAACTTTCACCTTTGATTCCATTTACAACAAAAGATAGATCCTGCACTTAATTAAGGACAAGTTAGAAACAATAAAAATAAATCAAGTTGCATCTAAGAAATGTTAAGTTGAAAAATCTGAGATGGTCTCTTATCGTTTGAAGTTGATTCTTGAGGTATGGTAGTTGAATTTTTCTCATTCTTAGATCATCATTAATGTGACCAAGCTTATAAGTGATTATATGGCTTCCATTTCTATAATGGTACAACTTGAACTCCCTCGTGTTAACATCCTCTACAAATAGCCCTTGTCAAAAACAAAAGTGACATTGAATATTAATTGAACTCAGAACCTCGAACTTTACTTACAGGGCTGAATCGACGCATGGCTCCTCAATTTTAAAAGTTGATTGTCTTTGATCGAATTTGTGGATCAGTATAGCGTGGTCAGCTTCATGCCTGTTGATTTGAGGAAAGAAAGGAGTGTGTAATATTTTCCGTCACAAATTGATAATTGGATTAAATTTGGAGAAAATGCTGATGTGAAGGCCCATCATTAGATACCAATAAGTTTATTAATGTCCACTCATCTTAGCTTCCTAATTACAGTTGTAAGGGTCATCAAGCTAAGGTTTATATGGCTACCTTCCCTAAGTCTTGCACCTTTCGCATTTGATTATGAAGCTCTTTCACTTCTAGCTAGATCTACAAAGTTCTACAGAAACATCAGTATAAACAGTTATAATCATGAGTTTATTGGTGAGGCAATTAATTACTTACAAAAAAATATATAGTTCTGCCAAAACATCAGTATTAACTCATGATCATAACTATTCATTTCAAGCATTGCACATACACATCCTGATACTTGAAACTCCCCAATTAAATTACTTAGTAAAACAAAACATTGAGTTTTAAGATATACAAAGATTCAAGAGAACTCTATCAATGTCGAAAAACATATGCACAAGTAGAACATTTGAGAAATGAATATGAATATGCCAATCATTTATTATGAGAGTCAATAAATAAATGAATATGCTAATCAATGAACATCAATTTAATATGAGTTTTACAATGACATGATAGACATGTTTTACACCAGACAGGTATAGTTACGTTGGATTACTATAGGGCCGAATGAATTGGTGAAGAAGTTAATGTGTACCATTGGATTATCACCAACCATTTTTATCTTGATGCACACATACATACTGTGATCATAAACGGGCTAATAAAATAAGGAAAATACCATAGGGCTTATAAAATCGAGAAAATACAAAATAGATTGATACAATGATATCAAGAGAACCATTTGGAAATGGAAGAATGATATGCTAATATACGTAATCATTTAGCAAGAAATAGATTAGTAACCAATTAACATATACAGTGCGAAAAACAGATCCCCAAATCTGGCAAGTCTCTTTAATCTCTTGTGGAGTTTTAGAGCCATCTTCTAGCAGTAAGAAAAGCTCCCATAATAACCATCTTTAATGGACCAAAATGTTATCATCATCACAGTATATTCTACTTCTGGGCTCATTAGGCTTTCCAAAAATCTGCAGTGATCAAGGTCCAAAAATTTGCAGTAATCAATATGGAACCTATAAAGCAATATCAATTAAATGAACTATAAGTACAATATACACCAAAGTAAATTTTGGATATACATGTTAAGGTCGGGAATCCTATACATGTCAAGGTCATATGAATGTTAAGGTCGTTCATAGGCAATTATAGTCTAAGAATGAATGGTCTTCATGTGGAGGGGTTTATTTTGGATCACATAACTTTAGTGCAGATGCTTGTGGACGTTCGATTTCCAACACACTTAGTATAAAGCCCGACAAATCTGTGAGAACTAATTATGTATTGGGTTCGAGACTTCACATGTGATTGAGAAGATCCTAACATTAAATATGGGTAGTCCACTAAGATTAAAAATGCAAGGGCGGAAACATTTTGAGACTAATGACAATAAGATAAATAACGAAATTGGGGAAATGTACCACTGAGGCAAGCTTGCGGAAAATTTACCACTTTAGCAGCCCCATTGTTGTTCCAGGATCCTTTTTATGCTTTCAATAGGGCTCTATTGTCTCTCAAAAGCTTCACAAAGAACATCAAACTCAAACGCCTTCATGGTCACTCCCCTGCCTTCATACACTGGTCCATTTATGGGCATAGGTATGCACCGATCAATTGAGTGTTCATCAATTTTGATGAAATCAAAAGAAAAATAAAATAATTTTGAATTTAAATACAACAATAAAAAAATTGCCATATTCAAAATTCCCATAAAATAACTCACTTCATCAGTTGCCTCTTCATGTCCCTGTCCTTAGGACATAGTGTTTTGCCGAATGAAAAACTTCTTGGCATGCTATTCCTCACCAATCACCTTTCCCTAGTGTTTACAAACCATACAGAAACATCCTATGTTCCTCCACCGTCCATGGTAATCCTACAAATAAATGATGCCATTTCAATAAGAGAAAATATAAAGAGTCCCAAACCCCAAATGATTGTTACACTCTGTGGAGACTACTATGAAAACCAAACGATATAATAACCTATTTGGCTTATGATATGGATGAACATTCTAAGATACACAGGACAGACACACAAGACAAAATTACTCATAAGAAAATAAGCATGATTGTACATTTATGAAAAGATGGTCTCAGCCATAAAATAGTGATAATTGTTCTCTGTTTTTATCAAACGAATCTGGTTGCAATTTGATACATTACAACTGTTATTGAATTTATCACTTGATTACATTTACAGACTAAGTTTGTGAAAGTAATAGTGACTTAATATTTTTTCAAAAAAAAAAATAAATTAGTTTAATTAATCATAGAAGCAATACAAAGTATTTTTCTTAAATATAAAATATAAATTATTACCTGAATGCATAAAGAGCATGTAGTGGTTGGTAAACTACATATTCTAGTAAAAGAAGGGAGCATAAAAACCCCTTTTTGTTCACTGGCCCTCTCCTTCTCATGCCTGAAAGTTGATCAATATAGGGTACAAATATATTCTCTTCCCTGTGTAACAGTAGAAATACAGTTGGTTGTACACTATTTATCAAAGAAAAGACAATCTGTATAGAGTATCTTTGTACATTCTTTGAGTTAGAAGCCTAATTCGGAACAATTAGACAAATTCTTAGCATAAAGAAGGTTGTTTACAGAACCTAATAGATCAGTCAAATAATAGAGTATTTCTTTATGATTTCATTGTAATGGTAAAGTATTTCTAAATTCTCCAATAGATTTTCATTTTTTTTACTAAAAAACTTAATAGAGAAGAAAATATAAAGTGATCAAGACTTTCATTGAGGACGAACTCATAAATGAGAAGACTTTCGGTTTCTTTTAGGTAGAAACTAAGGAGCTTAACCAAATTCCTGTGTTGAAGATTTGCCCTTAACATGACCTCATTTTTAAATTCAATTTCTCCTTGTTTCGAACCCTTAGAAAGTCTCTTCACAGCTATTTCTCGTCCATTTTGGAGCTTACCCTAAAGATATAAACATTAAGATATAAATAATCAAATATGAGACAAATAAGACAACTCTCAAGTACAAATTGTTCTATTTCACAACAAAATATTCTTATTACCTTGTAAACAACTCCAAATCCACCTCATCAAAGTTTATTAGTATCATAAAAGTCATTTGTTGCAGCTTTAATAGTATTAAAGTCATATTGTAAGGAATCCACAGTGCTAATTTCATCCAGAACTTCAAAAAGAGAAAAGCAGAATTAGGAGCTTATATAATATACTTGAAGTTAAACCATTATCGAAAAAATGAATGATACATTAAAACTGAATGATGTCATTGAATGATACTAATATACTTGAACTTATATAATATACTTGAACTTTAAAATGAATAAGTTCACTGCAAAAAATGAATGATACATTAAAACTTCAATTTTCTTATGTGGGTATAATTTAACATTATTTTATGCTATTGCACATTCTCATGCCTAAGTTAATGATGTCGAATGCAACAAATGAAGGTCTATATCTAATAAGCAAATTTAAACTTACTTTCATATTCACCCGCAGGCATCTGCTTTCCCTTTCTGATGAGGATGCAAAATTTGCAAATGCAAGCAATTCCAAGTATTACAAAACTGACAACAACTACGGCGGTAATAATTATAGTTCGAGTCGTGTTGTTACCACCGTTTCCTGCAAAGTAATAAGAAAGTACTTATTACCTATTTGAAAAAAAGAAATCGAAACATGTTGATTTGAAAAGGAACAAACAAAAAGTACATTTGGGATAATTATAAATAGTAGAAGATTATAAAGAGTGTGACTGGCATTTAGTGAAACTTTATGAATTACATTTACCACAGTATGTAGAGGTTTGATGAAAAGCTTATTAAGGATGTAATGAACTTCAAATCAGGAGGAGGTGAAGGAGATGGTTATCTACTCTTGCTTTTTTTATTTACATAGAAATTATGATTTAACTTATGATTCAGAAAAAGGGATGGGATTCGTTGCTAAAGGGATCAATGTAATATGATCGTTTTTCATTTAGAAATTTCATTGCCTCACATACATCCTCGTGGAACAGGAATGCTTCTTGATGATAGGGTATCCCACACACACTTACCAAGAAAAGATAGATGCATTTTTAAGCTTACGGTCACCATTCAATTTATAAATGAATTATTTAATAAGTAAATGTCCTTGAAATAAATAGTGGGTTTAACTTTCCAACACAGCGTATCCCACATACACCTATCATTGCATGTTTTCATATACCAACGTTCTATGTAAAAAATAAACCATGTTCATTTTTTTAATGGGGTTTATTTTTTTTACAGTGGGTTTGCTTTTTTTAAGTGGGTTCAGAGCTTAAATTAGTTCAAATGGGTACAAAAGCGTGTATCAGTTTTGATGCTTAGGATGGTCTACCAATGTAGCCATCTATATTCTATATATATATATACATACATACCAGAAAGAATGTTGTTCAAGACCCATTAAAAACTGATACACAAAGTATATGTTTATAACGCACAAATTATCAGATTTGTGGTTCGATGATACAAAGTCAAGCATGATATATCTATAATCTGAAATGTGCAACTTTAAACTGTAAATAAAAACCAAACCAAATTATTAATCAAAATGAAGAACAACAGGGCCAAAGCAACCCATATGGAAGTATTCTCAAACACATGGTAGGCATACAAAATAAAAGGTTTTGCCCAAAGTGTGGACTCATAACAATATATTTATGAAAAAAAGTAAGAATTATTGCAAACACATCTTGAGGATATATCAAGATATCACCAAACACACATAGTAAGATTTATGGCAGCTAAGATTTAAACAAAATACACACATACCCACCTACAAAATGAGTGGCAATGGAGAAAGAACCTCATATAAGAAAGAATATACACCACACCTGCAAAATACACACAAACCCAAACAGTGAGCAATGGTGAGGGAGGGAAAATAAAGAACAAACATACACGGGGTATGATACAATATAAGATAAATTAGAATAAAATACCAAATCGATCCACCTATACTTTCAAGTTCAAACCCAAATTTTTTTACCCTTCTTTCACTTCAATGCCTAATTTCATACCGGGGTAAACATAAAACCCCAATTTTGAAACCCAAAAACTAAGGATTAATTAACAGAGTGTGGGATCTAAAATCCCAAATTTCATAACTTTAAAACAAATAAAATGTGCAAGAGAAAAACTTCGAAACTTTACTAAATCTCTTAATGGTGATTATGTACAATTTCCATACCATAGAACCTATTCACAAACCCAAAAATCAAATAAACAAAGGATTAATGGAGGAGAAAGAGTGAGAGATGAAATTAGGAGAGAGTTAATTCTGATCTGAGATTAAATTATGAGAGAAAGAGTTGATCTCTGCCTAGTCCAACATGCATATAGCACTGCACTCGTCCCCTTCGACTCACGATTGTAACCATCCACTCACGATCTGAGATCGATTGACTCACGATTGTAGATACTAAAGCTATAAAACTCTCCTCGTAGAACACTCTCCTCATAGAGGAATCCAAAGTGGTATAAAATTCTATAAGAAGCTAAACATTGGTAAAAGATATAAGGTTAAAAATTATATTTTTAAGCATTACTCCACCACCACTTCCAATGTCATGTTAGCACCTATGAATTATAACAAATTAGTAAGGCAAAACCAAATTAGCAATGCTCAAATCAATTCCATGGAAAAGAAAACATATATAACTCATAAGGAAAGCTCGAAGTATACCTCAATCTGGCAAGTGTTCCCTACTAATCATGATATACCTACAAATTAAGACAAATAACCTGTTTGGAATATTTAGAAAGTAAAAATTAACATAAAAGGAGTTGACACATTTGCACATTCATTTGGTACATACATCAACAAAGAGATATGCATATCATATTTAACAAATAAGAAGAGAGATGTACCAACAATGAGTAACGGAAAGGAAATACAAAACAAACCCAGTTTTGAATATCCCAACAACTCTCTTTGACTAGAGAAAAAAATTATTTTTGAATAGAAATTTTCTCACGACATGTGGGGGTGATTGTTCAAGGAAAAAAATCATTTTAAAACCAAAATTTCCCAAAACGATTTTAAAAAAACTTTTAAGTCTATTTATTCCATTTCAACACTGAAACCCTTAGATTAAACCCTAAAAAATCCCTAATATAAACAAAGGAGAATGTAAACATAAAGAGTGAGAGACAGAGAATACCTTTAGGATTTGTTAAGGTTATCTACAAAATAATACATGTGGATCATAAATACAATACCCAAAATGCTCCATTGACATTAGTAGCTCTAATAATAGGTAGGATTATCTAGGTAATTCCCGTATAAATAAGATATGGTGTTTCAAACTATTGAAAACCTACCCTATTACGGGTTGCTTTGCACAAAAAATAAACAATATATTAAATAACAACATGAACAGAAAATAGTATGTGTGCATATCTTTGAGTGCGTGAGCATAAGAGAGTGGGAGAGAGACTACCTGAGGGCAACAACAATGGAGAAGGAGGGCGACGGCGGTTAGTAAGGTTTTAGTTGGGAGGGTTTGTCTTCAAAAGCGTAGAGAGCCGAAATGAGTTAGGATAGAGTGACGGCTAGGGTTTGAGCCTAAAGGAGAGAATGGGGAAAATCAATCCCAACCCTTCATTTTTGAGTGATGTGGCTCAATCAGGACCTCTAATTAAGTTATCAACTTATGGAATAGTGAAAATTTTCCACTCCTTATTTTATATATATATATATATATATACTATGGGAACCCATTTATCTTAGCCCAAGAAAGTAGATGACTAACCCAACATACAAGGTGGAATTACCATCCAAAAATATCTATTCAATAAAGACTCGTGTACTTGTCCGCCCCAAATCATCTATTCAACAAAGACTCATATATTTTACATAAACTGAAATACTTTCAGATGTACTCAAATTGGTTACCAATAATCTTGAAGAAGATATTCATGGACACCACAATCATATTGAGTTACTTGTACAACTCAATCTCTTATTTTACATATCTATAAATTATAAACCCTAGCCCGGGGCAAGGTGATGTAACCTCGAGCATTGAGAGACATTAATAAGAATATAGTAACCTCTCCATGGAAATAGGCAAGTTTCCCAACCATGTATATCATTGTTGTTGCGTGTGATCTTTAGTTTATATATTTATAATTATGTTCGTGGGTATCTATTGTGATCTTTATGCACTCACAATTGGCACCGTCCGTGGGAAATGATTTCAATTCCTGTTAAAACATTCATCAACAACAAGCCCGTAATGTTTCACTACAATACCAGCATTCCTCGGGTTGACAATCTAAAAGATTACCTAGTCTTACCTAGGGTCGAGTAAGAGATTCTCCAATAACAAAATCCGAGGTTTTACAAACAAAGTCTGCCTTTGGAAGAAAGACAAAGACCACTTAGGTCTACCGAGATCTCCAGGTTGGTTGACGCTTATGAAACTAGGCTTTGAGAACAAGTGGAGGCCACATGCTTCTAGTTGGAAAAAATGGTCACCTACAAAGGCAGCTTGAAAGGATGAAGAGATATGTCCATAGAGATACCAGGATGCTTCGTGATAGGAATCCTACTCCTAAGGTTAGAAATACTAGTAGCCGAGGGAGGAGCTCCAGGCGCGACCAAAATATATCTAAACATGGCAAGTCTGAGCATGATCGATCAGAATGTGGATGATCACAGAGGTTCCACAGAAGCAGCGATTATAAAAATAAGAGCATAATAATTTTGGTTCTTAGAGAGATGGATCAAAACTAACCCATCGAGGAGCCAGGTGTTCTAAGGAGCTATCTAGGAGAGCTCTCAAATCCCATATGAAATCCCCTTTTTCAAGTTAGATTGGAGAAGAAGCATAGCCAAAGAAGTTTTCTATTCCCATGTTTAAGATCTATGATGGGAAGACAGATCCCATCGACCATGTTTGGTAGTACAAGAAAGTAATGACCTTGGTACGCCATAATAATGCTTAGATGTATCGAATTTTTCCTTTTAGTCTACATGACATAGAATATAACTGGTTTAAGAAGCTACCCCGCAGGTTAGTTAATAGCTTCAAAGATCTAGTAAGGCTTTATTGCTCGCGTAATAGCCAATATCTCCCACTCCAAAAGAATCGATGCACTACTCATGATGAAGAAAACACTGCAAGAGAACCTTAGTGATTAGACCAAGAGGTACTGGGAGGTCTTCAATGATGTGGAGGACTACTCAGAGAAGGTTGTCATCCTTCAAGATTATTCTATCGACCAAATATTTGTTGCACCAGTCCCTGACAATGAAAGAAGCCAGTACCATCAAAGACCATGTGGACCATATTAAAAAATACACCAAGGTAGAGGGCGTGGTTCACTCTAATGAAAGGGATAATTGTAAAGGAATAGATAAGTTTGACACTCCAAAGAAATGGAATAAGAAAGGATTCAAGAACAAACCTAAGAAAGAATGTGGCGAAAATCTATCATAAGTGTTCTAGGTTGTTGACACAATGTTAAAGGAAACAATCTACAAGATTTTGAGCAAGATCAAGGATCAACTATGCATCAATGGCGCAAGAAGATGTGTGGTGACCCAACAAAAAGGAACACTGTGCTGAGAAGCGCATTCGACAATGAGGGCAGCCATAGAACTAAGAATTACAAGGATTTGAGGTCACAGTTGGAAGAGTTGGCCTAAACATGGCATAACAATGAGCACATTTTAAAGAAAGCTAACAAGGTCGCAACTAATAAAGACCGAAAAATAAAAAATGTACTTGATGATGACATGGAATAGGAATTCATGATGATCCATTGAGTGTCTATCCTAAAGAAGATCCAAGGGAACTCTATTCAGATGGAGTTGAGAAAGGTTACTACTATTATAGATGCATTCCAGATTGACCCTACAAATAGCTAAACTGGAAAGACCCGATGACCAGAGGACGTTGACTACACCAAAAACATTATCTTCACTGAAGAATATTTGATGAGGGTAAGGACTCCACATCACAATGCACTCATGATAACTCTAAGAATTATAAATTGGGATGTCGACAAGCTACTGGTGGATTAGTGAAGCTCATCAAAGACGATGCACCTAAAATTATTCCAAAAGCTGAAGATCAACTTTATCAACCTTAAGGATGCTACAGTTCCATTGGTTGACTTCATAGGAAGAATTATAATGCAACTGGGAAAGATAGTCCTTCCAGTTAGAGCATGAAACATATCAAAGATCATCGAGTTCTTAGTGGTAGACATGGAGTCCACATATCACACTATTCTAAGTAGATATTGGTTGCACTCCATAAGGGTTGTACCATCTACCTTCCACAGAAAGATAAAGTGTATCACCGATCGGTGTGTGATCTAGATTCTTAAAGACCAAGACACTACTAGGAAGTTCTTTATCACGACCATCCGTCCTAGTAAGGAAAAGAAAAATGAACTAAAAGACGCTCTAAAAGGATCAAGGATTGGGATACACCCTATAAATAGAAATTATGGTATGACCGACTAGGGTTGGAGGAGACCAGGGCCCACCCCGCTAAAAGGGTAATGAAAAAAATGGTGGAAGTTAAAGTTGATGACAACTTTCTAGAGAGAAAGTTTCTAATCAAAACCTCACTCACTGATATTTTTTCTTGGGAACCATATGATCTGCATGGGATTGATCCTGACATATCTTTCCATCATCTAAACATTGACCCAACCTTCAATTTGATGAGTGAGAAGGCTCACTGAACAACCTCCGAGAAGGGTAAAGAGGTGGAGAACAAAGTAAGAAAGCTCCTGAATGCAGGATCCATTAGGGAAGTTTAGTGCCCTAAATGGTTATCCAACCTAGTGGTGGTATGAAAGAGCAATGGAAGTTGTAGGGTATATATTGACTTCACCGATCTCAATAGGCATGTCCCAAACATAACTTCCCACTACCTAAGATTGATAAGGTAGTTGACGCTACAACAGCACACTAAAGGGTGAGTTTTATGGATGCCTACTTAGGGTACCATCAAATTCCATTATTCTGCCCCAACATGGACAAAACATCCTTCACAACCTCTATTGGGATATAGTTCTATAAGGTGTTGTCATTTAGCCTAAAGAACACAGGGGAAACTTATCAAAGGCTTGTCAAAAAGATGTTCAAGCGGTAGATGGTAGACACAATGGAGTTCTACATCGATGACATATTAGGCAAGAGAAAAAACAAAGATAACCACCTAACAGACTTAGCCAAAACTTTTAAAATCCTTAGGAAATATCGGATGAATCTTAATGAAAGTAAGTGTTCATTCGGTGTCCACCCTTGAAAGTTTCTAGGCTATTTGGTCAGAAAAAGAGGAATAGAGGCCAATCTAGATCATATTGATCTGACCACAATGATCTAAGCCCCATTGATGTTGGGATTTATTTAAAATCTTACTGGTACGATTACAGTATTCCATCGCTTCATTTCCAAGTCTTAAGAATGTTTCTTACCATTTTTTTAGCTTTTAAAGATAAAGTTACAATGATTATTCAAGAGATTTGGAGGAGATAAAATCCTACCTTAGTAAACTTCCCTTATTGGTGATTTCTATTAATGGAGACCCACTAATCTCTATCTCGTATTATCAGACCTCGTTGTGAGCTCCACTCTGGTATATGAGAAGGATGGGGGATAGCGTCCCATGTATTACGCCAACAAAGCATTTATGGTAATAAAATAACACTACATGCCCCTGAAAGAGCTTGCCTAGGGGTTACCTGAAGGAAGATGAAGAGCTACTTCGAATCTCACTCAATAATAGTGATCATTTCTTATCCCCTCAAAGTTGTTCTTTAAAATATTGGACTTTGTAGATGAATCTCAAAGTGGTTTATCGATCATAGAAGGTTAGATATCCACTTTTAACTAAGGACATTAATTAATGGACAAGTCCTGGATGATGTTATCACCGAATTTATGAGGGACCAGCCTATTGACTAACTAAAAATGGACTAGTCAATAGATGAGAAGCATAGTGTATGGACTGGATCCTATATCTTGATATAGCCTCTAATTTTGAGGGCTGGCATAGGAATCGTCCTCGTCACACTAAAAGATGTTGTCATTGACTAAGTAATCAGGCTAGGATTTAAAGCCTCCATTTATAAAGACGAATATGAAGCACCGGTCGCTCTCTTGCACAAGGCCCAAATGCTGGGGCAATATGCCTCAATGTGTTTTGAAATTCCAAATTGGGATCCAAGAAATTGAGTGGATATTTTAATGGGAAAGATGATGTGATGGAAACGTACCTCGCCGTAGTAAGAGAACTTATGGAAGAATTCGATAAAGTTGACATTCAACATTTCCCTCGGGGGCAGAACAGTCACACAGATGCCATTAGTCCAGCAGCAGACCTCGATCTTAAAAGAACTATTTAGATAGATTCCCTTACATAACCAAGCATCTACCAGACAGTGGTCGATGATCGAGTCCTCCTAAAAGAGAAGACCACTAGTTGGATGGATCCCATTATTGCCTATTTACGAATTAACATGTTCCCTGATGATAAGATATTAGCTCATCAATTAAGGGTGAAAGCATCTTGTTTCTACCTCGCCCTAGGAGGAAAGGTCTATAAATGATCATTAACATGTCCTTACCTCTAACGTGTCCACCCACATGACATCGAGTAAGTTATTAGTGAACTTCACAATGGTATTTATGGGAGTTATGTAGGAGGGAGGTCGTTGGACTTTTAAATGTTTAAAGAAGGTTACTCGTGGTCTCACATTCAATAGGACGCAAGTACCTATGTTCATAGAAGTGTAAATTACTAGAAATTCTCTCATATGGTCCACCATCTAGCTAGTGAGCTGAACTCTTTACAAGTTCTTGGCCATTCGTCTAATGAGGACTTGATATTATGGGACCACTACCTACTTCACCTGGAAATCACAAGAATCTACTAGTCAAAATAGATTATTTCACCAAGTGGATAGAGGCAGAACTACTAGAAAACATTCATGACGTTGACATAACTAGGTTCATTTAGAAAAGCATTATAACACGTTTTGGGATACCAAGGACTATCATAACCAACAACGGTACATAATTTCAAAGTATCATATTTTAAGGTTTATAATGATCATGGCATCAAGAACCACTTCAATTTTATGGCATATCCCCAACGCAATGGTCAGGAAGAAACTTTCAACAAAACAATGCTCGGCGGTATAAAGAATAGGCTAGAAAGAGCAAAGGGTTCCTTGATGAATGACATCCCCCATGTTTTATGGGCCTACCACACTACTCATATGAAACTAATTAGAGAAACACCTTTCGCACTAACCTATGGAATGGAAGATATTATCCCACTAGAAGAAGGCCTCCTTACCATGAGAACCACCTTGGTCGACCAAATCTTGAACGATGATGCACCCCGTATTGAACTTGACTTAGTAAACGAATGAAGAAAACATGCCACAATCAAGCTGACTTCCTACTAAAAGCAGTTGGCCAAGAAGTACAATAAAAAAGTCAATGCGAGGAAATTCCTAGTAGGAAACTATGTCCTAAGGAAAGTCCTCGGTAGTGCCGTAAAACTCTCAGATGGCTACCTGTGACCAAATTGGGAAGGAGATGACCTTTAAGGAGCATATCACTTGTAAACGTTGGAGGATGAGGAGATACAAAGAGCGTGGAATGCATCAAATTTAAAACAGATCTACTTTTACTCTTTTTCATCTTTTTTTAGCACATTTAGTTTATGCAAGTTTTTATTTCAAACTTATGCTGCTTTTAAGTTATTATTCAATGAATAAAGGCTAATTGGCTCTCGCACATTGATCTCATATATTGGTTGCTTCGAATTTATTGATTGCATCTCAGTATTATGCATCCATTCCAAATGATAACTCCCCTAACCGAATGAAGAAATTATCTTTGGTTAACATAAGGTTTCTCAACTTGTCTTAGCCAAAGAACTTCATCGTGCATAACAAAACTAATGTGGATTACAATAAGTTGTTGAGCTTATTTCAATCAAAAAGTTTCATCGTGACGAGCTGGTTCACAGTAATTACAATAAGTGATTAAAACATTTTAATTGTTGTAACCCTCAGGTCTTTGTCATAAACACATGAGACCTCATGTGTTGCCCCGGAAATATTAAAATCCCTACAACATATCATTAGGCAAATAAAACAACTTAGGTTGGTTTCCATCTGCATTGGTTGTAAAAAATTGATCGAGCGGATGTCCAACCAATCAGGTACAATTTCTCCATCATCTCACCTTGGACTAAGGGAGTGTGATGACACAACCTAAAATGTAAGGTAGATGGAATGATACTGCTAAGGTATATTAAACTCAGAGAATGTTCAAGCACAAGTTAGAAAACCCATTTAGTTGGCTAGTCCCAAAATGGTTAACACTTCCTCTTAAATTATTTAGTCGTCTAAGAAGCCCATATATTAACCCTAAATACTAACACATTTGATTCACAAGAAGCTTAAAGGGATTAACAGTATTGCATGGTCGACAAAGGTCTTAGGTGGTCCATATAAAACAACCTCTTCCAATTGACAGTCTAAACATAAATATAATTATTAACTCAATTTCAGTCAGCACATTCTCAAAATATGAAACAAGTTGATAAATTAAACTTTATATATTGAAAAAATTAGAAAGTATAATTACATCAAGACAAAATATACAAACACCTATACCAACAAAGGATGGGGAGCAAGACAATCCGCTATACATGATCTTCGACCATTATCTAAGTTTGGTGCGAACCCCACCTCATCATCTTCAAGGTAGTGGTTGAGGATCTGTGTAGGAATAACATCGGTGGGGACACTTGTTGTCTTTCAAGAATGGGTTTTGATGATAAGTAGGGCAATCAACCTAGTACTTATACAATAGGTCTGAGTCCTGAGGAGTCTTGAGTTCCCTGATGTCAGTTAATAACCCACACTTGAACTCCACAACCTCATCCTCCTTTATCCTTGATGGGGCATCAATCCAATCCTCATCATAACTAGTCGCTCAGTCCTCTCGAGTCCCATTTTAAATAAGTGCCTGAGCCTCGCAACGTCTCTTTAAAGTCTGGATGCAATCACTTATGCCATATGGACATCCTTCTTCACTACGATTGCCTCCTTCCTCGGAGCATAATTCTCATCTTAAAGCACTGCATTCACTTGGCTCACATCATTTATCTCCATGATATTGGCCTTTAGTGCATTCATTTCTTTTTGAATCGATGAATCGATCTCCTCCATGACTCGAAGATCGTCCTTCATCATGGAAACAACTCGAACTAACTCTTATATTACTCAGTCCTCGTCCTCAAAGACTTGCAAGAGCCTGGAGAATAATGTTAGGTCCCAAAATCATCTCCAAAATTTAGGTTGAAGGAATATAGTCCTCTTCGGGCTTTAAAAACACAATGAATAAAGTTACACTCAAACATCAGAATATGTGAAAGGACAATACTCATCAATATAAGAAAAAAGTTATTTTTCTTTGATTGATAGAGGGGGCCTAAGGCCAGTACAATCATAGGAAAAATAAGATTACATGGCACAAAAATTATACAGAAAAAGGAAAAGTCCTAAACTAAAGGCCTTATTCCTTCACTCGCTTGAAGTCGTCTATTTCCTTCACCTTCACGACAATCCCTTTTTCTTGGTCGACAGCCACCCCGACCTTAGAAGACTTATTCTCACCTTAGTCGACAAGATGACCAATATTTGGATCTTCTTCTATGAGAGGGATAGGTCCAGGAGAGTGAAGGCTAAAAAGATCAGTGTTAAAAGGAACTCCCACGGCTCCCAATGCTTGGTACCATCCTTTCTTTAAGGATAATTTCTTCGCATAGACAATCTAGAGCTCTGCATCATCATAGGCTACATTCTAGCCTTCATTATAACGGTCGTCCTTATCATACGGGATCTCCTTTTTTAGATTATGAACCTTCTAGAATAGGCTTAGGTTTTTTTCAACCATCTTCTCCTTCTTAGTGACCGCTAAGTTCTTGGACACTTGGAGATTGGCATAGAACTTTGTCGAGTTCTCCCTCTCCCTCTCCCACACTCTACGTGTATCAACCAAGTCTTTCTCAGACTGGTTCAGGGCATCTATTAGCTCCTCATTAATTTTGGACCGATTGGCATGACCATCTAAGAGATTAGTAAAATTGTCCCAAAATTGCACAAAATAAAAAGGCTAAGTTAATATGAAAAAGAAAAAAGTAAAACAAGTGAGATATAAAGATAAATGGAAGAGAATTACCACAGCAAGTCCTCCAACGGACTTGAGTGCAAGCTGGGCTAACCCCAACCATGAGGAATGCTCGTGATCGGTGATGACTCAAGACCCCCTTCAGCAAGTCGGGGTAAGGATAGGGGTGTTTCTCACACTAGACCCCTCAGCATCAAAAGTTAAGAAGGTCACAACAGGGGACTTTAAGGCCAACCTCTTTTTAGCCTTATTTTTCTTCTTATATTCTTATATCTCTCCTTCTCTCTCTCTCTTTCTCTCTCTCTCCCTCTCCCTCTCTCCCTTATCTCTTTTTACTCTCTCCTCTTCTAATCGTTATATTTTCCTTCCCTAGATCCATTAGCCCTTGGGGAATCAACCTCTGATGTCTTCAAAGATTTTATTCCATTATATTGCACCGTTTGATCATCAATATTAATATTTAGCACTCTCCTCTTTACGGGGGTGCTATCTTCTTCATCATTTTCTCTTCTTCTTCCTCATCTTCCTTCTCTATCTCCTTTTCTTCCTCTCCTTCCTGCTCTTATTCTTCCTCTTACTCTAACATAATTCATTACACCAAATTCTACAAATGGTTACCCCCAGGGGTCATGGCCCAACGTTGTTACCATATCAACTTTGTGTAACCATATCATAAACCACTATGGTCATGAATGCTCTTAGAAGTTGTCATGGTCCAATTACTGAACAGTGTGGGTCATGACCTATATCCATGACCACATTGTGACCATCATGTCATCAAATTCACCCCAGATTTCCCTCCAAGTTTTGCCATGGATGGGTCACGAACTTAGTCCGTGACTAAGGGAAAACTTCACACCAAATGGGTCACGACTTTGAGACATGATCATATCAATCTGTTCATGCATGTGGGCCACGTCTTTGATCCATGACAACATGGTTGCCTACACGCTGATGTGGAAAAATTTAAGGTCATGGTAATGGGTCACGACTCAAGTTCGTGACCACAATCCTTATAATAAAAAACACCCTCCTTATTTTCATTTCTTCCCATGACAATCTCTCTCTCTCACTCACTTTTTCGCTGATTCTCAATCTCAAAACTTAATTTCGTCCATTGGCATTATCAATCTCAATCTCTCTCTCAATCTCAAAGGTAAGCCCTAAATTTTTTTTCTTTCTATGTTAAACCCTAATGTATGTGTGTGAATATTTGTGTATTTCTATGTATGTGTGTTTATATGTGTGTGTATGTGTGTATGTATGTATATTTGTATGTGTGTCTGTGTGTGTGTGTGTATATGTATGAATGTGTGTGTATATCCTGGGGCGAATCCACATGGAACCCAAAAAAGGAAAAAAAATCAAAAATTTATCCCTAAAAAATTTTAACCTTAAAAAAATTTTGGGGACTACCACCCCCAAACCCCCGGCAATGGTTTGTGCCCCATCCGAAATAAATTCTTGGATCCACCTTTGTGTATATCTATATATGTATGGGTACATCTATATGTGTGTGTGTGTGTGTGTGTGTGTGTGTGTGTGTGTGTGTGTGTGTGTGTGCATGTGTGAATATGTGTGTGTACGTGTGTATATGTGGGTATAATGTTTTTTTCAAGAAAATGGATGTTAAATTTAACAGTTGAAATTTATTGAATTATTTATTGGGTATTGTCATTATTAGTATTGACTGAATGTGGTTAATTAGGGATTAAAATAAATTGAGAAATTTAAGCGTATTATCGTTTAGGGCTTGAAATTTATTTATTGTTTGAAATTAATTGAGTATTACTAGTATTGACTGAATGTGGTTGCTTAGGGATTACACTAAATTGCATAATTTAAGGGCATTGTCATTTAGGGCTTGGTATTTATTTAGAGTTTGAAATTAATTGAGTATTTTAGGTTCTGCACCCTAATCAAATTAATATACTCAAAATTCATTCTTTATTATGAAAACCTTAATCAAACTAATATACTCTTATACCTTAACCGTAGGACTCATATTCACACCCTACTATATTTTTCTCAGGAAAAATGAGGCACGGTGATAATCACTAGCAACAAGAGTTGGGGAGGATGCAATTAGACCGCACACGTAACTCTTTTATTAATGAGCACCATATAGAGGGTACTCCTATTTATAGGTAAGGAAATACAAAGATCGAATAATTTAACTACCTTGTAAATAGTGAAGTTAATTTTCAGCAAGATTACCTGTTTGGTCGTATTCTATTTTCCCTACCAAAAAACTGGGATGGCGTTATAAATAATATATTTCACATGCATAATCCCGACGTAGGCATTACCTTAGTCACATTGTTAGAGAAAGAGTAAAAAAAATCAACCCGCTCTAGATACCACTGTGTATAGAGAGCATTGACATAGACTGTGATGTCTCGTGCCATATCCCCTCTAAATTGGATATTGCCAACACGTTGAAAATGATGGGATTCAGAGTTCATGTCATTGATATCTACACATCAACAATAGATTTCCTTCCTCCTAGTTGTCCACATGAAAAAATTCATAGGTTTTGAAAAACTAATATCGAATGGATGGAGATCAGGCACATTGAACCCGACGGGTGATAGGAATGATGTGCTAAACTTTAAAGACCACTGTTTGGCTTTGGGAAAAATGAACGTAGGGGTTGTTGGACAAGAAAATTGGAACCCGATTGATGAAGCCGTCAAGGATGATATATACGATCAAATCTCCAAGTATTTAACATTTCCCTTTCGTTCCAAGAATAAGGTTCTATCTCGGGTTATTGAATGATGGAGGAAATACAGGAGAAACCTTCGAAAGAAACATTTCCCAAAGGACGCAGCGAGCTCTGATATTTTATCTTTGAAATAGAGAGTGCCTACAAATGTTGAAATTCTGATGGAGTAGTGGAATAAGGTTTTGGAGAATGAGGCGACGGAGAAAAAATTGGTCGAAAGGGAGAAAACTAAAAAAAAATAGGGCACAAAAAACTAATATCCATAGGCTGTGATCCAAATCCTATGAGGATTTGAATAAAGAATGGGCGAGTATGACAAAGGATTGTCGAGATGCGGGTAAAAAATGAAATCGGTATAACATATTTATTCATGCTCGATGGGGTAAAGATAATACATTCCCATCGCAATTGGCTGAACCGCTACAATCAATAGAGGCCATCAGTTGTCAATCAAGTTCAAGCCCTACTGATGAATTTGACCATGAAAATAATGCCCTATCCCAGACCTTTGAAAAGTTTAATGGGGTAAGATGAGGGGTGTCGACTCACATATGCTAAAACCAAAACTATAACAGACTGCACCTCTCGTGGACAAGTTTTCTTTGATCAATAATCATTTCTTGTCCAATAAGGGATAATAGTTCAAGACCAATGGGGATGTCCAAGATCTCAAAAATAACCTGGAAACGTTGACTAATCAAATTGGTCACCTTGTGTCCCTTTTCCAAAATTATGGGATCTCAATGCCGCCTCCTCAAGGTTACCCCTACCCTTACCCTCCTCCTCAAGGTTTTCCCTATCCCCACCCCACCCCCCCCAACCCCCCTTCAAGTTTCCCTTCCCAAATGCCGCCTCCAACATTATCCTCCCAAATACTGCCTCATCCAACATTCCCCTTTCAAATGCCGCCAAATCCAACATTCCTCTCCCAAATTCCACCTCATCCAACATTCCCATTCCCTGTTTCTCCACCTGTCACGGGACTTTCATCATCATCAACAACTCACAGTGAGTATGGAGAAAAGTAATATTTCAAATAACTGAGCAATAAGAGCGTTTTTGGGGTGTTCACACTCATCTCCAAGGTTATTGGAACTATAGTACACAAACAATGTTTGGAGATGGGTGAGGCTCAAATAATGGTGTAATTATTATACAACGACTGCGAAGATGTACCTATGTACGTTGAAGAAGGGGGTGGGCTAAAATTAAGGAATTATACAGACTCTTTTCTTTCTTGGCCAATTTATCATTTGTAAAAGATCAATTAATGTTTTGTGTTGTTTTAGTTGTAATAATATTTTCTTTCATTTCAGTTGTAATATTGGTTTTGTTTACGTTTAAGAATATTGGTTTTGTTTTAGTTTTAATAATATTTTCTTTATTGCTTCAGTTGTAAGAATATTGTTTTCATTTTAGTTGTAATAATATTTTTGACCCTATATCCACATGATTGAAATTTATAGATTATTACATGGATTTCCCACTATACAAAGAGTGGATGGGAGAGACAAACCTAATTTCAAATAATTATGTAAATGGCGTTCAAGAATTTGTGAAATTGGCTTTCAAAAATATTAACCCGTTGTATGAAGAAAAAAATATAAGTCATTAGAATACGTTGAGTTGCATTTAATACAGTGGAGAATCTGTCAAGACTATACAATGTGGACATACCTTGGTGAAAAAATATACCTTATGTTTAGGAAGATTTGTCGGTAACCGATTACGTAATGAAATTCTAACGAGTTAAAGTGGTACATGATTCACCAACACACCATCCATTGACCGACTTAATTGATGATGCTTACGGACTCCACAACCATCAAAACCCCTGACCTTTGTATACGAATAATGCACATTATGGCTAACTAAATGAATTTTTTTATGTTGAACTTCCAGGATATCAGGAATACATATGGTTGAAAGCCGATACAGCTAGACCGTTATATAAAGATTGTGATGAAGATCACTCAGTATTATAAGTAATCATTCATTTACCTAATTTGAAGAGTCAATTTGGTTTGACTGGGAACAACGTAACTATAATTCTTAAATGGGTCAAAGATATTCTCCCAAAAAGAGAACACGTTACCAGACAAGTATCCTACCATGAAGAAAATATTGAAGGATTTGGGTTTGAAATACAATTCTATTAATGCATGCAAATATGATTTCATATTATGCCGCAATGATCACGAAGAGAAGGATGAATGTCTTGTATGTGGTGAGCCTACATATGTGGTTTGTGAGAATGGAAAGAGCACACCTGCGAAAAATTGCAAGTGCTCGCAAGTCCCATCAAAGGTTTTAAATTATTTTCCACTTGGGACTCGGTTAAAATGGTTATTTACTATACTGTGGATAACGGAGGCAATGACATGGAACGCTCTATGCAAGGTGGGTAGGAATCTGATGCATTATCCAGTTGATTCACCCATCTAAAAAGTTTTAAATTCACAACACCATGAATTTCCAAATGATCCATTCAACGTTAATCTTCTAATCTCAACCGATGGTTTTAACCCTTTCGGTAATCTAAGTACTAGTCAGAGTTATTGGCCAGTTGTCTTAGTGCATTTAAGTCTCCCTCCGACACTGTGCATGAGAAATAAGTTCACATTGTGGTCTTTATTGATACTCGGCCGAAGGCTCTCAGTGATGATATTGATATATTCTTAGCACCATTAATCAAAGAACTTAAAGAGTTACGGGATAAAGGCATGATGACGTTCGATTTTCATAAGGGTGAAGAGTTCACACTTAAAGCAATGGTGATGTGGACGATCCACGAACTTACAACTTATGCAACCATATCCAATTGTAATGTTCATGGTTAGTATGGATGTCTCATATGTGGGGAGGAAACTGAAGCCTGTTGTCTAAAACATAGTGGTAAGATGAGTTTCACGGGTCAACGTATATTTTTCCCAACCGGTCACCCTTTTAGGAACTATAAGTCTAACTTTTTGGCCTATCGGTCACGAGCGTAGAATGCCACCTGCTTAGCTTTGTGGTCAGTAGATCGAGGAGAAATAGGCGAATATGACTCTCGAGAATAAGTATGTAGACAAACATCCCAAGTTTGTAAACCTGAAGCGTAAAGCTAGGGGGATCCGAACGACCGTAGTAAAGTGAAACCATGGTCAAGACGAGCAATATTTTTTGATTTGCCGTATTGGAAAGATAATCATGTAAAGCATGTAGCTGATGTGATGAACACACAAAAGAATTTTATAGAGCATCTGATACGAACATTTCTGGGTGGATCTCATTCCAAAGATAGAGAGCGGGCCGGCCTAGAACTTCAGGATATGAAAATTATGAAGAAATTGTGGTTAAAAAATGATCCTATAATTGGAAGAACTTCTACCCCCAGGCTATTTTCACCTTGACTACTAGTGAGAAGAAGATCCTCTTAGACACGTTTTTCAACTTGAATACTCCAACCAATTATTCTGGTAATTTACATTGGGTAGTAAGATACTAAGAAAATGATTTGAAACAGTCCAAGTCTCACAACTCGCATGTAATTTTCCAATTAATCCCACTATTATTTCTACATTTTTTTTCTAAGCATAAAGATCTTCGTAGAGCAATTATGAAAATAAGTTTGTGTTTTACCCAACTTTGTGTAAAAGTGGTAAACATAAGGCACATTAAAGCTACGAAATCAACTTTAGCAGAGGTAATTTTTGTATTAGAGAAATATTTTCCACTGTCCTTCTTCGATATCATTATCTACCTTCTTATGCATTTATGCGATTAAGCTTTGTTATGTTTTCCTGTTAGGTATCGTTGCATTTATCCTTTAGAGAGTTTGATGAAAACCTTTAAAGATCACGTAAAGAATATACGGTATATTTGAGGGTCAATTACTAAAGATTACATAACGGTGGAATCATCATTATATTCTGGGGAACGTATGCTAGAACAATAGGTGAGGAGGTCCAATCCTCGGGGAGAACAAGTGATCGAGGAACTTGATGAGTTTGAGGATGAATTGCTGTTTGGGAACTCTAAAGAGGTGAAACTCACAAATCTACAATACGAGCAAGCATCTCGCTATGTCTTCGAACCACAAGATAAAGTCGAAGACTGGAGAGAGTGAGTATCTACTAAATTCTTCTTCTTTGACTATATGTTTTTTTTATATTTTATGATCTAAACTCTACAATTTATCGATAGGAAGTACGAGAATGAAATTTCCCAATATTAAAGGAGAAACTGAACGACAACTGATTTTAGGGCATGGGTATCAAAAGAGGTAAATTTCATATAAAAACACGCCCTAATAAAAATTCATTAATAGACACAACTTCTAAAAAGAGTTGATGTCTTTTTCAAGCTTGCATGCCTAACAAAAGGCCCTAGTTTTCGTGCGAAAGCGTATAAGAAATTCCGCATAAACGGTTTTGTGTTCATTTCATATCCATATGAGGATAAGCTTTTAATGCAAAATAGTGGAATATCAATTTCTTCTTTGACCACCTATATAGCTAGCAAAAGTGTTAAAAGTCCAACGAATACGGTGCTAACCTATTATATGATTATTTAATAAATCCTAGAACTTGATTGCTTACATTTCACATAAATCGTATTTTATTGTGATTGGGTATATTTGAAGGATACAACAAATGCTTGCAAAGTTGATATTGACTCCAAACTTATTATAGAATATTTATCAAAGCTGAGAAGTAAAGGTCGCATAGTGAACAAGCCTTCTTTTGGGCCTTTCAGAATGTAAAGAAGGTATTATAATCCAAGTGCATAAACGATGGCACTTTCTCTATTGTTGTGCATGAACCAATGGGTATGGATACTAAAGTGGATACATTAAAGGCTTCAAACGATTTCTAGTCATCTTTCGATGACAACCCTAATTTGAAGGATCTTTTAGTTGATTTAGAGGAAGATTGAGTATCAAAATATTATGTTATCCTTGTCAATCTTATTTGTATCCTATTATGATATCGACATTGTATTAGAATTTTACTTTGGTGTATGAATGTTTAGTTACTTTTACGAATGTTTAATATGATTTATGTAAGTTAACTTTCGATAATATGTTATGGTCAATCGAATGTTTAGTTACTTTCACAAGACGCTCAGTTTGAGAATAGAGTCATTTGATTTTGTGATTGTATCAAATTGACCCGGCTCAATTTCCACATTTTCATGTACATATACATTTGTTGATTAGTTTCATTGATGTAGTGTTCATAAAATGAAGTTAAATTAGATTGATTTTATAAAGATTATATTAAATAAGCTTATCAATAAATGTACATGTAAAAGAATATGTTTGGGGCTCTATGATCAATTTGTTCTAATCGTACATTCATAAATCTCTATTTAATGGCCTTCTTGCTTAGGTCGGGGATTTGGGTCGAAAATGGTCACGTCCGAAATGGACAGGTCCCTTGGTCGCGGCCCATAGGAATGGTCTGGGACTTTAGTCATTCCCATTCGCTTAATTTGTCGTACTGATTGGTTCAGAGGACCGAGCTTTAGGAACCTTTATGTCAGGGACTTTATCGATCGAGCGAGCAATAAATCTACTTATAGTGTTATTATACTTAAGAAAGTAAGCTGCAGAATGTGGATCGTCTCCGTCTGAATAACTCCCCTTAACTCTCCAAGCCTTCAAGAGATGAGGAACACTCACCTCACTCAGATCATGCTCTTGATTTTATCGCGAGCAGCAAAATAGAGGAAGAATATATTAGTCAGAGGACTGGAAATTGAAGAAGTGAGAAAATAAATAAAAGAACTAGAAATAACAAGTAAACAAAAGAAAAAGGAATGTGACCTATATGATCTTCCCCAAATTCAGAAATCCAGGGGTCTCGGTATCTTTTTCCCTCTGGAAGGGGAGGATGTTGCCAATTTCCAGCAATAAATCCATGACCTTAGTAATCTTTTTGAGAATTTATGAGGTTTACATATAGAACCCTATATTCTCTTCTCATATTCAATATAGGATGACCTCATTAGTGTGACAATAGAAATAATAATAGCAGAGCTCAGCAAAACCTAGATTGGTCTCATACTGAATATTTATTCTATGTGCCGCATTTACAATCTTTCAGACATTAGGGGCACACTGAGCAGGGATGTTATAAAAATTTGACGAATCTAAGAAAAAGAGGGTTTAGGGGAAATTTCAACCCACTTTGAGTGATCAATAGGGTGTGAATATAGTGCCCCATTCAATGTCACTAACATCTTTAGGTAGAAGGTCATGATAAATTTCATCCCATTTAGGAATGTTATAAGTTTTCCTAAATTCTACTATTAACTTGCTATCTAATATAGAAATAGATAATACAACTGAGAAAAACCTTAGTTACAAACGAAGAACAATCGCGAAAGTGCAAATAAAGAGGAGATGAGAAAAATTTATAAGAATCAATGGAAACTCTGAAGAATATGAGACGCTAAAGAAGTAGACATTGGAACCTCAATAGATGAAGGAACGTTTGTATCTATCGAAGGAGATGTATCTCAGTTTGAAGTCCGAGATAATGATGAAACACGACAACTAGGAAAGATTTAGGTACTTCATATAACTTCTCGGACTAGTGTATCCTTACTTCTTCAATAAAACTACAAGTTTGACATCAAGTTTGACCTCGAACGAGCGTGCCCTCTTAAGTTCACCAGAATCTCAAAATTACCACTCCGTTTTTAAAACAAAGTTTCAAGTCATGGGCCTTAAATGTGATTAAAATTTATTGGACCAAATATTGAGCCCAAAATTTGTAGGTATAATTATGGGGGCCCATTTATCTTGGCTTAATAAAGGAACCGACCAGCCCAGCATGCAAGGTGGACTGCCTAGCTCGAATTTGCAATTCAACAAAGACTCGTTTATTTTACATATATTAAAATACTTATAGATATACTCAAATTGGTTCCCAATAATCTCGTAGGAGATATTTAGGCACACCACTAGTTATCCACAATCATATTGAGTTACTTGTACAACTCAATATCTTATTTGACACATTTATATACTGTAAACCCTGGCCCAGGGAAAGGAGATGTCACCTCGATCATTAAGAGAAACTAATAAGAATATAGTAACTTCTTCGTGGACGTAGTCAAGTTGTTGAACCACGTATATCATTGTTTTGTGTGTGATCTTTACTTTCTGTATTTATAATGGTTTTCATGGATCTTTATTGTGATCTTTCTTCCACTCACAAATACACAGTATACAAGAGAAATTACATCAACCTCTTTAGGATAATTTGTTGAATTCTAGCCAGACCATATCAAGCCATAGGGTATTTGCTAGGGACTTTCATATGTGTAAGCTTCCATTGAGAAACTTTGAGGTGGGGGAGTCATTTATGCTGGGATTTTAATTGACTTTGTCCAATTTTAACAAAAATCTTGATTAATGTACATTAGATATAAAGGTAACATTTTTACTTTGTGCCTGAAAAGAAGAATAGAATATAGTCTAAACAATCTGAAGGTTTTAAACCCTTTATAAAAAAAAATTCAAAAATTACAAATCATAAGGTGGTTTCTATTTTACCTGGCATTATGTCCAATTAATAATTCACTTTTTTTTACACTAGAAGCATTTATGAATGCAATTCTTTATCCAGTGAGCTTACAAAAGATACAGACAAAAAGGATATTTGGTGGAAACGCCCTTATGAAATATATGATGGAAACATCCTTATCAAATTTGATATGGAAAAGGTGTATGATATGCTCATTTGAGAATTTGTTCAATAAGTTCTCAAGAGATTCGGTTTCTCTTCCCATTGTTTCGACCTATTCAATTCATGTGTCTTAAATAGTTCATAATTTTTTGATATTACAAATAATAGTTTAGGCTACTTCAAATCTAGTAGAGGGGTTAGAAAAGTGATCTCTCTCTCTCTCTCTTTATCCATCATCGTAAGGACATAAATTTCCAATTGAGTCCCTGTATTGTTTTGACTTAATTTCGTGAACAAAACTGTGTTTGTAATATGTCATAGAGCGATGTTTATTTGTGTCACGATCCCACTAGGTCTATGACGTATTGAAGAAATTGAAGACGTTGCGGAAAAGCTTCAAAGAATTAATCATGCTGATGTTTAATTGGTGCAAGTTTAATCGTCTTCAAAGTTAATTGCATTCCGAGATCACTTAGTATGAATGCGTATAATTAATGGTACTCGGAATTATTTTATAAAAGATAAGTATGTAATTTTTATAAAGAAAAATGTTTTTAAATGTTTTAAAAGTGCTTAAAAGTTTTACACTACATTTTTATTCTGATAAGTTCGAATAGGAGTTTGACTTATTTAAATCTCTCTTTGAAGAGTTTTGAACAAAAAGTCAAAAAGTCAACTCTGTCGCTCGAACGACATCAGATCTCGTTTGAACGAGATGCATATGTCGCTCGAACGACATGATTATGTCGTTCGAATGACACATTTTTTAAGGCGGCATTTAAATCCTATTTAAACAGTGTTTGCATCAGAATTTCGTAAGTGTGCATTCTGGAAAACAGTATTCGACCAGAAACTTGTTTTGCACATGTTTTCTAAGGTTTAAAAGTTATAAACACATCCTTAGAGTTTGCAAAGATCTGAGTTGTCATTCTTATATGTTTAAGTGATCTTGCTGCACCAAAGTTGTTTACTCTACACATTGAACACAAAGGGTTTTGCGGTGAAGAAGCGACGAAAATCGTGTTGGACATTGTAGACGAATCAAAGCCATATCGGTGGACACCGAGACATACGTGGATGCATGTGTTGTGGACAGGTATCGTGGAAGATGAAATTTCAGCGTGGGCACTATTGAAGAACGGTTGAAGATCAGAAAGAGCATCAAGACCCGTGGGGATCGAGTCTCAGTGTAAGGCTAATCTGTCTTTGTAAAACCATTGTTCATAGTGATTGTCCGGCTTGGGCCGTCTGAGGTTATTTTCCCGTTTTGGGTTTTTTCCTCATACATCCGGTGTTGTGAGTATTCTTTACTTTATTTTACTTTCTTTAATCACTAGATGCATGTTTAGGATTAATCAAGATAAAATTGGTTTAAAGTAAGAATTGGGTTTTCACAACTTGGTTTGGTGCTTAATTAAAAGTTGGATCTTCTTCGGAGAAAAATAGGTTTTGTTTGAAACACACATATTGGGCAACTCACGTTTTCAAATTGGTATCAGATCTAGAAAACATTTTTATTTGTTTTGTGATCCCGTGTGTTTTCAAAGAGGAATTCTGTATATAATGAATTTTCTCGAACTCCTATTTTTTATGGCACTAATTACACCTATTGGAAGATGAGAATGAGATGTGCTTTAAAATCTATTGATGAGCGTGTTTGGCTTGTAATTGAGAAAGGTTAGACACCCCCTGTCACTATGGTAGGTGAGGTCACTAGTTTAAAGCCTGTTGATTCATGGATCGAAACTGAACAAAGACTTGCAAGAGATTTCTTCACATGTCACACAGGAAGAATATAATAGAATTATGACTTGTGAAACATCAAAAGAGGCATGGTATATTTTGGCACTCACTCACGAGGGTACTAGCACGGTTAGGGCGTCAAAACTTTAAAATTTCACTACACAGTTTGAGACCATTAGGATGTTAGAGAGTGAGATCTTTGATGAGTTTTATGCTAGGTTGTCCAATATTGTCAACTCGTCGTTTAACCTAGGTGAGAAAATTTCCGAAAACCGTGTCATTAAGAAAATCCTTAGGTCATTTCCTAGTAGGTTTGATGCGAAAGTGACCATTTTAAACTCCCTGGGTAGGTTAGAGTCAACGAAACTAGAAGAGATTGTAGGTGACTTACAAACCTATGAAATCGACATGATTACCTCCAAGCAAGTGCCTAAGAAAGAAAAGGGTATTGCTTTGAAAACTCGGAAGGAGGAAAATAAAGTTTCGGATTTTGATTCTGATTCCGATTTTGAGGATGTTGCGTTGTTGGCAAATAAATTTAAAAAATTTATTAAGTTTCAAAAGCAATCGAAAGATGCCAAGAAATTTGAAAATTTCAAGAACAAAAAAGTAGATCACGCCTCTAAGGATAAGTTTGAGAAGCCTAAGAGAGATGAGTCAGATATGTGTTTTAGGTGTGAGGGGTATGGTCATAAGGTTAAGGAGTGTCCCACTAGACATAAGAAAGAAGGCTAGCAACCCATAGTCTATAGTGCCACCTTAAGTGATAGTGAACCGGAAGTGGGGGAGAGTTCCCCCATTGATCATAACTTTGTTGGGTTTATGGTATGTCATGTGAGCGACGACGATTCTCTTGTGCATGACACTTTTGAGGAGGTTTTGAGTGTATCCCATGTTATTGAGGGAGAAGAGAGTGACGAGGAGGAGATAGATGTGAAAGAATTGCAAAATGCGTTTAATGAGTCGTATGTCGAAACAGTGAAGGTGAAAAAGACTAACTCAAAATTGCAATCTAAGTTGAATGAGCGTGCCATAGAAAAAAATGATTGTTTGATTGAGGATCTTAGGGCATGAGAGAAGAAGTTCAGGGAGAAATTAGAGTTTGAGGAGAAAGAGAGAGATAATCTCCGTGGTTTGATGAAGTCCTTAAAAAAAAGGAGATTTTAGTGTTTGAGGAGTCTAGGCGTGTGCTTGAGTCTAGGATTCATGAGTTGGAGGAGAGATTGAGAGACTCTTCTAGAGTAAATTTTGATTTGGAGGCTAGGTCGGAGAAGTTAGATAAGATCCTAGGCACCGTCCAAATTAAGGGAGATAGGGGAGGTATAGGTTTTGATGAGAGAGTTGTTCCCATTCCCCCCGCACGTGAGAGAAACACTAGGATGGTTAGAAAAGGTCCACATAAAGGTAATAATTCCCACCTCCTCTACACTTTCTCGTTTTGTGGTAGGAAAGGTCACCTTAGGTGTTATTGTTACGACCTTAGACAAGCTCTTAGGAAGATTAAGAATAAAGTTGCCCCGGTTACACAAACCCCCATGCGTCGTGTTACACCTTATTGGGTTAGGAAATCGGATTTAGCGGCTTTAGGAATTAAACTTCATGATTCTCATTTGGGTGAACTTGATTCTTCCCATGCGAAATCTAAAGGATGATAGTGTTGCCATGTTTGTCATATGTTAGTTTGCTTCATGATTTATTCGTTGCTAGTATTATGACATGTGTATCATTTTTTATTATAGTTTTCATTTATTTGAGTTTTTTTTTTAAATACAAAAAGATTTTGTTTTTGAGAAAACTTTTGAAAATCCAAAAGGATTTTTCTTTTCTTTGAGTCAGAATATGTTTGAAAAGCCAAAAAGATTTTCGATTTTTATTTTTGAGTTTACATGTTTGATGTGGCGTATTAGTGTGCCTGCCCCCTCCCCCCCCCCCCCCCCCCCATCGTTTCATTATCCATGTGGCTAGGACATTTGGGCATTATTATCGATGCTTATAATGATCTTAACCATTGTTTATATGGGGTTGTTTCGAAGTTGATATGCATTTTCATTCGACTTTGTATATATGCCAACATTGCACACATGCACGAGTTTATATGGATGTTTGGCTTCCCTTGCATATTTGAATTTGGTGAGGCGTTCTTATCTCAATCTTGCCATCTATGCGTAAGTAAACTTAAGGAGAAGTGTGCATGTAATAACCATTTACCGTGAGGATTTAAAATTGGTAAAAATGATGAGTGATTCACGGGAAAGGGCTGCGAGATTTCATAATTAACTCTTCGTGAAAGCCACCATTTAAAAGATCCCAAAAGAAAATGAAAAATGCTAATAATAGGGCCAATACAATTTTCTCGAAGTTGAGAATGGTAGAAACCTCAAAAGAACATGAAAAGTATGTTTATATGAGGGTGTTTGGTTGGAGAAAATTAAATGGGTTTGCACATCTAATCCTAATGTTGAAACATTGCAATTTGACGATATTATTTGTAGAATCGTCAAAATTCTGGATTTGTGTGCATGTAGTATGTTTAGTTCATTAAGCTCACACTTTAATTGTCATATGGCTATGATAAAGTTTCATGATTTATCGCTATAAATTAGAGCTTCTTCATCATTTCAATGTGTTGGAATTGTGACTCATTTGTTGTAGTTTCACGCCCATTCATTATATGTCCATGTTTGAGCACATCGGTACTATGTTTGCATGTAACTCGCATTTTTTGTTTTTATGAGTTTTTTGCATTTTGTGTGAAAAGCCTAGTGTTTTAGCACTGTTTTGCATCTGTCAGTCCCTTCCTGGAATATTTTTGTGGAAATTTTTTCAATGGGCAATACTTTATGATATTTCTGGGAATCTGGGAAATTTTGGCAGGTCGCGTGAAGTCATTCAAACGATAACTCATCTTACGCGAAAGACTTTTGTACTTCGTTCGAGCGACTTCCTCATCTCGTTTGAGCGAAGTCCCTGACTCATTCGAACGACAGGCTGAAAATTGCCTTCTGATTGGTTTGTAGTCCTCAGGTTTAAATTGGTATATTTATGGTACTGCGGGAAGCATTTCTGGACTGTTTGGTTTATATGCAGGTTTTTTTATTCCAAATTGATATTTTGCATATAAGTCCGTTTATCACACTTGATTTGATTGGTATACTCTTTGTGTGATTCCTTGGTTTACTAGCTTCTGATTTATCATTGCTTGATCATATTTAGCTGCATGTTTCATAGTTATCTAGCATTTTTTATTTCTCAAATTGGTATCAACTTGATTCAATGTGGTATCATACTCTCATGCTAGATATTTCATATTGGTTTTTCTTTTCACCGGATTGACTATTCGAAACAAAAAGGGGGAGAGATGTATGTGATGTAGGGGATATTTGTTGAGCATTTCTATTGATATCTAGATTTTCAAATTGATTCATTGTATTTCTTTCATATTGGTATCAGATAATTTCTCTCATATATCAAATGATTTGTTCATATTAGAAATATAAATTGGTATCATTTTTTCCTCCATACTTCACAGGGTATCTGTTTGTCTGTTTCATGTGTGTAGGTATGCTTCAGTGATTTGATATTTCAAGTCTACATCACATTCAGACAGTCCATGCTTACCGGTGCTACATATTCTAGTCCGTGTCCTGTATTTTTGTTTTTGGGTTTATCGGATGGGATTTAGGCGTCATACGGCTTGACGGCCCGGCTAGGCATTTCACTGGTTTAGTTTTGTCCCGGACTAGTCAAAGGGGGAGATTTGTAGGGACATAAATTTCCAATTGAGTCCCTGTATTGTTTTGACTTAATTCCGTGAACAAAACTATGTTTGTAATATGTCATAGGGTGATGTTTATTTGTGTCACGATCCCACTTGGTCTATGACGTATTGAAGAAATTAAAGACGTTGCGGTAAAGCTTCAAAGAATTAATCATGCCGATATTTAATTGGGGCAAGTTTAATCATCTTCAAAGTTAATTGCATTCCGAGATCACTCAGGTATGAATGCGTATAATTAATGGTGCTTGGAATTATTTTATAAAAGATAAGGATGTGATTTTTATAAAGAAAAATGTTTTTAAATGTTTTAAAAGTGTTTTAAAAGGTTTACACTATGTTTTTATTCTGATAAGTTCGAATAGGACTTTGACTTATTTAAATGTCTCTTTGAAGAGACGTTTTGAACAAAAAGTCAACTCTGTTGCTCGAATGACATTAGATCTCGTTCGAACGAGATGCTTATGTCGCTCGAACGACATGCTTAAGTCGTTTAAATGACACGTTTTTCAAGGCGAAGTTTAAATCCTATTTAAACAGTGTTTGCATCAGAATTTCGTAAGTGTGCATTCTGGAAAACAGTATTCGACCATAAAAGTGTTTTGCACACGTTTTCTAAGGTTTAAAAGTTATAAACACATCCTTAGAGTTTGCAAAGATCCAAGTTATCATTCTTATATTTTTAAGTGATCTTGCTGCACCAAAGTTGTTTGTTCTACACATTGAACACAAAGGGTTTTGCAGTGAAGAAGCGATGGACATCGTGTTTGACATCGTAGATGAATCAAAGCCATATCGGTGGACACCAAGACATACGTGGACACGTGTGTTGTGGACAGGTATCGTGGAAGATGGAATTTTTGTGTGGACAGTATTGAAGAATGGTTGAATATCAAAAGGAGCGTCAAGACCCATGGGGATTGAGTCTTAGTGTAAGGCTAATCTGTCTTTGTAAAACCATTATTCTTAGTGATTGTCTCGCTTGGGCCGTCCGAGGTTATTTTCCCATTTTGGGTTTTTTCCTCGTACATTCGACGTTGTGAGTATTCTTTACTTTATTTTACTTGCTTTAATCACTAGATGCATGTTTAGGATTAATCAAGATAAAATTAGTTCAAAGTAAGAATTGAGTTTTCACAACTTGGTTAGATGCTTAATTAAAAGTTGAATCTTTTTTGAAGAAAAATTGGTTTTGTTTGAAACACACATATCGGGCCACTCACGTTTTCAATCATTGCTTTAGAATCATTGTCAAGAAATTTGAACCACAGTGTAAATAATGGTTAACTTACTACATTCAGAGCTACTCATACGAATAATAAAATGAATTTTGTATTTATTGATGATATATTACTATTAGTAAATACAACATATACGAATTTGATGATGTTTGGAGTTATTTTTCTATGAGCACGTATCTAGGCAAAGGGTTCAGAACTCAAAAAGTTGCTTCATTACTGGTAAAAACTGTCAAGTATCAAAAAAGCTCAAATTACAAACTAATTAGTTTTTTACCATCCTATAAGATATTTTGGAGATCCTTTAATCAAGGTAAGTAGCCTTCTTGCTTACTTTGAGAATAAGGTGAATTTTATTATAAGAAGATTAAGGGTTGGAAAGCTAGGCTTCCATCATTCACAGGCAAAATTATATATATTAAATCAGTTTTAATAGCTATTCTCATCCATATCTTATTTGTCTTGAAGGTTCCTTTAAATGTTCTTCATCAAATTAATATTGTATGGATATTTTTTATGGAGTTCCAATAGTAGCTGTCATCATTAATATATTATATAGGACATAATATGTAAACCTATTAAAGAAGGTGGTTTAGGTATTCCTTCTTTTAATCAAACATCGACATCGTTAAAAGCTAAATTTATGAGAGAAAAATTTTGATTGTCCCAAGTACATATTGAATTCAAGAAGACCTGATTACTCCAATGTTTGGAAACAAGTTAAATCACAATTGCACATTATGTTTATAAACATAGATGGATTATAGGGAGGATTGATATCAATTTTTTGTCTTGACAATTGGCATTTCCTTGATATAAATTATTACAAGGACAATATATAATTATTTGAAGCTCTAAACTCATTCAACTTCTAGAAAATCTTAATAACAACATTCCAAATGATATTTTCACACATGTTATAAGTCACATAAATTATTTGAACCAGCACTATAGACACATACTGGTAAGGATCCCAAATGCTGATGGTATATTCACCTCAAGCAGCTTCAAAATTCAGGTGAGAATTAAATACCTTATTATTCCATGGCATAGATATATGTAGAATTCTTGGTTGCACATAAATTTTGAAGGATTTTCTTAGAGATTTAAATAATGCTACATCAGTTAATGCTAATACTAAATTTGTCAAAATTCGTGTAGTTTAAAGATGTGTTTTTTGTTTGAAGCCTCAAGAAGAAATTATAAACCAGAGTTACTTATGGAAATTCTTTGGTGATAGATTGAATGCGACATGCATAGCTCAAAATATCACGGATTTATTGTTCAAATGGTTGATAGAAGTGAACTCAAATTCAAAAGACAGAATAATTATAGTCGTCACATCTTGTGTTATTTATTGGGAGATAAAGAAATTTAGAAATGATAAATCTCCATAATGACAAAACATATTTAACACCTTTACGACTAAAGATAAAATTCTTATATGGATTCGTGATATATGTACAAGGAAGAATATTATTATGATACAACTTTGAGAGTTACAATTATATACCCCAGGATAAAATAAAGGGTGATTGGATAAAATGTAAACCTAATTCCAATGGAGATCTAAATCTTAATACTGATGGCTCTTCTCTTAGTAACAATGCAACTGGAGGGGGAATGTTTAGAAATAACTAGGCGGAAATGATATTTCATTTTCTTCTAATCTGAGAAGAGGTTCAAACATATATGTAGAAGCTAAAGCCATGGAGATTGGTATTCACATTTGGAAGTGATCATAATGAAAAGGTACATAGAGTGGAAAACGACTCCAAAATTCTTTTTTGTTGTCTTAAATGAACAGAAAATGCCCTCAGGGGCAATGATACATTTGGTGGGAAAATTAAAGAAGACTAGCAATTAACTACAATTAGATACGAAGTGCTTTACATGTCATGGTGGGGTTTACATCATGGTATAACACATATAAAATACTTTCGATAATTTTTTCATACTATCTTTAGGTACATAAAACATTTTTCCAATTAAACAAATGCTTCATTCCTATACTAGCCTACAAAGAAAGAAACTTTATACACGGGGCATGATATATATGGGACCTAATTTTTGTAGGACACTAATGCAATGAACTCTCAAGTTCGAAATGCTATATCTCAAGACTCTCTTGGATTTCAACACTACTGAAAATTAATGAAAGGAATATAGATGAAAATAAGTAAAGGGAAGGCATGTTCTAGGAATGGTGTCTTTTAGGCAATATTTCTCCCCTTCCTGTTGATGACCGCGAGTACACAATATAGTTGTATTAGAATCTTCCTTCAGGATATAATGTAGTGGTTTCACTTGTTTGATGCAAACTATGTACGGTTAGATGAAACCAAGAACATTATGGAATGTTAACCTAATAATGTCAAAAGACAGAGGACATAGAAAGAATAATAAAATAAATTTCAGTGTTCAAAACAGAGGTTCGAAACTCTTTTTATATCAATATTAGTGATTATTCATGAGCAGTCACATCCTTCCAGGCACGTGACTTAGAAGTCGTTGGATCGTATATGCTCAGAATACTTTCCATAGCATGATCCAGATTTGGTGTCTCATTGTAAGATATTGGACGTGCCCTCTAAGAAACTCCAAGAGTCAATCTGATGGTTCACATCAACCTTTATGAGTTATAACATCCTTTGATCAGATCTAATCACCACAAACATCGATCTAGATGACTTTGACAAAGCTAAGGCTCCTACACTCTGAGTAGAAGTGCCAAGAGAAGTATCAAAGGACCCAATGCCCCCAAGTTTCCCAATTCCCCTTTAATTATCCCGTGATTGTGTAAACGTGCGTCGCATATCGAGATTGATGGTCCTTTTTATCACCACAAAGTACTACATCTTACCTTCTTTAACTCTTAGACAAATAGTCTTTTTCTGTCCTTTTCTTCTGTAGTGTTTCACTTTTGAATAAAGTCTCTATGTGGGACATTTGAAATTATAGCCACTTCCTTTACACTCATTTTTTTAAGTTCCCTCTCTACAAGATACCCAAAATAAAAACCCATTCGCTTGATATTAATACCTATTAACATTTTGAAAAATTCCAATAACTAGCTATATAAACCTTAAATTAAATTGCCTAATAAGATAATTTTCCATTTTTTGGTTTACTATTTTCCTTTTTTGGGTACTCGATGGAAATATAAATCACGCTTAGGGTTTTTATTTTTTACTCTTAGGCCCCATTTGGTACGCAGTAAAGTTTGGTAGAATTTAATTCCTTCCGAATAATCCCAAAAAAGTGCAATATTACTACATTTGGTAAAATGTTAAGTTGAATGGGAAATTGGGCCTTAATGGAATCATATTATCACCTCGGTGGGAAAGTTGTGAAAAAATTTTACGAAGACAAAATGCCCAACAAAATATTAAATTTAAAAAATTCCCTTAAAATCTAAATATTTATTTTGCTGAGAAAACTTGGTTACATTAGTTTTCATTGGAATTTGACTTGTACAAATTTTACTTATGCATTTTTTATACTCACATAGAATAATTTGATTAGCTTACTCTACACACACATGTTTACAATAAATTAATATTTCACAAAAAGAACATATTTAGGTTCAAACACATATAAAAAAATGAACTATATAATTGTGTTTTATAAAATGTCAAAAATATACCAATTTAATATATATTGAAGGGAGAATGGCCGAAACCAAGTCACGTGGCATGTCATGTGGATGGTGTATATTAGGAGACAATGGTATAGGGAAACCATAAATATAAAGGGATATAAATTCAAATCTTGGGGGATCATACTAACGGGTTAGAAGACCAGTCAAAAGGACACTATGACTTGTTATTAAAATAAACATGAAGAGAATTAGAGGGGTACGATCCTTAATCTTATAAATAAAGCCTACCTCACCCATTATGAACGTATTTATTATAACTTGCACATGGCTTGGACTCTCAGCTAGTAATCCTATCGCTCCAATTGCCATTGTTCCTACATAATAAACCAGTCTTCCCCCTTTTCCAATGGACATAGGAAAATCTCCCTCCCAAACCATTCACATCTAGTCACCTTTATTCTTTTACTTTATTCATAACTGTTTGGGGTCTAATATCCAAATTTCTCTATTATTGTAGGTTAATATCCCTTATAATTTTGGCACCATTTTTTGGGTAACTCGAAGTTCTTAACACTTTGAAATCCACATAGCCCAACAATCATCGTGAGTGAAAATAAGTCTCACCATTCACATGTAATATGCCACGTCCAGTATGAATTACGTGTCATAAAAAGAGACCACACACTTGTTAGTCTCCCTTCTTTTTTGTGGCATTTTAAGTCTAAAGGGCGATCTCCTTCGAGATCAAGGCCCAATTCATAATATCAAACATCATCGATAGAGCGACTAGAAGGAAGAACTATTTCTCGTTTGGCTAGTATTTAAGAGGAAAGATTGGATGATCGTGATCAATTGACCGTCTGCTTGAGGAGTAAATTAACCTAATAACTGAAATATCACAGGTCTGACTCCCATACTCAGCAACACCACAGGAGAGGACCTTATATCAACCTATAAGGGACTCCAGTTCAAGAATCCTCGCGCGATGCACCTTAACCAATGGAATGACAACCGCTTATTTGGTAGGAATTCCATCAACTATAGTCACCATCAGTTTCAAGCAACCGAGTCTGCACAAAATAACAAACCATTCCATTTAGAGGTATAGCTGAACAGAGTAAGGTGCGAATAGCTAAATAGAGTCTTCCAAAAAGAGTTAGAAGGGACATTGAACCCAAATATGGCCCCGAATCCTAAAGATCTATCTAAAGAGGTAGTGGGTCATGGTTCCTCATCCCCCTTTATTGAGAAAATAAAGTTGATTCGGCATGAATATTACATTAATTCACCCATTATACTTATGCATTTTAGCCCCCTCGAGTAGGGTAATTTGTATATTTATGCTCGTTAGCTAGAAAAACTCTATTTTATACGTTTAACTACTTGTTGAGGTATAATTGAGCTTTTGTACATATTATGGTGCTTAGTATGAAGTCCGATAGTATTTTAGGGAAGTTTCATTGAAAATCACACGCACAAGGGCATTTTGTTCATTTCAAAATTTGGGGTTCTAGCCCAATGTCTTCATAAAAGTTGAAACCCTATGATTCATCTTCACATGGCCATAAATGGTGCGTGAATTCTATTCCTAATGAAGAAGTTACGAGACTTTAAGTGAAAGGGAACTAAAAGTAAATCAAAATCAGGGAAGGATCCTGATCAAACAGGTTTGAATTGATTCGTCTCTTTAGTGAATCAATTCGGTTAGTGGAAATGCTTAAGTCATCATTTTATGAATCGATTCGGTCTTGTACCTAATCGATCCTCTTTTATACAGAATTCAAGATTCCCCTTTCCGAATCGATTCAGTTTTGTACCAAATCGATTCGGCACTATTGTTCCATCTTTCTTTACTTACAATTATGCCATTAGTTTCTTATTTTAAATAGTTTATCTCCTCATTTTTTTGGGATATCTTTCATTTTTTAGATATTTTAGTTTAGGGTTTGTTTGGTGGAGTGGTCATCTTCCATCTCTCTCTTTGGGTGTCCCAATTGGGTGTTGTAAGTTATACTATTCACCATCCTTACCATTAATATAGTTTATATTTCTTCTTTTCTTTATTTAATATATCTTTACATGCGTCTTTAATTATTTATAGTTATTTATTTCTTGTTTGCTCTTAGGTTTTAAGTTTTTTAATTACTTTATTCATGTCTAGTCCTTAGTTTAAGGGCTGGGGTCATGTTTCCGCATTTATGGGTCTTGAGCTCCGATAGTTAGGTTTTTTGTAAAATTGTGTTTAATTGAAACCTTGTGTATTAAAGTTGTAATATTATGCATGCAACTTTCTTTATCATGCAACGTTAGTGTTTAAAGTGATATTTTGCATTTAATCCACGTGTGACCATTTATAATTAAATGTTTTATTTCGTATTTTTGGATTAATTTCCTTCATGGGTAATGTTTATAATTAATTGAATATGCTCTGTTAAATGCTTTTGAACCGAAATTCTTATTATGCATTGTTTAGCTCGTGGCAAGGATCCTTAACTCTAGTTTTATTAATTCTCGTTCAGTTTTAATTTCTTATTTTTAAACCCGTTACCTTTTACATTTTTATTTTAGAAGTAATAAATCTATTGCAATTTGTTAAACATTCCCTGTAGATTTTTAATACCCAGACTAGTTGTTATACTCCCTTTGTCGAGAGTAATCATAGTTTAGATTTCTTTGTATTGCGGAAGTGAATCGAAAACAACGACAATGCCCTTACACGAGCACACAGTTCATGCCCAATCGAAATGGCGTCGTTGTCGGGGAGTGTTTTATAGATTGTAATTCTTTTATTATTTTGTAATATTTTTCCATTTGTATTTGGATTCTTTATTTTTGCCTTTCTATTTTACTTGTGCTAATTTGTTTCGAGAAATTGAAATTTTGGAGCTTGACGCATTTTTAAATTGCCTATTTTTGAAATGTCACGCTATAACTCTTTAGATAACCTTAATTGTTATGGGAATGGATTGCCAAATTACACTCCCAAGACTATGCAATAATTCCTATAATTTCTTAAAATGAGCGTAATGACCGTGAAATTCAAGAATTTATAGGTAATCCTTCATTGCCTACTAAGGAAACTTTGAGAAGCGGGGAATCACATAACTATGAGCAAAACCTCTCAAGAAGATTTCATGTCTTCTTATTGGTTTGATCATGAGTTAGGATTTAAGGAATTGAATGACCAATTAGGGAGTTCTAAAGCTAGGTATTTGGAGATAAATGCCCAACTCGATGAGATCAATTCTTCTTTACAAAGCCCAGTTGAGGTTAAAACTTGAATTTCACTTCCACCCATTTTTTGAGGAAGAAATAATCGAGAGTGATCCAAGAACTTTTAAAATACAACCTCTTATTGATTATTCCAATTATATAGAGGTTGTTGTTCATTCCTTTCCTTTATTCTCCAATATTTTTTATTCGATATATTTATCACAAGAATCGGTTGAAAGTCTTGAGGACTTTGAACTGATTCTTTAAGGGGAATATTATTTTGAGATGCTTCATCTCATCGGCTATTCACTTATAGTTTCCCCACCTTCCCTTCAAACAGAAAAACCTTAGGGATATGATTTTAATTTTCCCGATATCAATGTGGTCTTGTCACATTTAATATCCAAACCCCTCATTATCCCTTTAAAAATTTTAATAGGTGATGGTTCAACTCTTACGCCTTACGCATGCCTTCCGTTGTTTAAACGTAATCCTTATTTTTCGAGAGGCATGCATTTAAGGGAGGGTCCATCATTCATCATTCAAAGTCAAATCGTATTTTCGGTGGACCCTAAAATTTTTTGACTTCTAGTGTATGGTTAGATAGAAGTTAAAATAGTAGGTTGTAAATAGTTAGTTTTTTATTTTTCTTATTTTTATCTTTTAGTCCAGTGTAATTAGTTAAAGTTTTTATTCTTCTTCTTTGTTATGCTTCATACTAACATGTTTTGTAGATTCAATGGACTAGTACTTATCGGGGATCGCTCCATTTTGGGTAATATCTTTAGTTTCCTCTCTTTATGTTGTGTTCTTGATTTGCATTGAGGATAATTAAACATTTAAGTTATGGGGTGTGGGATATTTTATCCATTTGTTATTTAGTCACATTGATTTGATCACATGTTATTTACTAAGCATGCTTTTGTTGAAAAATTGAAAAAAAATCAAAAATATTTTCTTTCTTTTTTTCTTCGGCATTTTGCCTTTGTTTTCGATGATAAATTTCAATAATTGGCTAATCCAATAGATAGTTCACTGATGCATGTTCTCAATTTTTGAATTTATTATACTTTTGTTCTCAAATCATTGTTATTATGTATAACTTCATGAATTAAACTTTAACCATGCACTTTTCTAATTTTATTGACTTGGTTTAAGATTTTTATAACTCAGTAATATTTTGTTGCATTGTATATACTTGCACGAGTGAGCTTCAGTCTTTTCTTTATTTGTGAGTGTTATACACTACTCTTGTCTCCTAGAAAATGTTAAATTCGTCAGTAATCTCACTATTCAATCATTTGATCATTCATTAATTGAGTTCACTTTTGAAATGTGTTACTTGAGCATGATTTTCAAAGTTGTTTTGACTTGAGAATTGTGTAAATTTTAGGAAATGATCTTACGCCCTCTCTGTTATATCACTCATATTGACCTTGACCATACCTTATATATTTCCCTAGCCAACCTTTTTGAGCTTTAATACAGCCTTTCGTTCATTACCCAAATCCCATAACCAACTCCACATTGTAGTTATAAACCATATTTATCACCTTCCGTACCTATATTTGGAATGATACTTGGGATTTAATGATGTTTGTGTTACATTGTCTCAATTAAGCATGTGGGAGTGAAAAAAGTGAAGAAAAAGCTATAGTGAAAGAGAAAAGCAAAATGAAAACAAAAGAAACAGAAGAGAAAAATAAGAAAAGAAAAGAACGACAAAGTTGTATATGTTTTTTATAGTGTTCCATAACCTTTGTTTACTCTCTTCATTATTATATGCAATGCTTTTTACGGGTATTTTATTCCAACTTTGATTGTGTCCACATTTTCTATTATTTTGAGTTTTCATCTCCGAATACCTTTGCATCCGTACACAATCCTTTCATTTCATAAACTTGACCCCAAACCTATATCACAACCATATAAAGTCCTATGTGATCTTAAGATGAATGTAATTCGAAAGTCATAATAGTTGCGATAATCTGTAAATATTCATTTCCCCACATTATTGACATGTGTGCGGCCTACTTTCCATTTATATTTAATCTTTATGCCTCCATGTCCCGTGTATTACCTCCCGTTCGGAGTAATTTCATCTGTTGAGTGTAAGATGTGGAGAGGATTGATTTATAAATCCTTTAACGTTTATCGATTTTATCTAAATTTTTTTCAAATCATTCTTTACATCCCACTTTTAAAGTTTCTATTCTATGAAGTTCGTTCTATATTGTTAATAACTACGCACTTTTGAGTGAATTTATTCACAATGATAATAACGCGTTTGAAATCGTTTTCATCATTACTGGGCTTGTCGCATATTGTTTCTGCATACATTTTGAGGAAACTTTGATTTTTATGGGTTTCATCCCTGAAAACCCTCACGAGACAATACTTATCCACTAGGGTAACCTAGGGGTTTAACGACTTATTGCATAGACCAAATCCAATCATTTGCTCATGAAAGTGGCTTTTATCTCTTTTCTATATATCCCATATCTTATGGTTTACTTATAGTTCTTATTTTTTTTTTTTCATTGCTAGGGACTAGCAATTTGTAATTTAGGGGGTGTGATTCGGCACGAATATTGCATTAATTCACCCATTGTACTTATGCATTTTTGCCTCTTTGGGAACCTTAATTCCTATATTTATGATCGTTAACTGGACAACCTATGTGTTATATGTTTAACTACTTTTTGTCGTATAATAGAGCTTTTGTAGGTGTTATGGTACTTAGTGTGAAGTTCGATAGCATTCAAGGGAAGTTAATCGACAATCGCACGCACAAGGGAATTTTAGTCATTTGATAATTTTTGTTTCTACCCCAATGTATTCATAGAACATACAACCCTCTGATTCATCCTTGTGTAGACTTAAATGGTTCGTCGTTCCAACTGCTAATGAAGAAGTTACATGACTTTGAGCGAAAGGGAACTAAAAGTAAATTAAAACAGGGGAAGAATCTTGATCAAGTAGGTCTTAATTGATTCGGCTCTCTAACAAATTGATTCAGTTAGTGTCAGTGCTCAAGTCTTGATTTCTGAATCAATTAGGCCTTATATCGAATCGATGCTCTTTTATGTAACATTCTTGATTCCCTTTTCCAAATTGATTCGGTTTTGTACCGAATTGATTCAGCCCTGTTTTTCCAACTTTCTTTATATACAATTATGCCAATAAAGTTTTTGTATCAATAGTTTCACTCCTAATTTTTATGGTATATCTTTCAATTTATCTTTCATTTTTTATATAGTTTAGTTTAGGGTTTGGTTGGTGTAAAGGTCATCTTCCATATCTCACTTTGGGTGTGCCCATTTGGGTGTTTTAAGTTGTATTATTCATCATCCCTATCATTAATATAGTTTCTATTCCTTGGTTTCTTACGTTAATATCTATTTACATGCTTCGTTGATTACTTGTAGTTATTTATTTCTTGTTTGCTCTTAGTTTTTAATTGTTGTAATTACTTTGTTCATGTTTAGTGCTTAGTTTAAGGGTTGGGGTCATGTTTCTGCTATTAATGGGTCATCAGCTTTGAAAGTTAGGTTTTGTGTAAAATTGCATTTCATTGAAACCACGTTTATTAAAGTTTGAATATTATGCGTTTAACTCTCTTTGTCACACATTAAAGCGGTATTTTAAATTTAATCCATGTGTGTCCATTGTTTATTAAATGTTTTATTTTGCAATTTTGGATTAATTTCCTTCATGGGTAATATTTATAATTAATAATATGCTCGATTAAATGCTTTCGAACCGAAATTCTAATTATGCATTGTTTCGCCCATGGCGGGGATGTGAGCCTAACTCTCATTTTATTAATTCTTGTTTAGTTTTAGCTTTTTGTTTTTCCCATTTTCCCCGTTTTAAACCTATCTCCTTTTACACTTTTATTTTATAATTAATAAATCTATTGCAATCTGTCAAATATTCCCTGTGGATTTTTGATACCCTAACTTACCGCTATACTCCCTTTGTCGAGTGTAGTCATAGTTTAGGTTTTTTTGTATAGCAACGATGAATCGAAAACAACGACAGTGCCCTTAAATGAGCACACAGTTCACGCCCAATGAAGAGACCTTTGAACATCCTTAGAAGTTTATCATGCCAAAGGTGATAGCATACAATAGGAAGGAAGATCCCGCCCATTACATCAGGCGTTATCAAAAAACCATGTATCTTTGGAACCAACAAGATTCCCTGATGTGCTGAGTGCTCCCATGTACTATAGAAGAGATCAGTTTGGAGTGGTTTGGGAAATTTTCACTCATATTAATCTTCTTTTTTAGGGACTTGGCTAATAAAGCTTTGAAATGATTTATCACAAGCATTAAGGAAATTAAAGAGGTTTATTAACTTATATCTCTTAATAAATGTAAGGGAGAGTCTTTCAAGAAGTAGTCTCAAAGGTACCCGGAGCTATGCAACGAGATTAGCAATCGCAGTGATAAGTTAGAAATATCTTCGTTCAAGTCCATTTTTGAATGATTGAATGATGTATACTAGTCACTAATAAATAATCCGCTCTCTATAATGGATTATCTCTTATCCTTTATTGATAAGTATTCTAAGTTGGAGGACGAGATCATCAATGCAGAGGCCTTGACCGACCAAAAGAATAATGAAGTTAAGAAGGCCCCCAAAGCGAGAAATGAACGCGCTTAAGCCAAGAAGTGATTCACAAATGAAGCCTTCAAGGGTTGCTCAGGTTTCAGGTTAGTGAGAACATCTATAAGGCACTACCAGAAATCTTTGCATATCCCATTCACAAGATTATTTTACAGATCAAAGATATGGCCTAGTTCAACAGGCCACCTAAGTTGACCAGCGATCTATATAATAGGGATGCCAACCTCAGATTCACTTATTACCACAATCGCGGAAACCTTATGGATAATTTCAAAATGTTCAATAAACATCTGTAGGATCTTATCATAGCAAGGCACCTCAAGGAACATATTAGCACGATGAAGACCAAAGATATGATAAAGATTAACATAGTTCAGAAGGGGGATAATGATCTTCCTGCAATAAGGCTAGTTATATCCATTTATGGATACACTGATCCAGCTCAACACACTGTCATGAAGTTTAGACGCAAGATGATAACTCAGTCCAACATCTAGTAGACTTCCGAAGTGGACTTATCAAAGCCCTTACCTTCCAATAGGGATAGAAGAGACTTTGACATTGATCGTGAATCTTCCCCACAAGGACGCCCTAGTCCTCGCTATGTGAATTTTAATCTTCGACGCGAGGATAATATTGATGGACCATGGAAGTTGTTCCGAGATCATGTGACTGATAGTTATTTATAAGATTAGATTCATCATCAACGAACATGATTATTGTTATCCCACTAATCGATTTTAATAGAGAGATGAAAACTCCTTTGGGGAAGATCATGTTACCCGTCAAGGTTGGCTAAACTAATAAAGAGGTTGAGTTACATATTATCTATTTAGAGTCATCCTAAAATGCTATGGTGGGAAGAGGATGACTTCATAAAAGGAAATGTTTCCCCTCTTTCCTCCACCAGAAGCCCAAATTCTTGACTGAGTAGGGGGTGGGGGAGATTAAGGTCGATCAAGATTCAACTAGAATTTGTTTCATCTCATCCATTAAATAAGAAAAAAATCATACTAAGAAAAGCTAGGATGATGAAAAATATGAGAATGAACAGCCTATGTAGCAAGCAAAGGGCGCAACCTGGAGTAAAATAAACTCGACTGACTCTTACCGAATACGTCTAAAAAGAACTCATATCTGATCCTCTAGATTCATCATATTCAGAAGGACTTTTCATATCATATCAGAGCTACATATTGATAAATCATATTAATTCTCTTATTACCTCAAAACCAATGCAGACGTCTTTGCATGTCATCCATAGGATCTTTCGAGAATAAAATCAAAGATCACTCGTCACTATTTACAAGTCGATACTACCATCAAAACGATCAAGCAAAAGCTTAGAAATATATCTCTGAGAATTGAAAGATGTCAAAATAAAGGTGGATTTACTAATTCAGGTCATATTGATCAGAGAAGTCCAAATCTTAGATTGTGTCTCCAACACCGTTGTTGTCCAGAAAAAGGCGATTAGTTTAGAGTTCCCATATAATTCACCGACCTTAATAGACAGTGACTAAAAGGAATTTTTTCATTACTAGGCATATATCAACTCGTAGATTCCATGACAGAACATCAATGTGTGATCTTCAGGGATGCAGACTGAGGATACCACTAAATACCCGTGTTAAACCCAGATTAAAAAAACTCATTCATTATAACCTTAGGACTTTATAGCTCTAAGGTAAGGGCCTTAGGTTTGGATAATGCAAGGTCAAACTATCAGCGTCTTTTAACTAATATGTTCAATACATTGCTCGATTCTACTATGGAAGTATATATTGATGATATACTCATCAAAAGAAAGTAAGCGGAAGACCACATCAAATACTTGACAAAGACTTTTAAGATTATTAGAGAGTACAAGGTGAAGCTCAATGCCTCAAAATGTGTCTTTGGAGTCAGCAATCGTAAATTTCTTGGGTATTTGGTAACCCAGAGAGGTATAAAGGTGAATCAAGATAAGATCAAATCTCTATAAGACATTAAAATTTGGACTACAATCATAGGCATTCAAGTCATTAAAGGAATGATAGATGCTCTAAATCTCTTTAGTTTAATATCCACAGATAAGTGTCGGCCATTCTTCCAACCGTTTGAAACCATCATTTGGAAAGAGGAGTGAAATAAAAATTTGAAGGAATTTGACAGTACTTGGGATCTCCTCCTTTGTTAATTGTAAAAAACGAGGAAGATCTGTACCTACCCTTGGCCGTCTCAAGGCACATGCCCACTGATGTACTAATTTCTTTACATGATGGAGAGCAAAGGTTGGTCTACTACATAAGTCGTACTCTTTTTTAGGCAAAAACGCTATACATTCCTATTGAAAATTTGGTTTTAGTATTGGTGACCATCGCTAAAAAACCGAGGCATTACTTTGATGCTCATACCATAATCATCCCCATGACATATCCTCTGAAAGATGCACTCAAGAAAGTTAATCTCTCAAATAAAATGACCAAATGGTCTCTTGAACTCACCAAATTAGACATTAGGTATGAACTTAGGACAACGATTAAGGGTCAGGTCCTGACAAGATTTGTAGCAGAATTTTCAATATCAACAAGAGGTGAGGACTAACAGCTAAGTCCCATCTTGGAATCATTATAGATGGGCAAAGACGGACGATCTTGGAAGCTCTTCATGGATGGAACATCAAATGAGAGGGGCACGGGATTTGGGATAATTTTTGTACACCACAAGGCAGACTTATTGAGAAAACCATTAGATTGGGATTTAAGGACTCAAATAACTAGGCAAAGTATTAGGCCTTTGTACACGAAATCCATAGGGCGATGAGTTTTGTTTATCACAACATTCCTATGTATTGTGACTCTAGACTGATAGCAATCCAACTTAATGGAGAATGTGAATAAAGCAACTCTAGAATGAGAACATATAAGAAGGAAAAAAACATTATTTAATAGTTCTAATCTTTCTGAATGGAGAAGATTCCAAAGAATAACAATAGCAATGAAGACGCTATTACCACCGTGGCCTCTGCCATCAGTACTGAGTTAAAAAGTATGATCAAAGTGGAACACAAAAACCAACTAAGAATTAAAGATTCAGAACAGTATCTCTTCATTCTCCAAGTGAATTTAACTCCATTTTGGATGGACCCCATCATATTATACATGGAACCAATGAGATGACCCCAAATGCTAAAGAGGCACATAAGCTAAGGATCAGGTCGGTAAGGTTTAGCCTTAAATCCAATGGAAAACTGTATCGATAATCATTGACTAGACATATGCTCAAGAGTGTTCACCCAGATTAAGTGGATGAACTTTTGATCGAAATGCATGAGGGCATCTGTGATGCACACATGGGTGGAAAATCATTCTTCTATAAGGATATCTTTTAAGGATATTGGTGTACATTCATGCATAAGAATGATATGAGGTTTGTGAAAAATATCCTTAAGTGTAATTATTTTCACCATTGATTAAGCAGCTTACGGGATATTCAAATCCCCTCATCAGTTCATGGCCTTTTTCTTAGTGGGGCATGGACATAGTGGGCCCACTGCCTGCCGCACTAAGGAATTACATATATATAATAATGACGACTGACTATTTCATAAAGTGGGTTAGGGGTGAACCACCCACCCACATCAGAGCGACGGACGTCAGAAGATTCATTTGGAGGAATATCATCATGTGATTTAGAATTCTAAGAACATTGGTTATAGACAATGATATACAATTTAACAACAACTCCTTCTATGATTTTGGTGCAGAAGAAGGAGTAAAAATCCAATATGACTTAGTAGTCTTCCCCTAGTAAAATGGATAGGTAGAGATAACTAACAAAACTTTCTATTAGGAATCAAGCGATGACTAAAGTTCTAAAAGGAGATGAGTGGATGAGTTTCCCCCCATTCTTTAGCCATACACGACGACCCCTTAAAAGCCTACAAAGGAGACTCTGTACTACCTTGCCAATAGTACGAAAGATGTCATCCCTTTAGAGATCAAAATTCTATCACTCAGTCTAGAGATCTTTGAGATGGATATAAAAATGACCGAATAGATCGCGAATTGAATTTGATTGAGGAAAGAAGGGAACAAACTCTAATACATGTGTTCACTTACTAGCAATAGTTTACAAAATAACATGACAAAAAACTCAAATAGTTCCAGGTTTGACGATTTGGTTCTTAGAAAGATGCTACCTACTACAAAGAAGCAACTAGATGGGAAAATCATACCAAACTAGAAAGGAACCTATCGATTCATCTCAAAGGGTGACGGGGGATCATACCATTTAGAAGATTTAAATAAAAGAGTAATCCCAAGGTCATGGAATAAAGTGAATCTTAGAAAGTTTTATCATCAGTTAGGAAATTATATATTTTTCTTCTTTCTTTATACACAATATAATGATCGACAATTAGTTGTCTAAATTATTCAAAATCTTTGCCTCAAACCTTTTTTTCATTTAAATTTTCTCAAGCATTGGTATGACTAATAAGAAAGATAGATTACCTAAGAAGACGCCAAAACCCACGTAATAATTGGATGGTATAACTCATACATGAGTTGGTAGCCTACGTTTGGCACTAAAACCTATATGAGAAGTGGTATGAACTAAAGTAGATCAACCTAGAAATGGTAAAAACCCACCTAACAAGTTGTATGATCTAAAGTAGATCGACCAAGAAGAGGTAAAAATCTAGGTAAGAATTGCATGTTACAACTCATATGTGAATTGGTCTCTTATGCTTGGAATCAAACCCCGCATAACAAATGGTGTGATCTAAGGTAGATGGGCCCGGAAAAGGCAAAAATCCACTTGAGAAGTGGTATGATCTAAAATAGATTGACCTAAAAGGAAAAAACCCACTTGATAAGTGGTATGATCTAAAGTATATCGGTCTAGTAAAGAAAAAAACCCACTTAAGAAGTGGTATGATATAATGTAGATCGACCAAAACCCATGTGGCACAACTTAGGTGAGTAAGTTGTCTAAATTTGGCACGAAAATTTACTTGAAAATTGGTACGATCATCCTAGAAGATGCAAATGCCCATTTAAAGTATATTGGCCAAAATTAGGAATATCATTTCATTATGGCCGATCTCAAATGAGCATAACATTGAACACGCAACCCAAAGTTCACAACCAAGTGATATAAACTGACCAGGTTAAAATCACAAATGTTCAGTTTCCAATAAAAAAAATCTTTGGGAAATAAATAACATAAGGCAGATGCCAAAACATGGACCCAGAAGCACAAATTATGGTATCATGTTCAAAATAGCAAACAACTTGGCTGTGTTGCAAACATTAAATAAGTGCACCACAAACAAACAGGAACATAGTTTTTCCTTCAATACAAGTGAAATGGTCGGGGACCTATCAAACTTACCCCTAAAGGTCAAAATTAAATTACATAAAATGAAAACTAGGTGGTGGGGAGATAATGATCGACGATGACAGGAAGGACAGATTACTCAGTAGTGACCCTAACACCTTGAGCTAATGGAACGAATGTGGTCACCCCAAGAATAGAAATAGTAAGAATAAACTGATCGGTAGAGACATGGGCTACATGATCAACAATAGAAGATTCGTCCATGAGGTTCACCAAGGATGGATGATCGGCATAAGTAGGATCTCCTTTAGAAACACTCCCCCTCTCTACACCTACCACCCATCCCTTGTTGAAGGCAATAAACTCGTAGTAGTCTAGCTATAAGTTAATCTCCCGGACGGCCACTTCATATCATTCATTATAGGCCTTTTATCAATCATCCTCCCGGTTCCTCTCCATCGCACAGTTTTTTATTTGTAGGATAAGATTTTGTAGGACCTTGCATTAAAATGAGGTATTAAGCTTGGATAATTCATTTTCTACCCCCACTGAACTCGTTTTAAGCTCGCTCAACTTCTTCCACCACCTTAGTCTTAGTATCCAACTCAAATTTCAACTTTTTATACAGGTCATCCACCTTATTTCATTCAATGATGAGCTACCCCTTAAAAGTAGTGTTGGTCTTCGTCAGCTAATCAGTACTCTTTCGATAACCATCAACTCTGCCAATAAGCTCTTGGGCGATCTATATGATCTGCACATACAAAAGGGAAAATGTTAGAAATAAACTAGGCATGTGACATAATAAAATAAAAGGGTACATGATTCACGATAACACTATGCTCTAAGCCCTTCATGTGGAGCCTTTCCATAAAGAAACCTCTTGGCTTAATCATATCAGATGACAGCATTGCTAAGTGAGCGACTGGGAACGCTATTCAGATGGGTCGAATTAGCCTCAATCACTGGCTCCTTTCCTTTGAGAAATAAGATCTCCTAAGGTAAATTTCCGTTCCCTTTGGGGTCAAGTTTTTTACATTTTACCATGTCATTATTGGGGTTCATTGATCATTACAATATGGATAAAGATAATAGAAATAGGTGGAAGCTGATCTGAGTTTTTTTTATATTCCTTTTCTTCACCTGTTTTGCCTCCTGATGCCAATGTTATAACTCTAAGGCCTTAGGGTTTAACTTTTTCTTCCTCTTAGCCGCGTTGACATTTTTTTCATCCTATCTATTACAGGGCATCCAATTTTTTATTTTCTCTCTAGCAGCAACCAGCTTCCTTCTAGCCATATCTTCTTGATCACTATAGAGTGGGGGTAACAAAAAATCTACTGTAGAAACGTTTTATGATGCTTTAACCTCCTACCAAGGATGACCAATAATGCTTACATCATAAGAAAAAAGCGGATTGATATCATCCAAGAATGGTTCAATATCCTTTTTTTCTTAGTCAGTGTCTAACTCAGTTGACATGATGTGGGGATAATGTTCCCTTAAATAATCTCTTTTGGGGTCTCGCTAGGATTGGGAGTGGAAGTTACAACGAAGTGATCACTGCCCATATAATAATTGATAACTAGAATTTCAAGAATGACTATGAAATTTTTAAGTGACCGAATGGTCTAATCGTAGACGAGAAAAATATGAGCATCCCTATAATGTTGACGAACATCTTATGGATTTTAACTTGTCCAAACTTTCTCCAAACTTTCAAGGTTGACACGATAGTCAAACCACTTTGTATTCAGAAAACAATCTACACAAAAATTGGGTCGGTCAAGCAAAATCTTTCAAATTCTTGGAAAAAACAAAATAACTAGACAACCTACCAGGTTCCCCTTTTGTCTAAGGAATCCCGAGACTATCATAGTCTTCAATATAAATATCCCCAGAGGCTATAAGGATATTCTTATCATTATCTTTTTGTGATCGTGGAAAATATGTAACCAAGTTATTGGATTTTTCCATGTCATGAAAGTGGTAGAGATCTGAGCTTGGGGAGAACCTCAAGTCATAATAATACCTTATATCCTCAAGACCTAGGTTCGTTCCACAATTTTGGTTAATAGATTTTGGACACATCATAATACCGTGAAATCTATCATTTTCTTAAGCTAAGAATATTCCAAAATAATAATGTACCTAAACCAGTAATGGGTGGAGGGGGAAACAAAGCCTATTCTAATATGTGAACTATCATAAAATATACCTCACTAGAGGGAAGATTCATGATATCCTTTTCCTCTGGGGATATCCTTGTGTTACAATATCATGGATTCCATATTTGTAACAAAATTCTTAATAGTTTTCAGTTGTATATTCCATATATTTTCTACTATGCCTAGACATGACAAGAAAATAAAAAAAGATAAAAAAAATCCCTTCTGGTAGCTACAAATTTATAGAGACAAAGTCAAGAAAGAATACCTTGACAAACACTGGAATGATAATGTATAAGGATTTGAGGGCCTTATATTTTCTACCTCATATCACTTTAGACATTTCTTGTCACATGGGATAGAGAACCAAATGCTCATGCGTCATCATTACTTTGGAAAATGACATTGGGTTGTGTGGACCAAGGATATAAGTAAATGAGAAATGATTACACAAGCATTGATTCGAATTTCAGTGTCTGGCCCAAGGAACGGCCATGTGGAAAATTGAGAATGCATCCTAATGAATGTTTAATAGCACATGGTAAGGAAATTAAATACAAAATTGGGATGACCAACGAGTTGGCTAATCACCCTAACATCGGGGATAATTGAAGGGAGAAGGGTTGAAACCATGCCACATGACATATATGGTTTAAGGATATCATTGTTTAGGGAGACCACAAATATAAAGGGAGATAAATTCAGATCTTCTGGGTTCATACCAACGGGTTAGAAGATAAATCCCAGTAGGACTGTTTGACTTGTAATTAAGATAAAAATGAACAGACCCAAAGGAGTTTGATGGAGGAGGAGTGGATCCAGCCTCGTGCAGCTCAAGTGGCCAGAGCATGTGACCTTAGTGTGCCCTCTAGTGTAGAGAGATGGACGAGAGAGTTGGTCGAAACTTCATTACCCAGATATTCCCCCTAAAATTAGGAGGTGAGAACCTTTATTTATAGTAGCAAGAGAGGGCATCACATGCACAACCCACATACAATATGGATACACATTAATTAGATGGAATCCTTCTAGATGGTGGACAATTTCCAGTCATCTACTAATGTCCAGGGTCCACGACCTATACTTCTGGTGTCATTGTGCTTAAGAGTCTGTGACCTGTTGGACACCTGATCATAGACTTCAGATATAGTCTTGTTCCTAGGGTCCGTAGCTTGTACTTATGGGGTTATACTGTATTTGGAGGGATGTGTCCATGGACATATCCTCCTAAGGAAGTATGTGATATAGGTACCAAAGATGTATAGATACTAGATCATCATCTTATGTGCTTTAGAGCAGAAATATAGTAGCATCTGAGACATGGTTGGGTACCAGGCCATAGCCTTCTTTACAGACCGAGGCTTTTCACTGGTCCTTAAGAACATATTCATTATATTTGCGTGGGATTACTTGACACGTGTCATCTATCCATTGGTTGATATATTTTGGTTATAACACTAGACTTACTGATTATAACCTATGCGTCGTGACTTGGAATCTCATCAAAAATTCTATCACTCCAATCTCCTTTGTTCTTCCAGAATAATAAACCACTATTCCCCCTTTACCCGTAGACGTAGAAAAAAATCATTTCACAACAACATATATCTACTATATTTTGATCCTTTATTGCATTCATAATTATTTAGGGTATAATCTCCAAATACTACTTTTATTGCGAGTTATTATCTAATACAATTTAATTGAAGGGAGAATGGCCAAAACCATGCCACGTAGCATGTCACATTAGTGATGTATATTAGGAGATTATGATTTAGGGAGACCACGGTATAGGATGTCCATGAATATAAAGGGAGATAAAGGTACCTTGATGTTATAAATAAAGGTGACATCACCCATTATAAATGCATTGATTGTTACCTTCCCATGATGACTTGGACTCTTAACTAATAACCTTAGCACTCCAATCATTATTGTTTTTTAGAAATAATAAACTAACCTTCCATCTTCGCATGTGGACGTAAGCAAATCTCCTTTCCAAACCACTTACATTTAGTCTATTATTCTTTTAGTGCATTCTTAATTATTTAAGGGCTAATCTCCAAATACTACTTTTATAATAGGTTAATATCCCTCACAATATATATATATATATATATATATGTGTGTGTGTGTGTGTGTGTGTGTGTGTGTGTGTAATAAAGGAGGAGTTTTTTTTTTTTGTCAAGTCTAACTCACGGTTGAGATTAAATTGGATGAGTTTTGGCCTTAACTAATTAGTGACTCATATTTAACCACCTGGTTTTGAACCCCGTGCAAAAACCTTAGCTCATTATCTTTCCCACTTTCTATACGTACTGCCTAAAGACACTCCCTGACTCTGTTTCACACCCACTCCCCTCATCACTCCTCAAACCCAGATCCACTTTCTCTCTTTCTCTTAGCAACAACTCCCCAACCTGCTTCCACCGACAACATTGAGGTGACACTCCCTTTTATCACATTAATTTTATTTTTTTAAGTTTTTCCTTTATGGTTCAAATCATTGAATTAACACTTTTTGTGTTCATTCATTTGAACTCTTTTTGCGGATCTCAGCACATGTTTTTGATCGAAATATTTCATATCTGAGATTTGTATCCTTTACAATGATTTCACGGTCAACAATCATAGAGATATATGGAGGTAATACTGATTGTTACTTATTCTCTCTCTCTCTCTCTCTCTCTCTCTCTCTCTCTCTCTCATCTCACCTCGACCTCCTCTCACAAAACCAACAACTTGATTCAGCAAGATTTGTACTCCATCTTGAACTTAGTTTGGAACAATTGAACTCGGTTTGGTGGGTGTGTTATCAGCACATTTGAACTCGATTTGGTGCATCCATGTTGAAGAAAATAGATATGGGTTTAGTTCTTGGCTTGGTGAATATGTGTTGATGAAAACCTCTTCCAGAATCATTACCTGAAGTCCATTTGTTCATTTTTCCTTGTTCAGTTATTATTTGAGTTACTCCCAAGTTGATCTACTGCCCATTCCTTTAGCTTTTTGTCGATCCCCCATGTTAGAGATAAAGGGGACGAAGTGTTATGGATGAGGTTGTTGTATTTATATTGACTAATACATAAATTAGGTAGTAGACTATATTGTGTAGGTTATTAGCCTGTTTTTGTATGATTTTGTTTTCTTGAACAATAATTATCTTTCTGGTGAATTGGGTGAGGTTGTACAAGTTTTCCCTCAATTGTTTTTATTATGTGAGACAATGCAATGTCTCATGCCGCATCCCAATAGGGAAAGGAGGATGTGTGAAAAGGCATATATGGCATTTGAAAAAAAAATGGGTTTAGAAATTATGATGAAATACTTTCTACAATTGAAAAGAAAATATCATCTCTTGAACTTCTACCATGCAACAATACTTTCCTCATTGCAAAAATTATCTCTTGAACTTCTACTGTGCAACAATGAGCTGAGGTACATATCGGATTATTTACTTGCTGCATTGATGTATTTTTTTTTAAATTATTTTTCGTCTAATGAAATTTTGTCACCATTGGTTTCGAAGATAGACCCTTTTTGATTTTCCTCTCTCCATTGCAAGCTACCCAAATTTAATTTTGGGAGGAAACAAACATTAACACCAGCCTGATTTGATTAATTTTGAGTCTATGTTTTTCAATTTTCAATTTCTGATGTTTTTCATTTTTGAACCTATGCGTTGCAGAGCCGATTGCTTCTTTGTGACTATAGGTGTTATATTCATATTTCTCATTCAACTCTTGATTGATTTTAATCTCAATGCTCTTTAATCTTTTTTAGGTGATAATGCTATTACATTATTTTTTGTGGAGTGGAAAATAACTCTTTAAATATCTTGAACCGTGCTTTTATGATATAATTCTTTATGCAACTAAAAGACTTGAAAAAAATAGTCTAGACTGTTAAGTCTTTGAGTTTTGATTTGTCATACACACTCCCCATTTTTCCTTTAATAAATAATAGGCACCTGTTCTGATTTGAGATGATTGATAAGGCTGAGTCCTGCCACCATTACCTCATAATTTGATGTTGTGAAGGCCATGTCGCATCGTCTCTTAGACTGCTAATTTTTACACTATCATCTTAATTTATCAATAGCGAAAGTGAGAACCAACTTGATGATTTTTATCAACCTAGGAGCTGGAGTGGAAGAATTTAATTTTTATAGTGTTCTTTCAATAACAATTATACTTTAAAAATTTGTATTGTTCTTTCAATGACAATTACATTTTATGTTTGCAATTGTCAACCCAAGGGTCGAGAAGAACCACATCGAAGATAGGAGGCTAAAAAGAGAAATATATTTTTTTTATTTTATGCATAAATGTATTTATTCTCCCCTTTCTAAAAAAATTGGATACCTGCGAATGGACTTTCTATTATTTAATGTGGGTTTGGTTTTGTATGCAAATTTTTCTGTTTGGTACATTTTGAGTACCCTTTGTATTATTTTTCATCAAAGTTTAGGTAAGTATTTGTCATGGTCTACTTACCGTATGTTTAATAAAATGCGTCAATCAGTATAGGTGGAGCTTTGTTTACGAGTCCTCTCTTTTACTTAAATGGTATCTTTTTGTTTTCAATTTTATTGTCATCATTCACATTTCAACTTTGAGGATAATGTGATGGATACATGTCATGTGATTCAACAGTCATGCGGTATATGAGTATTGGCTATATTTCACATTAATTTTTTCATTTTTTTGTAGTATCTTTGAAGAGTTACTAGCTAAATGTTTTTTTCACACTGTGTGCTAGGGATGAGTGGAGTATGTAGCTACTTATTTTGATGATTACATATCCTTTTTTCTTATTGGGAAATAATTGGTTGGTGTACTTAATTTTCTTTTATTATTAAATAAACAAAAAAACATTAGGTATATTATAACGCTTAGATTTTTATGAGATGGATTTTATCTTTTAGCAAGTGGCAGATCCAACCAGTGATGCATTCATAATTTTTTAGATTTGAAACATTGATGATTTTTTAGGTTTCATGCTCTAGTGGTACGACTCGAAATCCCACGAAGGCACACAAGATATGATCATCCACAATGCGTTAACCCCCGATCGATAGCCAGTAGCTACGTATGGCGTACACATGATATTCCAAATAATAAGCATGCACACAACTTACATACATTAATAGGTAATCACATAACACAAAATAATGTAATTCGTAAGTAATATTAACTCCATTACTCTCCACAATATCCGTATGTATATAGCCTCACTAGGACTTTCATTATCTCCTAGGTTTTCACACAAATCCAATCGTTGAGGACCATAACACCCTTAATTCCCTAACACTTTGGAATTTAAGCCACCCGTTACTCATATAAGTTAATACACTCACTTGGATAACCCTAGGATGGGTTTTAACTTGGACGGACCCTAAAAACCCATTATGGAATCTCATTAGAAGTTCCAGGATTCTCGTTCGAATAAGTTCGTTCGAACGAAGTTCCCACTTCGAACGAACTCAGCAACTGTTAGAAAGGTCGTTGGAAATCTCGTTAGAAGTCTCGTTCGAACGAGGTCATTCAAACGACCTGGGCAGGTCTTTGAACAAGAATTCCGGACAGACCCAATTCTTCAATATTTCGATTTTTCTCAACTTTTAATCTTCAAAAAACATACAAATACTCAACCCAACCCAAATTAAATGTTCCCACACTAAGTGGACTTTATTAAATTAAAAATTAAGGTGGAGGGTTGGTTCATTCTTAGCATCACTGTCGCAAATCAAATTTCCAATTTAACACCCTAAATAATTAAGATAAGTGTCAAAACAATTTAGAACCTTATTTCCATTTTATTAAGTCCACTTATGAAAACCTTTTTAATAACCAACAGTTTAAGATTTCATAAACACTAAGTATGAATAATAGCACATAAGAATTTAAATCATCTAAATAAACCAAACCAGTCTAAAACTATAAATGAAACCATCCTGAAAATTGTTAAAACCCAAAGGGTACCAAATATTGGAAATAAAAGAACATTAATCTATCAAAAAGTCAACTGAATAGGGAAACGGGCGACACATGCCCTGACTAATAAGAACTAAAAATATGAGTGGAGTGAACAATGAGGTCGTCTAAGCAATGGCCGGCAACTCCCACCTAATCTGCAGTGCGTCCGTTCTAAGGAATCTAAGCATGATGCCCTAGTGGCTGGGTACCTGTAATATATACATATATATACAAGAGAAGAGAAATAATAGGAAACAGGTCAGAACCCGAGTGTAGAATAGTTTAGCAAGTATTTAAAAATCTTACCAGCTAATGTAACAACCATATTAGTAAGTGACACTCTCTTAAGAAATTATCACCTCTCCTCTAGTGTGAACGCCTACCGTACTAGTAATCTCTGAAGTTTATTCTAGCTTAAATTTCCCATAAGATTTCCTTCCAATAAATACTGTGGCTACGATCATTAATTTCTGAAAATTAAGCTCTCTCATATATCTTACATTATTTAAAATAACCCAGTGATGTCACAAAATTCCCAAATACTTATAATAAAGTTGGAGTATTTACTCATTACTTAACTACTTTTATGCATAGTAGAAAGTTCCCATACTTAAGAGTGTGTGTGAGTCTGTGTGTGTGTGTGTGTGTGTGTATATATATTATTCACATATATAATATATACTATCTGCACCCCACATAAAATCTATGGTGCTGACATACTCTGATATCAAGTCCTTGTATCACTCGTACTAAGGGAAATACTAGTTCGGAATCACTCTCGAACTGTATTAACATAAAACACATACAATTGGAGGCAAATCATAGTTCCAAGTCACTAAGAGGTCAGCTCATACCCTCACGTCTCTTAGGACCATCTGACAATCAATCAGATATCCTGTACCAAGGAATCCTATGTTCTAGGGTATGAATCAATATCCCCCATAAAGGCCCAATCGAGATAAGACTATCTCGTCGCGAAAACCCCCGTGATATCAAGTAGCTCGACTATCATTTTTATACCAATATATTAAATATGCACAATCACACAGTCATATATATATATATAAAAATATCCACCTTTCTGAATTAGTTGCGCCCACGAACCATAATTATAATTATCTGTCATTTACACATTTTACTCGACTATTTCGCATAACGGACGCGTCATTTTTATTCTCATTTATAATTCATGTTATACTCACTAATCCTCTCTCGAATTATTCTAAGTATAAGTTTAGTAGGCATACACTCACTCACCTTCTAGTCTAACTCCCTTACTAGTCTCGATCTTTTTATTAAACGTACGCATATTTTCTTATACGCATGAATAATTTCTCATTAACCCAAAATCTCATCCTACATTAAATTTCACTCAACGGGGTCTACTAGACCCTACTGGTCTTCTCTATATCACATTATACCCCAACAAAAAAATCAAGGGTTCATGTGCATTTTAACCAGATTAAACCATCGGACGAGAAATATGTAGTTTTCAAGGAGGGGTCGACCGATCGATGTAAGGGGTCGATCGATCGATAATCGATCATTCGATGTTCTTGATCGATCGATCGATCAAGCAGTTATGATGAAACCTGCTCTTTTCCAGTTACGGGTTTATCTCTACAACTTCAACCAAATCTCCATTAACGATTCCCAAACTCCAAATTAATAATAATACAAGTACCAAATACCTACCAGCAAGATTTTTTATGTAAAATGTGTCCGAATTCATTTAGTATCATGATTTAATGGGTGTAAAATTCATATAAACTCTGAGAACCCAAATTTTCCTTTAGTTTCCATCCTTTCAATTCTTTCCCAGATTTATGGTCTCTAAACCCATACAAATCCGTGGCTTATCCTCTACGTGTGATTTAGATGTTCAGAATACGTCTATTTCCTCTACAACATATAATTTGAAATCTCCAAAAATATAATTTCTTTCACGAAACATGTTCTAAATAATCCTAGACTAACATGATTGAAACATTAACTAAAAATAAAGCAAGATAAATACTTGTCTGGAATTTGGATTTTTGAATTTTTGACAAAAGTGATATGGTTGCGTTCCTAGTCGAGCGATCTACGCTTTAGCGGTGTAAGCGGTCGAGTTCTTGGCCTTGAGTTGCTTGGGAAGCTCTCCAAACCCTTCTCTAATGGTCGTTCTTTGATTTTTTTTTTGTTAACCCTAGCAGGCAACTCCTAAAGGTTAATTTATCCTTAGGAAATTCGTGGGTTTAATTACCCAAAAATGCAAAATGTCTAAAATACCCTCCCGGGACGTCAATTGGGCTTAAAAACACACCGAGACCCAAATTAAACCCCCTAGGTACATTATTTTGACTATTTCGACCCTTGCGGAGACATTGGCGCACTCGAAATGACCATACGGGAGACTTATAATTTAGTCACTCTCAATAATAATTTAATCCTGACACGACACATACGCATCCCGATTTAATTTCCACAATTATCAAATTATACACTCATGATAATTTAATAAATTCGATTGCACATGTTATTTTATCCATTTAGTAATAATCAACAAATTCCCAATAATTACTAACTCTCATCACGCTAGTAAATATTTAATATAATTTACGGATTAATATTAAATTATATCTCAATTTAATTTAATAAAACCCCAAATTTAAAAGTCATAAAAATACGGGGTATTAAATAATTCCTCCCTAATAACGGAATTTTGTCCCAAAATTCGAAAAATAAGGCATACCTCGTAAGAATAAATCTAGGTATCTCTCACGCATATTTCCCTCGCGCTCCCAAGTGGATTCCTCCACATTGTGATGCTCCCACTGGACCCGTACAAGTGGGACTACCTTTGACCTCAATTTCCTCTCGCTATGGTCTAGGATAGCCACTGGTCTCTCCTCGTAAGAGCTGTCGGGCTATAAATCATTCTCCTCTATCGCTATGTGAGTATGGGCCATGTCATCCCGAAGATATCATCTCAATGATGAGATGTGGAACACATCGTGAATGCGGTGTAAATGTTCTGGCAACCCCAATATGTATGCCACCGGCCCAATACTTTCGATAATGGGAAATGGTCCCACATACCTCGGAGCCAACTTTTCTTTCTTTCCAAACCTCTTTATTCGTCTCATAGGAGATACTCGCAGTAATACTTGGTCCCCGACGCTAAACTCTCGGAAGAATCTCTTTGCATCAGCGTAGCTCTTCTGTCTATCATGTGCTACCCGAATGCAACTCCTGATGAGCTTAATCCTAGGTGAAGTTCCTAAATCATCTCAGGTCCGAGGAACTTGTTGTCCCCCACCTCTAGCCAATAAGCGAGAGAATGACAAGGCCTACCATACAAGGCCTCAATTGGATCCATGTCGATCATGAACTGATAGGAGTTATTATAAGCAAACTCCACCAGTGGAAGATACGGTTCCCATCCTCCTCCAAAATAAAGGACACATATGCGTAGCATATCCTCTGACATCTGATTGGTACGCTCTGTTTGTCCATCCGTCTGTGGGTGATAAGTTGAACTCAGTCTCAAATCTGTACCCATGGCCTCCTGAAAGCTCTCACAGAAGCGCGGAACAAAAATTTTGTCCATATCAGACACAATATCCAGGGGCACCCCATGTAGCCTAACAATCTCGACAATGAATAATTGTGCATACTGGCCCATGGTATAGTCTATCCGTACTGGCAAAAAATTATCCACCTTGGTCAATCGATCCACTATAACCCATATGGAGTCGTGGCCCCGCTGTAATGTAGGCAGCCCAGTAATGAAGTCCATGGAAATACTCTCCCACTTCCATATAGGTATCTCCAACAGCTGAAGTAACCCTGACGGTCTCTGGTGGTCTACCTTTACCATCTAGTAGGTAGAACACTTGGACACGAACTCTACAATGTTTTCTTCATTCCACTCCACCAGTACCGCCGTCTCATATCTTGGTACATCTTATCCCCTCTGGGATGTACCCCAAATTTAGACCCGTGAGACTATGTCATCACTGCATGACATAAGTCCTCTCCTTCTGGGACCACCAATCTCCCATTAAACCTCAAACCTCCATCAAAACTTACTGAGTAGGACTCGGCACCTTCAGCTAAAAGTACTATAATTTATTCCTGACCAAACGAATCCGTTAATTGTGCCTGTATCACACTCGTAAAAATCTCTGGTGTAACTGTCATGGAAGATATAAAGGAATGGGCTACCGCGTCCTAGTGACCCAACTCTTTCCACTTCGCTTTCTAGATGTCTGCTACATCGCCCACTGGTCTACGAGTTAACGCATCAGCAACCACATTAGCCTTTCCCAGATGGTATTATATTTTAAACTGGTAGTCTTTCACAAACTCCAACCCTCTGTGCTAACGCATATTCATCTCTCGCTAAGTGAACAAGTACTGCATTCACTTATGGTATGTGATCAAGCGAAACTTCTCCCCCAAGAAGTAATGTCTCCAAATCCTCAATGCAAAAATGACCGCTGCTAGCTCTAGGTCGTGGGTTGGTTAATTACTTTCGTGAGGCTTTAGCTTGCGCGAGACAAAAACTATAGCCTTCTCTTACTGTTGAAGTACTCCCCCGAGTCCCCATAAGGAAGCATTAGTGTACACCATATACTCTATTCCCGGCTTGGGCAAAGCAAGAACTGGCTCCAAAGTCAACTTATATTTCAGCTCACTAAAAGCCAATTGACAAGCATCATCCCAAACATATGAAACTCCCTTGCGAGTCAGATTCGTCAACGGACCCGCTATCTTTGAAAAGCCTCGAATGAATCTCCTATAGTACCCAGATAACCCCAAGAAACTACGCACTTCCATAGGATTCGTGGGATGTCCCCACTCCCTTACCACCGACACTTTTCTCGGGTCAATTGATATTCTCAATTTCGACACAACATTCCCCAAAAACTGTACCTCCTGTAGCCAAAATCCGCACTTCTCATACTTAGCATAAAGCTGATGCACTCGTAGAGTCTGAAGAACCATCCTTAAATGCTCGGCATGCTCCTACTCAGTATGTGAATATATCAGGATGTCATCTATGAAAACGATGACAAACTGATCCAAAAACTCACTGAACACTCAGTTCATCAAGTCCATGAATACGAGTAGAGCATTTGTCAGGCCAAATGGCATGACTCTGAACTCATAGGACCCATATCTCGTCAAGAAAGTAGTCTTTGACACATCATGATCCCTAATCCATAGCTGATGCTATCCCAATCTCAAATCTATCTTTGAAAAGAAGGTTACTCCCCTCAGCTGGTCGAATAGGTCATCGATTCGGGGCAACGAATATTTGTTCCGTATCGTGACCTTGTTCAGCTCCCAGTAATCTACGCATAACCTCAGTGAACCATCTATCTTTTTCACAAACAACACTGGAGCGCCCCAAGGTGAGGTGCTCCTACTAATGAAGCCCTGACCTAACAGTTGCTCTATCTGATCCCGTAACTCCCTCATTTCTACTGGAGCCATACGGTACGGTGCACGTGTTATCGATCGTGTACCGGGCATCAAGTATATGATGAAATCTATCTTTCGACTGGGGGTAGGACCGATATCTCCTGAAATACATTACAATACTCATGAACGATTAGGATCGAATCTAAGGGAATCACAACCTCCTTAGAGGTATCCTCCTCTATGTAGTACAAATGGGTGGAAGAGCCTCCTTCTGGTCGAGGCATCGCCACCAAAAACATCTCATGCCCCGGAATGACAAAGATGATACTCCCACTAAAACAATCTATCATGGCTCTTTATGCAGTGAGCCAATCCATGCCAATAATAACATCGTGCTCATGCATCTCTAAGACTAGCATGTCTGCTGGTAAAATCAAGCTACCAATCTCTACTCCCACACCCCGACATATAAAGAAAATCAATGACCCATTCCCCAGTGGTGAGTCTACGCATGTCACAGTGCTCTCTGCTGTATCTAATAACCCTAGGCCTTTGCAAAATGAGTAGCTATAAAATAGTACGATGCCCCAGTATCAAATAAAACCTAACCTATAGTTCCATGGATAGGAAACGTACCCTCAATTGCGGGTGGTGCCTAAGGTGCTGCTGCCTGGTGGAAGTTATAGACACGTCCGTACTGCAATTTCCCCTACCGACTAGAGCTGTTAGGATGGAGATTAAGGCTGGGACCTGAGCTGGCGCTGGGAGGGTGGCTGGAAAGAGTGGCCTCTGTGGCTCATTACGGGCACCCTGCTACTGTGGGGCCTGTATCCTTCTGGACAATACTGACACTTGTGGCCATTCTTGCCACAACCGAAACACCTGCCCTTGAAGTTACCTCCCCTTTGTCCCTACTGAACATGGCCCTGTTGGTCGTTACGATCCCTTCCTTGGCCCTGCTGGAAATGCCGTTGACCCTGCTGTCCCTGCTAATGATGGTATTGTCCCTGTTGTCCATGTTGATTAGACTGGCCCTACTGGCCCTATCTCAATCCCCCAAATCCCTATCTGGAGTCACCTGATCGGAACTGCTTGGCAGGGTCCCCCTGATGAGAACTCTACTCACTGTAACGGTTCTTCCCCTGGGCTGCTGGTGCCCCACCAGTACCACTGCCCCTGTCCTGCCATGCTGGCTGGACTCCCCTGCTCGTTTTCTCCCATACAGATGGAAGCGGTGATCCTGATAGTGTAACAAAGCAGTAGTGAGTACATTAGTGTAAGTACTCAATGATAGATTGTATATGAGGTGCTAACAGATCCTCCAGGCCAATCCATCTACAAACTGCAGTATCTTCTTCCCCTCCGTGGGTGCCTCATTTAGCACTATAGTGATAAGTCTAGTGAACTCTTCCTCGTACTCAGCAATAGTCATATTCTCCTTCTTTAGATTCAGTAACTTCTCCCTCATCTCAGTCTGCACGATGGATGGGAAGAACATGCAATCAAACCTTACCTAGAATGACTGAATCGTGAAGATGTCCCTCTCCTCCAAAGTGGTGGTGGACTCCCACCACTACAAAGCAACCCCCACTAGCTTGAAGGAAGCCAAAAGCTGCCTTTGCACATTATTGCACTCATACATGCACAGATGCCTCTGGATATCTTTTTTCTATTGGTTGGCGACTACTATGTCCGAACTACCCGAGAACTCCGAGGGATGCGCCTTCTGAAAGGCATCCCTAACCCTTTCCCATGAAGATGGAAGTTGTGCTGGTACTGGAACCACTGCTTGAATCTGGGGTTGAGCCTTCTTCACTACCGTTAATGCGGTATTCACTGCCTGAGCAACAATAGTGGCTACCTTAGTTGCATTCAACATTCCCTGAGCCGGAGTTGCTGGCTGCTCAGCGTGGGCATTCCTATCTTGGGGTGCGTGTCTCGGAGGCATCTGAAATGAAAAGGAAGTTTATTAGTCTAAAGTTATTATCAAATCTCGAATAGCTGAAGACATAAGCATAAATACAAGAATACAACAGTCATAGAAGTAGGGCTTCATATCAATGACACTAAGGTGGAAGCAAAATAAGTCGTACAGATCCTAAAGGACACTAGAACCTAGATCTGATACCACCTGTGACACCTCGCCTAATTAAATACCGGGTGATCAGTACTTTATTAAATTAAAAATCAAGGTGGATGGTTGGTTCATTCTTAGCATCACTGTGGCAAATCAAATTTCCAATTTAACACCCTAAATAATTAAGTGTCAAAACAATTTAGAACCTTATTTCCATTTTATTAAGACCACTTATGAAAACCTTTATAATAGCCAACAATTTAAGATTTCATAGATACTAAGGATGAATAATAGCACACAAGAATTTAAATCATCTAAATAAACCAAACCAGTTTAAAACTATAAATGAAACCATCCTGACAATAGTTAAAACCCAAAGGGTACCAAATACTGAAAATAAAAGAACATTAATATCGGACAAATTCAACTAAATAGGGAAACGGGCGACACATGCCCTGACTAATAAGAACTAAAAATATGAGTGGAGTTAACAATGAGGTCGTCTAAGAAATGGCCTGTAAGTCCCACCTAAGCTGCAGCGCATCCGTTCCAAGGAATCTAAGCATGACGCCCCTGTGGCTGGGCACCTGTAATATATATATATATATATATATATATATATATATATACAAGAGAAGAGAAATAACTGGAAATGGGTCAGAACCCGAGTGTAAAACAGTTTAAAATTAGTTTAGCAAGTATTTAAATAGCTTACCGGTTAATGTAACAACCATATTAGTAAACGACACTCTCTTGAGGAATTCTCACCTCTCCCCGAGTGTGCACTCCTACCGTACTAGTAATATATAAGGTTTATTCTAGCTTAACTTTCCCATAAGATTTCCTTCCGATAAATATCATGGCTACAATCATTAATTTCTGAAAATAAATTTCTCTCATATATCTTACATTATTTAAAATAACCCACTGATGTCACAAAATTCTCAAATACTTATAATAAAGTTGGAGTATTTACTCATTACTTAACTACTTTTATGCACAGTAGAAAGTTCCCATAAGTATGTGTGTGTGTGTGTGTATGTGTGTGTGTGTGTATATATATATATATATATATATATATATATATATATATATATGTATATATATATATATATATATGTATATATATATATATATATATATATATATATATATATATATATATATATATTATTCGCTAATATAATATATACTATTTGCACCCCACATAAAATCTATGGTGCTGTCATACTCTGCTATCAAGTCCCCGTATCACTCGTACTAAGGCAAATACTTATTCGGAATCACTCTCGAACTGTATTAACATAAAACACATACAATTGAAGGTGAATCATAGTTCCAAGTCACTAAGAGGTCATCACATACCCTCACGTCTCTTAGGACCATTTGACTATCTATCAGATAGCCTGTACCAAGGAATCCTAAGTTTTAGGGTACTAGTCAATATCTCCCAGAAAGGCCCAATCGAGATAAGACTGTCCCGGCACCGAAACTCCCGTGATAGCAAGTAGCTCGAGTATGATTTTTATACCAATATATAAAATATGCATAATCACACAGTCATATATATATATATATCCACATTTCTAAATTTGTTGCGCCCACGACCCATAATTATAATTATCAGTCAAAGTGGTAGTAAATTTCAATCATTACGTTAGGACCAAATTTATTTTATTACGGATAAAGGGGTATAAATTGCACATTAATGGATGATGTTATTATAGCTTCAAGCATATGGATTTATTGGAATCTCAAAGCTTAAAAGGGGCTTTTGAGTTCATTCATGAAGCATAAGTAAAAGGACAAATTAATAAGTGGTACATATGGATCCAACGTAATTATGAGATTTAGAGAAGTTACTGATGTATCATATGATCACATCATAAAGACATGCTAACTCTCTTATTGGGGCTCCAACATAAAAGGTACTTTCTCTTTTAAGTCAAAAATTGATATCAGTAGAAAGAAGAGGCATGCTTCTTTAAGTTGGATATTATTATGTCACAAACACTGCCCTATCAAAGTTTCAATATTTATATGGAATCTTATCCTAAAGATATCCCCATTAACTTCGAGATTAAGAGAATAGACATTAGATTAGCATCTAAATGCAATTGTTGTTTCACATAAGAAGAATCCATTAATCACACTTTCCTTCATAGTTCTTGTGCTAGATCTATTTAGGATTTCTTTGGCAATCTAATAGGGGTTAGATCTCATCTGAATATCAAATCATGTGTGGGAATATGATATTGACTTGGGATGTTCATACTTCTAATCTAAAGCACTTAAAATTTATTCACCATATAATTTCCTTTATATTCCTAAGGTAAATTTGAAAGTCTAAAACTAATTTCTTATTTGAAAGGAAGCAAATGAAGAAGGCTACAGTCATTCTTTAAGTGATTTCGATGATATCCAACAAAGCACCAAATGTTGTTTTAAAAAATTGTGCTCTAAAGAAAATTTATTCATGATTAACATGTTTCATCACATAATCATTCCTAAAGAGAGAATATTTAGAATAATTTATTGGATCTAACTAGATGTGGAGCATTTCAAATTGAATGTTGATGGAGCTTCAACTGGTCTCTTTCACCAAAAGAGACTTCCAGTTATAAGGCAACTGAGCACTAACACTCAAAAAAATAAATAAGGAAAAATGTTTTCTCCACAAAAAGAACCAACCTAAGATCTGATTTAGGGACTACCTTTCCGAAGTCAGAGTCAGTGAGGTTCAAGTATTAAAAATCTACGAGATTTAGTATCTATTGGATGAAACTTTAGAGAACGCTAGCATAAATGCTACAATAAAGAGGAAAATTTTCGAGATTTAGCATCTACTCGACAAAACTTTAAAAATTGTGGGTTTTAGTCCAGTGCACTAGAGCATCATAAAAGAAAGTTTCAAGAACACTCATTAGAGTCCCTCTGTGTGCCATTGCACTAGAGGGTCATAATGTTATGCACATGATATTCATTAAGGATTTAGATCACCTTATAATGAAACACGACTTGCAACTACTAGAGAACCGAGCTCCTTTTTGTTCGGGCAATTATCCTAGCATGTATTACTCTATAACTGATCTTGATAAGGCGGGCATAAAATTCGAAGCGAGCGAGGGTCCGAACTCTCTACTTGTGAAATTTTAAACTTTTTGTTTATTGTCTTCTTGTTTGATGAATCTTTATCAAATCACAACTTTTTTGATAGAATATCATTACTAAATTGTATCTTCAAGGTTGCGATGTAATTATAGGATAAGGGAGAGAAATCCAACGACTCAAATTTGGAAAGGTCACTGAGGGATTTTGAAATGATTCCAAAATAACATAAGAAAAGGAATCTAAGAATTTATCGTTTGTTTTATGGTTTGTCTTGTACGCATCCTTATATCGATTTAGAGCCATGTTTCATAGCACTCTAGTTAATACAATAAATTATTTCAATCATATTGAATGATCAATTATAATTCACATAATAAAGCTTAAAGTATGTATGTTATATAATGAATACTCATTTTGATCTCTAGCATTATGAGATTTTGCATAAACTCTATGCTGAATCCGTTTAATAATTCTTCAAGGTTTTAAAAGAGTTCCATACACTAATTCCTTAATAGTGGGATCCTCAAGTAAAACTGAATTATAACGATTTAGTAATTTTAAGTGAAACTTAGCTTCATTATTTCATTCTAAGAAGTCAGTCTCGAGAACATTAAAGGGGGAAAACATGCAGTTTTAGAGAAATAAAGTAATATAAAATTAATGAAATACATAGCTCACTGCATTAATGTTATGAGTTGACAATACGTACATTAATAACATTTTATAAATGTGGACATTTTTTCATAATAACTTTGAATATTTATATATATGACTTTATTGGGTACCATGTTATGTAATTTAGATAAACATACTATATAGGATAACTTTTCACCACTTAATTGCATAATCTCTTCATATTTATTTCATTTACTCAAAATAAATTTCCTTTGGGAAATTATCTTGCTTGATGAAATAAATCAAATATACTCTATTAATGTCTTCGCATATACAAGCGTAATAAGTTATTACTAGAACTTTTATTTTTAAATTTAATCTTCACAAGCATTCTTGTTGGGTCACTTTGGTGGCTACCAAACTATCCATTATATGAATATTAAATTATTTTATGGATTGTATAATAATTCCAACAATCACTAATGTTTTCAACAGATTATAAATTAAGGAACGTTATGGACTCTTTGGAGAAACCAATACTAACCTTAATAAACAAACATATTTCCCCTTAATATTAACTTCACTATTGTAACTGAACTCTTTGAAGCAGCTAAATCATAATGAAATTATTAATTATCCGAACACTCAAAACTATATCCAGACTCTTTGGAGCAACCAAGACATAGTATTTGAATGTTATCACAAAATTCAACATTTACAATTTATTAGATTAGACTACTTTGGTGGAATCGTAACCTAATCGTGATATGAATACTAAGATGAAAAGCTTAAGGCATGCCAAAATATAGTATTGCATGTTTTCAAAAATTTAACATTTAAAGTATTTTAGATTGGACCACTTTCGTGGGATGATAATCTAATCGTGATATAAATGATAAGAAGAAAACTTTAGGGCATGCTTTTAATATTGCTTCACTCATATTGGACATAATAAGCATATACGCATTAATCTAATATTTATAATTTCGAACACCGAATAAAACTTTACGCAAATATTAGTCTTAAGGAAAAATTTAAATTATTCGAGGTTAAGTTGATGCAAAAAAAAATTGCTCAATAATGTTCATTTGATAATCGAAATTATCCCTTTGGTAGAATGAACCAACTGCATCATCATTGCATCAAAGTCTAACATTCATCATTATATTTCGGCTCATTGACAGCCAAATTTGTACACAATAATTTAATATTTATAATTATATGTGACACCCCGCCTAATGAAATACCGGGCGATCACACATTTATTAAATTAAAATCAAGGTGAACAGTTGGATCATTCTTAGCATCACCGTCGTGAAAATAATTTTTGTTTCCAATTTAAACGCCCTAAATAATTAAGCTAAGTGTCAAAACCATTTTTAGACATTACTTTCCAAATTTTATTTAATAAACCAACATTTAAAACTTTACATAATTCACAATTTAATAGTCACACCACAACCATCCTGGAACATACAATCCGAATAATCACATATTCAACTAATTGAATCCAACATTTAATACTTAAATGAAAACATCCAGGCAATAATAAATCCCAAAGTGCAAGTACTGGAAATAGATGGATTACAATATCCAATAAAACAACTGAATAATGGAAAAGGCGACACATGCCCAAGTGAATAAATAGTGCTAGAAATGGAATCAAGAAATGAGGTCGTATAATCAAGAGGCGTGCAACTCCCACCTAAGCTGCAGCACGTTCCTTTCAAAGGATCCTATGCAAGACGCCCCTGTGGTTGGGCACCTGTAATATATACATATATATATACAAGAGAGAAAAAAAATGGAAACGGGTCAGAGCCCGATGGTGAAAATGACTTAAAATTTGTTTAGCAAGTATTTAAAATGTTTACAGGCCAATGCAACAACATATTAGTGCGGAACTCCCGTGAGAAATTCTCACCTCTCTTCTAATGTGCACGCCTATCGCACTAACATTCCCAACGGTTTAACTTATCTTAGGTTACTCGTAAGATTTAAAACTGAACAATTTAATTGTTTAAGAGGATAATTTCATTTAATAACAAAGCTCTCATTTAGTTTTTATTTGCAAATAAAGTTTCTCAATAACATATTATACTTTTCAAAACACGTATTTCCCAATTGAAATCATTATTCATTTCTTACTTACCATAAACATAGTAGGTAGTTTCCACATTTCAGAAGTTAATATATATATTAATTACTCATGTAATATATATATTCTAACAGCACCCCACATAATAATTATGGTGCGGGCATACTCTGCTATCCAGTCCCCGTATGTCTCGTACTAAGGGAAATACAAGTTCGGAATCACTCTCGAACTGTATTAAACAAAACATAAACAATAGTGAGGCGAAGCATAGTTTCCAAGTACAAGAGGTCAGTACATACCCTCACGTCTCTTAGGACCGTCCGACTATCGATCCGATAGCCCGTACCTAGGATTCCTATCTTCTAGGGTACGAGTCAATATCCCCCATGAAGGCCCATTCGAGATAAGACTGTTCCAGCGCGGTAACCTCAAGGATAGCAAGTAGCGTGGGCATGATTTTTACACGTATATAGTATATACATAATCACCGTCATATAAATATACTACTATTACCATATCAAATTTTGGATCATCTCATATCCCATAATTATAACATTTATCCTTATTTCTCATTATTTAGTTATCACTTATAACGATTCGTCTCTTACTTTTAGTTTGAGGGATTATTCCAACTTACTACGTAACACTCATGGACTCTATCCTCCCAAGTGTAGAATTCAGTAGGTACTCATCTATTTTCCATCGTAACTATCTTACGCGTCTCTACCTCTAATACATAATTCTACCGTCCCTTATATGTAAACATCCCAAAAATATAAATCTCGTCTTACACTAAAGGTCTCATAATTATTAATAAGTCCTACTGGTCTCCTTTACCTTCCAAAATATTTTTATAAATATGTCCAAAGATTTTCACTCATTTAATTTGAAATCAACAATTTTAAAAGGGGAAATATGAGTCTGCCAGGAGGGGTCGATCGATCGATCGACACACCTGGTTCGATCGATCGATCAAACAGGTATGGCAAACTATGCAGATTAACAGTTACGGTTTTCATAATCCAACCTCAATCAAATCTTGATTTTTCACACCCAAACTCCCAAAAATTTGTACTACAAACATTATAAATCCAAACTAACAGTCTTCTACGTAAAGCATGTGAATTTTCATCAATAACCATATATTAAAAGGGCAAAACTTGTATAAACCTCATGAACCCTAGAAATTTCTTTAACCTTGTTCTAATCAATCTTTTTCCATAATTTCTTCTTCTAGAACATCATAAATCCGTGGTTCAACCTCTACATATTAAGGGGATTTCCATATTTCCATATATATCATTACTACATGCAATTTCCTATCTCCAATATGGGTTTTCTTCCATAAAACTCATCATAATCAACTCTAGACTAACATGAGTGATGCATTAACGAAAATAAGCAATATAAACACTTTCCTGGGAATTTCAGAGTTCAGATTTGTGGACGAATTTCGTGTGGTTACGTTCCCCGTCGCACGATCTATGCATTGGTGGTGGTGGCGGTGCAACCGGATGAATTTTCGGCCTAGAACACCTTGGTAAACTCTCTCCTTCCCTCTCCTATGGCCGTCACTTGTCTTTAATAGTGTTAACCCTAGAAGGCAACCTTAGACATTCGATATAACCCTTGAAAATTCGTGGGTTTAATTGCCCAAAATTACAAAATGTCCAAAATGCCCTCCCGGGGCGCCAAATAAGCCTAAAAACGCCCCGAGAACCAAACTAAACCCCGGGTACACTTTTCTGACTATCTCGACCCTTCCGGACACTTTGGCGCACTCAAAACGACCATATGAGCGACTTATAATTTATTCACTTTTATTAATTAACATTTAGTCTCGACACGACACGGACGCGTCCTGACTTAATTTCCATAATTGCCATTTCATTCACACGTGACAATTTTATAAAAAAAAATCTCATATATTACTATGCTCGTCCTGTAACATTTAACAAATAACAAATTTTCAATAATTACTAACTCTCGTCACGCTAGTAAATATTTAAAACAATATTCCGGATTAAAATTAAATTAAATTTATCTCAATTAAATTTAATAGATCCCATAATTTAAAAGGCATAAAAATACGGGGTATTACATACCTCCCCCTAATAACGGAATTTCGTCCCGTAATTCAAAAAACAAGGCCTACCAGGTAGCACAATTCTAGATATCCTTTTCAGTATGCAAACTATCTACATCGTAAGGCACTCAATCATTATAGTCCTTTCCTCACAACAAGCTTGTTTTACACTCTCATTGGAGACACTTCACATGGTGCTCCTAACTGACAACATTCGCATAGTTCACGCCTATACATTGTAAATTTCCACTATCTCACTATCATTGGGAGGTCGCACCTCACTACATGACAACTACTCGGATTCATTTATATACAAAACTCCCATTCTGAGAAAAACCATACGAACATTTGACCACTCTTGTTCGCCTAAGACAGTCGTGGAATTCCACCATAGTTATCGGATTATTCTCGACCGATTCAAAATTCTGATTATTCACTCGCCTCTAAGCATACGCAGAGGGAGAGTATTTAAGGGTTTTTTTTCCACACCAAACCTTCAACAAGCGCCTCGTTCACCAATTTATAGGATAAGGGAGAGAAATCCAAAGACTCAAATTTGTGTTTATTTTGGAATACTATTTTGGCTATAATAAAAGATCCAGCCATTGGAACATACTGAAATTGGAGTACGTTCTTGCCATGTGTGAGAGAAAGTCGGTATCCGAAATTCAGTCCGATCGGACATCTCTAAGGTCAACTACTTCGTCAATCTTTCCATTTGCGGCATGCTATAGTTGTAGGCACCAATGACAACCTCTTCACTAGTCAATTCTAATGTTGACTTATGTATGTTTTTCAACTCTATTTTGGACACATGTGATAATTATGTAGATTAAGGTCCTATATTTATATAACAGTTTATATGTTCATGTATTGTATTATTGATCCATAAAAAATGTTAATTTATTTATTAAATCTAAATCTAACATGCGAGACCCTAATAATACATTTCAGAGGAAAGACTACACAAACATTACATGTAAAAGAGGAGAAGACTTTAATATCATGTGATCGTTATTTGGTGTCAGGGTTGTTGAATATTCTAGATCATATAACAAAGTTTATTTTTGTTTTTTAGTTGGTTCTGTGAAATGTGTGGTACACATTTTTTGGAATTACCATCATTTTGCATTAATGACTTCACTGAAACATTCTTGAGGAACCCGATTTCTTACAAGCAGTGTTCCCCTTATGTATCACATTTTATGCTATGCTCATGGACACACTCATTTATTCAAAGGAAGATGTTGATTTTTTTCTAAATGATATAGTGTGGGCAACTCTCTTCTATATTACCTCTAAATATCTTATTTTTAGAGTATCAACACGTTTTCCCCATGAAGAACCTTAAAAGGACAATAAACTTGCGATTTTGGTTAGTCAACCAAATGTCAGTGAATAAAATTCACCCACCCGTACTAAACAACATTGAATACGAACTTATATTGAATACTAGTGGTAACCCGTGTGATGCACGAGAAAGTGTAATTTAAAAAGTATTATTTTTTTAATGGAATATGGTCATTCAAATAGCACTCCCTATAAGGTGCAGAACTAACAAAAGTTTGGGGGAAAAACCAAGTAAGTTCAGTTAAATACCACGTGAAAGTAGACCAAAAAATATTTAAGCTTCATATACAGTGAATAATATTTGTTTAGATTGATAATCAATATTAACTATCTGTCTTAGAATTAAAAATATGACACAAGTCTCCACATAATTATCAGTAATAAATTTACCTTTAGAAATTCTAGGATGCTTTAATCTCCCAAGAAATTTCCCATTCCAAGCATTAGACTTCCTTGAAAAAATAAACTTCATTAAACATACTTATTTGTATATTTTCCTTTCAATTGTGAAAGTTTGTGCTTCTTGATCATGAAAATGACATTTACGTACGTTTAACCTTCTGAATGGTCTAGAATTCACCATTAAAAATTAATCCAAGAACATTAAAAACTAATAAATGATAACCTCAAACTATATCAAATCCCTAAAAATCATAACCACCATTAGATCTAATCAAATCCAGATCTGATTTCACAAAAAACTTACCTACCTGACACGACCATCCACGAAAGCAAAATGACATGAGATCTGATATTATTCCAAAAAGGATGAGGTACCATAGTTTGGTACCCGTTAGGGTGTCTGTGCCTCTTTTTAGGCCACCCGATTATTATTTTGAGTTTTCGCCTGAATCTTATTTTGAATTCTAAAACAATCGTATAGTAGTCAATTGTATACCGGGACTCCAATGAGGACACGATCACTTCACTTAGGTTACTTTGTGTGCCTTGGGGTATTCGTCTCTCATTTTGTACCACTCAGATCATGAAATATCACGTTTATCTTTTTAGATTGTTTAAAGACCATGACATTACTTTTTTTTATTTACTAATTTTTTGTTTAAACTAGAATTTTAACTAATGCTTATCTTTTTATTTATTGCTTTCGGGTACCACCTCATATGTTGGAGTTCGTCTCCAAACACTTAGTGATTTGAATGTTAAGATTTAGCATTTAATATGGTGTTGGATAACATTGACGATTTTTTAACGGTGATGCATGTTTGAAATAATTGGGTCCATTAGATATATCACAAAATAAAATCATAATCGAATAGTAAATCAAATTAATGGCATAAACTACATGCAAATGACATGAATTAGTTAACAGAAACAAACATATCAATAATCTTAACTAAAATTCACACAAATAAGTATACAAATATTATCATATATTAATTTTTAAACTATGCTACAACAACCAATTGACAATCCGGGATTTCAATTGGCTCAGCCTCAACCTCCTATCACGAGTGCAAATCAATCATATACAAAAACTAATTATTTTAATCAATAACTAACACTTAAAATTACCTTTTATTCGTATCAATTCAATAATACTATAACTTGAATACTTGGAATTAGATTAACTCAGTCGATCAGATCATTTAATAATTTATCTTCCTGCCAGAAAACACAAATAAATATTGACAATACAAAGAGAATAAGAAAATTTCCAAACATTAGTTGAAATAAACTAATAATCTCAAACATAAGTCTTCACTCCACAACCTACCAAATACACAATAAAAATAAATAAAAATTGCACCCAACACGGGTCTATAGCAAACTCAGCTTCCCTCTAGAGCAATTAATCAGCTTTCATCGGCTTCCATCTAGTGTTATTTTAATAGTAATAATAAAAAAACATAGGATGCAATACGACTTACCTTAGCTTAATCGATGGCGAGGGTTGGTACTAGGGCTAGAGCGGCTAGGGATAGAGAGCTAAAGCGACAAGGGGTGGGTGCGGGGAAGAAAGAAGGAGAATCAGGGGGAGGTTTTTTTGTGTATTTTTAATTTCTTAGGCTCGATTAGAAGAAGCGGGAGATTAAAATTTTAGAAGCGAGAAACGAAAGTTGTTATAGCTGTCTTATACGATATACTTTTTGAGACGGCTACTAATTTGCAGTCTCTTTTGGTAATACTTTATGAGAGCGGAAATAAATGTTGTCTTAAAAATAGTAGTTTGTAAGACTATTAATTTTTTCCGTCTCAAAAATTGAGTTTTAGAGACCCAAATTTTTGCCATCTCAAAATGCTCCATTTTAAAATGTACTTTTTTGTAGTGTAAGGAGAGACTTAGGAGGTCGTAGAGTGTGGTGTCCATGGTGTAAATGGAGGCTTCTAATATATGTATGTCTATGAGAAGTATCGATTTGTATACATAAGGATGTAATTGTTTGTATGTGTAACGAGAGACCGTTAAGGGTATAGTGAACGCCCGTTGGTGTGTTGAGGTTTACGATCATGAAGGAAGTCTCGATATAGCACCCATGTACCCATGTATCGATGGGATTAAGACCTACATAGTTTATTATGAGGTTTGTGTGTACACATGGGAGCATTTGTGTTATACAAATATGTGCGAGACGTCGTGATTGGAGATAGTTGGATATGTCATTAGATGGAAGCATCTCTTTAAAGTTATATATATCAAGAGGCATATTGAATAGCCTTGTGCTCATAAGTAAGACTCGGTATTGCGCCTGCTTACCCATGTGGACATGGGATCAAAGTCTACTTTGTCTATTATATGGTATATTGTATGGAATGGACTTCCAACGTGATGTCCATGAAAGTTTGAGGAGTTTTCTTAGGAGGCTAAGAGGATGAATTGGACATCTTGTATAGTGCACGAAAGATACAAGGATGGGGTGTTATGTGAAGTAAGTCATATTTATATCAAAGAGGATGACTCTAATATGGTTTCGAAAGTGGAGGGGAGCATAGGTTGCTAAGAAAGAAATTCATATCCTTATAGAACAATTTCTATCCTAGAGATGATGTTGGGACTCAATATATTTTAGGATGGTGATGATGGACATTTTGTAATGAGGGTTGGACTAGAAATGGTGGCATCCATAAAGATAATACAAACAGAAATGTATTATCAGGCTTGTACTAATGAGTGTAGCTCGATACCACTCTTAAAGTCCCAGGATCAAATGCTACGTAATTCCAATGGGGGGTGTTATTTACATTTATAGGTTTCAGGATACAAGTATAACCTTTACATTATCGTAATATTTAAGGACCTAGTCCTTTGAATATCATTTACACAATAAGATAGAGTATTATATTCGTATTTCCAAAAATATGTAATCAAATAGAGGTGTTTGATAAGTATTCTAGGAAAAAGACAATTTTCATAGTGCTTCCCTTGAGACAGTGACGTTTGTTTTGAAAAGTAGTGATGATTATTATGACTTTTGACTTAGATTTTGTAAAGAGTCCAGAATGACCTTGTTCATTAATACTTACCTAAAAATAGGTTAAAATGTAACGAAAAGTGTGTTTTCGCATCGTACTTACATTTACCAGTTTTGATTAGTTACCTTTATAGTGAGAACATAATGTGCATGTTAATGATTAGAAATGCTGGAGGACTAGATTTTAAGTATAAAAGTTATAAAGTTCATAAACCCTAACATATATATTTCTATGTAAGTGTATATATTTCTAGGTCCCTATTTATTTAAACATAGAACCGAGTCTTTGTTGGATTATTTATGCTTGTAGCGTAACTCGAGATATTGCGTGACACCCCGACCCAGATTCATCGATTAATCCGAACCGGTCCGGCTGCGTTAGTGCGAAGTGATGCAAAACAATCCTAGATAATGTTTTCAGTACTTTTTTTAATTAACATTCAAATATTTAACATGTAATGTTGTTTCTAACTATATATCACAATATATCAATTGTATAACCCATTAGAGTGCCTTTAGCAGTCATATAATTAGTGATACTAATGTAAGAGCGTAAGTAAACCTGCAAAAATCTCTCAAATTTTTAACCTTATTTATGTCATCATAACAAAATAAAGGTGTGAGCTAATGCCCATTGGGATTCCCTATATTACAATAAACTTGGGTTTATGCCACTTATATACCCGTATTTTTATCCTTTACTAGATACTCCTAATCAATAATCCCATAGAATTTATTAAATTTACATTAAGTTCCCTTCATTAATTTACCCAAGGTAAATACCACCTTGTTTAGTTCCCTATATTAAGTTCCCTTTATTGATTTACCCAAGGCTTAAACCCAAGGTAAATACCACCTTGTTATCTTTGATTTAACCTTGAAGATGTTTTTCGGTTCAGTCCTCATTACAAAACTTAGATATATTACCAACTTCGTTATTTTTATTAAAGTCTTATTTAATTTTTATGTTTAAGGACTATTTACTTCATTAAGTTTTCAATTAAAATATTATATAATAAGTCTTCTTAAATATGTATAACATTTTATGTTTTATTTTAATTTATAGTCACATTTTTTAGTCTGACATTATCTTGAAACTATTAGCACATTAATTTTATCTTAAACATAATCTTGACATGTTACTAGTTAGCACAAAATTAAAACAAACTATTTTTTTATACTTTTACAAATAAAGTCATAGTTTTGGTGTCTTAAAACCGTTAAATATAAACTACCATTTTATTAACATGAAGTAACACCAAATTTATGTATTAATATTATTTAAGTGTGATTTCTTTACAAAACAATTCACTTTTTGTTTCAATTTTTTATTTTAATTTGGAAACCCACTTAAAATTCATCATTTTAACATATTTTTCAATTTATGAAAAATTCCAACATACTGATTACTTTTTGGGCACAAACTTTATGTTAAGAAACATTAAATTCCACTTTGCAAAGTTATTATTTTCACTCATTACCTTGAGTTCTACTCATTTTTATCCCTAAATGCCAACATTCATCTTGCAATATTTTAGTTGTTTTACCAACTTTCATTTTAGAACATCAAATAATTTTTCTTTGCTATTCTTAACATAAATAACATCATTTTATGTCAACTAAATTATGAAATTATTAGTGCCATGACTTCATGTCTAAAACTCATTTAACACACATTTGTTTCATATTTTCATATTTGAAAGCAAGTATTTTTGTACTCAAATATTCTCAAACAAGATTATACACATTTATTACTTGAAAAACTTTGTTTAACCTCATATAACAACATTCCAAGCATTTTTATTTCATAAAAATGTCCAATATATATTTTAAAATTTGATAACTATGTAACTTTTATTTAAACCCATTTTAACCCATAATAACATATGGAATCCAACTATATTAAACTTGTATGGTAGCATGCTGAAATCCACACACATATATATACCACATATTAAATAATGATGCTTTAAAGTCTTAAATATAATAACATATATAACAAGATAGATTTTCCCACCTCAAAGAATCTCCAACAATGGTGTAAATGGCTATGAAGAGGGAAACCCCCACATCCTAAGGTGACCTCAAGGAGGGTACCACGCTTCTCATAGAATCCAAGAATGATTTACTTGAAAAGTCAATACCAAGAATTCATAAAATTTTAAAAATTCAAAAAGATTTTTGTGTTTATTTTACAATATATATGGATGTGAATATAAGATGTTCGAATCACAATTACATTCAATCCATTCATGTGACTTATTCATGATGTTATGAAACTTGGCTTTGTTTTTTCGTGTGCTTAATAATGCGTGTTAGCATTTAGCTATTCTTTGATGACTATTTCCTTCATCCTAGACATTTTAAATCACCTTTATTGCATACACACATAGACTTTTTGAATATTGCACTTCCTTGTCATATGTCAAATTTGGTATTCTCATCTCAATCATGCTTAATAACTAACCAAATGTACTAGGAACGAATTATACTTATAAGAACCATTGCCCGGGTTCTTTTCTCAAAAAAATCAATTTTTGTTTAAAGCAATCGAGATGGGCCATGAAAGAAGCACTCTTATTTACGTTAAAGGACACCATTGGCAAAGGTCTAATAGATTATTTCGTCACATAAAAACAGAAGTACCAAGGGCAATTTTTTATTTCATTTGTGCTTCACTATCATCAGCATTATAGATCAAATTTTGATAACAAAGATTACATCCCCCCTTTTCCCAAGGGTGTGGGGTATATTTATAGAGAACCAAAAGAGAATGAGTCATGTGGGACTCCATGACCTTGGATTGCTGTTATGATTTGGTTGAGCGAATTCAACCCCGCATTTTTTGTTAATCGACTTCTCTTTATTCTTATCTTCAAGTTATGATGGCTTATTTGATCTTTCGAACACGTGTCAAATGTCCGTTCTTGGTTGGATAATTTAAATTATTCATGGATCGATAAACTAACTCAATAACAAATTAAATTACACACAATAATTCACTAAGATCAATAAAGATTTTTTTTTTTAAATTCTATGGTTAAAGTAATACTAAATTATAAAATTGAGAAATATAAATTATTTACTCAAATTAATGAACCTTAATCGATATTAAGGTTGTTAACGTGTGAAGTGGGTTAGCAACAAAATTCCTTGATAACTATTGTGTTTGATTGAGTTCGCATTGGTATAACCGAAAATTTAGGCTCCTGCCATTAATTAACAGCTTTGTGTAATTTATGTCATGTTATTGTGCAATGTCTCAATTTACTATGCCTATTACAAATACGCATCCCTCTTAAGGTAGTTATGCCTGTCATTATATAAAATACACATATTTCTAGCGTTGGCTTCAAATTATGTGGGGAAAGGTAATAATCATGCGTTTTGATATATAATTGTCAAAGGTTAAGAACGTGGTCAATAATAAATGCTTATGTTGTTGGAAAAACAATATAGTGCAATATGCATGGTCAATTTGATATTGAATATGAATAAATGTGTATATATAAGATCTTCTTACCAATCAATTTAGTAGGTTTCTATTAATTTGTAATGGGAATCAATATAAACTCCCATATTTCTTGCTTTAATTTGGTCTTTTCAAGGTTTCATTTGCTTGTAAGCCTTTTGGAGAGGGTATTTCTCTCTTAATAAATATTTGAGTAGGGGTTTAAAAAAAGAAAAAGAAGAAAGGAGGAGCAGTGCCGTGATTTTATTAAAATTTTAGTTTAGATGTGTCAGAATGGTCAACAAAAAACTCCATTAAGAATCAGGTATCAATATGAATATGTTTTTATGGTGGGTCGATTCTGAGATGGCAAAAGAATTGGGAACCAAAACCCACCCCTAAATTAAACATATAATTTCTACTTATTACCTTAGTAGCTTTTACTAATTATTTTAAACGTTGGTACCTTTGTTGAAAAATTAGGACTACAAATAGAATAATTTAGAAAAGGGGAGAAAATAAAATAAGAAAAACATAGGACCACCACTTGAAGATGCCAATTGAAAATTTTCCACTCATAAAATTTAATTTGTTATTTAAAAAATACATATTTTTTATGGTTAGATAATAATTACATAAAAAAATTATTTAGATAATAATTACATAAAAAAAATTATACATTATAGTGGGCTAGTCCCATTTATTGGGTCAAAGATGCATAAAATTCCATTGAATTATCTTTATTTCATCAAGTCCTTTTTCATTATAGAGCATATATATTTAGAAGAAAAAAAACTTACACATACTAACTTTAAACTCATTTAATCTCTATAAAAAAATCACATAACTACACGCTCTCTCGTGAGCAGTCCCGCCCCCACTCCACCCCATTAGAGACTCATCGGAGGTCGCCAAATATGCTCGTCGGAGTGTTACATACTCCCAACAGTGCATATAAAAACATTACCACAACATCTAAATGGCTAATAACCTTTCAAAGAACAATTGCATACATTATAATGATAGAACATCCAAAGCATGAATTGTGTGTATTTTGATTAATGTCACATATTTATCTTTGAAATCAACACCACATATAACAAGATCACACATTATCATAAACACGAGGATCTAATAATAAACATTACAACCATTTAAAAACAAAAGCGTCAATAAAATCACAAAATATGACAAATCTAAATTAATGGTATATAATTGTAACAACAACATTGCTTTATTTAATGCTTTGGAGATAGAAGAACTTGGTTGACTATATTTTCAAAATTCATGTAAGATGAACCATATGAAGAATATGAAGAATTTGTGGCTTCCTCTGCTTTTCGTTTCCAATTCATGGCATTTTTATTCATCTCTTTTCCCTTCTCTCCAGCCATTAATTCTCTTACAAGACCCTCAACGTTATCTCGCGTAACACCGCCATATATTTCCATGCCAAGGCCCCACTTATTGCAACAATTCGTTTTTTGGTCCGCGCCAAATGACCAACAAATCATAGGCACCCCACTTGATATACTCTCGAGAGTCGAGTTCCACCCAGCGTGAGTTAAAAACCCTCCGATCGATGGGTGCTCAAGAACTTTTTCCTGGGGGCACCAATTCGCTAACATGCCTCTTTTTTCGGTTTCCGCTATAAACTCGGGAGATAGAACAGCTGATTCACCATTAACAAGGTCAGGCCTTATTATCCACAAGAAGTTTTGGTTACTCTTAGCGAGTCCCCAAGACAACTCCGCGAGTTGACTTGGTGTGATGACCACCATACTTCCAAGATTCACATAAACAACTGAGTTAGGTTCTTTCGAGTCAAGCCATAGAAGACACTCTGAATATTCTTTCCATAGATTTGATCCTATCCTTTTCATATCATTATCAACAAGTTGATTATGGAGAAATTGTAAAGGCCCAATGGTGTAAATTGGGGGAAACTTCAGTGAAAGTGCATCCAAAACGTCACGTTCTAATTCATCAAATGTGTTAAAAATAATCGCGGAAGCTCTTTTAGCTCTCTCAGTTTCAGTGATGACAAAGTTGATCAAGAACTCATCAAGAGGTGTGCTTCTAATAGAAATTGGAAGGTCCTTGAAGAGAATTCCCTTCATAGAAGGTATTCAATCCAAAACCGTGTCCAAATATCCACTTGGTATATCTTTCGCATCTGTAGATCAATGAAAAATAATATAATAATACAAAGCATGCCTTAAGTTTTCATTTGTATAGAAATAATGAAATACAATCAAAACCTTTTGTTCCAGACATATATGCACAACGACTTGGTGACATGCTAAAAAAATTATTAAGATAACATTAGATATGAAAGTTTTCTATGATCAAAATTAAAGGGCATACGATAAAAAAAAACTTTAAATCATATGTTTTGATATTATGTCAGGATAATTCAAGGTTAGTCCCATTTATTGAGTCAAAGATGCATTAAATTCCATTGACTTTTTTTAATGCACCAAGTCATTTTTCATTATAAAATATATATATATATATCCTCACATATACCCATTAAAAACCCATTTACTCGCTCTCTCTCTAAAAACAAACATCTAATCTCACATTCCTTCTCTCTAGTAGCCCCATCTCCGCCCCACCCCCACCCCACGCCGTCAGAGACTTGTTAGAAACAACCTACCAAAAAATCTCATCGAAGGCCACCGGAATTCTCATCGAAGTTTTCTCTTTCCTCGTTTCTTTCTCTTTCTTCATCTCTTTCTTTATTTTTTCTGGTACGCACCAATGGCACCATCACCCGAGCTAGAGAAGAAGATTTTTCGCGGGAAAAAATCGAGTTTTCGCCGAAAAATGGAGGTTTTACAGAAACTTGTGTTGATAGGCCTTGATGAGTAGATTCCAAATATATAAATTTTGTGAATTTTGGATTTGTAGATTTAAAGTTATGGCTTTTAAAGATTTTGAGTTTTGTTTTAAAACAACGACGTAACACGTGTGAAAATTATTTTGAGAGCGTATTTGTCATTTTAATGTGTTGAGTTGGCAAAATATGACCTTTGACACCATTGACTAAGTCAAATGATCTCTTGCCTTATTAATAAGGTGAATGAGACTTGAGAACTATTACCCTTATTATGTTTACCCTGTTTTACCGCGAGGACATATTATAGTGGACTTATGCCTTTTGGTGTTCTTTAAAATATAGGTGGTTCGTTGGGGGGAGCCTCTAAGTCGAATTTTCATGGGGTTATTTTCACTTTTTTAATAATTTTTTTTATCTCCATTGTGAATTATTAAATACTTAACGTATCGATTAAATCTAAAAATATATCATAACTAAAATAATCAAATTACTCATTCAAGGAATTGATAAAATAATTTCAACAATTACATTTTTAGAAAATAAAAACCAAACCATACATATTACAAATATCAAAACACATTACAATCATAAAATACCAAGATATCCAAAGAGGGAAAATACACATTTGTTTAGAATTTTTTTAAATAAAATTATGTTTTTATTTTGAGGTTTAGATAAACCAAATTTATTTATATTTTATTTTTGAAGCATACAATCAAACACCTAAAAAATCTAATACACACACACACACACACACACACACACACACACACACACACACACATATATATATATATATATATATATATATATAATCGGTAAAAGTTAGTGGTGCACATCCACTCAAAACAAAGTAGGTTCGCCAATATGAACCTACAAACAACCATTACATATTTTTTTCTATAATAGATATAGGCTACATAATTTAAAGAAAAATGATTTGTACCCCAAGCATATCCCCAAAAACATTTCCAAAGCTCACTAAGTGGTTGTATATTGGGTTGGGTTCCACATAATATACAAGAACTTAATGCATTTTGGAATGTGATGATGAATGTTTTGGGACGCGTTATATTAATATAATTCAATTAATGTTAACAATATTATGCATAAAGCCAACATAGATGTGGAAGTTGTAGGTTCAGGTTTGCCCATTGCTTTCGTGAGTCCGAGTTGTTGTGCCATGCTTTCAGTGGCCTTCTTAACTTCGGCCATTTACCCTTGTACCAATGCTTCAACTAGGGATGTAAATCGGGTCGGGTGCGCCAGACTTGGAGTTTCTCAGGCTCTATCCGGATTATCTTACCCACCCTAAAGCCGGAGCTAGGCCCAAACTAATTTTTTTCACTTAAGTCCGAACTCAAGTCATAAAAATTACGGGCTTAGGGGCCGATTTTAATTTTTTTTTGTTTAAAAAGATTGAATTAGTGTTATTTTTTCTTGTATTTTCATCATAGAGAAAATATACACGCGAAAAAATAATTGATATTTCATAAAACGAAATATATAGTTATGAAATGTATTAAATTAAAATACGGGAAATAATAGTTAAAACCACCCAATGTCAATTAAATTTCATATATATAGCCTTATTTTATCACTAACAAATGTCTATTGTGACTTGAGCAATTAATAAATAAAATGTCCACAATGAGATTAACAATAAAATCACAATATTGAAACTATTTGTAATCTAATGGAATATGACAAATGAACCTTTAAAAAAAACTAGTAAATAAAATAAAACAGAGAAATCTAATTAAACAATATTAACGTAAATATGTAATATTGTATAAAATTATATATTTATTTATATATTAAATGTTCTAGCTTTGGGCCCAATTCGGGCTTAACAAGGTTTGGCTCAAGCGCGACCCAAAACTCACTCGGGCTTGAAATTTCAGCTGAAGTTGGACCCAATTTCTGTCTTTGCAAGCAAGTTGAATAAGCAAGCTTCGGGCTCTCCTGACTTGATTTATAATCTTAGATTCAAGGAGATCATAGTACATCCTAATGATTAAATTTTGTCTGAAACTAATTGTCAAAATAGTTTCATAATAAGACCGTCTCTGATAGTGTTATAAATGACTTTTATTACATAAAATATACATATGTAAATGTCATCGATATATTAGCATTATGTAAAAACATATATGTGGATTTTTATCAATTCGTTCTGTTTATGACGTATGAAGAAAAATAAGTCTTACAGTTTTTTTTATTTACTGTAAATATGATCTAAAAGTAAATATTTATTTCGATATATGTAATGAATAATTTTTTTTTTGTTAAAAATACTTATTTTTCAAGGTCCTATTTTAGAGACTTAATGTATATACATTTACATTATTATTTTCATTTCACACTCATCCTCCCTCGTCTTTTTTAAATTACGAAACTGTTGTCAAACTCACTCAATATCTCGTTTTTTTTTTTTCGGAATGCTTTTATTCAATTATTATCTATTGCAAATGTTTGTGAGCATTTTGTAAGCAGATATTACATTTTACATTACAAACTTTAAATTGAACTATTTGAACTTTAAATTGCTTCCCTGGTTACACTTCTTAGACCATCTCCAATGAGTTGTCTAAATGTGCAGATTTAGATTGTTTGGGTTCACAGTGAGTACCATATTGTGCACATTTGAGGGAGTGAAAATGTAGTTATAATGTAAATTTACATTGTCGATACACATTGTGTAAATGGTGGGACCCACAGCTGGGGGGGCTAAGGTTTGCGCGCCCAGTGTATGGATGTATGACTAGTGGCGGATCCGGGAATTTGACTCAAGTGGGGCGAAAATTTGTGACGAAGGCCGGGGGTTCAAGGGCTCCCGCCCCCGAACCGATTTTTTTACTTTTTTTTTTGTAATTTTTACCCTTAAAAATGTTTGAGGTAGTAATTAACTAAATTTGGATTCCTACTACTTGTTCGTGGATTTTATTTATAATATTACCCTAAAGGGTTGTGTGTTGTCTCCCCTTTTCCGTTTAAAAATTTTATCTATGACTTTCTATTTAAAAAATACCATATATTTCAGACTACATAAAAAATTGCTATTACAAAAAATTAGGCTACATAAAAAATTAAACTACACATACATAAAATTTCTACACATACATAGAATTACGCTACATAAAAAATTAACCTACACATTATCACATACAAAAAATTAAACTACACATCATCACATATAAAAACAATCCCTGAAATGAGTAGCTAGACTGGACAGTGGTGCCGGGAGGGAGGGAGGGAGTCGAGCCGCTGCTGTGGGGGGAGAGAGAGGGAGGGAGGCACAGGCGGAGGGAGGGGGGAGGGGAAATAGGTTTAGGGAAGAAGGGAAATGAGATGAGAGGCAGCCGCTGCTGTGTTATGTTTGTAGGTTTAATATTTTAGGTAATTACAATCTTACACCCTCAATTTTGTAAATAATTAAAGGTATACTTTGAAGTTTGGAATTTTACCAAAAAATCCTATAATTTTTTTTAAAATCCCAATTAGGCGACCGCCGCAGTTCGTCTTATGCTCCATTCGCCCCTGCTTTTGACCGTTACCCGCCCAAAGGCTCCCATAGAAAAAAATATATATATTTTCATGTTGGGCGGATAAAAGTTACCCGCCCAAGGTGGGACCCTCAATTTGCCACCTCAAATTTACACCATCCCACTGTGAGATATGTCTAACCACAAAAATGCACATTTGTATTTTTTTACACACTCCCACTACAGATGGCCTTACTATTAGTCATTGTAGCTTTACTGAACGTGAGATATCAAGAGCATATTTAGTTGCGTTTAAACAAATATGGTTTCCAAAAGATAAAAAACATCTTTTTAATAGAATGAAAAACTACAAAATTAGAAAATGATTTCACAAACTTTTTTGCCCCGTTTAGTTACACAAAACAAGCTAGAAATTTTTTCACCATTTTCACATGAAAATAAGAAAATGCATTCAAGTTTAATATTTTCCTAAAATAAAAAATTGCAAAAGAATTTTTCCAATTTTTCAATTTTTCAGTGAATTGGAAAATTACTTTATCAAGTTTTCCACAACTTTCAAAAGGCCAAAAATTATATTTTGACTATGAATTTTCTATAACTTATATCTAGATCCTTAATTTTTTGATAAATTACATTTTAGTCTCTTAATTTTTTATATATTACAATTTGAACTTCAAATTTTTGATAATTATATTTTCTGCCTTGAAATTCTATAAATTATATTTTGGCCATTTGACGTTTTGTTCATTTAATTTGGACTCTATGATTACATTATAACCCTAAATTTTGTGTAAATTACATTTTACAACCAATTTTTCTATAATCTACGTCTTGAAAATAATAATTTATTCTTACCAGATGAACGCATTTTGAAGTTTCTAAAATATTCTATGGAAAATGAAATTAGAAATGGAGATGAATATTGAATATAGTACACGGAAAATAATTTTTCATAATTAAATAGGGACTTTAATTTTTCAGAAAATTGAAAAATGAGTTTTTACCATTTCCAAAACACATGATCCCCCATAATTACACCCAACCCCTTAATTGTTTAGAAAGTGCATCTAACCCTTGATCTTTTGGTAAATTACATTTTGACCTCTCAACTTTCTCTATTTACACTTGACATCCGAACTTTGTACACCGTACAAATTACATTATAAGCCCCAAATTGTTTGCAAAGTACATTTTACCGTTAAACATTTTGTAAATTATATCTTGACTACCCCCAATTGGTTCTTTATAAACTAAATATTCAAACACAATGATTTCTTTCTACCAATTAAACACACTAAAATGATAATTTGTCCGGAAGGGAGGCGGTTGGATATTTGGAAGTAGGCCGGTAAATTCAGCCTCGAAGCGCGTTCGTTCGATTCGCTATTTTCGGGCCGAGCTTTATTTGAGTTTGAGCCGAGCTGAGCCGAGCCTGAGCCAAAATTTTAACCCCGAATTAATTTCGAGCCTAGCATGAGCCGAACTTTGCCAAGCCCGAACTTCATATTTATAAATAAATAATTTATATAATATAACATATTTTTTTTAACATTGTTTAATTAGGTTTCGTTCTTTTATTTCATTCAGTACTTTTTAAAAAAAAAATTATTTGTTACAATACATTAGATTACATGTGATTTTTAATTTTGTGATTTTATTGTTAATCTCATTATGGGTATTTGATTTAATAATTGCTCAAGTCATAATAGGCCTTTGGTAGTGATCAAATTTTGTTAAATGTATGAAATTTAATAGGCATTTGTAGATTTTCACTCTTATTTCCCTTGTTTTAATTTAATACATTTCATAATTATATATTTTATTTCATGAAATATCAATTATATTTTAATGTGTAATTTTGTCCATTATGAAAATACAAGAAAAAAAAGTTAATTCAAACTTTTTTAACAAAAAAAATTGAAATCGGGTTGCCCGAAATCGGGGCCGAAGCCGTAATACTTGTGAGCCGAGTTCGGGCCTAGGTGGGAAAACATAATTCGGGTCGAGCTCGAGCTTGAGCATGGATAAGTGAGTTCGGACCGACCCTGAACAATCCCAACCCGGCTCACCCAACCCGATTTACCTCACTATTTGGAAGTCAAAGATGAACCATACAAAAGATATAGTATAATATTGATTTCCTATGCGACAAACCCAAATGTCGGTTTACTGAAATTGTAGCATAGCAATTGAAGCTTGGGGATCTTCAATTTCTTTTATATTTTGATAGTGGATCGGTGGGATTATTCTTAGTGGATTATTTTTTTTTTAGAATTTATTGAATTACATATTTAGTTTACAATATTTATTAATAAAAAAATTATTTTACAAATGTATAGTAAAGGTTGGTGTTGGAATTTATGATTTTAAATGGGTTTATAAAATATTGTTTTGATAAAGTTTAGGATCAATTTAAGATAGAACACACACATCTTTCAAAATGCTTGGAAATTATAGTGTGTTCTTCCCCACGAGGAATATAACTTATTAAACTCACTTGTCTAAAATTATAAATTAATGAATGAGAAAATATTTATCAAATAATCCACTTGTAACATAGAATTCGGTTAAAATATTTTACATTAGCCAAAATCCCATATGGATAAAATATAATAAATGAGTGTTGTATTTTATAATTCATTTTGTATTTTGTATTTTGGATTTTATATCCTTAGTATTCCAACTATTTAAAGGAGAAAAAACCTACATGATTTTAGATTGACTTCCAAGTCAATTCACCCGCTCACAACTAACTCGCGTGAATTTTGGGCTTGGCAGAAGTATTTACTATTTTTGGCCTTTAATTATTTCCTTTGTCCAATTTTTAATTTGTTGTTTATTAATTTATGCCCAATTTTCATTTAGTATTTTATCAATTTGTTTGTCCAACTTTTACATATGAATAGTTTTAACTGTCACTTGTATTATTATAAATTGCTGGTTTAGTTTGTTTTTTTCAGCATTCTTCTGTGTCATTCTTTTGTCTCATAATCACTTGGGGTGGCAATTCAGATTAACGGGTCATGTTTCGAATCGATACGACACGATAAGATTTTTTCGGACACGAACACGACACGACACAAACTTGTGTTTTTTTCGTTGACAGGAACACGACCCGAATAAAAAACAACACGGCACGATACAACACGAATACCAGAATTTCTTAAATTTCATGCCTAAAAAATACGATAACACGACACAACATGACACAACTTCGTGTAAAAAAAAACACGACACGAACACGACATATCATGTCAATTTCCTGTCGTTCCGTATCGTTTTTTCGTGTCATTTCTAAAATTGTTACTCCAATTACTATATTTCATATTCATAAATAAAGAGAGATTTTCCATTGTTACTTCACTTGTCACTTGCGGTTTCAAGTACTATTATTACAAGGGTTGATTGTCATATCATAATAGACGATTGTCGCAAAATTTATACATTTATAAATTTATTATATACACAATTTAATAATTTATATATTTAATTAATAAAATTATTTTTGATAAAACGTAAGGTACAAAAAAAAAATCAAACTTCATACTCCAAAATACATAATTTCCCCAATCTCACATCCTCCTTTCCGTGAAACTGTGCCAGGCCATTTCCAAGGCATCATGGGGGTTAAAAAATTGTTTTTAATTGTTTAACTATTCAGATTATGGAGCAAATTATATTTTCTACAAAAAAAGTGGCTTTCTCCTCTGGCTGTTATCTCACCAATTTCTAATCGGTAATCTAATAATTTTGGGTAGTAAAATCTTACATTTAGAAACACGCATCCGTTTCCATCAATTCGAATTTCAACAACTAAGTTTGTAAATTAAAATTAATTTTCAATCATGAAAAAGGTACCGTGGGCCAAAAGATTTGTTAAATATCTTGTACAATGGTTAGCCCATGTGTTAGCACGATATGCATAAGAAAGAACGCTATTTGTTTAATGTGTCTATTCAATCGTGGGACAACTTACATATTATCAAAACATTGCATGGAACTTCACACCAGCTTTTACTCTTTCTTTTTTAAAACAAAGAAAACAGCAAGCAATAGCACTACGTCAGCACATCCTTGTCAACCAGCTTCCACTTGTTGGTCTTGTTGTGTGGCCTCCACGCATGACAGTCGTCTTTCTTGTTTGTGTGGCCTCCAAGCATAAGATTCCAGCACGGCTCTTTGTGATACATTGTGTGTTTATTCCAATAATTGACCCATGAAATAAGTGGGCAATGAAATCATTTGGGCTCGACTCTTGACTACATGCGTTGAAAAATATTTCTAAGCAATAAAAATAGTTTTTTTTTATTATGTTGTCATGTGAGACAACACCAAAATTAGATTTAATTCTTAACTTTATATATATATATATATATATATATATATATATATATATATATATATAATAATACTCTTGTGCGGATTAATCCGCATTATAACAATGTGGATCGAATATGTGTCACCTAACGGTGTGCTTAGAAATTATCCCCTAAATTATAGGCACACTCTCTCTTTTTCTGGGTCACCGCCAGGTGACACACGTCCGATTCGCATTCTTAAAATGCGGACTGATCCGCATAAGAACATGACTGTATATATATACACACACACGCGCGCGTGCACACACTTATAATGGGGCGTGATACATAATATACAAAAGGTAAAAAGAAATGATGCACATGTATGGGATAACTCTAATCATTTAAAAAGCGATGTATTATGTTTTCTCGAAATAAAAAGAAAATTAAAAATTATGATAATATTCATGTTACATTTTCACATTTTTTCCATCAACGCACGTGGGACTATATTAAGTTTTCAAAGCATTTAATCACTTCTATACAACATTAGTAATTCGTGCTACATCGCAATTTAAGACTGCATTGTGACTGTAATGCTTGCATTGCTTCTAGAGGTGTAAATAGATTTTCAAAAATTCGAATTTATTTGGCATCCGAATCCGAATTTTGTGAATATTTATTCGAAAAAATGGATATGTATACGGATATGGATAGTGTATTAAAATATATAGGAAAATGGATACGGATACATGTGGTATGTGTATTCGACACATATAATTCGTATCCGAAGCAGAGTATCCAAATTTACGGATATTCGTTTAACGAATATTCGTATCTGTATTATAATTAATATTAATTTATTATTAATATTAGTTATATATACCTTTTTTCTTATAATATTTATTATATGTAATGTAAAATATAAATTTTTTAATTATCACTACTCAATCATTTAAAAAAAATAATACTTTTTAAGAACTCAAAACATAATGAATGGATTAAAAAGAAAATATAGAACACAAATCGAACAAACTCAAACAAGTAAAAAAAATTCTCCTACCACGAATTTTCTCATCCCCATTTTCCCCACTCTCCCCACTTTTGATCTAACTTAACCCAACCCGTTTCCTTCTTCTAATTTTTATTCAATATGAATTTTCGTTAATTTAAAAATTAGTGTTAATAGCAATGGATTAGAAATGTAAATGGATACGGATATAATAATTATTCGAATCCAGGGAATCCGAGATGATATGAATATTGATAGTTGTTTTTACTATCATAGTCGATACGAATCAGATAGTGTATCCAGATAGTATATACGAATATGAAAAGTATGATATCCGCTATGATCTCACACGATTTTCTCATCCCCATTTACTAACCCTGATCGCTTCACAACTCAAGAATGAGTTTTTGATTGATCTCACACATATGAAAGAACATAGTGCGGTTTTTAACACCCATAAACATGTCATTCTCTCTCTTGTCATAAAAATGCCCAAAGAGCATTTTATCCCTCTAGCTGCTTCAAACCCACCACTATGGAAGGGAAAAAAGTTCATTTGGGTTATAAAAAAAGATTGCTCCCATATTTTAAAAAAAAACATAGTTTAAATGTATTATTCAATTTCAATACTTTTAAAATCTACAATAATATTTGACAATGACTTAAAAAAATTATAAACTAAAAATTGACTTTAAATTTTAAAAATATTTTTTTAGTACTCTTCTAATTCATGTTTTAAATTAATAAGAAATTGCGATTGTCAATGTTGATACCAAAATTTACCACCATACGTGGACCAATCACAAGCCAGCACGCGTCATCCAATGTGGCACAAGTCCCAGTCAGCCTGACCAACAATGAAGCCCGACCAATAACCTGTATTGATAACAAAGCGACAACAGTCCTACAACCTGTATTGCCAATGAAGCGATAGCCTTCATACAATTAATTCTCATTATGTATTAATGTAAATGCCTAACAAATAAAGTTATTTCATCCATTCACACAACAACTATCTGTACGCCTCTTGGGTTATAAATGCTTTGTATTACCCTCATTGCAAGGGACTAAAAAAATAACTCAAGACAATCAATACAGAATATCGGACGTAGTCGATTCTATTGAGCCAAACCACTTTAAAATTTAATGTCTCTTATTTGTTTTACTTATTTTATCGGTGATCAATTAATTAGGCATAGTCTAGTTTTTTTGCATCAATAGATTGGCGCCGTCTTTGGGAGCGTATTGCTAAACGTTTCACTAATTCATCATCCATGGTTGAAATTTCTGAATCAAGTACCAAAAATGAGGGAATTTCGCCTACTCCCTCTGTCCCTCCAAACAACAATGATTTGACAGGAATTTTAGCTGGTTGGACCAAGGGTCAAGAGGCTATGCAAGATACTATACGAAAGTTGGCCCAAACTCTCCAAACTGGAGTTCCTACACAATTTAAACAAAGGAATATGCCACCGCCGCCATCAAGGAGTATTGGGCATAGCCATTCCAGAACTTCAAGAGATCCTTCATACCTTCTTGGAGCAACTTCTTCAATCAGGATCACTAACTCCACCGATGGACAGTCCCTCATCCTAGAAAGATGGAGTGCCTTAGAAAGGCTAAATGGGGCCTCTCGTTTCGATCATTTGGGACCCTAGGAAAATGCCCTACGGGTTGTGTCGAGAAATACTCGACGATCAAGCGATTTAAGAGAAAGTTTAGCCCAATCCAGATTAAGCACCCGATGAACTGATAGACCCAGTCAGATGGAAGGTTCGTAAGAAGAAAGTTCAACACAATTTGTTGGTCAGCATAAAAAAGGTGCCACCCATAGATCTGGTGCTGGCAGTGATGCTTGGAAAGGTTCCATTAAATGTTTGGAAGACATATTGGGAGAAATGGCCAAGGCCAAGAATCCCCTCCAAATAAGTTTTATAAAGGGATCCCGCTTTGTGCAAACCATCATATATTTCCCTAGTGCCCATTCGTATTTCCAACGTAATACTATATTGAATATTTCCACATCTTTTATTTCAAATAGGAGTTTTCACAAATAAAGTTAAGGGTTCCCATAATTAAGTTATTTAAGAATTTATTATCATCCTTATCTACAAATTTTACGCAGTAGATAATATCACAAGTATATACACATCTTCATCACTCTATCATATATATACTAATATGGCACCCCAAAGGCTGACTCGTGGTGTGTGCATACTCTGCTATCAAATCTCGATACATCACGTACGAAATAAGGACTATGGGTTCAGAATCATCCACGAACCATATAAATACAAATCACACATATTGAAGGCGAACATAGTTCCAAGCCTACCGGCTACGCACCCATATGACCGCCAACTTATCAACTCACTGATAATTCGTTTCTAGGTTTTATGTCTCGAGGTACCGATCTAAAATTCCCCTTGTGGGCTCATCAGGATGAGACTGTCCCTTTTTAAAATCTCCCGTGATAGCAAGCATCATAAATATGCCATACACATGATAATAAATCATATGATAGGCATTTACACTTCCCATTAAAATCAATAGGTATTTGCACAACCCACTTATTATATTCCCATGCGTAGTATTTTTCTCATTACTACTTACAATATGTTTATAAAATTGTAAATATTATCTCTCTCGTAATTTCCCAGGGATAACTCATCGCTCCGAATCCATTAAAGTATTATACCCAAATAAATTCAAATAATTCTTCACTATATTGAATTCATTATATTATTATTTAATCTCACTCAATTTAACTACGTTGCACAAAATTGGACTAAATCCGAAATTTGGAAATCCTGACATGTTGCTCAAACCAGAGTTGTATCTCGTTTGAACGAGATGATCAGGTTGTTTGAGCAACTTCTTGCGAGATGCCTATATCGCTTGAACGAGGCTTCGCGCGACCTGGGCTGTTTCATTTTCCACCTCTAGCACTTGAGTTTTCCCATTATTTTTGGTCCTAAAACCTCTACAGATCAAACCCAAGCTCCCATTTATTAATACTAATCATTATTCTAACATATAAAGATGATTTCTAATACTGCAGAATCATTAAATCATAATTAATCATTATTTAAATTTGAAATCCCCAATTTTCATCATAAGAACCCTACTTTTCCAAATTTCAGTTTAAATTTCATGGGTTCTAATCTATATTCATGAAGGAATTAAACTACTCTCAATTCACTCCTCAATCATGAAATAATTCTTCCAAATTTCACCCAATTTCATATGCAATTCATGTGTATTATTCACCTACACTAACATGGACAATTTTATTGCTAAAAGTTTGCAAGTTTATACACTCGCCTCTAGATTGAAGGTCTGGTCCATTGGAGAAGATGATATAGGTTTAATCCCCTCTCTTCATTTATGCGATGATGGTGTTTGTGGTGTAAACGGTGTAGCAATGGACAAATTAGCCTTAGAAACCTCTACTCGCTCTTCCTCATTTGGCCTCTATGTGGTTAACAACTGATAACCCTAATCTACCCCCGTATATGATATATTAACCCGTTAGTTTTTGTCATTAGTAATACTAAAAAAATACAGATTACGAAAACGTCCTCTATCGATGTCGGTTTGGCCTAAAACTGTCCCGGGACCCAAACTAAACCCCAAGGTAGACTTTTCTGACTATCTCAACCCTTACGAACATATTGATGCACTCTAAATGACCATTTGGATGAATTATAAATAATTTATTTTTTTATTCCATTAAATTAGTTCCGACACAACTGACATGTGCCTCCCGACTTAATTATCATAATTGTCGTATTTCTTACTCACAAGAATTTTCATAAATTCACAATCATGTCTACAATCTTATATTAGTTTATTCCCTCAGTAGTCTTCAATATAATTCTCACTAGTAAATACTAACTCTTATCTCGTTAGTTAACATTTATATTAATACGGATTAATTGTTAATTAAATTTTCCCATATTTAATTTAATTAATCCAATATTTAAAACTCATAAAAATACGAGGTGTTACACATCTCTTTTGAAAGGATATCCTTATATCTTCTTCGTAAAGATGCAGTCAAGATCTCTGATGAGAGAGAGCTGCTCTCGACGGCTATCCCCTAGCAGAAAATTTGGAATGTGGGAGTCAACTAATATAACCCAGTAAATAAACGTGTTTGGATATGAGTTCTCAAGAGAGTCCAAATATTTACAGAGTTTTCATAAACCTCCGATAGCAAAATTCATTTTGAATAAATAGTGAAATTTGGCCAAAATCAACACTGTTGTGCAGATTTGAGGATAAATAAAAATTAAATACAAGATTTATAAATACAAATGTATGAAAATCATAACATTACAGAGATAAAAAATAAACTTGGCTCTTGATTATCGTGCGTGTAGTCCATGGGGGTTCCAACGTAAATCTCCATCTCGTAAACAAAAAGAAAAGACTTTCTGTGTCATTTCTCACAGACGGCGCCAATTGAAAGTACAAAAAATCTCACCCGTAAGGGGGATGTCAATTCATCACGATACAAGCATAAAAATAAATAAGAGAGAGAGAGAGATTTGCGTGATTTGACCATGAATGGCCTACGTCCACGGGGATGCATTTGTGGTTCATTATAAACTAGAGAGAAGTTATATGAGAGTGTTTCTCTAGCCACTGAGCCCCCATTTCACAATGGAGGAGTCCCCTTTATATAGAGTTAGGGGTTACAATTGGATAGATCCTACCCTTGTAGAGTTTGATTTAAATAAAATACCGTTCCTCGGTCTTGTAGTTTATCAAGGACTCTAGCCGTCCTTATCTTGTTGGAGTGTATGTTGCTCGCCATTTTGATCAGTGTGCTCGCCACGTGTCATGTAATTTTTTGTAGGTGGATTCCCCCCCCCCCCCCCCCCCCAAGTATTGATTTTAAAGATTACAGAAAGCTAGGTATTCTTGTAAATAAGAATCTGTTCTATCTTGCCCTTGATGAAGGGGATACAATATATTTATAATGACCCGAAGGTTAAGGGTTGAAATATTAAGGGATGGAATGCCTTCATACATTTAAGCATTTACACCTATACGTAATGAATGTGACGATTGATTGTATGAACCACGTGTGGTAAGACCCTTAGTATAATAACGCTTCATTAGTATTGATGGTCGGCATTCTTTATATTGATCGGCATGCATGCTTGGCTAATATCTACTGATTAGAATTTTGGCCATGTAAGAGAACAAATATTCATTTCTGATTGGTCTACGTAGATGGATAATTTTTGGTATCAACAGTCATGTTTTAATTGAGTTGTGTTCATGTTAGGTAAAACAAAAAGATTGTGTTGTGCTTGAATTGATCGGTGTTTCCGATTAGGTAAAAAAAATTACATTATAATGTTTTGCATTTTAATTAGCTCGTGTTTGTCTTAGAAAAAGAAAATGCCTCGTGTCATGTCGTATTTTAATAAGGTCGTGTTTGTGTTAGATATAAAATATTGTTCGTATTTGGTAAAAAAAAAACTTAAGTCATGTCGCGATATATTTGCGTTGTGTTCTTGTTAAGTTAACAAAAAAATATTTTGCTTTTGGTTGCGTTTTAATTGGTTTGTGCTCGTATTTTTATTAAACCTGAGCACCAATTAAGACGCAACTAGAAGCAAAATATTTTTTGTTAGCTTAACAAAAACACGACTCAAATATATCGCGACATGACTTATTTTTTTTGTACTGAATATGAACATTTTTTTTATATAACACGAACACGACCTTATTAAAATACGATATGACACGAGACATTTTCTTTTTCTAAGAAAAAACAAGCTAATTAAAATGCACGTTGTGATTGTATTTTTTTTAACCTAATCGAACACATTAATCAATTCAAACACGACACAATCTTTTTGTTTTACCTAATACGAACACGACTTAGTTAAAACACGACAAAACACGAATTTTTTACCTAACACGAGAGGAAATCATTTTCTTTGGGTCATATTCATGTTAGGTAAAAAAAAATATTTCGTGTTGTGTCGACTTTGAATCGAATCATGTTGTGTTAGGAAAGAAAATGTAATTTCATGTTGTGTCATATTTTCTTGGCTCATGTCCAAGTTATGTAAAAATATATCATGTTGTTTCATGATTAAACTAGGTTGAGTTCATGTTAGGTAAAAATAATTATAATTCAATGTTATTTTTGTATTTTAATTGGGTCATATTCGTATTATATTAAAAAAAAGTATTGTTTTGTTTTTTAATTATATCGCATTCGTATTATGTAATAAAGTAATTGTGTTTTGTCATATTTTAATAAAATTGTGTTTGTATTGAATAAAAATAACAATTATTTATATAACTTTAAAAAGTATTTATTTTGCTTTATGATGAATAAATTTGAAGGTAAGAATGAGAAAGAACCTGAGTAGTAGCCAAGCAAGACAGGGGATGAAGATTAATGTTGTAAAGGACTATTTTAACATTTTCAAAAGCGAGAAAGAAAAGAGGAGTGCGCATTAGGATTTTGTAGGAGCCTTGATAGCCCTATACTTAATTACTTTTTTATTTTTATTTGAAAAGGCAAAGATTTAAATCTTTCAGTCGACAAATTATATGTTTATTGTTTAGGAAGATTTTCAACACATTCCGTCAGGACTCAAAGCTAAACGAGGTCATTGCCGACATTTTTCATGATTCAATTATAGGAACTGACAAAATATCATAAAGAGCCGTGGTGAAGGAGGAGTCTTATGCGTGGTGACCACACATCCCAACAAGAGTAAGCTGGTGTGAAGTTTTATGTAATGTTTTCTTCGGGTGTCATACATTTAAATATACATATTATTAGAGTTTTATTTAGCATTGAGGGTATTTTAGTATTTTCCCTTCTCCTATTATTATTAGATGGTTGTAGTAGGTTATATATATTCTCTCTTCTTCCTTTTATTGTAAGACATTCTAGTGTATGGCAATATGAAACCCTAGCCCCTCCTTTTCTCTCTTTCCATTTGATTGTAGATCTTTGATATATTATCATGGTATCAGAGCAGGATCAAAGCTTAATCTCATCAACACAGTCCGCGGAGGTACTTTTTCTGTTCGCTCGACTAGTTTGAAGGTAATTATGGTCGTTTTCCTCCTGTTTGTTTGATTAATTGTTTAGTTCGTTCGATTTGGTTCCGTTTGGGTACTGTTTGATTGTTTATTTTCGCAATGGCTGGTGAAAGAGATGATTCGCTGCAATCAGTTAGTTTCAGATTAGATGGAAAAAATTATGCGTATTGGAGTTATGTTATGAAGAATTTTTTGAAAGGGAAGAAGCTTTGGGGTTACATTAATGGCGATTTGAGTAAGCCTAACGATAAAACGAACGTTGAAAAATATGCAGAGTTGTTGGATGTTTGGGAGGCAAACAACTCGAAAATCATCACTTGGATCAACAACTCCGTTGCACCTTCTATAGGTATGCAGTTGGCTAAGTATGATTATGCAAAGGATGTTTGGGATCATTTGGGCAGATTGTATACCCAATTTAATTTCGCAAAAAAGTACCAGTTGGATTGCGATATTCGGGCTTTTGAGCAAAAAAATTTGAGTATTCAGGAGTTCTATTCTTCTATGACGGATCTATGGGATCAGTTGGCTCTTACAGAGTCGGCTGAATTGCGGGCCTTTGCACCATATGTTTCCAATAGGGAGGAACAACGCCTGGTTCAGTTTCTGATGGCATTGTGTGATGATTTTGAGGGTCTTCGTGGGTCGATTCTTCATCGTAGCCCACTTCCAACTGTTGATTCCGTTGTTCACGAGTTGTTAGCCGAGGAGATTCGTCTCAAGACTCAGTCAGGGAAGGTAATTTCTTCGGACCCTAATCCATCTGTTTTCGCAGCCTCCTCTCGGCCTCTTTCCAGTAATCAGAACAAGCCTTATTCGAGAGTTGCAAGTGATGAATGTAGCTACTGTAAGGAGAAGGGTCATTAGAAGTCTCAGTACCCTAAGTTGCGCGCACAACAACAATCAAATAGTCGACCACCTCAGCAGCAGTTTTCTGGTTGGAAATCTAATAACCAATCTCAGCAGCGTTCATATAGGCCTTCACATCCTAATACTGCAGCAGTTGTACCGCCATCAGACTCATTTGCATCAGGTTCTTCATCATTAACTCCATCCATGTCTTCTCTTGCCGAGCAGTTTCAAAAGTTTCTTGCCACAAAGCCTCACGCCATGTCCATCTCTTCACCAGGTAAGTCCTCAGGTATTTGGATTCTAGACTCCGGCCCTTCTAATCACATGTCACCAAATTTGTCCTCTTTTTATTCTTTTTGTCCCACTTCTTCGTTGCCCGTTATGACTGCTGATGGTACTCCCAAGCCCTCAACGGGTGTTGGGACTATTGACTCACCCAACTTTTCTCTCTCTAATGTTTACCACATTTCTAAGCTTACAATGAATCTTATCTCTGTTGGTCAACTATGTGATGCCGGTTACTCAGTTTCCTTCTCTTCTACCTTTTGTCATGTGCAGGATCCACAGTCTCAGAAGGTGATTGGGACAGGCCGTAGGCAGGGGGGATTGTACATCATGGAGAAACTTAATGTACCAATGGTTGCAGCTTCTAGTGTTGACTTGTCATCCTTTAGTTTGAGTTCAGATTCGTCTAGCTTTTATTTTTGGCACTCTCGTCCTGGTCATGTCTCAGGTTCATGATTAAAATATTTGGCTTCTACAGGAAAATTAGGAAATTTGCATTGCCATGATATCTCTGATTGTAGCGGTTGTAAACTTGCAAAATTTTCAGCTTTACCGTTTAATATAAGTATTTCCTCTACTTTTGCACCCTTTGATCTTATTTATTCTGATGTGTGGGGACCGTCTCCTATTATTACAAGAGGAGGGTCTCGATATTATGTCTCCTTTATTGATGATTATACGCGATACTGTTGGGTTTTTCTCATGAAACGACGTTCGAATTTTATGATATTTATAATAAATTTCGTGCCTTTGTCAAAACTCAACATTCTACTATTATAAAATGCTTTAGATGCGATTTGGGTGGGGAATATACTTCTCAAAATTTTGGTGAGTTGCTTGATTTAGATGGAACTATTCACCAATCATCTTGTACTGACACTCCTGAGCAAAATGGTGTTGCTGAAAGGAAACATCGGCACATTGTTGAAACTGCTCGCTCTCTTTTATTATCCGCATATGTCCCTAGTGAGTTTTGGGGAGAGGCTGTCCTTACTGCTGCTAATCTGATTAATAAGATTCCGACCTCTCATTGCTCAGGTTTGTCACCTTTTGAAAAGTTGAATGGGTGTGCCCCTGATTATTCTTCCTTAAAGGTGCTTGGTTGTACTTGTTTTGTTCTTCGACCTCGTGTGGAACGTACCAAATTATCTCCAAAGTCAGCTATTTGTGTATTTCTTGGTTATGGTGAGGGTCAAAAGGGATATCATTGTTATGATCCAGCTACAAAAAATTATATGTCTCTCGTTATGTTGTGTTTCTTGAGCATATTCCTTTCTTTTCTATTCCTGATAGTCCCCATGAACTCACTAAATCTGATCTCTTCAATATTGATCCGTTCTCTGATAATGATGAGAGTGTGCCAACTGAATTACCTTGCACCACCGATAGTGTGCCACCCCATGTTGCTCCTGTTCCTATTATTTCTACTGATGTAGCTACTTTGCCATCTGATGTTCTTGATGCTCCCCCTTCTCGTGTGGCCACCCAAGCACCTGCTGAAGCGGTGGAACCTCCTTCTCGCTATCCAAAACGTCCACGTAAGTCCACTCAGTCACCAGATTTTGTTTATTCTTACTATTCTGATTCTTTTGCTTTATTTTTATCCTTTGTTCACTGCCTCTCTGAGCCTTCGTCTTATAAAGAGGCAGTTCTTGATCCTCTTTGGCAACAGGCTATGGCTGAGGAACTCTCTGCTTTGCATCAGACAGATACTTGGAGTTTGGTCCCCTTACCTGCTGGTAAGCGGGCAATTGGATCTCGTTGGGTATATAAAATCAAAACCAGGTCAGATGGGTCAATTGAGCGGTACAAAGCAAGATTGGTTGCTCAGGGTTTTTCTCAGCAATATGGTATCGATTATGATGAAACCTTTGCTCCTGTTGCGAAATTGACTACTATTCGTACTCTTATTGATGTTGCATCTGTTCGTCAGTGGCATATATCTCAAATGGATGTTAAAAATGCGTTGTTGAATGGTGATCTTCATGAGGAGGTTTATATGACTCCTCCTCCGGGTGTTCTACATGGTCCTGGTGAAGTTTGTAGGCTTAAGAAAGCCTTATATGATCTCAAACAGGCACCACGGGCTTGGTTTGATAAGTTTACTGCCGTGATTACCTCTCTTGGGTTCATTCCAAGTGAGAATGATTCAGCTCTCTTTATCAGGTGCACCTCCGGTGGTCGTATTCTGGTCTCTTTGTATGTTGATGATATGATTATTACTGGGGATGATGTTGGTGGAATTACAGCGTTGAAGTCTGAATTATTTCGTTGTTTTGAGATGAAGGATTTGGGTCCCTTACGTTACTTTTTGGGTATTGAGGTAGATCATTCTCCAAAGGGTTATCTTCTCTCACAATCTAAGTACATCGGGGAGCGTACTCGCCTCACTGGTACTAAGATTGTTGATACCCCTTTGGAGCTTAATGTTCATCTTTCCCCGTATGATGGTGTTCTTTTGCCTGATCCCACCTTATATCGCACTATTGTGGGCAGCTTGGTTTATCTCACTATTACTCGTCCAGATATAGCTCATGCTGTCCATGTTGTTAGTCAGTTTGTTACTGCTCCTACTACAGTTCATTAGGCAGTTGTTCATCGTATATTGCGATACTTGAGAGGCACTCGATTTCAAAGTCTTTTACTTTCTTCATCTTCTTCTTTGGAGCTGCGTGCATACTCTGATGCTGATTGGGCCGGTGATCCTGCAGATCGCAAATCAGTTACTGGATTTTGTGTATTTCTGGGTGATTCTCTTGTTTCTTGGAAGAGCAAAAAGCAAGTTGTTGTTTCTGTGTCTTCCACGGAAGCCGAGTACCGTGCTATGGCTTCTACCACTCGCGAAGTTGTTTGGCTACGTCGGTTACTTGCAGATATGGGTGTCTCTCTTTTTCAGCCCACTCCTATGTACTGTGATAATAAGAGTGCTATTCAGATTGCTCACAATTTAGTTTTTCATGAGAGGACTAAGCACATTGAGATTGATTGTCATATTACTCGTCATCATCTTACGCATGGCGCCATCACTTTGACTTTTGTTTCTTCTTCCTCACAGTTAGCTGATTTGTTTACGAAGTCTCATCCAGTTCAACGTTTTCGTTTTTTGGTTGGCAAACTCTCAATGCTTCTCGCTGCAGCATCGTGAGTTTGAGGAGGGTATTAGAGTTTTATTTAGCACTGAGGGTATTTTAGTATTTGCCCTTCTCCTATTATTATTAGGTGGTTGTAGTCGGTTATATATTTATTCTCTCTTCTTCCTTTTATTGTAAGACATTCTAGTGTATGGCAATATGAAACCCTAGCCCCTCTTTTTCTCTCTTTCCATTTGATTGTAGATCTTTGATATATTATCACATATTACACAAAATAACGTTCTTTGTTCTGCATATCGTGCATTTATAGATACAACAAGGTTCTAAAAATGCGGGGCGTGATTGAGGAATGGAGGTCAAACTTTAAATTTTAGAAGCCTAGACGGGCCTAGGCATCAAAAGACGTGAAAAGGCGTTTATGCTTTTTTAATATATTTTAATATTTTTTAACCATAACAAGGCTATTAAAATACAAAAATTGCACATATCATAAAATATGTCTGAATATATGTAAATTAAAATACTATCTTATTATTTTGGATAAGATAATGGTCCAGTTTGTAAATAAATTCTTTAAAAGGCGACATCGTTTCACTAAGGCATTGTTGTTTTTAGAAAAAAAAGTACGTCGTAAGGGTTTTACCAAGAATAAGGCGTGAAAAGCGTAAGGCGAGACGTTTCTCCTAGGCGGATCCTAGGCGGATTTTTTAGAACAGATAGACTAACCATTGTAAAAGTTATTTAACAAATCTTATAGCCCACGGAACCCTTTTCACGATGGAAAATTAATTATAATTTCAATTTTACAATACGATTAATTTAAGAGAGATTATTTTTTGTGATATTTTTTTAGATCTTATTAATGTGTTAAATACGAATTAAATAATATTTTAAGTAAGTTTATGTAATGTATGCCTGATACAATAGTAGAATAATAAAAAAAGAAATACGAAAAAGAGTTCCTCTAATATTATTCTTACCTATTTAGTTGTTGAAATTCGAATTGACGAAAATGGATATATATTTTTAAATGTAAGATTTTTCATCCCAAAATTACTAAATTATCGATTTGAAATTACTGAAACAACATTCGAAGGAGCAAATCACGTTTTTGTTGTAGAAAAATACTATTTGCTCCATAATATCGAGAGTTAAACAATTGAAAACATTTGTTTATTCCTTATGATGCCTTGGAAATGGTCTAGTACAGTCGCACTTGAGAGAATGTCAGATTTTGAAAATTTGGTATTTTATAATGTGAAGTTTGATTTAATTTTTTTACCTTTACTGTTATCCAAAATAATTTTATTAATTATACAAAGTAATTGTAGAAATGTGTATACAATAAATGTATAAATGCATAAACTTTACGAACTCAATTATACCTGTCTCACATGATACAACAATTAACCCTTGCATTAATAGCACTCGAAATTAAAAATAACAAATGAGTCATCAATGAAAAAAATCTCTTTATTTATGAACACGAAATAGACTTACTATTAGACAAAATAATGTCTGAGAAAAGCAATTGAAAATGAAACTAGACCACCAATTTATAATAACACAATTAGAACAGTTGAGATTATTCATAACTATCACTTGGACAACTATACGGATAAAATACAGAATTAAAATTGGCCAAAAATAATAAAAGATACATTGAAAATTGGACAAAGGAAATAATAGAAGGCCCAATAAGTTAATACATATGCCAAGTCCAAGATCCACGCTCGTGCACGTACCGAACCGGATCGGGTGGCTACGCGCATATGTACACTTGTAAATCAATCAAAATCCATCTAGTTTTTCCCTCTTTCAAATATTTGAGATACCCCAAGAATATTAAAACCCCAATTCAAAATGAGTTATGATATACAATACTCATTTTTTCATATTTTATCTAACAAAACTTTAACTTATATAAAACATTTTAAATGAATTTTATGTTTCAGTGGATATTTTTTGTGGGCCAAAAACAGGAAGCTTTATTTATATTATGAGTATTTTACAAGTAAAATTACAAGTTGCCAACCGTACAGTAAATATATTACAAAGATTATGAAACAAAACGGACATAAAAAAATGGAAGTTGCACATAAAATTTCATAAAAACGGTTTCGTAATCGAACTTGCAACAAGAACATCGATACAAATATTAGTTTCCTTGAAACACGAGCAGATGGTGACGTGTTGAAATCACCCGAAGTCTTCACGAATTGTCTTAATCAAATTTAGAGGATCGAGATTCTGGACTATGTTCGTGCAAATCATATTAAAGATAATTTTACTATCTGTTTCAAACTCATAGCATGTAATGCCCTGTTCATATTAATTTTTATGGCCCAAATTTATGCTAGAATGGCATTGCAAAATAAATATTTTTAATTGTATTTATAGTAAAGAAAGTGACTATTCAAAAAAATTATCAAAACAGTTAAATGAATTTAAGTGTTGGCGTTGGCAATAACTGTCAAAAGTTAATTAATTAATTAATAATTAAAGCCCAGAAAGTTAATTTAAAATGACCAGACATATAGATGGTGCGCGCGTGTGGGCTTTTGGGCCAAGCCCGACACATGCATAGTGTGGGGCATCTCTCCTTCAAAGAGTTAGGATACCCCAAGGCATCCAAGCGTTAGTCCATACTTGGGGTGTTATTAACTTACCAAATTTTCACTACTCTTCCAATGTGGGACAAAAGTTAAAACATACTCAATTCATTAACTTTCATTACTTTGTGAGTCACTTTGGGGATATATTTGTCATTCATAACTTAATGAAATTGGACTTGTGAATATACTACGTTAATCTCCTTGCGAAGGAGAATACATTCGTATATGCTCCCACAATTATTGTAGTGTGGGTCCCACCTAAATTTGTGCTCAAAGTTGCTCAAAAATTTTGTCCCAAAATCTGTAGAGCTTTTAATTCCAATCTTTAAGTCCAATTTTCCAACATTAATAAAAATATATATAAATTCACCACCATGAGAGTTTCTAATGATTCCACTAATATTTGTAGTAAAAGCACGTATAAATTCACAAGTGAATACTTTGATCAACAATATTTCCTTATTAATTTATAATTTTAAGCATATAATAATAATAATAATAATAATAATAATAATAATAATAATAATAATAATAATAATAATAATAAAAAAATCCACTGAGTTTTAAATATGGTGTAAAAATAAATTGAACCCTGGCGGCAACGCCACTACCATTTACAGAAATTGAACATACCCAAGTAGTAAAAAACGCCACCTTTGCGTTTTGTCGCATAGGAAATCAATATTATAATATATCTTTTATATGGTTCATCTTTGACTTTCAAATATCCATCCTCCTCCGGACAAATTAATCCCTTACCTCGCTATCATATAAATTTGAACCAACTTCACAAAGAAATATAAGAAGAGATATAGAAATGGGTGGTACAGAAATTAAACCACATGCGGTTTGCATACCATACCCAGCTCAAGGCCACATAAACCCCATGCTAAAACTAGCAAAACTTCTTCACCATAGAGGTTTTCACATCACATTTGTAAACACTGAGCATAACCATCGGCGCATCCTCAAATCCCGTGGGCCTCACTCTCTCGACGGCATTTCTTCCTTTAGGTTCGAGTCTATTCCCGACGGTTTGCCACCATCGGAAAATGTTGACGCCACGCAAGATATTCACTCTTTGATGGATTCTATTACCAATAAAGGGTTGGGTCCATTTAGAGATCTTTTGTTGAAGCTTAACCGAGATGCTGCTTCGTCGGGTGGCCTTTTACCACCGGTGAGTTGTGTCGTTGCTGATGGGATCATGACATTCACCGTCGCGGCAGCGGAAGAGTTGGAGATTCCTCAAGTGGTGTTTTGGACTGCTAGTGCTTGTGGGTTCATGGGTTACGATCAATATCCCCAACTCATTGATAGGAATTTGATGCCGACAAAAGGTTTTGTCTCTCTCTCTCTTGACTTTAAACTTGGGCCATGTTAGCCTTTTTAATCTTATCCATTTTTAATACATCTCTAATTATAATACTTACTTCGTTATAAAAATATTTCTCTTCCATCTTATATTTAGTCCGTTTATATTTGGTCGAATACACATTTTGTTCAATTTATATTTGATCCAACCCATATTTCACATGTCTAAATTAAGCGTTGTCCAAAGTTTTGCCACTACTACGAGTAATGGTAAAGTTGGCCATTGTGAGCTTGAGGTCACAATTTCAACTCGTAAAAACAATCTCAGAAAAAAGGCCGCATACATTAAAATCTAATACCCCACAATAACGAGAGCCTCGTGCAGTGCTTTTCTACCTTTTATTCAAAAACCCTTTTTCGTGATATTCTTATTATTTGATTAAGGGTATTGCTAGTATTACTCTTTCGATTTTCATTTCTAGTGAAAATGTTTAGAAAATTGGAATACGTGTTCAATTGGTAGAAAGAAATCATTGGGTTGAATATTTAGTTTCAAAAACAAATTGGGGGCAAAATGTCTTTACAGAAAATTTGAGGTCAAGATATAATTTACAAAAAGTTTAGGCTAAAATATACTTTACAAAAAAAATTAGGGCATGTGTTGCAATTCGTTACGCATAAGATGTTCAAATGCGAATTGTAAATAGAGAAAGTTGAAAGGTCAAAATATAATTTATAAAAAAGATCAAAGGTTAAATGCACTGTATAAACCATTAAGGGGTTGGGTTGGAAAATGGTGAAAATTGGTTTTCCAATTTTCTGAAAAATTAAAGGCCTTGTTAAGTTGTGAAAAACTATTTTTCGTTTTTATATTCAATTTTCATCTCCATTTTGAATTTTCAATTTTGATAGAATATTTTAAAAACTTGAAAATGCGTTCATTTGGTAGAAATATATTGTTATTTTGAAGTTATAGTTTATAGAAATTTTGGGGTGTGAAATATAATTTACAAAAAGTTACCGATTATAATATAATTATAGGGTCTAGATCTAATTAGCAGAAAAACAAGGGGCCCAAATATAATTTATAGAATTTTAAGTTGAAAATGTAATTTATAGAAAATTAAGAGATAAAAATTATAGTTTATCAAAAGTAAAGGACTAGATATAAGTTATAGAAAACTCGTGGTCAAAATATTATTTTAGGCCTTTTAAAAATTATGAAAAACTTGATAAATTGATTTTCCATTTTTCTCGAAAATTGGAAAAATTATTTTGTAATTTTCTATTTTAGAAAAATATCAAACTTGAACAAAGTTTCTAATTTTCTATTTTCTTGAAAAAGGTGTAAATTTTTTTCTTAAAAATTAACTTGTTTTGTATAACTAAATAGGGCAAAAAAGTTTGAGAAATTATTTTCTAATTTTGTAGTTTTTCATTGTGTTAAAAATATGCTTTTTCTCTTTTGGAAACAATATTTGTTTAAACACAACTAAATATGCCCATTATCTAAAACGCAGGAAAGCTACAATGATTAATAGTAAGAACGAGGGAAGTAATTTAAAGTTCAAATAGTTCAATTTAAAGTTTTTAATGTAAAAAGTAAAATATGCATACAAAAAACGTACAAACATTGTAATAGATAATAATTTAATATAAGCGCTTCTAAAGAGAAACGAGATACAGAGTGAGTTTGACAACAGCTTCATAATTTTACAAGGATGCGGGAGGATGAGTGTGAAATAAAAATAATAATGTAAACATATATACATTGAGTCTCTAAATTGTGAGCTTGACAAATTAATAGTTTTTACAGAAAAAATTGTTCATTACATCTATCGAAATAAATTTCCCTTTTTAGATCATATATATTGTAAACAGAAAAAACTGTAAAACTTATTTGATTGTATATTTCATAAAGGCAACCGTTGGTAAAAATCCATATATGTTTTTACCGAGGTTCTAAAAAACGCGAGGGGTGATTAAGGCGTGGAGGTCAAGCTTTACGCCTTAGAACCCTAGGCTAACCTTAGGCGTAAAAAGGTGTTTAGGCATTTTTAATATATTTTAATATTTTTAACCATAACAAGGCTATTAAAATACTATAATTATACATATCACAAAAATATGTCTGAATATTTGCAAATTAAAATATTAATTGATTATTTTGGACGAGATAATAGTATGGTTAATAAAAAAATTCTTTAAAGGCGATATCGTTTCACTAAAGCATTGTTGCTTTTAGAAAAAAATGCGCCTTAAGGGTTTATCCAAGAATAAGGCGTAAAAAAATTAAGGCGGGGCGTTTCTTCCAAGCTTCAAGCCTTGCTGGATTTTTTAGAACACTAGTTTTTACATATTCCTAATCTATTGATGGTATCTTCATATGTATATCTCACGTAATAAAAGTCATGTAGAGACTATCGGAGATGATCTTACTATGAAATTGTTTTCACAATTAGTTTCAGACAAAATTTATTCATTAGGATGTACTAGGATCTACTTGAAGCATGGCTTGTACCTTGAGACGGGAAAGCTCGAACCCTGCCCATTCAGCCTGTTATTTTCGAGTCGAGATTTATTTGAGTTTGAGTCGAGCCGAACTTGAACCAAATTTGAAGCCCGAGTGAATTTTGGACTGAGCTTGAGTCAAATCTTGCGAGGTCCGTATGGGCCCAAAGCCCGAACTCTGAATATATAAATAAGTAAATAATGCTACATAATATTACACATTTATGTTGACTTTATTTAATTAGGCTTCATTGTTTTATTTTATTTACTACTTTTTTAAGTAAAAATGTCATTTGTCATAATACATTAAATTACAAATTGTTTTCACTTTTGTGATTTTATTATTAATCTCATTATGGACATTTGATTTATCAATTGCTCAAATCATAATATACAATTGTTAGTGATCAAATATTGCTATATGTATGAATTTTAATTGGCATTTGTAGGTTTTAAATCTTATTTTCTTTTTTTTTTAAATTAATATATTTCATAATTATATATTTTATCTTATGAAATATCAATTAGATTTTAGCGTGTACATTTTATCTATGATGGGAATACAAGAAAAAAAGAATACTAGTTCAAAAAATTTAACAAAAAAATTAAAATCGGGCATGCTCAAAATCAGCCCAAAGCCCGTAATATTTATGAGCCGAGTTCAGGCTTAGGTGGGAAAAATTAGTTCGGGTTGAGCTCAAGCTTCAGGGTGGGTAAGATAGTTCAGACCGAGTGTGAGCAATCCCAATCCCGGCTCACCTAACTCGATTTACAGTCCTACTTGAAACATTAGTACATGGATAAATTGACAAAATTAAAAAGGCCACCGAAAGTAATGGCATAACAACCTGTCCTCGCGAAAGACAATGGGCAAATCTCAGCCTACAACTTTCACATATATGTTGGCTCTATGCATATTATTATTAATATTAATTAAATTACATTAATGTAATGCGTCCCAAAACATTCATCAACACATTTCAAAATGCATTAAGTGTTTGTATATGATATGGAACAAAACTCAAAGTACAACCACTTAGTGAAGTTCAAAAATATTTTGGGGTATGCTTGGGCTACAAATCGTTTTTCATTAAATGAGGTACCCTATATCTACTACAAAAAAAATTGTTTAATGGTTGTTTGTAGGTCCATAATGGCAGACCTACTTTGTTTTGACTGGGTGCGCAACACTAACTTTTTCCAATTTCAATATGATAGATTTTTTGAGGGGTTTGATTGTAGGTTTCAGAAATAAAAGATAAATAAATTTGATTAATCTAAACCTTAATACAAAAACATAATTTTACTAAAACAAATTCTAAAAAAATGTGTACTCTCCCTCTTTGGATATCTCGGTATTTTATGATTATAATGTGTTTTGATTTCTCTAATATGTTTTGTTTTGATATTAATTTTCTAGAAATGTAATTGCTGAAATTATATTTTAATTCCTTAAATGAGTAATTTGATTATTTTATTTATGATATATTTTCAAATTTAATAAATATCTTAAGTACCTATATTTTACAAAAGACCAAAAGGCATAGGTCCACTATAATATGTCCTTGCTGTAAAACATGGTAAACATAATACAAAAACATATGGTTTAAAGTTTTATTTTATCATATGCCCTTCATTTTGATCATTGAAAAATATTCACACCTAGTATTATCTTAATAATTTTTTTAGCATGTTCTCGAGTCATTATGCACAGACATTCAAAATAAAATATTCTGATTATATTGCACTATTTCTTTACAAATAAAAACTTATTGCATGCTTTGAATTAGTTATATTCTTTTTCATGATGCGCAGATGCAAAAGATATGCCGAGTGGATATTTGGACATGGTTTTAGATTGGATACCTTCTATGAAGGGAATACGTTTAAAGGACCTTCCAATTTCTGCAGCCCTTGATGAGTTCTCGATCAACTTTGTCATCACTGAAACTAAGAGAGTTAAAAGAGCTTCTGCAATTATTTTTAACACGTTTGAGGAATTAGAACGTGGCGTTTTGGATGCACTTTCACTAAAGTTTCCCCCAATTTACACCATTGGGCCTTTACAATTTCTCCATAATCAACTAGTTAATAATGATATGAAAATGATAGGATCAAATCTATGGAAAGAAGATTCAGAGTGTCTTTTATGGCTCGACTCGAAAGAACCTCACTCAGTTGTTTATGTGAATCTTGGAAGTATGGTGGTCATCACACCAAGCCAACTCGTAGAGTTGTCTTGGGGACTCGCCAATAGTGACCAAAACTTCTTGTGGATAGTAAGGCCTGATCTTATTGGTGGTGAATCAGCCGTTCTATCGCCCGAGTTTCTGACAAAAATCGAAAAAAGAGGCATGTTAGTGAATTGGTGCCCACAGGAAAAAGTTCTTGAGCACCCATCGATTGGAGGGTTTTTAACTCACAGTGGATGGAACTCGTCTCTCGAGAGTATATCAAGTGGGGTGCCCATGATTTGTTGGCCTTTTTTAGGAGACCAACAAATTAATTGTCGGTATTGTTGCAATAAATGGGGCATTGGCATGGAAATAGATGGCGATGTTACTCGAGATAAAGTTGAGGGTCTTATAAAACAATTAATGGTTGGAGAGAAGGGAAAAGAGATGAAGAAAAATGCCATGAATTGGAAAAGGAAAGCAGAAAAAGCCACAAGTTCTTCATATGGGTCATCTTACATGAATTTTGAGAATATGATCAACCAAGTTCTTCTCTCTCCAAAGCATTAAATAAAGCAATGTTGTAGTTACAATTATTTACCATTAATTTAGATTTGTCATTTTTGCAATTTTATTAACATTTTGTTTATAATAATGGTTGTAATTTTTTATTATTAGACCCTCATGTTTAGGATAATATCTAACCTTTTTATATGTGTTATTGGTATGAAAGATAAATACGTTACTTCAATTAAATTACACACAATACATGTTTTGCATGTGCGGTCAATACAACGTATGCCTTTATTCTTTAAAAGGTTATTAACTATGTAAATGATGCGGTAATCTTTTTGTATGTACTGATGGGAGTATATGATACATTTTTGGGAATTTATAACCTAGAATTTAAGTAGATGAGTTAGTTTGTTTAATATATTTGCTAAAATATCAACAAGTTGAACTAGCCAAAAGTGTAGAATTGGGTTTAAATTTTTGGGGTAGTATGTAACAAGTGATATTGACTTGGTCAATAATGCAACAAATGATATGACTGAATCAATGGTGTAATATGTTCCATTTTTCTAACTCAGCGCATTAAAATGATCAACATACCTCCAATATATCTTTGATAGCTAACTACATCATTCCCTCCCCCCCAACAGCTTAAAAAACCTATGAAAAATTTAAAAGTCCATAACTTCAAATATACAAATAAAAAATTCATATAATTTTAGAATCTACTCGACAAGATCTATCAAATAACACTCATATTAGATATTTTCAACGAAAAAATCAAAATAAATAAATATACAGCTTCTGTAGGAACTCCATTTTTCTAGTGAAAATATATATTTTTACCGCAAAAAATCTTCTCCTCCATTTCCGGCAATGGTTCCGCTGGTGCAGACCAAAAAAGGAAAGAAGGAGAGAGAGAGAGAGAGACTCTGGTGACCTGAGGCGAAGTCTCCGGTGGGGTGGAGGTGGAGCTTTTAGAGTGTGTGTGGATATGTGCTTCTTTTTTGAGAGATAGAAAATGGGTTTAAAATGAGTATGTGTGAGGGGTGCTTTTGTCTAAATATATGTGCTCTATAATGAAAAATTATTTGGTGAATTAAAGAAAAAGTCAATTGGATTTTATGCTTCTTTGACCCAATAAATAGGACTAGCCCATCGTAATGTCTAATTTTTTTATGCAATTATTAGCTAACTGTGGGGTCCAAGCCATAAAAGCCCAATTTCTGCTTGTCCGAGAAGGCCCAATAGGATCATCATGGCACCATAGTCCATTATAGCAATAAATAGATTAACATAAACATTTATCACGTGGACAAATATAAATGCTTATCATTTAAATATGGAAAGGCTGACTTAGTTACCAACAGTCTCGGACGAGATAATCAGGAATCACCAGACGAGCTAATAGTAAGCTAGGAGAGTTCTGTAAATAACCCCACTACTTTAAACCACTATAAATATAACCCTTACCCTAGGATCAAAGGGGATATAATTCTCAAACTTTAAGAGACATTAATAAGAATTCAGAAACCTCCTCATGGACGTAGACAATTTTCGAATCATGTAAATCTTCGTGTTATGTGGGCATTTTTATATTCTTTCATTACTCTCTTTCTGAAATTCATTTATTGTGATTAGTTGCACTCACAATTGGCGCCGTCTGTGAGAAATAATTTTATCTTCTACGAAACCAACCCATATGAAAGAATAGCCACAAATGTCTCACCGCCCAAATAGTGCATCCCATCCCGGTGACTTGCGAGGGGACCTGGCTCCAGCCAGGGTCAGATTCGAAGATCGCCAAGATAGGAATTCAAGATTCCTACTGGAGGAGAAACACTCCGAGGAGAGCCACAGCCAGCCTAGATCGACCCATATCTCATGGTTGGTTGATGCATATAAAGCACAACTTCAATAGATATACTACTAGCCACGACCATGAGCATTCTGAACATAGAAGTAACTTGGTGAGAAGGCACCAGGATGAAGAGCACCACAAGAATGATATAAGGATCCCGATCTTGAGAGAATTAGACCAACGCCCAGTACACCGATGGGCCATGTCTGCCAAACAGCCAACGAGATGAGCCTTAATCAAACAAATGAAATCCACCTTTTCAAGAGTCATTGAGGATGAGGAATCCCCGAAGAAGTTCATGGCCCCACGGTTTAAGATTTATGATGGCAAGACGAATCCCATAGACCATGTTCGGTAGTATAAGCAGGCGATGAGTTTTTGGATCATAACGACACTCTTATGTGTATAATATTCCCCTCCAGCCTAGGGAATATTTCTCAGAAGTGGTTTGAGAGGCTTCCTCACAGGTCGGTTAAGAGCTTCAAGTATCTCATTGAAGCCTTCACTGCTCGCTTCATAACCATCAACTCACATTTGAAGAGGATGGACTCTTTATTCACGATGAGGAAAAAGCCATAGGAGACATACGCGAGTATGCCAAGCGTTACTGGGAGACTTTTAACGAAATGGACTACTCGGAGTAGGTTTCCGTATCATCTTTCAAGATCGTCTTGCTCCCTACCTCCATGCTGTACCAGTTCCTTAAAAAGAAGGAAGCAAACACCATAGATTACCTTATGTCACAAATTAAGAACTACATAAAAGTGGGGGATGTATTCCATAATGGCTAAACAAGAATTAGTCTCTCTTAGGCGAACAAAGGTAACGACGAGGAGAATAACCCTAAAAAGGGGAACAAGAAGAAAAATGGGACCAAAAACGGGGGAAATGTGAACTCGTCCAAAGATTTTCAAGCCATCAACACCATTTTTAAAAAACCAATTTATAAGATCTTGGGGAAGATCAAGGACCAACAGTTTACCAAGTAGTAAAAAAAGATAGAAGGGGATCCGACCAATAGGAACAACACACTCCGGATTGCGTTCCACGAAGAAAACACACATAAGGATAGAGAATTGCAAGTCACTGAAATCTCACCTATAGGATTTATCCCAGGAAGGGCACTTGAATGTGTACATGGAGAAGAACTATGATCAGGTCATCAACAATGACAACCAAACACCTGACAGCGTCATGGACAATGAGGTCGAACACGAGTTTACTGTGATACATAGGGCGTCTGACCTCACACAAATCCAGGGTAATGTAGTTCGGATGGAACTCAGGATTGATAAGGCCACGATGGAGACCTTCCAGATAGATCCTGCAAAGATCCAAGTTGGCAAGAACAGGCAACTGGAGGACGTGGATTAAAACAAACGCATAGTGTTTACGTATGAAGATTTTATTAGGATGAGAATCCCACACCACGACGCACTAGTAATCATTATCGTGATTGCCAACTAGGAAGTGTACAAGTTACTGGTGAATAAAGAGAGTTCCTCGGAGGTGATGTACTTGTCACTCTTACACAAGATCAATCTTAAGACATCGAACTTGAAAGAAGTGATTGTCTGTTTGTTCGACCATGCAGGAAAAATGACCATACAATTGGGGAATGTAAATGAGAATGCAACTAGGGAATATAGTCTTTCCAGTAAGGGCAGGGAATATTTTGAATCTCATTAAGTTTTTGGTGGTTAACATCGATTCACCTTATTACGCCATTCTCGGTAGAGGGTGCCTTCATGCTATGAGATATATTCATTCGACTTATCATAAAAAACTCAAGTGATACATTACCTCCATTAGAACCAAGTAGGAGAAGAAGAAATATAAAGCGATCCTTCCGGAGATGTCCCTGGATGGTACTGCCCCTTCGAAATAGAAATTAAGGCGTGACGGACCACGGGTGGAGGAGAGAAGGATCGACCCTGCTGATAGGTCCGTAGAAAATCTAGAGGAGGTAGTTTTTAATGAAAGCCGACCAGAGAGGAAGTTTTTTTTTTATCAATACCATATTGTATGACCATGAAAGAACGGAGTTGATCACTTTTCTTAAGAAGAACCTAAACATTTTTGCATGGGATCCGTACGACATGTCATGGATTAATCATGTAGTCACTTATCATCTTCTTCACATAGATTTAACATTTAAGCCGATCATATAAAAAGCTCACCGCATTGACCTGGAAAAGGAAATAGTGGTGGAAAAGGAGGTAGGGAGACTTTTGGAGACAAGGTCCATCAGAGAAGTTCAATCGCCAAAATGGATCCCAAATATTGTAGTGGTTTATAAAAGAAATGGAAGCTGAAGATTCTGTATATACTTTACCTATCTCAATAAGGCTTGTCCCAAGGATAGTTTCTCCCTGCCAAAGATAGACCGATTGCTCGACGCCACTACGGTCCATGAACGGATAAGTTTCCTGGATGCTTACTCGATGTATTACTAGATTCCTCTGTTTGTCCCCGACCAAGACAAAACTTTGTTCATAAGATTGTTAAGTTTGTAATATTACAAGATCATGGATTTTAACCTTAAGGATGATGGAGCCATGTACCAAAGAATGGTCATAAAGATGTTCAAGCAACAAATGAGGGAAATGATGGAAGTATATATTGACGATATGCTCGTCAAAAGCAAGAGTAAAGACCACCACCCCAAAGACTTGGCTACCACATTTGGAATCCTCATGCGTTACCAAATGAAGCTCAATGCGAGAAAATGCTCATTCGGAATCCAGTGAGAAAGGTTTTTAGGATTTTTGGTCAATAAGAGGAGGATTGAAGCAAACCCTGACCAGATGAATGAGATCAATAATATTCAACAATTAAAGATGTTGGGTGAAATCCAAAAACTCACTAGGATGGTCGCAACACTTAATCGCTTCATTTCAAAGTCATGTGAGCGTTGCAGACTGTTATTTTAACTACTTAAGAAGGAAAAAGGCCTTACCTAGAACAATGAATGTTCAAAGGATTTTGAGGATATCAAATACTATTTGAGCAAACCCCCACTGCTGGCAATTACCAATCAAGGGGAACCTATATACCTCTACCTTTCAGTCTCAAGCCACGCAGTTAGCTCGATCTTAGTCTGTGAAAAAGAGGCAAAACAATTCTCCATTTACTATGGCAGTAAGATGATCCCTGATGCCGAGCAACATTACTTGCTACTAGAAAAATTGGCCTACGCACTAGTAATAGCCTCCCGAAAGTTGAAACACTACTTTGAGGCCCAGTCGATCACTGTCATCACCTCTATTCCCCTCAAACCCGTTCTTTGCAAGGTCGACCTATCCGAACGCATGTCCAAATGGTTAGTGGAACTTTGGAGATTTAACCTTCACTTTCATCCCAGGACACCGGTCAAGGGGAAGATATTGGCCGACTTCATAGTAAAATTCACAGGAGTTGCCCTTACCAACCAACAAATGGCTGAGCAGATAAAAGACCGCAAGCATGACGAATTTGAGAGTTTGACGCTATATATGGATGGAGCCTATAATTACAAGGGGCATGAATGGGTATTATTTTTGTAACACCATAAAATTCCATGATCGAGCAGGGGATTAGGTTAGGTTTTGAAGCCTCGAACATTAAAGTAGGGTATAAAGAACTTATATCCGGGTTATGCAAGGCTCAGTTACTGAGGGAAAATCAACTCGAAGTGTATTGTGACTCAAAGCTAGTGTCCAACTAAGTCATTAGAGATTTCAATGCTAAGAACGAGAGGATGGAAACATACCTAAAAATAGTGCGTGAGATGATATCAAAGTTTGAGGCAATTCATATTCACCAATTCTCCCAGGGGAACGACAGTCATGCAGATGCTTTGAAATCCCTAACCTCAGCAGCAGACTGCTATCTTAGGAGAACAAATGTAGTGGAATTCCTCACCAAGCTTAGCACTAAAAAAGCAACGTCCTTCGAGAGTGTTTTTTCCATTGAAAAAGGTATAAGCTAGATGGATCAAATCATCTCCCACCTACATAATGATACACTACCAAATGTTAAAAAGTTGTCTCATCAAGTCAGGGTAAAAGACACTCGCTTCTACCTATGACCTCAAGAGAAATTTTATGAAAGTTCTTTCATAGGTCCCTTCCTCCAATGCATATACCCAAAAGATGTCGACCAATATCTCTATGAACTTCATGATGTACTCTGTGGAAGTCGCGCAGGAGGAAGGTATCTGGAATTTTGAGCAATCGAGGAAAGTTATTGGTGGCCATATATGCAGAAAGTTGCAAGTATTTATGCTGGAAAGTGTGAAAAGTGCTAAAAATTCTCCCCCGTGCTTCATCAACCGACCAACGATCTAATCCATTTGTCCAGTCCATGGACATTTGCACAATGGGGATTGGATATCATAGGGCCACTCCCTACTATGCCAGAAAATCGCAAGTACTTATTGGTCGTCACAAATTATTTCACCAAGTGGATTAAGAAAAAATCACTGACGAGCATTAGAGATGTTGACATGATCGAGTTTATTTGGAAAACATTATAACTCGCTTTAGGGTACCCAAGACAGTCATAAAGGATAATTGTACACGATATGAAATAGATACTTTTCAAGGTTTCTGTGATGAGCATAGAATAAACACCACTTTAGTTCTGTGTCATGCCCCCAAAGCAATGGCTAGGCAGAGGCCTCCAACAAGACAGTGTCCGGTATCTTGAAGAAAAGGATGGAAAGAGCAAAAGGTGCTTGGGTGGATGAGCTCCCTCACGTCCTCTGGGCGTATTGCACTACCCCAATAAAAACTATCGAGGAAACTCCCTTTGTCCTTACCAAAGGAATGGAAGTCGCAATTCCACTCGAAGATGGTCCGTCGACCACGAGGACAAATATTGACGAGCAAGGACTAAACGACGAAGCCTTTCACACTGAAAATAACCTAGCAGAAAAACGAAGGGGGCATGCCATGATCAAGATGGTTTCCTACTAGCAACAATTGGCAAAACAATACAACGTAGGGGTCAATCCGATAAAATTTCAAATTGGGGACTATGTCTTTATAAAAGTTCTCGGTAGTGTCAAATTGACGTTGGATGACAAGTTAGGGCCCAACTGGGAAGGGTCTATTAAAAGTGATCAGGGGTGATTTGCAAGGAGCCTATCACTTGGAAATAAAGGAGGGAAGGGAAATACCCTAAGCAGGGATCGTGGACAACCATAAAAAGTTTTATTTTTATTTTTATTTCTAACATATTTAGTTTTTGATTTCAAAAGTTATATTGGTTGCAGTTCACATTAAAGTTATTAAAACCTTGGTTGTTTGCTCAGTTACTTGGCTATTCAATTGCTTTACATTATTTCAAAGTAACAAGAGCAAAATTGGTATTAATTTTCAAACGTCGACCAGAATTTAGCTTAATTATAATGGCAAGTTTGTTTATTACAATTAAACGTAAGGTCTTTAAGTCTTTGTCATTATTAACAAAAATAACCTTATAAATTGCCCACGCAAGAGAAATCCCTATAGGGATCACTAGGCATTAAACCAACTCGATTTGGATGGATAAAATCCTGCACGAGTGGACTTACCTTATACTAGGTGCCATTTTGCTATTGTCTATTCTAGGACTAAAGGTAGTGTAGCGACACAACCTAAAAGGTAAGATAAGACAAATATAACACATGCTTGGTATAAAGGAATGGAAAAATGCAAGAGTATTGTTATTAAATTAACGATACTGTGATATTCAGTTATAAGTTACAAAAACTGCCAATTACAAAAAGATCATTATAAATAGCTGAAACTACACCTGTCTATGGTCGACAAGTAAGAAATTCTGTGATTGGTATCCTTGATTGTCATTGGGATCTGATCGGTACTCATCATCTCTATCACGAGCCTCTAGGTAACTCGAAGTGAACTGAAGAGGTATGGCATCCAAAGGAACCAAGTTCTCATCGCAACCAAAGCGAGGGATCCTATATGCCGAACAATCAACTTGGTATCTGTACCAAAGCTGAGAGTCTTGGGGATCTTTTACAACCTTCAGGGCATTCAATCGACCATTCTTATAGGCCACACTTTTGGCCTCCTCTAGCCTGACTGGAGCGTCAGCCTAACCATTATCATAGCCTGCCGACTAGGCCATTGGAGGACCCATCCTAAATAAGTAGGAAAGATTACTCACATCACCATTGAGACCCATCACCATGACATGAGATATTTGGCTGCCTTCCTCGGTAGTGTCGAGTTTCTTTTTGATCTCATCATTCTCAGATTGGACGAGATTACTGACCTCTACTGCATCATTTTCCTCAAAAAGTTAGGACTTCAAGCCATTTATCTCGTCTTGCATCAAGGAGCCCATGTCTCCTAAGTCTTTTAGGTCGGCCTTTAACTTGACCACTAAGACTGACTGTCTCTTATAGGACTTGGTCATCTTTTTTAAGGGCTTATGGATGGAGAAAATGCTCATCGAGCTCGAGCACCTGCATCCTAACCAAGAAAATTATCCAGGCTAGCAGTAAAGGAGGGGATCTCCTCAGTAATAGACTACGGAAATAAAAAACACAAAAGATAAAATTTAACAAAGATATAAAAAAAACTAATAATTAAGGGAAATGTTCTTTCATTAATTACTGTAAAATGGGCAAGGCCCTTAGAAACAAAAAGGGAAGGAAAAGTAAAAGGAGTATAAGTCATAATCTAAAGTGGAATTATTCCTTCACCTGCTCCTCAATTTTAGCAGCCTTGAGTTGGATCACCACATCCTTGGTCTGGTCGATTGGGACGCTGGTGGTAGCCTCCTCTTCAATCCTTAGTGGAGAACTTCGTTTATACTCGTTGAAGGGGTCGGAGTCAGATAGGACCTTAGTCCTCACCAAGGCTATGTCCTGGTTTTTCTTAGAGATGGATTTGCAGATATACGCCAGCTAGTGCTTGGCATTTTCATAAGCTTCAATGAAGCCCTTATAAAAACTTGCCTCCTTGTATGCAGGAAACTCGGCCACCTCCTTAGCTAATTGATATTACTTGGCCTTCAATTGAGATTTCTCAACCTTGAGATTCTCATTCTCGATTTTCATTGCGCTTATGGAATCACTAGTGGACTTCTTCTCACTCTCATAGACCTTTCTAGCATTGTCCATTGCCTACTGTGTTATTTTTAGAGCCTCATTGAGCTCATAATTAACCTTAAACTGTTCTAGGCAATAATCTAAGAGTTGGACAAACTCTGCTACAAATTACAAACAGGAAAAGTTAAGTATTAGATGAGTCTATCTCAAAATAAAAACAATAAAAAAAGAAGAAAAGAGGAAAGAAAAGTTCCTTATCAGTTACAAAGTTTAAGAAGCACGTGTTGTGAGATGCTCGAGGGAGAGATGCTTGAGCTGCTTACGATCAGTTGCGAGGAAAACCCTCCTTAAAAGTCCATAGCCTAGGGAAGGATTCGTGAAGAAAAACTTAGCCCATGAAGACTTGGCTGGAGGGAGAGATCACCCATTTTGGAGAGTTGGGGGAACATGGGAGTTTTATTCTGCTTATTTTCTCCAATGACCAAAGTTCACGAAAGAAAGAAAATTCATCATTAAAGAACAATTAAGAACTTGAAAATAAAAAAAGGAGTATCTAAATAACATGTTTCAGCCTATATCACCGCCAAGCTGGGCACAAGAACGCAACATATTCCTCGCCCTTGGGGAGAGGTGAATGTTGCCAACTCTGGGAAATGAAACGATGGTTCTAATGTCCTTTATTGGAATATGAAAGGTTCAATACCAGGACCCTGTTGGCCTTTCTCACCTTCAGGTATGCAAGGCCATCGGTGATATGAGACCAAGAGTAACAGTATTTGATCTCTTTAATACCAAGATTGATCCCATACAACTCGTTGATTTTGTGCACCCTATTAACAATACGCCAAGTATTTGGGGCCCATTGAGCTGGGGCCACCCCAAAATATTCATAAATTTTTTTAAAAAAGTGGGTTTGGGGGAAAGGTCAATCCTCTCTAAACCACAACCAAAATATGAATCCAGTTCCCCTATCTATTGCAATAGCATTTTTGGGCATGGTGGCACATTCAATCATAACCTAGAGAGGAATGGAGTATGCTTTCCTAAAATCTTCTATGTTTTTCTGTGAATAGGGTTCACCATTTTTAGAATAGAAGAACAATAAAAGAATAATGCAACAGAAGCTAGCCAAAGAGAATTAAAAAGAATAAGATACAAGGAGCAAGGAAAAACATACCGGTCTAGTGAAAGTAAATAGGAACTTCGATGTTTTTTTGAGCAAGGAAGAAAATCAAAGTGACGGGTACATAGTTTGAAAGAATTGACGCTTGATTTTCATGCAAAATAATGATATGGAATAAGGCTCGAGAGTGGGTTTTTAGTGGTTCACATTGTTCATAATGACCAGTGTACCCTCGAACGTTTTCAACTATTTATGAAAATGCCCGACCAGCAGCCTTCAAGAATATTTAGATCAATTATATAACCACGTATGTTTTTGTGTTGCGCGGGTATTTTTATATTCTTTCATTACTTGCTTTCTAGAATTCATTTATTATGGTTAATTGTAGTCACACTAACCATCAAAATTATGTATTTTCTTAAATACCAAATTTAATTTCAGTAGAAAAATTTCAAATGGCATCTTAAAGTGGTGGTTCGGAGTTTTTCTCATTTCATTTTTCTTTTCACTTTTCTTATCATCATCATCACCATCCTTACCTTAATCCCATCACATGGGGTCAGTCACATGGATTTTCCTTTTCCATTCTAATCTATTATAAGTAATATTATCATTCAAATTTAATTACTGATGATCTCTCCTAATAATTTCTTCCCAAGATAACTTAGGACGACCCCTTGGTCTTTTACCCTCTCTTTCCAATAGCCTTCCTCTTGTTATAGGTTCATGTAATGGTCTAGACAATACATGTCCGTACCATCTAAGTCTAACTTCTCTTAATTTATCACTAATTGAAGCTACTCCTGATTTATCTCGCTAACATGGACATTTTTCCCATATTTTTTATTTAAAGCCCAACACTCCGCAACACCCCACTTGCTTGTATCCACTTTATCCATCCAGTTTGGTTACGACCAAGGGGCCCCTATAGACACCCCATTCTATTACACCCTAAACTCTCCTTAGGTCCCTAGCACCTCCCGTCATCACTACCAACCTAAGTCATACCCCGGGTACTGACCTAGAGGTCATCGAACACTCCCATGCTTCGTTTGACCAAAACGTCAAACTCTTCAGCTCGACCAAGACTAAATGAATCATTGAAGGTCACTGAATCCCCTTTCCAACGGTCCATCCCGTGTACGATTCTGACTTACCATGCGGACGAACGGTTCGTTTTCCCTCGAAACTCGATTAGGAGGCCACCGGGTGCTCCCGGACTCCATTTGACCAAAGTCAATTCTTCAGCTCGATCAATACTGAATGGATATTCAAAGATAATTTAAACCCCTTTCCAATGGCCCTCCCCATGCACGATTCTCAATTACGGTACGGACAAACGATCCGTTTTACTCTGAGAGGTCATCGAATGATTCCAGGGCTCGGTTGACCAAAGTCAGCTCCCCAAACTGGGTCAAATTCTTTAGAATGTCGAAGTAAATCTTCTAACCTTTCCAACGGTCCTCCCCATGCGCGATTCTGACTTACCATATGGACGAACGATCCGTTTGCGTCTGAAGTTTCCCTGTATAAAGGACCGATGAGCGCTTCAGAGCCACATTTGACCCAAAGTCAACTGCCAAACCCAGGAGAGGTCCAAAGAACATTCAAAGGTATCTGAATTACCTATCCAACGGTTTACCCCATGCGCAATTCAGATCAACGGTTTGCACTCTACGACCGTTTTTCCGAAAGAGCCTGAAAGAGACTACCAAACGGCAGGTTCCAGACCCTGCCTATCGGCAGTGCCTAAACATACCTGCCGATTGGCTGGACCAGGGATATGACGATCGGAAATGCCACGGGTCTATAAAAAGGAGGGCCTGACCTCATTGCAAGGGGAGACCAGATCTGAAATACATCACTCTCAGCGAATGCAGAAAACCTCTCTCGAAGTCAGCGTGATTTCTACATCCAAATTCCTTTGCAACATTCACTTTTCATCATCCTTTTCATCAAACTTGGTGAATTAACTACCCTTCATCATCATCCAAGTGCAAGGTCTGTTCTCCAACATTCAAGATCAAGCTCAAGATCTTCAAGAAGGTTCAATTTTCTCAATTCTCTCCTTAAATTATCATAAATTCGCATTAACTGTTTTATTACTTTGCACTTTTATTCTCTCATCTCACATATCCTAATATACTTTTTATTTAGTATTATTGCACATATCTTATTCTCATATAAATAAAAACTCAAAAAAATAAGAAAAAGAGGGTTTGCTCATAAATTCCAAATGGGAATTCTCACACTTTTCTTACACTTTTCTCACAACTAAAACACCTTTTTTACACACACACATAAGATAATCCCCGGTTGGATTTATGGGATAAATCCCACCCCTCCTTTTGCATGAGAACTACGTGGACTTTGATGCCTCTATAGGCTATGTAGGCATCTCGGGTAAAACCTGAGACTCGAGTCCTATTCTTACTTTTTCTCTCATTTTCTATTTTCTCTAAACTCAATTCTTTTAGATTCTATACATTTACACACACACACACACACACACACACACACACACACACACACACACACACATATATATATATATATATATATATATATATATATATATATATATATATATATATATATATATATATATATATGTTCTTAGTGGCGTATTATTTCACATTCGTTATCGTTACGTTATAATGATCAACGCAAGGATAATCGCGTAAATCCTATTTTCTAATATTATATTTATGAACATTCCTACGGATGATTCACTTTATCCCTTTCACAATACAAGTCGATGATTCTTATCTCCACTACATATACACATGCACAGATATTACGAGGGAAATAAAGGAAAATAGCAAAAATCCCATGAGAGACCGTAAGGGCAGAATGGGTGCCTAACACCTTCCGATTTTGTAACTTAGCCTCCGGACCCTTTTTGAATCATTTCGATTTCATATGTATCAGTATGTCTTTGGATGTTGTCCTTAGGGATGGCTCCCTTTCTTTTATCTATTTTGAGTAAAATAAACTGGCGACTCCATCTCTCTATATTTTTCACCTCATCAACGATGCCGGCAGAAGAGCTCCCAAGAGGGACGCGCGGGACCTTGGATCCTCCTCTCTAACCCGTCGCGGGGATCGGGGGATGGCCATAGTGACGACTCCACTGGGGATTTTTATTTTGAGGGTTAAACTCTATTTACATGGATGTTTTGCTTATTTATATTTTTCCCCATTTTGCATGTTCCCCTTTTCCATGTGTACCCCTTACTTATGCTTTTGTTCACACACTTGTAGAAAAATTCTCCATGTACACTTCACACCACGTGCATCTAGGATCACATATATCCATATGTTTCACGCATCACACATCCATACTTGGTGTACCATTGGTACTTGTACTTTGCTCCCTGTTTGGCATAATCAAGAAAGACATTCTCATCATAAGATACTAATAAGAGAATCATGCATGATTCACACGACATCACCAAAGAGCATTGTGATTGACCAAAATTTGTCCAGTAAGTGGAGGGTCACTTCGTAATGGGCGCTAGTCCGGTAGGGCGCAGTTAACCTAAGGGATATGACTCTCACCTTCCATTGGCCAAGTACATTCGACGTATATCGAACGATTCCGCCGCATCGTATCGCTTGATCGAAGTCATGGTGGGAGGTATATCGCTGGGAACTCGTTCACGTACACCGAGTATATCAAATTCGCTCTCACACGTACCGTCCCCACAAAGTATATAGTGAGGCAATTGATGTACACTCAAGTATATTAAATGGCTTGTCCACACGTACCGATTGTCCACAAGGGCAAGATGTATATCATGAAAGTCACACCGAAGGGGGGAACCCTTTCTGATTCACCCAACCAACTGCATACCCGCATATAGGTGTCAAGCCTAGGACACACATATAAGATTGCTGGTTTCAACCCGAAACTCTGTCAAAATTCTGGGTCAGCCTGCCGCCCAAATTTTTGTGCATTTAAAATGGGACCCCGACCGTGAGCATGGTTACAAGTCCATCCATAGCTTTACACATATTATAAACCCAATTTTTCCAGGCTCGGGTCCCGTTCGACATTTCATTTTGCATTTAGGGGAATTTAAAGAAGTGCGAACATAATAATCATGTTGAGACCGTCTCCCAAAAAAATCAAAAAACATTTATCCTTTCTTTATCAAAAATCCAAAAAAAAACATTTCTCCTTTCTTTATCAAAAATTCAAAAACATTCTTCCTTTGTTTATCAAAAATCAAAAACATTTCTCCATTCTTTATAAAAAAATCCAAAAACATTTCTCCTTTCTTTATAAAAAATCCAAAAAATATTTTATCTTTCAATCTAAAAAAATGTCCAAAATATTTTCATTCTTTTTCTCAAAACTAAATCCCATTTTACGCCTCCTCAGGTCGATCACATACCCTTGGCCTGGATTCTTATTGGCTTCGATCTTCAGTTAAATCACCCCGGAGTTCTGTCTGCTCCCTTGTTATTTCTTTCGAGTCCGGTATCCATCCGCTTTTCATGGAGAACATAGACCATTCACCCGTTGTGCAGCCGAATCTGAGGGAAGTCCTAGCTCATCTCGTGTCCAAGATTGACAACCTTTAGACTAAGGTTCGGGAGATGCAACGAAACTAGGTTCCTGTTCCTCAAGAGCCCGTGGCCATATTCCCTCACACTATGGTCCCCCCGAGCCTATTTGGGTTCTCAAAGAGTATCATCACGCTCCTGTTAATGGGCATGCCCCTCCAGTTAATGGATCGCCGCCTGCCCAGCTTCCTATGCCGAACCTTACCCAGCCTGGGTCCAACTTGCCTGTGATCGTTGATTCAAAAGAGGATGAGTTGAACAAGGTCAAAGAGGATCTCAAGATGCTAACTAAGAAGTTTGATCAAGTCAAAATATCTGGGAATTACATGGAATACACCCACATGTCTCCTTATCCTAAGGCGAGGTTACTCGAGAAGTTCAAGATGCCAAATATCAAGAAATTCGGAGGAAGTGGACCCCCGATTGTTCATCTTCGCAGTTATCACCGTTCCATGATTCTCCTAGGGGCTTCTGAAAAAGTGATGGCCTAATTATTTCATCAAACTTTGAAGGATAACGCCCTCCGATGGTTTTTATCTATCGAGGAGTCCAAAATCCGTAGCTGGGAGGATGTAGCCCAAGAATTCATATCGCAGTACAAATACAACAAAGAGCTTGAGGTCACCCGCCATGAATTAGAGCTTCTCTAATAGAACTCTGGGGAATTAGTCAGTAATTTCACAGCCCAATGTAGTCAAAAGGAAGCCACCATGACCAATCGACCATCCGAGGAAGAACAAGTCAACATAGTGAAAAAGAACTTTTTGCCCCATATCCGAGAAACAATGGAAGGAATATATTATTCTCACTTCTGAGATCTCAGAGAAGCAGGAGTAGAAATTGAGTAAGTTCTTGCTAAAATAGAGGTTGAACCAAAGAAAGTGTCCGAATAATTCACCCCCAGAAAATATGACAAACCTACTAGTGCTGCAGTCTCAACCATCAACAACATCTCTCAACCAACCACTTCGTGGACACCAGAAAGCCGCCCTGTCCCCGTCTGAAAAGAATACACCGAGCTCCATGCTCCACTCTCCAAAGTTTATCAATCCCTATTAAGTCGAAACCTTATCAAACCCTTGCACCCCCGTCCATTGACAAATCCACTTCCACGAAACTTTAAGGCAGATGCCCATTGAGCCTTTCACCAATGCTTTCACCTCTGAAACATAATCCAAGGTCTAATTGATCGGGGTACCATTGCCCCACTAGCCAATCCTAAGACAAACACTACTCACAACCCACTCCCAATTCATGCCAATGCCATCTTCCTAAAAGAGAACCCATAATTTGATCCCTCAACTCAAATCACACCCATATACTCTCCTAAACCTCTCCAAACTTTTCCATATTTAATCCTACACCCTACTAGCCCCGCTGATCAGGCACTGTCACTCCTTACTAGAGCATGCATCGTCGTTCGTACCCGGTCCAAAAATGGAAGTATGGAATTATCAGAAGTGTTGAACCAACTCTTGGAGTTCAGACTAAAATTTCCATCACAGATGACTATTGATTGCCAGAGGTTCAGTATGCTATTCTTGGAAGCACAAAAATGGGCTCGAGAGTCAGACCGTTGGCTAGTACCAACCGATAAAGTCTGCCTAGATGATGTTGTCCAGATCTTGATAGAATTATTCAGGCAAACCAACGACATCTGCAGTATGACCGAGTTACTTGATACTCTAAAATTGTAAGGGCACCTGGTCCCCTCACCCTTATATATCCCCACAGAATGGGAAGACCTGTATGAAGAAGCCATTAAAGTTGTTGAATGAATTGACTTTACAAGGAAAGACAGAGTTGTTGCCACCGGATGGGGAGAAGAGTTCGAAGATTCAAATCAAGATCAAGATTCAGATAAAACTGGTCCGGTAGCCGACATTTGTGGGATGATATCATTTGAAGAACTCCTCGGAGAAATAAGCAAGATGGCAGAATAACTCGAGTTTGATGAGGAAATAGGATTCATGTTCTTCCCTCCTTCGGTAAATCACATGACCAGATCAAGGAGGCATTACCAGACCCCAAGCTCGTTACCAAAAAATGACAAAGGGGTTTAAAAACCTTTGACCCTCGAGGAGAGCAAGATCCTCGATCAACTTAAGAAAACTCAAGGTAACATCACTCTATAGGGTCTTTTTATGTCTTCTCAACTACACAGAAATGCCCTGATCAAGTTTCTCACTGGACCCACAATTCCTCCTTCTACCACACTAGAAGAGGCGATAAATTTTATCGGATCCTTGATCTCTACCCGAATTATATCCTTTTCCAAAGAAAAAATCCCCAGAATTGGGCCAAACCACAATCATGCACTCAACATCTTCATCGAAGTTATGGGGAGGGTTGTAACACTCTCTCTCTTATCGATAATGGATCCGACATTAATGTTTTACCACTAAGAACCTTCAAATGATAGGACTGAAGGAAAGTGACCTCGCTCCAACCTCCGTCGTTGTACGTGCCTACGATAATACCCGTCGGAAGGTGATGGGATCCATAAAACTTGTAATAGGGACTGGCCCTATAAACCCTATCGTTGAATTCCAAGTTATTGACATCCCAACTTGTTTCAACCTGTTTCTCGGACGACCTTGTCTCCAGAGTATCAAGGGTGTGTCTTCCTCACTCCATCAGAAATTGAAGTTTTTCACCAACGAACGGGTCATCACAATCTTAGGAAACAACGATAATGCCGAGGGTGCAAGAACCGGCAATCCAATCCTTGAGATACAACACGAGTCAAATGATATGCTCCTATCAGTATTCCATGTTGATCCACTCCTACTCCCAACAGGGGACGATTTCAAAGAAAGGGTTTGTCTGGAATACGACCCTCATGGCAACGTCAATGTGATTCATATGTTCAGAAACATGCACTTTATGCTCGGAATAGGGGTAGGATAAAGACAACAAGGAATACTTGATCCCGTTGAACTGAAGAAAGCTTTCCCTCCTTGTGGTTTAGGGTATCAACCATCAGAACAAGAGCTTAAAATGATCTGCCAGTCTCGACCAAAGAGGAGACTAGATTACTTCCAAACCATCCCAGGTGACTCCTTGAATGGACGATTCATCAAAGAGGGTGAAGACTTCCCATTTTGTGGCTTTCTGGAACCATGGTATAACCATACAGATAAAAAGATGAAGCCTGGAATGGAGATCTTTTTCCAAGACAGCTACCCATGGGCCGAAAGTTCTTAACATCGTGTATAACCGCTCATCAAAGATATCGAAGATTATGAGGAAAGTGACTCCGAGGACTCATTCAACTTACAAACACTAGGCTGACACTCTGTATGGTTCACCCACGCACTACATCACTGGATCCATCCCACCTGATTAAAGCTGCTGGTACACATCTCCTCAACTGGCATGCTGCGCCAGTTCTACCTGTTGAAATCCTCCCTAATCCCAATGTTTACCCTATTTATTCTTCTATTGTCTATCCTTGCTCAAATGTAATTGAGTCCTCCTTTGATGAGGTTCTCAATGCTGTTTTTCCTATCAATGAAATAAACAAAGATTTTGAGTATCTTGATGTGCCTTACATTAAATGTTTAGATTCTAATCAAACTTTTAATGATGATGATTTTACAAATGAAAAATTCTTAACTGATCTAAATAAGGTTAATAATAAATAACATAACCGCGTTCAAGTTAATGAAGAAGAACCTGTTGTTATTAACCTCGGTTCTAGTAGCCAACTGCATGAGACTAAGATAGGGGATACCCTTATCGAGCATGATCGCGTACAACTCGAAGAATTATTAGAGAAGTTCATGGATGTCTTCACATGATCATATTACGATATGCCCGGCATTGATCCTGAAATAGCTCAACATGAGATCCCCACTCTTCTAGATCACAAGCCGGTTAAACAAAAGTTGAGAAAGCTCCGCACCGAATGGTCGCTCAATGTCAAAGAAGAGGTGGTTAAACAACTGAACGTGGGCTTCATTCACAAGATCAAATATTCCACATGGCTAGCCAACATAGTTCCTGTACCGAAATTGGGAGGGAAGGTTCAGGTGTGTGTAGACTATCGGGATTTGAAAAATCCTCTCCAAAGGATGATTACCTGCTACCCAATATTGATATGATCGTGGACAGCACAACCAGTCATGCTCTCAAATCATTCGTCGATGGGTTCTTCGGGTACAACCAAATCAAAATGCACCCAGATCATTTAGAAAAAAACCGCATTCATTACCCCATGGGGAACCTTTTGCTACAGTCTTATGCACTTTGGTCTCAAGAATGTTAGGGTTACCTACTAGAGGGATGCCACAACCAACCTGCATGATCTGATTCACAAAGAAATTGAGGTCTATGTGGATGATATGATTATCAAATCCAAGACTAGAGAAGGGCACGTCCCCACTCTCCTAAAGTTCTTCGAACGACTGCGATAGTATCAGATGAGACTCAATCCACAGAAATGCGTCTTCAAGGTTATAAAGGGAAAACTCTTGGGATTCATGGTCAGTGAGAAAGGGATGGAAGCAGATCCTGCCAAGCTGTAAGCCATACTTGAGATGCCACCTCCACGAATGGAGAAAGAAGTCCGAGGTTTCCTTGGGAAATTGCAATACATTAGTCGGTTCATCAGCTAGTTAACCTCCATCTGCGAACCCATTTTCAAACTACTTCGAAAGAATTCAACCAAGGTTTGGAACGAGGCCTTCCAATAAGCTCTTAACCGAATCAAGAAATATCTGCCCCAACCCCCAGTACTCATGCCACTACATCCTGGTCTCTTTTTTATCCTATACCTAACCAGAACTGACACTGCAGTTGGGGATTTGCTAGCCCAATACCTTAAATATTCCCACAAAGAAAGAGCCATCTATTACGCCAGTCACAAATTAGCTGGATACGAAGTGAACTACATGCTCTCCTTCCCCATCAAACTTGTGTCTCAAATGGACCCTATCAAATACTTGCTTGAGAAACTCGCCTTATCTAGCCAAATGGATCGATGGTTGATGCTCGTAGCCGAGTTTGATATCATGTAAGTCACGCGGAAAGCGATGAAAGGAAGAGCCATCTCTCACTACCTCGCTGATTACCCCATGGATGAAGCTGATGTCTAGATCGATGAATTCCTAGATGAAAACATACTCTGTACTGCCTAGGACAATCTCCGGTGGTAAATGTTCTTTGACGGCGCTTCCAACAAAAAGGGATATGGCATTGGGATACTTCTGATCGCCCCAGATGACTCCCACACTCCCATCGCCATCAAGTTGGATTTCCCCTGCACCAACAACATGACTGAATACGATGCATGTATGGTAGGCCTCAAAGTTGCTCTCAAGAAAGGTATCCAATGTCTAGATGTCTATGGGGATTCTGCCCTCATCATTGATCAAGTGCTTAGAAAGTGGAGAGTCAAGGACGAGAAACTCCAACCCTTCCATGCCCACTTAGAAGAACTAGCCTCCCAATTCTAAGATATCACCTTCCATTACCTACATCGAGCAAAGAATAACCTAGCCGATGCCTTTTCTACCTTGGACTCCACGGTCTTCATGCTCGAAGGAATAACAATGACCCCCTTCCTAGTTCAAAATTAAGATAAACCTACCCACTGATACCACATTTAGCTCGTCACTGCAGAAGATCCCGAGCTAGACAATTGCCGGTACTATGATATCTGGAACCTCCTCAAATATGGTAGGTATCCCAAGGGTTCCAATAAGAAAGATTGAACGATCCTTCGAAGACTGGCCACCCAGTACATCATCTGTCATAAAGCACTATTCAAGAGAAACTTTGATGGAACCCATCTACACTGCATCGCAGGGGCTGACATTGAAGAGATAATGTAGAGAATCCACAGCGGGGAATGCAGGCCCTACATAAACGGTCACATGCTTGCCAAGAAGATCATCTGACAAGGCTACTACTGGACCACCATGGCCCAGGATTGCACTGCCTATGTTTGAAGATGCCTCAAATGCCAATAGTTCTCCAATCTGCAACATCTGCCTCTGCGTGAATTATACAACATGACTTCTCCCTGGCCGTTCTTCACCTGGGGTATAGACATCATAGGGAAGGTTACACCAAAGGCTTCCAACGGGCATGAGTTCATCCTAGTTTCCATTGATTACTTCACCAAATAGGTCGAAGCTAAGTCATATACAGTGCTGAACGCTAAGAAAGTGGCCAAATTCATAAAAAAAATATCATCTGTCGATATGGGGTCCTGTACGAGCTAGTATCAAACAATGGGTTGAATTTTGAGGCAGAAGTTACAGAAGTGGTCAGTGAGTATACGATTCAGAGACATAAATCTTCTCCTTAGTGACCTCAGACCAATGGTGCAGTCGAAGCCGCCAACAAAAACCTCAAAGCCATCATCAGTAAGATGACCAAAAGCTGTCGAGATTGGGCCAATCGAATACCTTACGCCCTCTAGGGTTACCGGACCTCAATCCAAACCTCTACTGGGGCAACCCCTTACTTTCTATTCTATGCCATGGAAGAAGTCCTACCCGTGGAGCTAGAAATACCCTCGTTGCACGCCATGCTTGAAAGTAAGGTCAGCGAAGAAGACTGGTGCCAAAGCCATCTTGACGAGCTGACCCTCCTAGATGAAAGGAGATTGAAAGCTTTATACCATATAAAAGGATACCATCGCTGAATATCCCGATCATTTAATAAGAGAGTCAAGGACCGCGGTGTCCGATAGGGGGATTTATCCCTCAAAGAAAATATAGAACCCATTTGGGACCCCAGAGGGAAATTCAAGCCCAATTGGAGTGGACCATACATTGTCAAGAAGATCTTGTTCGGCGGTGCCGCCATGCTCACCGACCTAGATGGAGAAGATATGGCTCATCCAGTCAACATGGACTATGTCAAGAATTCTACCCCTAGTCTGAAATCTCGGTGCACTACGAATCTTCTCATCTCCCTTCTATTTAAAAAAAATATTCATTTCCCTATACCCAGAACTACGTGGGCTTGATCCTATGAAAAAACCATTTTCAAGAAAATTAAATTTTTTTCAAAACCCCATAGGTAAGTAGGCAGCTCACACATTCTACATAAGCACGACTCTTTCTTTTTCATAAAAAACTATTCTTTTCTTATCTCCTAGAACGACAGTTCATTCTAACATATACTTGAACAAAAGGATTATGTATGCCTTAGCGATCGGTATAGATAATTCAAAAATATAAAACTCATAAAAAAGGCACAGCTGGATGATCAAAAACTTGTTTGTTTCACTAATAAAAAATTACGGAACAACTACATAAGAAAAGGAATGGATAATTCCCTCCCCCTACCTTCAAAGCCAAATAAATTCCCAAACTTATTTCCTGGTACAAAATAAACTCTCCAAGAGTCCTATCCACAGCTACCAGAGGAGCATGCTGCGTCATCATCATCTACATCCCGGGGTCCCCAACCTTCCCCTGCCTGAATAGAGTGCCGCAGACGCTCCATGAACCAATAAGCTCGAACCAATTTTGGAAAAACCACAACACCTCCTTCTATGGTATTAAATAAGGCAAACCATCTTTGTCCAGTCTCCACTTCCAACATCTTGCTAACTAATTTCCTCCACAACCACTTCATATAATCCACAGGGATATGCCAAACTCTCCCAACAGACTGAGAGGGATAGGTCGATGGATGCCAATTCTCCCACAAAGAGCCAAGCCGCATGTGTAGACGCTCAGTCAAATCTTCTACTAAAAAGAAATCTAGTGTCTGAGGTGGAACGACCTGCTCCCAACAAAATTGGCGCAGGATCCGCCAAGAGAAATAAAAAGAGGTCTGTCTGAGACCAACCAGCCTAACGTACGGATATTCTCCCACCTCTAGAATAGGCAGTAACTGTCCCCATCGAGGAACTGACTAGTAAATATTTAGATCCCCATGATCCACGAACTAGTTCTCTCAGATCTAAATATCCAGGCCAACACTGATGAAAGGACGCGAGAAGAAGTTGGGTACAACTGACAAAGTATATTCTGGAGGAATCACCAGGTGAAGTATTTCAGATAACCACATGAACAGCATCACGGGGCTACCCCTCAGAAAGCCAGAACGACCTTCTTACCAGACATCCAGTCCGTTTAAAGTCTCCACCAGTATCACCCCCATAGGATTACAACGGTATGACATCCATGAAGTAACGGTCGCAAGTTGTGGGTCAACCAGCAGTTCCCTAATCACCAGCAGTAATTTTGAAACCAAGCCTAGAACAACTGCTCCGGCGTATCCAGCATCACCAACCTCCTAAAAATCCACGGATTGTAACACCACCGAAAGGAAGATCATTCCTCCAGCGATCAATGGCCTAGCCTCCGAAGGCGAAATATGAAGAGGCCCGACCAACAAATCCCTGGGAGAACGGGAAAATTTAGGTAAAGCCGTAGCAATGCTGGGATTTATCCCCAACATGGCAGAGAACTCTTCGTAAGTAAGACAAACCTCATCCAACCCAAAACGGAATACATGGTCATCGGGGTACCAAAATTATATTACCGCCATCAGCATGTTCCACTCAATGGGCCGATTGTGCCACAAAGAGACTCGACGCATGTTGAAATCATCGTAGTAAACATTATAAGAGCATATTACTTCCAGGGCTTCAAGGTAGTTAGCAAAATCAATGCTACCAGGGAGAGCCATCTTGCAAGATTAAGAAATAGTAAGCAAGTGAGAATGTGGGAAAATAAAAGTGTGTAGGTATGATGGAAATACTCCACCCTTACCCCTTTTTATACTTGCAAACCCTCAAAAAAGACATAACCCTTGCAGAAATCGGAGGGAATCCTACCCCGCAAAGTACAAAAGGCAAAAGGGGATACCCATCAAGGTTTTGAATTTATGGGATTGGACTTAATTGCCGAGAGGCAGGACAAGGGCCTTGACGATCGACAACCCCCTATTTTTGGAAATTTTCCTTTTTTCCAAAATCAGAAATTCATTAAAAATAAATTGATATTCTACATAGAATTCCAAAAATTCCTCATATAATTTCTCACCTTTAAAACTTTCCTTTGAAATCCTAAAAATATCTCTTTTATGGTCTCTCCAGCAAAGTAAAAAGCACATGTGCATGCATTCATTCATCATTAATAAAAGATAATAAAAAACCCCATTGCATTGAATATATACGTTTTTCTGTGTTACATCAAATTTTGCAGGAAATAAAGAGAAGCAAAAAAAACGGGACACAACCTGAACCCACACTTTCTCTCTCCCTCTAACCTAAAATTCACCCCTGCGACGCGCTCTCTTCCCCTTGCGACGAGATGACGCACCACCGCTACCTGAACCAGACTCCTCCCCAGACTAAGCATACGGCACCAGGAAATAAGGAATCGAGACCACATCCCGAATATGGGCAGTCACTGAAGATATCCAGTCTCTGATATCCCTCAACCAAGTGGTCGACACCCGAACTTGTTATAAGAAAAGGCAGAATCGGTATCAAAGCAGGAAAGAAATCAAAAAGAGAAAGAGAGGAACATAAAGGTATACCACAGGATGAAGGACCTCCTCTGTCAAGACCAACTCCTATGGATCCATTGCATGATGAATATGCAACATAGGAACCATCCCTCCATTATCACGCTGAATGTTGTACGGAGGGGTATGCAACCGAATGAAGGGAACCTCCGAAGTCATCGCCGCCGTAGACGTTGATTGACCACCACCGCTGTGGGAGGACCCCATCGGCCGACTAGAACCCGCAAGAGGGAAATGCAATGCATCATATATGCTGGGTGCCATCAGCCAGTTCGTCACAAAGTCCATGTAATCACACGACACAGCCGTATCCGTGTACAACAGGTAGGACTCGTCGATCATTGTCGCGATCCTCGCATGCTCCGGCAGCAACCGCTCCCGCCTCATAAACACAAGAGGTCACGTAAGTGGCACCACCACCTCCTCCTCAACGATCTGTCGAACCACCCTCTCCCTGAGATATCAAGAGTGTCCAAACTCGTTCACCTGTAAGCACCGTAGCTGTGCGATCACCCCAGTCAACCCCGTGTCGTGAATCACAATCCCCCAAGGGTAAAAGTTCACCTGAAAATCGCAAGCAAGTATAAGCCAATACAAAATCAGAGCATACAAAGAATAGAAATAAGGAAAAGTCTTGACCTATCACTAGTCAGGCCATTCAAGACCTAACACACCGCCTCCAGAGAAAGAGATCCCCTCGATTTTCGATTAGCCTTGCGTCATTGATACAACCGGCAGAAGTCCCAACAGTCTCATCCTTCAGAGCGATCAGCTGGGTATTACACCCAATCACCACATAGAACCACATTTGCCAAAGATAATAATTTGTAATAAAAAAGAGACGCATAAGGAAAATACGAAGGCATGAAAGGAAAATACGCAAATTAAAGAATACCTCAAGAAGATACATGGATCCAGTAAAAGTCTGCCGACAGCACCGGCTGAATGCATCTAGAGAAAAATAAAGGGTCACCAAAGTTAGGCTCCCCCAATCATAGAAAGGAATGTTCGAAAACACCCTCAAGTACGACAAGAACCACAGGTGGACAACATCGCCGCTCGATGCCACCATAAAGCCCCCAGCGCTAGCAAGATAAACAACCGGGACATCTGCCTCACCTGAAGCCCATCCTCCACGTCAATCACCCTACCCAACAAAACATCCTTCAACAGGGACAACCGAATGGAATTCACAGACACTATCCTCCCCATGTCACCGAGCATCGCCCGCACTGCCTCCGGTCTCACTCGTAGGGAGCGATCCACCTCTGTCTGCTCCTCATCCCAATTCAGCCCCAGTAGCTACTGCACATTTATAGGAGTTACAGTCATCTCCCCGAAGCCAAAATGGAAGGTGCGGGTAGTGTCCCACCATCTCTCCCCGAGAGAGAACAAGACCGTTATCGAAGGAGGCGTCTCATTCAGTGTAGACGTAAAACTCCCAAAACCCGCTGATGATACCACCCAATGCACCACAGGTGGAAGATGCTCCCGGACATCCATAAGTCCCCTCGTCTCGCGGGCATGCATGTTCTTCAAAGAGACATAAGACTGTCAAAAAGAAAAATCCTTGTCAAAATTTAAGAAAAGAGGAAAACACAAAAAAGCAATGCCAAAGGTCATTTTTACTTACATAACCGCCAAGGTTCACCACCCTCGAAGAGCAATGGCATGACGACTCCCGCAGCAGGGGCTGCTCATCCGCAATCGGATCGAACACATCAAAGGAGTTCTTGCTCCCCAAAGCAAGAGGCGCCCTGGCCCTCCATTTCACGTTCTCCCAGTCATCAACATTCAACCACTCCATGTGTACAAGAGTGCTCATAAAATCGGTCATTTTTCAGATTACGGAATGCTAGAACGATTCGTAGATGAAAATTGCAAAAAGAGAGAAGGCAAGAAGCTGTGAAAAATGAAGGGAATTCGCCCCCTTTATATAGGATGCCAAGGGTCATGTCGATCGGAACTAACCCCCTATCTACCAATCGACACTGCCCCTTTACCTTCTTGAGGCTGTCCAAAAGACCGTGGCACTGTCGAATGGCACCCACTAGACCATGCCGACCGACACCCCCTTAAAATTTCATACAAAAATACCAGAAAGCCCTGAAAAATCCTCAGAAAATTCTGGAAAGGATTTAGAACATTTTCACCAAGAAAATTTTGCACTCCCTCAAGCGGAACCCCTATTCCCCAGCGGAACTCTCAAAATCCAAGTGAATCATCTCTCGAAGATGTCCCCAGAGGATCTCTAAGGATCGCCTCCTATACCCCAAAGGTCTCAAACCTCCCCGAGCAATACATACAATACCTAGACACCTAATCACTTCCGCAGTGGAGTTTACAGCATCAAATTTGCCTTTCCTCCATAAGATCTCCAAAATCACAAAAATTTCCCCCGCAATCGGCTCCCCAGCATGACAAGGTAATTTCACCGGCAGAGTTCCCCGAGAATATCTCCATTTAAGCCTGCTGAATTGGCTTCGCCCCATAGAATTAGTCATCTCAATATAAGCCCGCAGAATTAATCACCTCTACATAAGCCCACAGAATTGGCTTCGACTCACAGACTTGGTCATCTCTACATAAGCCCGCATAATTGGCTTTAACCCGTAGAATTGGTCATCTCCACTTAAGCTCTCATAATTGGCCTCAACCCACAGAATTGGTCACCTCTACACAAGCCTACATAATTGGCTTCAACCCACAGAATTGGTCATCTCCATTTAAGCCAGCAGAATTGGCTTCGACCCATAGAATTGGTCATCTCAACCTAAGCCCGTAGAATTGGCTTCGACTCATAAAATTGGTCATCTCCATTTAAGCCCGCTGAATTGGCTTTGACCCATAGAATTAGTCACCTCTACATAAGCCCGTAGAATTGGCTTCGACCCGTAGAATTGGTCTTCTCCACTTAAGCCCTCAGAATTGACTTCGACCCGCAGAATTGGTTATCTCAACATAAGCTCGCAGAATTGGTCATATCAATCTAAGACCAGAGAATTGTCTTCAACCCGCAGAATTGGTCATCTCTACATAAGACCGCAGAATTGGCTTTAACTCGTAGAATTGGTCATCTCCACTTAAGCCCTCAGAATTTGCTTTGACCCACAGAATTGGTCATCCTTATTTCCTTAGGTCCTCAGAATCGACCTCGACCCACAAAATTAGTCATCCCCAAGGTCCTCAGAATCGGCCTCGACCATCTGAATTGGTCATCCTCGTTTCCTTAGGTCCGTAAAATCGACCTCTTTCAAAAGTAATCATGCGGTGTCTATTTGATGGCTATCATTTGTTCCAAACTCACCCGCCGAGGGAATTTGTAGACACCCCATTCAATTACACCCTAAACTCTCCTTAGGTCCCTAGCACCTCCCGTCATCATTACCAACCCAAGTCATACCCCGAGTACTGACCTAGAGGCCATTGGATACTCCCAGGCTCTATTTGACAAAAAAGTTAAACTCTTTAGCTTGACCAAGTTTGAATGAATCTTCGAAGGGCACTGAATCCGCTTTCCAATGATCTATTCCGTGCGCGATTCTGACTTATCATTCGGACGAACGACCCGTTTTCCCCCGAAACCCGATCAGGAGGCCACCGGGTGCTCCCGGGCTCTGTTTGACCAAAGTCAACTCTTCAGCTCGACCAAGACTGAATGAATCTTTAAATGAAATTGAAACCTCTTTCCAACGGGCTACCCCGTGCACGATTCTCAGTTACGGAATGGACGAACGATTCGTTTTACTCCGAGAGGTCATCGAATGCTTCCAGGGCCCGGCTCACCAAAGTCAACTCCCCAAATCAGGTCAAACTCTTTCGAATTTTGAAGTACATCTCCTAAACTTTCCAACGGTCTACCTTGTGTGTGATTCTGACTTACCATACGGATGAACGATTCGCATGCATCCGAAGTTTCCCCGTCCAAAGGACCGACGAGCACTTTAGAGACACATTTGACCCAAAGTCAACTCCCGAAATCGAGAACGGTCCAAAGGACATTCGAAGGCCTCTGAATTACCTTACCAACGGTTTGCCCCATGCACAAGTCGGATCAACAATTTGTTCTCTACGACCAATTTTTCGAAGGAGCCTGAAATAGAGTGCCGAACGATAGGTTGTAGACCCTACCTATCGGCAGTGTGCCAAAACACACCTGCCGATTGGTAGGACCAGGGCTATAATGATAGATTATGACCCGGGCCTACAAAAAGGAGGGCCTGACCTCATTGAAAGAGGAGACCAGATCTGAAATACATCACTCTGAGCGAATCCAGAAAACCTCTCTCGAAGTTAGCGTGATTTCCACATCCAAATTCCTTTCCAACCTTCACTTTTCATCATCCTTTTCATCAAACTTGGTGAATTAACTACCCTTCATCATCATCCAAGTGTAAGGGTTGCTCTCCAACATTCATGATCAATCTCAAGATCTTCAATAAGGTCCAATTTTCTCAATTCTCTCCTTAAATTCGCATTAACTTGTTTTATTACTTAGCACTTTTATTCTCTCATCTCACATATCCTATTATACATTTTATTTAGTATTATTGCACATATCTTATTTTTATATAAATAAAAACTCAAAAAAATAAGAAAAAGAGGGTTTGCTCATAAATTCCAAACGAGAATTATCACACTTTTCTCACAACTAAAACACCTTTTTTACACACACACATAAGAGAATCCTCAGTTGGATTTATGGGATAAACCCCACCCCTCTTTTTTCATGAGAACTACGTGGACTTTGATGCCTCTATAGGCTATGTAGGCATCTCGGGTAAAACCTGAGACTCGAGTTCTATTATGACTTTTTTCTCTTATTTTCAATTTTCTCTAAACTCAATTCTCTTAGATTCTATACATTTACACACACACACACACACACACACACACACACACACACACACACACACACACATATATATATATATATATATATATATATATATTTGTTCTTAGTGGCGTATTATTACACATGTGTTATCATTCCATTATAACGATCAACGCAAGGATAATCACATAAATCCTATTTTCTAATATTATCTTTAGGAGCATTCCTACAGATGGCTCCCTTTATCTCTTCCATAATACAGTTCGATGATTCTTATCTCCACTACATATATACATTCACACATATCACGGGGAAAATAAAGGAAAATAGCAAAAAACCCATGAGAGACCGTAAGGACATAATGGGTGCCTAACACCTTCCCATTTCGTACCTTAGCCTCCAGACCCTTTTTGAATCATTTTGGTTTCGTATGTATCAGTATGTCTTTGGATCCTGTCCTTCAGGATAGATCCCTTTCTTTTGTCTGTTTTGAGTAAAATAAACTCACGACTCCATCTCTCTACATTTTCACCTCATCAACGACGTCGACCGAAGCGCTCCCGAGAGGGATGCGTGGGACCTAGGATCCTCCTCTCTCACCCGCCGTGAGGATCGAGGGATGTCCACAACCCCATTGTTGAGTCATTTTACTCTAGATAAATCCATAAATTTTTATTTTGCCTGTTCGAATTATTTCACCTCCACTGTTGTTAGTTTGTGTGCCAACTACCCAACCAATGTCGTGATCCCGAGCAAAGAAGCTCGAGGAGGAAGGTCAGCTATGTACATCAATGTGTTTTGGCCGAATCAATTGGTTCGATTCAAACCAACTCTTGAAGGAGCCCAGGTATCCCGAAGTTGAAAGGTTTCCACCCACTGAGTTGGGTTTAAGGAATTGCACCACCTAGTCCTCCATTTTTCCTCTTAGTACGGCTAATACCAATACTCCCCCTGAGCTGCCTCTACTAGTGCCTATGGATCCGGTAATTGTAAAATGAAAGAAAGTCTCCCAAACCTCTATTCAAGCCGATGTTGCCCATAGTCCTTCGAGGCCAGTTGGAAGGGCTAAGTCTCCTCGCGTTGCCTCATCGGGTGCGGCAGTTAGGGCCATAAGAAAAGTACCTTTAAAGAAGCTCAAAACTGTTATGAAGCCTCCAGTAGCCTCCACTCCGGACCCAAATATTATCGAAGCTATGAGCCAGATGGTGGATCATCCTCACCAGACTTAGGAGCATTTTAGTGAACAAAATAGAGTTTTCATGTCAGCTGAGATGTCTAGTTATGGCTTTTCTTATGACCCTCAATCTGCGGGGGGTAGTAAAAGGAGGAAAATGATTAGCCCCCGCAAGCTTGTGATGGAGGAGTCGAGTGAGTATAGTGAGGAGGATTTTCTTGAGGAGCATGTGTCTAGTGGTGATGTTGGTGGTGGTGATGATGAAGATGAGAAAAAAGAGGAGGAAGCCGAAGAAGAGGAAGAAGAGGAAGAAAAAGAAGAAGAAGAGACTGTGTTGGTGCGAATGCATAGATTGAGGAGGATGGTTTCTCCTTCAAAACCTTCCTCGCCTCCTCAATATTATGAGATTATAGAGTATGTGTTGGAGGGAGATGTAAGTACCTTAATCTCTATTACTCAAAATATCTTCTTCTTTCTTTTCTTTTCATACTAATAATCCCATGTTGCTCTAACTTGCCTTATCTCTTTTTCAGGTTGATGCATAAGGTGATGCACACGGTGGGGTTGGAGAGGATCTTCCCTTCAAGAGATCCGCCCATACTACTTTGCAGGTAATCTCCCATTTCCCCCTAGGGGCATTTATATCTGATACTTTGTCTAAGTCTAGTAGAAGCTATTCTCCCAATCCCTCTTTTTTGTGCGAGCAGGCTGGCCTTGAGAGGGATGTTTCTAATGTGAAAGATAATGAGGATATACCCAAGTCCCCTGTGCCTATCTCTTTGTTGTCTATGGTGAGTTTATTTTCTTATTTGTTTAAGTTATCATTGTTTTTTTTCAACTTTTTACCCTACCTTCTAACTTCTATGTTGTAGGTGCCCGCACTTGTTCAAACTACTCCTTCAGCCCACCTTCCTTCGAATGACCAAATGCTTATATCTGTGTTCAGTCCTTCCATTCTGAACCAAGAAGGTACTTAGCTTGCTGTAGCTTCCCAAGGTGAGGGAAAATAATAACGAGTGGTTGAGGCGATGGAGGATAGTAGGCGAGATCAAGTTGCTGAAGTCGGGGGGTATGTGATTACCCCCAAAAGTCAACGTCTATTGATAGATATGGGTCCTATTGAGGAAAGAAATGTGGTTCAGATGACCACTCACTAATTTACTAACGAGAGGCTTCAAGAGGTACTTCCACTCTTCCATCTTTCTACTGCATATACATTTGTTAATTTTCCAAGTAATATTGGGCTTTGAGCTCAAAACCTCCCATAACCGAGGGTCAGGCGGGCCTAGTAATGTAGTACTTTAAAATTAAAATCTCCCATAGCTGAGGGTCAGACGGGCCTAGTCTTATAGGCATAATCTCACATAATCGATGGTCAGGCGGGCCTAGTAATGTAGGACTTTAAAATTAAAATCTCCTATAACTGAGGGTCAGGTGGGCCTAGTATTATAGGCATAATCTCCCATAACCGAGGGTCAGGCGGGCCTAGTCTTATAGGCATAATCTCCCGTAAACAAGGGTCAGGTGGCCCTAGTATTATAGGCATAATCTCTATGTTAACAAGATATTTTTTACATACTTTCCTCATTTTTATTTCTTACTTTATCTTTTTGTTCTATTTCAGGTGGAGGTGGATCAACATGCGGCTCGGAGTCCCAAAGTTGAACCTGTTGCTCGGGGATTAATTTAAGAGGGGACCTTAGCTGGAGTTGCTTCTTTAGGTGAGGCCCCTAGGATTGGTGACGTACCCGCATTTATTGCTCCTCAGATTCAAGCGAGTGATAACGCCTTTCATACCCAGCGTCCCTCTGCCAGTGATAGTATTTTCAGCATATATACCCCTGAGGTATCCCCCAAAGAGGTTTTGAGGTAGACATTGGCCAACTTCCATTCTGTTTTGACAGAGGATCATTGTCTATTAATCGAGTAATTGCTGTTTCATTTTCCTTCAACCTTTATCGGTCGCTGCCTTCAATCGATTCCTGGAATGACGATGTGTCGCTTGCTTAGGCTCGCGATGGTGTTGGAGGAAATCCTTAATACTCCCCTCTTATCCCTTAGCCCCGATACCATTAAGACTTTACTGGGGATGGTTAACGTTCTCATGAATGATGGGTTCTCTATGACTTGGCTGGTGGAGCTAGTGCGAAGTTTAAAGAAGGATGATCTTCCCCTTATCTATTATTGCCTCCAAAGTTCCCATCGTTCACAAGTGGCCATATCAGAGGATCTTGTAAGTATGGAATCCCAATTGTTGATATCTGAAAGAAGTGTGTAGGAGGCTCGCGAAGTAGTTGCTCGTGCGGAGGCCGAGTTAGTTGAGAAAGAGCGGGAATTAAAGGCCATTCATCAGACCAGGGAGCTTCGTCAGAAGGATTTATCTAACCTTATTGTAGATCAAAGATACCTTGAATAAATTCTTCCCCAGCATCACCACTGGCTACTTAATTCAGAGAATCTTTATTTTCTCATGGACGACCCCTAACTTCATTATTCAGTGTTTCTTTTGTTGGTGCTGTTCATTTTTGTAGGCTTTTGAATTTTCTAACTTACTTGTAACCACACAGCTATTGTTTGTTTGAAACAAAAGAAATAATGGAAACTTTCATGTTTACTTCCCTTTCTGTTGTTTCAATTGTATATTAGCTAAACTTACTTCATCAATGCTAAGTACATCGCGCATAATAAAGGAATCAAACAGTGAACTTGTGAAAAAGAAATAATGATCTAGCATATGCCACATGAATATTGCTTCCGACTATATTAAACGGGCGAGCCCAATTGCTTGAAAGCATACATCCACCGTTTCTAAAAAAAACAAGTCAATGAACAAGAGTGGCAGAACATAAATTCAGATGTAATAAATCTTCAGCCACTTTTTGTTCAATTTGAAAGTCATATTATCTTCCAGCTTAGATATCTTGCAGTAAACCGAATCATGAGCTACTTAAACAATATAGGGCCCTTCCTAGTTTGCTTCAAGCTTTGGTAGTGGCAAACCTCTTATGTGTCTTGTGCATGCTTTTAGAACTAAGCCCCCCTCCTTGAACTTCCTTGACCTCGCCAATTGATCATTTGATCTGGATAACTGCTTCCTATATATCTTGAAGTGCTTCATGGCATTATCCCTATGCTCTTCCAAGGCTTTGAGTTGTATATGGCAGCTCTGAGGGAGCATAACACTTTGTAGGTTGTAGCGAGTAGAAGGTACCTCGAGTTCGACCGGTAGAACAACTTCTGCCCCAAATACTAAGGAGAATGGTGTATACCCTGTTGGCTTTATTTTTATCGTTCGATAAGCCCATAGAACCTCGGGGATCTTCTCATACCATGAGCCTAGAAAATTTCTAACATTTTTGCCAAAATGTTCACTAAAGTTTTATTGGTGTCCTCTTCCTGCCCATTGCACTTCGGGTATGCCACTGTTGACTTGTGATGAATGATGGAATACTTTTCTTTGAGCAAGCGCACTTCGCTATTTACAAAGGGGGTACCATTGTTCGACAGAAACACCTTCAGGATGCCAAAGCGGTAAATAATGTATTCCTTCATAAATCGAGCTACTACCCCCCGGTGGATTTCTTGAGCGGTATGGCCTCCGCCCACTTCGTGAAACATTCTGTGGCTACTAAGATCTATATCTTTCCTCGTGATGAAGGGTTGATAGCTCCTATTAGGTCAAAGGCCCAAGTATTGAATGGGAATGGTGTAGATAGAGAGTGGAGGTCCACTGAAGGAGAATGAATCATATTCCCATATAGATGACAAGATTTGCACCTTCGAATAAAATTAGCTGAGTCTTTATCCATCGAAGGCCAATAATAACCCAAAGTCATTAGTTGATTATAAATCTTATCTCCTTCGATATTCCCTCGGTCGTGAGATTTCTTTAACACTTCTTCACCCTCTTCTCTTTTTATACACCTTAGAGGCCTATCGTGGTAGCCACGTCGGTAAAACTACCCATCTTGTGTGAAGTACCTCGATGCTCACCTTTTTATCTTTGTAGCATCCTTTTTATTCGTTGGCATCACTCCATTTATCAAAAACTACATGTAGGGTTATTTAATACTTCTTCATCCTCTTATCTTTTTATGCACCTTAGAGGCCTATCGTGGTAGCCACGTCGGTATAACTACCCATCTTGTACGAAGTACCTCGGTGCTCACCTTTTTATCTTTGTAGCATTCTCTTTATTCGTTGGCATCACTCCATTTATCAAAAAATCCATGTAGGGTTATCTCCAGTCATACGGTTGGTCAATGTACTTGCATTCTGCTGCTTGATAGAAAAGACAACATTTTGAACACTCTCTCTGCACTGCGGCGACCTCTTGTCTCATCGAAAGCCAGTAGTACCCTACCCGTTGTATACTCCTACACAAAGGGATTCGATTCTCTCGTAGCTATCTTCGTATACTTTAATCGTCCTTCTTTTAGCTTTTTCGGGGTCCACACACCTGAACAACAAACCTCCTTTATTCTTGTAGTATAAGTTTCCCCTGATAATAAACTACTGAACTAAATCGGTTAGGTTAAGTGGCCCTTCCCATCTCTCTAACTTCTTTCTGATTTTACCCTTCCAATCATCTTTGTCCTCTGAGGGCAGCATCTCAGACACCGTTGAGGGGCTCGTTCTCTTTGTGATTTCGACCACAGTTAAATCTCCATCGAATGCAATCTTTTGTGCGATGGTGGCATAAGAATCCACATGTTTGTTCATCGTTCGAGGGTGCCTCTTTATCTTTACCACCTTGAAATATCCAGGAAGTCGCTGGATGATCGTGCGGTAAGGCACCATACTCATGTGCTTTAGAGAAAATTCCCCTGTCACCTGTTTCGCCACCAAGTTGGAATTTCCTTTAATTGTCAGGACTTGGATGCCCCTTCTTAGTGCTTCATGTAACCCTAGGACCAGTGCCTCATATTCAGCTTCATTATTTGACCATTAGAACAATAATTTGAAAGATAGGAAAATTTCTTCACTGCCTCTTCGCAAAATGACTCCCGCTCCTCCTTTTTTCTCGACTCAAGAGCCATCAAGCTCCATGTTCCATTTGTCTAGGCTAGCTACTATGAAATTGACCTAGAGGTCATCACCCGGGAGCTCTTCAATAGGCAACTCGAATGTCCCATATGGGAAAATGGCCAACAAATCTGCATATGCCTGGCTTTTGATGTCCTAAGGGACCACGTACTTGAGATCATACTCCGAAAGGATTAGAAACCATCTATTTTCCCTGCCTATCAATACAATTCTAGACATCAAAAATTTTATGGGATCGCACTTAGTTACAATATGAACCATGAATAATAACAAGTAATGCTTTAGCTTTTGTACGACAAACACAAGGGCCAAATAGTGCCTCTCAATGCTAATATATTTGGCCTCAGGCCCATGTATAATCCTACTCAAGTAATAAACAGGTTTTTTAATGGCTTTGCTCTCTTGGGCTAACAAAGCCCCAATAGACTGTTCTAATGACGTAAGATATAAGTGTAAAGGAGTACCTACCTTCGGGGGAATCATTACCTGAGGTTAAGTACGGATTTCCTTCAGCTTGTCCATGGCTTTTTGGTGCATTACTTCCCATGCAAACTTCACGCCCTTTCTCAGTAGCTCCATCAAGGGGTAAATTACCTGAGCCAGCCTCGGAACAAACTGCCTCAGGTAGGAGACCTTGCCAAGTAAACTCTTTAACTCTTTCACTAATTTTGGCCTTGGCATATCAAGTATGGCTCGTCATTTATCTAAGTCCATTTGTACCCCCTGGCAGTTTACCACAAACCCCAAGAATTTCCCACTCGTTTCCCCGAAGGCGCATTTGAGAGGTTTCATCTTTAGCTTATACTTCCTACAGCGAGTGAATACCCTCCTCAAATTGTGCAGGTGAGAGACTTAATCACCAAATTATCAACATATAACTCCACGGTCTTGTGGAAAAGGTCATGGAAGATGGCCATCATCGTTCTCTGGTAGGTGGCTCATGCGTTCTTCAATCCGAAAGGCATGACTATGTACATGAAATTGCCCAAAGGGGTCCGAAAAGTAGTCTTCTCTGTGTCGGTCAGATCCATTTTTATCTGATTATATCTAACGTAGCCATCTATGAAGTTGTACATCTCATGGCCTTCCGTTGCACCGATCAAGCTATCAAATGAAGGCAACAGGAATTCATCCCACGCACGATTTAAGTCTCTGAAGTCTACGCATATTCTGATTTGACTTTTGTCTTTATTTCCCATAGGTACAATGCTAGAGATCTAGATCGGATGTTAGATCGAGAATATGAAACTAGATATGAGCAACCTCTAAAACTCTTCTTTAATCTTTAGGTCCAACTCTGTCTTGTACATTCAAGTGGCCTGTTTCATCGGAATGGTTGAGGGAAAAACGTTCAACTTATGATAACTCACCTCTTGGTCTACTCCAGTAATCTCGACGTACTTTCATGCGAAGACGTCTTTGAAATTCGATATCAGCTTGAACAGCTCCCCTCGAGGGGTTCCCTTCAAGTCCTTCGAGATAAAAATAGGGTTTGAATCTTCTCCCTCTCTAGCCAAGTCAATTTTTTTAACTCTTGGATCTACGGTCGAGGGATATCCCTCCTGCATTATGGTTCTTCTTCAAGTTCCTCCACGAACTCTTGTATTCTGTAGTTATAGATTACCAATAATTTGCCCTGGTTATTCGCCAGGAAGCATTTATATACTGGGTCAGCTTCATCGTCCTGGCTCTCAGCTGCCCTCTCATACCTTCATAATCTGTAGATAATTTTGGGACTAGGAAAAACCACCCACTTGCATTATTGGTCCAATTGCTTTTGAAAGGGACTCTTCCCATGATTCGCATCCACCTTTCTCACTGTTCGCCTATTGAGAACACACCGCATTTGGACATAGTGCTCAATAGGATTGATGTGCGGGGTCACTCGATCACGGAGCTACCTTGATAGACTAGATAGCCTCATCGCTCCCAGTTCTCACTCTTCTCCATAAGTTATAATCCTTCGAGCAGGTTCTCGCACCTTCTCTCAAATTGACGGGATCTTTATCCCCCCAGTGTATCTTTTTACCATGGTTGATTTTTTTGACAGATCAGTATAGAAACTCGCATCCACCATGTGGGCCTCCTTATTTGCAAAAGGGTTTTTGGTAGCTCGTGTCACCACCTCCTTACCCTTTATGTTTGCTTTAGCACATTGATAATAGGTGGAGGGTACCAACCCATGGTTGTGCATCCATACCCTACATACCAATAGCTAGTATAACGGTTCGCAATTCATGATATAGAATTTAAAATGGTAAGTAATGTTCCCCATTTTGATGCCCACATTAACATAACCCACTGATGTGGACGATTGATTATAATAAGCTGATATTGCCAATGAATGGGGTACTATCCTCATCACCGATAACTCGGTGTCATAAAAGGATCCAATGGGCATTATATTGATGGATGCCCCTCCATCCAATAAGATTGATGAGAAAACATAATCATTCACTGATGCTATAACATACAAGGTTCTATTGTGCCGATACCTGATCAGCCTATCATCTCTGAGAATGTTACTTTTGAGAGATATCTACTCACCAGTTTAGCCATAGGTCCCTTCCATTTTAAATGCGGAGCCATTTTTTTCTTCGCGATATCCGAAAGGGCTCGTGTGACTTCCAATCGACAATCTTCAAGAAGAACAACCTGATCGAAGAACTAACCAAACTTTGGGGAGAAAGCCACATTGGCGCACTCGATCCATGGATTTTTCATTTCATCTTTTATCTCCTAAACTTCTTCCACATCTCTATACGCAGCCTCATCGTATGATATCACTGCATTAACTTTTTCCAAAGAACAGGATACCAACTGCCTATTGAGTCCCTCAATGGGATCGTATACTTCTTCCTCTTGGTCTTCTTCCCCTTCAATCACGTCCCCTAAATGGATTTGAGCCAACTCGAGGGTGAACTCTTCGAAGCCATCACCAGAAGATCCTTCGACATCATTTCCTTTGAGCCAGTGTCCCATCACTAATTGCTCGGCCTCTTCATCAAAAGCACTAGCCATATGGGCCCGATGAGGTCGCAAAGGGTTGTCGTTTACATTAGCTTATGGAAATATGATGTCCCCATTCTTTACATGACGGTCAATCAACCTCCTGAGTGAGAAGCACACTTTGATAGGATGGTTTACCCTATTATGTAGTGAGCAATAATGAGGCTTCTCTCTATCTTCTCGCGTGAGTGGCATAGTGTGGACATTAATCGTCATTGATACTTTATCACGGACCATGAGATCATAAAGATTCATGGCTTGCTCCATCGTGCAAGGTAGTTTGGGGGGATCCTCTTAATCTCCAAACTTTGTTTTACTATCTCTACCCCTTCTACCTCCTCGGCCACCATTATTTCCCTCTTTACTCCCCTGCTTGTGTAGTTGATCCTCGAGGGTATTCCCCTCCCCAAGGTGACTGTTGTCCTCATCAGCAATCTTGGAAAAATAGGCGGGGGGTACTATAGGTTTTACCACAAAGTCAATATTCCTTAATGCTTTTAAAAATGCTACAAACGTACCTTCTCTTATTTCGTTAATTAGGTGACATATATATTCGGCCAGCAAGCCCTCTGCACACAATTATAAAAGTGTATGTTCTTGCGTCTCCTCTCTTACATAAAAGGAGCATTCACAGAGCCTCCTAATATAATCCACAACGTCCTCTCCTGGATTTTTTTTCTCACACGCGAGCTGGGTGAGTGTGAACTGATCCTCAGCCAAAAAGAACTTTTGCACGAACAAAACATGCAACTCTTCCCAAGATCTTACACAATATGGGGCTAGATGGGAATACCCCGTGAAGGATTTATCTGTCAGGGATTTTGAAAACTCCCTTAGCCTTAACTTTTTGTCATTATTGTGGGCTCCCTGAATCTCGATGAGCCTCTTCACATGCTCCTTGGGATTAGAGCCTTTCCCCGTGTACTTTTCAAAGATTGGAGGAATATAACCTACTGGGTAGGGTTCATTGTTATATGCCTATGGGTAGGGAGTACGGAAGTCATCATACACTGAGGAACTATCTGCTTTAGACGCATCTATAAACATTAGCAGCTCTTTCTTCATATCCTCCAAGCTAGCTGGCGAGGGGGTGGATGACTGCGATATTATTATCACCGGGGTCGTTGAGGCTGGTTCATTTTCTCCTTAGCCTACTGTTACCTCTGGAGACGCTAAAGTTTCTCCCCAACTCTGCTGTGCTGGCCCCATTGTCATGGGTGGGACCGTGGTAGGACACACACCACCTGAGGGTGGCGAAATAGTGGAGAAGGCGTTATTAAAAGCATGCATTGCCACTAATCCTGTCATAGTGGGAGCTGGTATGGACGCTGGTGGTGTAATAAAGGAGTTCGCTCCCATGGGTGCCCCTAACATTGCTTGGGCTGCCGAAGTTATTATGAACTCTGTGAATAAAACCATCAGGCCCTATATTTGTGCCTGGATTATTCCTCCTTGCATTTCCATCGTCTCCGTCACTCCAAAATCGGGAGCACTAGGCTTCATCCTTGTCGTTCTCGCCCCCTCCAGCAACGCAGTGTTATTTACCTCTTCTTCACGCTATATGGCGTCGAAGTCAATGACTCTAATGGTGTTATCCTCTGGCACGTTTTCAAAAGAGAATACCTCCCCAGCGGAGTCTCCAATGACTCTAGGAGTTGTTCAACGAGGTCGAGAATTGGTCGGAATAGGTAGCAGTGGCCTCTTTCAAGATTGGCCTACCCAGCTCTTGCCTTCTGCACCAGTCCTTGACAAAGAAGGAGGCCACAACCATCGATGACCTGATGGATCGCATTGAGAAGTATGCCAAGGTGGAGGATGTGACCAACCGCAGTGCAAGGCAGAATGTCCCGACTAAGCTCGTTGCCAAGGGCAACAATAAGGCCAAAAACCAGAAGAAGGGAGGCAAGAATGGGGGCAAAGGTGGCTCCAAGAATGGAGACAAGAATGATGTTTCGAAAGAATTTTAAGCCGTAAACACTAACTTCAAAGAACCCATCTATAAGATTATAGCGAAGATCAAAGATGAGCCATTTGTTAAGTGTTCCCAAAAATGGGGGGAGACCCCTCAAAGAGAAACAACATGCTGAGATGCGCTTTTCACAAAGAGGGAGGACATAAGACCGAGCACTGTAAGGCTCTTAAGTCTCACCTTGAAGAGTTGGCCCAGACCGGACATCTAAATGAGTTTATAGAGAAGAAGGCAGAGAATTTCGCTACTAATGGAGATGCAAGGCCTGATAATGTACTCGAGGATGATGATGTCCATGAATTTGCAGTAATTCATTGGGCATCTGATATTTAGCAGATTCAAGGTAATTCAGCTCAGATGGAAGTGAAAAAGCTTACAGCAGTAATGCAAGCTTTCCAGATCGATCCAGCAAAGACACAGTTAGGAAAGCATCGGTGAGCAGACGACGTCGGTTACAACAAACACATCGTGATCATAGATAAAGATCTAGTGGGGGTAAGAACCCCACATAACATCAAAAAGTTGCTCGTCGACTAGAGAATCTCATCCGAGGTAATGTATCTCGACTTGTTTAGAAAATTGAAGTTAAGCGTTGCTGACTTGAAGGAAGCCACTGTCCCTCTAGTTGGATTCACTAGGAAAGTAACTATCCCATTGGGAAAGATCGTGTTGCCAATACGGGCAGGAAGTGTCTCCAAGATATTCGAGTTTCTGGTAGTCGACATTGACTCGCCATACTAAGGTATCCTCGATAGAGGGTGACTACATGCAATGAGGGCAGTCCCATCGACCTACCATCAGAAACTCAAGTACGTGACTGAGCGAGGAGTGATGAAGATCCATGAAGATCAAGCGATGGCAAGAAGGTGCTTCATGTCATCCATCCGCGCTAAACCAGAGAAGAAGATCGAGAAGGCCAAATAGAAGGTCGAGGAGCAGGAAGGTTTGATACCTTCGAAATAGCAGCTAAAGTATGGAAGACCCGGAGTGGAGGAGACTAGGCTTCTCCCCTTTGAGCAGGTCATTAAAAACCTAGAAGAAGTCATAGCCGGTGGTAACAATAAGGATAGGAGTTTCTTGAATGGGACATCTCTCACAGATCAAGAGAAAAAAGAATTGACGGTGCTATTAAGGAGCAACCTAGATATTTTTGCGTGGGAACCGTACGAGCTTCATGGAATTGATCCTAGTGTGGTTTGTCATCGGTTGGACGTTGACCCCACTTTCAGGTCTATCACGCATAAGGCAAGACGAACTGCGCCAAAGAAGGCCAAAGCTGTAGATAAGGAAGTAGAGAAGATGCTAGATGCAGGTTCCATTTCCCTAAATGGTTGTCCAACCCAATAGTAGTTCCAAAGAACAATGGAAAATGGTGAGTTTGTATAGACTTCACTGACCTTAACAGGACATGCCCTAAGGACAGTTTCTCCCCCCAAAAAATCGACCAATTGGTGGACACCATAGCAGCTCATGCAAGGATGAGCTTCCTGGATGCATACTTCGGGTATCACCAGATCCCTATGTATGCACTATACCAAGACAAGATAGCGTTCATCACCACTCTCGGTTTATACTGTTATAAAGTTATTCCCTTTGGGCTCAAGAATACAGGAGCAACTTATTAGCGGCTAGTCACCAAGATGTTCAAATACCAAATGGGAGATACCATGGAAGTCTACATTGATGATATTCTCATCAAGAGCAAGCACAAAGAGGACCATCTCTCAGACCTATCAAGTACCTTTGAAATCCTTAGGAAATACTGAATGAAACTCAACGCGAGCAAGTGATCTTTCGGTGTCCAGTCAGGAAAATCCCTTGGTTACTTGGTTAGCGAAAGAGGCATTGAGGCCAACCTACACCAGATCGATGCAATCAATAAGATGCAGCCCCCCACACGATACAAAATATACAGAAGCTCACGGGAATGCTCGCGCTTTAAATTGTTTCATCTCGAAGTCCTCTGAAAAGTGCAAGCCATTCTTCCATCTCTTGAAAGGAAATAAGACAGTGGAGTGGAATCAAGATTGCTTAAAAGCATTGGAAGAGCTCAAGGCTTATCTCAGCACACCACCCTTGCTCGTCATACCTGAAAAAAATGATCCCCTGTACTTATACCTCGTCGCCTCCAGCCACATTGTCAGTTCTGCACCGGTGTGCGAAAAATTAAGAATCCAGCACCCAGTCTACTATGTGAGTAAGACCTTATTGGACGCCAAGAAGTGGTACCTACCACTGGAAAATCCCGCCTTTGCACTAATGATAGCCTCAAGGAAGCAGAAGAACTATTTTGAAGCTCACACTATCATCGTCCTTACATCACATCCCCTTAAAGCAGTCTACGGAAAGAGAATATGTATGGAAGACTATTCAAGTGGTCAGTCGAGACGATTTGACATTCAATTTCAACCACGGAATGAGATTAAGGGGTAGGTCCTCGTCGACTTCATCGCAGAGTTCACAGGAGAGAAACCTTGCAACCAACTTCAGCTCATTAATTAGAGTGAAAATCACTCAACAGGAGGAGTTTGGAAATTGTTTGTTAACGGAGCCTCCAATTCAAAGGGGGAAGGAATAGGTATTGTACTCGTTACTGTAGAAGATACAATCGTTGATAAGGGAGTCAGACTTGGTTTTGAAGCCTCCAACAACAAGGAAAAATATGAGGCTCTAATAGCCAGCTTGAAGAAGGCACAAGCGTTAGTGGCAAAGCAGCTGCAGGTGTTCGGTGACTCACAATTGGTATCCAATCATATAAGTGGGGACTTCAATGCAAAAGACGAAACAATGTCAGCCTACCTCACCTTGGCAAGGAAGTTAATATCCAACTTTGAGGAAGTTAGTGTCCAACAGTTTCCCAGAGGACAAAATAACCATACCGACGCCTTGGTAGCCCTGAGTTTAGCAATCGACTCTGACTTAAAGAGAACAATCCCTATCAACTTCCTCGCCCAATCGAGCATCAACCAGAGTGCCGAGCTTCCAGACACGGGACATATTCTCCAGATTGAATTAGCACCAGTTAGATGGACCCTGTGACAACCCGAATATAATTATGATAAATTATATTTAAATCATGCTTATCTTATGTGATATGAATAATGTGATATTAGTATATCTAATATTAAGTGCTTATGTTTAGTCTAATCCTACTTTCATAAATCATGAAAGGTCGAATTATTTACGAACACAAAATTTTGTTGTTTTCGGTAGAAATGTCCCTGTTAGAGACTAGTTTTGACCCTTATCACATTATAAATGACTTGAGGTGAAAAATAGATAGTTGTAGAAGTTGAGTTAGGGTTGTAACACAACAAACGGATCATCAAATGGATGCCCGAGTAAAGAGTTATACCAAATTTACGAACAAGGGGCAATTCGGTCAATTCCCTTTAAGTGGTATTTTGTCTTTTATTAAACCAAATGGTTTACTTTGATTGGTTGGCTTGGGAGTCAGCCTTGGCCGACCTTATACCCTTGAAATAGACTTATCCTTCAGCCAAAATCAGCCATGAAAGGGTTTTAAGCTTCAGGAAAGAGAAGGTAGAAGTTTAGGAAGAAAAGTGAGGAGAAAAAGTGTAGAAAAATTCGTAGAAATTACGTAAAAAGCCCTGAAGGTAATCCTAATTACAATTCTAGTTATTTATCTTATATTACTGATTTATATGATATAAATCATCATAGGTTTACGAAATTTTCAGCTCTTTATATGTATGTATGGTTATATGCAAGTTTATGTTAAGTTGAATGTAGAAACCCTTAAAATTGCTTTGTATTGAAACCCCTTGTATTCAAACTTGCATATCTATTTTTGTACTTACTGTAATTGAGAAATTCCAATTGGATATGAAAGTAGACTCATATATTCATATCATATCTGAAAATTAGAATTTATCTCCTTGTGGTTAGGCCGTAATGATGATTTCAAGTTGGTACATAGTTGCTGTTTGTATACTTGATTTCGGTATGCCCTGGGTTTGGTCAAGATTTTGAGATAGCAAATGAAGTCCAAATATTATGAAACTTTAATTATGTACTATTCCGTATGTCTACTAAAAGTTTGTTGAAAATCATGGAAAGTTATGCTGTATAAAAATTATGAAAATTCTGGGAATTCGAAGGATCAATAGAGGAGCTTGTAGGGAAGATTTCTTGTGTTGTAGAGAAATGGTCATAACTTGCCCTAGGAAGCTTGAAAAATTACACCATCACTTGTACTGGATAATATATTCATATATGTTTTCATATTGATAAGCTTGGACCCCTGCATTTATACAATTTAGAAATATAGGATGGTTAAGTATGTATGACAATAATTTCAGGCCATATTGGATACCCCTTGAATGAATGTTTGAATTTTGTCCTTACAAAGGGTACTTTGAGTACATGTTTCATGTGTATATACACTGAGGAGTATAATTTCATGTTTACTTTACTTTGGTTATAAATTCCTCATAAGGTATTTCCTACGGTTGAATGTCCGTAACTTTATCAACATGTATATCATTGTTTTGCCTTTACCTATGTTTTATGGAATGTGAGTTAATTGGAATTATATTGTTGATGTATAGTCATGGAAAGTTACATAATTATGTTTGGATAATATTTATGATTGAGGTTCAGTACTGATTTAGTTTGATTGACAGGTGTAAGGTCTAATCAACCCTGTTCAGCTCCACCAGAAGAAAACGTGAATACATAGTTGTCAACCAAGGTGAGTGTACTCACTGAAAAGAGATATTTGTATCGTGGTATTGATATGATCATAATATAATGAATATGAAATTGTTCATTTCGGTTTACCGAAATGAGGGGTTACTCCTCGACCAGGAATGGAGGAGATTTGTCTATTAATGACAAGGGGTTACTCCTCGACCAGGAATGGGGGAGAATTGTCTATTTAGACAGGATATGTGAATCATGATTCGGAAAAGTTGGTCATTCATTATGAATGAGCCGGATAAGTTAATTCATAATTATATGGAGATGATATATTGCATGTAAATTTATGCAGTAGTATAGTAGTGATGCATTCACTGGGCTATTTTTGCTCATGGTTCCTATGTTCACATTTTTCAGGTAACGCGATGTCACTGCCAAATCTAGGAGGTCGGGTTGGGTTAGCTAGGAATGGGAGAAACTATGATTTTGTGTAAATGTAAATGATGTAATTAAGTTAACTTATCCTTTAAGAAAGTTTTTATGGACATGATTACTCTGATGTTGTAAAAAGGTTTTCAGTTATATGGATTTATAATGATGACTCTGAAATCAAAACTCGTGATTATGGTTTGGTTAGATTAATTATGGTTTGACTCACTTTGACTTTCAAACTTAATTATAAGTAAATGGGTTGGGGTGTGTCAGATTTTGGAACCAGAGCCTAGGTTTTTGAGGTTCTGGAGTGATAAGAGTCTAGATTTGACAGTGAATGTCAAAAATATATTTTATTTGATACTAACGATCATGTTAGGAAAGATATGTATATCTGCATGTTGTTATATCTTTGATTCATTTAAGATATAAGAGAATGGAACGTGGGAATGTGAATGTGGGAATAGAAGATGAGGCTTCAAATATGGCAGCAGAAGCGGAGATTGAGCAACCTGTTCATGGAAATGTAGAACCCGAGCAGGAATAATTGACAGACATGCAAAAAATGGCACGTGCTATGACTCTAATGGCAGAGAAGCAAGCTAGATTTATGGCTCAGATGGAAGAACAACAAGACAGGCAATTAGAGGCACAAGCATTGGCCAGGGATGAGGAGGTGGTACACCGGGAATAAAGGAGTACTTCACATGAGAAATTTATTAAAATGAATCCACCCTCATTTGAAGGAGCGGTTGATCCAGCAGAGGCAGAAGTATGGGTTAAAGAGATTGAACTTATTTTTGGGGTAATGAGAATGCCTGAAAATCAACGAGTGACCTTAGCGACGTATATGCTAAAAGGAGAAGTAATACTGGTGGGATGCCACAAAACATTTGTTGATTACTCCAGGAGGTGAGAATCTGATCTCATGGGATGCTTTTGTCAAAGCTTTGTATGATAAGTATTTCCCCCCAATGTATCAAAAACCAAAGGAGAAGGAATAATTCTTGTTGAGTCAAGGGAGTATGACAGTTAGAGAATACGAAGCTAAACTTACAGCTTTATCTCGGTTTTCTTCGAGGTTTATACGGAATGAGGAAGATATATGCAGCCGATTTCTCGATGGGCTTGAGTTAGTCATTAAATCACGGTTGTCGGCTTTAGAGACTGTTAATTATTCAGCCTTGGTGAACAAAGCCATGCTAGTAGAAAGGGATGTGAATGAAGCTAGAGGTAATAAAAAACGAGGTGTAAAGAGAAGCAGATTCGATCCAAGTTATCAAAAAGGTGGTGATACAGAATATTCGAGACTTGGAGGGCAGAAATTCCAGCATGGTAGAGGCATGGGAAGTAGTTTTCAAAGGGGTGAAGCAAGTGGTGGAAGAGTTTCAAGAGGTTCATCGCAAGTAGAACCAAATGTTTGTTTCTTTTGTGGGGCATCAGGTCATATAAAGAGAAATTGCCCAAAGTTACTGAATATAGAATGTTTTAACTGCCACCAGAAGGGTCATTTGAGAAAGAATTGTCCTATGTTGGCGAGAAAAGTTTCAGTCAGTAGTATGGGGCCTCATAAAGGATCTTCTACAGGCAGTGCCACCAGGGGGAGAGGTACAGAACAAGCAACTGGATCGAGGGCAGGAGGAAGAGTGTTTGCGATGACGCTACAAGATGCCCATGTTATCCCAGAAGTAGTTACAGGTGAACTTTCTATTGCAAACAAAGATTTATATGCACTCATTGATCCTGGATCTACGCATTCATTTGTGGCATTACATATTATTTCATACTTGGGTAGACCATGTTCATTTCTCAATTGTGCCTTACATATTTCTACCCCAATGGAAAGTGTGATTCTGGTTGAGCATGTTTATAAAAATTGTGTCTTACGAATAGGTGAGCGAGATTTCTATGTTGATTTGATACCGTTGGCCATTCTAGATTTTGATATTATATTGGGGATGGATTGGTTATCATCATACCATGCTTCCATTGATTGTTTTCGCAAAGAAGTTACATTTCATTTGGCTGGTGAACCCGAGTTCCAATTTACAGGGGAAAGGAATGTTGTTCCTACTTGTCTCATCTCAGCAATTAAGAGTAGAAAGTTATTGAGTAAGGGTTGTACAGGGTATTTAGCGTATGTGGTTGATGTTAGTAAGGAAGCACTTAAAGTTGAAGATATACCAGTGGTTAGAGAGTTTTCTGATGTCTTCCCAGAGGAATTGCCAGGATTGCCACCCGATAGGGAAGTAGAGTTTTCTATTGAATTAATTCCAGGTACTGGTCCAATTTCTCTTTCTCCATATAGAATGGCACCAGCGGAGTTGAAGGAATTAAAAGTGCAATTACAAGATCTGATAAGCAGAGGTTTCATTCGGCCTATTGTTTCGCCATGGGGAGCACCAGTGTTATTTGTGAAAAAGAAAGATGGGACAATGCGATTATGTATTGATTATCGGTACTTGAATAAGGTGACCATTAGAAATAAGTACCCTCTACCTCATATCGATGACTTGTTTGACCAATTACAGGGGCCACAGTATTTTCAAAGATTGATTTGAGATCGGGTTACCACCAACTGAAAGTGAAGGATAGTGATATTTCCAAAACACCTTTCGGACTCGATATGGGCACTATGAGTTTTTGGTGATGCCATTTGGATTAACTAATGCTCCAGCAGTTTTTATGGATTTGATGAATCGGGTATTCAACCCTTTCATTGATTCATTTGTGATTGTATTCATAGATGATGTGTTGATTTACTCGCATAGCATGGAGGAACATGAGAAACACCCGAGACTTGTATTGAAGATTTTAAGAGAGAAGAAATTGTGTTTTTAGGGCATGTTGTCTCGGGAAATGGGATTTATGTTGATCCCAAGAAAGTGGAAGCAATTGTTGAATGGGAAAGTCCTAAGAATGTGACATAAATTAGGAGTTTCCTAGGATTGGCAGGTTACTATCGCAGATTCATTAAGGGATTTTCAGCAATAGCATTACCATTGACAAAGTTGACCCGTAAAGAAGTGAAGTTTGTGTGGGATGAAGAATGCGAAAGGAGTTTTAAAGAATTAAAGAAGCGATTGGTTTCAGCCCCTATACTTGCTATTCCATGTGGGAATGAGTCTTTTGTGATCTATACAGACGCTCCATTTCAGGGGTTATGATGTGTTCTTATGCAGAATGGGAAGGTAATAGCATATGCTTTCAGACAATTAAAGACGCATGAACGAAACTATCCTACACACGATCTGGAGCTAGCAGCCATTGTTTTTGATTTAAAGTTGTGGAGACATTACTTGTATGGAGAAATTTGTGAGATATTTAGAGATCATCAAAGTTTGAAATACTTGTTCACACAGAAAGAACTGAATTTAAGACAGAGGCGTTGGATAGAGCTGATTAAAGACTATGACTGTACCATTCATCATCACCCTGGGAAGGCCAATGTAGTAGCAGATGCTTTGAGTCAAAAATCATCAGGGATTTTCGGTTGCATACGGTGTGCTCGTGTTGGAAATATTCTTGACTTGGCATTGATGGGGATTGAATTGAAGTTTTCAAAAGGTGGAGGATTATTAGCACATGTCACAGTGAGACCTTTATTGGCCGAACGCATACGAAATTTGTAGACCAGTGATCCATTCCTTGAGAAGAAGAAACAAGAAGTTCGGGATGGTAGAGAGAGTGACTTTGAAATTAAGAATGATGAACCGTTGTGTAATAAAAATAGGATTTGTGTACCGAATGATCCACCCTTAAAGAAAGATATATTATAAGAGGCTCATAGTTCTATTTACTCTATGCATCCGGGAGGTACCAAAATGTACAGAGATTTGAAAGAATATTACTGGTGGAACAATATGAAACGTGAGATTGCAGAGTTCGTAGCTAAATGTTTAGTATGACAGCAAGTGAAAGCAGAGCATCAGAAGCCGTCATGATTATTGCAGTCTTTGCCTATTCCGGAATGGAAGTGGGAGCATATAACGATGGAATTTGTTACAGGATTACCCCGGTCACCAAAGGAGAATGATTCTATTTGGGTGATTGTAGACCGACTGACGAAGTCAGCTCATTTTCTCCCAGTTAAGACCACCTACACTGTTGACAAGTATGCACGTATATATGTTGATGAGATTATCCGTTTACATGGGGCACCAGTGTCAATTGTATCAGATAGAGATCCAACGTTCACTTCTAAGTTTTGGCCTCGTCTCCAGAATGCCAGGGGCACAAGTTTGAAGTTCAGCACTGCATTTCATGCACAAACCGATTGGCAATCTGAAAGGACAATTCAAATATTAGAAGACATGTTACGGGCTTGTGTATTTGACTTCAAAGGTAGTTGGGATGATCATTTTCCATTGATGGAATTTTCGTATAATAATAGTTATCAGTCCACCATTGGTATGGCTCCTTATGAAGCTTTATATGGGAGGAGATGTAGGACGCCTTTGTGTTGGGATGAAGTACGTGAAAGAAAAATTTTGGGTCCGAAATTGATAGATATGACAACTGAAAAGATCAAAATGATTCGGGAACGGATAAAGATAGCGCAAAGCAGGCAGAAATTTTATGCAGATAAGAGGAAGCATCCATTGGAATTTCAGAAAGGAGATTTTGTATTCCTGCGTATTTCACTGTGGAAAGGCGTTATGAGATTTGGCAAAAAGGGGAAACTAGGCCCAAGATACATTGGACCATATGAGGTGTTGGAAAGAATTGGGGCCCTGGCATATACATTAGCATTGCCTTCAGAGTTGTCTCATTTACATGATGTGTTTCACGTATCGATGCTTCGTAAGTATTTGGCAGATCCATCTCACCAGTTGAAAACTCAACCAATTGAACTGAAGGAAGACTTATCGTACATCGAGGAACCAATGGAAATTATTGATCGTAAGGAGGAAGTAATGAGAAATAAAGTTATTCCCTTAGTTAAGGTTATGTGGATGAGCCATGGAGTTAAAGAAGAAACTTGGGAAACGGAGGATAGCATGAGGAAACAGTATCCCCATTTGTTTGGTAAGTGACCTTTATATTAAATTTCGGGGACGAAATTTTCTAAGGTGGGTGAGTTGTGACAACCCGAATATAATTATGATAAATTATATTTAAATCATGCTTATCTTATGTGATATGAATAATGTGATATTAGTATATCTAATATTAAGTGCTTATGTTTAGTCTAATCCTACTTTCATAAATCATGAAAGGTCGAATTATTTACGAACACAAAATTTTGTTGTTTTCGGTAGAAATGTCCCTGTTAGAGACTAGTTTTGACCCTTATCACATTATAAATGACTTGAGGTGAAAAATAGATAGTTGTAGAAATTGATTTAGGGTTGTAACACAACAAACGAATCATCAAATGGATGCCCGAGTAAAGAGTTATACCAAATTTACGAACAAGGGGCAATTTGGTCAATTCCCTTTAAGTGGTATTTTGTCTTTTATTAAACCAAATGGTTTACTTTGATTGGTTGGCTTGGGAGTCAGCCTTGGCCGACCTTATACCCTTGAAATAGACTTATCCTTCAGCCAAAATCAGCCATGAAAGGGTTTTAAGCTTCAGGAAAGAGAAGGTAGAAGTTTAGGAAGAAAAGTGAGGAGAAAAAGTGTAGAAAAATTCGTAGAAATTACGTAAAAAGCCCTGAAGGTAATCCTAATTACAATTCTAGTTATTTATCTTATATTACTGATTTATATGATATAAATCATCATAGGTTTACGAAATTTTCAGCCCTTTATATGTATGTATGGTTATATGCAAGTTTATGTTAAGTTGAATGTAGAAACCCTTAAAATTGCTTTGTATTGAAACCCCTTGTATTCAAACTTGCATGTCTATTTTTGTACTTACTGTAATTGAGAAATTCTAATTGGATATGAAAGTAGACTCATATATTCATATCATATCTGAAAATTAGAATTTATCTCCTTGTGGTTAGGCCGTAATGATGATTTCAAGTTGGTACATAGTTGCTGTTTGTATACTTGATTTCGGTATGCCCTGGGTTTGGTCAAGATTTTGAGATAGCAAATGAAGTCGAAATATTATGAAACTTTAATTCTGTACGATTCAGTATGTCTACTGAAAGTTTGTTGAAAATCATGGAAAGTTATGCTGTATAAAAATTATGAAAATTCTGGGAATTCGAAGGATCAATAGAGGAGCTTGTAGGGAAGATTTCTTGTGTTGTAGAGAAATGGTCATAACTTGCCCTAGGAAGCTTGAAAAATTACACCGTCACTTGTACTGGATAATATATTCATATATGTTTTCATATTGATAAGGTTGGACCCCTGCATTTATACAATTTGTAAATATAGGATGGTTAAGTATGTATGACAATAATTTCAGGCCATATTGGATACCCCTTGAATGAATGTTTGTATTTTGTCCTTACAAAGGGTACTTTGAGTACATGTTTCATGTGTATATACATTGAGGAGTATAATTTCATGTTTACTTTACTTTGGTTATAAATTCCTCATAAGGTATTTCCTACGGTTGAATGTCCGTAACTTTATCAACATGTATATCATTGTTTTGCCTTTACCTATGTTTTATGGAATGTGAGTTAATTGGAATTATATTGTTGATGTATAGTCATGGAAAGTTACATAATTATGTTTGGATAATATTTATGATTGAGGTTCAGTACTGATTTAGTTTGATTGACAGGTGTAAGGTCTAATCAACCCTGTTCAGCTCCACCAGAAGAAAACGTGAATACATAGTTGTCAACCAAGGTGAGTGTACTCACTGGAAAGAGATATTTGTATCGTGGTATTGATATGATCATAATATAATGAATATGAAATTGTTCATTTCGGTTTACCGAAATGAGGGGTTACTCCTCGACCAGGAATGGAGGAGATTTGTCTATTAATGACAAGGGGTTACTCCTCGACCAGGAATGGGGGATAATTGTCTATTTAGACAGGATATGTGAATCATGATTCGTAAAAGTTGGTCATTCATTATGAATGAGCCGGATAAGTTAATTCATAATTATATGGAGATGATATATTGCATGTAAATTTATGCAGTAGTATAGTAGTGATGCATTCACTGGGCTATTTTTGCTCATGGTTCCTATGTTCACATTTTTCAGGTAACGCGATGTCACTGCCAAATCTAGGAGGTCGGGTTGGGTTAGCTAGGAATGGGAGAAACTATGATTTTGTGTAAATGTAAATGATGTAATTAAGTTAACTTATCCTTTAAGAAAGTTTTTATGGACATGATTACTCTGATGTTGTAAAAAGGTTTTCAGTTATATGGATTTATAATGATGACTCTGAAATCAAAACTCGTGATTATGGTTTGGTTAGATTAATTATGGTTTGACTCACTTTGACTTTCAAACTTAATTATAAGTAACTGGGTTGGGGTGTGTCAGACCCCCTGAGGAATAGTTTAAATGATGGTGCACTTTCAGACGATAAGAAGGCCGCTCATTAGATAAGAGACAAAGTTGCTCTCTTTCACTTATCTCCTGAGGGTAAACTATATAAGAGATCGTTCAATGGCCCTTACCTTCAATGTGTTCACTCGAAGAACGTCGAGTAAGTTCTACACAAGATTCACGAAGGAATCTGTGGAAGCCATATTGGAGGGAGATCCCTAGCTTTTCGAGCAATGAAGGAAGGCTATTGGTGGACATACATGTAGAGAGATTATAGAGTATATGCTCGTAAGTGTGAAATTTTTTAGCTACATGCTCCTATGGTCCACCAACCTACCAGCGATGTAAGATCACTTACCAGCACCTGGCCTTTCGCCCAATGGGGAATGGACATCGTGGGACCTCTCCCTATCGTTATCGGAAATAGCAAGTATCTGTTGGTCACCACAGACTACTTCACCAAATGGATCGAGGCAGAGCCGCTGGAAAACATCAGGGATACGAATATGGTGAGATTTATATGGAGAAACATAATTACCACTTTGGGATCCCTAGAACCATCATCACTGACAATGGTCCGCAGTTCGAGAGCGGCCCCTTCCAGAATTTTTATAATGACCATGAATTCAGGCACCATTTTAGCTCGGTATCCTACCCCCAGAGCAACGCCCAAGATGAAACTTCCAACAAAATAGTGATCGATGGGCAGAAGAAATGACCTGAGTGAGACAAAGGCGTATGGGTGAGCGAGCTGCCACACATTCTGTGGGCTTTCCTAACTACCCCACGACGAGAAAGTGGGGAAACCCCATTCGCGTTAACATATATAATGGAAGAAATAATCCCTTTAGAAGCTGGCCTCCCAGCCATGAGATCAACCTTTTCGACCAAGGCCAGAATGATGCAGCATTAATCATTGAACTTGACCTAGCTGACGAACGCAGAGAAGTAGCCCTAGTGAAACTAGTGAGCTATCAGCAGCAGCTCGCAAAACACTATAACAAAAAGGTCAATCCTAGGATGTTCCAGGTTAGGGACTACGTCCTAAGGAAAGTTGTTGGCAGCGCAGTAAAACCATCTGATGGCAAGCTGGGTCCAAATTAGGAGGGACCATTCAAGGTGACAAGGGATGACCTACAAGGTGCCTATCACTTAGAAACGCTGGAGGTCAGAGAGATCCCCAATCGTGGAACACAACCAACCTGGAAAACATTCTATTTCTAGTATTTTCATTAATATTTTATTGCATTGTTGGAATTGTCATCTCATTGTTTAATTGCTTTTGATTAATAAAATATTATTTGGCACTGGCATTCTATGAAGTGTTAATTTTGTATTATGAACTTTATAACTTGCACATCGTTTCCATGCGACAGGCATATTACTCAGTATATAAAAGCAGGGAATCACCCTCCTCAGGTTTTCGCTATTAAACACGAACAACCCTTTAGCATTGACCCTGACAATACATGTAGCCTTACAGGAGACCCTTAGACAGCTCGGCCAAATCAAATTAGTCGCCAAATAATGTTTGTCTCAAGAAGCCTGATCGGATAGAACATCCAACACTAGGTGTGTCCTTGCCATTGCCGTACTTAGGCCTAAGGGGGTGTGATGACACGACCTAAAAGGTAAAGTGGGGGCAGAATGGTATCTCACAAGAATACTGAACTGGGAGGACACTCACACGATAAAATAAATTTACCTACATCAAATCTAGTCGGCTACGAAGAGCCCAATAAAATTAAATAAAAAATTATTGAAGTAAAAATACACAACACATGTTTAGTTGGCAAAGTGCCCAAAACATAAACATTTTATTAGTTCATTACATTTACAAAACGTTACATTGAAGCAAGAAAATCTTAATGAGGATTAACCCTCTGAGTAAGATAATCAGCCACTTGCGATCTCTGACCGTCATCCGGATGAGGGGATAATTCTTCCTCAACTTCATTTTCATCTGGCTCTAATAGATGCCTGGGGATAGAATATATAGGGACCCACTGGTCGTCCTTCCTGAAAGCATTAGGCCTCAGAGTTGAAGGAGAGTTCTTGTGACGGTACCAGACAACTGAGTTCCTAGGGACCTGTAGCTCCTTGAGGGCGCTCAACCATCCCCTAATAAAGGAAAACTCTTCAAACTCTGTCAACCTCATTGGAGCATTTGTCCAACCTTGGTCATAACCATCATCTCACATGCGCCGATGACCTTTCTTGAACAGATGCCTCAGTCGTGTGACATCTCTTTGAAGCCCAATAGCAATCATGTATGCTCAATGGACATCTTCTCTAAGCTTGTCCATCTCCCTAGATGGACCCCCCGCATTTGTACCAGCTCGCGGACCAGCCGATGAGGTGGAACCTCACAAAACCTAAGGGGTGGCACTCGGCCCTACGCCAGGTCATGGAGCAACCGATGAAGAAGAACCTTGCAGAACTTGAGGTACGATGCTCAGTGCATGCTCCTTGAGTCGCGACACTTCCCTCCTCAGAGTCTTATTCTCCTGTTGAAGAACTTCTCCGACTTGATTGATTTCGGAGGAATCTAGAAGCTTAGACCTCATAGTGTTCACTTCTTCTTGAAGAGAGGCAACAACCTCTTCCATCTCCTGAAGTCTTTCTTTTAGTTTGGCGAAGAGCTCAGACTAGTCTTTAAATCTCTCTTATTCCTTGATCTCAGAGACTTACAAATCCTTATAAAATCTTAGCAAACTTGATTTCTCGCATTAGGACCGAGAATCCTTCCCATTTGAGAGGTGGCGAGTATGTATTCATCTATATGAATCAACTATAAGACATGAAGAGAATTAATGAGCAAAAGAATCAGTATGTAAAAGGAAAAGGGTTTTCATTTCATTCAAGTAAAAAGGTCCAAGTACATCGAAAGTTAAAAAGAACAGTACAAATAAAGAAAAAATATAAAAAGAGTCCTAAGAGGAGGCTAGTTGGCAACCTCAGTTTGTTCAGAGGTAGTTGGTTGCTTTCCTTTATCGTCAGCAGCAGCAGCATCTCCTTCAGAGGGAACAACCGCTATTCCCTGAGCAGGAGGAGCACCAATAGGAACAGTTTGAGACGTAGGGACCACACCTTCAACGGCCAAGGCAGGCACATTATCCACAAAAGGCTTCGGGCCTGGATCATGCTCGTCAAACAAAGGTGAATCAATATCCACCCCTGTAGCTAGAAGAGCCTTGTTATAGCCCTTTTTGAAGTTCAACCGAATGATGTAGCCTAACTGAACATCGACTTCCTCATATACGACAACCCACACAGAGTTGCACGAACATTCCTTAATGGTAGATGCCTCAGACTCCACATTCTTCATCTTCTCTGCCAACACTTTATTTTCCTGGACCACGGCCAGCTTTCTCATGCAGACTAGATAGTAGGACTACCTCAACTCATTTAACTCCTTAGTCACCGCTTCCTTGGCTTTGTTGGCATCAGCAAGGGCGAGATCAGAGGACTTCTGGGCCTCGCTGGCGGTCCTCAAATTGTCCTCCAACTAGACGCCTTTCCCCTTCAGCTTAATTTTCTACTTCTCTAAGTCCTCATTCCTACTCACTATCTCGTCACGAGTACGATAGATAATAGCGAATCCGGTCACGAACTGCGAGCAAAGAGGGAGCATTAGAAGAAATCATTGAACAAAATATTATAAGTATTGAAAAATGAAAACAGACTTACCAAGGCTAGCCTCTAACTCGCTTACAGAGCTAAATGATCGGTCCCCATGACCTTCTGTCGATCAGTAGGAAAAATTGCTCTCTCGAGCAACGCATAAGAAAATTGGGGAGAGATGGTGACAAAGGACTCCTCGGGCAATGTGGACATAGGCACCAAATCTTGCCCAACCTTTATCCTCTCTTCCACTCTCTTTCTCTCCTCTTCTTTCTCCTTTTTATCCCTCTTAGCTCTGTTCTTCTCTTCCACCTTCTTTCTCTCTTCAACCTTCTTCCTCTCCTCTTACCTCTTTCTCTCTCAATTGTTCTTCCTCCCTCCACTTCTTTTCTTTCTCGATGGTAGTAGGTTGAGAAATAGTGGAAACTTCCCCACTGCCAGACTTTTACTTCTTCGACCGCCTAGAGAGAAGATGATCATCATCATTCCTGATCAGATTCCTCCTGGGAGGAGCCATATCTTCCTTACTAAACTGATCGACTCACTGGAAGACTTTTGAGCTTATGAAACCTCTTTTGAGATGGAAGACCCTTCACCACTAGAGTTTGCCTCACAGGAACCACCTTCAGTAGTGCCCCTATTATCACCCTCATTATCCTCACCAGAGTCACTCTCTTCCTCGTCCAACTGGATGGGTTCTGCAGTAACTTCCTAAGTAATGTCCAACTGAGGGATACTGTCTATAGGATGTGAAATGAAACTAGATAAAATATTCTTATACTCTAGAAGAAAAGTAGCTGACTGAGGATACTCACCATCAGCCAAAGGTTCTCTGATTTTCCAAGCTTTGATCAGCTCGGCAGCTCGAACCTCACTAAGAGTAGGTTCCAAATTCTTTATCCTCACTGGAAAGAAAAGAGAAGAATATCAGAAAAATTATACAAGAAAATTGAAGAGCAGAGCAAAAATTAAGCCTACCTATGTACTCCTCCCCATTAAAGGGTATTGTGAACCTCTCAGACCTCGACCCCTCAGTTGGGGAGGAAATTGCCAATTTCTAGCAAGAAAACCCTCTTTCCAGTAATCCTTGTGGGAATTAGGTATATTTACTACCAATACCCTATCAGGACTCTTGGCCTTGAGGTAAGGAAGACCAAAACGTTTTTACAAGAAAGAATAACAAAATCATATCTCAGCAAGCCCTAAATTGGTGCCATAGAGCTGGTTTATTCTATGGACATCATTAAATATCTTCCAAACATTTGGCAAACACTTTACCGGAACAATGTTGAAGTAACTAAAGAAATGCAAAAAAAAAAAAAATTACTTGGAGGATAGGTGCGACCCCCTTGGGACAGTAAAAGAACGTGAATCCAGTGAGCGCCCTCTATTTCTCTTATATTTTTAGGGATATGGGCACACTCAATGTCTACCCAATCTGGGAAAGGCGAGACACCCTTGCGAGCTCTTTTGAAATTTAACTTCATATGAATATTTGAGCTTTGTGATGTGTTCTCCTATCAATCTAGTCATCTACACATTTGTGACCTAGGAGGACTAAGTGAATGTCAAAATCCGTTGCACGCGAGATTTGTGAGATAAAAAAAATGATATATATGAATGTGAACAAGGAAGGGCTCCGAAAGGAAATATTATTCGTTGCGAATAGTAAGCCACTGTTTGTTTGGACCTAAAAGAAATACGTGGTCCAAAGGCCCAAAAGAAAATTTGGCATTAAAAAGAAAAAATAATTGCCAAGGCCTATGTTTAATTGATATTCTCATTCAAAATAATAATATATGATTAGTGAGGGAGATTGGATGGTATATCAACGGTTTGCACAATGTCCGTTTATCCTAGTTGTGTATTTCAATGTCATGACTCTATTGGTTTGTAGAATCATCAACAACATGCTAGGCTTGTATGCATTGTGTATGTTTGTTCATTGAGTTCAATCTATATTGTCACATGAGGTTATATTCAAATGTGATGAAGTTTACAATCAATTAAGAACTCCGTGAGCATGTTTTATGTGATTGGTTCTAAATTTAATTATTACTAGTTCACACCCCAACACTTCCATTTCCACATGACACATTTTTGCCATACAAGTGTGAAAAGCTTATCTTATTTTGTGTCATTTTGGTGTTTATATCTATATGTGTGTATTTTTACTTATCTTGTATCTATTGTGTATACATATACATGATATTTTGAATATGTCTTTGCCATGTTTATTTAATCCATTTATGCTTCAATTCCTAATTGGTACCTTGTTTGTTACGTAGTTTGTTTGATATCACATGCTTAGAATCTTCTTTGCCTATTTGGTATCATTTGTTTTCGCATCGTAGTTGGTATTCATTTGTATGGATTAGTTATGATTTTGTTGCCCAGGTGCTTTAATGTTCTCATCACTTTACTCACTAATGCATATTTATCTTGTTATCCCATTCTATTTATCCCTTGTTTAGTTTAGATGGTGTATATGCTTTTATTGGGGGAGAAAAGTTAATGTTTTTAATTCTTTAGCCTTTGTCTATTCCTGAACAAAAAGGGGGAGAATGATAGGGGGAGAAATGGTATCTAAACCTATTATAATCATATCTTAGTTTGGGGGAGATTATTTATCTTAGGGAGAGACGTCTTTCTAAGTTGATCATAGTTGATAAAGGGAGAGAATTACTTTAGGGGGAGTACTTACTTTACTTGCGTTAAATATTTTGGTATTCCCTATGCGTGTAATGTGTTTGCTTAAGTGTGCAGGAATTATATTCTAAGTGGCATCTTTCACCGGAAAAGATTTTAATCCTTGGGTTGTTTGAGTCAAGCATTGTAATTTTATTTTGGGTGTTTTTTTTATCAATCTAGCATCTTTCACCGGCAAAGATTTTAATCCTTGGGTTGTTTGAGTCAAGCATTGTAATTTTATTTTCGGTGGAACTTTTTGTCAGTCTAGTAGTGCTTGACGGCCCTTTAGGATTTTTGTTTAGTTTTTGTCCCGGAATAGCCAGTGGGGGAGATTTGTAAGGACACAAATTTTCAATTGAGTCCATTATAGTTTTGGCTCAATTCCGGACAAAAACGTTTGAGTCATAGGATAAAGTTATTGACCATCCTTCAAGCCTATGACGTGTTTGGTGAAGACGTAGAGGCCAAGTTTAAAGCTTCATCAAAATGTCAACTTTAAAGTGCTTCGTTTTTACGTCATCAACATGGTTCCATTGCTCCTAAGATATGAATGAATTTTAATATATATATAGGAGCTTAGAACAATTTATTTTGGGTGTACGTTTATTTAAAACTGTTGTTTAATATCAGGAAGATTTTATTAACACTTTATTATAATGTATATAAAGTTTCTGCACTAAAAATAGAATTTTTCAAACTTTATGGAAGTTCGTTCGAAGTGTCATTCGAACGAGTTTGTCGTTCGAACAACTATGTCGTTCGAACGAGTGCCACTGGAACTTCGTTCGAAATGTCGTTTGAACGAGATGGCAGTTCGAACGAGATTTCAAACTATATTCCTAACGAGTTCACATTGGAACTTCGTTAGAAGGCTCGTTCGAACGACACTTAGTTCGAACGAAAATGTCGTTCGAACGAGTTTTGGCGGGAACAGTTAATTGGCAGTTTTGAGAAGTTTTTTTCAATGTTCCCACTTCTTTTCCCACTGACTTTTTACCTGAATATGTAAGTGAGGGAACCAAGTTTTCTAACTTAACTTTTTCATACCATTCCATCACCAAGAGAGAGTTTGAGACCAAATTAAAAAGGAAAAAGTTCATGTTTCGAGTGTTCAATTCTTCAAGAAAAATTCTTTTAAACACTTGTTCACACCCTGATTTTGTTTAATCCAAGTTCCATATATATATATATATATATATATATATATATATATATATATATATATATATATATATACTCTTCTTGGAGTGTTTGGCACCGGTTTATCTGTACATCTATTTGAAGAGAAATTTGGGTTTGCTTCTAAATCCCATAAAAAAGAAGAGCTTGTTTTGCTGCGGCATTCTCATGTGGTGAAAGGCACCATGTGTGGTTGACGGTGTACCTATGTCTCATTGGTGAAGTACAAGTTTTCGCTGGAGCTCCGAGGTTGTCTACTAGGTGAAGGTTCTTACAAGAAGAAGCGTCGGGGATTGAGAGGGATCGAGTCGAGTGTTGTAAGTCTTTCTGTCTTGTAATTTGTAAATCCATACTTAGTGGACTTAAGGCTAGGGCCGTCCGAGGTTTTTTCCCATTGTGGGTTTTTCCTCGTACATCGTGGCATAGTGATTTATTGTTTATTTTATCTTGCTATGATCACCTAGAACGCATGCTTAGGTAATTCAAGATAAATTAAATATTGGGTACGTGTTTAATCACTACATGTTTAATTTGGTGCTAAATTAAATATTGTGTAATGTTTAGATAATTTAATTCAAGTCATTTAATTTAATTTGATAAAATTAGTTTGGCCTAATTTGTTAAAAATGAAAAATATGACTTAGGAAAATTTCTAGGACTTGGGTTAAATTAATTGGGTTTAAGTTAAATTAACATAAGTGAGTGCTTAAATTTAATTTCACGTTGTATAAATTTTAATTTGAAAATTTTGTTAAGTTGTTTTGTTTTAAGTTGAACCATTCCTATCTCTTCTGTATCTTTCTATAAAAGTTATAAATTGGGGGCCTCACATTCTAACAATTTGTATCAGATCCAAAATGATAAATTATTTCGTTAAAGATCCTTTAAATATTTTTGGCTAAAATGGAATTTTCCACATTCTCAAAATTTCCCATTTTCGATGGTTCCAATTACACGTACTAGAAAGCGCGAATGAAATCGTCACTTAAATATATAGACGAGAGAGTTTGGATGTCTATTATTAATGGGTGGTTCCCACCTACTCATTTAGTAGAAAATGAACGTGTTCCCAAACCGGCTGATAGATGGAGTGAGAACGAATTTAAACTCTCAAATTTTAATTCCTGAGGTTTAAAGACCTTGTTTAGCGATGTCACACCGGATGAATTCTGACGCATTATGACATGTGAGACCACTAAAGAAGCGTGGTATATTTTACAACTCACTCATGAAGGTACAAGTGTCGTAAAAGCTTCTAAACTCCAAAACCTCACCACTCAATTTGAAACCATCAAAATGAATGAAAAAGAAACTTTTGATGAATTTTATGCTATACTTTTCGATATTGTTAATTCATCTTTTAATTTGGGAGAGAAAATACCCGACAACCGAGTTGTAAAGAAAATTTTAAGGTCCCTACCCGATAGATTTATTCCAAAAGTGACCGTTTTAAATTCTTTACCAACTTTAGCCTGTATGAAGTTAGAAAAGCTCGTAGGTGATTTACAAACCTAGGAACTAGACTTGTTTCCCCTCTAAATCTGAAAAGAAAATCAAAATGGGCATTCATTGCTTTAAAAGCCCGAAAAGAGGATAAACAAGTAGTAGAGAGCGAGAGTGATAGTGACTCAGAAGACATGACCATGTTTGCTCGAAAATTTCAAAAGTTTCTTAAAATTAACAAAGATAAATTTAAAAATGACTTTAAGAAATTTGAAACTTCTAAGCATGACAAAGCCGAGAGGATCCCTAAAACTTCTAAAGAAAATGTGAATAGGGATGAGTTCGAAAAATGTTTTGGTTGTGAAGGGTATGGCCATAGGGATTTTGAGTGTCCCACTAAACTAAGGAGAGAGGGTAAGAAACCAATTGTGTTTAATGCAACCCTTAGAGATAGTGATAATGAAGAGGGACCCGATTCCCCCACTAAGCCCAACTTTGTGGCTTTTATGGATAGTCATGTGAGTGATAGTGAGAACTCGTATATTGATGAAACATTAACACATGACAGTTCCAAGATCATAGTTTATGATTTCCTTATTTTTTATGGTAGTGAGAGTGAAGAAGAAAGAGAGAGTAAAAATGAAGAAGAGGTTAATGTGAGTGAACTTCAAAATGCTTTTCAAGAACTTTATGAAGAATCTATTAAATTAACAAGCGCTAATTTGAAGTTAGAAACTTTTTTAAAAGAGCATGTCAAGGTCATTGATGATAGTGCGTTAGAGGAAGACCTTAGGACACGAGAGAGATCTCTTTGAGAGAAGCTAGAATATATAGAAGGGGAGAGAGATAGCCTTAGAGGTTTAATGGAATCCTTAAAAAAGGAGCTTCTCGAGTTTGAAGACATAAATGTTTTATTAGAGTCTAGAATTTTAGAATTAGAAAAATAATTAAAAGACTCTAGTAATATCAAATTTGATTTGGAGTGTCGTTCGGAAAAACTAGATAAAATCTTAGGAACAGTCCAAATCACAAATGATTTATATGGTTTAGGCTTTGATACTTATAGTGAATCAACACATAAAGCCAAAACCAATGTTTTAGGAGAATCCACTAGGAAAACTTTTAGAGATCAATCCGTAGGTAAATCTTTTCGGCGAGAGTTTAGGTGTTCACATTGTGGTCGAAAAGGTCATCTTAAGAAATTTTGTTTCGATCTTAAAAGAGGTCCTAAAAAATCCCAACGTAAAGAAACCAAGGTAGCCAAGACCCCTACACCCCGAGATTGTCATTCATCATTAGTTTGGGTTAGAAGATCCGACTTGGTAGCTTTACAAGATAGGATTTTTGATTCTCATTTACTTTCACATTCTTCCTCCCTTGTAAAATCTAAAGGTTGAATGTGTTAGTTTTGTTTGCATACTTTAGCTTGTGTACTTCATGCTATATTATCATGCTAAATGTATGCTTGTTTAGTCAGTTTCTAGTCATTGCTTTATTTCATATCTTATGCTAGAAATCATGACTTGTTTATCTTTTGTATTATATTTTCTTCATTTTGTTTACATTAAATGAAAAATACAAAATGATTTTTGTTTATCATTTGTGTTTCACTTTCTAGTAATTTAAGCTTAATGAAAAATACAAATTATTTTTATTTATTTTTACTATATATTCAAAAACTCAAAAAGATTTTTTATTTTGTGTGTATTTTAGTTTGACACACTTTATGTGGCATATATCTGTGTTTGAATCCCATTGTTTACGCTCCCATGTGGCTAGGATTTTTGGTTTAGATTGTCAATCCTTATTATGTTCTTTACCATGCTTACATGGAGTAGTTGGATTTTGTGTTGTTTAAGTAGATTCTATTTTTATATGCCTCTATTCACACATGCATGAGATCTTTTGAAATTTAACTTCATATGTATATTTGAGCTTTGTGAGTTGTTCTCCTATCAATCTAGTCATCTACATATTTTTGACCTAGGAGGACTAAGTGAATGTCAAAATCCGTTGCACGTGAGATTTGTGAGATAAAAAAATGATATATATGAATGTGTACGGGGAAGGGCTCCGAAAGGAAATATTATCCTTTGCGAATAGTAAGCCACCGTTTGTTTGAACCTAAAAGAAATACGTGGTCCAAAGGCCCAAAAGAAAATTTAGCATTAAAAATAAAAAATAATTGCCAAGGCCTATGTTTAATTGATATTAGCATTAAAAAGAATAATATATGCTTATTGAGGGAGATTGGATGGTATATCAATGGTTTGCACAATGTCCATTTATTCTAGTTGCGTTTTTCAGTGTGATGACTCTATTGGTTTGTAGAATCATCAACATGCTAGGCTTGTATGCATTGTGTATGTTTGTTCATTGAGTTCAATCTATATTGTCAAATGAGGTTATATTCAAATGTGATGAAGTTTACAATCAGTTGAGAACTCCGTGAACATATTTTATGTGATTGAGTCTAAATTTAATTATTACTAGTTCTCACCCCAACACTTCCGTTTCCATATGACACATTTTTGCCATACGAGTGTGAAAAGCTGATCTTATTTTGTGTCATTTTGGTGTTTATATCTATATGTGTGTATTTATGCTTATCTTGTATCTATTTTGTATACATATATATGATATTCTGAATATGTCTTTGCCATGTTTATTTAATCCATTTATGCTTCAATTCCTAATTGATACCTTGTTTGTTGCGTAGTTTGTTTGATATCACATGCTTAGAATCTTATTTGTCTATTTGGTATCATTTGTTTTCGCATCATAGTTGGTATTCATTTGTATGGATTAGTTGTGATTTTTTTATCTATGTGCTTTAATGTTCTAATCACTTAATGCACTAATGCATATTTAGCTTGTTATCCCATTCTATTTATCCCTTGTTTAGTTTAGAGGGTGCATATGATTTTATTGGGGGAGAAAAGTTAATGTTTTTAATTCTTTAGCCTTTGTCTATTCCTGAACAAAAAGGGGGAGAATGATAGGGGGAGAAATGGTATCTAAACCTATTATAATCATATCTTAGTTTGGGGGAGATTATTTATCTTAGGGGGAGACGTCTTTCTAAGTTGATCATAGTTGATAAAGGGAGATAATTACTTTAGGGGGAGTACTTACTTTACTTGCGTTAAATATTTTGATATTCCCTATGCATGTAATGTGTTTGCTTAAGTGTGCAGGAATTATATTCTAAGTGGCATCTTTCACCGGCAAAAGTTTTAATTCTTGGGTTGTTTGAGTCAAGCATTGTAATTTTATTTGGGTGGTTTTTTTTATCAGTCTCGCATCTTTCACCGACAAAGATTTTAATCCTTGGGTTGTTTAAGTCAACCATTGTAATTTTATTTTCGGTGGGACTTTTTGTCAGTCTAGTAGTGCTTGACGGCCCTTTAGGATTTTTGTTTAGTTTTTGTCCTGAAATAGCCAAAGGGGGAGATTTGTAAGGACACAAATTTCAAATTGAGTCCATTGTAGTTTTGGCTCAATTCCGGACAAAAACGTTTGAGTCATAGGATAGAGTTATTGACCATCCTTCAAGCCTATGACTTATTTGTTGAAGACGTAGCGGCCAAGTTTATAGCTTCATAAAAATGCCGAGTTTAAAGTGCTTCGTTTCTACGTCATCAACATGGTTCAATTGCTCCTAAGGTATGAATACATTTTAATATATATATACATATATATATATATATAGGAGCTTAGAACAATTTATTTTGGGTGTACGTTTATTTAAAACTATTGTTTAATTTCAGAAAGATTTTATTAAAACTTTATTATAAAGTATATAATGTCTCTGGGCTAAAAATAGATTTTTTTAAACTTTCTGGAAGTTCGTTCGAAGTGTCATTCGAACGAGTTTGTCGTTCGAACGGTTTGCCAACGAGTTCCTATACTGGCCACTGGAACTTCGTTTGAAATGTCGTTCGAACGAGATGGATGTTCTAACGAGATTTCTCATGAGATTTCTAACGAGTTCACACTGGTACTTCGTTAGAAGGCTCGTTCGAACGAGATTTTGTTCGAACGAGTTTTGGTGGGAACAGTTAATTTGTAGTTTTAAGAAGTTTTTTCCCATTTTCCCACTGCTTTTGCCACTAAATTTTTACCTGAATATGTAAGTGCGGGAACCAAGTTTTCTAAGTTAACTTTTTCATACCATTCCATCTCCAAGAGAGAGTTTGAGAGCAAAATTGAAAAGGAAAAAGTTCATGTTTTGAGTGTTCAATTCTTCACGAAAAGTTCTTTTAAACACTTATTTACACCCAAAGTTTGTTTAATCCAAGTTCCATATATATATATATATATATATATATATATATATATATATAGTTTGCTTGGAGTGTTTGGCACCGGTTTATCTCTACATCCGTTTGAAGAGAAGTTTGGGTTTTCTTCTAAATCCCATAAGGAATAAGAGCTTGTTTTGCTGCGGCATTCTCATGTGGCGAAAGGCACCATGTGTGGTTGATGGTGTACCTATGTCTCATTGGTGAAGGCTAAGATTCCGGTGGAGCTCCGGGGTTATCTACTAGGCGGAGGTGTTTACAAGAAGAAGCGTCGGGGATTAAGAGGGATCGAGTTGAGTGTTGTAAGTCTTTCTGTCTTGTAATTTGTAAATCCATACTTAGTGGACTTAAGGCTAGGGCCGTCCGAGGTTTTTTTTCGTTGTGGGTTTTTCCTCGTACATTGCGGCGTACTGATTTATTGTTTATTTTATCTTGCTATACTCACCTAGAACGCATGCTTAGGTAATTCAAGATAAAATTTGGTTTTAATCACTACATGTTTAATTTGGTGCTAAATTAAATATTGGGTAATGTTTAGTTAATTTAATTCAAGTCATTTAATTTAATTTGATAAAATTAGTTTGGCTTAATTTGTTAAAAATGAAAAATATGACTTAGGCAAATTTCTAGGACTTGGGTTAAATTAATTGGGTTTAAGTGAAATTAACATAAGTGTGTGTTTAAATTTAATTTCACGTTGTATAAATTTTAATTTGAGAAAAATTAAAATTTTGTTAAGTTGTTTTGTTTTAAGTTAAACCATTCCTATCGCTTCCGCATCTTTCTATAAAAGGAAATAATTTTTGCTAAGATTTATAAAAAATGGGGGCCTCACATTCTAACATCATTTAAATTTATTGAGCCCAAATTGTGGCCTAACAACTTTAGGGGAAATTGTGGGTACCTCAATTTATCACCACGGGCCCAGACGAGTAGCCCAGTAGAAGAGGCCTAAAGTTTGGGAACCTTGCGTATCAACCAAAATCAGTTACGATTTAGTCTATTCCTAAGATCTCATAAGGAGATATTCTAGGATTAGTGGTTTGACGAGGGGAAGTCCAACGTCCGCACTCCTCGGAAGCAAAGTTGTATATAACAAACCCTAGGCTTGGGGCAAGAGGCACACATTGTATTTTCTGTAAAACACTCCCCGGAGTATAGAGAAATAATACTGAGAGCACGACCGTGGACGTAGGCATTCGTGCTGAACCACGTACATATTGTGTTATGTGATTGGCTTTCATTAAATTCTTTATTTGCTTTGGTGATTGTCTTTTCTTGTTAAATTGTGTTGAACATAATTGTCATCACAGGGTTGAAGATGAAAGGGAGTAATTTTGGAGAGGTCTTCTTGTTGAAAAGTTTGAGAAAAAGTGATTTGAAAAGTCCATCCACAAATTAGTTATGATATATAAAAGATTAAGAGTTTGATTAAGAAAAGAGTTATAATCAGATACAAACAGTCAAAAAATCATTACGAATGATCGGACAGTCAGAATGGCTTGAAAATTTAATATGTGCAGCAAACGGCGAGACAGGGCAGCTGTGAAAAATTCAGCTCGATCGGACGGTCAGATTTGTAAAAATATTGTTTTTATCCTCCTTAGCTCGGATCCTCCCCTGATTTTTATACAAAAGTTATAATTTTCAAATTTTAATCCCGATTTAAATACCACTTAAAACCTTATTTTTATATATAAAACCTAACATATTTAATTATTATAAATAATTAAATCCAAAATTTTATTTGTCTTGAATTTTTCATAATTAGTTTAAAAATACCTATTTAAAAAAATCGGGGTGTTACATTTATTCCCCCCTATTTTTTTATTAACATATTTACCTCCTTTTCAATAACCGAGCAGACCATTCCTATGTATGTAACTATATTCTTAACATCTTTTTTAGGAGATTATTCATTCAATAATCTTTAAAAATACTCTTCCCATCTATCTAAAATTTATTTATCATTAATTAATATATTTTGGTTTATGTCTTTTATACACTTAACTGGACCCATATCCTCTATCAATCTATCCCAATTCCTTGCCAAATTATACATCTCATTATCACCTTCCTTGGTACCTAATTTATTATAAAGATTATCTATGCATTTTGTTGCGCATTTTGAACAATTTTTTTTGCTTCACTTTTTAATTTCTTATACCTTTGTAAGTCTTCTTAGTTTTTACTCTTTTGCCATTCTTTAAAACTTATTTGGTTCTTTTGTATAATTTTTTAAACTTCCTCATTCCACCACTAAGTCTCTTTTTTAATAATTTTTTTCCTTTTAGTCTCACCTAAAATTTACTTACCTATTTTCTCAATATCAGTCTTTGTTCTTAATCAAATGTTGTAGTATTGTCGTTCCAATTTCACTTCATGTTTAACAATAATTTTTGCCTAAATTCTATCACTTTGCATCCTATTAAATCCTTCCATTTTTATTTTGGTAACCTATTTTATCTTTTCGGTATTTAAATCGCTTAATGGATAAATCTATTACTAGTAGGCGATGTTGATTTCTGAAGCTTTCACCTAGTATAATCTTATAGTCTTTGCACGTCTTCAACTCTCATTATACATAAGCCATAATCGATTTAAGTTTTATTATCATTTCTTTGAAATGTTATTAAATGTTCTTTCCATTTTTTTTTAAATATGTGTTTGCTATCGCTACATTGTAGGGCTTAGCAAATTCTAAAATAAGTTTCCCTCCTATATTGATTGTATCTTATTACTCATAAAGGAAAAAAAAGAATACTCACATAAAAATCATATATGCATACAAACGCAAAAAAACTCCAATAGATATATTAAACCCGTACACAAAAATTACGTAGAAATGCATGCAAGTTAGTTAACAACAAACTGGTTTAAAACAATATTAATGGAAATGACACACCTAGGTAATGCAAACTTTACAATAATGAGTTTTCTTGCGGTGTTGCTCCCATAATGCACACTCCTCATACGAAACCCTTCTGTCATCACTCCAAAAATAGAGTTCTTCGAATGAAACTAACCCTAGATCCCCAAATTTTCAGCCGAATTCATGAAATCCCACCAAACCACAAAATTAACAGCATGATTGAAACAAACTAGTAATAATCTCCATATTTATAGATGCAACCGATCTCAAGATACAAAACCCACAAACCCTAGATCCCCAAATGCTCCAGAAAGCAACCACGGATTAATACTTATGCCTACCCTGCCTGTTACTAATTTTGAGAAGACATAACCAAATAGTGAATCCAATGTTGCTTTAGAGGAAAACACAACTACAAGTGAAATGGAAAATCTGAAGGTGACAACAGATATGATGTATTTGTTGTTTGGTTTTCAAGTGACCCTTCAACCGTGTAAGCAATATTTGTTAGCATCCATCTATATTCTAATTTATTTTATTTATAGACCTATTTTTTCAATAAAAGTGCTAAAGTTTAAAATAATTAGTAAAATGTAGTAAGTAGAAAATTTTATGTTTAATTTAGGGTTAGTTTTGGTTCCCAATTTTTCTCCCATTAAGGAATCGAACCACTCTAAAAATATAATCATAAATGGCACCTAATTAATAATCGGGGTTTTTAGTTGACCGATTATGAATGTCTAAACGTAAAATTTAATAAAACCACAATAATTCTCCTTTTTATATATAAACATTTATTCATATATACAATATCAAATTGACAATGCATATTCCACTATGTTATTTTTCCAACAACACAAAAAATTATTGTAGAGCATGTCTTGAGCATTTGAGAATTTTACATCAAAATTCATTATTATTATTTTTCCCCACATAATTTGATTTTAACTCTAGAATTATGTGCATTTTATAAAATGATAGGCATAACTACTTTAAGAGGGATGTGTATATCTACTAGTAATGGTAAAATGAGACATGACATAATAATACGATAAAAATGACACAAAGCTATCAATTAATGGCGGCACCCTAACTTTTCAATTATACCACCAAGAGCTCAATAAAACATGATAGTTCTCAAAGAATTTTATTGCTACCCCACTTCACACGTTAAAAACCTTAGTATACATAAAGATCCATTGATTTAAATATATAATTTATATTTCCCAATTTTATTATTTAGTATTAAATTAATCATGGAAATTTTAGGAAATGAGATCTTTATTGATCTTAATGAATTATTATGTGTAATTGAGTTTGTTAATGAGTTACTTTATCAATTCTTGAATAATTTGAAATGATTTATATAGGGGAATTATCGTATCAAGAATGATCATTTGACACGTGCCTGGAAGATCAGAAAAGATATCATATCTTGAAGATAAGAACAAAGAGATGTCGATCCTTGAAGATCGCGGGGTTGGATTCACTTGACCAAATTATAATATCAATTCAAGGCCATGGAGTCTCACATGACCCATTCTACTTTTATTCTCTATAAATGTAAGGACACAAATTTCCAATTGAGTCCATGTATAGTCTTGGCTCAATTCCGGACAAAAACATTTATTTATAGGATAGCATGTAATTGTAATACTCTCAAGCCTATGAAGTGTTTGTTGAAGACGTAGCGGAAAAAAAGCATAAAGCCTCATTAACTATGCCGGTTTGCGTGCCTCGTTTCTACGTCATCAAACATAGTTCCATGCTCCCAAGGTATGAATGCAATGTTATATATATAGGAGCTTGAAACAAGTTTATTGGGTGTTAGGTGTAATAAAAACTGTGTTTTATTTTCAGAAAAATTTAATTAGAACTTTAAAATAAAGTATATAAAGTTTAACTTTAAAATAAAGTATATAAAGTTTCTGGGCCAAAATTGAATTTTATAAAATTTCTGGAAGTCGTTCGATATGTCGTTCGAACGAGTTTTTCGTTCGAACCAGATGTCGTTCGAACGAGTTTTGCCAACGAGTTCTGCCAACGAGTTCCCACTAAGGGATACTGGTCCGTCGTTCGAAATGTCGTTCGAACGAGATTGTTCGTTCTAACGAGATTTCCAACGAGTCCATTCTGGAGCGTCGTTAGAAGACTCGTTCGAACGAGATGCCAGGCGGGAACAACTTTTGACAGTTTTTTGGCAGTTTTGCACCCACTTTCCCACTATGTTTGTAACCACCTTTTTCAGATTTTAATATGTGCAGGAATCACTTTTGATAATCTATCTTTTTCATATCTTACAAACTCTTAGAGAGTGTTTTGATAGAAAAATTAAAAAGAGAAAAAGATCAAGTTTTGAGTGATATTTTCAAAGAGAAATTTACTTATCACTCTAGTTTACACCCATATTGTTTATCCAAGTTCACATATATACATATCAATTGCTTGGAGTTTGGCACCGTGTTTATCTCTTCCGTTTCAAAGAGAAGTTTTGGTTTGCTTCTACATCCATCAAAGAAGAAGACGTTTTGTTACGATTCTACCCACTTGGAGAAAGGCTCCTTGCTCGAGTGAGGGTGACCATATAAAGTCCTATCGGTGGATTTCGAGACCGCGATGGTTTTCCAAGGTTATCCTCTAGGAAGAGGTGTCTACAAGAAGAAGTGTCGAGGCTTGAGAGGGATCGAGTCGTGCATTGTAAGTCTATCTGTCTTGTAATTGTAATTCCGTATCTAGTGGATTTGTGGCTAGGGCCGTCCGAGGTTGTTTCCCGTCTTGGGTTTTTCCTCGTATATCGCGGCGTAGTGTGATTGGTTTATTTATCTTGCATAAATAATTTAGAACGCATGCTTAGGATAATTCAAGATAAAATTCGGTTTAAATTATCACACTTCATTTAATTTGGACTTTAATTAAATATTGGGTAAATTTGGTTTATTCAAGTCTTTTTCTAAAATTGATTTGGCCTAACTGTGAAATATGGATAATCATGACTTAGGCAAATTCTAGGACTTGAATTAATTGGTTTAAGTGAAATTAACGTTTGTGTGTTTTGTTTAATTTCACTCGGTTTAATTTTAAGAAAATTAAAATTTGGAATTTGGTAATTGTTTGTTTTAGTTGAACCATCATCACTCATTTTACGCTTCCGCATCAAGATCGTGTTTTTACAAAAAGGAAATTATAAGTTTGATTTTAATTGAGAAAATTATATAATCAAAATCCGGGGTCTTTCAGATTGGTAGCAGAGCTTTGTTTCAGTAAAGCTATACTCTTACAAATTGGTATCAGAGCCAAAAACGATAAATTATTTGGTTAAGATCCTTTAAATTTTTGGCTAAAATGGAATTTTGTCCATTTTCAAAATTTCCTATTTTTGATGGTTCAAACTACGCGTATTGGAAAGCGCGAATGAAATCGGCACTAAAATCTATCGACGAAAGAGTTTGGATGTCAGTTGTTAACAGGTTGTCCCCACCAACTTATTTAGTTGAAAATGAAAGTGTTCCCAAACCCGCCGATAGATGGACTGAAAATGAGTTTAAACTTGCTAATTTCAATTCCCGAGGTTTAAATGCCTTGTTTAGCGCTGTCACACCGGATGAATTCCGACGCATTATGATGTGTGAGACTGCTAAAGAAGCTTGGGATATTTTACAACTCACCCCCGAAGGTACTAGTGTCGTTAAAGCTTCAAAACTCCAAAACCTCACCACTCAATTTGAAACTATCAAAATGAATGAAAAAGAAACTTTTGATGAATTTTATGCTAGACTTTCTGATATTGTTAATTCATCTTTTAACTTGGGAGAGAAAATACCTGACGACCATGTTGTAAAGAAAATTTTAAGGTCTCTACCCGATAGATTTATTCCAAAGGTGACCGTTTTAAATTCTTTACCCACTTTAGCCTCTACGAAATTAGAAGAGTTTGTAGGTGATTTACAAACCTATGAACTATATATGTTTCCCTCTAAAACTGAAAAGAAAATCGAAAAGGGCGTTGCTTTAAAAGGCTGAAAAGAGGTCAAACAAGTAGTAGAGATCGAGAGTGATAGTGACTCGGAAGACATGGCTTTATTTGCTCGCAAATTTAGAAAATTTCTTAAAATTAACAAAGATAAATTTAAAAAGGATTTTAAGAAATTTGAATCTTCTAAGCATGACAAGAACGAGAAGATTTCTAAAGAGGAAAAGATTCCTAAAGCCGCAAAGATCCCTAAACCTAGTAATGAAAATTTAGATAGGGACGCGTCTAATAAGTGTTTTGGTTGTGAAGGTTATGGCCATAGGGCTTTTGAGTGCCCCACTAAACTAAGGAAAGAGGGTAAGCGACCCATTTCATATAATGCGACCCTTAGTGATAGTGATAACGAAGAGAGGCCCGATTCCCCCACCAAGAAAAAGTTTGTGGCTTTTATGGCTAGTCATGTGAGTGATAGTGAGAGCTCATCGATTGATGAAACTTTAACACATGACACTTCCAAGGTCATAGTTTATGATTCTCTTATTTTTTATTATAGTGAGAGTGGAGAAGAAAGAGAGAGTGAAAAAGAAGAAGAGTTTAATGTGAGTGAACTTTAAAATGCTTTTCAAGAACTTTATAAAGAATCTATTAAATTGAAAAGAGCTAATTTGAAGTTAGAAGCTAGTTTAAGAGAGAGTGTCAAGGTCGATGATGAATCTACTTTAATAGAAGACCTTAGGACATGTGAGAGGACTCTTCAAGAGAAGCTTGAATATGTAGAAGGCGAGAGAGATGGCCTTAGGGGTTTAATAGAATCCTTGAAAAAGGAGCTTCTTGCTTTTGAAGAGAAAAATGTTTTATCAGAGTCTAACATTTTAGAATTGCAAAATAAATTAAAAGACTCTAGTAATGTCAAATTTGATTTGGAGTGTCATTCCGAAAAACTAGATAAAATATTAGGAACGGTCCAAATTAAAAATGACACTTGTGGTTTAGGCTTCAATACTTGTAATGAATTTTCTCATAAAGCCAAAACCAATGTTTTAGGAGAATCTACTAGGAATGCATTTAAAGATCACTCCTTAGGTAAATCTTTTCGACATATTTTTACTTGTACCCATTGTGGTCAAAAAGGTCATCTTAGGAAATTTTGTTTTGATCTTAAACGAATTTCTAGAAAATCCCATAGTAAAGTCACCACGGTAGTTAACGTTCCAACACCCCAAGATAATCATTCTTCATTAATTTGGGCTAGGAAATCCGACTTGGTTGCCTTGCAAAATAGGGTTTTTGATTCTCATTTACTTTCACATGCTTCCTCCCTTGCTAAATCTAAAGGATGAATGTGTTAGTGTTTGCATACTTTAGCGTTTGTACTTCATGTTATATTCACATGCTAAATGTATGATTGTTTAATCATTTTCTAGTCTATGCTCCATGGTTATCACATGTTAGAATTATGATTTTTAGTTTATCTTTTTTATTTTATTTCCTTCATTTTGTGTGCATTAAATAAAAAATACAAAAAGATTCTTGTTTATCATTTGGATTTTATCTCTTGGTAATTTAAACTTAACGAAAAAATTCAAATGATTTGTGTTTGTCTTATGAGTATATATCTTTATTTTTGGTTAAAAATGTCAAAAACTCAAAAAGATTTTATTTTGTGTGTATTTTATTTTGACACACTTTATGTGGCATATATTTGTGTCTGAATCCCATCTTTTACTCTCCCACGTGGCTAGAACTTTTTGTTTAGATTTTCAATCCTTAAAATGTTCTTTACCATGTTTTATATGGAGCAGTTGGATTTTGTATTGTTTAGATGAATTCTATTTTTATATGCCTCTTTTCACACATGCACGAGCTCTTTTGAAATCTTAATGTCACATGTTATACTTGAGCTTTTTGAGGTGTTCTCCTACCAATCTAGTCATCTACATATCTATGACCTAGGAGGACTAGTGCATGTCACAATCAATTGCACGTGAGCTTTGTGAGATAAAAAATTATATATCTAAATGTTCACGGGGAAGGGCTCCGAAAGGATGAATTAAATCCTTTGCGATAGTAAGCCACCGTTTATTGGATCTAAAAGAAATACGTGATCCAAAGGCCTAAAAACAGAATATACGGCATTAAAAAGAAAACAATTGACAAGGCCTATGTTTGTTTGATATATTCATTTAAAAGAAAAAGAATATATATGCTTATTGAGGGAGAATTGGATGGTATATCAACGGTTTGCACAATGTCCATTTATCCTAGTTGTCTTTAATGTCATGACTCTATTTGGTTTGTAGAATCATCATCATGCTAGGCTTGTATGCATTGTGTACATTTGTTCATTGAGTTCAATCTATATTGTCACATGAGGTTATATTTAAATGTGATGAAGTTTGAAATTAAATGAGAACTCCGTGAACGTTTCTTAAGTGTTTGGGTCTAAATTTAATTGTTGCTAGTTCACACCCCTACACTTCCGTTTCCATATGACACATTTTTTCCATACGAGTGTGAAAGACTCTTATTATATGTTGTGTGTGTCATTTGTGTGTTTATATCTATATATATGTGCAAGTACTTATTGGTATTTTTATAGTATATATATAAATGGTATTTGTTTATCTTTGCCTTGCTTTTATTGCCCATACACTTTCATGTCTTATCACTTTAAGCTTCAACATGCTGTTTATTAGTTCTTTATCCTTTGCCTATTCCTGAACAAAAAGAGGGAGAAAGGATAGGGGGAGAAATGGTATCTAATCCTATTAGTTTCATATCTCAGTTTGGGGGAGATTTATCTTAGGGGGAGACGTCTTTCTAAGTATGTCATTTGGTTGATAAAGGGGAGAATTAATTTAGGGGGAGTAATTAATTAATTGCATTTAATATTTTGATATTCCCTATGCATTTGATGAGTTTGCTTAAGTGTGCAGGTATTCTTCTAAAGAGGCATCTTTAAAATGGCAAATCTTTTGATCCTTGGGTTGAGTCAAGTTTGGGTGGGTTATGTTTTGAGTCTAGTAGAGCTTGACGGCCCTTTAGGATTTTTTTTTGATTTTTGTCCCGGAATAGCCAAAGGGGGAGATTTGTAAGGACACAAATTTCCAATTGAGTCCATGTATAGTGTTGGCTCAATTTCGGACAAAAACATTTATTCATAGGATAGCATTTAATTGTAATACTCTCAAGCCTATGAAGTGTTTTTGAAGACGTAGCGGCAAAAATCATAAAGCTTCATCAACTATGCCGGTTTGCGTGCCTCTTTTCTACGTCATCCAACATAGTTCCATGCTCCCAAGGTATGAATGCAATATTATATATATAGGATCTTGAAACAAGTTTATTGGGTGTTAGTTTTAATAAAAACTGTGTTTTATTTTCAGAAAAATTTAATTAGAACTTTAAAATAAAGTATATAAAGTTTAACTTTAAAATAAAGTATATAAAGTTTCTGGGCCAAAATTGAATTTTATAAAATTTCTGTAAGTCGTTCGATATGTCGTTCGAACGAGTTTTTCGTTCGAACCAGATGTCGTTCGAACGAGTTTGCCAACGAGTTCCCACTAAGGTATACTGGTCCGTCGTTCGAAATGTCGTTCGAACGAGATTGTTCGTTCTAACGAGATTTCCAACGAGTTTCTAACGAGTCCATTATGGAGCGTCGTTAGAAGACTCGTTCGAACGAGATTTCGTTCGAACGAAATGTCGTTCGAACGCGATGCCAGGCGGGAACAGTTTTTGGCAGTTTTGCACCCACTTTCCCACTATGTTTGTAACCACCTTTTTCAGATTTTAATATGTGAGGGAATCACTTTTGATAATCTATCTTTTTCATATCTTAAAAACTCTTAGAGAGTGTTTTGAGAGAAAAATTAAAAAGAGAAAAAGATCAAGTTTTGAGTGAGATTTTCAAAGAGAAATTTACTTTTCACTCTAGTTTACACCCATATTGTTTATCCAAGTTCACATATATACATATCAATTGCTTGGATTTTGGCACCGTGTTTATCTCTTCCGTTTCAAAGAGAAGTTTTGGTTTGCTTCTACATCCATCAAAGAAGAAGACATTTTGTTGAGATTCTACCCACTTGGAGAAAGGCTCCTTGCTCGGGTGACGGTGACCATATAAAGTCCTATCGGTGGATTCCGAGACCGCGGTGGTGTTCCAAGGTTATCCGCTAGGAAGAGGTGTCTACAAGAAGAAGCGTCGAGGCTTGAGAGGGATCGAGTCGTGCGTTGTAAGTCTATCTATCTTGTAATTGTAATTCCTTATCTAGTGGATTTGTGGCTAGGGACTTCCGAGGTTGTTTCCCGTCTTGGGTTTTTCCTCGTACATCGTGGCGTAGTGTGATTGGTTTATTTATCTTGCATAAATAATTTAGAACGCATGTTTAGGATAATTCAAGATAAAATTCGGTTTAAATTATCACACTTCCTTTAATTTGGACTTTAATTAAATATTGGGTAAATTTGGTTTATTCAAGTCTTTTGCTAAAATTGATTTGGCCTAACTGTGAAATATGGATAATCATGACTTAGGCAAATTATAGGACTTGAATTAATTGGTTTAAGTGAAATTAACGTTTGTGTGTTTTGTTTAATTTCACTCGGTTTAATTTTAAGAAAATTAAAATTTGGAACTTGGTAATTGTTTGTTTTAGTTGAACCATCATCACTCATTTTATGCTTCCGCATCAGAATCGTGTTTTTACAAAAAGGAAATTATAAGTTTGATTTTAATTGAGAAAATTATATAATCAAAATCCGGGGTCTTTCAGATTGGTAGAAGAGCTTTGTTTCAGTAAAGCTATACTCTTACAATAAATATACCTCACACCCTTGGGAAAAAGGGTAATGTAATCTTTGTTATGAAAGTTTGCTGAATAAAGAGAGAGAGAAAGTGATAGACATAAATAGATAGATAGATAGATAGAGAGAGAGAGCGAGATTACATAAATAGATAGAGAGAGAGCGAGATAAACACCCAAGCATATAGGCACATTGCCGAACCACGTTTATAATGTTTTGTGTTGTGTGATTGTGATTTTTACTTTTCTCTCAGATTACAATATGATTTTATCACCTAAATTTTTCCACATCCGTGGGAAATGATTTTCTTTTTTCAGTTAAGAAAATCCAAGGAGTAGTTATGTGTAACTCGCATAACCCATATATGTCAGCTAAAGAAAAATGACCAAAACGGACCTCCAGCACCTAGGTCCAGGTCTTAGGTTCACCCCAGCATGAGTCATAACACTCTTAGTTGAAGATATCGTCTCCATGAGAAATAAAATATTGAATGTAATAAACTCCACGGTCCAACCAAATTTCATGGGTGGTGAAAACCTATAAATGATGATGTCATTAACAAGAATATAATATTCGTCTCCAATAGGAGGAGAAGGTCCATTTGTAACATTGCTTAGAAAGAATAGAGGAAGTTCTCCATGCGGATAAGTGAAAATGGCATGCCCAAACACCAAGCCCTTAGGTGAGCAAACTCACTGCCGAGGAAGGAGTTCGTGGCTTAGTCATGAGCACTCCAAACATCATATTTTGACAGAAAAAAGATATTAGGAAGGAATACATTTCTATAAAGATCTTGGTGACCACATACATGAAGAGATGGACGAGAACCTCATTTATTAGTGAGTCTGGTCCACTAAGTAATTAGCCAAGATGGCCCTTATCATCTAGATGAAGTCTCCTATCTCGAGATCAATTGAAGAATTAGAGCCTCCAAATTAGTTCACCAACACATGATTTAAAATCTATGATTGGAAGACTAATCCCACCGATCATGTTCTTCATTATCGAAAATGAGTGATTTTTTAGAGTAATAACGAAGCCCTCATATGTCGCATATGTTCTTCCAGTCTGGGGGATATCACACAAAAATCTGGTTCTAAAAGTTACAACCGAGGTTGTTCACCATCTTCAAGTATCTTGTGGAGTATTTCACTGCGAGATTTATGACCAGCAGTTCCCATCCAAAGTGTATAGGCTCGCTCCTCACCATGGGAAAGAAACCCCAGGGAAAATTATGGGGATATGCTCGTTGATACTAGGAAACTATAACGGATTGGATAATTACTCCAAGAAGGTAGTTGTCATAGAATTGAAGATTGATTTTTTTATCAGATCTATACTTCACTAGTCTCTCATAAAAGAAAGATGTCAACACTATCAATGATCTGGTGTCTAGAATTGAAAAATATGAAAAAGTGGAGGATAAAATATTTGGTGCCCATCACAAAAATGTTCGGTAAAAAATAGTAAAGAATAGTGACAAACATAACTCTCCTAGGAAGGGGGGAAAATAAGGATGGAAGATCAAAAAGTAACGACAGGGAAGATCCTACCAATGCTTACAAGGCGATTGATACAGTTTTCAAAGAATTGATTTGTAAAATATTGAACAAGATTAAAGATCAACAGTACTTCAACTAGCCAAGAAAGATGGTAGTGGACACGTCGAAGAAAAAAATTACCTCAACCTGTCCCTACCACTAAGAGCACAATCATAAAATACAAAATTATAAAGTGTTCAAATCCCACTTAGAAGAATTAGCACAAGCATATCACCTAGATGATTGTGTGGAGAAGGGGTGTAAAGACCACCGCATATAACTAGAAACTGGGCAACATCCTAGGTGATGACAAGATGAGACATGAGTTTGAGGCCATCCACATCACATCAAGCCCGAACCATATTCAAGAAAATACTGTTTAGATGGAATGTATGAAGGTTACTACAGTCATGGAGGCTTTTCAGATTGAACCTTCCCAATTCTAAATAAACACCATAAATTATAAGATATTAACTAAAGAATCGTATTTTCTTTACCTAAGAGGACCTAGTTGAGGTTAGAACTCCACATCATGATGCGATAATAATCACTCTCAGAATTTACAATTGGGATGTGGTCAAGCTTTCAGTTACCAAGAATTCTCCTCAGAGGTCATGTACCTAAAATAGTTCAACAAGCACAAACTCAAGATGGAAGATATGAAGGAAAATACCATCCCTTTGGTTATATTTGCTAGGATGATGATCATGCCCCTGCCTTGGTAAAGGTAGTGTTGCCAGTATGAACTGTCAATATCTTGATAAGTTGATCGAGTTTTTAGTTTTGGACATTGAGTTCCCCTACAATGCTATCCTAGGAAGAGGATGGATTCATGCCCTTAAGGCTATCCCCTCAAGTTATCATCAAAAGATAAAATTTATCACCAACCATAAGATAATGGAGTTAAGGGGAAATCAATTCGTTGCTCGGTAATGATTTATTGGTGCCATCCACCCTATGGAATAAAAAATAAAGAGAAAGTGGTTGTTGATGACGTGATTAAAGATGGCTTTATCCCGTCCAAGTAAAAATTAAAGTACAAAAGACCAGGGCGAAACAAGTAAGATTTACCCTTGTAGATAAAGTCATGGAACCATTGCAATAATTTATGTTCGACATCTCCTAATCGGAGAGGAAGTTTCTGGTCGACAAATCTGTTACCGATCATGAAAAGGAATAATGGATCTCTTTTCTTAAAAAGAATAGACATGTATTTAGTTGGAATACATAGGATTGATCTTGAAGTCACATGTCACTCACTTCATGTCAAAATACCACTCTCGCTGATTACATAGAAGGTACGTCAGTTAGCGCCCCAAAAAGGGAAACATGTAGAAGAAGAAGTGGGAAAACCTTGAGAGACAAGGTGCATTAAATAATTTTAGTTCACCTAGTGGCTCTTTAACCCGGACGTAGTCAAGAAGAGAAATGGAAAGTGAAGAGTCTGCATAAACTTCACCAATCTAAACAAAGCTATAAGAGCATATTTTTTATCATTCCTCAAATAACTTAGGATTACATAGATTTTGGCACATCTCGTTACTATTCAACTCGAGCCGTCACGAAGACTGAATATCCAACATCTCCAACTTTTAAGGATCTCCATACTATGAAGTTGTAATACTATTTAGAGTTTAAATTTATTCCTTGATTTTATTTTGGGATGTTTATTTTTATTAAAACTGCAACACGATTTTTTTGTTCCAAAACGAGCCTTTTTTTCTTTATTTAAAATTTTTCATAGTTCGCACATCTCATTGAAACATGATGGGATTCTTGTTATAACGATATCTTAGTTTCATTCAAAGCCTCGTATGAAGTTTACATGGAACGTGTATGGAATGAGGGTGTACAATTTTAGGTCATTTGAAGGTCGGTTCAACTTCGTTCAAACGAGATGGCTCATTCCTCGAATGAGATTCTATTTTGTTCAAAAGAATTGCTATTCTCATTCAAACGAGACTTGTTTTCATTTGAACGAGCCACTACCTCGAAATTTGTGAACTCTGTATAAATAACTATTTCGTATTTGTTTTTATTAGGACTTTTGCCAGAACTATGTTTGCACATATTTTGCAAAAAATTTCAACCTTTGGAGTTAAGAAAACCTTTTTGATTCATAAATCACATCCTCAGAGTATATTTGAGTGAATCTGTTTAAACCCTATAATTTTTATCCTTTCATACACAACTCTTGTGGAGAGAGTTTCTTCATAACATACCATTGTAATTATTGAGGGAATCATTACTGAAGACAAAGGCTAATCGATGGATATCGAGCATGGAAGGCCTACTGTGGACTACTCCTCACCGAGTAGTATTCTCTTGAGATTTGGGAAGGCACTACACATTATACTTGTGGCGGTTATCAAGTAGTCTGTAGGTCGGTAGTCTTGTAAACTCTCTAAAGTGCTAAAAATAAAGCTTTTGCCCAAAAGTTTTTTTTACCCTAATATTTCTTATTTCTCTGCATGCTTTAATTTATATGCTTTATCACCTATATGCATATCCTAGGGTTAAAAAGATAAAATTTTGATATTTTATGCGCTGAAAACTTAATTATATAAATAATCCATTAAGATCCCGATAGTTCACTTTAAAATTGGTACCAGAGCTAGTTACACAAAAATACTATGTGATCATTTTTTGTAATATATTTTTTCTTTAATATCAATTTTGTTTAAAAAAACTTGTTGATCTTTGAAAACAATCGGATTTTAATGGATAATTTGTATAATTGAGTGCCCATCTTTGATGGTACGAATTATGATTACTGGAAGTCTAGAACGAGGTCTGCCTTAAAAGCCATTGATGAGAGAGTCTTATTAGTTAGTGAAAGAGGGTGGACTCCTCCCACTATCACCGTTGATAATGTTATTGTCCCTAAGCTTGTTTCTTCATGGACTAATAAGGAATTTAAGTGGAGTGAATTTAACTTTGCTATTTCTATAGCTATCACCCCTGATGAGTTCCGTCGCATCATGACATGCACAACATCTAAGTAAGCATTGGATACCCTTCAGCTCACTCACTAGAGTACCAAAGATGAAAAACCATCAAATCTTCGAAGTTTTACCACCCAATTTGAAACCATCACGATGTTAGAGTCCGATTCATTTGATGAGTTTTATGCGCATCTATAGGACATTGTTAATTATAATTTTCATTTGGGCGACAAAATTTTGAAGTCGAGAGTAGTGAAAGATATTTTGAGATCACTACCCACCCGTTTTATTTGTAAGGTCACCGTGCTTAATTCGTTAGGGATTTTAGACACTCCTAGGTGAGAAGAACTCGTATGAGACATTCATACTTATGAGATAGATATGTTCCCTAAAACCATTAGACCTAAGGATATAGGGGTCGATTTGAAAACTCAAGCTAAAAAAAACAAAAAGAAAAGAAAAAAGAGAGAGTTTGTGAGTCTGAATCTGAGGGTGAGTGTGATTCGGATGAATTTCCTTATTTGCAATTTTTTTAAAAACGTTTCTCAGATTTTCCAAAGAAAATTCTTCCAATGAAAAGATTTTTGAGAAAAAAAAATAAGAATGAGGTCAAGGATAGATTTGAGAGAGAAGAAAATATAAGGTGTTATGAGTGCTAAGGTAAAAGGGCACAAGGAAAATGAGTAACCGAAAGGGCAAAGAGATTGCAAATAAACCCACTCTTAGTGATAGTGACATATCGTCGATTGATTCAGGGGGTGAATCACCACATGAACCATGTGTTTCAGTCATGGATAGTCACATTAGCACTTTTAGTTTGTCTCATGCCAATAAGGACTTATCTAAATGTGAGAGCCTTAATGATATTTTGAGTTATTTGGGAGAGAGTGAGAGTGAGGATGGTACTTTGAGTGATGGAGAAGGTGATCTCCAAAAGTCTTTTAGTGATCTTTACACCGAGGCATTGAAGACAAAAATATTAATAAGGATTTGTCTCTTAGGTTTTTAGATTTGGAGAGAGGTGAATGTTTTGAGGGCATGTGAGGCGTTGATGAGTCAACTCGAGAAGGTGAAGGATTCTTTGAGTGATAAGTTGATCGTATTAGGTTGGACAAAGAGTGATTTGACCAACATCGTGGAGAATATAACGGGATATCTTCAATATTACTTAGAGACTCATAAAAACTTGAAGAATGTGTATCCTAGCTCGAGAAAGATCTCGAACGTGCCCGAGATGTCAAAGTTACTTTAGAGGACACATCTAAGAAGGTTAGAAAGATGCTCCTTGGTCTGACTTTAGGTAATATTTAGAGGATAGGAATAGGTTATGACCATGCATCCACTTCCCATGTTGCATCCGAGTCGGTTATTGAGTTTATGTTAGATCCATATGACGCTTAACCGAACCCACCTAGGAGAGCTTGCCTAAACGTTTTGAGAGAGGTATACCCAAGTCCATATATGTTTGTTACCATTGAAAGTAAAAGGGTCACCTTAAGAAATTTTGTTTCAAGTTTGGTAGTGTCTCATAGGTAACTTCCATGATACACTATCACACAAGTTACCGCACGTACTTCCACACATGTTACTACGCATGCTCCCGGACAACACATGAGAGATTTTAGAGTTTTTAAGAGAAAGTAGGGTATTTATTCAAGACTTCATAATATTTTATCGAGGTTTTCATAGGATGTCACCTCCTTTGGAGAACTCCTCTGAGCCTAATAATTGAGGTTGAGACTTGTTTCTAGGATATGATGCTTTTCATGTTCATATTTTAAATGCCTATTTCTAGATTTACTATCCTTGTACTTATATTTTTCCTTTTGATAAATTTGTCAAAATATCCGAAAAGAGTTTAGTTTCTCTTGAAATTTTTTGAAAAATACAAAAAGATTTTCGATTTCTTCTTAAGAAAAAGTGAGAAGACAAAAAGATTTTATTTTTGATAAGAGTTTTGAAATTTTCAAAAAGAGTTTTGTATTTTTTATACCATATGTCGATGGTCATTAAAGATGTCCAACTCACTAATTCAGTCAATACCCATGTGACTATTTTGTACTGTTTTGAGACGTGATATCATTTCATTTATGTGCTTTATAATGTGTGCAGTCATTAAGATGTGATATGATGACAACTTGATACATGTAAAAATCCTTATCTCCTTTAATGCACACGAGCAAGGACTTATTTGCCTATTGCACTTACCTTTCATGTATCGATTGTAGTGTTTTCATCTCAATCTTGCTTTTAAAACAAACCAAAAGTGAAAAATGAAATATTAAAAGTAGTGCACGTAAGAACCATTACTCGGATTGAATAAAAAATAGAAAATCATTTATTCGATAAAATTGGATTATTTCAAGCAATGGAATTGGGTTGCGAAAGACATGTTGACTTTCCGTGAAAAACCACCATTTGAAATGAAAAGAGCAAAAAATATTAAAAGCACATAAAAGCAGAAGTGCCAGGCCAATTTTTAGAACATTCATGCTTCGCTACACATGAGCATTAATTTCTTCAAAAATATTTGAGAGAATAGTTCAATATGTGAGATTTTAACGGAGTTTGATTGACAATCAATGGGTTCGCATGTCCTATAAAAATCTCGTAAATCATTACATAGTTTTGTGTGTTATTGGTGTGAAAATCACTTATGGTCTTGATTATTGATTAGGTTAAGTCAATTTCACTTGAGTTCACCATTTTTTTTTACCTAAGGTAGACTTTGAGATCTTTTGTTAGTGGTGTCTCATTCCTTCGTGCACATATGTTATGTTTATCTATGTTGATTAACCTATCGAATATGTTCACGCCCCTACATTCCGTTTCCATGATTCGGGTATTCTTGTGTTTCTCCATGGTGTGTTGTATTTGAAAACTTTTATCTTGAAAAAAATTAAAAAATTTTAAAAATAATTTGTGAATACTTTGATATTATCATTGCATGTTATTCATTCACTTCTTTTTGAGATGATATCTTATTCCTATTTGTGATGCTTTGTATTTTTCAAGTTTACTCTCTACTCTTTGTGTATTTAGGAAAAAATAAAAGGGGGAGAACAAATTACGAGGGAGATTTCATGAGTTTGATTTATGGGGGAGAATTTATCTTTATGAATTTTATTTTATATGTCAAACACGATGCATCACAGGTATTTTCTTTGTTTCATGTGTGTAGGCAACTTTGGAAGATCCTATTCTCATTACACTCGATGAAGACAATGTTCTGAAGAGAAGACACAAAAGAAATGTAGATTCAAAGACTTTATTTTGAAGACATCATTATTTTTGTACCTATCCATTTTAGGGTTTGGGAGGCTATTAGGTTTTGTCTAAGGGGATTTCATTGTAATTTGAATTTTGATTTTATATTTGTATCGGAATAGCCAAAGGGGGAGATTTGTAAGATAATATTTTTTGTCATTGCTCAAATAGTTTAGACTTACTTAGAATTTGGGGTATCCCATTATCATTCGACTCGATCTATCATGAAGATCGAATATCCAACATCTCCAACTTCCAAGGATCTCCACACTATGAAGGTATAATACTATTTAGAGTTTAAATTTATTCCTTGAATTTATTTTGGGATATTATTAATTTATTAAAATTGAAACAAGATTTTTTGTTTAAAAAATTGAGGTTGTTTTCTTTATTAAATTTTTTTCAAAGTTTGCGCATCTCATTCAAAAGAGATGGGATTCTCGTTTTGATGAGGTATTAGTGTCATTCGAAGCCTTATTTGAATTTTACATAGAACGTGTATTAAATGAGAGCGGACTATTTTAGGTTGTATGATGGTTGTTTGAACCTCGTTCAATTGAGATGGCTTGTTCGTTCGAACGAGATGCTATTCTCATTCGAACGAGCTTGATTTTCATTCTAACGGGACGCCATCTCAAAATTTGTGAACGTTATATAAATACAAGTTTCGTGTTTATTTTTATTAAGACTTTTGCAAATATTTTTTTCTGCACATATTTTGCAAAAGTTTTCAACCTTTTGTGTTTAGAAAACCTTTTTGATTCACAAATCACATCCTCGGAATATATTTAAGTGAATCATTTTAAACCTTATTGTTTGTATCCTTGTGTACACCACTCTCCCGGAGAGAGTTTCTTCATGGTATACTATTATGATTCTCGAGGGTATCATTGTTGAAGATAAAAGGCTGATCGGTGGATACAGTGCGTGGAAGGCCGTGTATGGACTCCTTCTCATCGATTAGAATCGTTTAGAGATTTTTGAAGGCAATGCGCACTATAATTGTGGCGATTGTCAAGTAGTCTGTAGGTCGATAGTCTTGTAAACTCTCTAAAGAGCTTAAAATAAAGATATTACCGGAAAGGGATTTTTTCCTCATTTTACCTTATTTGCCTGCATGCTTCAATTTATTTGTTTTATTACCTAGATGCATGTCTTAGCATTAAAAAGATGAAATTTGGATATTGAGTGTGTGTAATACCCCGTTATTTCGAGGGTTATTTATGAATATTATACAAGATTTCAGTAATATTATTCTTTTATTAATCGAAGATAAAATAATTTATTTTGGTTTGAAATCTAATCAAACATTTAAATTTAAATTATTTTTGGACATTTTGTAATGGTTTAAATACGTAAAATTGATAATTTTGAATTAAAGGGCAATATAGTAATATAGGTTAACTTAGGCACCAAGCTAGGTTTGAGATATGGGTTATATAAGGAATATTATGAGTGATTATAAGGAAAGGGAGAAGAAAAGGAGAGGCCAAAAATGAAATCCAAATAGGCAAAAACGAGTGGAATGGGAAGAGCCAATTTGGAATGTTTAGAACTTCGTGCATTCAAATGAGATTTGAGAAAAACTTAAAACACATACCTGACCCAATTTTTCGTCTAGAATCCAAATTTGAAGTCATATTGGGAATTTGGATAATTTTTGGATCTTATTTTTCTGGGTTATTAAAATTGGACTATTTGGGGTTATCTCATATTGGGGCTAGAACATGATTTGATTATTTTCGCGAGAGGAACGTGATGGTGCGATCAGATTTTGAGGCTGAATTTATTTGGAGATTCATGCAATAATTTTGAGGTATGGGGTTTTACACAATATGCTCCTTTAAATCTCTCGAGAGTTATTCCCTTTGAATTATTGCGATTATTGAACTCATATTTGAATTGTTAAATTCGTTGAAGTTTGGAAAAATAATTGTTGAAATTATTTTGATTCATGTGGTAGCATTATATCATTATTGAGCACGTTGTCATGAGATTTTAATATGGCACGGATGTTGGGCACCCGCCAAAATTCCTGTTTCCCGGGCTATGGCTTGATAAAGCATATACGGATGTGGTGAGGCCTGGTGACCCAGTTAAAGTGTTGTTGAGAAATTATATTGATAAATGCTTTGAGATTTGCATTTTGATTTGAATATTCATACTCGTGTTGTTACGCATTATTCATCGCTAAACAATATTTGTTGAGCATCTTTCTGGTCGTATTGTGTACTTCCCCATATTTTCTTTTAGTGGCAGGTTAGCGCGGATTTTGGGGCGCTATGGAGATTGATTTTAGCGAGGATTGTTTGGGAAAGATTTGTATTATTTTGAAGTATAGAGCTTTGGAGATTTGTATTTTATTTTTGAGTTAGTTGTAATTTTAATTCGAGAGACTTATTGTAATTGAAGAGATTGAGATTAGTGGATTTATATTATTGTGAGTTTATTTATATGCTCTATACCTTGTCACTTGTCACTTGTGGATTTGGATTTATTTTATCGCATTAGCGCTCCGTTCGCTCTCCCTAGGCGGGTGGGGTGTTACAGTGTGTTGGATACTTGATTATATAAATAATCCATTAAGATCTCGATAGCTCACTCTCAAAAGCCTATCCTAAAGACAAATTTCCACTACCAAAGATTGACTAACTAATCGATGCTAATGCTAGTGACGAATGGATGAGTTTCCTGGATGCTTACTTAGGCTATCTTCAAATTCCTTTTCTTGGGACCAACCTGGTGAAAACTTCATTCACTACCATCCTTAGTTTGTAGTACAACATGGCCATGCAATTTGTTCTCAAGAACATAAGAGTAACTTATAAATGATTGGTCACCAAGATGTTCAAACATCAGATGGGAAACACCAAGGAAATGTATATAAAATATTTGCTTATCAGAATAAAAGATGAAGGAAATTATCGAAATGTCCCCATGAAGATGTTTGAAGTCCTCAGATACTACATAATGAAGCTCAATGTAGCTAAACGTCTTTCCAAGTACAATATGGGAAGTTCTCGGGCTACCTAGTCAGCCAAGGGGAATCGAGGAAAACCCTTACCATATTGAGGTGATCAACAATGTGCAACTACAAAAAATAATTAGGGATGTTCAAAAATTGACCAGAATGTTAGCAGTGCCCAATCGATTCATCTTTAAATCCTTTGAGAAGTTTCGACCATTATTTCAAGTCTTGAACAAAGAGAAGGGACTGACTTGGAATGAAAAATATTCAAGAGGAATTGGAGAAATAAATCTTTAAATAGGTTGACAACCTTTCTCGAGGCCCCAAATAAGAGAGATTTAGTCTATTTATCTCTTAGGGTGACTGACCAATTAGTTAACCCGATCTTAATATGCGAGAAGGAGGGGAACAAATCTCCCATCTATTATTATATAAAGACGCTACTGGATGCCATGAAATGCTATCTTCCTCTAAAGAATATATGTTACTCTCCAGTGATTGCCTCGCAAAAATTGAAGAATTTATTAAATCCCATTCGTTCATAGTTATCGACTCCTTTCCGCTTAAGGAAGTCCTCAAAGAGGCCGAACACTCTGTACGGATGTCCAATTGGTTAGTGGAAATAGAAAGTTTTGATATCTATTATCAACAAAGAACTATGAACAAAGGGTCAGTGTTAGAATAAATCATTAATAAATTCACCAGGGGCAAAATCTCGACAAAGGAGAACATGATGACCATGTTAACATTAATAGTTTGACCAACTGAATAAATGGATGCTCAATGTAGACGGGGCGTGAAACTCAAATGGGTAAGGAGTGGGGATTTAGTGGCTCCCATCATAAGTATTAGATTTGAAGTGTATGGTACTTTTCATCAGTGCTAATCTTATGTTTATTTTATATAGGTAGGACTTTTTTTATTCTTTAAAAAAAATTTAAGATGTGCTTGATTGTCTATGTTTTTGGTAGATAATTTATCTTCATTTGCATAGTTCAACTTAATAATATAATTATCACTTTACCATAGTGTGTAAATATAAATTTATATATGCCATTTCATTTTTTTATTGTTGTCTTCGTTCTTTAAGAATAGAGATGAACTTTCACTTTACATATCATTCCCTCAATTGTCATGTCAATAATGTATGGTGCCTTTGAATATACTGATAATTTTTCAAAGTCGATTATGCACTTAATAAATGACAACAAATATTTTGTATTTGTTGTATTTTGAGCAACTTTCTCTAGATTTTTCATAAGTTACATTTCGTAAGTGTTCTTTAAGAAAAAAAAAATACAATGATTGTTGTTCAACATATATTCTTGAAATTAATATTATATATATTTAAATATATAATTTTAACAACCGCTTGTTTATCGCACGAGTCTCAAAACCAGTAAATAATAAAGGGCAAGTACAACTTAAATAATTAAGAACACAGTTCAAATATATAATAAAAAAGTCAGGTCATTTACATAACAACCCCATAAAACTTCACATACATGCAAGGCATGGAAGAAACAATCATTGAAAGTTGATTGGTCTACATTCAAAAAAGAATTAAGTTTTTTAATTATTTATTTTTTGATTTAATTATTTACATGATTAGAGGTCTAAGGCCATCCACAATGGTCGAAGGCAAAATTCTTTAAAGTTAGAGGATTAACGGGTGAGATGTGAGGAAATCTTACAATGGGATGCAATAAATATAAGGGAAATGGCTAAATGTTCCACGTTTCAGACTTATTAAAATAGTTTTTTTTCAGAAGTAAAATTTTTTCACTTCTGAATCAAAAGTGAAACCGTTTCACTTCTTAAAAAATATCACCTTAGACATGAAAATGCCTTTCATTTAGGAAATTGAAATCATACAATGTCCGACATCTAGCTTAGATGTGGAAATGTCACACGTGTAGACTCTAAATGTGTTAAACTTCCCCGTTTGCATTATCATCCCCTCCTATAAATCTTTCGGTAAATTTACCATAATTTGAAAGAGGGTTAATGAATCCCCTTCTTTTTTATAGGTTTTTCTCCCTATTGTGACACACTTTAAAAGATCCAAAATGGGTTTATGGTACCCATAGTGGATGGCCTAACTTTTTTTGATATCTCATGATCTCTGTCTTTTATCAGATAACGAGGTTCTCAATATAGAGAAACGCCTAAAATAAAAAACCACTACTACAAAATGGAACATCAGATAAAGCCAATACATACGATGACTCAATTATCAGTTGAGATACCAACTTTATTTAATTAATCTCTGAAGAACTGTTGGCTCCTAGAGAGTATAAGAATTTGAATACGACAAAGTATTAAATAATTTGAAGGCTTGTCTTTTTTAAATTGTATCGATTTAAGAAAATATATGAAATTGATCAGAAGTTAATATAGTATATTATATTCTTGTCGGTTCTTTTTGCACGAAGTAATCTAGGGTTTAGTTCGTATCAAAATTCTATGTTGTATTTTTATTCAGATCATCGCGTTAAACCGTATTTTTATTCAATTCATCATTTGTAGATCCGTTTAATTGAAATTAAAATTTTAAAAATCTTGTTAGTCGTGTTGTTCGTGTTCATGACAAATTAAAAAATAAGAAAATGTATCATATTGTGTTCATGTAAAAAAGTCCATACGTGTCATGTTGTATTGGCTCAAAATCTTATCTAAGAATACCAATTAATACCCCTAATCAGAAGTTCTCTGAGCCATTAACTTTTGCTGTACGTGAGAACATCCTTGTATAATTTTGAGAGTTGATGAAGAAGCTCACTTAATTCAAATGATTTGTATTATCAATGTGCACAAAAGAAACTAAATTTTACTCACTTTAATTATTAGTAAATTATTTTATGTTGTAAATTTCATTCGTTCTTTAAATCAAAAATGAATGGTGAGACTCTCGACTCCTTTTTGATCTACAATAAGGTGGATTATTTAGAAGGAGCTCCCCTGTTGATTTATGATTATTGTGATTTTTTACTCTAATTCATTAACACACACACACACACACACACACACACACACACACGCTAGCGGAATGCCCGTGCCTGAAGGCAAGGAGAAAAAACTCCAAAATATTGAAACATGTATAATATAAGTCAAAAAGTCTTTTTCACAACACAAATTAGAAAATTTGGACAAAGTTTCCAACATCTAATAAATGTACGTGCAGATGGAACACATGTAATTTATCTTGGTGTAGTCACTACATTACCAGCAAGCAAACCTAGTCCAAACTGTAGCCATGGGCAAATTTTAGAAAATTTAGGCAAATTTTCCTTTATTTATATGACTATCCACCCTATTTTTTAAAAAAAAATACTCCAACCACAATACTAATAACAATTAAGTACTCTAAAAGTAATATTATCACACAGAGATAATCAATAACTAAGGTTAATCTCTTTGTACGCATTAGCAAAAAAAAACTATTACAAATATAAGTTGAGAAAAATAACAAACAAAACTTCACTACATTCTAGGATTCAACCACAAAGTAATTCCTAAACTTTGAATCGACGAATAACTACAAAGTAATCTACATAGGGAAGTATTATTATAAGAATGATACAAACAACTTCCCCAAAGTTGAGTAAGCATATATGAATTTCTTAGTTACCCCCTCACTTTTAGATGGTTTTCATTACCATCATCGTAGATTTTAACGTCCTTCAAAAGTAGCATCACTTATATCTTACTTACTCCTTCACCTAAAATAAGGCATGTTAATTGATAATTACAAATAATATCATATCTTGAACTAAAAGCATCCATTTTACTTGAATACAAAAATCATTGTAAAACTGAAGCATTTTATACACATGTGACAATTTATAAGTACTAATTATGTGGACTTGAAATAAAAAGACATTATACTTTTTTCAGTGAGGTTAACTCTTTAGTGCTTTTATAACAAAGAAAATAGGGTCGTATTGTCCACACTTGAATCAAACTTGGCATTTGTACTTTTACAACAAATTGAACAAAATTTTAAATATGTAATATAATCAAATGCATTATCTAACAATAAAGAACTTGAAGTAATGAAGCTTTAAATAGTTTTTTTTAAAGAAAACCCCGACAATGAATCAAGTTAATGACCTCATTTATATTTGCAATTATTTAAATAGAAAATAAACAACTATTGGCCACTACATCATAATTGATAAGTATAAGGACCATAAAAGCTGTAGCCTTTACGATGTTAACTAAACACCGACAAAAGTGGAATTGAATTCCTTGAAATGAGGATGCTCCGCAGTTGCATCTAAAAAAATCCACCAATGCATTGAAAATAAGGCAAGTCATGTAGTAATTCAATGAAGGAAAACCTCGTGAAAGCCAAGTTAGGTGACACAATCACGTGCCCTTTACGAATAGCTCGAGCATAGTTGGGAACATTGAAATCATCTAAACCATTAAACACGATGAGACAGTAAATCTGAACCGTGTGTGAATCCATTTCATATCCCTCCCAGAGGTGGATCCATTTTTCATAAGACCATGTGAATCATCACATGGTTTAGACGAATGATCATATCCCTGCGTATAGCCAGTTGCATCCCTTGAAAGTGTTGGATCAAAATCTACACCCCAAAGTAAGTGCTTTTTTGACCACATATGTGTGATCCCAAATAACACTTTGAAGAATTAAGATAAAACATCTCATGTTCAAATGTAATAATAAAATATCATTAGGAGGATCAAGATAACATAAACAAAAAATTAAAATTTTGAAAGCTAAAACAAACCACGACAAAGACGTGGATTGAGTACCTGGGATAATGGAGGCTTAAAAGAGACACATTAGAGATATTTCTCCAACATCACCGCCAATGAAAGTCTTTGAAGATACTCCCAATGTATAGTCTTTTTTTCATGGTATGTAGTTCTGTAAATACAACACAATAAGAACTTCGATTCAAACAAACTATTAATCAAGTATAATTCATAATGATTCAAACAATATGAATGTAGAAAGAACTGAGCAATGCCCTAGCAAGACGTAGGGCATGAACATTTTTTTTAGGAAACTTGATACAAGCCTCACAACACACGACATTTTCATTTCCAACATGTTATATGACTTGAAATTTCTAAAAAGAATAAATTTTAAATTGTATGAAAAATAGGTTAGATTGATAAAAAAACATAGGATCATTTAAAAATATGTTATATATAACATTATCAAACTTCCCATGTTTCATTAGAGGTTTCCTAAAATTGTCATATAAATAAATCTTTTTATATATACAAAAACTAAGGAACTTTGAGAGCATGACCCAAAGTTGATGGATAAATTTTGAAGGTCATTGAAATTATGTTATGATTAATGATTCCTATCAATAAATAACTTTGGGACAATAAATCTGCATATAACATATCGTAGTTATAGAAACTAGTATACATAAAACGATACAAATGCGTGTCAACTAATTATTTAGATAGGAAAAAGTCATTAAACAACAACTAAAAAATTTCAGTAGAAAAGGAAACTGGACTGAATGCGACGACCCAAAATGTTGAATGATTCCACCAAATGTTAGAGTAAAACAAAGTAAATAGTGTAAAAGTTTTAATATAAAATAATAGAGATATTACCTTTTTAATCGTCCCTTAAAATATGGAACCGCGACTGTAACCGAAATGCCAAAGAACTTAGATTTGAAAAATATTCTTTCTCAAAGCCATCATGGCTACACCACCCTACAATGTGAAATATTTTCCAAATAAATCAAATTTGTGGATCAATTTGCTAAATAACGTTTGTGGCAATGTATGTAAAGAATTAATAGTTTTGACATTACCCAAAAAAATGAAACACAGTAGGCTATTAAACATAGTAAAAAAAAGTTTTTCCAATGAATAGTTTTAAAACCAATATACTCAAGTAGCCAAACTATTAGAAATCACAAAATGTGGTGGTGGTTTAGCTATTAGGGGAGGTAAGAAATTCATTTTTAGGAACCACCTTCGCCCTAGAGTACCAAACAATACCATTTTGGTGTTTTTTGTCAAGCTCCCATAAGTTAGAAGCTTTGACATCATCTTGAGCCACCAGTATCAAGAAATCCTAGTGGTCGTATTGCAATGAGACTCTCCTAGAAAACTCAATGGAAAGGTTATCAATATCAAAATGTGATCTCATAAGTTCCACACAATCTTTATTTTTTGAATTTAATAATTTAATCTTATGGAATGTTTTCGAGTCCCGAAAATATTTCGCCACCTTCCAAAAAGATTTGAAAATTCCCAGGAGGCTATACATAAATGATACATCTAGTCTCTCAAGGTATTGGTTTTGTAGTATATTAATTATTTTCCGTGCATATTTCACAGGCATGTTAGTGCTGAAAGACCACTCTACGTTGGATATGATTATAAATAGATTTTGTATTCTTCTTTCCTAGACTCGGTATAAGAATAATCCTCCCATAGAGGTCATGAAAACTTTCTTTGTATACTTTTTCAGTCGTACCTTCCCTTTCAACTTCATGCCAGTAGATTTCTTCAAACTTGTATGATGATCTCCAATTCAGTGTCTCTTTTAACATCTTCTTCTATCTGTGCCAAAACATAAAAAATATAAAATCATGGAATCCATTTTAATAAACAGATGGAGTTAAGTGGGATAAATAGAGCTCACTCAAATAGACGAATACTTCAGTTAATAGAAAGAGTTACAGAGCATAAAATAAAGTTACAAACTCTCAATCCCACATATCTATTCATTTACTAAGGAATCTAGCGATCATCTCTATAAACTATCATTCCCACATGTGATATTTTTGCTAATTAGTAGGCTTCTAGAGATCATCTCTACCTAAATTTCAAATCCACTCAAAATATAGGTAAAATATTATTTTTATTAGTAAGTTTGGCAGTTAAGAAAAAGAACCCCACATCGTGTATTGCCCAAGAATATTGCACCCACAAAATAAACATGATATAAGGATATCATATTTGGAATGGTATTTTTTCTAACTTAAGCTCTAGAACACAAAGTAATGCAGCATTTAAACAAATAGTTAAAACAATGATAATTAAACCTAAATTAAAAGCAAGACAACCAGCGAAATCCAAATAAAACCTACCACTCTAATTCAATTTCGATAAACTGAAGAAAGAAAGGTCTTGTTCAGATCCTCAATCAGTTAATGCTTTTCTAATGCCGACATTTTTTATTTTCGCCATTACCTTATGCCATTTTCTAGTTCTTCAGTCCATGCCCTCAATGGCATGCTGGATGCAAATGTATAACCGCATTGGTACTTCAAAGTATATCTATGATGAATCGATAATAAAATAACTCAATTCTATGGAGAAGATGAATTTAGCATCATCATTAGATCTTTAAATAGGTAAAAAGAATAATGGAATATAAGGAATCAAAATAAGAAGATGAAAGAAAATTTAAACTAATTATTCGTACTACATTAGTTAAAGATATGGATTTTATAAAGACTAGATCCAGGAAAGTGTTTTCGAAGTATCTAATGAGTTATCTAATATAAAGGTTGAATGAGCAGTCTCCCCTCATTTATTTCCTCAACAAAGTGGGCTAGGAGTAACATTTTACATTATTTTCAAAAAAAATAGATTCATAAGAAAATAGAGTTGATCATCAGTTATATCCCAAGTTCCTAAGTAAATAATACAGGTTTAGTATACTTTTTCTTTTGTACCATCCATACTGTTCATAGCACAAACTCCACATTGTTGGTCAGAGTTTGCTGCCTAAATAATGTTGAAATGGAAAAATTAAATTCCTTCATACTCGTCTAATGCCCTATAACTGCATCATTCATAACAATCACATCACATGAGAATGACCTATCTACCACATGAATTGAAATGGGGATCCCCATTTCTAAAACCCAAAAATTTACCCATCTACAAACAATTCCAAGATCCACAAAACATCTAAATTATAGAGGAAGTATTCGTACACGGTCTTTGAAGCTCCTTTCCCAAGGATTTCATTGTACTGAACAAAAAAATAAAATCAAAAAATCAAAATCAAAACTTAGATAGATAGAGAGAGAGAGAGGTACTCTGTCATATATTCCACTTGAATAAACTTCAATAAAATCGGAGTAATCTGGTCGAGATGTTCCATAATAAGCAAAAAACTTTTATAGCCATAACATAGTGATCTGTAAAAACAAATACCCAATCATAAAATCATACATATAAAACTTCATAAGATTGAGAGAGAGTTTTAAAATGGTGCTCAGTAATTAAGCTGATGAAGAAGATATGGGGTTGAGGAGTGGCATACTTTGTCTAGGGATATAGACAGGAGATGGTGAGATGTATGTTCATGAGATAAAGGTGTATTGTAAAAATGATATTGCTTATTCAAAAAAGGCGTATTGCAATAGGACTACACGTAATTGGTAGATAAGAGTATTTGTGACATGTAACAACTTTTACTTGAGCCTTGTGCAAAAAAGTTTTTGTAGCTCATGTGAGTGGATGGATGAGTGAGAAGGTGGATTAAAATTTGAACCCTTTGATTGTGAGTGATGTGGTTCAATCCAAGCCCCTACTTATCTTATCCCACTTATGAAATAGTAATAAAACGTCTACTCCTTATATATATATATATATATATATATATATATATATATATAACCCACTAATATATTGGTAATGTGAGGATATGCACAAATCTAATACGTCCATGTTGCAAAAAATTACGTATAAATTTATGTATACACTACAAAAAATATGAGATATACAACACATACAAGGATTACATTGAAAAGACTATTGATGGTGGAAACTCGTATTAAATTAATTTTTACTATAATATAATAATCACCTAAATCAATAATCAAGTGCAGTAGATAATATAATCTTCCAATTATTCTTTTAAATACTCCCATTTAATTTCTAAAGGGAGAAAGAGATTTACAATCAACTACGATCCCAAATATAATGAAGATAATGGTAGTAATGACAAACAAATAAATATGTAGTCGATAGAGACAACACCAAGAGATACGTGGTTCACCAACTTGGCTAAATCCATGGAGAGGCCCGATTCCATTATATTTGAAGAAATTAAAACTGCAACAGCGAATACAAGGATATATCACATAACCCTCTACCCTCCTACCTAAATCCCGGATACCCATCATACTCTAACTCTCCACCCAAGTCAATCCAATTTCTAAGCCAAGAACCCTCTCAATATCTTTCCCTGAAGTATTTCTCATTTACCCAATCTAGTGTATCTCGCTCCCATGTAAACTAGTGAGAAATATTCCACACATTACATATTAAGCAAACCTACCATACATGAAACACTCACACTCACACTCCCACCCATACCATTATTTCACCCCCTTTGGAGGAATAATCTCAATAGCCTTGTGTTGCGTTGGTGTACTTTGAACTATGTCTGAAACTCTGCTTAAATAAGGAGAAAAAATTAACACTACCCCGTATTTGAATAGTAAATTGTGTATGAACAATAACCTGCATATGAGTAATACTCCTTATGTGAATAGTAAAATGCGTATGAACATTCTGTCCAAAATTCAAGCTAAACTTCATAAATCCCCACCCTGGCAAAAAATACTGTAAACCACGACTGAGACTCCACCTGATGAGAATTCCCTCCATTCGAATCTCCCCATTTCCACATGACAAGAAGAACCACCTATGAGGTCCATTGTACAAGCTATACATAATCGTATATCGTTTAATAATTTTTTAAAGATCCAAATAATCCATGAATATCTCCCTTGGATCATAAAGCTCCTATCGCGAATATAAAATTAGAACCTTGTAATTTCAATTGCTCTTCTTCGATATCTTTCAATGTTTAACACACGAGTCAATGCCTAAGTGTTGTTGAAACCAGTTGAATATACCCTTGACTCCAAAGATGAACTTAACCTCACTCCTTCACTTGAAAGATTTCTCTATCATATATAAGAACATACACCCCACTCATCGATTACAAACGAGAGTATTTGGAAGGTCTTGCTTACTTGTGCACCTTTTTCAAAAAAATATACCATCGAAATCAATCCAGACGATATCAATTAGTCATACAAAATCCAAATAATACCGTGTGATTTATGAACTCCACTTATAATCAATCACCATTTTCCTTGGGATTCATCACTTTTGGAGATTGTGAGAATTATCCCAAAATTTTAGCATATATCGCTAACCGGATTGAGTTCCTTCCCGATCCACCACCATCCTTGTTTCAAATAATGAACAAAGAAACAACTCATTTTTCTCCACACGTAGCAATGCTCATTGTCCTTGGATGTAGACTTGCTATGACAAAATCCCCAATAATCAATTTTCTTCTCGTAAAAATCAAACCATAAACAATAGACCTTGTGGGTGGCAATTAAACCATTGCCAATTTCATTTTGGGATATAAATCACACCGTTTTCAATTACATTTTAGGAAACCAATCACACTCTCCATCTTTCACCAACTTCCATTCTTCCATCAATCCCGGTATACGACCCATGTTGAATAATAAACACATTAACTCTAACTACCAAGAGATAATCACCCATTATCATCAAATCACTCCACCTAAACTTACGAAACAATATCCATTATCATGATTGAATGAACATACCCGAGAAATTTAGGCACTAGTGGGTTAACATCAGAATGCTATTCAAGATTTTTGACAAATACCTTGCTCTCACCAAGATCTCTCATACCAATTGTTGTGTCCTGATGCCTAGTTTGTTATGGCAACCTCCAATAAACTACAACCCCGAATATAATCAAGATAAAATGATAATAATGAAAATCACATAAAAATGTAAATAGAGAGACAACACCAAGAGATACGTCGTTCACCAACTTGGATACATCCACTGAGGGGCCCGACTCCACTATTTATGAAGAAATTATAAGTACAAAAGATAATATATAAGGATAAGTCACATATCCTCTACTTTCATGCCCAAATCCTGGATAACCATTGTACACCAACTCTCCACCCAAGTTAATCAAAGTTCTAAGCCTTAAGACCTCTTAATCTCTTTACCTAAAGTGTTTTCTAAATGTTTCCCATGTACCCAATCTAGTGTATCCTGCTCCCATGCAAACCAGCGAGAAATCTCCCACATACTACATCTCAAGCACGCATACCATACATGAAACGCTCCCAGTCACACGCAAATCCTTCTTCTATCTTTGAGTAATACCCACGAGTCAAAGGGAAAAAAGGATTATCTCTCAGCTTTGAATGAACACTCTCTCTAGTTCTGTGTTGCATTGGTGTAAATTGAACCATGGATTAAACCCTCCTTAAATAAGGAGAAAAAATGTGCAGTACCCCGCGTTTGAACAATAAACATGTATGAACAATAACCCTCATATGAATAGTACTTCGTATATAATAGTAAACCACATATGAACAATATCTGCCCAATATTCAAGCCAAACATCACAGTTCGAACCAACATTGTCAATTATCCTAGCACATTCACTAAGGAACCGATGAAATAATATGGTCTATATCCAAATATAAGTGTACATATGAAAAGAGAAATGGAAGGGATTATGATGTTTTCAATCAAGGGAATATTATTATTTCCCAAAAATCTATGACAGACGGCTTTCGTCTCCTTTTTACTTGTCATCCAAGGTATTCTCTACGGATATGGGATTACCCTGGATTAGATTTTTTCCAATTCTTATAGGGTCATCATAGGCTACATGATATCATAAAGGGATAAAGTTAGGCAAGACATAGCTGAGAGGGTTTTTAGATTCGTGCAAAGGCTGAAGGAGAATGCATATAATATGAACTACTTATATCATTCTACTAAGATTCCCCAAATTCAACTTTTAAAGGTCACCTAGACGATCAACCTTAACTTGAAAATCCTTTTTTGTGGGAACCTATGGAATCTTCTAGGGGTATATTAGTGCATTAGGATTGTAGGTCACATAGTTGTATTTTCTTTTTATTTTACTTTTTATTCATATTTCTTACTTTGAATTGATACTTTCTGTAGTACTAACATTTTTATTTCCAAACAAATCTTCTCCGGACCTAACTTAAGCTGAAAAGTAATTGATTAATGATATTGTTGTAGATTTCCTCCAAATTTTAAAGATATAATTATGTTAGGCAAACTTGTTCTGCTGGGCTATGTCGTTTGTTTTGTTTTGAAAATCCTTACAACCAACGAAGATAATTATATGATAATAACTCACTTCTAGACTTTGTAAGGGAATATACTTTTGTGTGCCTGCCTCATTTTTGTCTTTATTATGTTACCTTTTGATCCATAGATGAAGGAGTCGTTTCGGTAAAGTTTTATATCTTATTATATATATGTATGTAATTATTACTTCAGAACTCTCCAAAACTCCATCCGTAATTTCTTAGAATTTAAAATTTCTTAAATGAAAAAATATCCGCATGTACACCATGGCCACAATCTTGAGATAGTTTAGGAACATAAACATTTTTTTTTAAAACCCAACCCACTATATTCTCCCTCCATTATCCTCCACTAACCTTAATTTAAAACTCATGTAATACCAATAAAATTTGAACTTCCTCTACGTACTCCTTCAAGGAACTTCCTGTACATAATCCTTCGGCTTTCATCTCATACCGCATTATCTCTCCATCTCTTACCAAGTTCGATTTAACACCATATCAACAGTGGTTACACCAACAATTAAAATGTTCTGGAATATATAACAGGTATATACCTATCTATTTTCTTATATTTTCTCATTCTCAGATTTGTCATACAGTTATTATACAAAGTATCCAAAATGATAGAATAATGACTTATCAAAGACCATAAAAAATCATCTCAGCAAGTTATAGAGCTAAAAAAAGACACTGGATTGCTGGGTTCTCAACCCATTTCATGAATTTGTTACTTTGGTGGACCCTTTTCGGTTTAGATACATTGAATACACATAAACCCTCATAAGTACGAGATCTCTCTATCTCTCTCTCAACCCCTCACCACTTTGAATACCCATAAACACTTATCTATTGCTTCCAATTTTGAGTGTATGAGAATGAGGATATTTTTTGCACTTTTTTCCTTAATTTAGATCTATTGTGCGACAGATGCAGTTTTTTAATATCTATTCGGGTTTCTTCACCAGTTGCGTATGGGTATGTAGGTGAGCAAATAATACTATTGCTGGAACGGTTCATTTCATACTTTTAACACCATCGTCTATCTTATTCGGGTTTCATTTTTTAGATGTTTCCAAGATGCCATTTTTGGAGTATTTGATGGTGGTTGAGGGTTTGAGTGGACGCAAATGAGTTTTGGCTTCAGAGTGTATCTCTCTCATTTACTTTTGATTTAGTTTCTTCAATTACTAGAGCATGTATTTGAAGGTGAAAGTATTATATACAGAACATGGATCTCAACCTCTTAGGCATATCCAGATACTTATATAGTAAAGAGGTGACCCGTGGGATGCACGGGCGGATGTAACGCATTTTGAAATGTTTTATTCAAATATATAAATTAAAATGTAATTATTATTGGTATGTCGAAACAAGATCGTATCCATAGCCATGAGCATGTAAATATAATTAATGTGGTTAATAGAGAGTATGACTTAAATGAGTAAGAGGAAATGAATGGTAATAACCGCAATGTCGTAGAACAAACTATAGTCAGAAAATCCTAGTCACGAAAATAACTACATTGGAAAGTGAATTTTAAAATGAAGTAGTACTTAAAACGGGTGACAATAACTTTTTGCCGAAATGACAACGCAATTCATTTTCTTTGAGCCACTCCAAATATAGATTTTCAGCGTACTCGTATTGGGTAAATCCATATTTTCTGAATATATATACACTGCAAGAGGGAGGTTTTCAATCCATTTATACAAAAAAATTATTATAAGTGCAATATTGCATAGAGTGTTTATTTGTATTAACTATAGAAATATGCTATAAGGTTAGTGTAGTCGTGCCGAATTGGTGAGTCTTTTAAACCTAGTCAATTTTAATTTCTAATATGAAAACTATAATTATTTTTTATTAAGAACTATCAAACTATATCCCCATTAGCTATATGTGAATCAATGTTTGTACAATGAGAGACAAAAGGAGGTCCTTGAAAATAACAATGTTATTTCGTATAAGCCTATAAATTGTGTTGTAATACTGCTGCAAAGATTGTGGCTAACACATCATCAACTATATAAATTTGGATTCTTCATATTGAATTAAAGGAAGAAATATTTAGTACGTAAAACCTTGGAGGTTAATGTTCGAAAACAAATATAAATTATGTATGAAATTAGAAAGTTATAGTTAAATCATGTGAACATATATACACTACAACAAATAAATTTACAGTTACTTGAAATACTCTTTGGCCATGGTGTAGCATATAATAAAAAGAGATTATCTTAAAATACTTCTCAAATATTGTGTTTGGAACAGTGATAATGACTGAAAACCTATTCAACAACATGTAAACTACAAATTGAAACTAAACTGAAACCTATTTTTTCCTCGCAATGATTGTCACAAAATATTGCAACTAATAACTCAATGTTATTTCATCGATTGCTCTCACTGTGGCCCTTTTCAAAATCTTTCAATGAACGAAAAATATCATATATATGAAAAATAAATAACCGTTAATGATCCTAGACAAACAAAGGAAATAAAATGACTGAACACAACGTAATTTCCTCTTTAATAAGTATTGATCAATAAAATTTGTGCATTAAGTTATCAAATTTTTCTTTTGAAAATAATCTAGTCTTGACCTTAGGCTAAATCAATTTTACACAAAGAAATCAATTACAACGTTTCCTTATGACAACTTACATAATTACTATGGTCGTACTGTGCTTAACCACTAATGTTGAACTACACAAATCTATGTTTTGAGTGATACTCTCCCAGTCAAATCATTTAAATACTACTGGGTTATTTAACTTGTAGCGTGGGAAGTGAAGTTGAAAGATGCCTAAAGGTCCAACTAATAATATAACTCAAATTACAAAGTAATTCAAGACATAATAACTAATACGTAGTAATTGAATAAAAATGCTAAAATAGTTGATACAAACTCGTAGCAGAGTAAGACAATAAAGAAAAATAAATAAGATGTAAGATGGTAAGAATGATAAACTAAAGGTGGAGATAAATACCTTAGGGAGTACATATCGTTTGAAACAAAAATATTATTAATAACATATTGAAATGAGGATGGCGTAAATGCAAACATTAGTTCTAGATGCACAAAAAACATAAAGGATAGTAAAAATATAGATCAATTATTATTCAAGCCGTGTGTACAAAAAAATAAACATATGCTCATTAAAAGAAAATATAAAAGACCTACTAAAAAAATATGAAATCACATGTCTTTGAACTTCCCTGAAATATTTTGGTCGATTTTATTGTTGTTTGACACTATATTTTGATATAAAAAGATTAATAGAGTTGGAAATTATGAAAATAATACGTTAACAGAACTCAAAATATAAATCGTGTTCGTGTTGAGATTTTAAATGTATTTGTTCATGGTCGAGTTAAATTTATGACTTGTGTTAGTCTCATCAGTTCATGTTGTCATGTTTTATTTATTGTGTCATCGCAGTTTTAATTGGGTGTGGAATAATGAATTTTTGCACATGCCTACAATACTAACAATGTACAAAATAAACTATAAGATGTAAAGTTAAAAAAGGGGGGGGGGGGGGGGGGAGTGAAGTACTGAACCTAATAGCTTTTTTCTACTCTTGTTCTACCAAACACTGAAAAAATCAAATGGACTAATAACATTAGTGAGAACAAAGTTAAATGAAAATAATGATTCTCTAACCTCTAAATTGAGTAAATTTTCAATGATAAAAATGTATTTCTACTCATAAAAATAAACCTAAGAATAAAAATTCTCAAATAATTTAATATCAAATATAATGCATACCCAATCTAGCAATCAAATAGGCCATGTTACCCAAATGCATTGATGATCAACTAAAGAAAATTAATAGTTTATAAGTAAATATTTTCATAGGCTCTTTCACCGATACACTGACCATTTAAATAATGCTAGATCTTTTATAAAATTAACTTTGCTATTATATAAATAATTCATTACAATAGCTTTGTGATATAATAATATAATTTTTAAAAAGATATTTTTTTCCAAAAATTCTCAAAGATTTTGGTAAGATTTTTTGTAACCATCTAGGAACCATTTCAATAGTTTTCTCTTCTTACGTTACCTGAAAAATATTACCTAAGATGCCTTGGAGAGAAATATATTGCTTATGGATATGAACAAAAAATTAACTACCCAACTTAACTTTAGTTTGATACATTTTTATATACACACCAGATACATCATACAACACAGTATATACAAAACGTACTATCTATATTCGTTTTGTTCTCCCCTAAAATTCTCTCATTTGATGTGTGTTTCTAAAAATAGACGCAAATGTGCATACACTCACTTTGGTAGGGAATAAAAGATACTATGCAAATCTGGCAACTACTATATCCACATTATATCAATATATATACACACATATATAAGGGAGATGAAAAACGGTCAAAAAAATTCTGGATGATGACTGATGGATTGGGTGATTTAGTTGTAGTTGGTTATACGAAGAAGGATAAGCAATATGAATAAAAGTCCAAAACAAAATAGGAGATAGTTAAACGGAGTGAAAAAAAAAGGAGGGAGAGATGGCGATGTTAACTTATTGGTGCAATTTGATAGGTAAGGGGGAAAGACCTTACTTTAGGCTACGATGCAAACTTTGGGGGCAGAGTGATGTCGTGGGTTGTGAGATGTTAGAGGTTTGAGTGAAAGAGTACATTTATGGTGGGTGGTTCAGTTTCAAATTTTGAGAAACGGTAAGAGGCGTGCATGAGAGAGATTTTAGACACGTGAATTTTTTCTACACTTAAATAATTAAAAAACCTGAGCTCTCAACGTTTGATTGATTCTCAATACACGGCTATCTTATTACTATATATGTATTTGGATATGACTGAGAGGCTGAGATCCATGTTATGCATATAATAATTTCACCTTCAAATACTAGTTTTAATTTAGGTTAGAAAATTCCTGAGACTAGGGTCGTTAAAAATATTTTGAGGTCACTCCCTTCCCAATTTATTCCTAAGGTGACCGTGCTTAACTTTTTAGGTTTTTTAGACACTCTTAGGTCAGAAGAACTCGTATGAGACCTTCATACTTATGAGATATATATGTTTCCTAAAACCATTAAACCTAAGGATATTGGAGTTGATTTAAAGACTTAGTCTAAGAAGAAGAAAAATGAGAGAGTTTGAGAGTCTGAATCTGAGGGAGATATTGATGTTGATGACTTGGGCTTGTTTACGAAATTTTTTCTCAAAATTTCTAAAAAAATTATTCCAATAATTTTTTTTAGAAAAATAAAAATAAAGATGAGGTCAAGGATAAATGTGAGGAAGAGGAAGAGATAAAATATTTTGAGTGCGAAGGAAAAGGGCACAAGTCGGTGAATGTAAAACTATGCGAAAGAGAAAGGGTAAAGAGATTTTAAATAATGCCATTCTTAGCGATAGTGACATCGAGTTGGTTGATTCGGGGGGAGATTCTCCACCTGAATCATGCATTGCATTCATGCCTAGCCACATTATCACGCCTAGTTTGTCCCACGACGATGAGGACACATTAAACATGATAGACTAGATGAAGTTTTAAGTCATTCGGGAGATAGTGAGAGTGACGATGAGATTGAAAGTGAGGGAGAAGAAGATTTCTAAAAAGAATTTTGTGATTTGTGCATTGAGAGGTTGAAAACAAAAAAATTGAACAAATATTTGTCTCTTAGGGAGTTGAATTTTGAGAGAGAGGTGAAATTTTTTAGGGTGAGTAAGGCCTCCATGAGTCAACTCGAGAAGGTGAACGTTTCTTTATGTGAGCAATTGATCGTCTTTTGTTGGGAAAATAGTGAATTGATCAAGACTGTGGCTAGTTTTATAGGAGATCTTCAATCTTCCTTGGATACTCTTGAGAAACTTGAAGCTCATGTATCCCAACTCGAGAGAGATCTCGAACATGATTGAAAGGTCAGAGTCACTTTAGATGACACATGTAAGAAGGTTGAAAATATGCTCCTCAGTCCCCATTTGTGTAATGTTGAGAGGCTAGGAATATGTTATGATAGTGCATCCACTTATGGCCCTCTCCCTAGACATTTATGTATCCGAATACACGTATGAGAGCTCATACTAGACATTTTGAGAGAGGTGGACTCAAAGCCATTTATGTTTGTTCCCATTAGAAGAAAATAGGTCACCTTAGGGAGTTTTGCTTTTTGTTAGGAAGAGTGTCTCATAGGTATCTTCCACGATATGCCACTACATGTGTTTCCTCACGCACTCCCACACATGTTAATCTGCATGCTCTCGCAAATCATATGAGAGAGTTTGAGAGTTTTTGAGAACAAATAGAGTAATTAGTCAAGACTTCACAAGATTTGATGAAGTTTTTTCATAGGATGACATCTCCTTTGGATAACTCCTCTGGGCCAAATAATTGAGGTTGAGACTTATTTCAAGCATATGATGCTTTTCATGTTCATAATTTACATGCCTATTGCTAGATTGTACTATCCTTGTACTTATATTTTCCATTTTGATATATTTTTCAAAAAATCAAAAGGAGTTTTGTTTTACTTGAAAAATTTTGAAAAATTCAAAAAGATTTTCGTTTTCATTTTGAGAAAATGTGAAAAAGACAAAAAGATTTTATTTTTGATAAAATTTTTGAAAAATTCAAAAATAGTTTTATAATTTTTATACACCATATGTGGATTGACATTAAAAATGTCCAAGTCACTAATTCATTCCATACCCATGTGACTATTTTGTAGTGTTTTGAGACGTGACAACATTTCATTTTTGTGCTTTATAATGTGTGAAGTCATTAAGATGTGATATGATGAATACTTACTATATGTTTGACTCCTTGTCACCTTTAACGCACACAAGCATAGACTTATTTGAGTATTGAACTTACTATTCACGTGTCGATTGTAGGGTTCCATCTCAATCCTGCTTTTAAAATTAACCAAATGTGAAAAACTAGATAATAAAAGTAGTGCTTATAAGAACCATTGCCTGGATTGAAAAAAATAAAAAATAATTTATCCAGTAAATTTTGGTATATTTGAAGTATTGGAATTAGGATGCGAAAGACAGGTTAACTTTGCGTAAATAGACACCTTTGCAAAAAGAAAAGATACTAAAAGATTAAAGTCACTTAAAAAATAAAAAGAAAGTATTAGGCCAATTTCAAAGAACATTGGTGCTTTGCTACATATGAGCATTGATTTCTTCATAACGATTTGAGAGAAAAAATAGTTCCATACGAGTTTTGAGGGAGTTAAGTCGAAGATCAATGGGTTTTCATGTCCTAAAAAAATCGCATAAAGAAATCATAATATTGGGTGTTATCGGTGTGAAAATCGCCAACAATCTTGATTAGTTTAATAGGTTAAGTCGATTCCACTCGAGTACACCATTTTTACACCTAAGGTAGACTTTGAGCTCTTGCGTTAGTGGTGTCTCCTTCTTTTCTGCACATAAGTTATGTTTCTACATGTTTATTAACCTATAGAATGTGCTCACACCCCTACATTCCATTTCCATGATTCAATTATTTTTGTGTTTCTCTATGGCGTGTTGCATTTGTAAACAAAAAAATTTAATTGAAAAATTTGTAAATTTAAAAAATAATTTTTGGTGTCTTTTCAGTTCATCATTGCATCCACTTATTTGATATATATTATTGTGATGATATTTCATTTACTTGGTAATGTTCCCTGTTTTCTTAATTAGTTTCTACTCCTTGTTTATTTCGAACAAAATAAAAAGGGTAGAAAAAATTACGGGGAAGTTTTATTTAGGGGGAGATTTTATCTCTATGAATTTTACTTGATATATGTCAAACCCGATGCATCACAACATAATTTCTTTGTTTCATGTGTGTAGGTATTTTGGAAGATCATATTTGCATTCCACTTAATGAAGACAAAGTTCCCAAGAGAAAACTAAGAAAAAATGGAGATTTGAAGACATTATTTTCTAGACCACTCTATCTTGGACCTATCCATTTTTGGGTTTGGGAGGGTAATAGGATATTGTATTTGTAATTTGGATTTGGGGAAATATTTGTAATTTGGATTTTGATTTTATGTTTGTATCAAAATAGCCAAAAAGGGGGAGATTTGTAAGAGCATGATTTCTATCATTTGCTCATAGCTTAGGGTACGAATAGTTTTTGGCATACCCTACTACCTTTTGATTCAAGATGTCACGAAGCCTGAAGATCCAACATCTCCGTATTTTAAGCATCTTTACACTACGAAGGTATAGTTTTAATTAGAGTTTACGTTTGTTCCTTGAATTTATTTTGGGATGTTAATTTTTATTAAAACAGGAATCATAATTTTTTATTTAAAAATTGAGGCAATTTTTCTTTCTTTAAAAATCTTCAAAATGTACATATCTCATTCAAATGAGATGGGAATCTTGTTCTGACGTGATCCTAGTTTTGTACGAAGTCTACTTTGATCGAACATATAATGAAGGGATTAGTATTTTAGGTTGATTAAACTTCGTTCAAATTAGATTGCTTGGTCTTTTGAACGAGATCTTTTCTTGTTAGAACGAGCCTGCTATTATTGTATAAACGAGATTAAAAATTGGTTTGAATGAAGCCTCCACCTTGAAATTTTTGTTCGTATTATAAATACCTGTTTAATGTTTATTTTTATTAAGACTTTTTCCAGAACTGTTTTTGCATTTCCTTTGCAAAAGTTTTCAACCTTTTCAGTTTGAAAAACCTTTTTAATTCACAAATAATTCCCATAATATATTTGAGTGAATCAAGTTTAAACCTTAAAGTTTGTATCCTTTCATACACAACCTTGTGAGGAAGGGATCTTCATGGCTGACTTGTGAAACTCGAGGGATCATTGCTGAAGAAGGAGGACTTCAATTCTTGTGATTCTTGCGAGGATCATTGCTAAAAAAAGGCTGCGATCTTGTGATTCTTGAGAGGATCATAGTAGATTCTATTATAGAATTTATAAGATGCAACTTGGAAATTTTATATAGTGTAAAGGTTTTACCCGAATGGATTTTTTTCCTAAAACTCTTTTTAGATTACATGGTTGGTTTGATTTACGTTTTGAATCACATAGTTGAATGTTCTAGGGCTAAAGGATTAAAATTTGGTGTCGATAGTCATCTGAATTTAATAAGTTAACAAAATTATATAATTGGACACTCTAAGTTACGAATCATGGTACACTTGTTAAAGCTGAGGTGGATAAGGTTGCGGTCGTTGTTTTTATTGAGAATTGTCATACTGAGGGCAATACACAACTGAATTGAAAGATGGAAAAGAGTATTATTCTTACTGGTTCAACTTATTTTTTAAATCCGCTCGTATCATCCCATCACATATATAAGGAATTTTTTAATGGGTTTTATCGAGAAGCATACTCATGTAGCCAGAAAGGGCATTTTCCAGTCTCATACCCCACAAGGTAGAACTTTGTAAGTAATAATTTTATTAATAATGTGACCATCCCTCCCAGTCTATTCCTATCTCATTCTCTATATCGGGGGATAAGTGCTTGAGATCACGGTCGAGAGAGAGAGAGAGAGAGAGAGAGAGAGAGAGGTCTCGTACCCTTCCTAGGAACGCTTTGGCCACCGTCGGTGTGGGGTGATGTAAAGAAGTACAGTCCCCAGCCTATTTTGCACAAAACAAGAAAAATATCAGTTACCGCATCGAGAGACTGACATCAAAGGCAAAAATAATTCTTGTGAAACCAATTAAAACAGAGGTTCAGGGGCTCAGGGGCTCAGTTAGGAATGGGAAGGTGTCTGACACCCATCTGCCCTTTCGGTCTCTCATGGGCTTATGTACTAGTTTACTTAATTTCTCTGTGATGTGTGTGTTCATGTATATGTCGGTGGAGATCGAAATCTCTAGACTCGCATCATGGAAAATACAGAGTGAGGTCATCCCTACGAATATTCCCAAAATAATAGTTAAAGATATGGTGTGTCCGCTTATAAATATAGTGATCGCTATGATGAAACGATATTATGTGTTAGATAATATGCAAGTATGAATAACAAGTATGATATATATGAATAATATATGGATAAACAGAAAAAAGAAAAAAATTAGGAAAACAGGACTCGAGTCTCAAGTTTTAGCCCGAGATGCCTTAATAGCCTATAAAGGAATCAAAGTTAACATAGTTCGCATGCGACACGAGGGTGGGGTTTATCCCATAAATTCAAATGGGTGTTTTATTATATATGTGTGTAAGAAAAAGGTGTTTTTAGTTTTTGGAAAATGTGGCGCAAAATCCCATCGGAATTTATAGGTGTAACCCTCGTTTTCTTGTTTTTTTATAGAAAATATATTATGTGCAATATCACTATTTAAAGGATTGAAGATTAATATGTGTATGATCTAAAGTAAAAGATAAATTAAGAACTTATATAACTAATGTGAAAATAAAGAACTTTGAGGAGATGGAAGAATGTTTGGACCTTCTTTGGAGACTTGTCGATTGATCTTAATTGTTGATGAGATTCCTTGAAAGTGGGTGAAGGTTGTAGGAGGATTTTTCTAAATTGGGCGTGAAAGTAATGGAAATGAAAGGTGGAGAAAGGTTTCAAACAAGGAAACTTCGCTGACCTAAGAAGAATGTTGTTGAGATCACTGAAGTTGACATTCCGGGGTCCCTTTCAAAGTGAGCTCATGCTTACCTTATATAGGTTCGGGGAATGCCAATCAACATTATCCTTACCCTGCCTGTCAGTAGGTAATCCTAGACACATTGCCGATAGGCAGGGAAATGGACCTTCTAATTGGCAGTATCGTGTAGATATTTAGAAAAAAAGTGATCATAAAATGAAATCTCTAATTCCAAATTGTGCACGGGCATGACATTGGAAAGGCTACTCAGGGACATTTGATAATACTTAGGGACTCTCCTAGGTCAAAGAGTTAAATTTGGGTTAAATGGGGATCAGATGTGCCTGTTGGTCCTTTGGGAAGGAGATGGTCGTACGAAGATGGATCATTCATCCAAACCGTAAGTCAGAATTATGCATGGGGAGGATCGTTGGAAAGGTTATGTGAGGTACTTCAATATTTAAAAGGAGATTCGCTCGATTGAAAGAGTTGACTTTGGTCAACTAGGGATAAAAAATGACCAATGGCATTTTAAAGTAAAATGAATCATTTGTCTGTACTATAAGGTTAATTCGTGCATGGGGTAAACTGTTGAAAAGGTTATTCAGTACCCTTCAAAGATTCATTCAGTCTCATTCAAGATGAAGAGTTAAATTGGGTCAAATAGAGTTCGAAAGCACTTAGTGGCCTTGGAATTAGTCATTCGAACGGTTATGCCATTTAGTGCATTGGGTGGATAGTTGGATAGGGGATTTAGTGCCCTTCGAGTATTCATTGAGCTTTCACTCTGACGATAAAGTTGATTAGGGTCAAATCGGGGCTCGAGAGCACCCCCTGGCCTCCATATTGATTTTTGGTAGTAAAATGGTGCATTATTCCAAACCATTATGCCAATTTATGCACGAGGTGGACCATTACAAAGGTTATTTAGAGGACTTTGAAGATTCATTGAGCTTTCACTCGGATGATTTTGTTCACTGAGTTAAATGGTGCTTGGGAGTGATCGATGGCCTCTAGATCTGTACTTAGAGTATGATCTAAGGTTTTTAGTGAATGGAGAGACATAAGGGGTCCTAGAATATGGTGTATACTAATCCCCTCGATGGATGGGATTGGAATAAGTGAAGACCGATGAATAGACACCACATGATATATGGGAACAAATTCAATTTTGTGGAATAAAGGGACAAGGATAACCGTTTCAAAAGGTTGAGATCGATTCTGAGGATGTAAGGTAATGATGGAAACTAATTATATGGGTCAAGGTCAATTCCGAGGACCTAAAGTTGTGGTGACCAATTATATGGGTCGAGTTCAATGCTAAGGACCTAAAGTAGTGGCGACCAATTCTGTGGGTTGGGTTAATTCTGTGGACTTAAAGTTGTGGCGATCAATTCTGAGGGCGGAGGTCAATTTTGAGGACCTAAAGTTATGATGACTAATTCTGTGGCTCGAGATCAATTCTGAGAACCTAAAGTTGTGGTGAGCAATTTTATGGGTCGAGGTCAATTTTGAGGACCTAAAGTTTGGGAAACTAATTTTACAGGTCGAGGTCAATTCTGAGGACCTAAAATTATGACGACCAATTCTGTAGGTCGAGGTCAATTATTAAGACTTATAGGTGTAACAAAGGGGAGTTGCTCTCTAGGGAGTCCCTAATTTACCTTTTTTGAGACTCTACTAGTCAATATACATCTGGTTGGGGATTATGTCCTTTGGAGAGGAGATAGCTTTTTTAGGGGAGTTAAAATTCTTATGGTGTATGGATTAGGATAAAATTAAGTCTGGATCTTTCGCTAGGGAAACAGCTGACGACTTGAGGCTTTTAGGATTACATTACGGAATGTGTTTCTTTGATACACTATCGGGGAGAGATATCCGACTGGTATATAGATCCACAAGGGAAGTTAGATTTGGAAGTTTCCCTGGGGAACCAATTGATGACTGTAGTTGACAACGGGGATGTCGGCACACCGTTTTAGGGTTTAAATTGGGGATATGAGTGTAGTTTTAATCCAGAGAGGGATTTTAAGAGCTTAAAAAATGGATTTCTTGATGAAGAAATGTTCCAATAATTATGTAGCAATTTTAGGATTTTTTCAGAGAATTTTGTGAATTTTCGGTCATTTTTTGGAATTTTTTATACAAACTTTTCTTATGGTTGCCAACTAGCATGTTGCAAGGGTTACCGTTGGGTAATGGAAATGTCTTCTGGGCTAGACTGGGATGGGTAATAATTAGGTTCCGATCGGTATAAGTTTCAACAGCTTATGGGGATTGATTGCAAGGGTTTGAAGAAAGAGGTGGATCGTATGCTGAGGTTGATGCCGGAGGTGAGGCAGGAACCATTGGGCAGATTGCTTAATCTTTATTAGGGATGTAGGTGAACTTTTAGCTCCTCGGTATACATGGGTGACAAATCATCATGCGCAGATGTGGTGGTTGGTGGAGCATAAGTTTGGGTACGTCTGGTACCTAGGAGAGAGGGTTGTAGGGTAGATGAGGTGATATCCAATTCTTGTTCTTTCCCTTCGGGATTTTCTTACAGATTCCTGGTTAACTATGGGAGCTTGGTGCTGACCATATTTCATGCTTGATGTAGTGGCATTGGACCTAGAAAGAGACTTAAAAAAGTCAAAAAGAGATGTATATTTTGTTTGATTATCTTGATTTAGTGGCTTATTCTTCATGCACTATAATTTGTTGTTAAGTTTTTGCTTTGAGAAAGAGTAGGAAAAGTGGGTATTTTGTTATTTTTGAATATGTTTGATCGGAAGATGTCCTCGAAGGTTTGGTTGAAAAAGAGTTTCGCTTTTGAAGGTATTTATTTTGAGAAAAAGTAGTAAAAATGAGGTTTTTGGAATTTTTGAGTAGAGGAAAGCCTTTGAGGCTTGGTTGGTATATGGATAAGGTAATATGAAGATTGGTTGTAATGTGGGTCTTATCACCTTCATTGGATTGTTAAATTTGATGTGTTGAACAAACTATAATGATGCTCATTTTGTTGGAGCTGTTGCTTTGGGCCAAACTTCGAGGCTCTTCCTGGTGACAGGGGAATTAATGGTTAACCCTCAACTAGCTATCATTATAGTGTGGATGTCCTATCCTCGCGATCCTACGGTAGTGATACTGGCGAAGACCTTGAATGGTCTTTATGCTTAGTGGTAAGGCCGCTCTGATTTTATGAGAGGAAGCTCGATCACGTTATTTTGAGAGGGGGCCCCCGAATATCCCTTAGTAGTTTTGCCAAATTTCTTCACTTGTTATTTCATCATATTTGGCCCATACATAGAAAACTGGGAAAATTGGTTTGTGGTGCAAGGAGCTCGATGCCTACGTTGGTCGGGTCCATGGTGGGGGGAGATACAACCCATTCTGGAACTAGAGGAATACCGGTACGTTCGGTTAGTTGGCCTTCGACAGACCTCATTTTATTCCCCTTGGAATCTTTTGCGCTAAGTTGGATGGAAGCAAATTTTTCCTCCCTGTACCCTTAATTTCTTCCGTATAGAATATTTGACTGAAGGCCTGCACATGCAGTTGGGTACTCTATGGGGTAATCATCGGCCATCAACCCGTCTTTCTCAATCTATCGACAGGGTTTGGCATGTTGGTGGAGATTATCTGAAATGACTGTGGAAGTGGGTGGTGGAAAAGATCTTGGAAGATAAGGCTACAGAGAGATGGTTTGTCATGTTTGACACTATGAAGGGTGGCCTCAAAGAGCAGATAATGATACGGCTTGGTCTTCTGGAAGCTGTGATAGGGTCTTTTATGAAGTTGGTGATTATTTTTGTGAAGATTTTGTGATGGAGGTTTTTTTGTACATTTTTGGTTTGTGGAAATAATTTTGGGAAGGTTTGGTTAGTTTTTTTTAAGAATAGTTTGGTTACGAGGGGTAGTTGTTTGGTCTCCTTCCACTAATATTTCATGTAATTGTACTGAATTCTCCCATAATTGAATAAAAATTAATTTGGATCATATTGTTGTACCTCTTGATGAGTTTTACATTTAATTATATATACCAATCGCTTTTGCAGACATAATCCTTTGGTCCATGTAAATGATAAAATGAACTATCGTTCTCGGAGATAAGAAAAGAATAACATTTTGTGAGAAAGACGGGGACCATTTCCATGTAAAGTGTACGAGTTGCCTACGTAGCTAGAGGGTTTTGAAAATATTTTGAATTTCATTTTGAAAGAATTTTTTTAGAGGATTAGGTCCCACTTAGTTCTGAGTAGAGGGAAATGAATAATTTTTGTTATAATAGAATGGGGATGAGAGGAGTCGTAGCGCATCGAGATATCGGATTAAGGGTAGAATTTTTTTAGAGGGTCCAGGTTGACTGGACGTGCCATCTCTTCTTCGTCAAGGTCAGTGAGCATAGCAGTGCCATCGGACATGATCTTCTTCACGATGTAGGGGCCACTCCAGTTTGGATTGAATTTCCCTCTGTGGTCCTAGACGGGTTCTGTGATTTCTTTAAAGGCTAAGTCCCCTTCTCGGACATCAGTCCTTGACTCTTTGGTTGAACGATCGCAATATCCAGTGATGGTACCCTTGAATATGATATAGAGTGTAGACACCACATTCTAGGACCCCCTAAAGTCTCTCCTTAGGTCCCTACCACCTACCCATTCACCCAGAAACCCTAGGTTGCACTCTGAGTACTGATTTAAAGACCATCAGGTACTCTCGGGCCCCGTTTGACTCCGACCAACTCTATCGTCAGAGCGAAAGATCTTTTAAGCTTTGAAGGGATATAAATCCACTTTGCAGTGGTCCACCCTGTGTGCGAATCGGCATAACAGTTCGGATGAATGAACTATTTTACCATCGAAAATCAATTCGGAGGCCACCGGGGGCTCCCGGGCCCCAATTTGACACCAATAAACTTCACCATCAGAGGGAAATCTCTTTGAATCTTCTAAGGTCATTGAAACCACTTTTCAACAGTCCATTCCATGCATGAAATGGCATAACAGTTCGGACGAACAATCAGTTATCCCCACAAAATCGATCCGAAGTCTACCGGGAGATCCCAAGCTCCGTTTGACCTAAGTAAACTCTTTATCTTGAACGAGACTTAATGAATCTCCGAAGGGCACTAAATACCTTTTCTAACAGTCCACCATATGCATGATTCTGACTTACGGTATGGATGAACGATCCATTTTACCCCGAGTGGTCACTGGGCACTTTCGAACCTTTTGAACCCCGGTTTACCAAGGTTAACTTTCTGAACCAAGTAAAACTCTTTGGAATGGCGGAAACATCTCCTAACCTTTCCCACGATCCACCTCATAAGATATTTTGACTTACCATGCTAACAAACAATCCCTTTTTGTCCGATGATCTCCCGTCCTAAGGACTGACGTGCACTTTCAATCCATATTTTACTGAAAGTCAGCTTCCTGAACTGGGAGCTCCCCAAAGGACTCTTGAAGGTCTCCGAAGTACCTTTCTAATGTTATGCCTCATGCATGATTCGGATCAATGGATTACATTCTACAATCATTTTTCCAGGAAAATTTGCATGAGACTGTCAATTAGCAGGTCCAGATCTATGCCTATCGGCAGTGTGTGTGGGGTCACTTGCCGGTAGATAGGATAAGGGAAGTGACGATCCGTAACCCCTTGACCCTGTAAAAGGAGGGTATGACCTCACTACCAAACACACCAACACCAGATATCCATCCACATCAGTGATCTCAACAACATTCTCTCGAAATCGGCGAAGTTCCCCCTGTGAAGTTCCATTCAATCTTACATTCCCATCCTTTTCAAACCCAATTTGGAAAAATCATATTCCCTCTCAACCAACACTCATCTCACATGAAAGATACTTCATCCAAGATCAAAGATCAAGCTTCAATTTTTCGCATAGATTCCATTAGATTCCTAATTTAGTTCATACACATTAATATATAAATTTTTATTAGTATATTGCACATACATTATTTTCTATAAAATAAACCCAAAACAAACAAAAAGAGGGTTACGCCCATAAATTCCAAATGGAATTATCCATCAAACTTTTTCAAAACTAGAAACACATTTTCTACACACACACATAATAAAATTCCGTTCGGATCTATGGGATAAACCCCACCCCATGCTGCATTCGAACTATGTGGACTTTAATGCCTTTAAAGGCTACGTAGGTGTTTTAGACTAAAACTCGAGACTCGAGTCCAATTTTTCAACTTCCCAAATTCTAATTTTCTAAATTTCTCAATTTCACAAATTCCCTGGTTTTCCTAAAATCTCCCATTTCCACATTTATTATGTTCTTGCATTATATAGTATGCCGATTTTCATTTCATCCAACTCGTATTATCATTGCATAATAATGATGAATATCGTGATAAACGAACAAATTATATTTTCTATATATATTATTTTGTGAACATTCTTATGGATGAGCTCACTCTACCTTTCCCATGGTATGAGTTGAACGGTTCCGATCTCCATTACACAGACACGCACATGCACACGCACACACACATAAACTCTCTCTCACACACACACACACACACTTCACGGAGAAATAAAGGAAAATAATAACACTAGCCGATGAAATACCGAAATGGAGGTATGTGTGCCTAAAATCTTCTCATTCCGTAACTTAGCCCCCAAACCTTCGATCTATTGGTTTCGTACGCATCAGTTTGTCCATAATGCTATTCTCTCGAAGCGGAAACATGTTCTTTCTCTTGTTTAATGCAAAATAGGCTGGTGACACCATCTCTTTACACTTAAACCACACCAACGACGGCCTAAGCGCCCCCAAAATGGTGCAAAACCACTATCTTTCGAGGGATCCTCCACACCCCACTTCCCCTCAAATATTTTCAAGGATGGACACAGTGGCGACTCCGTTGGGGACGATTTTTCATAAGAGGGATTGACTCTATATGCATGGGTGTTTTTTTCTGACGTGCGTATACCCCCATTTGTATGTCCCCCTTTTCTCTCCTTATTTCCTATACATGCACACCTAATGCTTATGCCACTACTCACACACTTGTAGAAATTCTCCATGTACACTTCACACCACGTGCACCTAGGGTCAGATACACCACTTCAAAATCCATGCTTAGGTGTTACTAACACACACCTTCACTTATATATATCCATGCTCACTTACACTTATCACACACCACTTGTTGTTGATCAGTTCTTAGGTTCACTACCACACACTCACCTGTAGATAATCACACACCACTCACGCTCACATATCCATGATTAGTATTGATTTATTTCTTGTATATCATCCCCCTACTTGGCGTTATGATCATCAATAAACATACTATCTCCGTAAGATAATAATAAGGAATCATGCATGATACACACAACATCACCAAAGAGCATTGCTATTGACGAAATTGTCCCGTAATTGGGGGGTCACTTTGTGATGGGCGCTGGTCCGACAGGTCGTATTTAGCCTAAGAGATATGATTCTCACCTTCCAATGATTAAGTACCTTCTACATATGTCAAATGGTTCCCCCCCATCGTATAGCTTGATGGAAGTCAGGAAGGGAGGTATATCGTAGGGAACTCATTCACGTACGTTTAGTATATCTAATTCTCTCTCACATGTACTATCCCCAAGAAGTTTATAGTGAGGTCATTCGCGTACACTCAGGTATATTAGATGGCTTGACCTCTTGTACCGATTTCCCTCAAAATCAAGATGTATATCGTGGAAGTCATACAAAAGAGGGTAACCTTTCTAATCAACTCAACAACTGCATATCCGCATATTGGTGTTAAACCTAGGACACGCATATTTAGTTTAATGATTTCAACCCAAAACTATGCTGAAATTCCAGCCCGGCATGCCGCCGAATTTTTTGCGCATTTTAAAAAAAATGGGACCGTGACCACGAGCCTCGTAACAAGTCCAACCCTAGTTTTTACATATTCTTCAAGCCCAATTTTTTCCAGGCTCAGGTCCCATCTAGCATTTCTCCTTTTGCATTTAGGTAAACCTAATAAGTGAGAACCTAATAAACATAATAATAATCATGCTGAGACCCGCCTCTTGATTTTCCTTCTTTCCTTTTCCAAAAAGTGTCCAAAAATATTTTTCCTTTTTTATCAAAAACACCAAAAATATTTCCCCCTTTTTCTCATACCAAAAATATTTTCCTTGCTATGTTAAAAATATTTTTCCTTCATCTTTTCCAAAATGTCACAAAAAATTTCCCCCATTTTCAAAATAACAATTTTCTCTTTCTCTCTTCCAAAAATAAATCCTAAATTTTTTCCTTCTCAAGTCGATCGCATACCTTTGACTTGGCTCGCTATTGTCTTCGATCTTCAGTCGCATCACCCCGAAACTCCATCAGTCCCTTTAATTCCTCTGAGACTGAGATTTATCCACTTTCCATGGAGAACACATATGAATTACCGAATGTGCAACCATATTTGTTAACAGTTTTTATTCAAATTTTTGCCAAGACTAATAACCTTTAAACCAAAGTTCATGAGATGTAACAAAACCGTGTCCCTATTCTCGAAGATCCCGAGGTTCACTTCCCTCAGGCTATGGTTATGCCTGCACCCGAACCTATTTCGATTCCCGAGGAATACCAGAATGCTCCACGTGAACCTCCTGCTAATGAACCGCCGCCATCCCAGCTCCCTATGCCGAACCTTGCCTAGTAGTTGATAACTTACCCATGACCATTGATCCGAAAGAGGAAGAATTGAACAAAGTCAAGGAAGACATCAAGATGTTGTCAAAGAAATTCGAACAAGTCAGACTCTCTGGGAATTACATGGACTACACCCACATGTCTCCATATCCTAAAGCCAGGTTACCAGAAAAGTTCAAAATGCCCAACATCGAGAAATTCAGGGGTAGTGGACCTCCAATTGTTCATCTTTGCAGTTATCACTGAGCCATGAATCTACTAGAAGACTTCGAGCAAATAATGGCCCAAATTTTCCAACAGACCTTGATGGATAGATCTCTCCGTTGGTTCTTTTCTCTCGAAGAGTCTAGAGTCCTCAGTTGGGAAGATGTTGCCCATGAGTTCATGTCACAGTACAAGTACAATGAGGAGTTAGAGGTTACCACCGTGATTTAGAGCTACTTAAGAAGAATACCGGGGAGTCAGTCAGTAACTTCATATCAAGGTGATTAGAAAAACCAGGTACTATAACCAATCGGTCTTCCAAAGAGGAGCAAGTCAATATTTTCTTACCCCATGTCTGAGGAAAAATAAGAGTACATTATTACCATAATTTAAGATCCCTCTATGAAGCAAGAGTAGACATCGAAGAAGGTATTTCCAAGACAAAAGTTGAACTATAGAAAACATCTAGATAGTTCGATCCAAGAATGTTTGAAAAACCTTCTAATACCGTAGTTTCTTGCACCAACAACATCTCTCATCCTGCCACTTCATGGGCACTAGAAAGTCAGTATAACCAAGTTTGAAAGGAATACACTGAACTTCACTTTCCCCTCCCCAAAGTTTACCAGGTCCTCTTGAGCCAAAATCTTATCAACCCTTGGACCCTCGTCCATTACCAAATCCACTTCCCAGAAATTTCAAGCTAGATTCCCATTGTGAATTCCGTCAAATCGCAGGCCATACCATCGAATAATGTTTCATCTTTAAAATGTTATCCAAGGCCTGATTGATCGGGGTATCATCGCCCCACCAGCCAATCCTAAACCAAACACTACCCATAATCCCCTCCAGAATCATACAAATGCCATATTTCTAGAAGAAAACCTAGAATTTGACCCATCCACCCAGATCATACCAAGTAAAACACCAATTATACCCTGATACTCTCCCACACCTATCCAAACATCACCATAATTTCTCTTACACCCCACTAGCTTTATCGATCAAGCCTTATCACTCCTCATTAGAGCATGCATCGCTGTCCTCACCCATTCTGAAGGTAAAGATATGGAGTAGTCAGAAGTGCTAAACTATCACGTAGTAGAGTCTGGGATGAAATTGCTCCCCAGATGACCGTCGACTGTCAGCGATTCAATATGGTTTTCTTAAAACCTCAAAAATGGGCCCAAGAGTCATACCATTGGTGGGACCCACTGAATGGGAGAACTTATATGAAGAGACCGATGAATTCGTGGAATGTATAAACTTTTCATGGAAAAATAATATCGTTGCCACCATATGGGGGGAAGAATTCAATGATTTAGATGCCAAGCAGAATTCAAAAAAGACTCGTTCGATAGTTAGAATGTGTGGGATGATATCATTTGAGGAGTTACTAGGACATATCAACAGGGTGGATGAACAACCCGATATTGATGAAGAAATTGGATTTCTATTTCTCTATCCTTTTGTGAACCACATGAACAGGTCAGGAAGACATTACCAAATCCGAAGCCTACAACCATCAGCGAGCAATAAAGGGAAGGGTGTCGAGAATCTTCCTATGCCAGAAATGACCCTCGAGAAAAGCAGATTCTAGATCAGTTAAAGAAAACTCAAGCCAATATCACTCTGTGGGGACTTTTTATGTCTTCCCAGATGCACCAAAATGACATGATCAAGCTACTCACAGGATCCATTATTTCTCCCTCAAACATGCCAAAAGAAGAAATGAAACTATTCGGATCCCTGACTTCTACTAGAATGCTCTCCTTCTCCAAAGAAGAAATCACCAAGATGGGACCAAACCACATTTATGCTCTCAACATCTCTGTTGAAGCATGGGGAAAACTCCCCCACTCTCTCTTGTCAATAATGGATCAACTCTTAATATTTGCTCGTTCTGAAACCTTAATTTTTTGGGATTGAAAGTAAGCGACCATGATCCAACTTCTATCGTAGTACGTGCCTATGATAATACCTGTTGATATGTAATGGGATCCATAAAGCACGCTATAGGGGATGATCCTATAAATCATGTTGTTGAATTCCATGTCATCCATATCATAACCTATTTTAATCTACTACCCGGATGATTGTGGCTCCATAGAATCAAGGGGGTGTCTTCTTCCCTTCAACAAAAACTAAATTCTTCGCGAATGGTTTGGTCATCACCATCTTGGGAGATGACGACGACACTGAGAATGCAAGTGATGTTATGAGAAATCATCCACTTATCGTTCTCGTACCAGTAAATCAAGTGAAATGTGCATAATAAGCAAATAGAGCAAGTAACGAGAGATAGAAGACCAAATATAGAGTGGTCCAACCTCTAAAATAGGCCTACATCCACTGTGTTTCTCCATTTTCATTATATGTGTTTCATAGTACAATATAATCAAGCCTAAAGTGGCGTAAAAGTATGAGAATAAAGGAGATACGTGATAACAATGATTTTGAGTGTGTCAGAGCCAGGGCTAAGATATCCAACATGAGCCCCCAAGCCAAGTTAAGTGGAGTAGAGAGAATAATTAGCTCTGAACTAGTTGTCAGTGTAAGAGAATGAGTTTGGATCCCTTTCACGAGGTGTGAAGCTCTCAATATACAGGAGTGCTGTTGATGTATCATGGAGATGCTACGATTGGCTGGATGTTGGACCAGAGGCCACGACATGTTATATTTGGGGGCCGCAACATAAATCTTAAGGGTTGCGACAGGTCTGTTAAGCATGTAACTAGTGACTAGATTATGAGGGCTGCAGCTGGTGTAATATAGTCCCCAGCAAGTGACCGCGATAGTAAGGTGCAATATATGTGCTATTAATAAGCCCCCAAGTCTTAGTGACAAGGAACTAGTGCTGCATCTTGATTCTGTTAGTGCCGCGACATGATTCCAAAATGACAATTTGTCTTATCGCGCCCTCTTATATAAATTCTTCGAAATGTGCACTTCGTCACTTTTCCCAAATCTTTGAGAGAATATCAAGTGCGAATTTCTTCGCGTTTGTCTCCTTACATTTTCTGGCAATCTCTAGTAGCTGCGAGTGGTGGTTCTAAGGCGGTTAAAGGTGGTTCGAGGCTGAGCATTGGTAATTTCTTCATTTCTAGGTAATTTCCCCACCATTTTTCACACTCTTTAAGTATCTTCTTCTATTTTCTATAAAAAAACTCCACCTGATTGCTAGGAACTCACTTAGCAAATCACAATAACTATAACTCTTTTAAGAATTAAACTCGTATATCAGTTAATTTCTTTTAGAATTAAAATTGCTCAAAATTGAATTTTCATATGTTTGATTAAATATAATTGCTCTTAAGCCTTGAATTTAATCTTTACATGGTAGAAATAGGCTTCTGTAGATGTAGATTGTTAGGTTTCTCCCTTTGTTTTTTATGTTCTTGAGAGGAACCCTTTGTATTCTAGGGCTTTTGATCTTTGAATTAACCCAGATTAAGTACTAACCTGCTTGATTAAGTGGCCACGGCGTGATAAGATCCCTTAGCAAATAAGGTTGTCCCGAGTCAATACAACCTTCAATTGGTTTAATAAACATCTGCGGCATGTATGAAATAAAGGATGCGACATGTATCAAATAAAGGCTACGGCCTATAGAAACTCTTGTTTGATAGAATATTGCTTTTTCCTTAGGTTTTTAGATTAGAGTTCGCGACATTTAGCCCATAGCTTAATGACTACGGCATAAAGGAATATACCATGCCTCCTTCCCCCAAAATAATATACCGTTGTGACAATTAACTTTTAGGGCTTTAGAACCCAACAGTTGGTATACTTATCCAATTTTTCTAATCATTTCTATTTAGTCTTTAAATCTGACATATCATTATTCCTGTCACGGCTTCTGAGAGTCCTTTTAGGACAATATTAGTTGCGGCACCTAACTACGGACTCTCTTCTTTTCAGGTACTACTACAACCATATGAACTTTGACCCAGACAAATTTTTGACAGGCTTTTGGAATAAACATTTTAGAGCCTATCCCCCCGAACTTCCTTCCATGCGCCCTTTGAAATCAATTGGACCCTACCAACTAAAAGATTTACCTAACTGTGTGGTACTAGATTCATTTTCAAACCCATACTCTACGAAGATGGAGGAAGATGCCAATTCTAGTAACCAACTAATGGACATAGATGAGAATACCGCGACAGGGGGTCCATCTGAGGTTAGGGATATGCCTGCTAGCACAACTGGGAGAGCTGGGAGACCACCTACCGCACTCAGGGTTTGCAGCACTATGACCCAAGAATGGGTTGATCAGGTGGCTGAATCCATTAAGTTTCCTAAGGGTTTGATGTTCTCATCACCATCCATGGAATAAGTGTCATGCCCGACACTTGCTGACGATGGGGTCCGCTTCCCGCTCCACGCTTTCATTTATGGGTTGCGGTTGCCTGTCCCCGTTCCAGTTAGATGATTTTCCAGATGCTGAAGTTATCCTTAACCCAATTAGATCCCAATGGGTGGAGGGAAATTCTTATATCCATAGTGTTGTGGAAGAATAAATTCATGAGATACATTACTCCTGCGGAGTTTTTTCACTTCTACTGCCCAAAGGAAAACTCCATAAAATTTGCGGGGTACTATTACATTTTTGTCCGTGATAGAGATAAGACCCTTTATTCTAGGAGGCCTACTAGTGTAAAGAACTATATGGTAAAATATTTTTTCATTTCTAGAGAAGGGTGGGAGATCTACCCCCAAGAGACTGAGAGGGAGAGATCCTTTAGGATGTCACGGCTGGGGGGATGTCCGTCTAAGATAGGTAAATCTTTTATAATAATACCCGCATCCCCTTTTTACAGTTGCATTTAATCCTCCATGTTTTTCTTTTATACTAACCTTTGCATTTTTCTACAGCTCTTGATAATTTGTTGCTAAGTGAAAGGCAAGAGAAAAGGGTTATTGAGGTCATGACAATTCTTGCTGACAAGAAGAAGTTCAACACTCTTATAACCTCCGCTTCAATCTAAAAGGGAGGCTTCTTTCCCAACAAATCTATTTCCAAATAGACGGGTGCTGAAGGTGATACTATTTTCTTTAGTTTTTTATTCCACAATAATTGTTTTCAAACTTGGATATTGACAATGATTTATTTTTTTCTCAGGTGAGGAGATTGATAGATCTCTCCTAGTAGCTTAGCTTGCTGTGATGGATGAGGACGCATCTGTCCTCAATAACACTTCTAGGAATAGGAAAAGGAGAAGGACAAAGTCCAAACCTCCTGTCGTAGCCTTATATAACCTCCAAGTTGATCCTAGTGGGCCTCAAAATTAAGCTGAGGAGGAGACCTCTCATGAGAGGCCTGAGGGAAACTTTGAAGATGATATCAGGGAAAACCTGACAGCGGCAGGTTTGAAACCATCTCATTCTGATCAAGGTGGCCGTGGCACTTCATCCGTTCATGTGCTAATACTCCTATACTTCCATCAATAATTACTGTCAATGAAAATTTTTCACCTCCACAAAGCAGACATATGTGGCCATAACTGCATAGGCCAGATCCTCAATCTTCTTGGGACACAACTACCTGTGCTATCCACAGGATAAAAAAAGGCAGTTGATGGAGCCAACCTAGATTGGTTAGTGGATGAGGACCACGAGGATGTGGGGTCTTATGCCCTCTACAGTCTGCTGAGAGTAAGTAACTCCATCTTTCCAATAATTCTTCTTTATTGCATAAGTTTTATTTTCTAACTTTCAATACATTTACAGGATGTAGAAGCTGTAATGACCCAAAAAATCAAGTGTGAGGGTCTATATAGGCTGAAGGAGGCCGCAGATAACGTTCACAATGTCGATTTAGTGAAGGCAAGGGATGACTCCTTTGAAGATGGAAAGAAGTCTTCTGTTGCGGCCCTTGAGTTATGTAAGATGAATGCATATTCCACCATTAAGGTTGCGAATCAAGCCAAGCGAGATACTGAGGATAATTTCAGGCAAGCCGCGGTGTCCTTCAAGGTTACCTAAGCGTAGTATGTTGAAGCTGCCAAGGTCGCAGAGTTTACAAACAACAAGCTTGAGCTTCTTCAAAAGAAGTATGAGGAATTGGAGACCAAGGATGCTAATGATGACCAGGCCCATACCGAGGCCTTGAGAAAGATGGAGGAAGACCACACTGCATCTATCAATAAAAGGGATGAGTACCATGATGAGGCTATCTAACTGGCCATTGACCACGTTGTGAATCCAAGGATTTCTACCTCATCAACAATAACGCCTACCTCCACGGCTTCCAGGAACTAAGGCATAGGGTCATAAAAAATTTCCCAGAGTCTAAAGAGAAAATCATATCCTGGAAATTAGGTGATAATGAGCATGACCAATATGTGACCAAGATTAGGGTTGTCGCAGAAAAAAGGGCCAGAAAGATGGCTGAAGAGGCTGGGGAAGGTGATCTTACAAACATTATGGCTGATGATGATGAAGCTGAGGAAGAGGATGATACGGAGTCCTAACTAATCTTTTCTCTTCTTTTCCTTGTGCGGTGATGAATTTTTATAAATAATTTTACAATCTCTAAACTGTTGATTCATTTGGGTTGCGTCCCTCTTAACTTTGTTGATTTTGAATGGTTGCGACCTTTTGTCTATACATAATATTTTGCTAAGGCTTTTGCCTTTTTAACTTTTTTCATTTTCCTTCCCTGCTCTTCATTTTTTCATATGCTTTAAAACTTACAATCTGAGTATATATTTGATTGCTTGATTGAATGAACTTTCAAGACTTCTTCGGTAACTAGAACCGACTTAGGGCCGAGGCGACAATATATAAATGTTCTCCAAAAAGGATGCGGCCTGTTGTGCTTTGCCTCGAGACTCTTCACAACTTGTATTTTTCCTTGAGAGGATTCAAAATTTTCCCACCAATTATGGTTATTATCCCCCACAAGAGTTGTGGCGCTTCTCTCTCTAATTATTTCAATACTTTCTAAGCGTTCATTGTAACTCAGAGGCTGAGGTGCCACGGTATCTTAGCACTTTGACATGTGTCCATTTAGCTCTGCATCATCTTCCAAGTGAATGAATGAGTTCCAATCATATGGATGGGATGCTACCATTTTGAATATTTTAATACCCTCTGTTGTAGCTCTATTTAGATCCAAATCCAAGTCACCATCGAGACCACTCTCAGTCTCTTTAATCTGGTTTCTTAAATAGGGTTGCGACAAGTGGTCGTCCAGTAGCGACATGTTTAACAATTCTGGGCCTTTCTCTCCCACTTCTTCTGAATGAATAAACTTAGAAGCTACAACCATATTGATAAGGCTACGGTAACTTTCTATCCCTTAGATAAATTGATGACAACATACTGGGCTAAGGCCATCCTCTTTCTATAGCTTTAGCATGCTTCATATTGACCGCAACACAGTATCCTTTAGTCGCTTCGATTGCCTTTCATGGCTCTGCTTTAGTCACTTCGATTGCCTTTCATGGCTTTCCTTTAGTCATTGTCTTTCATGGCTTACCGTTAGTCGATTGGGTTATTTTTAGGCCCTAGGCTAGGTATTATGAAGCTTCCCCAAGCTAATGTGAGATCACTAAGTTAATGATGTTTTGTCTCTATCCACCAGGTTAATGATGTTTTTGGGCTGAGATCACCAACTAAATGATGTTTAGTCTCATATCCACCAAGTTAATGATGTTTATGGATGCGGTCACCAAATGAATGATGTTTAGTTTCATATCCACCAAGTTAATGATGTTTGCCATGGGAGTAACCTCCCTGGGCTAATGACATATCCTGAAATCGAAGAATGGGCACTTGAAGCCACTGATTTTCATGACGCATCCAGAAAGCTAAAAACGGGCATTTGAAGCCCCTATGGATAATGACGCATCCTAAAATCTAATAAAGAGCATTTGAATCCCATGCGGCTAATAACGCATCCTGAAAGCTAAGAATGAGTATTATAAGCCCTCATGGATAATAACGCTTTCTGTTAAATGCTTTAAATAATGTAGCCATAATATGATAGAATATAGTCTCTATGACTGATGTTGCAGACCAATTCAGATAGCTTCTCTCAATATTTGGTTTCGTTATTTTCAATTATCATTGCCTTCATATAGTCAGACATCACGGCGGGCGTTGTGGGCTCATTTAGATATAATTTTTCTCGATATAATACGTTGTCTCCATTTATAATCTATTTAAGACAAAAAGCCTTTCATAAGATATCATTTACTGGACTCGAGAAATTAAAATATGGCACTATAAAGTGAACTTGATTTCATATATCTATTCATATATTCATGACTTTATTAGGACAATACAAAGTTAACATGGAACTATTCAAAAGAGTTTTCATTAAGAATTGAAATAGATGAAACATAAATATGGGCATGAAAAAGGAATGTGGCCTGTCAGACTAGAGTGCATCCCTCAGGCATCCTTGAGGAACCTCTAGATCATTCCCTACCTTATGAGCCTCGTCATTTCATTCTTCAAAGCATGACACTGTTCGGTGAGGTGGACGTGGTCATGATGGAATTTTCACCACTTGTCTTTGTCCCTTTTATGAGGTGGAGTTCTCTTCTTTTCTGGCCACCTGAGCAATTTCTCATCGATGCTTCCAAGGATACCCTCCAGGATAGAGTTCAGTGGTGTGTAGTTCTCATGCAGCTACCTTTATTCTTGTTTCATCCTCCTCTTTAGGTCCCTGGCCGCTGCCTTGCCTTCTTCGGCCAGTGCTTTTAGCTAGGATGCTTCCTCCATTTTTGATGTTACGACCGCGATAGTGATAGGAGCTATAACAATGATCCTGGGTGCCGCACACTCATTGGATGAGGCTGTGACCTCTAGTACGAGGGACCTTTGGGTCAAATAGTTGATGTAGGTTTGGAGTGAAGCATGACTGTCGTAGACATAGTTGAGGTGATTGTACAACTGCACAATCTCATCTTTGACTTCTGTGCTCTTGATGGATTCTCCTTACATTTTCTGCTTTGTTAGTATTTAAAAATAAATATACTTTGAGGCAAAACTAATAGAAATGAGTGATCATAGAAATATAGGATGAACAGAGTATAAAGTTGGGATGAAACACTTACACTGCTGCATACGATTTTCTGATGAGGCCGCGGCCAGTGGGGCACGTAAGTGTACTGCCACGGCTCTAGGAACAATGGAATTCACCAAGTTTTAGCTCGAGTACACTCCTTGATTTTTTTAAGCTCCTGTAATGCAACCTCACTAGTAGAAACCGAAGAAAAAAAAGGCAGTTGAACTACTAGGCCGCATCCCTTCCTAGGCAGTGAAGGGAATAATCCCCAAATTGAAACCTAGAAACTGAGCTTTTCTCCCGAAACACATGGAGAGCATACCTACTAGGGTCTATCCATGAGAGAATACCCTCCGGGTGCATAAAATGTCACAATTCTAATGATAAACCCTAGATCATAGGTCAAGAACAACAAAAAGGGAGTAAATATAATTCTTCCCTAATCACTCACCTTTATGAGGCTAAAGTCCATCATGCTTTTCAGCATTATCTAGATGAAATGATATCATTGGGGTATGTTAAATATATCTAAGGTCATGAAATGGATACCTAAGAGGAGATCTGAATAGACGAAATACCCACTTAAGGGTGTAAATATAAAATAGAGCTCAATAACAAAGATTTACCCATAAGATGATGATCCAAAGGATCCTTGTGAATAAAATAAGGTGTTTAAGAACTCAAAATTTAGAGAAACAAGATTGAAGGACCTCGTTTCTCACATACATCACCAAATTGATAATACGAGAAATCGTCGACATATCGTACTCGTACTAGCAAATCAAGTTTAATGTGCATAATAAGTAAATAGAGCAAGTAACGAGAGATAGAAATCTAGATATAGAGTGGTTCCACCTCTAAAATAGGCCTACGTCCACTATATTGCTCCATTCTCATTATATGCGTTGCATAGTACAATATAATCAAGCCTAAAGTGGCATGCAAGTATGACAATAAAGGAGAATACATGATAACAATGATTCCGAGTGTGCCGGATCCAGGGCTGAGATGTCCAAGCATGAACCCCCAAGCCAAGTTAAGTGGGGTAGAGAGAATAATTAGATCTGAACTAGTTCTCAGTGTTAGAGAATGAGCTTGGATCAATTTCTCGAGGTGTGAACCTATCTATATATAAGAGTGATGTTCATGTATCATGAAGATGTTGCGACTGGATGGCTGTTGGACCAGAGGTCGCGGTATGTTATATTTGGGGGCCGCAGCCTAAATCTTAAAGGTTGTGGTAGGTATGATAAGCATGTAACTAGTGACTAAAGTATGAGGGTTGCGACATGTGTAATCTAGTCCGCAGTATCTAACCACGGAAATAAGGTGCAATATATGTGCTATCGGTAAGCACTAGTAGTCCAGTACTTGAAATACAACATGGGATAAAAGATACACTTCTGTCAGGTTTACGGGTTGAACCACTTCTACTCCTAGCAGGGGATGATTTCAAAAATAAGGTTCTTCTAGAATATGACCCATATAGAAATGTCAATGTAATCTAGATGTTCAAGAACATGCATTTCATGCCCGGAATGGGGCTAAGAAAAAGACAAAAGGGAAATTTGAACCTATTGTGTTGAAGTAGGCCCTTCATTCTTGTGTCTTGGGCTATAAACCTTCAGAAGAAGAATTGAAAATGATCTATCAGCCTCGGGTGAAGAGGAGGTTAGAATGTTAAAAAATTGTCTCTAGAGACATGCTAAACAGAAGATTCATCAGAGTGGGTGAAGCTTTACCCTTCCGCGTCTTCTCCGAACCATGGAGATAGAAAGATGAATCCAAGAATGTAGATATTCTTTTAAGATAAATACCCATGGGCCGAGAGTTCCCAGCACCGTGTATAATCGATCAATGAAAATATTAGAGATTCTGAGGAAAATGACTCCGAGGATTTTTTTAATTTATAGATACTGGTGCTAGAACTCTCCATGATCCATTCAGGGACTACATCATCGAATCCATCCCGTGTGATCAAATCTATTGATGCACCTCTCCTCAACTGGCATGCTGGAAATAAGCCACATGTTGATATTCAATCCAACCTTGATGTTTATCCCATTTCCCCTCATTTGGTTGTTCCTCCTAACTTTGATGTAATCGAAAGCTCCTTTGATGAGGTTCTCAATATTATTTTTCCTGTCAATGAAATAAATAAATATTTTGAGTATCTTGTTGTGTCTTACATTAATTGTCTTGATTCTAATCAAACTCTAGATGATGATGATTTTGTAAATGAACAATTTTTAACTGATCTAAATAAGGTTAATAACAAACAACATAATCGTTCTCAAGTTAATGAAAATGAAACTATTATTCTTAATCTCGGTTATAGTAGCCAACTGCGCGAGATTAGGATAGGGGGAACCCTTGATGAGCATGAGAGCACGTAACTCGAGGAACTACTGAAGGAATTTGTGGATGTCTTCGCATGGTCCTATGATGACATGCCCGGTATTAACCCTGAGATAGATTGGCATAAAGATTCCAACTCTCCCAGAACATAAAATGATCAAACAGAAACTACAAAAGCTCCGTATCGGATGGTCACTCAAAGTTAAAGAATAAGTTGTTAAACAAATAAACATTGGCTTCAGTCATGTGATCGAATATCCCACATGGCTATCCAATATCGTACACATGCCGAAGTAGGTGGTTCGCATGTTTGTCGACTACTGAAACTTGAACAAGGCCTCTCCAAAAGATAATTATATGTATAGGGAGAAAATCATATGTTTAGGAATGAAAATTATATGTTTTAATGGAAGAATTATATGTTTTGGAAGAGAATTTATATGTGTAGGGAGAATCTATATAGTTTGAATTCTGGATCATATGTAGAGGATTAACAATTAATTTATTATGATATTTAGGAAGAAAATCAGGATTAAAATAGAGGTTTGTTATTATGCATGCAAAATTTGGGTTTATAAAGAAATCTGGGATTAAACCCCTTTTTGATTGATTCGTTGAGGGTTTATTGATGTTGTTACATTAGAACTTGTTTATATATATTGCTTATACATTTGGATAACTTGGTTGGGAGTTTGGGATGAAATTATAGAGGTTTGGAGGGGTTAGAATGATTGAACCTGTAGGTTGAAATTTGTAGAAAACTAGGCAAGAACTGCTTGATCGATCAATCGACCTCATTCCTCCATCGATCGATCCTTCCTGGAAAACCACATGTTTTCCCCTTTTTGTTTAATCCAGATAAAAATACATGGGAACCTTTGAATATCTTTTAAATAGTATAATGGGACATGAAGATGACTAGTAGGGTTTAAGTAGACTCCATTGAGTGAAATTTAATATGGGCTGAAATTGTGGGTTAACGGGGAGTTATTCATACATTAAAAATTGTGCGTACATTTACTAAAAGACTGAGACTTGTGAAAGATTTAGACCACAAGGTAATTAAGGGTATCCCTACTGAAATTATACTTAGTAAGAGGTAATACTTAGAGAGATGAGAAGTACGTATGAAATAAATTATAAATGAGAATAAAAGAGATGAATCTGTTACATGAGGTAATTGAGTAAAATTTGTCTAAGAACGGATGATAATAATTATGGGTCATGGGCGAACTTACTTTGGATTATGTGAATATATATATATATATATATATATGTGTGTGTGTGTGTGTGTGTGTGTGTGTGTGTGTGTGACTGTGTGACTGTACATATATTAAGTATTATGTATCTGTGTAAAAATCATACCCGGGATACTTGCTATCACGGAGGTTTCCGCGTCGGGACAGTCTTATCTCGATTGGACCTTTATGGGGGATATTGACTCGTACCCTAGAAGATAGTATCCATGATACGTGATATCTGAAAATGATAGTCAGATGGTTCTAAAAGACATGAGGGTATGTGATGACCTCTTAGGACTTGGAACTATGTTTCGCCTCCATTTGTATGTGTATTGTGTTGATACATTTAGAAGGTGATTCCGAACTAGTATTTCCCTTAGTATGAGTGATACGGGGACTTGATAGCTGAGTATTCCAGCACCATAGATTTATGTGGGGTGCTGATAGTATGTATATATATATATAATATGAGTGACTAATATATGTATATATATACTTATATATAAGAAGACTTTCTACTTTGTGTATAAGTAGTTAAGTAATGAATAAATGCACCATCTTCATATCAAGTGTTCGTGAATTGTGTAACGGTACTGAGTGGTTCTAAGTAAAGTAAGAAAATGGAAGAGATTAATTTTATGAAACTAAATATCATGGCCTTAGTATTTATCGAGATAAAACTTTACGACAATAAATTTGATAGACTTATGTGATCAGTAGTACGGTAGGCGTGCACACTAGATGAGAGGTGAGAATTCTCAAGAGAGTGTCGTGCACTAACATGGTTGTTATATTATCCAGTAAACATTTTAAATACTTGCTAAACTATTTTTAAAAATGTTTTACACTCGGGCTCTGACACTTTTTTGTCATTTCTTTCTCTCTTGTGTATATATATGTATATGTATTATAGGTGCCCAGCCACAGGGGCGTCACGCATAGGTTCTTTTGATTGATTTCCTATTCCATTTGGATTTGTTATATATGTGTATATATATGTATATGTATTATAGGTGCCCAGCCACAGGGGCGTCATGCATAGGTTCTTTTGCTCGATTTCCTATTCCATTTGGATTTGTTAGAGATTTATGTTTATTTATATTTCCAGTGTTCAGTACTCTTTGGGAGTTAACTCTTGTGAGGATGATTTCATTTATAGTTCTTAAACATGGTTTGTTTTATCTAGATGGTTTAATTCTAGTGTGTTAATTTCCATCCTTTGTATGTGTGTGATTCTTAAACTGTTGTGTATTAAAAAGGTTTTCATATTGGTATTTAATAAAGTAAAAATAATATTTTAAGTTGTTTTGACACTTAGCTTAATTATTTAGGGTGTTTAAATTGGAAAGAATTACTTTGCGATAGTGATACTGAGAATGAACCAACCGTTCACCTTGATTTTAATTTAATAAAGGACTGATCACCCGGTATTTAATTAGGCGGGGTATCACACTCACTTCAGTCTAAACCTATACTGGATCTACCCCTTACTCTATAGTCTATGGCATGGAATCAATCCTACCCGTGGAGCTATAAATCCATTCTCTACGTGTCATGCTTGAAAGCAAAGTCAGCGAGGAAGATTGTCACCAAAGTCGTCTCGATGAGGTGTCCCTCTTGGACGAACGGAGGCTAAAAGATCTGTATGACATATAAGGGTACCATCGCCATATTGAATGATCATTCAATAAGAGATTCAAGGACCACGGTGTCCGAGAAGGAGACTTAGCCCTAAAAAAAATAATAGAGCCCATCTAGACCCCAAAGGGAAATTCAAGCCCAATTGGAGGGTCCCTTACATCGTGAAGAAGATCCTATCAGGAGGAAACACTATGCTCACTAACCTTGATGGAGAATAAATGGCACTTCCAGTCAACCTGGACCATATCAAGAAATTATACCCCTAGTCCAAAATTTTGATGCGTTACGACTCGTATCATCTTCCTTTCCATCTACTCAGAACTACATGGGTCTTGATCCTCTAAAACCTTTTTTTCTTTCAAAAAATGAATTTCATAAAATTTTCCAAACACTCAGAGGTATGTAGGCAGCTTATCCGCCTTATATGAGCACGACCCCCTTCTTTTTTACAAAATGCTATTCTTTTAATACCCCTGAGAATGAGAGTTCATTTTAACATATACATGAACAAAAGGATTATATATGTGTTAGAAATTAGTATAGATAATTCAAATGCAAAACTCATCAAGAGGCATAACTAGATGATCAAAAACTCCTTTATTTCATTACTCAAAATTTTGGTACGATTACATCAACATAGGGAGTCAAACAACTTCCCTTATCAGCCTACTCCTACCTTCCTAAAAACCAAAATAAAATCAAGTACCACTACTCCCAAAATAACCCTCGAATTATTTCCAAACACAAAACCCCACCCATTATAAAATCTTCACAAAATTCTTCTCGCAACTTCCAGAGGAACCAACCCCATCATCACCCACATCCTGGGCTCCCCAAACTTCCCCTATCTCAATGGAGTGTCACAGATGCTCCTTAGAGCGATAAGTCCGGACTAGCTTGGGGAAAACCACAACACCTCCCTCCATGGTGTCAAATCTGGCAAACCACTCTTGCCCGATCTCCATAGCCAGCATCTTGGCCACTACCTTCTTCCACAACCAATTCATGTAGTCCCTTAAGATGTGCTAGACACTAAGAATAGATAAGGAGGGACGGGTCGACGTATGAAGATTCTCCCACAGAGAACCAAGCCTCATGCGCATACGCTCTATTAGGCACTCCACAAGAAATAAGTTCAGTGTCTTCAGTGGCACAATTTGTTCCCAACCAAATTGGCGCTGTAGCTGCCAAGGAAAATAGAAAGAGATCTTCCTTAGGCCTAGTAACTAGACATATTGGTACTCCCCTGGTTACAAAATGGCCAACAACTCCCCCAACCAAGGCAGTGACTAGCACAAGACCCGAGCCCCAAGCTCCATGAACTATTTATCCCAGGTTCCCGATGTCCAAGCCCACACTGATGAAAGAGCGTGAGAAGAAGTTTGGTACTGTTGAAAAAGGATACTCAGGTGGGATTTCCGTACAGAACCTCTCTGACAGCCACATGAAAAGCATTACTGGGCTACCCCTCAAAAAGTTGGAACGACCTTCTCGCCAGGCAATCAAACAATTAAAAGTCTCTACCAGTATCACGCCACCGGGTTGCGATGGTACGACATCAGAGAAATAATAACTACAAGTTAGGGGTTCACCATTACTTACTCAGTTAACAACAAAGTTTTGAAACCAGGCCCCGAATGACAACCCTAGTGTGACCAGCATCACCGACATCCCGTAAATGCACATAATGCAGCAGCGGAGGAAGAGAAATCATTCCTCTTATGACCAATGACCTAGAAGGCAAAGGTGAATTATGGATAAGTCCCACCAATAAATCCCTATGGTATCGGGAAAACTCAGGCATAGCCGCTGCAATTCTGTTATTTATCCCCAACATGGCATAAAACTCTTCATAAGTCGGACATATTTCTTTCAACCCGAAGAGAAAGACATGATCTTCAGGGTACTAGAATTCCATGACTTTTATCAACATATTCCACTCTATGGGCCATTTGCACCACAAAGAGAATTGTCTCATGTTGAAAGCGTCGTACTCAACGTTATAGGAACACATTGCTTCCAAGGTTTCGAGGTAGTTCAAAAAACCATCACTAACAGGGAGAGCCATATCACAAAAGAAGAAAGTGAGCAAAGAAGCATTTAAAGGAAAAAGAATGCGCAGGTGTGAAGAAAAGCTCCATACACACTCATATTTATACTTGAAAACCCTCAAGCAAAGACAAGAAACCCTACTGTCTTCGAAGGAAAATGCACCCCACCAAGTACAAAGAAATTGAAGAAAGTGCAATCAAAGACTTGGGTTGATTGGACTAGACTGATATCTCGATAGGCTGGACATGGGTCATGCCGATTGAAAACCCCCTATTTTTGGAAAAAACCCCTTTTTCCTTTGTTTGTCAAAACCAAAAAAATTAATAAAAATAATTTTTATTCTAAGGGAATTCCGAATTTCCTTTTTTGACTTATCCTATTTTAAAATAAAATCCTTCTCAAATCATTTTTAATTCTTTTTACAGTCTCAGCAGCAAAGTAAAAAGAGCATGTGCATTAATGGCTAAAAAGAACAAATTAATTGAGAGTGTGATACAACGGAATAGTGCGACGACTCAAATAAATCCAATCTTACTTAACCAAATTTTAGTTAAACCCTAACAAATGCATCTAGGTGATTTGATACCATAAAATCAGTAAGCATGCAAAGGAAATTAATTTCAGGAAAAAATCGTCGAAGGGAAAAACCTTTTATTTTATTATAATTGTAAATCGCAACTTACACGATTATAATGAAATATATTTTGACACACGAATACCCGCAGGCATCAGTCAGTGTTATCAGCAATGAATTATGCACAACAATCCACAAGAACTGCATTCCTATCTTCATCCCAAGAACACCGCAACACTCCCTATGAACCTCCATCCAAATCAGCAAAGAATCTTCATGCAATAAGATCCTCAATGACACACAATCATACAATGTAGATTTATCGTCTCTACAAGAGCAATATCAACAAGACATTATTTTGGGTTTCAAAATAATTCATTAAAGGATTGGGAGGTTTTGTGAATTGTAAAAAAAAAGGATTAAACCTCTAAAGCGAGAAGACAAATTTCGTACAGCTGTTTGTAAGGACACAAATTTCTAATTGAGTCCATATATAGTTTTGGCTCAATTCCGGACAAAAACATTTATTCATAAGATAGTATTTAATTGTAAAATTCTCAAGCCTATGAAGTGTTTGTTGAAGACGTAGCGGCAAAGAGTATAAAGCTTCATCAATATGCCGGTTAACGTGCCTCGTTTCTACATCATCAACCATAGTTCCATGCTCCCAAGGTATGAATGTAATATTATATATATAGGAGCTTGAAACAAGTTTATTTGGTGTTAGGTTTAATAAAAACTGTGTTTTATTTTCAGAAAGAATTAATTAGAACTTTAAAATAAGTTTATAATGTTTTCTGGGCTACAATCGAATTTTCCAAAATTCTGGAAGTTCGTTCGACATGTCATTCTAACGAGATTGTCGTTCGAACCAGATGTCGTTCGAATGAGTTTGCCAATGACTTCCCACTAAGGTATACTGGACCTTCGTTCAAAATGTCGTTCGAACGAGATTATTCGTTCTAACGAGATTTCCAACGAGTCCATACTGGAGCTTCGTTAGAAGACTCGTTCGAACGAGAATGTCGTTCGAACGAGATGCCAGGCGGGAACAGTTTTTGGCAGTTTTTTGGCAGTTTTTCTCCCAGTTCCCCACTTCGTTTTTAACCAACTTTTTCAGACTTTATCATGTGCGGGAAGAACATTTTCCAACTTAACTTTTCCATAACTTTTCATCTCTTAGAGAGTGTTTTGAGAGCAAAATTATTTTAGGAAAATGTTCATGTTTTGAGTGTATTTTTATCAAAGAGGAAATCATTCACCACTCTAGTTTACACCCAAATGAGTTTATTCCAAGTTCACATATATACATATCAATTGCTTGGAGTTTAGCACCGGTTTTCTCTACACCGAATTGAAGAGACGTTTGCATTATTTTACCCACTTGAAGAAAGTCTTCATGTACGGGTGATGGTGACCATAGAAAGTCCTATCGGTGGATTCCGAGACCGCGGTGGTGTTCCAAGGTTATTCGCTAGGAAGAGGTTTCTACAAGAAGAAGCATCGGGGCTTGAGAGGGATCGAGTCGTGTGTAGTAAGCCTTTCTATCTTGTACTTGAAATTCCGTATCTAGTGAATTTGTGGCTAGGGCCGTCCGAGGTTTTTTCCCGTCTTGGGTTTTTCCTCGTACATCACGGCGTAGTGTGATTGATTTATTTTATCTTGCATATATAATTTAGAACGCATGCTTAGGATAATTCAAGATAAAATTTGGTTCTAAATTAAATATTGGGTAAATTTAGTTAATTAAAGTCTCTTGCTAAAATTGTTTTGGCCGAACTTCGGAATATTGATAATTATGACTTAGGCAAATTCTAGGTCTTGAGTTGAATTAATTGGTTTAAGTGAAAATTAATACTCTTGTGTGTTTCATTAATTCTCACTTGTGTTTAACTTTAATACAATTTTAAGAATATTAAAATTTGGTATTTGTTTGTTTTGTTGAACCATCCTAACGCTTCCGCATCTCGTATTTTATAAAAGGATATTATAACTTTTAAATTAAAATCCTGGGGATCCATAAATTCACACAGTTTACAGTTTTGTAGAAAACGTAGACAGTTTTTACACAAGTATTCTTGTGAAAAACGGAGTTGGAGAGTCCTATTTATAAAAGACTTAAGGCGACGGCTCGTTCAAACGAGATTGGAAGTCATTTGAATGAGATCCATTGTCGTTTGATACATCTCATGACACGCCATGTCGTCTGAACGACATAGGCTTTCGTTTGAATGATAATACATATTTTTCTTTTTCTTTTTCTCGATAAATGCACCACCTCAAAAACTTCAAAAATTAATTTTTTGACGAAAAAAATTAAAAACTCTACCCCAACACTTCAAATATATTTTATGAAAAATATCCCAATACTCTAAGTGAAATGCTAAGGTACTTAAACACAACCTTTGCAAAAATAATCTCGCGGAGACTCCTTTGATGAAGAACTTTGATATTCGGAACCGTCTTGATGCTTGGATGATATTGGATAATTCTTCGATGGTTGTAGCGGTATATGGCATATTCTAATGTAAACAGTACTTATAAAACATGTCCTCACAAATCTCCCCCTATGTCTATGACTGTACAAAATAAAAACAATCTTAATTATCAACTCAAAATGCCCGTAAACTTCGAAAATTATATTTTTGACGAAAAATATTTGAAAACTCCACTCCAACACTTAGAAACTTTTTTGTGAAAAATATCCCAATAAGTTAAGTGAAATGCTAAGGTACTTAAACACGACCATACATAAATTAATCTCACGGAGACGCCTTTGATGAACAACTTTGATATTTGGATCCGTCTTGATGATTGAATGATCTTGAATAATTTTTTGATGGTTGTGGCGGTATACAACATATTCTAATTTAAACAGGAGTTATAAATTATGTCCATACAAAACTCCCCCTATGTTTTACCGGTACAAAATAAAATCAATCTGAAATATCAACTCAAAATGCCTATACAAATCTAATACTCTCCCATGAACTCAAAACTGAAAAGGTACTCTAAATGTAAGTCTTCAATCTTTTCTTAAGAAATCTTCATCAATCTTCCTTGTCAACATCAGGGTATGCAACATGATCTTCAATTGTTCCTACACACATGGGATAAGAAACAAATACATTCGTTACATCTCGAGTTTGAAATGATATATGAATAAATCAATCAATATAATCAAATCTCCCCCGTAATGCAAAACTTCCCCATAATTCGTTCTCCCCCTTTTTATTTGTCCGAAATAGATAAGGAAAAGAATAAATAAAAAAACATGGAGTGTCACGACAAGAAACACAAATATGGATCAAACTATGCACATGTAAAGGAAATACTCAAAGGATCCACAAACTATTTTTCATTTTTCATTTTTTTCAAAAAAAAAAGAATTTACAAAAATCACACCATGAATAACATTAAGACAACCAAATAATGGAAACATAATGAATGGGTATGAACATATTCAATAGGTAATAAAACTCAATCAAGAATATGTGCACGATGCATAAGTGTACTCCGATTGAATGAACATAAAAAATATACTCAGGTGTAAACCTGTTGAATTTAGATGATATCGACTAAATCAAATCAACAAATTAAAGTCAAAAATGATTCTCACACCTATAATGTCTAAAATAATGAATGCTTTTTCAAGACGCTATCTGGATGTGCAAACCTGTTTTTCATTTCTTTCCGTCCAAACTCCCTCATAAATAATAATCATTATATTTTCTTTTAAGGTGGCCCCTTTTTGGCATATTTATCTTTTTATTGCCTTTAAATTTTTTCGGGCTCTATTCAAACGGTAGATTTCATGACTAGTTAATTTTACACTCTCGCAACCCTTTTTCGTGAATCACTCATCATATTTTGTTGAATTTAAATCCTCACGGTAAATGGTTATTACATGCACTACTTCCATTCTCAAGTTTTATCGCATTTGGTTTATTTTTATGACAGGATTGAGATGAAAACACTCCGACAAATAAGTGACAAAAATGATAGTCATATAAATTCGTGCAAGTGTGCATTAATGCAAAATATATGTCAAACATGTAGTTAGTAATCAAAAATTACATCTTAATGATTCCAAACATTATAAAGCACAAAATGAGATGATGACACATATCAAAGAACTATCAAACAGTCATATGGATATGGAATGAAGTTGTGACTTGCTCATTCTAAATGTGCATGCATATAAGGTGTAAACAGAATACACAAATCCTTTTCTCTTTTTTAAATTTTCTTAAAAAAATGAAAATCTTTTTGTACTTTTCCATTTTAAAAAAAAAACAAAAACCATAAATACAAACATGGTACATAATAGAAATAAGCATAGTATCGGCATGAGCATCATCGTATGCTAACAAACAGTAAATCACAAAAAGAATCATCAATCTAAGTGGGTGTGATTAAACAAACAATAAAGTATTAGCAATTAAACATAAACCAAAAGTAACTGCATATAAACAGATAGAGGCAACCCAACAGTACCAAAAACCTAAGCATATGAACCCAGGGTACTGAAACAGATGAATGCAGAAAACCAAAGAGGTCATTCAAATGAAACTCAATGTCACTCAAACGAAAATTCTTGTCATTAGAACGGAAGCTTCATGCGACATGAGATCTCGCTTGAATGAGAAAACCAAAACCCAATAGTGTTGCCCAGGGAAACAAATTCTAGAAAAATGTACCTGGAAGGTGCTGACAGGTCCAAAACAGTGTTAAATTAGTTAATAAACTAATAAAACAATGTAAACTACAACACAATGAGTCATAACACTAGTAATAGTATATCATGGAGCACAACTAGCATACGAAAAATAAGCAACACCATCCACAAAAAGATCTAACATGGGATGAATCACGTGTAAGTAAATGAGAGTCATGAACAATTAGACCAAAAGCCTCTAAATCTGATTTCCCAACCCAAATCGATTTGTAACGACAAGTGGGGGTTTGAGGAATTGAATTTACTTTTCTATAAAACTTGTTAAGTCCATTTAAAAGTTTGTAACAAAAATGCTAAAGATGACCTTGTTTCCATCAATGTGTGCAAGTGTAAATCAGGCGGTATGTGTTACCTAAAGGTGACCCTCTCCTAATGTTTCTAGGTGTCGCTCTCCTAAAATTCCTAGGTGGCTCTCTCACAATGTTCCTAAGTGGCTCTCTCCTAACTAATATGGGTGCCTCTCTCTTAACATCCCTAGTAGGCCCTCTCACACGTGTGGGATTGACTTTGTGAATGGGTTCTACACTATCATCGAAGCCTATACCACCCCTATCCTCCATAATTTGGACAGTGCCTAAAATCTTCTCTAGCTTTTCTGACCGAGACTCCCAATCAAACTTAACCTTACTTTATTATCTTAAACTCTTCTCAAGCTCACCTATCCTCAATTCAAGTACACGTTTAGAATCCTCAAACTCTAAAATCTCCTTTTTCAGAGCCTCCATCACCCCTAGAAGACTATCTCTCTCTCCCTCATCGTACTCAAGATTCTCTCTCAAAATTTTCTCACATGCCCTAAGATCTTCAACTAATACATCATTATTTTTTAAGGCATGCTCTTTTAATTGAGCTTTGAATTTTAAATTTTCTTTCTTTACTTTCAAAGCTTCAGCATAAAGTTCAATGAAAGTCATTTGCAAGTTACGCTCATCTACACTTTCATCCTCACTCTCATCACTAATCACACGGGTGGGAAGCTCTCGCCTAGAAGCATAAAAAACTTCTGCTTCCGAATCACTAACGGTAGAAACACGAGATGTCGGTTTACTCAATTTCTTCCTTAAATTTTTGGGACACTCGTCTATCATATGACTAACAACCTCATGACTCGAACACCACTCAAAAGAATTTCCAACGAATGATTTAAAACAAGAGTTCGTGTGAATTTTCGAATTAGACTTTTCATAAAATTGACATTCAAAATCATCAAAACCACCAAAAGTCATTTTTACGAAAAACTGGATCAAACACAATAACTTAGTGCAACAGGTTCTGATACCAATTTGACCAAACAAAAATCAGGATCACGCGATAAATTAACGTAACCCAGGTTGATACCAATTTGAGAGTCTGCTACAATGGAATAATACAACTACCCAAATAAATCCAATATTACTTAACCCAAATTTAAGTAAACCCTAATACATGCATCTAGGTGATTTGATGCCATAAAATCAATAAACATGCAAAGGAAACCAATTTTAGGAAAAAATCCCCGAAGGGGAAAACCTTTTATTCATTATAATTGTAAATCACAACTTACACGATTACAATAAAATAGATTTTGACACGCGAATACCCACAAGCATCGGTTGGTGTCGTCAGTAATGAATTACTTGCAACAATAACAACAACCGCAGTTCTATTTTCAGCCCAAGAACACTGCAACACTCCCTATGGACCAAAGTCCAAATCAATAAAGAATCTTCACGAAGTAATAACCTCAATGACACGCAGTCATTGATGTGGATTTACCCTCTCTACAAGAGAAATATCAACAAGATCATGTTTTGGGTTCCACGACAGTTCACTGAAGGATTGGGATGTTTTGTGAATTGTAAAAACAAAGGATTAAACCTCTAAAGTAAGAAGAGAAATGTCATACTATTGTTTGCAGAAAACATAGACAGTGTTTGGACATGTCTTCTTTTAAAAAATGGAGTTATATAGTCCTATTTATAAAAGGCTTAAGGCGACAGCTCGTTCAAACAAGATTGGATGTTGTTTGAATGAGATCCAATGTCGTTTGATATATCACGCGACATGCCATGTCATTTGAACGACATATGCTGCCATTTAAACGACAGTAATGTTAAATATTTTTCTTTTTCTTTTTCTCGATAAATGCATCGCCTCAAAAACTCCAAAAATTATATTTTGGATGAAAAACATTAAAAACTCCGCTCCAACACTTAGAAAATATGTTGTGAAAAATATGCCAATACTCAAAGTGAAATGCTAAGTGATGATGCTGGAAACAACACCACCCTTCAAGGTGTTTGTAAGCTCAATTCAATGTTAACAATGGCAGCATAGGAGTACATTAGCGCCTGGGGTGGTCCTTCATTAGTGCCTGGGGTGGTCCCCTAGCATCTGGATGAGGCTGGATTGCCGCAGGAGTGATCATCTCCGGTGAGACTCCAGGTGGCCTCATCATAGTTTGGCTAAGCTGTGCAAATTGCTCCTTTATTGCTTGTTGCATTGTAGCCAAATATTTTAAGGCTGCAGCCACCTCTGCCATTTCGGCCTGGGGCGGTGCCTGGCTGGAACTGGGCCCTCCTCCACCAGGTGGCGGAAGAGGCGGTGGTAACTCTGGTTCCATATGCTAACAATAAAGAGCTTAAGTAGCAAGTGAGCTTAATACCTTAAAGGACTCCTTTCAATGGTGAAACAACTCCACGCAAGGGGTAGTGCCTGGTTCACCACCAGAGTCTCCAGTGAGGTTAAGCTGAAGAAGAGGAAGAGATAGCTTCACGTTCCTACAGACAGCGCCAAAATAATGATGCTGGAAACAGCACCACCCTTCAAGGTGTTTGTAAGCTCAATTCAATGTTAACAATGGCAACATAGGAGTACATACACATATAGTAGAAGGAGGTGAGGATAAGAGGATTCACACCGAAATATAAGTGGTTCAGCTAATCTAGCCTACGTCCACTGTGCAAGTGTATGATGTGTATCACTGTATGAGGGCTCTAATGGCCATAGATACAATATCTCAAGCTTTCTCTCTCTACTGTGTATTTGAACAGAGTTTCAGCTAGGGTTGCTAATTTTGGGGATCCCTTGCAAGGTAGAGGATGACCTCTATATATAGTACCTAGGGGGTGTAATGTACCCCCCCATGTATGTAATATGCATGTGTGTGTTAGACTCACCAATATGGGGAAGCCACCTGTCATTGTCACATGTAACGAATGATGATGAAATATTCCCCACGTGTGCGGAATAATCTTGTTATAACTGATTTGTGTCCACGTGCCCTTATCCAAATGTCAGCAGATGCTCGACTATCCTGCTTGGTGCATGACCTCAGTCTGGGAGAGGCCGAGGTTGAGAAGTCTAGGTGCCCGTTTAGTCCGATGTGGCCATGAAGGTCTCTTCTCATATTAAGCCAAGATAATGGAGAGGGGTCGGCTTGGGCCGAGGTTGAGCTGGTTTATGCTTGGAGCATTGACTGATGTCTTGATGAGGTTATTGGCAAGGCTTCTTACGAACTCGGCCTATATATGGCCGAGGTTGCTATTCCCAGGTGTACGAGAGTGCTGCTGATCCTTATGATGCGCACAATGTCCTTTGGGGAGGCAGGTGGTAGTGTCGGCCTGGGCCGACCTTGCTATGGTCGAGGGCTGATGTCGCATGCCCAAGGCTTATCCAGTGTCGGCCATAATCTTTGCCGAGGTTGGTGTCTCTGATCCGAGATCACACTTGGGGCATATCAATCACCCCCCAGCCCTTAGTTACATGTGAGATCACGTGACTGGGGCATTATCACATCTCCGAGGCCTTTATTGAAGGTGCGGAGATTTTCTGAATCAAAGCTCTGATACCAATTTGAAAAATGCGGAAGCGGTGAGATGGTTCAACTTTCAAAACAACAAATTTAAAATAAACCTAAGTGAAGTAAAATTAAACAATTAATATATTCACTTAAACCAAATAATTAATCCAAGTCCTAGAATTTGCCTAAGTCATATTTATCAATATTAGCAAATTAGGCCAAACCAATTTTTAGCAAATGATTTGAATTAGATAAACGTTACCCAATATTTAATTTAGCACCAAATTAAATGAGTGTGATGATTTAAACCAAATTTTATCTTGAATTATCCTAAGCATGCGTTCTAAATTATTATGCAAGACAAAATAAACTAATCACACTACGCCACGATGTACGAGGAAAAACCCAAGACGGGAAACAACCTCGGACGACCCTAGCCACAAATCCACTAGATACGAAATTACACATACAAGACAGATAGACTTACAACGCATGACTCGATCCCTCTCAAGCCTCGACGCTCCTTCTTGTAGACACCTCTTCCTAGCGGATAACCTTGGAACACCACCGCGATCTCGGAATCCACCGATAGGGCTTTCTATGGTCACCGTCACCCGAGCAAGGAGCCTTTCTCCAAGTGGGTAGAATCGCAACAAAAAGTCTTCTTCTTTCTTCGTGGGAGGTAGAAGCAAAACCCGAAACTTCTCTTCTTGAATTCGGTAGAGAAAAAACCGGTGCCAAACTCCAAGCAATTTGATATGTATATAAGAACTTGGATAAACAATATGGGTGTAAAACACTAGAGTGATAAAATATTTTCTCTAAAAAATCTCACTCAAAACATGAAAAATTTCCCTAAACAAATTTGCTCTCAAACTCTCTCTAAGAGATGGAAATAGATTGGAAAAGTTAAGTTGGAAAATGTTCTTCCCGCACATATTAAAGTCTGAAAAAGTTAGTTAAAAACTAAGTGAGGAAGTGGGTGAAAAACTTCCAAAAACTGTTCCCGCCTGGTATCTCGTCCGAACGACATTTCGTTCGAACGAAATCTCGTTCGAACGAGTCTTCTAACGACGCTCCAGTATGGACTCGTTAGAAGCTCGTTGGAAATCTCGTTAGAACGAACAATCTCGTTCGAATGACATTTCTAACGACGGACTAGTATAGCTTTGTGGGAACTCGTTGGCAAACTCGTTCGAACGACATCTCGTTAGAACGAAAAAACTCGTTCGAACGACATATCGAACGACTTCCAAAAATTTTATTTAATTCGATTTTGGCCCAGAAACTTTTATATACTTTAAATTAAAGTTCTAATAAATTCTTTCTGAAAATAAAACACAGTTTTTATTAAACCTAACACCCAATTAACTTGTTCCAAGATCCTATATATATAATATTGCATTCATACCTTGGGAGCATGGAACCATAGTTGATGACGTAGAAACGAGGCACGCAAACCGGCACATTTGATCATGCTTTATACTCTTTGCCGCTACGTCTTCAACAAACACTTCATAGGCTTGAGAGTATTACAATTACATACTATCCTATGAATAAATGTTTTTGTCCGGAATTGAGCCAACACAATACATGGACTCAATTGGAAATTTGTGTCCTTACATTTATAATGCGAGCCAATGTTTGTTTGACACTTGTCTAATATTGAAGTGTTGCTTGCTTGGCAAGCGTGTGCTATCAGACACCTTTGGGGATCCCAAGGTAATGATGGGCCTTAGGAATCGCGCCAAAATATTTAAGGGTTTTAAACCTTTCTTTTTCCCTCCATCCTCAGTTCTCTTTCCTGCACGTTTGCATTCCAGCGATTTCTCTCTCTAAGGGCGTTCTCTCCGCGATTCCTCTGCAGAGGTCTTTGGTGGTGCTTTCTCGAGTTTTCTTCGCTTCCCTTTGTCGTTTCATCCTCAAGTATCTTCTTCCCCTCAGTTGCCTCCATTTTCTCTGCTTTTTCCTTTCTATTTGAGTTTTTCGGCGAGTTTCTGAGTTTTTCGGTGAGTCCACCATAGTTTCAGGCGAACTTTTCTTGTTAAGTTTGGGTAATTTGATCTTTGGACTCCTTTATTTTATCAGCCAATCTTGTTTGTAGTTTAGGAAGTTTCCCCAAGTGTAGTGTCGGCCTCTGATGCTCAGACCCCTCTACCAACTTCTTGAGGAGTTCCCTTCCCTTAGAGAGAAGACTTTAGAAAAAATCAAACAAATAGAAAGAGCACAAGAGGAGGCTCGTAGGTCACAAGAGTTCCCCATTAGATATATCTTGATACCTCGGAGTCTTTCAATCAGGCAGATGTTCCAGCCGATTCAATACCGATGTCAGAGTCCGAGTCTTCCACCTCAGACCCCATGTCTGTGGATTCCTTCCAGGAGGCCATGGACTTCACAACTCGGGAAGATCAGGCCCCTGATCAGGCCGAGGTCTCTAGTCGGGCCTCGTCCCATAATAACTCGAGAACCTCGACCTCTTCTTTAGAGGTTGAGATTGTTGAGCCGAGTGTGGCCATTCCACCACCACTTGATGCCATTCCTCTGTCGGCCTTCACCGGAGCTGAGTTCGCTCAGAGGTTCCCGAGTAACCCATCAACATCTTCTCCGGTCGACATTGAGCTAGATGATGATGATGAGGTTGAAAGAGATGTCGACGTCTCTGAGGCGGCCGAGATTGAGAGTATTGTTACTGAGGTAGACCTTCTTTGCTTCAGATATCTGTACTCTATCAATCCCTCAATAAAGCTTAGGATACCTCTGAGGGAGGAGAGGGATTACAATGGCCGAGATGGTGAGATCTGCTTGTATGAGCAGATGTTCAAGTTAGGATTTGGTTTACCCATCCATACCATTATCAAGTCCATCCTCTCTTATATCAATTTGACCCCCTCACAACTATCCCCCAACGCCTGGAGGGTCATAATAGGGGCTATAGTCTTATGGAGGGATGTCCACCACTCAGACCTTCTAGTTCAGGTCTTTGTTGGTTGCTATGTCCCTTCTTCAGCCAAAACCATCCGAGCTACTATCATTTTGTAGCTCGAAAGCCTGAAAAAAAGATGCTTTAAATAACTCTGACCTCCAACCATAACTGGAAGCCTCGATACTTTTTTGCCTCTGGACAATGGAATTTGGCACGTGTTCTCCCTTGTCCATTCTAGAGCCGAGGATTCCCCTGAGATGGGGTAAGGTCACAATGTCTGTGAGGGCCGAACCTGGCCTAAGCCCGCAAAAACTTCATAAGGTGAAAGACCTTCAAGATCAGGGGATACATGGTCTGTTCGTTAAGTTCGAACACTTGATGACCCCCCACTACGTCTCTGAGACAGGTCTAGGTGGAAGTCCCCTTTCCGAGCCTGGTAAGCATTTTCTATTTGAAGTTGAAACTCTGAGTTTATTTATGTCTGATCTTCAAACTCAGATCTATTAAATTTTTGCCGAGCGCCCAAAGGATATCTCAGACGAACTCTGGGAAATGGCTGCACCCAGCTTGACGAGACTTGCAAAGAAAGACCAGCTCCCTCTGCCTCGAAGCCCCAATCCACAAAGAAGAGGGCTCCCACTGATCATGCCCCTGAGGATCAGAGGCAGAAGAAAAAGAATGCTAATACTGCCATCCCCATCTCTTCAGTAGACGCCTTATCAGCTCATTTAGAGAAGTTGAAGATTACTGACAGCATAGTCGGCCATAGTCTACAAGCCCTAGATGCCTTCGGCTCTACAATGATCGAGGCCGATAAGCGTTTCTTTCGGTCACTTGATACTCCCTTGATGGTTGAGTTCAGCATCCATAAATCCATTCAGGTATGATCTCATATTTCTTTGCAATTTCTAAGTGTAACCTCTGATTTACCTTTGATGCACTCATGATCACGGTTTGCAGGGCCTAGCAGCTATGCACCACCTCTCCAACTGGACTCGGACGAAGTTACCCCTCATCCAGAAGGGTCAAGAGGCCGAGAAGGTCCAAAGTACTTTGAACGCAAAAATTGACCGCCTGAAGTCTGAGTTGGGTGAGTCTGACAAGAAAGTGAAGGGGGTGGAGAGGGATATCTCTCGGCTTAGCAAGGACCATGCTGTGGCTCTGAAGGCCAAGGACGATGTTCTGCAGCAGAAGGTCAACTCGGCCGTTAAGGCAGCCCTTGATGATGCCTCTGAGAGGATAATATCTGACTACAAAACCTTTTATGAGTTTATGAGCTTTGGATTTGAATACCTTGAAAGAGGTATCAAAGCCACTATCAAGTGGGCTGATGTCAAGGAGAGGGGGGCTGGCACTTTGAAAGCCTCCGATTTTGTGGGCCTTGGCTTTGCTGATCCTCAGTTTACCCAGACCCTTCAGGAGGTTGAGGAGGAGGGTACCGCGCCTGCCATGTTGGACGGCACAGAGGTTGGAGGGGCATACCACCATGACGACGTTGTCGAGGTGACCAACGTCGTCCAGCCTAACCCAGCCGAAGATACCAGCATTCCCCCCTCAAACCCTTGAATTTTAATTTATGAAGTTTATTTGTAACCCCTGAGCAATTGTAATTTCTGAATGAACATGGCTTTTATTTTTTGAATCCTTGTAACCTCTGAATATTTATAATCCCTTAATGTTTCAATCTCTGAGGAGGATCATCTTCATTTGCTTTATTGAATGTCGTGATGTTTTCACTCTTGGTCTTGTTGCCGTGTTGTTTGCTTAAACCAAATTAATCTCACCAAATTAATGATATTAAGGGTTTGAGGTCATCTCATTATGGTGTCTGAGCTCAGACCTTGTCACCACTGAGTGGTGTTATGAAGGTCTGAAGTCGTCACCTAAGATGTTATCCTCACAACTAATCTCACCAAATTAATGATGTTAAGGGTCTGAGGTCATCTCATTATGGTGTCTGACCTCAGACCTTATCACCACTGAATGGTGTTAGGAAGGTCCGAGGTAATCACCTAAGATGTTATCCTCACAATCAATCTCACCAAATTAATGATGTTAAGGGTCTGAGGTCATCTCCTTTATGGTGCCTGAGTTCAGACCTCGTCATCACTGAGTGATGTTATAAGGGTCTGAGGTCATCACCTAAGATGTTATCCTCATAATTAATCTCACCAAATTAATGATGTTAAGGGTCTGAGGTCATCCTATTATGGTGTCTGAGCTCAGACCTCGTCACCACTGAATGGTGTTATGAAGGGTCTGAGGTCATCACCTATGATGTTATCCTCATAGTTAATCTCACCAAATTAATGATGTTAAGGTTCTGAGGTCATCCCCTTTATGGTGTCTGAGCTCAAACCTCGTCACCACTGAGTGATGTTATAAGGGTCTGAGGCCATCACCTAAGATGTTATCCTCATAATTAATCTCACCAAATTAATGACGTTAAGGGTCTGAGGTCATCTCCTTTATGGTGTCTGAGCTCAGACCTCGTCACCACTGAGTGATGTTATAAGGGTCTGAGGTCATCACCTAAGATGTTATCCTCATAATTAATCTCACCAAATTAATGATGTTAAGGGTCTGAGGTCATCCCATTATGGTGTTTGAGCTCAGACCTCGTCGCCACTGAATGGTGTTATGAAGGTCTTAGGTCATCACCTAAGATGTTATCCTCATAATTAATCTCACCAAATTAATGATGTTAAGGGTCTAAGGTCATCCATTATGGTGTCTGAGCTCAGACCTCGTCACCACTGAATGGTGTTATGAAGGTTTGAGGTCATCACCTAAGATGTTATCCTCATAATTGATCTCACCAAATTAATGATGTTAGGGTCTGAGTCCATACATTATGGTGTCTGAGCTCAGACCTCGTCACCACTTAATGATGTTATGAAGGTTTGAGGTCATCACCTAAGATGTTATCCTCATAATTTCTGCCATAAGTGCACAATGTAGCAAGAATCGTCATGGGAACTGATCTTTTATTAATAACCCCTTCATAATAAGATGTTACATTTACATAAAATTCTTTGCAACATCATATGTAATATTTCTTTAGGTGATCAGCATTCCATGGGTTGGCGAAAGGTTCTCCTTCTAGATTTTCTAGCCTGTAAGTGCTAGGCACAACCTCTTCTGTCACTTTGTAGGGACCGTGCCAGTTTGGGTGGAGTTTGTTTGCTTTTTGTAAGGTCTTCTTTAACACTAGGTCTCCCACTGCGATGGGTCTTAACTTTACCCTCTGGTTATAGAATTTCGCTGCCCTCTGTTGGTAGGCTGCTTGTCTGATCTCCACGTCTTCTCTTCTTTCTTTAATTAGATCTAGATCTAGCCTCCTATCTTCCCCATTTTTATCAGGGTCATAGGTTTGAACCCTATGAGTTGGGAGCCCTACTTCCGTTGGTATGACGGCCTCTGAGCCATGTGCTAGCATGAACGGAGTTTCTTCTGTAGGTGTCCTTGCTGTGGTCCTGTAAGCCCATAACACAGTGTAGACCTCTTCAGTCCATCTTCCCTTCGCATCTTCTAACCTCTTCTTAATTGCATTAAGAATTGTTCGGTTTGTGACCTCGATCTGACCGTTTGCCTACGGCCGGCTAGGATATGAGAAGAACTTCTTTATCCCCACTCTTAGGCAATACTTATCTAAAGAGGAGTTCTTGAACTGGGTCCCATTATTCGAGATGAGAGTGCTTGGGAGGCTGTATCTTCATATGATATTCCTCCAAATAAATTGGAAGGTCTTATGCTCTGTGATCGTTATCATCGGCTCTGCCTCCACCCACTTTGAGAAGTAGTCAATGGCAACTATCAGGAACCGATATCTGTTGGCAGCTCTTGGCAGAGGTCCTACTAAGTCAATCCCCCATACTGCAAATGGCCATGGAGAGGTGATTGACGTCATAGGCTGATGAGGTTGATGAGGCATAGCGACGAATCTTTGACATTTGTCACATTTCTTCACATAGGCCACAACGTCCCTGGACAAGGTTGGCCACCAGTACCCGTGTTTGATGATTCTTTTGGCCAAGGGTCTTCCCCCTATGTGGCTAGAGCAAGAACCATCATGAACCTCTTGTAAGACCCGGAAAACCTCCGTGGGGTGCACACATCTGAGGAGAGGTAGTAGGAATCCTTTCTTGTACATGACGTCTCCTACTACCAAGAACTTGGCGGCCTTATATCTCAATTTCCGCCTCTCTAACATGGATTCAAGTAGCTCTCCCTTTCTGATATATCTGACGAGGGGTTCCATCCATGAGTCTTCTAAGTTCAAATTATGAAAAGGGTTACATACCTCTTCTTGCTCTATGGTTGCCTTCCCCAAGACTTAGATCGGAACGGTCCTTCTAACATCTGTCTTCGTTGCCGAGGCCAACCTTGCCAATGCATCTGTGTGACTGTTACTTTGTCGAGGCACTCTCTTCAGTCTTGCCTCTTTAAAATATTCTAACATCGTTCTCACCCTTTTTAGATACTTGGCCATCCTCTCGTCTTTGGCCTCATAGACTCCTAGTACTTGATTGACAACTAACCTTGAGTTGCTGTGGGGTAGGAGTCGCTTTATGCGAAGAGTCTTTTCCAATAAGAGACCTGTTATCATGGCCTCATACTCGGACTCATTGTTAGAAGCCTGGAAGTTGAATCTCAAAGTGTATTCAATGTTGGCACCATTTGGATCCTAGAGTATCAACCCTTCACCGCTTTCGCTGTCACAGAAAGATCCATCAACGAAAAGGCTCCAAACGTCTGTATCTGACGAGAAGACCCCTTCTGTCATGACTCCTTATTTGAAGAGGTACCGATCTTCCTCATTCTTCGTAACTCTGCTCCTGGCTCTATTGGATGTGATCTCTTTCTGATCTTGGAATATGCTTGGTGTCGTCTCTTCTAAATTTCGGAAGACACTACGGTTTTCAGCACCCTCTAGGCCATTCTTTGCCTCGGCCTCTTCCCATTTGAATTCAACAACAATGTCTGCGAGGGCTTACCCTTTGATGGCTGTCCCAGGCTGGTAGGTAAGATCATACTCCCCTAACTCAATGGCCCAGGTCATCAATCTCTTGGACTTCTTAGGTTTATGTAGGACCTGTCTTAGTGGGGAGTCGGTAAGGACAACCATGAAGTGGGCTTGGAAGTAGGGCCTCATTTTCCTCGAAGCATGTATCAGGGCGTAAGCTAACTTTTCCTTTCGAGGGTAGTTTTGCTCAGCCCCTTGAAGGGCCTTACTGTTAAAATATACAGACCTTTGGATCCCCGCGTCTTCCCGTATTATGGCTGTGCTGATGGCTAATTCGGAGACTGCCAGATACATATACAGTTTTTCTCCTGAAATAGGCCGAGATAGCAATAAGGGAGACCCCAAGTAAGACTTGAGTTGGTTGAAGGATTTTTTGCATTCTTCGTCCCACTGGAAGGCCTTTCTAAGCACTTTAAAGAACAGAAGACACTTGTCTGTTGCCCTAGAAATAAATCTGTTAAGTGCCTCCACTCTCCCCGTGAGTCTTTGGACCTCTTTGATATTCATCGATGTCTTCATGTCAAGCAAATACTTAATTTTCTTAGGGTTCGCTTTAATCCCTCTCTGGTTGACGATAAATCCTAGGAACTTACCAGCTCCTACTCCGAAGACACACTTCGCGGGGTTGAGTTTCATTATGTATGAGTCCATAACATCGAAGGTCTTCTCGAGATCTGCTACATGAGTGCAAGCTTTCAAGCTCTTTGTCAGCATATCGTCCACATACACCTCCATGGTCTTACCTATCATCCCTTCGAACATCTTATTCACAAGACGTTGGTATGTTGCCCCTGCATTTTTCAGATCGAAGTGCATCACTTTGAAGCAGTACGTCCCTTTGTCGGTAATGAAGGCTGTCTTCTTAGAGTCTCCAGCATCCATGAAGATCTGGTTGTAGCCTGAATACGCGTCCATAAAGATCATGAGCTCATGATCCGCTGTAGCATCCACCATCTGATCTATCCGAGGTAATGGATAGCTGTCTTTTGGATAAGACCTGTTCAGGTCAGTGAAATCAACACACATTCTCCACTTCCCATTGGCCTTGGGCACAATGACTGCGTTCGATAACCACTCCGGGTATGTAACTTCTCTTATAATCTCAGCCTCTTCTAATTTTTTGACCTCTTTTTGGATGACGTCATACTTCTCCCTGGAGTAGACTCTTCATCTCTGTTTGATAGGCCTGGCATCTTTGGTCACGTTGAGCTTGTGGCTCCTAACTTCAGGATCGATGCCGGGCATGTCTGCGTGACTCCATGCGAAGACACTCTGTCTCCTCCTGAGTAAGTTTACCAGCTCTTCCTTGATTTCTGTCTTTAGGGCTTTACTGACCTGGATGGTTTTTTCCGGCTCGTCCTCATTGAGGACGATGGATTCTACCTCTTCCGTGGCCTCTCCCTTCTTTAACTTTGTCTCATCTCTTGGGTCAAGCATATCAATGCTATAAGTGGTGGTTTCCCTCTTATGGGCCTCTCTCTCTTCGATCGAGTTGAAGTAACATTCTCGCACTGTGGTCTGGTCACCTTGCACTTCCCCTACCCCATAGGGAGTCAGCAATTTTAGCATCTGATGGACCGTCGATGGCACAGCTTCAAACTCTTTAGGGGCCACCCTTCCTATGATGAGGTTATAGGCCGAAAATACGTTCTCGTCCATGACGAAAAAATTTATCTTCTTGGTCAGCCTCTTAGGCCACTCATAGCCCATCCGTACGTCCATCTCATACATGCCCAAGGGGTGGACCTTTTCTCCACTTAAGCCTATCAATGGTTGATGATAGGGTACCAGCCTTGCCCTACTAAGACCTAGCCTCTTGAAGCAAGGGCAAAACATCATGTCTGCTGAGCTCCCCCCATCTACGAGGATCCTCTGCACCTCGCACTTATGCACCCTTGTCATTATTACCAAAGGGTCATCATGGGGGCTAAGATAACTTTGAAGTCGAGTCTGGAGAACCCAACTACAAGGGTATCCATGTCTACCTTCTTCCTCTTCTGCACTGTATCGAAAGACGTTAGATTCACAGCTTCAAGTTTGGCCACTGTCTTTGCCTCGGCCATGTGAGTCTTCCTATCAGCGACTTTAGAGCCACCTCCTGCAAACCTTTCGCATATGGTGTCAACACCAAATGAGATCATACCAACCCTCTTCATCGGGGTGTTGTCATCTTTCGGCGGAAGATCCGGATCATCTTCATCACCACCTTCTGAATCATCGTCTCTTCTGGCTGGAACGTTGTCACGGCATCTGTCATTTCTCCTTTTCTTAGGGTCATCTCTTCCACCTTTAGGGGCCTTACCGTCTACATACTTCCTCAAATTTCCAGATTTTAACATCTTTTCAATCTCATCTTTCAAGGCGAAGCATCTGTCCGTGATGTGGCCATGGTCGTGGTGGAACTCTCACCATAGGTTTTTGTTCCTCTTATGTGGTGGGGCTTTCAGTTTCTCTGTCCATCTCAGAGTCCTATCATTCTTAATCTCATTGAGGATGTGCTCACAGCTCACAGTCAGAGTAGTATAGTGGGCGAACTTGTCATCAGCCGACCTCTTCTTCCCATCTTTCTTCTTTTGGGACTTTCCACTACTACTGCGGTCTTCATCCTCATACTTAGCGGCCATTGCCTCTGCGCATTCATTACTTTCCCTGCGGTTGCCAGGAGCTCCGCCATAGACCTTAGGGGGTCTTCCGCAAGTTTCCAAAATAGATTCCCCTTTTGTAGGCCCCCTATGAGGGTGGTCATGGCTATATTCTCTTCATAATCTTCGACCTCCAACTTCTCTTTGTTGAACCTGGATATGTAGTCTCTTAGGATCTCATCCTTACCCTGCTTGACATACAACAGGTGAGTAGTCTTCTTTTGAGGTCTCACCCCAAAGCAAAAGTTATGGATGAATCGTTCACCCAGGCCTTTGAAGTTCTCAATTGAGTTCTTTGGAAGGGAGGTAAACAAACTATGTGCTGCCCCAGTTAAGGTCCCAGGGAAGGACCTGTACTTCATCTCATCGAGTATCGAGTAGATGTCCATTTCCGACTGATACATCTCGATGTGGTGTACTGGGTTGGTGCTGCCATCATACTTGGGAGACACCACGGGAGGTTTGAACTTAGCTGGGGTTGGGAAGCCCACTATCCTAACCATAAATGGAGAGCCCTCTGAGTAAACCCTTTGTAATGGGTCCCTGCTTTTGATGAGGTCTCCTATCTTCTCCTCAAGACGTTAGATGGAGTCATTCCATGGCCTCTTTCCATCAGCCTGGCCGAGGTTGTCCCCGGTCACCTCTAAGGTATGGACTGAAGGTTCCCTTGCAGCAGCACAGTGTCGGCTGTTGACCTCTTCCTCATCTCTACCTCTTCTTTCACGGGGTCGACCTTGGTCAGGCCGACCTGGTCTGTCCCCTCCTTGCGATTCGATAATAATCCTTGACCTGGATAACCTCTGTCTTAGGTCATTCACTGGACCCAACCTCTCGAAGGCTGACCCTCTCCTTAATCGATCAAAATCTGACTCTCTTTGTTAGGCCTCTTCACCTCTTCGGCCGACACAACCTCGGCTTTGCTGATGAGTTCGTATAGTATTATTCGACACCTCATACGGCTCCCAGCAGTCTTCTGGGACCGCTTCCGCCTTTAGATCGTCATACCTATCCTCCGGGCAGGGGTTTCCCTGCCTCCCCAGGCGCAAGCGCCTAGGGTCAGCAACATCCCTCCTTCGCGGGGGAGCAGGTTGGTCCTTCATTAGCGCCTGGGGTGGTCCCCTAGCATCTAGATGAGGCTGGATTGCCGCAGGAGTGATCATCTCCGGAGAGACTCCAGGTGGCCTCATCATAGTTTGGCTAAGCTGTGAAAATTGCTCCTTTATTGCTTGTTGCATTGTAGCCAAATATTTTAAGGCTGCAGCCACCTCTGCCATTTCGGCCTGGGGCGGTGCCTGACTGGAACTGGGCCCTCCTCCACCAGGTGGCGAAAGAGGCGGTGGTAACTCTGGTGCCATATGCTAACAATAAAGAGCTTAAGTAGCAAGTGAGCTTAATACCTTAAAGGACCCCTTTCAATGGTGAAATATCTCCACGCAAGGGGTGGTGCATGGTTCACCACCAGAGTCTCCAGTGAGGTTAAGCTGAAGAAGAGGAAGAGATAGCTTCACGTTCCTACAGACGGCGCCAAAATAATGATGCTGGAAACAGCACCACCCTTCAAGGTGTTTGTAAGCTCAATTAATGCTAACAATGGCAGCATAGGAGTACATACACATATAGTAGAAGGAGGTGAGGAGAAGAGGATTCACACCGAAATATAAGTGGTTCAGCCAATCTAGCCTACGTCCACTGTGCAAGTGTATGATGTGTATCACTGTATGAGGGCTCTAATGGCCATAGATACAATCTCTCAAGATTTCTCTTTCTACTGTGTATTTGAACAGAGTTTCAGCTAGGATTGCTAATTTCGGGGATCCTTTGCAAGGTAGAGTATGACCTCTATATATAGTACCTAGGGGGTGTATTGTACCACCCATGCATGTAATATGCATGTGTGTGTTAGCCTTACCAATATGGGGAAGCCACCTGTCACTGTCACATGTAGAGAATGATGATGAAATAGTCCCCACGTGTGGGGAATAATCTTAATATAACTGATTTGTGTCCACGTGCCTTTGTCCAAATGCCAGCAGATGCTTGGCTATCGTGCTTGGTGCATGACCTCGGCCAGGGAGAGGCCGAGGTTGAGAAATCTAGGTGCCCGTTCAGTCCGAGGTAGCCATGAAGGTCTCGGCTCATATTAAGCCGAGACAATGGATAGGGGACGACTTGGGCCGAGGTTGAGCTGGTTTATGCTTGGAGCATTGACTGATGTCTTGATGAGGTTATTGGAAAGGCTTCTTCCGAGCTTGTCCTATATCTGGCAGAGGTTTCCATTCCCAGGTGTACGAGAGTGCTGCTGATCCTTATGATGCGCGCAATGTCCTTTGGAGAGGCAAGTGGTAGTGTCGGCCTGGGCCGACCTTGCTATGGCCGAGAGCTGATGTCGCATGCCCAAGGCTTATCCAGTGTCGGCCATAATCTCAGCCGAGGTTGGTGTCTCTGATCCGAGATCACACTTGGGGCATATCACTAAGGTACTTAAACATAACCCTACCAAAATTACTCCCGCGGAGACTCCTTTGAGGAATTTTTTTTTGACATTTGGATCCATCTTGATGCTTGAATGATCATGAGTAATTATTTAACGGTTGTAGAGCTATACGACATATTCTATTGTAAACAGGACTTATAAAATATGTCCTTATATTAATCAACAAAAAGAAATTAACAAAAACGTTCATTTCATTTGTGTAGATATTTGTTGTGTTACATTGTTTTCTAGTTAACAAGAAAAAATATACAACGAGACTCAATCTGATCCCACCTACAATTTCTCTCTGTATCTCTCTCTCTCTCTCTAAGATCTTCCGTAGCCGTGGTGCGCCTTTTTTCCTCTGTGGAGGGATGATGTGTCACCACTCCCAGAGCTCGACCCTTCCTCAGACGAGGCGGATGACACCAAACAAGAAGGAAACATAATCGCATCCTTAATGTGGTCAGTCGCCTAAGATATCCAATCCCTAATATCCCTCAGCCAAGTTGTTGAGAGATGGATGTGGTGTAAAAGAAAATAGAAAAGAGCAAATCAGTTAGTCTGAGGCAAAGGAAGAAATCAGGAAATTAAAAAATAAAGAGACCAAAAAGTATACCTCAATAACTCCTCCGTTAAGCCCAACTCCTCTGGGTTCATCGCATTAGGACGATGCAATATACGCACCGATCCTCCATCTTCTCAACGAATGTTATGACTGGGCAAGAATAGCTGCACAAAAGGAGCCACCGAAATCGTCGCTGCCACTGATGTCGTTGCACCGCCTGCACTGTGGGAGGACCCCACCTTCCAACTCGAGCCTTCACGAGGAAGATGAATCACTTTATATATAATGAGTGGTATCAACCATCTTGACACAAAGTCCATACAATCATACATCACTGCCGTGTCGGTATACGACAAGTAAGGTTCATCCATCATTGTCTCCACTCAGGCGTGGTCTGACATCTCACGCACCCTCCTCACGAACACTAGGGGCTTTGTTGGTCGCACCATGACCTTATCCTACACAATATGTATAACTACTCTCTCCCTGAGCTACCAAGAATAGCCAAACTTATGCACCATTAGACGCCGCATCTGTGTGTGTCCCAGAGTCACCCTTGTATGCTGGATCATCGTCCCCCATGGACAAAAAGGTCCCCTGCAAATTCCCCAGCAAGAGAAAAAATATCAATACCAACAAAAGGTCATCAAGGGAAATACAATCTCAAGAAAAAAAGGGGGTACTTACTCGCTCACTCGTGAGGCCATTCAAGAGAGAGGGATTTCTTTTATTACTGATTGGACTTCCGCCACCGGTACATCCAAAATAATTCCCCAAAAGAATCGTCCTTCAAATCTATTAATTAGGTGTTAAACCCAATTACCTCATAGCACAATGTCTGCAAAGGACAAAAGGCCAGTAATTAAGAAATTAAGAATAAAATACATAACAGAAAATGCGAATGCATAAAGGAAAATACGAAAAATGAAAAATACCTCAAGAAGATACGTGGCTATTGTAAAAGTTTACCGGCAGCACCAGTTGAATGCATTAAGAGAATAGTACAGGGTTGCCATGGTCAGGCTCCCCCAGGCATAAAGATAGGCATTCGAAAACACCCTCAAGAACGACAAAAACGATAAGTGCATTGCCACCAGAAAACCTTCCAGCACCAGCAAAATAAATTGATGAGCCATCTGATGCATCTGCCGCCCATCGCTCTCATCAATCTTCCTCCTCAGAAACAACTCTCTCAAAAGAGACCAACGAAGTGAGTCCCCAGAGACCACCCTTTCCACATCACCCAATGTCGCCGTCATCACGTCCGGTGTCACCCTCAATGTCCCATCCAGCTCAATCTGTATGCCCTCATAATCTAGTCCCAGTAATTAGTGCACGTCTATACGAGTTACCCTCATCTACCCAAATCCAAATGAAAGGTGTGGGTGGTGTCTCACCCCCTCCCCCCCAAAACACAAAGAACAGTCGTCGAACGAGGTGACTCATCTAGAGAAGATGCCAATCTCCCAAAACCAGCTGATGACACTATAAAATGCACCACAGATGGAAGGTTCTCCCAAAAATCCTTAAGCCTCCTCATCCCTCAGGAATGCATAGACGACATAGAAACATCAGACTGTCAAAAGCGAAAAGTAAAAGAAAAACCTTTGTTAGGTTCAAGAAATAATGAAATCTCGCCACGAAAAAATGAAAGAGACTACCAAAACTCATAAATACTTACATAACCTCCAGGGTTCACCACTCTAGAAGAGCGATGACATGAAGGCTCACATAAGAGAGTCCAATCATTCGCCACTGGCTCAAATGAGTCAAAAGAGTTTCCGCTTCCCAAAGCAAAGGGAACCCTAGCCCTCTATTCCAAGCTTGCCCAGTCGTCACAATTTAGCCACGCCACGTGTGTTTCACTACTTGATAACTCAACAATCTTTTGACTTAGGAATGTTAGAACGATTTGTAGATGAAGGCAAGTCGAAAAGCTGTTAAAAATGAGAAGAACCCACCCCCTTTTTATAGCAGGGTAAGGGGCATGCCGATCGGCATCTCCCTACCAACCATCGATCGACATTATCCCTCCACCTTCTTGAGGTACCCCAAAAGACTGTGCCACTGCCGTTGTCACCCCTATATCTATGCCGATCAGCACCCCATTTGAAATTTCATAAAAAAAGCCTAAAAATGCTAGAAAAATTTTAAAAATCCCCAAAAAACTCCCAAATGGATTTGAGAACCTTGTCCACTAAGAAAAATATTTTTACCACACTCATTTGGAAGAACCCTTATCTCCCCCAACAGAATTCCAAAAATTAATTCCATGTCTCCCCATCAACGTCTCCAACGTACACCATAAAATTAAAAAATTCCCCAGTTGAGAAACATCGCACCCTCGGATCATTCCCTCGTACCTAGTGGAACCTAAAATCAAATGCTTCCCCAAATCCCCAGTGGAACTATAGGATACATACCCCCAGTGTAGTCTCCGAATTTCCCTAAGAAAACTGAAGCTTGAAGAATTGGCTTCTACTCGCAGAATTGGTCGCTTCTACTTAAGCTCGCAGAATTGACTTTGACCCGCGGAATTGGTCACCTCTACTTAAGCCCGCAGAACTGGTAACCCTTTTTTTAAGCCCGTCAAATTGGCTTTGAGCAGCATAATTGGTCACCCCTACTTATGCCCTCAGAATTAGCTTTGAGCAGCAGAATTGGTCACCTATATCTTAAGCCTATAAAATTGTCTTCAACCCGCAGAATTGGTTGCTTCTACTTAAGCTTGCGGAATTGGCTTTGACCAATAAAATTGGTCACTTCTACTGAAACCCATAGAATTGGCTTCAGCTCGCAAAATCGGTCGCTTCTACTTAAGCCCACATAATTGGTTACTTCTAGTTAAGCTCGCAGAATTGTCTTCAACTAGCAGAATTGGTCGCTTCTACTTAATCCTTCAAAGTTGACTTCGACCCATAAAATTGTTCGCTTCTACTTAAGCCCTCAGAATTGGGTTCGACCCGAAGAATTGGTTGTTTCTACTTAACCTCACAGAATTGGCTTTGACCCGCAGAACTGGTTGCTTCTACTTAAGCCCACAGTATTGGCTTCGACCCACAGAATTGGTCGCTTATACATAAGCCCGCTAATTTTTCTTCGACCTACAGAATTGGTCGATTCTACTTAAACCCGCAGAATTGGCTTCGACCCACATAATTGGTCTCTTCTACTTAATCCCTCAGAATTGGCTTCGACCCGCATAATTAGTCGCTACTACTTAAGCCTTTAGAATTGTCTTTGACCCCTGGAATTGGTCACCCCTATCTTAAGCCCTCAAATTTGGCCTTTACCCGTAGAATTGGTCACCCTACTTAAGCCCTCAGAATTGGCTTTGACTCGCAGAATTTGTCACCACTATCTTAAGCCCGTAAAATTGTCTTGGACACATAAAATTGGTCGCTGAATTGGTCACTCCCTACCATTTACCTCAGTCATAAGCTCCTCTTAGGACCTCAAAATTGACCATCCCCAGCATCCCCTTAAGTCCTCAGAATCGACCTCGACTCTCTAGACCAGTCATCCTCATGCCTTAGGTTTGCAGAACTGACCTATGTCATGTGATGTATATTCAATGTCTTTCTCTTATTACAAGCTCACGCGTCGAGGGGATCTGTAGACACCACATTATAAAACCCCCTAAAGTTTCTCCTTAGGTCCCTAGCACCTACCCCTTTCACCATACCCTACATCTCACTTCGAGTACCGATCTAGAGGCCATTGAGCACTCCCAGGCATTATTTAACTCTAATAAACTCTATCGTTAGAGCACAAGGTCTTTAAATCTTTGAAAGGATCTTAATCCCCTTTCCAACGGTCCACCTTGTGCACCAATCGACATAGCAGTTTGCATGAAAGGACTATTTTACCATCGAAAATAAATTTGGAGTCCATCGGGCACTCCCGGGCTTTGATTTGACCCCAATCAACTTTGTCATCAGAGTGAAAGATCTTTGGATCTTCCAAGGGCATTGAAACCCGTTTTCAACATTTTGCTCTGTGAGCGAAACGACATAACCTTTCAGATGAACGATCAACTCCGTTTTACCTAATCAACTCTTTATCTCTAACAATACTAAATGAACCCCAGAAGGGCACTAAATACCCTTTCTAATGGTTCGCCCCGTGCATGATATCAATTTTTGGTACGGACGAATGATTTGTTTTACCTCGAGAGGTCATTAGGAATTTTTGAATCCCAGTTGACTAAGTTCCACTTTCTGAACCAAGCAAAACTCTTTGGAATGTCAAAGTACATCTCCTAACCTTTACAATAGTTTACCCCCTGCTTGATTATGATTTATTATGCGAATGAACGATCCATTTTCGTCCGATGATCTCCCATACAAAGGATCGACGTGCACTTCTGAGCCATATTTTACCCAAAGTCAATTCATAGAAACAAGAGCGGACCAAAGGACTCTCAAAAGTATCAGAAGTACCTTTGTGACGATATGCCCCATGTGCAATTCAAATAAGCGAATTATGTTCTACGACCATTTTTCTAGGAAAATTTACACAAAACTACCAATTGGCAGGTATAGATCCCTTCCTATCGACAATGTCTCTAGGGTCACCTACCTATAGTCATGACAAGGGCAGTGTCGCTCGAAAACCCCCTGACCCTATAAAAGGAGGGCATGACCTCACTACCAAACACACCAACACTAGAGATCCATCAGCATTAGTGATCTCAACAACATCTCTCGAAATCAGTGAAGTTCCATTCAAGCTTACATTCCCATCCTTTTCATACCCAATTTTTAAAAATTATATTCCCTCTCATCCAACACTCATCTCACATTCTAGGGAGTTCATTGAAGATCAAAGATCAAGCTTCAAAGAAGGTCCAATTTCTTTCCTCTCTTTAAATTCCTTATTTTTGCAGAGATTCAATTAGATTCATAATCTAGTTCCTACTTTAGTTCATATAAATTAATATCTACATTTTTATTAGTATATTTAACATAATTTATTTTCTATAAAAAAACAAAAGAGGGTTATGCCCATAAATTCCGAGGGAAATTATCCACACACTTTTTCAAAACCAAAAACACATTTTTTACACATACATCTGTAATAAAATTTCGTTCAAATCTATGGCATAAACCCCACCTCGATGCCGCATTCGAATCACGTGGACTTTGATTCCTCTATAGGCTACGTAGGCATTTCGGACTAAAACCCGAGACTCGATTCCAATTTCCCAATTTTTTAACTTCCCAAATTCTAATTTTCTAATTTTCTCGATTAAAAAAATTCCCCAATTTTCCTTAAATCTCCCATTTCCACATTTATCATATTCTTGGATTACATAGTATGCACTTTTGCATTTCATCCAACACATATTATCGTTTCATAATAACGATTAATGTCGCGATAAACGTATAAATTGTATTTTCTATATATATAAATTATTTTAGGAACATTCCCATGGATGACCTCACTCTTCCTTTTCCATGGTATGAGTTGAACGATTACGATCTCCATTACATTTACACACGCACACACTTCATGGAGAAATATAGGAAAATAATAACATTATCCCATATGATACCGAAAGGGTGGCATGGATGCCTAACATATTCCCATTTAGTAACTTAGCCCCCAAACCTCCGATCTATTGGTTTCGTACGCATCAGTTTGTCCTTGATGCCGCTCCATCAAAGTGGCAACATGTTCATTTGCCTATTTTATGCAAAATAGGATGGCGACTCATCTCTTTATATTTACCCCACACCGACGATGATCGAAGCGCCCCAAAAAAGGCACGAGACCGCTATCTTTTGAGGGATGATACACACCCCCTTCCCTTCAAAGATTTCACGGGATGGCCATAAAGATTCTTCAGTCTTCTTTCGTCTAAGAGGGATAATTCTTCGAAACGACTCTGATGTCATTTTTCCTCATCGACAATTATTTAAAGCGTAATGCGTAATGAATGTATTTCTAGTTCAATGGGTAGGACTTATTCCAAGACGTATACTAGATAGTAAGGGGTAGCCCCAGTAGATGCTCATACTGATGTGCGACAGTGGGCGTATGGGAATTGATCGGCCCAATCTCGACAACTTTCAATAATCTTGGTGATGATTTCTTTGAGGTTCTTATTGGAAACTTCATCTTCACCGTTCGTTTGTGGTCGGTAGGGAGAACATTTGTGTCTCTAAATCCCATACTCGTCGACCACTTCTATGACCTCTTACTCTAAATGTAACTCGTTATCTGACTCAAACTCATGGGGAAATCCGTATCGACAAATGATGTTCTTTCGGATGAACATGGATACCTTTTTGGCATTCATCATTGTGTATGACTCGATTTTAACCCGTTTAGTGAAGTAATCAATGGATACTAGAATGAACTCATGCCCATTAGAAGCTTTGGATGTGACTTTCCTATGATATCAATGCCCCATGTGGAGAACGACCAGGTAGAAGTCATGTTCTATGATTCTTGCACAGGTAAGTGCTGGAGATTGGCAAACACTTGGCATTTAAGGCACCTCTTGACATAGGCGGTGCAATCCTAAACCATGGTGGTGCAATATTACCCTTACCGAATAATATTTTTAGCGAGCATATGACCATTCATGTGAGGTTCGCATTCCCCAATGTAGATTTTCTTCATCATTTATTCAATGTCAGCCCTTGTGTGCAAATGGGTTCCATCAAAGTTTGTCTTGAACAGTGGTTTATCATAGATAATATATTGGGAAGCTCGTTTGCAGATGATTGCACGATCTTTCTTGTTGGTATCTTATGGGAACCTATCGTGCTTGGGGAGGCACCAAATATCATAATACCATCACTCGATCATAATGAAATCCTTTTATATAACGAGCTCAATGTGGTAGAAGTGGGTTGGTTTAGCTTGTTTTTAGACTATGAAGGAGGCTATTATAATTCTCTCGGGCATGTCAAAGATAGAGGCTAGGGTAGCAAGGGCTTCTCCTAAGTTGTTCCTCGCTCAGGGCAATTAGTGTAAGGTGATATCTTGAAATTGGGAGGCCATGTCTTCAACGTGGGTAATAAAGGGTAAGAGTTTTTCATCTTGAAATTTACATCTTCTAAGGACCTGGACAGTGATGGGGACATAATCCACGTACACATCAAGGAACTGGATACCTTTCTTAAGAGTGACTTTCAAGCCTATGATGCTTGCCTCATATTCAGTCATATTGTTGGTGCAAGAAAAATCCAGTTTAATGGCAATGGGGGTGTGAGATTCATTAGGCGTGATCAGGAGTATCCCAATGTTGTATCCTTTTTTTGGCGGGGCCATTAAAGAACATTTACCACCTGAGGTCTTCCTGTGAGGTGTAAAGAATGTCTTTGTCTGTTAATTTAGAGACCCAAACATCAACCTCTTCTATAGGGTAGTCAACAAGGTAGTCGGACATGGTTATCCTTTTTATAGATTTCTGCATGACATACACAATATCGAACTAGGATAACAACATCAACCATTAGGCCATTTGACTTGACATGAAAGATTTCTCGAGCAGGTATTTGATGGGGTCCATTTGGGACCCAAGTCTGATGGGAAAAAAGAGCATGTAGTGCCATAATTCTTAAGTGACCCACACAAGGGTGACACATTATTTCTCCAAGGTAGTGTATTTGCTTTTGTACCTTTACAATTGGAGGTAATAATAGTTGATGGCCATTTCTTTAAGGAATCTTCAAGGTATTGGGCAAGAAAATGCAAAACTACAATATCTGTTATGGTCAAGTATAGAAGTAGAGGGAGACCAAGATGAGATTTCATGAGAAGCAAAGGTTGGGTAAGATACTACTTGATTTTGTTGAAGGCTTCCTGAAAAGCCTCATTCCAGATCTTGATGGAATCCTTTCGAAGGAGTTTGAAGATGGGTTCATAAATAAAAGTCAACTTGTTGATGAACCAACTAATATACTCTAATTCTCCTATGAATCCACCAATTTCCTTTTCTGTTCGCGGTGGTGGAATTTCTAGTATGGCTTTCAATTTAGCAGGATCTGCTTCAATTCCATTCTCACTAACCATGAATCATAAAATGTTTCCCTTTGTGATGTCGAAAACACATTTCTACGGGTTACATCACATCTAGTATCACTGTGTACGTTCAAAGAATTTTTAGTCGGTAGGAACATGACCTTCCCGAGTCTTAGACTTAGTAATCATATCATCCATGTAAACCTTAACTTTTTCGTGTATCAGATCATGAAGAGATGGTTATGGCAACCCTTTGGTAGGTATCCCTTATATTTTTTAAACCGAATAACATAACTGTGTGACAGAAGGTTCCCCAAGGGATGATGAATTCATTTTTTTCTTGATGATCAAGGTGCATTTTGATTTGATTGTATCCGACAAACCAATCAACGTATGGCTTGAGAGAGTGACTCGCTCTGTTACCCACAATCATGTTTATATTGGGCAGTGGGTAATCATATTTTAGAGGGACCTTCTTTAAACCTTGGTATTTAGCACACATGCAAACTTTTCCTCCTGATTTTGGCACGAGAATAATGTTGTCTAGACAGGTGGGATATTTAATCACCTAGATTAAGCCTACGTTGAACAGTTTGATCACTACTTCTTTAACATTGAGCGGCCATTTAGTGTAAAGTTTTAACAATTTCTATTTTGACCGATTTTCATTTTGGAAGAGTTGGAGTCTCGTGTTGAGCGATCTTGGGATCAATGCCAGGCATGTTTTCATAGGACTATACAAAGATGTTAAAAAATTCCTTTAACAGTTATTCGATTTGTGTGCGCTCATGCTCGTCATGGGTGGACCATATCCTAATCTTGCGCAGTTGGCTACGAGAACCTAAATTAATAACAACAGTTTCATCCACATTGATTTGAATGCGAATATGTTGTTTGTTACTAAAATTATTGAGATCAATTAAGAATTGTTCATTTGCAAAATCATCATCATCATCAAGAGTTTGATTAGAATCAGGACAAGTAATGTAAGGCATAACAAGATACTCAAAATATTCATTTATTTTATTTTAGAGAAAAATAGCAGTAAGAACCTCGTCAAAGGAGGTCTCGATTACATTATTATTAGAAAATGGAGGAATAATGAAAGAGGAAGAGATATAATAAACATCTTGGTTGGGTTGGGTTTCAGCAGGTGGAACTGGTGTAGCATTCTAGTTGATAAGGGATTTATCAGTGGTCTTGATCAGGATGGATGGATTTGATGATGTAGTGCTTGAGTGGATCATGCACCCTGTCAGCTCCAATGTTTACAGATTGAACGATTCCTCGGAGTCACTTCCCTTAGAACCTTGATAACAACTGTAGCTTTCTTGTCGAGCGTTTAAACATGAAGCTGGGAGCCTTCAGCCCAGAAGTAACTATCTTAAAAGAATATCTCCATCCGTGGCTTTATCGCCTTTTTTACACGATCATTCCAAGGTTCGGGAAAGACACATAATGGAAAATCTTCACCTCCTTTGATGAATCTTTCGTTTAAGGAATCCACCAAAATGGTCTTCACACATCTAAACTTATCTTCAACCAAGGTTGGAAGAGCATTCTGAGTTTTTTTAATGGCGGTTGATAACCCAGACTATATGGAGGAAATGACTTCTATAGGATAATGGGTTCTAATATCACCTGTAGTCATCAATCCAACACTAGTTCGGGCATGAATTGCCTATTCTTAAACATATGTATTACGCTGACATTATCATGAGTGTTCTACTCTGGATAAACTCGATTTTTGAAATCATCCCCTGCTGGGAGTGGAAGTGGTTTGACTTGAAATACGGAAAGAAACATTTCATTTACCCCATGTTGTATTTATAGTGTCGGATTACTGGTTCTTTTCATTCTCATTATTATCATCGTCGCCCATGATGGTGATGGTGTTCCCCTTGGCGAAGTACTCCAGTTTCTAATAGAGACAGGAAGATAGCCCCTTGATGTTATGAAGCCTTGATAGACAAAGAAATAGATTTAAATAAGTAGGTATGTCGATAACTTGGAACTCGGTAATGGTATTGATTCGGCCGTCTCCTATTGTGAGTGTTATGGATCCCATCATATCATGGCAAGTTTTATCATAGGCACGCATTATGACAAACATTAGTGCAAGGGCATTTACTTTCAAACACAGACCGTTGAAGGTTATTAATGGGCAAACATTGAGTGTTGATCCGTTATCGACGAGTGAGAGTGGGACAATCTTCCCCATCACCTCAACAGAGATGTTGTGAGCATATTTATGATTAGGGCCAAACATTGGAATTTCTTATTCAGAGAAGGAAATCAATTTAGCTGAGGTTAAGGACCCGAATAGTTTTACGGCTTATTATGGAGTGGTGGAAGGAGGGATCGTGGGTATGGTAAGAAATTTTATTAGAGGATTTTGGTGTAGTTGGGAGGACATAAAGAGTCCCCACATGGTGATGTTGGCCTGAGTTTTTTTAGCTAGTCGAGGATCTTGCTTTCCTCGATGGTCATTTCAGGCATGTGGAGTTTCTCGATAACTCCTTTTTCTTAATCTATCCCAACTGAATGAGGATTCAAACTTTGGTAGTGTCTCCCAAATCTTGTCATATGGTTCACGGACGAGGGGGGGGAATATAACCCCTGTTTATTCATCTAATTTGGGTTGTTAGGACACTTTGTTGATTTCCTCTAGTATATATTCAATAGATATCATCCCCCCAACACTAATTATCGAACTAACATTTTCTTGGCTTGGCTCTTCGTTTGAGCTATTAAACTCGTCCTCCATCCGGTGGAAACGATGCTTCCTTTCCATGAGAAGTCAATTCATTCCACTACCTCAACGACTTCTTTATATCGATCCTCCCACTCAACAGGGTGGTGCAGAAATGAAGGGACCAATCTTCCTTGTATATTTAAGCCATCGAGTAACTATAATGTATTCTACAAATCTCATTGGTATGTCAAAATATGTCTTCCATAATCTGTATTGGATGGTCTAAACTGACTTCATCAAAGAGTACAATCCAATTATCAGACTCTTGAGCCCACTTTCGGGCTTCCATGAATAGGGTACTAAACGTCTAACAGTCAATGGTCATTTCAGAGGGCAATTTTAGCCCGAACTCTAGAAGTTGGTTCAGTACTTCTAGAAATTACATATCCTTCCCTTCGGACTAGGTACGGATGATAATACATGCTCTTGTGAGAAGTGATAGAGCTTTGTTGGCAATTAGGAGAAAATATGAGCATAGTGGGTGCTTTACTAGGTGTAATCTGGTTAGATGGATCGAATTCTGGGTCATTCTCCAGGAAGATGGCATTTATATGGTTTAGAAGTGTATTGTAAGTGGAATTCTGTTTAGGATTGGCCAGTGGGGTGATAAAACACCGGTCAATTAAACCTTGGATTACATTTTGGAGATAGAAGAATTACTTAGTGGTATGGCTAACAGTTTGGTAGTGGACAAGGGTTCAAAGATTTGATGACATTTAGGCTTAACAAGGCTTGGTAGACTTTAGAAAAGGGGGGCATAAATTTTAGTGTATTCTTTTTTTACTCGACTAATATGGATTTCTGCCGCCCAAGAGGTAGCTGGTTATGAGATGTTATTGATGGTCGATATTGTAGCATGCTTCTCATATTTTCTTGGCGTGAGCTGTCCAGTTACTCTCTTTGGCTCAATTTCTATCGTAGCAATACTTTCTTCAATCTTCACTCCTGCTTCATGAAGATCTTGTAAATGTGGGTAATACTGTCCTCCTATCATCACTCGAACATGGTGTAAGAAGTTTTTCTTCACAATACCAACATGCTCTTTTTCAAAAGGCTAACTGGTCATAGTGACCACTTTCTCTCTCCTCCTTACTATGAAATTACTGAGAGTTTCTCCAGGTTTTTTTATTAAGAAGTTATAGATCACGACATATAACCTCTATCTCCTCGTTGTATTTATACAGCGACATGAATTCACGAGTAGCATTGTTCTAACTACGAATTCTAAATTCCTCGTAGGATACAAACCAATGAAGAGTGATGTCCTTCAAAGTATGCTGGAATATCTCGGCCACTATTTCCTTGGTGGCACCTATGAGAGTCATGGATCGATAGTAGCCTCAGAGATGAACAATTGGGGGCTAGATTCCCCCAAACTTTTCAATGTTAGTCATCTTGAATATTTTTGGTATCCTTCCTTTAGGGTAGGGGGATATATTAGTGTAATCCATATAGTTCCTAGGGATTCAGTCCTGGTCAAACTTCTTGGTTAACAACTTAAGGTCCTCCTTGATTATCTTTAACTCTTCTTCCTTTGGATCGATAGGTACTGGAAAGTTAGTCCCTGGCTAGGAAAGATTCAGCATAGGGAGTTGAGCTGGCAGGAGAAAGTTAGCCCCTAGAGGGGCACGTGGAGCGTGTTGATATTCTTCCAGGTCCTAAACAGGGTCACGTACTGGCAAACCCATAGCACGAGAGAAGAGGACCTTAGGCTCCTCAAAATTTGGGATTCGTTTTCGCTGTATCTCATGAATCTCATTTTGAAGGTTGTTAATCTTCAACGTAAGTTGGACCAGGACCATCATCAAATCATGTTGCACATTTGGTACTTGGTCTGCATTTCCATGGGGGTTAGTGAAGGTGGATTCAGGACTTAGAGGAAGTGGAAGAAGAACTGATAGAGCTTTATGGAAATTTGACAGAAGATCAAAGCCAATAGGGAGCCAAGCTAAGGGTCGGGATGCAATCGACCTGAGAAGTTAGATGATTCGAATTTAATTTTGAAAAAGACAAAGAAGAATTGTTTTTATTGGAAAAGAGACTCCTTTAGAAAGGGGAGGAAAAAATGTTTTGGTATTTTTTTTATAAAAGGACAAAAAATGTTTTTGGTATTTTCATAAAAGAGGGGAAAATGGTTTTGACACTTTTGGTAAAGAAGGGGGGAAAGTGAGAGAAGGATCTCAGTGTGAATATTATTATGTTTATGTTTAACTTGTAATGTGTTTATCGAAATGCAAAAGAAATGTCGGACGGGACCAGAGCCTAGGAAAAATTGGGTTTTAAAAATATGTAAAACATGGTTTGACTAGTTGCTAAGATCATGTGCAGGGTACCATTTTAAAAAAAAAAACGAAATCGTGCAAAAATTTATGCGGCACGTTGACCCAACATTTTGGCAAAGTTTCTTGTAGTAATCGGCAAACTAAATATGAGTGCCCTAGATTTGACGACTATGAGGTTAGGCAATTGGTGGGTTAACGTAAAGTTTCCCCCCATTGGTATGACTTCCACGATATAGGCCTTACTTTCGAGGGAAATCAGTATGTGTGGATAAGACATTTGATATACCTGAGTGTTTGTGAATTCCCTCACTATATACCTCATAGGGATAGTACGTGTGTGAGGGAATTAGATATAATTGATGTACGTGAAAGAGTTCCCTGCCATATACCTCCTATAATGAGTTTTGTAAAGAGATACGATGTGGGGGAACCATTCGATCTACGTCGAAGGTACTAGGCTAATGGAAGGTGAGAGTCATATTGCTTAGGCTAACCATAACCTACCGGACCAACGACCATCACAAAGTGACTCCCCAGCATAGGAATTTTTTTTTGTCAATATAACAATGGTCTTAGTGATGTAGTGTGCAGAATGCATGAATCTTGATAGTATATTATGAAAAGAGTATTATATTTGTAATGATGAACACTATATTAAGAAGGAAGAATGTAAGTATCATGAAAAGTAAATCATGCATGGAACATGAAGATTACACTAGGTATGGATACGTGAGAGTGAGTGATGTGTGAATATCTATGATTGAGTGTGTGATAAGTATAAGTGAGCATGGACATATAAAAGTGTGATAAGTGGAGGTGTGGTCTAGTGACACCTAAGCATGCCTATTCTAAGTGGTGTGTGCAACATGTGGATATAAATGAACCTATATAAAAGTGTAGGTAGTGTGATGTGTAGATGGAAAGTATTTACAAGTTTGTTAAGTGAAAAGTGAGTAAGAGGTGATATAAACATGAGGTACATATATACATAAAGTAATAGAGGGGAGTAGGGAATTTACAGGTAGGTGCTTACGCACACAAGAAGAAAATGATAACACCCATGCAAAGAGAGTCTATCCCTCTTATGACAAGTAAGTCCCCAGTTGAGTCACCACTGTGGCCATCCCCCCCCCGCTCGTTTCCTATCTCTTTCTCCATATAAGGGGATCAACAATTGTGTGCGCGATGGATGGAGATAGAGAGAGGTCTCACGCCCTTCCTAGGAATGCTTCACCCATTGTCGATCTGGGTTGATGTAAAGAGATAGAGTTGTTAGCCTTTTTTTTTACAAAATAGGTATGTCTTTGCCTTGAGAGAATGGAAACAAAGACAAACTAATGCTTGAGAAACTAATTAGCTCACTAGTTCGGGGGTTATGTTACAAAATAGGAAGGTGTTGGGAACCTATCACACCCTTTCGGTCTTTTAGGGACTTATGATACTGTTTTCCTTAATTTCTCTGTGAAGTGTGTGTTCACGAGTGTCGGGTTTATCCTACAAATTCAAAAGGGGATTTTATTATATGCGCGTGTAAGAAAAAGGTGTTTTTATTTTTGAGAAAATCTTGTTGGAATTTATATGTGTAACCTACTTTTTCTATTTTTTTTATAGAAAATATATTATGTGCAATATTACCAAAAAAGATTGAAGATTAATATGTGTATGATCTAAAGTAAAAGATAAATTAGTAACTTATATAACTGATGCGAAAATAAATATATTTAAAGAGAGGGAAGAATGTTTGGACCTTCTTTGGAGACTTTGAGATTTATCTTGATTTTTGATGAGCTTCCTTGAAAGTGGGTGAGTAATGTAGGGGGATTTTCTAATTTTTGTGTGAAAGTAATGGAAATTAAATGCAGAGAAAGGTTTGAAACAAGGAAACCTCGTTGACTTACGAAGAATGATGTTGAGCTGAAGCTGAGGTTTCTGGGGTGCCTTTCAAAGTGAGCTCATGCTCTCCAATTGGCAGTCTAGTGCATATTTAAAAAAAATGATCATAAAATACAATTCGTAAGTCCAAATCGCACACGGGGCATGCTGTTGGAAAGTTTATTTGGATACCTTTAAGAATCCTTAGCTACTCCTGGGTCCGAGAGTTGACTTTGGGTCAAATGGGGATCGAAAGTGCCCGATAAACCATTGGACAGGAGATCGTCGAACGACGATGGATCATTCATTCTAACCATAAGTTCAAATTGCGCACAAGACAGACTGTTGGAAAGATTATGAGATGAACTTTGATGTTCCAAAGTATTCCCTCAGTTCAGAGAGTTGATTTTGGTCAAATGGGGCCTAAAAGTGCCTGGTGTCTTTTCGGGGTATAACAAGTCATTCATCCATATCGTAAGGCTAATTTGCGCATGGGGTGGATCGTTGGAAAGTTCATTCAATTCCCTTTGAAGATTCATTATGTCTTATTCGAGCTGAATAGTTGACTTTGGTCAAACAGAGCCTTAGAGCACCCATTGGCCTTTAGATCCATTTTTGGGGGAAAATAGTTCCTTTGTCACAACAATTATGCCATTTCATGCACGGGGTGGACTATTGGAAAGGGGATTCAGTTCTCTGCAGGGATTGATTCAACTTTTGACATAACGATGAAGCTTATTAGGTCAAATTGGGGCCTGCGTCTAGTGGCCTCTAGATCAATTTTTATATAAAATGGTCCGTTTGTTCGAACCGTTTTGTCAATTTGCACTCGGGGCAGACTGTTGGAAAGGTTATTCAGAGACCTTTCAAAATTCATTGAGCTTTTACTCGGATGATGAATTTTACTGGAGTCAAATGGGGGCCCAGGAGCAGCCGGTGGCCTCTATATTTGTACTCGGAGTATGACCTAGGGTTTGTGGTGAATGGAAAGACATAGGGGGGTCCTTGAGTGTGGTGTCCACAGATAAACTTCATGATGCTTGTACGAACATTCGAGAATAGGTTGTTCTAATGTAAATTTCCGTCTGAAAGTATATGAAACATAAAGTTCTTCTTTCATGTCTTATATTTCCCGCCTAAACTCGCCAATACACTGTCCCGTGATTATAGGGGCAAGTTGAATTGTTGTTGTCTAAAAAAAATATAATATAAAAAATATAATAATAACATATTATATGAAAGTTAAATATTTTATATAAATAATGAGATTTTCATGACTCCAAGGCCCCTCGCCATCTTCTGCTCAGTTGGAACACTCCTCGAATCATCGTTTTATGGACCACTTATTGATTTCAAGAACTCTAATGCTCTCATTTTTAAAATAATCTTGTTTTCAACTATGCTCCCATACTTTTTTGGGCTTTTTATTAAGTTATCCCTCTTCACCCCCTCTTTTTCTAAGGGTCCCTATCATTGATGTAGACATATTTTGCAAAAATAGGCTTAGTGGCCTAATATATGACATAAATAGAATGGAAATCATCTTGTTCAGGATATCAGAATATGAATAACAAAAAAGTAATCTACCAACTTGGTTTCATTTGTGAATTAAATGGAAATACTCAAGCAGGATATAGGAAACAAATGGAAATACTCACATGACTGCACCAAATTATTTCTACAAATTACTCTAGTGCCATGTGATGTGATCGTGCATCTTTTTGGGTAGTCTTATTGTTAATTTATGTTTTTAGAGAATTTTAATGTAATAACCAACATTATATTTAACAAATCATAAATTAATCTTTAACATATGCATTACTTTTAACAATCTTCATATTAATGACCCTGTTAGGGGCGTGAAGGAAATGTATCTAGAAATTGTTTCAAGTTCGATTCTCATCCAAAGTGGATTGATATTCAGTAGGAGCAACGAGGTCATCCATATTAGTGGTTAGAAACTTTGGCACTTGAAAGATGATTGAGCACAATTTATTATTGGTATAGTCCGAATAAAACACTTTCTCTAGCTTTTCAATTTTACAAACAAATGGATCATCATTTATATGTTCCTTGCTCTTCATCTTGGAAAGGTCTACCATTATAAAATTGGTACTCGAATAGACTTTACAAGTATTTTTATCTTGAACTCTTAACCAACCTATTTCAAATGTATAGTCCAATTCAAAAATGTTTTCAATTTCACTATAGTAAGTCAATTATGCTTCAATGAAGTTTTTATCCTTGCTACTTACCCTAAAATATGTAAGAGCATTATATGAAATCCCGTTGTCTTGTAACAATGTATTTTTCTTGTGTAACCTCAATGAGAATACATAACCATTCAATCGATACGTCTTATACTCGTTGTTGGTTTCTAAAATTGGTTTGTCGATTTATAATGATCTTAGCTCAATTTAACCACCGATTACATCCACAAATAATATAATCAGATAGAGCGGGATGAGATTTATAGAGAGATATGTAGATTTTATGTGGTTCAGCTCAAGTACAATATCATTAGTATTTTTAGGTTTTAGTACAATCCTCTCTAGGGTTCTTGAGGGTTTTACAAAATAGCTTATAGAGGCTATAATATATTATAGTAGTTAGAAGTTGAAGAGATGAAATACCTTTACATATTAGGTATTTACTTCTTTACACGATAATAAGTATTTTGATATTATTCACTTGTATAGTGCATAGTGTCTATGTAGCTTCCCCACGTATGTCTGGTCGACTAGATATCCAACCTAAGACTACTAACATATGTGTACTATTTGAGAATTCACCGATCATGATGATAAGTCTCACTCTTTTATTAGTCCACGTGGTTTACTTATTTTAGGCTACTACAAAAGCCCCCGATACTTCATTCTTGATTGGAATGATATAATGAGTGAAAGGCTGGAGTATTCTGAGTTTGGGACTGCTCAGCTTCGTAAAAGAGCTTAATCAGCCACTGTCATCTGGGATTTATAAATATAAGACTGCCATATAACGATAGTGGTAATTTTATAATAGTTGGAAACATAGTGAATCATTTGGAGGTACGTTGGTCATTTAGTTTGCTGGGGAAATGAGATGTCGACGATATTTGAAAAAGTGGTACATTTAATTATTTCAAAATTTGTATCCCAAGAGACTTCACAGATCTTATATAAACCCTTTCCTTCTCAGCCCCTTCCCAACTTGAATTTTAAACTGATTTCTTCACTTTTAAGCTATTAATTCTGCATTTGAGAGAACCGCTGCTATGTAGTTGCCTTTAATGTAATAATTCTCTCTTTCTCGTATTTTCTTTTATGAGTTTTTACGATGCTCAATATTATTGATGAGGGTTCTTTGGAAGAGTTTACAATAACACGTAGGATTATTGAGTGGGTCAAAATAGGTCTGGTGATAAGTCCTTGTGACCTATATTTATTAGAAGAGGGTCACTAACTTCCCACTATCTTTATAGAAGAGTGTGGAGCAACTTTCCCGTGGAATCAATGATTCCTAGAGTTTTGTCAATATTTTGATGTGGTTCTAGGCTAAGTGTCCATAAATACTTTGAGAGTAGTGAATATAGTCAACTATATTAACAAATTTTATGGAACCCACATAGGAATAACGAAATTGACGTATTACTACAATTGGGGGCCGCAACTAATAATATTTATTACTTGAAGACCCAACATTCTAATAGGGCTTTGGTAGTGAATTTTCCTGATCCAATAAAGATTTTTGGGATTATGGAATGATAGTAAAGGATTGGAAATTTTCTCCTCTTCTTGTGGGCGAGGAGTACACTGGGTTCTACTTCCCTCGGGAAGGATATGGATTAAGTAGACACCCTTTTATTATCCTTGCATATGTTTCTATGTTTGCACCGTGGAGAGAACAGAAAGAAAGATATTCCTTTATTGTCTGAAGTCAATTTTGCTCAATTAAAGATTGGCTGGTGTATTAAATAATGAATTGGGGAAAAATAATCCTCATTAGGCATATGTCTTTATTGATTACCAGAATTTCATTACATCATTTGTTGCTCGACCAATTGAAGATATTCCTCTAGTCCCCATTAATTTAGAAGATCTAACCTCGTATTCCTTGGCCACTGATTTTGAATCATGTCCCCAATTGAAGGGAGATCTAACTGCTGGAGATACATCTTCCTCCTTTGAATCCTTAGACATCAACCGTGTGCCAGCCACAACTCCTTCCTAAAGGATTATGAAGAGGAAGATATCCAATCTCCTTGAAGGAACCAATTCTCCACCTCCATCTGAGAAAAGGAACAGTGAGGAGGGTGTCCCCAAATGTACTACGATTGTGAAGCATGATGAGATGAAGACCAAGGAGCCTGAATTCAAGAGGCTAAAGAAAGTCCTTGCTACTCATATGGAGTTTCTAGGGAAGGACCAGGTCAATCAAGGTCTTGGAGGTGCCCCTTTTGTGTCACTGACCACTGATCTTGCTCAGGGGTTGATAGATTAAGGGGGTCTCCCTATCGATGAAGTTGATGTTGCTATCGTGTCTAGGTCTAGATTATTAGTAAGAGATAATCATACCTTGGAACTAGTAATTGCTTCATTAATTGTTCTATATTATCTACTTGTGTTCCTATAATGGATTTATTAACTTTTATAATTTTCTTGGACTTTGTAATTTTTAGTTGATTATGATCAACTACTGAAAAAGGATGACCAATTGAGGGGGTCCTTAGTGGATATTGTGGCTTCCTTTCGAGGCCTAAAGCAGTCTCTGGATTCTTCCAAGGAGGCTCATGTGAGTGTTTATAAGAAGTGCAAGGATGTGGTGGAAAATATAAAGAAGGAGAAGAATATTTCCTACTTCTGGTAATACTATTAAGAGGTATGAGCAGTTCGAGAAGCTCTGGATGCTGATGATAAATTACAGGAATTAGAAGCAAAGGCAAAGAAAGAGAAGGAAGATGCTTAGACTAGGGGTTAGGGCAAGTCATTCTCCATTAGGTTTGTACATGTGGAGTATCTGATGAAATCCTCATTAAAATAAGGATGGAATCCAGACATAACCTAAGTTGACATTGTCTTAGATTCTGAGATCTTCCTCCAACATAACCCTGGAACTTTTTCGGTGATTGAAGAGAAAGTTTATGATGAAGAGGGGATGGCTGAGGCATTTGTGCGCCAAGGGATGGCCGTAGTTGTTGCTCGTCTTGAGGAGGAAGCCACGCATGCTAAAGAGAAGGTGTAGATGTTTAGGGTTTTTTTTTATGGTTTTTTAGCTTATAATTTTGGTTTTTTATAATTTGAACCAACTACTTTTTGTAACTCTAATTTATAATTTTAATATAGGTACTTTTGTTTTCCAGTAACATTGATGTTCGTTGTGATCTTTTTCTTGACCTTTTCTTACTTATGACATGGATTATTCCTTTGAGTTCAATTCCAGGATAGCTGTTTTGGCAGCTATCGAGAAGACTTAGAAGAATTACTCGGTCTGGTTTTTTTTTATCAAGTTAAAGAGGCGCATCTTCATTCACACCGGAAGTTTAGCTAAGCAGTGGCAATCAATGATTCTTAATATGAAAAGATACTCAAAATGCAAAAAAGACCATAAAGAAGCTCTCTCCATCCAGCCAACCAACTATGATAAGAAGTTTTCCCTACTCGTAACGAGAGTGGCCTTGATAAAAAATTTCACGATATTCTCCTAGCATTTTTTAAAAAAGGAATATGTACTGAAGTCCGAGATGGCAAGTGCATCGGAGGTAGCTAGTTTGTTATAGCAGAAGAATAATATGTTACGTGATGAATTGAAAGGTTTAATGAAATTTATCAATGTTCATTAAAGTAAGGGAACTTAATTTTTGGAGAAAGAGAATGATTGGTTAATGGAGGAGATTGAAATGTTGAAGAAATTTAAGGGTGGACAGTCATCCCAGCAAGCCATTGTTGCTCGCCCATCTATTGAACATGAGAGTACGAAAAAGACTCTATCCGACCAAGCCAACTTAATAAAGAACCAATATTCTACCATTAATTGAATGAAGGAGAATGTTTACCATCTAACTTACCATTTTCGTAAGCAGCCACATTGTAAGGACAAATTTCCAAGTGTATCAATTTATATGTAATTGACTTAATTCTGGACAAAACAAAGTTTAGGTCATAGGATTGTATTTTGAGTCACAATCCATATTAGCCTATGGCATTGTGTTGAAGACGTAGCTGTCAAGATTCAAGGATAGATAAAAGCCATGTTTGTTGGTGCACTTTACACGTCTTTATATCATATGATGTTCCGATATCTGCAAACAAAATATACAGAAAAGAACATATACATTTTTCTGCAATTGCTTTCAAAGTTAAAAACATTATTTGTATTTCTGTATGCGAACTTTCATACACATATTTTATAGAAATCTTGGTTTTCACCATCTGGATTTTGTTTATCTCTGCGGAATAAAACTTTTTCATCAAGTTTTACGGTGAAGAAGGAGTGGACTCTAGTTTCTAAATTGTAGACGTTACCAAAGTTGCATCGATGGATACCGAGATCACGTAGACTCATGTGTTGTGGACTTGGCATGGAAGGATTTTTGTGTTGCACTTTTGGAGGAGTGGTTGAATCATTTAAGAGAGTCAAAGCTTGTAGGGATAGAGTCTTTGAGTAAGTCCAATGTCTATAGTTAGTAAAACACATCATAGTTCTTGTCTAGCTAGGGTTGTCCGAGGTTTTTGACCTTAATGGTTTCCTCATACATCGGCGCAATTTGTGGGTTTGATTTATTTTACATTATTTAATCATACTAGATGCTTATTAAGGACTAAACAAGATAAAATTATCTTAAAGTAAAATTGGTTCACACTTGGTGCGTAATTAAAATTAAAAAAAAGTTTTTTGAAAGAAAAGTTATTTTCACCTAAAGAACACATAAAAAGGGCACATATACATGCCCTCTCTGGATAAATGGATATGATGAAGCCTTGGCACACTTGGGTGAAGAATTAGAGAAGACCAGGAGAGGGGGTTACAAATAGGGGTGACTCAATACCCTTACAGATTTGAGGGTGCTAGATAAAGACTCTTTGTGGTATTACCATGATCTAGAGGGCTTGGAATATCCTACTCCTCCTTTTAAATTTCACTTTAGGTGGATTCCTAATAACGCAATCCCTATCAGGTGGATTGAGAAATATTTGGAGGATTGTGGCATTCATGGGGATGATACACTCAGTTGACCTTTGCACTAGGTGGATAGGCCCAACTCCAATATACAAAACATGATTAGAGAGTTAGGGTCCATTTTTTTTCCTTCAACTTTGGACATTATTCCTGAAGGAATGGGGAAGGCACTTGGGAAACGTCTAGCTAAATGACAAGATTTTATAATTTTCCTGTATTGAAATGGTGGGATGAACATTGCAATAATATTGAGAATTTAAAATAAAGACTTTGTTTTTGAACAAAATTAGTATTATTGCTATGCAAGATTATGTCCTACCACCAGTTCTTCATTATGATTATGCAATAATCTTTTATCTACTAATCTTCTTTACTGGTTACCAGTTGGATGAACGTAAGTTGTCTGGCCTTAGGTTCTACTGATGCATTTATGGTCGTTCAGACGGATCTCGTTGTTTTGACCAAGCACTTATGCTAGTTACCATTGGTGACCAAATATTTTAGGCTTTTTTCTTAATTCAGTTTGGTAAAACGTCTTGTTCTTATTGTTTAGGAGTCATACATGAAGTTCTCGGTTTTGGTACTTCTTGTGCATAGCTTGTCAGAGATAAATCTATACATGAAGTTGGAGTTTTTCTGTTGAAGTTTCTAAGATTTTTTTGGACTGTGTCGCTGTGCCATTATTTTTTTTGTTTGAGATTTGTACATCTCCGACTCCCTAAAAAATGAAAATAAGAATGGAATAAGAAATCAGTCTATTATAAATTGGATGATTCTTATTCAAGTAAAAAAGATTCATTACATATGTATTGAAAGTTTGCATTCCTAAAAATTACTGATAGTAGTTCCTCAAGTGCTCGGAATCCTATGGGTTCTTGAATTATTCTCCTTCCAAGGTTTCTAATTAATAAGTACCTAGTCGAACAACCACAAAAATACGGTCTGGACCATCAAAATTTTCATCTAAATTTTTTCCCTTACGAATTACTTTCTTTAAAACGTAGTCTCCCTTTTTCATATTGCTCGACTTAACCCTTCTATTGTAAAATCGGGCGGTTCATTGTTGTTAGGCTATTACACATAGTGCTGCATTTTATATGCTTCTTCAACAAAGTCTAAGTCTAGCCTTTTCGCGAGGTTTCTATTAGTGGAGTTAAAATTGAGGACTCTATGACTAGGAAAATCAATTTCTATAGGGACGAAAATACAGTTCCGAATGCCAACATGCAGGGGTTTCATCGGTAGTTATCCTCGACGTGGGTTTACAAGCCTAGATTACACTTTGTAGCTCATTAATCCAGTTCCCATTGTCATCATCTAGTCTTTTCTTTACGCCATCAAGAAGGGCTTTATTTGTTACCTCTATTTGGCAATTTTACTGAGGGTGTCCATGAGTGGAGTACAATTTTTGGATCTTAGACTGGATACAATAATCGTTAAACTCCTAATTGTCAAACTAAGTCCCATGATTTGTGATAAAGGCATACGACATACCATATTGATATATGACATTCTTCTATAGAAATTCGATGACTCTCCTATAGGGAATCTCAACAAGAGGTTTAACTGCCTCCCACTTGGTGAAATAATCCACAACAACGACTAAATATTTGAACCTTCCTCTTATCTTCAGCAGTGGGGCGACCAAATAAATCTCTCACAAGGTAAATGGCCAAGGTGATGCGATCTTTGTAAGGGGAAATCTAGGGGTCTTATAGATTTTTTCAAACTTCAGACATTTGTCACATCGTCTCGCATATGCAGCACAATCTGCCTTCATAGTTTCCCAGTAATACACCTGGGTGGACACTCGCCGAACTCGTGATCTTCCTATCGAATGATCTCTACAAGATCCTTAGTGCACTTACTTATAACTTGTCCCAAGTCTTTGATATTATTGACTGATTTCTTACTCTTGGTGAGCATGTCATCCAAATACACGTTCATGTTTTTACTCCTCAAAAACCTTATTCACTAGCCTTTGGTCTATTTTTTTGAAATTTTTGTGCCCAGAAGTCTATTTTTCTCCTTGTCTTTCGATTTCATTTTGATCTGATTATACCCTGAATATGAATCAATGAAACTGAGTAATTCATCCCTAGTAATAGAACCAACCATTTGATCAATCCTCAATAAGGGAAAATGATCTTTTGCACAAACCTTATTGAGATCTGTGAAATCAATATTAATTGGTCATCTAAATCTACCATCTTTTGCCCTTGAAGGCGTGTAAGTGATAGTTTCTTGACCAAATTGAGTCCAAAGCTCACCGTTGATACCATAAAACACTATTAATACTCAAAATAATACTTGAACAAGCAATTAACAATGATTATTTAAGGTCATGTGTATGAAATGAGGATGGGGTTTAGAAATTACACTATCAACTTGAATTATGTTTAGTTTTTATTTTTCTTCTAGTAATAAAAATTACTCTAAAGGATCATTATTTATGATGAAACGGGTCTAGCAAGTCTTATATTTGGGTAGAGATAATGAAAAATAATGCAATCGGAACATGAATGTCCTAGCGAATACGAACGCTTACAGAATAATGTATTACTCTGCGATGGATGCTTTTATGTACCTCGCATTTTTAACATGCTCTTTGAATTTTTTTATCAACCTATCAAATGGGTACATCCATCGATATCTTACTAGAAGTAAAGAAGCGCCTCATCCCATAAGCTCACCAACAAGTGAATCCTTATGTCAAAAAATGTAAGGGGGACTAATTTTGTAACACTCAACTTGCTTTAGCTAGAGTTGCTTTTGCTGGAACAATGTGTTTTCGGTTGACTACTTTTTCAAACAAAAGTGTAAAACAAAGGCTAATATGCATAATGTACCTCCACAAATCATTATGCTTATATAAACAATGCTTAAACAATTTATATGCGATTACAACTATATTGCAAGAAACCATTTTATAACTATGTTCAAGAACTATATATATATATATATATATATATATATATATATATATATATATATATACCTTTTAATGGAAGACAACGGTAGATTTTCTACCTAATAGAGAGAGGGATCTGAGTAGATGAGATAGAGGAGGGTAATTGCAATGTTTTGGTTGGAAAAGAGATTTTAGTGGTTGTAATCCAGACACATTTTTCCACAATCCTTGATCGTGATAAAATAAATTATCTCGCCTTGTTTTGACGGTCAAGAACCGTGACAACACCTGGATGGAAAATGGTGATAATTCATCTGAAATGATGAAAATGGGGTATAAATTCAAAAGTATCTACCAAATCCATGCACGAGTCTATTTTACACCCATGCACAAGATCCTTGATCATAACCTAAGCGAAAAAATGTCCGGGTTTAAATCCCCAAATTTTCCAAAAACCTATCAAACATGATGATTTTGGGCCCAAATCATCTTCAAGCAATATTATTATATCCTTAAAATGACCCTACAACATCTTAAACATCTTCTGTAATTTATTTTGGCATGATTCTAATAATATATGATCATTGTTTAGTTTAAAAAAATAAAACTAGGGTTTAAATCATCAATTTAATACGAGAGTGAAGAGGGTTTATAATGATTTTTCGTTTTGATCAACAAAAGGTTTCTTGAATCATTAAAGTCTATATAAAACGCACGAGTCATTAGTACCACCTAGATTTAATATAGATTTAAACATGGTAAAATCATATAAGCATGATATTGGCTAATTTACAACCCTTTATTGCATCATATTTGGGATTTCAACATAAAATCCTCATAATAGCCTAGGTAGCAACCTCAATGTGTTGGATTGAAACCTAGAATGTGTCTAAGCCCAAATAGATTCATTATGACAATGAAAACATAAACAAGCTACGTATTAAACCGTCATAAAGCAAGATATTTTTTATCTCACAATGGTGGCTAAAGGTTTTAGCTTGATTCCTCCTATTTAGTTCTCTAAGTTATTCCACAAATTCTTATCGATCTCTCCCAAAACTTAGCTCCTACTAGGATTTGGGTATTAGGGAAAAAAGTGGAACTAAAGAGAGATAATTTTACTTGCACATTCTTTCGGATCCCTATATTGGCCCAAAATGCAACCCAAATTGATCTAAAACTTAGTCCAAAAGAATAGCTACCCACGAGGCCCAATTTAATACATTAAAAATAATTTTCCAAACATATGTATCATCTAATGGTCTGATTCAATGATAGTACCACATATTGTAAAATATGACAAATGAATTAAATGTTTTTACTAGTTAATCGTACAAAATTAATTCCAATGATTAATTAGTTTATAATATCCAATCTAAATATCACATAAAATGAAATATTAAATGACACATAAATTGTGAATTTATTATTACCATTTTACACAAATAATAATTATTCCTATGTATTAATTTATACCCAAAATTATTAAGTAAAAAGAAATAAAAATATGTGGTATTGCAAAAACTTATTTTATTCCCTAAGTGTCTGCACTACTATGTATTGGGTCTAAAATCATGGTCTTTAAGGTTTCAGGCCACTGCCTAAAACTATGTTCATAATTGAATTTTATACCCGTGTGTATGGTTTATTATTTTTTTGGTGTGATTTGCTCATTGAAGAGAACTGTGAGCATGGACCTATTTTTTGTCATGCACCTGATGATGCCAGATTTGCAAAAAATAATTCTTTGAATAGATCATTTTACATCCATTTCAAAATATTTTAATTCCTCTATACTTATCCCATTATGATAGAGTATTTTCATGTTTTAGAGCACATAAATTGCATCTCTTTATACAAAGTCACTTGTACCTTTCATAATTGAGAAAAAACATTGATCTAATTTTTGTAAGGAGTTATAAATGTTTTTTTTTATCTCGTCCACTTAAGAATTGAAGATCAAAACTCAAATCTAAAAGAGGTGTTTGAGTTATTAGGGAGTTAAATCATGGTGTGATTCTAAGGAGGAGAATGTGCCTTCATTATTCGTTCGATGGAGATCCACGTGGATGTTAATGGAATAAAGTTTAATATCCATTAGACAACTTATTGTTTGGTAATAAGAGAGTGGTATCTTCTTGGTTTTTATAAAATCTTTTCAAGTTTAATGAAAGATTAGTATGTGATGAAGGGAATTCCAGTCTAATTATACAAACAATGGTTTGTATACATATTCGACCAACACCCCTCTCTTCTCCACTAGACGATCATAATGAATACCATGTCACATCACTTTTGGTTCAAGGTGAATAACATTTCCTATATTGATGAACGACTTATAAAGGAAATGGGAAATGTGTTAAACTCTAGTTTTTTATGAGTTATCCTTGTGTACCATTTGATTAACCGGTCCCTCATTAGTGGTGGTGGAATTAAAGGATTTTGATGTACAATTTCTATATAAAGGAAACTAGGGAGAGGATTTAAAGTTAAGATAATTGTCTACAACTACCGTCTTTCCCCAAATCATTAATTACACCCCTTTATCTTTTCCCCGTTGACATAGTCACATTTTTCGAACCACTACATTTCTTATCTGTCTCACATTCCCTGCATTACTCGCATTCATAAAAATAACTTTCTCACGCATTCAATTTTTGACCTCGATAACTTTGGCTTTGCTGTTAGGAAATGGCAGTTCTAAGAAATGAATAGGCAAAAATTCACCAAGGCCATTGTAGGCACCCCATTCTGTTACCCCTAACTCTCCTTAGGTCCTTAGTACCTCCCTTCATCACTACAAATCCAAGTCATGTCCCGAGTACTGACCTAGAAGCCATCGAGCACTCCCAGGATCCATTTGACCAAAAAGTCAAACTCTTCAGCTTGACCAAAGCTGAATGAATCCTCTAAGGGCACTGAAGTCCCTTTCCAACGATCCATCACGTGTGCGATTCTGACTTACCATGAGGACGAATGATCCGTTTGTGTCCAAAACTTAATCTAGAGGCCACCGAGCACTCCCAGGCTATGTTTTACCTAAGTTAACTATTCAACTCGACCGAGGCTGAATGAGTCTTTGAATGGCGCTGAAATCCCTTTCCAATGGTCCGTTCCGTGTGTGATTTTGACTTACCATGCGGACGAATGATTCGTTTGAATCCAAGAGGTCACCAAATGCTTCCAGTGCCTAGTTGACCAAAGTCAACTCACCAAATTGGGTCAAACTATTTGGAATTCGAAGTACATCTCCTAACCTTTCCAACGGTCCATCCCGTGCGCGATTCCGACTTACCATGTGGACAAACGATTCGTTTAACTCCAAGAGGTCAGCGAACGCTTCCAGGGCCCAGTTGACTAAAATCAACTCCCCAAACCGGGTCAAACTCTTTGGAATGTCGAAGTACATCTCCTAAGCTTTCCAACAGTCTACCCCATGCGTTATTCAGACTTACCATGCTTATGAACGATCTGTTTGCGTCCGAACGATTCCCCGTCCAATGGACCGACAAACGCTTCCGAGCCATATTTGACCCAAAGTCAACTCCCAAACCCGGGAGCGGTGCAAGGACTTTTAAAGGTCTCTAAATTACTTTCCAACGGTATTCCCCGTGCGCGATTCTGACCAACGGTTTGCCCTAGGTAGCCGATTTCTCGAAAAGGCCTGAAACACAGTGCCAAACGATAGGTTCAAGACCCTGCCTATCGGCAGGTGTCGATAGACAGGACCAGGTCTATGTTGATCGGCAATTACCTGGGCCTATAAAAGGAGGCCTTCACCTCATTTGTATGGGGCCCAAATCTGATACAAATCGCTCTCAGCGAATCCCAAAAACCTCTCTCAAAGGAAGCACGATTTAAACATCAAAATCCCTTCCTAACTTCCACTTTTCATCACCCTTTTCATCAAACTTGATCATTTATCCACTCTCCATCATCATCCAAGTGGAAGGTCTGCTTTCCAACATTCAAGATCAAGCTCAAGGTCCCCAAGAAGGTCCATCTTTTTCAACCTTCTCTTCAAATTCTCTTAAATTCGCAATAACTTGTTTTCTTACTTAACACTCTATATTATCTCATCTCACATATCCTAATATACTTTTTATTTAGTATTATTGCACATATCCTATTTTCATATAAATAAAAACCCAAAAGAAAAAGAAAAAGTGGGTTTGCTCATAAATTCCAAATAGGGATTCTCATACTTTTCCCACACTTTTCTCACAACTAAAACACTTTTTTGACACACACGCACACACTCACAAATAAGAGATCCCCCATTTGGATTTATGGGATAAACCCCACCCCTCATTTTGTATGCGAACTACGTAGACTTTGATGCCTTTATAGGGTACGTAGGCGACTCTGGGTAAAACCCGAGATTCGAGTCCTTTTTCTTTCATTTTATATCTTCTCTAAATCCAATTTTCTTATATTCTTTATACTTATTCTTAGTGGCGTATTACTCCATAAGCGTTATCATTCCATTATAACGATCAATGTAACGGTAATCGCATAAATCTTACTTTTTAATATTATTTTAATACCTTCCTACGGATGACTCGCTTTATCTCTTCCATGATACAAGTTCAGCATTCCTATCTCCACCATATATATACACATGCACACATACCACGGGGAAAATAAAGGAAAATAACAAATATCCCTGAGAGACCGAAAGGGCGGAATGGGTGCCTAACACCTTCCCTTTTAATAACTAAGCCCACGAACCCTTCTCGAATCATTTTGGTTTTTCATGCACTAATATGTCTTTGGATGCCATCCTTAGGGATGGGTTCCCCTTTTTCTTTTGTCTGTTTTGAGTAAAATAGACTCGATACTCTGAATGTATCTACATTTTCACACCTCATCTCAAACGACGCCGGCCGAAGCTCTCCCGAGAGGGATGCGCGGGACCCGAAGGATCCTTTTCCCTTCACCCGCCCGCCCGCGCGGTGAGGATTGGGGATGGCCACAGTGGCGACTCTGCTGGGGAAGTTTTATGTTTTTGAGGGCTTGACTCTATTTACATGGATGATATATTTGTTTATATTTCCCCCTATATCTTCATGTTCCCATATTTCCATGTGTATCCCATGCTTATACTTCTGTTCACCCACTTGTAGAAATTTCTCCATGTACACTTCGCACCACGTGCGCCTAGGATCACATATATCTACATATTGCATGCATCACCCATCCATACTTGGTGTACCTTTGGTACTTATACCTTGCTCCCGATTTGGCATAATCAAGAAAGGCCTTCTCATCATAAGATACTAATAAGAGAATCATGCATGATTCACACGACATCACCAAAGAGAATTATTATTGGCATAATTTTACCCAGTAACTGGAGGGTCACTTCATGATGGGCGCTGGTCGGCAGGTCGCAGTTAGCATAAGCGATATGACTCTCACCTTCCATTGGCCAAGTACCATCGACGTATATCGAACGATTCCCCTACATCGTACCGCTTGACCGAATTCATGACGGTAGGTATATCGCAGGGAATTCGTTCACGTACGCCGAGTATATCGAATTTTTCTCTCACACGTACCGTCCCCATGAGGTATATAGTGAGGCAATTCACGTACACTCAGGTATATCAAATGGCTTCTCCACACGCATCGATTGACCACAAGAGTAAGACGTATATCGTGGAAGTCAAGCCAAAGGGGGGAACCCATGTCGATTCACCCAACCAACTGCATACCCGCATATAGGTGTCAAACCTAGGACACGCACTTTAGATTGCCGATTTCAACCAAAAACTCTGCCAAAATTTCGGGTCGACCTGCCGCCCAAATTTTCGCGCATTTTTAAAATGGTACCTATCCGTGAGCCTGGTTACAAGTCCAGCCGTAGCTTTGCATATATTAAAAATCCCACTTTTCTAGGCTTGGGTCCCGTCCGGCATTGCATTTAGGAGAATTAAATACAAGTGATAACATAATAATCGTAATAATCATGTCGAGTTCCGTCTCCAAAAGCATTTCTCCCTTCTTTATCAAAAATCCAAAAATATTTTTCCTTTGTTTATAAAAAAAAAAAAAAAAAATTAGTTTCTTTCCTTTTTCTAAAAAATAAATCTCATCCTACGCCTTCTCATCTCGATCTTAAGCCCTTAGCCAGGCTCCCTATTGTCTTCGGTCTTCAGTCAAATCACCCCGGAATTTCATCCGATCCTCTACTACTTCTTCTGAGTCTCAAATCCATCCACTTCCCATGGAGAATACAGATCAAATACCAGTCATAGAGTTGGATCTGATGTCAGTCCTAGCTCAGCACGTGTCCAAGATTGACAACCTCCAAACTGAGGTTTGAGAGATGCAACGAAACTATGTTCCTATTCCTCAAGAGCCTGAGGCCCTATTGCCTCGTTCTATGGGTCTGCCCAAGCCTATCTGGGTTCCCAAAGAATATCAGTACGCTCCACGTGCCCCTCCTATCAATGGGTCGCCGCCTGCCCAGCTTCCGATGCCAAACATTGCCCAGCATGTGGCTAACCTTCCTATGGTCATTGATCCAAAAAAAGAGGCATTGAATAAACTCAAAGAGGATATCAAGATGCTCACCAAGAAGTTTGACCATGTTCGAATCTCTGGAAACTACATGGACTACACCCACATGTCTCCTTATCCTAAAGTGAGGTTACCCGAGAAGTTCAAGATGCCAAATATTGAGAAGTTTGGAGGGGGTGGACCCTCGATTGTTCATCTTCATAGTTGTCATTGTTCCATGACTCTACTAGGGGCTTCTGAAGAAGTGATGGCCCAATTATTTCAGAAAACTTCGAAGGATAGTGCCCTCTGATGGTTTTTGTCTCTCGAGGAATCCAGAATCCGTAGCTAGGAGGATGTAGCCTGAGAATTCATATCGCAGTACAAATACAACGAAGAGCTTGAGGTCAACCGTCGTGATTTAGAGCTGCTCAAACAGAACCCTGGGGAATCAGTCAGTAACTTCATAACCCGGTGGAGGGAGCATGCATCTACCATGACTAATCGGCCATCTAAGGAAGAACATGTCAACATAGTGAAAAAGAACTTCTTGACCCATGTCCGAGCCACGATGGGAGGACAATACTATCCCCACTTTCGAGCTCTCTGAGAGGCGGGAGTAGAAATCGAGGAAACCCTTGTTAAAATAGAAGTTGAACCGAAGAAGGTGTCCGGACCGTTCACCCCTAGAAATTATGACAATCCTGCCAGTGCTACAGTCTCAACCATCAACAACATCTCTTAACCAACCACATCATGGGCACCAGAAAGCCGCCCTGTACCCATCCGAAGGGAATACACTGAGCTCCATGCTCCCCTCTCTAAATTTTCCAAGCTCTGCTGAGCCGAAACCTCATCAAACCCTTGGATCCCCGTCCATTGCCAAATCCACTCCCAACAAACTTCAAGGCCGATGCTCATTGCATCTTTCATCAAATTGTTGGCCATTCCACCAACTAATTCTTTCACCTCCGAAACATAGTCCAAGATCTCATTGACCGGGGTACCATCGCCCCTCCAGCCAATCCTAAGCCAAACACTACTCACAATCCACTTCCAAATCATGCCAATGCCCTATTCTTAGAAGAAAACTCAGATTTTGATCCATCAACTCAAATCACACCCATATACTCTACTAAACCTCTTCAAATTTACCCATATTTCCTCCTACACCCTACTAGCCTCACTGGTCAGGCACTGTCACTCCTTACCAGAGCATGCATCGCTGCCCATACCTGTTCTGAAAATGGAAGTATGGAATTGTCAAAAGTGTTGAACTAACTCCTAGAGTTCGGGCTGAAATTGCCCTCATAGATGGTCATCGATTGCCCAAGGTACAGTACACTGTTCTTGGAAGCACGAAATAGGCCCGAGATTCAGACAGGTGGGTGGTACCAACCGATGAAGTCACCCTAGATGATGTTGTCCAAATTATGGCAGAATTATTTGGGCAAACCAACAGCATTTGTAGTATCACTTGGTTACTTGACACTTTAAAGCTACAAGGGTGCTTGGTCCCTTCGATCATAGATATCCCCACAGAATGGGAGGACCTGTATGAAGAAGTCGTTGAAGTTGCGGAATGCATTGACTTTACATGGAAAGACAAAATTATTGCCACCGGATGGGGGGAATAGTTAGAAGATTCCAGTGAAGAACAAGCTTCAGGAAGAGCTGGCCCAGTAGCCGACATATGTGGGATGATATCATTTAAATAACTCCTTAGAGAAATATACAAGGTGTAAGAACAACCCGAGATTAACAAGGAAATGGGATTCATGTTATTTCCCTCTTTAGTAAATCACATGACCAGATCAGGGAGACATTACTAGGTTCCAAGCTCACTACCAGCAAATAACAAAGGGAAGGGCGTTAAAAACCTTCCTATGCCAGAGATGACCATTGAGGAGAGAAAGATCCTCGATCAAATGAAAAAAACTCAAGCTAACATCACTATATGTGTAGTTTTCATGTCTTCCCAGATACAGAGAGTTATGGGGAAGGCCGTGCCATTCTCCCTTGTCGATAACAAATCCGCCTTGAATGTTTTCCCTCTGAGAACCTTCAAGTGTTTAGGCCTGAAATAAAGGGACCTCGCTCCAACCTCTGTCGCCGTACGTGCCTACTATAATACACGTCATGAGGGAATGGGATCCATAAAACTTGTAATAGGGGTTGCCCTATAAACCATGTCGTTGAATTCCAAGTCATAGATATCCCAGCTTGTTTCAACCTGTTGCTCGGACGACCCTGGCTCCACAGTATCAAGGGTGTTTCTTCCTCACTCCATCAAAAATTGAAGTTCTTCGCCAATGGGCAAGTCATCACCATTTTGGGCGACGACGAAAATGTTGAGGGTGCAAGCACCAATAGTCAAATCCTTGACATACAGCACGGGTCAAATGATATGCTCCTATCAGGATTCCGAGTTGAGCCACTCCTACTCTCGACAGCGGACTGTTTCAAAGAAAGGGTTTGTCCAAAATATGACCCTCATGGCAATGTCAATGTGATTCAGATGTTCAAACACATGCACTTCATGCCCAGACTAGGGCTAGGGGAAAGGTAGAAAGGGATACTTGAGCCCATTGAACTGAAGAAAGTATTCCCTCCTTGTGGCTTAGGGTATCAACCATCAGAACGAGAGCTCAGAATGATCAACCAGTCTCGACCAAAGAGAAGATCAGACTACATCTAAACTATCCCGTGAGACTCCTTGAATAGACGATTCGTCAAAGAAGGCGAAGACTTCCCCTTTTACAGTTTTCCAGAACCATGGTACGACCACACAGACAAGAAGATGAAGCCTGGAATGGAGATCTTTTTCCAAGACAGCTACCCATGGGATGAAATTTTCCAACATCGAGTACAAACGCTCATCAAAGATATCGAAGAGATGGAGGAAAGTGATTCCAAAGATTCCTTCAACTTGCAGACACTAGGGCTAGCGCTCTGCATGGTTCATTCAGGAACTACATCAATGGATCCATCCCATCTGATTAAAGTTGCTGATACACCCCTCCTCAACTGGCATGCTACGCCAGTTCTTCCTCTTGAAATCTTTCCTAACTCCAATGTTTACCCTATTTCTTCTTATGTTGTCTATCCTTGTTCAAATGTAATCGATACCTCTTTTGATAAGGTTCTCAATGCTATTTTTCCTATCAATGAAATAAATGAAGATTTTGAGTATCTTGTTGTGCCTTACATTAACTTCTTGGATTCTAATCAAACTTTTGATGATGATGATTTTGCAAATGAACAATTCTTAACTGATCTAAATAAGGTTAATAATAAACAGCATAACCGCGTTCAAGTTAATGAAGAAGAGACTATTATTATTGATCTCGATTCTAGTAGCCAACTGCGCGAGATTAGGATAGGGGACACCCTTGACAAGCATGAGCACGCACAACTTGAAGAATTACTGAAGGAGTTTGTGGATGTCTTCGCATGATCCTATGATGATATGCCCGGCATTGATCCTGAAATAGCTTAGCACGAGATCCACACTCTCCCAGATTATAAGCTGGTTAAATAAAAAATGAGAAAGCTCCGCACCAAATGTTTGCTCAAGGTCAAAGAAGAGGTGGTCAAACAGTTGAACGTGGGTTTCATTTGTGTAATCGAATATCCCACTTGGCTAGCCAACATTGTACCTGTGCCGAAATCAGGAGGGAAGGTTCGAATGTGTGTAGACTATCGAGAATTAAATAAAGCTTCTCCAAAGGATGATTATTCTCTACCCAATATCGACATGATCATGGAAAACACGGCCAATCATTCTCTCAAGTCATTCGTCGATGGGTTTCCCGGATACAAAGAAATCAAGATGCACCCAGACCACCAAGAAAAAACCTCATTCATCACCCCATGGGAACCTTTTGCGACACCGTTATGCCATTTAGTCTCAAGAATGCTGGGGCTACCTAACAAAGGGCTGCCATAACCATCCTGCACGATCTGATTTACAAAGAAGTCGAGGTTTATGTGGATGATATGATTATCAAGTACAAAACTAGAGAAGGTCATGTTCCCGCTCTCCGAAAGTTCTTCGAACGACTACAAAGGTATCAGATGATACTCAATCCATAGAAGTGTGTTTTCGGTGTTACGAAGGAAAAACTCTTGGGATTCATGGTCAGTTTGAAGGGGATAGAAGCAGATCCTGCGAAGTTGAAGGGCATACTTGAGATGCCACCCCCCGAATAGAGAAAGAAGTACGAGGTTTTCTTGAGAAATTATAATATATCAGCCGGTTCATCAGCCAGCTAACCTCTATCTGTGAACCGATCTTCAAGCTCCTCCGTAAGGATTCAACTAAGGTTTTGAATGAGGACTGGTAAGAAGATTTTATCCAAATCAAATAATATTTGACCCAATCACCAGTGCTCATGCCGCCACAGCCTGATCTCCCTTTGCTCCTATACCTAACCATAACTAACACTACAGCTGGGGCTTTGCTAGCCCAATACCAAGAAGACTCACGTAAAGAAAGATCCATCTATTATGCCAGTCGCAAATTGGCAGGGTACGAGGTCAACTACACTTCTTTGGAAAAGGCATGTGCCGCACTTGTCCGGGTCACCCAAAAGATGCGACACTACATGCTCGCCTTCCCCATCAAACTTATATCCCAAATGGATACCATCAAATACCTACTTGAGAAACCCGCCTTATCCAGTCGAATGGCCCGATGGTTGATGCTCCTAACCGAGTTTGATATCGTGTACGTCACACAGAAAGCTGTTAAAGGAAGACCCATCTCTAACTAACTCGTTGATTACCCTGTAGAAGAAGTAGAAGCCTGGATCTCCGAATTCCCAGATGTTAAAATATCCTTTGCCCCACTCAAAACCACCTTTGATGTCAAATGTTCTTTGATGGCGCTACCAATAAAAAGGGATATGGCATTAGGATACTTATGATCGCCCCAGATGACTCTCACACTCCCATCGCCATTAAATTGGATTTCCCTTGCACAAACAACATGACGGAATACGAGGCATGCACCGTAGGCCTCAAAGTTTCTCTCAAGAAAGGTATTCAATACCTTGATGTCTATGAGGATTCTGCCCTTATCATTGGTCAAGTGCTCAGAAAGTGGAAAGTTAAGGATGAAAAGCTCCAACCCTTCCATGCCCACTTACAAGATTTATCCTTCCGATTCTGAGATATCACCTTCCCTTACCTACCCCGAGCAAAGAGTAACCTAGTCGATGCTCTCGCTACCTTGGCCTCAATGGTCGACATGCCCGAGGGAATAACAATGACCCCCTTCCTAGTTCAAAATCAAGACAAACCGACCTATTACTATATTATTCAGCTTATCTCCACCGAAGATCCCGAACTAACCGATTACTGGTACTATGATATCTGGCGCCTTCTAAAAAATGGTAGGTATCCCGAGGGTTCTAACCTGAAAGATCGTTCGACCCTACGAAGATTGGCTCTAGTCAAGACTGGTTGCCCAGTACATCATCTGTCATAAAGCTCTACTCAAGAGGAACTTCGATGGAACTCATCTACACTATATCGCAGGGGCTGAGATTGAGAAAATAATGCAAAAAATCCACAGCGGGGAATGCGGACCCCACACTAATGGTCACATGCTTGCCAAGAAGATCATCCGACAGGGCTAATACTGGACCACCATAACCCAGGACTGCACCGCCTATGTTCGAAAATGCCTCAAATGCCAACAATTCTTTAATCTTCAACACATACCTCCGTGAGAATTATACAACATGACCTCTCCCTGACCGTTCTCCACCTGGGGTGTCGACATCATAGGGAAGGTTACACCAAAGGCTTCAAACGGACATGAATTTATCCTAGTCACCATTGATTACTTCACTAAATGGGTTGAAGCTGAGTCATACCCAGTGTTGGATGCTAAGAAAGTGGCCAAATTCTCCAAGAAGAATATTATCTACCGATAAGGGGTCCCGCATGAGCTAGTGTCAGATAACTGGTTGCATTTTGAAGTAGAAGTCACAGAAGTAATCAATGAGTACGAGATTCAGAGACATAAATCTTCTCCCTACCGACCTCAGACCAATGGTGCAGTTGAAGATGCCAATAAGAACCTCAAAGCCATCATCAACAAGATGATCGAAAGCTGCAGGGATTGGACCGACCGGATCCCGTACGCCCTTTGGGCTATCGAACCTCAATTCGAACCTCAATTAGGGCTACCCCTACTCTTTGGTCTATGACATGGATGCAGTCCTACCCGTGGAGCTGGAAATACCCTTGCTACGCGTCATGTTCGAAAGCAAAGTTAGTGAAGAAGACTGGTGCCAAAGCCGTCTCGACGAGTTAACCCTCCTAGATGAAAGGAGATTACAATCTGTTTACCATATACAGGGATACCATCGCCGGATAGCGTGATCATTCAATAAGAGAGTCAAGGACCACGGTGTCCGAGAGGGGGATCTATCCCTCAAGGAGATAATAGAACCCATCTGGGACCCCCAAGGGAAATTCAAGCCCAATTGGAGAGGCCCATACATAGTAAAAAAGTATTATTCGACGGTGCTTCCATGCTCACTGACCTAGATGGGTAAGAGATGGCTCGTCCAGTGAACCTGGACCGTCTCAAAAAATTCTACCCCTAGTCTAAAATCTCGGCGCGCTACGACTATTCTCATCCCCCTTCTATTCTAAAAAAATAAAATCTTCATTTCCCTCTACCCAGAACTACGTGGGCCTGATCCTCTTAAAAAAAATATTTTCAAATAGATAAAAAACTTTTCAAAAACCTCAGAGGTACGTAGGCAGCTCATACACCTCACATGAGTGTGGCTCTTTCTTTTTCACATAATACTATTCTTTTCTTACCTCCGAGGACGGCGATTCATTCTAACAAATACTTGAACAAAAGGATTATGTATGCCTTAGCGATCGGTATAGATAATTCAAAAGTGCAAAATTCATCGAAAGGCACAGCTAGATGATCAGAAACTTGTTTATTTCATTAATAAGAAATTGAAGTACGGATTACATAAGAAAAGAAACGGATAACTCCCTTTCCCTACTAACTTAAAAAGTCAAATAAAATACCCACATCTATTCCCTTTTACATAAATAAACTCTCCAAGAGTCCTACCCATAGCTATCAGAGGAGCCTGGACCCTCATCATCTACATCCTGAGGTCCCCAAGTTTGCCCTGCCTGAATAGAGTGCTGTAAACACTCCATGGATCGATGAGCCTTAACCAGCTTCGAAAAGACCACAACACCTCCTTCCATGGTGTTAGATAAAATAAACCATCTTTGTCCAGTCTCCATTGCTAATATCTTGCTGACTGCTTTCCTCCACAACCACTTCATATAATCTTTGGGGACATGCCAAACTTTCCCGATAGACTGAGAGGGACAGGTCGACGAACGTCAATTTTCCCACAGATATCCAAGCAACAGACGTGGGCGCTCAGTCAAATCTTCTACCGAAAAGAAATTTGAGGTGCAAGGTGGCACGACCTATGCCCAGCCAAATTAGCGCAGAAGCCGCCAAGGGAAATAAAAAGAGGTTTGTCTGAGACCAACCCGCCGCACGTATGACTACTCTCCTAGCTCCAGAACAGGCTGCAACTGCCCCCACCAAGGAACTTACAAACACAGGATTCTGACCCCCATGCTCCACGAACCAATTCTCCCATCTCACAATATTCAGGGCAACGCGGATGAAGTAACGCGAAAAGAAGTTGGGTTCAGCCGACAAAGGATACTCTAGAGGGACCACCAAGTGGAGTCTTTCAGACAACTACATGAGTAGCATCACAGGGCTACCCCTCAAAAAGTCAGAAAGACCTTCTCTCCAGGCATCCAGACAATTAAGCATCTCCGCCAGTATCACCTCCGCAGGATTACAACGATATGACATCCATGAAGTAATGGCTGCAAGTTGTAGGTCCACCAATAGTTCCCCAGTCACCAACAACAATTTGGAAACCAGGCCCAAAGCAATAGCTATAGCATAGCCAGCATCACCTACTTCCCGCAAATACACGGACTGCAGTACCTCCTGGAGGGAGATTGTTCCTCCAACAACCAATGATCTGGCTGTCGAAGGCGAAATATGAAGAAGCCCGACCAAAAAATCCCTGGGAGAATAGGAAAATTCGGGCAAAGCTGCAGTAATACTGGGATTTACACCCAGCATGAAAGAAAATTCCTCGTAGGTAGGACAAACTTTATACAACCCAAAGCGGAATACATGGTCTTTGGGGTACCATAATTGTACCGCCGCCATCAGCATGTTCAACTCAATAGGCCTATTGCTCCATAAGGAGACTCGACGCATGTTGAAAGCGTTATAGTCGACATTATTTTAGCACATTGCTTCCAAGGTTTCGAGTTAGTTAGCAAACTCAATGCTCCCAAGGAGAGCCATCTTGCAAGACAAAGAGATAGTGGGTAAGTAGGTAAGAATGCAAAGGTGTGATGAAAACACTCCACCCTTACCCCTTTTTATACTTGAGAACCCCCATAAGAGACATAATCCCTACAGAAATTGGAGGGAATACTACCCCACAAAGTATCCAAGGCTGAAGAGGGTACCAATAAAAGCTTTGAATTGATGGGACTGGACTGAACTGCCGATAGGCAGGAAAGGGTGCTTACCGATCGACAACCCCCCATTTTAGAAATTTCCCTTTTTTCCTCTTTTCTCAAATCAGAAAACTCAATAAAAATAAATTGATATTATCAACAGAATTTCAAAATCCCTTTTCCTCCTTATATAATTTCCCGTAATTAAAAACTTTCCTTCAAAAAAATCAAAAATACTCTTTTTTACGGTCTCAGCAACAAAGTAAAAAACAACATGTGCATGCATTCATTAATCATTAATAAAAGATCATAAAAAGCTCTATTGCATTGCATATATCTGTTTTCTGTGTTACATCATTTTTGCTGGAAATAAAAAGAAAAAGCAAAAACAACAGGACTCAGCCCGAACCCACGTTCTCTCTCTCTCTCTCTCTCTCTCTCTCTCTCTCTCTCTCTATCTATCTATCTATCTATCTATCTATCTATATATATATCTATCTATCTATCTATCTATCTATCTATCTATCTCTATCTCTCTCTCTCTCTCAAGAGCTTCCACCCCTGTGACGTTCTCTCTTTCCCCTACGGCGAGATGATGCACCACCACTACTCGAGCCTGAGTCCTCTCTGGACAAGGCCGATGGCACCAAGTAAGAAGGAACAGGAACCGCATCCCGAATATGGGCAGTCACCAAAGATATCCAGTCTTTGATGTCCCTTAGCCAAGTGGTCGACACCCAGACTCACTGCAAGAAAAGGAGAAATCAGTATCAAAATAGAGATGAGCAAAACAGAAAAGAAAGAAAGAGAGGAACAGAAAGGTATACCGCAGGTCGGAGGACCTCCTCGCATGAGGACGGTGTAACGTAGGCTCTATCCCTCCATTAGCCTACTAAATGTTGTACGAGGGGGTATGCAACATCACAAAAGGAACCTCTGAAGTCGCCGCAGATGCCGACGGACCACTGCCGATGTGGGAAGATCCCATCGCCTGACTCGAACCCGCAGGAGGGAAAGGAAGGACATCATATATGCTGGGTGCCATCAACCAGCTCATTATAAAGTCCATATAGTCACACGGCGCAGCCGTATCGGTGTACAACCATTAGGACTCGCCGATCATCACCGCGATCCTCTCGTCCTCTGACAATAGTCGCTCCTGACTCATAGACGTATGAGGTTGCGCATTTGTCGCACCACCACCTCCTCCTCAGTAATCTGGCGAACCACCCTCTCCCTGAGATACCAAGAAGGGCCGAACTTATGCGCCAGCAAATGCCTCATCCGTGCGTTCACCCCGGTTGCCTTCGAATCCTAAATGGATGTCCCCCAGGGATGAAAGGTCACCTGAAAATCTCCAACAAGGCATAAATCAAGAATGAAATTGAAAGATTCTTACCCTACCACTGGTCAGGTCATTCAAGACTTGACGCACCGCTTCTAGAGAGAGAGATCCCTTTTACTGCCGATTGGCCTTACGCCATCGATACAATCGATAGAAGTCCCCAACAGTGTCATCCTTCAAAGCGATCAACTGGGTATTTCACCCAATCACCTCATAGAACCACGTCTGAATTCACAAGAAAAATGCGAATGCATGAAAGAAAAATGTGAATGCATGAAAGGAAAATGCGAGTGCAAGAAAAGAAATGCGCAAACTAAAGAATACCTCAAGAAGGTACGTGGCCCAAGTAAAGGTCTGCCGGGAGCACTGTCTAAATGCATATAGAGAAGAGTAAAGGGTCGCCAAAGTCAGACTCCCCTAATCATAGAAAGGGATGTTCGAAAACATCCTCAGGTACGACAAGAACATAAATGGATGACGTCGCCGCTCGACGCCACCATGAAACCTCCCACCACCAGCAAAATGAATAACTGGGCCATCTGCCTCACTTGCATCCCATCCTCCACATCAATCACCCTGCCCAACATAACATCCTTCAGCAGGGACAGCCGGATAGAATCCCCAGAAATTATCCTCCCTACATCACCAAGTGCTGCACGCACTACCTCCAGTATCACCTGTAAAGAGAGATCCACCTCTATCTTCTCTCCATCACAATCTAGCCCCAGTAGCTGCTGCACGTCTATGGGAGTCATAGTCATCTCCTCGAAGCCAAAATGTAAGGTGTGGTTAGTATCCCACCACCTCTGTCCCAAAGCGCACAGAGCGCACAGGACCATTGTCGAGCGAGGCGTCTCATCCAGCGCAGATGCCAACCTCTCAAAACCCGCTGATGGTACCACCCAATGCACCACAGGTGGGAGATGCTCCCAGACATCCCTGAGCCCATCGTCCCGCAGGCGCGCATGTTCTTCAATGAAATATCACACTAGCAAAAAACAAAAATCTCATGAGAAGTCAAGAAAGAAAGAAAAATCATCAAAAAAGAAAGCAATACCTAAGGTCGGGTTACTTACATAACCAGCGGGAATCACTTTTGAAGAGCGATGATGTGACGGCTCTCGCAGCAAGGCCCGCTCATCTGCAACAGGATCAAACGCATCAAATGAGTTCTCACTCCCCAAAGCAAGAGGCGCCATAGCCCTCCACTCCACATTCGCCCAATCATCAACGGTCAACCACTCCCTGTGGACTGCAATGGTCATAAAAGCGGCCATTTCTTAAAGATCGGAATGCCAGAACGATTTGTAGAAGAATCACAGAAAGAGATAAAACAAAGAAGCTGTGAAAAAATGAAGGGATTCACCCCCGTTATATAGGATGCCAAGCGCCATGTCGATCGGCACTTGCCCCGCCATACCGATCGGCACTGACTCCTTACCTTCCCAAGGTAGCCCAAAAGTTTGTGCCACTGCCGAATGTCACCCCTCATACCATGCCGACCAGTACCCCCCTTAAATTTTGTACACAAATTCCCGAAAAATACCAGAAAACCCCGAACAATGCTCGAAAAATTCCTAAAAATCCCAGGAAGGATTTAGAACATCTTCACCAAGAATATTTTGCATTCCCTCAAGCGAAACCCCTCTTTCCTAACGGAATCCTCAAAAATAAAGTGAATCTCATCCCGACGAAGCACCGGAGGATCTCTAAGGATCGCCTGATCACTTCCCCAGCGGAGTTTTTTACAGCACCAAAATAGGTTGATTCCCCCTGTGAGGTCTCCTAAAGAAACAAAAGCTTCCTCGGCTATCAGCTCCCCAGCTCAGATCAAAATCGCAAAGAACTTTCTCTAGAGGAATCAAAATCTAATCTTTATCAACTCTTAGATTAGAATTGACCTCGATCTTGGATCGTCACCTGAGTTGGGGTCAGAATTGATCCTAGTCCTCGTTCGTCACCACTCTTATGTCAGAATTGACCTCGGTCTTGGATCGTCACCTGAGTTGGGTCAGAATTGACCCCGGTCCTTGGTTGTCACCACTCTTAGGTCAGAATTGAACTCGACTATTAGATCTTAACCTTAAGCCCGCATAATTGTCTTTGACCTGTAGAATCAGTCACCCTCATCAGTTAATCCATCAGATTTATCTTTGACTCAATTGGTCATCCCCAGCACACCCCTTAGGTCCTCAGAATCGGCCTCAATCCTCTAAATCGGTCATACTCCCTCAAAAGAATCATATGGTGTCTATTCAACGGTCATCATTTGTTCTAAACTCACCCGTCGAGGGGCTGTGTAGACACCCCATTCTGTTACCACCTAACTCTCCTTAGGTCCCTAGTACCTCCCTTCATCACTACAAACCCAGATCATGTCCCGAGTACTGACCTAGAAGCATCGGGCACCCCTAAGCTCCGTTTGACCAAAAATTAAAACTCTTCATCTCGGCTGAAGTTGAATGAATCTTCGAAAGTCACTGAATTCCCTTTCCAACAGTCCATCTCATGCGCGATTCTGACTTACCATGAAGACGAACGATCCGTTTGCGTCCGAAACTTGATCTAGAGGCCACTGGGTGCTCCCGAGCTCTATTTGACCTAAGTCAACTCTTCATCTCAACTGAGGCTAAATGAATCTTTTAAGGTCACTGAAACTCCTTTTCAATGGTCCGCTCTGTGCGCGATTTCGACTCACCATAAGGACGAACGATCCGTTTGACTCCAAGAGGTCACCGAACACTTCAAGGGCCCGGTTGGCAAAAGTCAACTCCCTAAATCGGGTCAAACACTTTTTAATATCAAATTATATCTCCTAACCTTTCCAACAGTCCATCCCGTGCCCGATTCCGACTTACCATGTGGACGAACGATCCGTTTAACTCCAAGAGGTCACCGAAGCCTTCTAGGGCTCGATTGACCAAAGTCAACTCCCCAAACCGGGTCAAGCTCTTTGGAATGTCGAATTACATCTCCTAACCTTTCCAATGGTCCACATCGTGCACGATTTAGACTTACCATGCGGACGAACGATCCGTTTGCGTCCGAACGATTCCTCATCGAATGGATCGACAAACTCTTCCGAGCCATATTTGACCCAAAGTCAACCCCCAAACCCGGGAGTGGCCCAAAGGACTTTTAAAGGTCTATGAATTATATTTCCAATGGCATGCCCTGTGCGCGATTATGACCAACAGTTTGCCCTCGACAGCTGATTTCTCGAAAAGGCCTGAAACACACTACCAAATGGCAGGTTCCTGACCCTGCCTATTGGCAGGTGCCCATAGGCAGGACCAAGTCTATACCGATCGGTAGTGACCTGGGCCTATAAAATAAGGCCTTCACCTCATTTTCAGGGGGGCAGATCTGATACAAATGGCTCTCAGCGAATCCTAAAAACCTCTCTCAAAGGCAGCTCGATTTCAACATCTAAATCCCTTCCTAACTTCCACTTTTCATCACCCTTTTAATCAAACTTGGTGAATTATCCACTCTCCATCATCATCCAAGTGCAAGGTCTTCTCTCCAACATTCAAGATCAAGCTCAAGGTCCCCAATAAGGTCCATCTTTTTCAACCTTCTCTTCAAATTCTCTTAAATTCGCAATAACTTGTTTTATTACTTAGAACTCTTTATTATCTCATCTCACATATCCTAATATACTTTTTATTTAGTATTATTGCACATCTCCTATTTTGATATAAATAAAAACCCAAAAAAACAAGAAAAAGAGGGTTTGCTCATAAATTCCAAATAGGGATTCTCATACTTTTCCCACACTTTTCTCACAACTAAAACACTTTTTCTACACACACACACACTCAAAAATAAGAGACCCCCCATTTGGATTTATGGGATAAACCCGACCCCTCGTTTTGTATGCGAACAACATGGACTTTGAGTCCTTTTCCTCACTTTTTCTTTCATTTTCTATCTTCTCTAAATCCAATTTCTTATATTCTATATACTTATTCTTAGTGGCATATTATTCCATAAGCGTTATCGTTCCATTATAATGATCAATGTAAGGGTAATCGTGTAAATCTGACTTTCTAATATTATTTTTATACCTTCCTAAGGATGACTCGCTTTATCTCTTCCATGATACAAGTTGAGGATTCCCATCTCCACCATATATATACACATGCACACATACCATGGGGAAAATAAAGGAAAATAGCAAATATTCGTGAGTGACCAAAAGGGAGGAACGGGTGCCTAACATCTTCCCATTTCGTAACTAACCTCCAAACCCTTCTCGAATCATTTTGGTTTCGCATGCACCAGTATGTCTTTGGATGCCATCCTTCGGGATGGATTCCCCATTTTCTTTTGTCTGTTTTGAGTAAAATAGACTGGAGACTCTAAATCTCTCTACATTTTCACACCTCATCTCAAACGATGCCGACCGAAGTAGTCTCGAGAGGGATGCACGGGACCCGAAGGATCCTTTTCCCTTCACGCGCCCGCCCGCGTGATAAGGATCGGGGATGGCCACAGCCATCCCCAATCTTATTCAATAAGAATCCCTCTACTTTCAATTAGCATAATTCTAGGATAGGCTACCAGCCAATCCTTCTCCTCATCTTAATGAGAAACATGGTTATTAATAAAACCCTCTTACTGATCATAATAGAGATGACATGGTTCCCATAATACCATATCTTCTAGTTTCTCTCTCCAATATGATGAGAGAATCAGTTAATAAAGGAGGTATTGGTTATGTATAACCATTTATCCGTGACATTTTGGATTTTCTAATGTCATCAGTATTCAATATCCATAGGATGCATGCCTTCGATGGAATATTTGATATATGTGATAAAATTGATAATCATAAATAATGTGTTCAACTGAGACTTGGTTCAATAGGTTATCTCCAAATTGAGTAACCTATTTTTAAGAACTAATTGACTACTTCATCAGGCACTTGATAGGTAATCGGGTGCACAAGAAATAGACTTATTATCTATTCAATATCCATCAGACCTAGGAGGAATCCTGGAGAAAGTTAGTCAGGTAATTTAATAATGAACTTCCCGATATTAATCATCTTGATGAGTTGGTTGTCCACATGCATAGGAGGTCTTTATAGAAAAATTTCCATATACCCCATGTTGAAGAATCCATAGATGACACATGACCAATATTACATTGAAAGTGGAAAATATTTCCATCATGAAGACACCTTTAGGCACTATCTTCATCCCCAAGAGGAACAAAAAGAACGAAAGAATATCGGGAGATGGACGGTCAAAGAAGAGGACTAGAAGGGGACATTGTGTAAGATCGATAATAATTTGATTCGTCTAAACCTTTGAACATGAAGGGGGGAAGGGCATTGTCTAGTCTAACTACTTTAAAAATGTTAAATTGGTATGTGTTGAGAAGCTAAATCTATACAATGAAGTCTAACCAATACTTCAAATTCAATTGGGATTATGGAATGGTAAAAACAATTACCTTATCCTAAACAAATGAAATAGATCCTTAATCCAAATAGGAAGCTTGAGATAATTTATGGAAATGGTAGATAAAAGAGTAGATGAATAGTCTAATAGAGAAAGGGACAACCGTTGCAAAAGTCAGTCTACAGAGCACTAACATAGGCAGGAAAAACAAAAGTAGGTTAAAAAAGATGAGAATGTTCATCCCACTAAATAGATATGAATGATATTTTGAGAATTCATGGATGGAGGAGAGTCCACATTGCTTAGAGGATTATACAAGGGTCAAAAGTTGGAACTGATTGAGGTTTAGGTGCCCAGACTATTTCAAGATTGGGAAAACATAATGTTCACACAAAATAATTCACATGGATTAATCAAGACTCACTTTGACACTCTCTTGATACAAGCATCTTCATTTTTTATTTTGAAAGATAAAAGTGGAAGGTGAACAACTCAAACTAGTGAATGGACCATTTTTGGGATTTGAAGGTGAGAATATGTACCCTATGGAGAAATTGACTTACCCCTTAGGATAGGGAAGAGATAAAATTCCACCATTCCATACGTTAAGTTCTTTGATCGGGAGGTCACTGTCAACATATAACATCCTATAAACAATTCTTAGCCAACTAGATGTGGTTCTCTCCATGAACTCACTTACCCTTTAAATTCTAAAAACAAACTAATCGGGAATAGTACACAAAAGAAAATCATGTGCCGATAGTTATTACTTCACCTTCCTCAAGAACATTAAAGTCTTTTCACATCAATGGGATAGATACAAGGGAAGAAACAACCAAAGGGTCGTCGATCAAGGATATTATCCCTATTGTGTTATTTAAAACATGGTTATAACATATGGTTTATATGAATTCATCCTTGACTGGTTGCATAAGAGAATAATTGGTGGTTGTACAATTAAAGAATCATAATACTTTTTCTGAAGTCATGACGATGTTCCAGGCATAGACACTTCTTTATTATCCCACCCCGTAAAGGGTGATCGGTCGTCCCGCTAGATACGATATGAGAAAATATTTTTTGCACTAGAGAAAAACCATGAAACAAATGTTGGAATATAAAATATGCTTGAAGTGCCATTTGTTTGGGTGGTCAAGTACCCTAAATGGTCTTTTAATATGACTATGGTGACGAAATCAAATGGTAAATGAAGGTTGTTCCTAGATTACTCGAACATAAATAAACCCTATCCCAAGGTATCATACCCCCTCCCAAAGATTGACGCATCAGTGGATGCAATAGAAGACCATGAAATTCTATCATTCATGTAATCCTACTCGGTTTATAACCAAATATGAACGCATCCCATAGATGACTAAATTACATCATTCATAACTGACTAAGGAATATATTTATGTTTGATTATGCCTTTTGGTACGAATATCAGAGAAACATACCAACGACTCGTAAACACCATGTTCAAAAATAATTTAGGGAATTAACATAGGTTTATGTGGAAAATATTTTGGTTAAAAGTCTAAAATAGTAAGGTCACGTCAATGATATTGATGACATATTTGGTTTCCTCTATAGATAGGGAATGAAGTTGAACCAAGAAAAATGCACCTTCGGAGTGTCCGTTGAAAAGTTTATGGAGTGCTTGGTTACTAATAAGGGATGTAGGAAAATGATATAAGATTATAGTGGTCCTACTTAAGAGAAACCCAAAATAGTTTAGGAGGTTCCATCATTGGCGGAGCGAGCAGTGGCCTAGAACATGATCATTAGTAAGGAGATGGACAAGTACGTTCCCTTCTTCCATACATTGAAGAAAGCATTATTTTGGATGGAGAAGTTCAATCATTCTCTCTAACACCTCCATAAATATCAATTTAGATCCCCATTAATATTCAAACTTGTTCTTAGAGAAGAATTTTATCTTTATTTGGATGTGTCATCATTGACTGTCAGCTCAACCCTTAAAAGGGATTACACCAGTATTCATTGAACAATATATTGTGCGATCACGACATTCAGAGGTGAAAAATATACATACCCAAAGATCAATAAGCTTCCATATTCACTCACAATCTTCATGAGGAAATTAAGGCGAAATTTCCAAGGCAACAATTTTCACTCGTCAACCCCTTAATGAGTACTAAATAGGCTAAAGGTCTTTGGACTACTAATGATTGGTTAGTAGAATTAGGAGAATTCGATATTCAATATAATTCATGGATGTCCCTCGAGGGGTAGGATGTTGCAAATTTTTTGGAAAATTTCACCAATCTGGGAAGTGGTGAACTGGTCGAAAGGATGAATGCCCAACAACTATTTTAAGTTATCCTCAAACACAGAACATCCAATAAGTCCAAAATTAGATCATGGCTCATATTCGACACACTGGATGACTAGAGGATGGATTATGCCTTTATATTTTATTCTCAAGTGTCAAATAATGAAGTAGAGGACACAGCATTGATCGTTGGAGTACAAGTTTCACTCTCCCTCAAAGCCAACCAGGTGTAATTCTTCAGTGACTAACAAATAGTTATTGTCCAGGTGTTGGGGGAGTATGAGATCAAATGAAAGAATATGTTAACCTCCCTTAATTTTTTCTAAGAGATATCAATCTACTTAAAGGATCAACCACATCCATAAAGAACAAAATACAAATGTTGATCATTATGCCAAATTGTGTCAACATATGAAGAGAATATCCTCATTAAATGTCTTAAAAAACCTAGAATATAACTAGACGAGGTCAAAGAAGTTAACATCGATAACTAAGGTCCAAGATGGATGGAGAAATTTATGAAACACATAAGAAATGATATTTTTTTCGAATGATCATTCAAAAGCGAAGGAAACACATAGAAAGGAAAATAAATCCATATTATACGACAAAGTTTTGTACATGAGAATTTACACGCGGTTGATTCTCCATTGTGTTCATCCAATGGAGGTCATCCGTTCCGAGGTGTTTGTATAAAGGGATATATAATAGAGATGCTAGGAGATGAAGCATAGCATAGAGACACATCAACCAAGGGTAATATTAGCCCACCATGTTCAAGGATGAGAAGATATGCCTTTGGAAATTTGTTAGGTGAAAATAACAACAAACTTCATCAGCTATCCCACTGAATAACTCTCAGGGATTATGTCCCTGTGGTTATTCAATCCTTGGGGGTGGACATTCTAGGATGATTTTAAAAAGGTAAGATGTAATTCCTTATTAATCTTTATTGATTACTTCGTAAAGTGGCTCAAGGATGAACTAACATAATGGAGTACTGATGAAAATGTTCAATCCTTCATGTTAAAGTTTATCATAAGTTGGTATGGCCTACCATACGAAATCATCAACGATAAGGGTAGATAGTTTGATAATATGCATATTGACAAGCTATGCGATTAATTCATAGTCAAACATTTATTCTTCGCTACTAAGCACTCAAAGCTATAACAGGTAGGATAAGATTATGAACTAGAAAATTTTCATCATTTGAAAAAAAAAAATATGGATAACTCCAAAGTATTGCAGGTCAAATAGTTATTCTCAATCCATTGGGCTTACCAAATGATTACTCAAGAACCTATAGAAAAACTCCATTTCCTCTCAGATATGGTATGAATGTGATGATCCCGATTGAGCTAAAGATGCCCAACCTCAGAGTCCAGAATTTTAAGACTGAGAAAATCGAAAACCTAATGAAAGTTGATTTAAAAATCATAGAAGAAAATAGGGAAATGGAAGTCATATAAATAAACTCTCCACAACAGAAGGATGCTCGGTATTACAATTGGAGAATGAGAAATCAAACGTTTAAAGTAAGTGATCTTCTGCTTAGAAAAATGATGCAGTTAGTGAAGAACTCTAACCATGGAAAGATAGTGGATAATTGGCAAGGGTCTTACATAATCACTCAAATTGTAGGACTAGTAATGTATGAGATAAAGGACACTTGCTCCCCCATGCATAGAGTGTAGAAAATGTGAAGAGTTACTACTAATTAACGACCATACATCAGATTATATTATTGTTGATGTCATTATGTAGTTAATTTATTTTCTTTACCTAGCACTGTAATCACACATTTTCTTTTAAGCCTATGTTCATAAAATGTAGTTATTCTTTTCAGATTATGTTCATCTCAATAAAATAAATGTTTTCCTTAAAAGTGTGTTCACAATATGATACACTTAACTTTTTCGTTAAGTGATTAGTAAAAAAAAGTATAGTCCGATAAATGCTAAACACTAGATAACATTCCTTGTGTACCAGACTCCAAGTCCTAGGAAAAAAATTGATCACATAATTATTTATTTGAACCCATTAGATCATATCCCTATGATCGATGCAACCTAATGTATGAGGAATAAATACGTAATATCTCCCATAGTAATGGTCATGGAAACATGCCTGTGACACCTCGACTAATTAAATACCGGGTAGCTACTCCTTTATTAAATTAAATCAAAATGCCAAGTTGGCTCAGTTAATAGCATCACTGTCGAAAACATGTTTATAATTTCTATCCACCTAGTATTTAAAAGTAAGATGTCAAATTTTATATTAAGTCTGGTTAACATGCTATAAAAGAATTATGAAAGAATAGCATAACCATTCACCATAACGGAACAATAGCATAACCAAAAAATAATAATAAGTCCGGAGGAAAACTCCTCACAACAATCCCACAACTGAATTAAATAAAACTGCATCCTGAATTAATTACATGCCAAAAGTCAGAAAATCTGAAATATGAAATGTCTCTAATAGAAATGGGCGACATGCCCTACAACTTGTGAAAACTGAATATAGAGTCAAGACAAATGAAGAGTCTACTAGAAAGGCCCTGTAACTTCCACAACAGCTACAACACATCACCTGAATGGAAATCCTATGCATGGTGTCCTTGTGGCTGGGCACCTAAAAGGTTTTTACAAAAAAAATAGATTTGAAAGCAAACGGGTCAGAGCCCGAAAGTGGAGAGTATTTTAAAAATAGCAAGTGTTTTAATAACATTAAAACAATGAATGCAAAATACAATGTTAGGACGTGCACTCACATGAAGTACTCACCTCTCGACTAATTGTGCACTCCTAACGTACCGTACCCATCTAAGTGACATACATATCTAACCAAACCGTAATAAGTTCTACCCCTTACTACTCGATTCCCATTATACCTTCTAGCATTATCAATTAAATAGAGGGCTTTACTTAAACTCGGATTCTCAATTATTAGCAATACAATTCACTACCGGTTATCCCGTTATATTTTCTCAAAACATTACCATAATTATACTTACAATACCAACATGAAAGTTCTCATTATTTAAGTGTTTATTATTCACGTCATAAATATACAATACAAGCACCCCGAAACTAAGCTGCAGTGCACACATACTCTGCTATCCATCCCGGTACATCACGTACATAAGGATCACGCATTCCAGATCTCTCAGGAATCGTTCTCAGATAATAGAAAATCACAAAACAATGGAGGCGAACACAGTCACATCACATGGGTGACGCACATACCTACGCTTCCACGAACAGCAAACTTATTAACATCTCAATAAGTCCTTCTCTGACCTATGTTCTCGAGGTACCAATCTATATCCCCCCATAGGCACACAAAGATTAGATGGCCCTAAACGAACGCAAACCTCCCGTGATAGCAAGTATGGTAGGTATGTCGAACACATCGAATCATATATACTAAGCATGCACACATCGTAGCTATTACCATATTTATATTAGTGGTGTACTTCTCGTTCTTATACCCACACGCTTGTCCCCGGTTTATATATACACGTCATCCATTATCCTCACGTCGTAAATAGTTACTCACGTTCTAACCCATAAATATCATTTGGTTCAAACCACACTTCTATGTTTTACTCCTCAATATATCCCAAATGTCCCAAATATATCGATTATTCATCAAGGAATTGTCATCTCTACAATTAAACAAGGTTACGAAACACTAGAAGTCAAATCAGGACAAAAAGGCCAAACTGTCAACTCGTTAGAAGTCTCGTTCGAACGAGGTTGTTCGAACGAGAGTTCGTTCGAATGAAGTGGGCATTCTAACGAGATCTCGTTCGAACGAAAGTCATCAAACGAACATCCCACTCGTTACAAGTCAAACAGTCAACTCGTTAGAAGCTCGTTCGAACGAGCTCGTTCGAACGACCTGGGCAGGCCTGTTAACGAGGTGACAGTTTCAAGCCCAGAATTCCCATTTTCATTTTTCCCAATTTTCTTCACCTCTAATCCCATATAAAAATCGTCCCAACGGTATTTTAAGGTTTCTAATCCACACTAAACATTCATAGGTCATAACTAAACATTTATATAGGACCAAATCTTCCTAAACATCATCTAATCATCAAATCTCCCCAATTTTCCCCAATTTTTATGAACATGAACCCTAGAAATATTTAAGTCATCAATAGGCATAATTAAATTCGTTTTATAACATGAAAGAGGTATTTCTAACAGTATAGTCACCCAAACACAAATCTACGTACAATCTCTTTATCAATACATGAGTTTCCAATTCCAATTTCATAGGTTTTTGTTATTCTCCCAAAACAACACAATTATATGAATTTTATACGCATGGAAGAAGCATTCGTTGTAAATAACATAATTAAACCACTTGCCTCTGATATTTCTCTGAATTTGGTGTTGAATCTTGGATGTTGCTCTCTCTTTTCTTCTACAATCTCTCCCAAGTTTGAAGGTTGAAGGTGGTGGTTATGGTTCTCTCCTCTTGGGAACCTCTCCTAACCTCTCCTAAAACTCCCGTTGCCCACAAATCAGATAGTTGTTGGTAATGGGTTAGTGGGTCAGTTAAGTTTCTATTTTAAACTCCTAAAATTAGTTAATCATAATTCCCAAAATTCCAAAATTACCAAAATACCCTTTTAAGTTGCCGGTATGGCCTAAAAATGCCCAGGACCCAAACTAAACCCCCGGCTAGTGTTTTCTGACTATTTCGACCCTTCCGAACACGTTGGCACACTCAAAATGACCATTTGGTTGATAGAATTAAAATTTACTTTTTAATTTAAATAATTACATTCCTGACGCGACTATCACACGCGTCCCAACAAAATTTCCCAAATTGCCGTATTTCAATATCGCGACAATTTCAATATTTCCAAAATTCATATATTGCCATATATACACATTATAATCAAATACCAACTCACATCTCGTTAGTATTATATCCGGATTAATTCTCAATTAATTCACATTTAATTTAATTAATTCCATAAATAAATATCAATAAAAGTACGGGGTATTACATACTTCCCCCCTAATAACAGAATTTCATCCCGAAATTCGGAAAAATAAGGCATACCTGGAAAAATTCGGTACCCTCCAGTGTTTCAAACAAAATATAAAGAAAATCTCAATCACTAACGGCCTTGTTCACAACAAGCTTGTTTAACATACTTGATACCTTATCAGAATAATCTTCGATAAATGCACCTCACGTTGTGCTCTTATTAAACAACATTCGAATAAAAAATAGCCTATACATCATTAGCCGCATTATTTTTTTATTAGTATTGTGAGTCCGCACCTCACTACTAACTCCCTCGTTTATCGAAACTCCAAACTCCCATCCTGGGATGAATTAATAACACTTCTGACTACACTTGTCCATTCCTTGAAGTATCCCGACGTTGTGACTTTTACACAAGGGAAAACCACTTCAGCCTGTTGGTGTCACACAAACCTTTATAAGCACCTTGTTTACCATAAATAGATACGGGTGCTTTTCCCCCAACTCTACCATTAGATAATATCTCCTCCTCATGACTACAATATACCTCCCTAGTTATACCCGATTTGGAATTGAAAATATCGCAATGAGTCCAAAATTTCTTTCATACAATCCATCAGTCGTGAATCACCTTGCTCCTGCACCTCGGGTTATAGGTTATACAAACCTCAGTTTGAATCGTTATTTCCCACTACTTATTGTCACCCCACCTAAATGTGGATTTCAGGGATTTCATCCCAGTTCTAAATAATACTACGTCGAACCCAGTATCGGCGTGTTCACTATCTAATAGTGTAAATTAATCAAGTATATAACAATTTGTCTCCTTCTGAACAACATGACTCACGTATTTGAAGGAATTTGTTACCCCTCAAGGAATTTACTAACTTGACTCTTCCATCCCTGGAATCATCGGTTGGATACAAAATTAATTGGTTAATCATCTAACACCCAACCGTTCTACTACTTACTACACCCCTTTAAATGCTGACTTTCTTGTAAATGTTCCTTCCCGTTAAGTGATACTTAACGGTCCTCTACTTCTCTTGGCGTATGCCAAAGTTTCGACCCTTACACTTTCTCACCTCTTTGTGAAAACCCGGACTCCTTATACCTTATTAAAATTCTCACTCTATTTACTCTTGAGTCATCCACAACATTTTATTGATCGGAACTCTACTCCAAATTGCTCATAATAATTTATTCGCCTTCTCAAGAGACATCCTTTTATTAAATGGTTTTCTACTGCCTTTTCTCCAAGTTTGAACGTGCTACACTGACTACACATGATATTCATTTACACCTTTTCTTATGACGTTTAATCTCATAAGTAATAATCTCACCCGTCTATGTTCCCTCTTCCTTTGATTTTCACTTTAGCAAATCAAGATATCTACGCCCCTTATAATCCAACCATACGGTTTTGAAACATTATATACGCTTCATACAAATCCCAAACTCTTTATTGTCACTATAAATATAACGGTGCTATACCACTTGGGCGTTCTCAATCGCTTATGAATTAGAAATCCTATATCCTCCCTATCCTCAATGCGTCCTTCAACGCGTCGTGACAAAACCAACATTATTAGTACTTATATTTTAATAACTGGTTTTAATGTCCTTACATCATAATTTACTCCTTGTAACTTCCCGTTATAACTATGTACTCCCATAACGATATAGGTATCCAAATCATGAACGAAGGGCCACACATTTCCTGACTACCAACCTTACGCTAAGTTTCATGCGTGGGGTGTCTCGCAAAGCGAAATCCAAACAAGGAACCCCCCCCCCCCCGATACACTACTACCTAACATTGTTGGTCATCGGAATTCGTTAAGCCCTGTCCACAATATGTACCCCTACACTCTCGTCTTTTAACAACAAAGTTTCATCTCAGTTCACAATTATACATAAACAAGTACTCCTTCTGAAAGATACTTTTCTCTTTACAGTGATGGAAATCACATTTCATATACAACATGCGAGACATTTTGAGACCCTCAAATTCCCGTCCCCAGACACACAACTATGAGTATAAACTCCCAAATCTCTAACGGGTGATAAAACAATGCACTCTTTGTTACGACCCCTCTATCCTTAATTATAAAACCAACTAACTCCTTATTGACTAGTAAATCAATTACATACGACTCATAACAATGAAATCCCTACGCATACTGGGATTAATTATCCGAGACCATTATACCCCTTTGAAATCACAATATATATATATATATATATATATATATATGTGTGTGTGTGTGTGTACATATATGCACGGAAGTACAATTGCGAGCCCGACCCTCTAACAGATGGGGCCTCGCCAGAACAAAACATGCTACCCCGATGTAGTAATCGCAATAAACTTGCAATACCAGCACACTGTCGATATAATCATATACATAAAACAATAATTAAGATCATACCATACTCGTATAACACAACACTAAAACAAGTAATTTCGATAAAGCATAAACCGCTATTAACGTACTCATTCATCCTCCGCGGATGACCATAAAAGTAACCCCCACACTATCAGGGAAATTGTTCTTATATATAATAAAATTACTGCTATACTCACTAAACTCGATTCTCAAGTGAAAATAACAATTGTAACAAATGTAGTAACTCATCCATGCCACAAATAACATTCATCCTCATCTGAGGATATAACTCATACTTCTATCCTAATAATCGTCCTGGCTGCTCAAATGGTTCCTGGACTTACCACACATGTTGTCCCAAACTGGATATTTCAATAACTGTTGCCCTTTCTAGGAACAATACCTTGATCCCTACTCTTGTATCGGGAAACATTTATAATGTACAGGTTTTCACTCCCACAAAGTACCTCTACACATACTCCACTTATTTTCGGTCATCCTGACCATGTTAGAGTGGTCCCTTCCTCGGACGTTGGTAGTCTCAGCTCTGAAGACTATCTCCATTGTTCCCTTAGCTTGATGTACCTAAGGAACAAACTACTAGTTTTCCACCTCTCTTACTGAAGTTACCATCGCTCGATAGTAATTCTGCTATCGAATTATTTTAACGGTTTCTCCGTTTGGTCTTCCTCCTTGTGGTGTTTCTCCAACACCATTTTCCTAGTCTTATTCTATAAAAATTCTTCGATTTTTGTATCCCCCTACTCAAGGGAACATTTTCCTCCAAATTACACCACGCGATATTATTACTATCTGTATTTATCATCCAAGAAGAATTTCCCATAAAAGCTAACAATTCTTCTTGCATGTAGATTCTCCCTTTAACATTCTCTTCTCCATACTACCTTCTCCACCCGGTGTAAGGTTCGCTACGACATTAAATTTCTCCTCACAAGTTGACCCCTATTTGGCCCTCTTATGTGAGTTCAGAATAACATTTGCCTTTCAACCTGAACATCTGATCAAGGAACTTATGGTCAAACCATTCGTGTACGCCTTCTCTCGACGTCACATTCCGCTTATAAGTGTGGTGATTGCTTCTCCCCATTGAAACTCCGCTCTCACGAGACAAGAAAAATTTTCCTCAAATTTTCACTCTCAATTGGCCATACTCCGACACAAGTCCAAGCCTTTGGATACATTGCGTTCGTTTCGCTAGCACATGCCGTCTTCGCCTTTCGAGTATTGCTATTGCTGGTTCTCTTCAATGTTACACCTAACTCTTTCTCCCCCATTCCAACCTTGTTGGATGTGTCTAATTTGACCCCACCTTCAACTATTGTTGTGCTTGGAAGTCACAAGTCGCGCCTTGGCTGTCTGGACCGTCTAGGACTTCCGTACCCTGGTATGGGTGACCTCGACTACGGTCTTCCTTTAATTAATTTATTAATCTCAACTGATCCTTGCCTCCTGCTGTTCGTCCAACTGTCTTCACCTGACGTACTACATCTTTTGGCACACGAACACACCTGATTGCAAATAAGATTCACTATCATATATATCGAAGCAGGAGAACGAAATCTCACCAAAGATATCAACAATCCTAAACATAGGGATCTATATCAAAGAAAGTTACGCTGGAAGCATAATAGGCCTCACAGATCCTAAAGGACACTAGAACCTGATGCTCTGATACCACCTGTGACACCCCGACTAATTAAATACCGGGTAGAAACTCCTTTATTAAATTAAATCAAAATGCCAAGTTGGCTCAGTTAATAGCATCACTGTCGAACACATGTTTATAATTTCTAACCACCTAGTATTTAAAAGTAAGATGTCAAATTTTATATTAAGTCTGCTTAACACGCAATAAAAGAATTATGAAAGAATAACATAACCATTCACCATAACGGAACAATAGAATAATCAACAAATAATAATAAGTCCGGAGGAAAACTCCTCACAACAATCCCACAACTGAATTAAATAAAACTGCATCCTGAATTAATTACATGCCAAAAGTCGGAAAATCTGAAATATGAAATGTCTCTAATAGAAATGGGCGATATGCCCTACAACTTGCGAAAACTGAATATAGAGTCAAGACAAATGAAGCGTCTACTAGAAAGGACCTGTAACTTCCACAACAGCTACAGCACGTCACCTGAATGGAAATCCTATGCATGGTGTCCTTGTGGCTGGGCACCTAAAAGGTTTTTACAAAAAAATAGATTTGAAAGCAAACGGGTAAGAGCCCGAAAGTGGAGAGTATTTTAAAAATAGCAAGTGTTTTAATAACATTAAAACAATGAATGCAAAATACAATGTTAGGACGTGCACTCACATGAAGTACTCACCTCTCGACTAATTGTGCACTCCTAACGTACCGTACCCATCAAAGTGATATACATATCTAACCAAACCATAATAAGTTCTACCCCTTACTACTCGATTCCCATTATACCTTTTAGCGTTATGAATTAAATAGATGGCTTTACTTAAACTCGGATTCTCAATTATTAGTAATACAATTCACTACCGGTTATCCCGTTATATTTTCTCAAAACATTACCATAATTATACTCACAATACCAACATGAAAGTTCTCATTATTTAAGTGTATATTATTCACGTCATAAATATACAATACAAGCACCCCGAGACTAAGCTGCGGTGCACACATACTCTGCTATCCATCCCAGTACATCACGTAAATAAGGATCACGCATTCCGAATCTCTCAGGAATCGTTCTCAGATAATAGCAAATCACAAAACAATGGAGGCGAACACAGTCACATCACATGGGTCACGCACATACCTATGCTCCCACGATCAGCAAACTTATTAACATCTCAATAAGTCCATCTCTGACCTATGTTCTCGAGGTACCAATCTATATCCCCCTGTAGGCACACAAAGATTATATGGCCCTAAACGAACGAAAACCTCCCGTGATAGCAAGTATGGTAGGTATGTCATACACATCAAATCATATATATTAAGCATGCACACATCGTAGCTATTACCATATTTATATTAGTGGTATACTTCTCATTCTTATACCCACACGCTTGTCCCCGGTTTATATATACACGTCATCCATTATCCTCACGTCGTAAATAGTTACTCACGTTCTAACCCATAAATATCAGTTGGTTCAAACCACACTTCTATGTTTTACTCCTCAATATATCCCAAATGTCCCAACTATATCAATTAGTCATCAAGGAATTGTCATATCTACAATTAAACAAGGTTACGGAACACTAGAAGTCAAATCAGGCCAAAAAGGCCAAATTGTCAACTCGTTAGAAGTCTCGTTCGAACGAGGCTGTTCGAACGAGAGTTCGTTCGAACGAAGTGGGCATTCTAACGAGATCTCGTTCTAATGAAAGTCATCAAACGAACATCCCACTCGTTAGAAGTCAAACAGTCAACTCGTTAGAAGCTCGTTTGAACGAGCTCGTTCGAACGACCTGGGCAGGCCTTCTAACGAGGTGACAGTTTCGAGCCCAGAATTCCTCTTTTCGTTTTCCCCAATTTTCTTCACCCCAAATCCCATATAAAAATCATCCCAACAGTATTTTAAGGTTTCTAATCCACACTAAACATTCATAGGTCATAACTAAACATTTATATAGGGCCAAATCTTCCTAAACATCATCTAATCATCAAATCTCCCCAATTTTCCCCAATTTTCATGAACATGAACCCTAGAAAAATTTAAGTCATCAATAGGCATAATTAAATCCGTTTTATAACACGAATGAGGTATTTCTAACAGTATAGTCACCCAAACACAAATCTACGTACAATCTCTTTATCAATACATGAGTTTCCAATTCCAATTTCATGGGTTTTTGTTATTCTCCCAAAACAACACAATTATATGAATTTTCTACGCATGGAGGAAGCATTCGTTGTAAATAACATAATTAAACCACTTGCCTCTGATATTTCCTTGAATTTGGTGTTGAATCTTGGATGTTGCTCTCTTTTTTCTTCTACAATCTCTCCCAAGTTTGAAGGTTGAAGGTGGTGGTTATGGTTTTGTCCTCTTGGGAACCTCTCCTAACCTCTCCTAAAACTCCCGTTGCCCACAAATCAGATAGTTGCTGGTAATGGGTTAGTGGGTCACTTAAGTTTCTATTTTAAACTCCTAAAATTCGTTAATCATAATTCCCAAAATTCCAAAATTACCAAAATACCCTTTTAAGTTGCTGGTATGGCCTAAAAATGCCCCGGGACCCAAACTAAACCCCTGACTAGTGTTTTCTGACTATTTCGACCCTTACGGACGCGTTGGTGCACTCAAAATGACCATTTGGTTGATATAATTAAAATTCACTTTTTAATTTAAATAATTACATTCCTGACGCGACTGTCACACGCGTCCCAACAAAATTTCTCAAATTGTCGTATTTCAATCTCGCGACAATTTCAATATTTCCAATATTCATATATTGCCATATATACACATTATAATCAAATACCAACTCACATCTCGTTAGTATTATATCCGGATTAATTCTCAATTAATTCACATTTAATTTAATTAATCCCATAAATAAATATCAATAAAACTATGGGGTATTACAATGCCCATTAACCAATTAGTCGAATTTGAGGGGCATGAGGCGCATACATTCATTGTTCATAAGGATTTTCGTAAAAATAATCAATTGACGGTTGCTTAACCGATAATCTTAGTTAGTCGAACATTTTTGAACTTGAATTTATTTCAGCGGTTAACTAATTAACTGATGGCCAGTCAGTCGATCACCTCAGCCTCAATCAATCTTCGATGGCTAATCTAATTGGCACACCGTTTGTTAACTGGTCTCCTTAGGCTAAATCAATAGACAAATAATCACTCATTCATGTTGTAAGCATGGAAAGCCAACGAAAAAATGAACAATTATAAGAAACATGGATACACAAAACAAAATTAAATCATCAAAACAAATCACTCTACTTTCTCAAGTATTACAAATAAGATTGTGAAAAAAAATTCAAAAAATAAAGTTATCAAGAAGTTAGGGTAGAATGATATGATAGAATACCGCTAAGCTATTCATGCATGAAGAGGGAAATGTATTTGTCATACGATTTCTCAACAGTCGGATAAGACTTCATGAGAATCCTTTTGTACTTCTCTAAGACAACATGATCCAAAAACAAAATAGAATTCATAGGGTCCTCACCGGCTCCCTCATAATCGGTTAGGTCATAATAAAACAAGTCCATGTTAGAATCGCCAGCCTTAACTCTTTTTTGAATTTATTTGTACCCATTTAGAAATGATTGATATTTTAACAATCTTAAGTAAAAAGATTTCAAAAAAATAATTAAGTTGTGTAAAAAAAATTAAGGGAGCTAAGAAATTTCGATTTGAATTGCCAACTTTGATTGAATATCATTCTCCTCTAGCTATCCTCTTTAAATCTTCAGTATTCGTTTATAAGCAACTGTACTTATATTCAGCTATAGCCTTAGCAGTGACAACAACATCCTACTCTTTCCTCTCCTTTTCCAAATCTCCCAGAATGATTGGGAGAGTGATCAATTATTTTTTCAAAGGTCTTTTTACCTCTTAGTTTGTCCTCCAGATGAGGAATGACCAACATGTCTTTTACCTTTTACCTTAGCTCAAAACCCATTTGGGCCACAAAATTCCAGGCTATGAAATGAAAATAGTTAGAAATCAAGTGCGAAGGTATGATGAATGTTCTAAAGTATAAATGGGATTACATTAGTAGACAACTAGATGATTCTCTTTAAATAAGCATTCCAGTATAAAAGGATCTGATGCCAACATGTTCAATATCTCTCTAGACAAATAAAATTCATTAATACACAAAAATAATACAACAAAAGGAAAAAAATAAAACAAAAGGGATGATTCATATACGCTAAGGATGTCAAAGGTAGGGCCTTACTCATAAGGCGGGAAGTCGGGTATTGACTTCCTAAAGAACTACTGGTTCGTATATTTATTTTATCTTGTGAGAATGAATTACTGTGATTCGATTCACCACACCAACTGACCCAAGCTAGGGTATGCGGATAGGATTTTTTCTCGACGAGAACTTTGGAAATGAGTAACATCACCTCAAGTATATGGCGTAGGTTTGCTTTTGCAAACCATAATCGGATGTTCATAGGAAAAATGTTCCAGGACAGTTTCTTGTTCCTTTTGACTATCGTGCATCCTTTTTTGATTTCGATAATTGTGGAATGATATTCGCACCTATGTGGTGACTCAGATTGGTACCATGTTATGGTACGATGCGGTTCAGCCTAGTACAGTATAATGGACCGAGTATGGTTGGTGCATCTCGGTAACAGGGTGCACCCTATCCGAGGTATTCTTTCTAATGCATAAAGTTATGTGTGCAAGTAACTGTGCTTTCAGCCACACGGCTCGCTTGTCGTATCGATCTTTCTTAGGGATAGTGGAATTTTGATTGGCAAGATCGATAGTTTTGGAAATTAAGGAAACTTAGCATGCGTTGTTGTTTTGCCACAGTGAGTTGATTAGAGTGTTACCATAGCAAGTACTCAAAGGGGAGTCGCCTAGGGTAGTATTAAGTTCATCTGAGTGGCACAATGGAAGGTGTAAACGGGGCATACAATGATGACTTGATAAGAATATTATCCTTTGGAGTGAGGGAATATCATAGTATGATTATTGGCGAGCTCACACGAGTTGTATAGTCAAGATAGAATAAATATTTGTAGGATGCGAGATCCATATTCTTATGATGGAACTGATATTTCTAATGATGAATATGATGATTGGTTTTGTTATGATTTAGATTGGGTGAGTGTCGATCGCTATAAAGGATTTTCCTACGGAGGTGTTGGTATGTCTTAGGTATTAATATAGGTGGTGCTATAAATGGTTTGGACTTAATCATAAGGCAAGTGGAGACTCAGAGTCAATTATTTACTGTCATGTTTACTGAGATGGTGTGCATTAGATCATGTCTCATGGTGAGTATTTGGTAACATTAGTGTTAAGGACATCAATGATTTAACTTGGAGGATTTTTAGGACTTAGAATAGAAATTAATGAACCCCGTAAGCTTAAGGATTAATGGATCAAGAATTTAGGGAATGAAATTGTCCAAGAAGGGAAGTTTGTAATACCCTGTTCCAATAATTAAATTAAATTATTTATGAATTATGCTGAAGAGGAGTTAATGATGATTATGAGAGAATTGTGGGTCAAAGATTGAATAAATAATTATGGAATAAGAGTCATTCAAACGACTCTAAGGGATAATGACATCCCCGTGTCATTAGAAGCGAGATTGATATCATGAGGAGCAGGGCTTCAAACGACATGCCACTACTTTACAATGGCATGTCGCGCAAAGGGTGACATTAAGAAATCATCGAACGAGGTGGAGAAGTCGTTCGAATGACGAGGACTTGTCATTCGAAGGATGTAAATTGATTTTTTTTTAATTAGATTTCCCTTGTGCGCTGTCACATTCTTGGAAATTAGATCGTTCTGGTGTTAAGCCCAGATCAACCCAGATTGGGAAAAATATGAATTTAGGCCTTGGGAGGGTTTTATAAGGGTGTGTTTAAACATTTGTTAGGAAAAAAATGGAAGGAGAGAGAGAGAGAGAGGTGGGAGGTCTTCCACCTCCTCCCACTACAAACCATTATTCTACCACCATAAAACACCACCATGTTTGAAGTATTTACACCCATTTCCACCATTTTTGGAGAAGTGTTGGCAATTTTTTGAGAAGATGAAGATGGAACTTCAATGGAGTTTGAAGTGGGTCTTGCTTGGAAACATGGAAGGAGAACATTTTGGAGTCTTTTATTGAGGATGCATTTGGTAACCCCTTGAGGCTGCCTTTGGAGGTGGGGGTTTCTCCACCTACACCAACATTTCTACAACCATTGGAACTATTAGAGGTGGGAAAATCTATATTTAGTATTAAGACTCTAATTTCATTGATTCTAGTCTTTTAGTTAGATTGCATGTGTAGTATGCATATAATTAGATGATGAAATTATGTCGGCTAAATAAGAAACATTTTAGTGAAATAAAAATGCTGGAAAAATGATATTTTGTTGAAAATAGAGAATGAATAAATATTTCAAAGTTTTGATGTACAAAAGCTGGTATTTTGTGAAAATGGTGTATTTTATAGAAAGATTGATGTTAAACATTTTATGAAATAAATTTTTTGATAATGATGATTTGTTTTGGTAAACATTGGTGAAGTAATGCTTCTTACAATGAATATTTTATACAAAATGGACATTTTGAGAGTTTGGAGCAATTAAATGTCTTTTATGCATTAAAAATGTATAAACTCGTTGTGGTTTAAAATACGTTTCAAGTATGATAAATTTAGAGAATGAAAAATATGTTTAAACCATTTTGCAGGATGTTATGGTTTAAAATCCATCTTTTCATGCATATAAACTCGTTGAATTTTGGCACTAAGTGTATAAACAAGTTTAAAGAAGATTTACTTGAGTTTAAACATGACATGAGAAAAGGTTGAAATTCTAGTCTTCAAGTATGAGAAATGAGATTAAAGGTATAATGAGCATAAGGTTGTAAGACTAAATGTGTTGAATAAAGGAAATGACATTTTCTTCTAAAAGTTGTCCTTAAGTGTAATTAGGTTCCATGAATAAACAAAGTAAAGAAATACGTGGTTCAGAAAAATGGTTAATAGAGGTATTGAATAGTGTTAATGGTTAAACATTGAAAAGTTAGTGTTTATAACTTAGTAATGTTATAAAGTAATTAACACTTTGTAAATGGAGTAAAAGGGTGAGTTTGGAAATAAATGGGTAAAATAGTAATTTTACTTAAAATGGAACATTTTTATGAAATAAAAATATCGAAAAGGGTGTTGCTCAAATCAGTCATATATGATTGGTCATAAATGAATATGATTTTTGAAATAAAAATCAAGATCAAAATGTTCAGGACATGAAATGGTAAAGATTTAAAAGTGTAAGACAAGTTGGGGTGTAACCCCTTGTTTTGGCTTCGGTCAGGTAAAAGGAATGTTAGAATAATGTGAACATTTGTAAAATGTTAAAACACATTAAAAGGAATTTAGATGACATCGGATAATTAAAGAGGGCCCAGATCCCTAGGATGAAAGGCCTAAAACAACTATCCAAAGCATTTGGTGCGCGTAGCCGATGGTATGGAGCCCGTTGAAATATGCGATAATTGGAAGATTCCTAGAAAAGATAGAGGAATATGGAACATGTAAATAAATGGATTGTGTGGTAAAATGTGTTAATACAACCTAGCATGAATTAATTAATAAATGTTGTGGTAAAGTTTAAAATGAACAAGTAAATGTATAATTGATTAATGCCCATAACGTAGGGAAAAGGTAAAGTATCTGGGTAAATGTGTGATTAAACAACCTAAGACTTCAGAACTAACGCTCGGGTCAAACTGGGTTTACTACGGGTAACCCATAAATCTGAGTTGGGGCATTACATTCACTCAGGTCGATCTTATTCCAAACAAGGGAGGTCGTAAATAGATGACCTTTGAAACCATTTTCAAAATGTAAATTTGTAATTAATATTAGTCGTCTAGTTCTCCTGTCAAAAATATTAATGTGTTGAGTTATTAAAGTCACATAAACTTAATTTTATGAGTGAGGCACGGTCATTGGAGTTAGAATGAACCTTTGAAGATTGAAGATCATGCAAACCACTCATTAAAGACTTCTATTTCCATGCATTCACATTGATGTGAAGAATATATCATTTTTGTAGATTGTGAATTGATTATGTCCAACACACATAGGGGTAAAAATATTTTTAAAATGTGTGAGGATGTTAAAATTAATGGAACATGTGTTTGAAATGTTTTAGAACTGTCTGAGAGGTCATTTGAAAAAAAAAATAGGAGTTAACTTTTTTCTTGGAGCTTATTAAGTCTTTTAGAAAAAGTATTTTTGCCTTAAATATTCACACGGTTACTTATTGAGCGCATGCACATGGAAGGGTTCAAAAGACATCAAAACACATCTGTGTGCATTTCCATTTGAGAATTTATACTACCTAGAATCATGACGACGAATAGATCCAACCGTTCTCAAGATAACATCAAATTTTAAAAAAGATCTATAAATAGGACGCTTTCCCTTAAGATCTAAAAACCTCATGATTTAAATACACTTTTGATAGAATATTCGAGGTTGAGAGAATTATTTATTTGCTTCTCTTTCCAATTTTACTTGTTTCCTCTAAAATTGATAAAATCTTAGATCTATACAACATCTATGCTTTTAAGAGAGAATTAATAGCATTTTGGTTCAGATTCACATAGCCTTGGTCAATTCATTATACATATACTGAATTTCTATAATCTACTAGTCTTAGATCCAAAATTGGAGGCATTCAGAAGTATTGGAGAATTCAGAGTGTGTCTTGATTCCAAGGAAGATAAGGACTTATTCGTCTGTGTCTTGGGGCTCATTGCGGATTCTCATTGACTATGGGGTAAAGTTCAATGGTTCATTGGTAAATAAAAATAGTGATTTTGTTAAAGGTTCCTTCTTCTCTGTAGTGAAATTTATTTTGAGGTAGAAGTGAGAATTGGAGTGCGTTGCGATTTTTTACCCCCACGTGGGGTTTTTTTCCTCATAAACCTTTTGTCGTGGTTGTGTTGTAAAGGATATCTGCTAATACGCACACATTTGAAGACACACTCTTAAATCTAATTTGAATCTATTGAAATATATTAAAATTAACTTAGGTGTGTTAGATAGAGTTTTTTTCTTCTAGATTCACCTAGTTGCATTTTTTTTGAGTTAATAGGACCATTTTTGGTAAAACCTATGTGAAGTAATTTTAATGCACACGCAAAATTATTTGGAAGAAAAAATTGGTCATAGGATGACTTCAAGTGTATTCACCCTTATAGATTTGGTGTCGGTGTTTTAGTCAGGTAAATAACACATTTCTGCAATTAGTATTAGATCTAAGTGCCCTTTTAAATATCATTAATGTGCTTGGGTTGATCTTAACACTTAAACATAAAAACAAGCCGTAAAAGGGTGAAAACCCAAATCATCCCCCGAACGACCCCGTAGGAGGCACGAACACCTCGCACGGGAACAATATAACTTATTAGAACTGACCGCGTAGTCCCGAGTCTCCCGGTTTGAGAATATGACGATACTTTGCAAAAATCACGCTTAGACTTAAAAACAAGCCGTTAAAGGGTGAAAACCTAAACCAAACCCCAAACGACCCCGTAAGAGGCATGAACACCTCGCACGGAGCCAATGTAACTTGTACAAACTGACCGCGTATTCCCGAGTCTCCCGATTTGTGAATATGACGATAATTTTCAAAAATCGACACTTCAACTTAAAAATAATCCGTTAAAGGGTGAAAACTCAAACCAGCCCCCAAATGACCCCGTAGGAGGCATGAACACCTCGCACGAGACTAATGTAACTTGTTGGAATTGATCGCGTAGTCTCGGGTCTCCCGATTTGAGAATATGATGATAATTTGTAAAAATCACACTTAGACTTAAAAATAAGTCGTTAAAGGGTGAATATCAAAACCAGTCCCCAAACGACCCCGTAAGAGGTACGAACACCTCGTAGGCGTCCAATGTAACTTATAGGAACTGGCCTTGTAGTCCCGGGTCTCCCAGTTTGAGAATACGATGATAATTTGCAAAAATCAACACTTAGATTTAAAAATGAGCCGTTAAATGGTGAAAACCCAAACTAGCCCCCAAACGACCCCATAGGAGGTACGAACACCTCGCACGGGACCAATGTAACTTTTAGGAACTGACCTTGTAGTCTCGGGTCTCCCAGTTTGAGAATACGACGATAATTTGCAAAAATCAACACTTAGACTTTAAAATAAGCCGTTAAAGGGTGAAAACCCAAACTAGCCCCCAAACGGCCCCATAGGAGGCACGAACACCTCGCACGGGACCAATGTAACTTGTAGGGACTGACCGCGTAGTCTCGGGTATCCCGATTTGAGAATATGATGATAATTTGCAAAAATCAACACTTAAACTTAAAAATAAGTCGTTAAAGGGTGAAAACCTAAACCAGTCCCTAAACGACCCCGTAAGAGGCACGAACACCTCGCACGGGACCAATGTAACTTGTAGGAACTGACCGCGTAGTTCCGAGTCTCCCGATTTGTGAATACGATGATAATTTGATAAAATCACAATTAAACTTAAAAATAAGTTGTTAAAGGGTGAAAACCTAAACCAGCCAACAAACGACCCCATAAAAGCCACGAACACCTCGCATGGGACCAATGTAACTTGTAGGAACTGACCACGTAGTCCAGGGTCTCCCGATTTGAGAATATGATGATAATTTGAAAAATCAACACTTAGACTTAAAAACAAGTCGTTAAAGGTTAAAAACCTAAACCAGCCCCCAAACGACCCCGTGAGAGAACGAACACCTCGCACGGCACCAATGTAACTTGTAGAAACTGACAGCGTAGTCTCGAATCTCTCGGTTCGTGAATATGACAATAATTTGCAAAAATCACACTTAGACTTAAAAACAAGCAGTTAAAGGGTGAAAACCTAAACGACCCCGTAAGAGGCACGAACACCTCGCACCGGACCAATGTAACTTGTAGGAACTGATCGCGTAGTCCCAGGTCTCCCAATTTTTGAATATGACGATAATTTCCAAAAATTAACACTTAAACTTAAAAACAAGTCGTTAAAGGGTGAAAACCCAAATCAGCCCCCAAACGACCCCGTAGGAGGCACGAACACCTCGCACGGGACCAATGTTACTTGTTGGAACTGATCGCGTAGTCCCGGGTCTCCCGATTTAAGAATATGATGATAATTTGTAAAAATCACACTAAGACTTAAAAATAAGTCGTTAAAGGGTGAGTATCAAAACCAACCCCCAAACGACCCCATAAGAGGCACGAACACCTCGCCGGCGTCCAATGTAACTTATAGGAACTGACCTTGTAGTCCCGGGTCTCCCAGTTTGAAAATACGACGATAATTTGCAAAAATCAACACTTAGACTTAAAAATAATCCGCTAAAGGGTGAAAACCCAAACTAGCCCCCAAACGACCCCATAGGAGTCACGAACACCTCGCACGGGACCAATGTAACTTGTAGGAACTGACCGCGTAGTCTTGGGTCTCCCGATTTGAGAATATGATGATAATTTGCAAAAAGCAACACTTAAACTTAAAAATAAGGCATTAAAGGGTGACAACGCAAACGAGCCTCCAAACCACCCCGTGAGAGGCACGAACACCTTCACGGGACCAATGTAACTTGTAGGAACTAATCGCATAATCCCTCATATCACGATTTGAGAATATGAGGATAATTTGCAAATATCTCACTTAGACATAAAAACAAGCCGTTAAATGGTGAAAACCCAAACCAGCCCCCAAATGACCCCGTGAAAGGCAGGAACACCTCGCTCGGGATCAATGTAACTCGTAGGAACTGATCACGTAGTCCCGAGTCTCCCGATTTGTGAATATGACGATAATATTATAAAAGCATACGTAAACATAAAAACAAGCCGTTAAAGGGTGAAAACCCAAACCAACCCGTCCCGTAAGAGGCACGAACACCTCGCACGGGACCAATGTAACAAGTAGGAACTGACCGCGTAGTCCCGGGTCTCCCGATTCGAGAATACGATGATAATTTGCAAAAATGAACACTTAAACTTAAAAACAAGCCGTTAAAGGGAGAAAACCTAAACTAGCCCCCAAACGACTCCGTGAGAGGAACGACCTCACACGGGACCAATGTAACTAGTAAGAACTGACCGCGTAGTCCCGGGTCTCCCGGTTTGAGAATATGAGGATAATTTGCAAAAATGAACAATTAGACTTAAAACAAGCCGTTAATGGGTGAAAACCCAAACCATCCCCCAAACGGCCCCGTAAGCGGCATGAACACCTCGTACGGGACAAATGTAACTTGTAGGAACTGACCGTGTAGTCCCGGGTCTCTCGATTTGAGAATACGACGATAATATGAAAAAATCAACACTTAAACTTAAAAATACGTTGTTAAAGGGTGAAAACCCAATCCAGCTCTTAAACAACCCCCTGGGAGGCACGAACACATCGCACGGGACCAATGTAACTTGTAGGAACTGATCGCGTAGTCCTGAGTCTCTCGGTTTGAGAATATGCGGATAATTTGAAAAAATGAACACTTAGACTTAAAAACAAGCCGTTAAAGGGTGAAAATCCAAACCAGCCCCCAAACGACCCCATAAGAGGCACGGACACCTCGCACGGGACCAATGTAACGTCTAGGAACTGATCGCGTAGTTTGGTGTCACCCGGTTTCATAATACAACGATAATTTGCAAACATCAACACTTAAACTTAAAAACAAGCCGTTAAAGGGTGAAAACCCAAACCAGGCCCCAAACGACCCCGTGAGAAGAACGAACACCTCATACAGGAAAAATATAACTTATAGGAACTGACCACATAGTCTCGGGTCTCCTGGTTTGAGAATATGATGATAATTTTAAAAAATGAATACTTAAACTTAAAAACAAGCTGTTAAAGGGTGAGAACCCAAACCAGCCTCCAAACGACCCCGTAGGAGGCAAGAACACCTCGCACGGGACCAATGTAACTTGTAGGAACTAACCGCGTAGTCCCTGGTCTCTCGATTTGAGAATACGACGATAATTTGCAAAAATCAACACTTAAACTTAAAAACAAGTCGTTAAAGGGTGACAACCCAAACTAGCCCCCAAACCACCCCATGAGAGGCACGAACACCTCGCATTGGACCAATGTAACTTCTAGGAACTGACCGCGTAGTCCCGAGTCTCCTGATGTGAGAATATGAGGATAATTTGCAAAAATGAACACTTAGACTTAAAAACAAGCCGTTAATGGGTGAAAACCCAAACCATCCCCCAAACGGCCCCGCACGGGACCAATATAACTTGTAGGAACTGATCGCGTAGTCCCAGGTCTCCTGATTTGAGAATATGATGATAATATGCAAAAATCAACACTTAAACTTAAAATAAGCCATTAAAGGGTGAAAACCCAATCCATCCCCAAAACGACCTCGTGAGAGGCATGAACACATCGCACGGGACCAATGTAACTTGTAGGAACTGATCGCGTAGTCCTGAGTCTCCCGGTTTGAGAATATGAGGATAATTTATAAAAATGAACACTTAGACTTAAAAATAAGTCGTTAAAGGGTGAAAACCAAAACCATCCCCCAAACGACCCCATTAGAGGCACGAACACCTCGCACGGGACCAATGTACCTTGTAGGAACTGATCGCGTAGTTTCGGGTCTCCCGGTTTGATAATACAATGATAATTTGCAAACATCAACACTTAAACTTAAAAATAAGCCGTTAAAGGGTGAAAATCCAAACCAGTCCCCAAACGACCTCGTGAAAGGCACGAACACCTCATACGGGAAAAATGTAACTTATAAGAACTGACCGCATAGTCCGGGGTTTCTCAATTTAAGAATACGACGATAATTTGCAAACATCAACACTTAAACTTAAAAATAACCCGTTAAAGGGTGAAAACTCAAACCAGCCCCCAAACGACCCCGTAAGAGGCATAAACACCTTGTACGGGAAAAATGTAACTTGTAGGAACTGACCGCATAGTCTCGGGTCTCCCGAATTGAGAATATGACGATAATTTGTAAAAATCAACACTTCAACTTAAAAATAAGTTGTAAAAGAGTGAAAACCCAAACCAGCCCCCAAACGACCCCGTGAGAGGCACGAACACCTCGCCCGGGACCAATTTAACTTGTAGGAACTGACCGCGTAGTCTCGCGTCTCCCGGTTTGACAATACGACGATAATTTAGAAAAATCAACATTTAAACTTAAAAACAAGTCGTTAAAGGGTGACAACCCAAAGTAGCCCCTAAACCACCACGTGAGAGGCACGAACACCTCACACGGGACCAATGTAACTTGTAAGAACTGACCGCGTAGTCCCGCTTCTCCCGATTTGAGAATATGAGGATAATTTGCATATATCACACTTGGCAATAAAAATAAGCCATTAAAGGGTGAAAACCCAAACCAACCCCCAATCGACCCCGTAAGAGGCACGAATACCTGGCACGGGACCAATGTAACTTGTAGGAACTGAACGCGTACTCCCGGGTCTCCCGGTTTGAGCATATGACGATGATTTGCAAAAATCAACACTTAGACTTAAAAATAAGTCGTTAAAGGGTGAAAATCCAAACCAGCCCCCAAACGACCCCGTAGGAGGCACGGACACCTGACACATGACAAATGTAGCTTGTTGGAACTAACCGCATAGTACAGGGTCTCCCAGTTTGAGAATACGACAGTAATTTGCAAAAATCAACCTTAGACTTAAAAATAAGCCGTTAAAGGGCGAAAATCCAAACCATCCCCCAAACGACCTCATAGGAGGCACGAACACCTCGCACGGGACCAATGTAACTTATAGGAACTGATCGTGTAGTCCTGAGTCTCTCGGTTTGGGAATATGACGATAATTTGCAAAAGTCAACACTTAGACTTAAAAATAAGCCGTTAAAGGGTAAAAACCCAAACCAACCCCCAAACGACCCCGTAGGAGGCACAAACCCCCCGCACGGTACCAATGTAAACTGTAGGAACTGATCGCGTAGTCCTGAGTCTCTCGATTTGAGAATATGATGCTAATTTGCAAAAAATCAACACTTAGACTTAAAAACAAGCAGTTAAAGGGTGAAAATCCAAATCAGCCCCCAAACGACCCCATAGGAGGCACTAACACCTCACACGGGACCAATGTAACTTGTTGTAACTGATCGCGTAGTCCTGGGTCTCCCAGTTTGAGAATATGATGATAATTTGTAAAAATCACACTTAGACTTAAAAATAAGCCGTTAAAGGGTGAAAATCCAAACCAGCCCCCGAACGACCCTATTGGAGGCACGGACACCTCTCCGGGACCAATGTAACTTGTTGGAACTGACCGCGTTGTCCCGGGTCTCTCGGTTTGAGAATATGACAATAATTTATAAAAATAACACTTAGACTTAAAAACAAGCCGTTAAAGGGTGAAAACCCAAACCAGCCCCCAAACGACCCCGTAAGTGGCACAAACACCTCGTACAGGACCAATGTAACTTGTAGGAACTGATCGCGTAGTCCCGGGTCTCCCGATTTGAGAATATGATGATAATTTGTAAAAATCAACACTGCTTAAAAAGAGGCCGTTAAAGGGTGAAAAATATAAACCAGCCACCAAACGACCCTGTCGGAGGCACAAACACCTCGCACGGGATCAATGTAACTTGTAGGAACTGACCGCATAGTCTTGAGTCTCCCGATTTGAGAATACAATGATAATTTGTAAAAATCAACACTTAAACTTAAAAACAAGTCGTTAATGGGTGAAAATTCAAACCAACCCCCAAACGACCCCGTAGGAGGCACGAACACCTCGCACGGGACCATTGTAACTTTTTGGAACTGATCGCATAGTCCCGAGTCTCTCGTTTTGAGAATATGACGATAATTTTCAAAAATAACACTTAGACTTAAAAATAAGCCGTTTAATGGTGAAAACCCAAACTAGCCCCCAAACGACCCCGTAAGAGGCACGAACACCTCGCACGGGACCAATGTAACTTGTAAAAACTGATCGCGTAGTCCCGGGTCTCCCGGTTTGAGAATATGACGATAATTTGCAAAAATAACACTTAGACTTAAAAGAAGGTCGTTAAAGGGTGAAAACCTAAACCATCCACCAAACATCCCCGTAGGAGGCACGAACCCCTCGCACGGGACCAATGTAACTTGTAGGAACTGATCGCATAGTCCCGAGTCTCCCGGTTTGAGAATATGACGATAATTTGCAAAAATCAACACTTAGACTTAAAAACAAGCCGTTAAAGGGTGAAAATCCAAACCAATCCCCAAATGACCCTGTAGGAAGCACGAACACCTCGCGCGGGACTAATGTAACTTGTAGTAACTGACCGCGTAGTCCCGAGTTTCCTGATTTGAGAATATGACGATAATTTCCAAAAATCAGACTTAGACTTAAAAACAAGCCGTTAAAGGGTGAAAACCCAAACCAGCCCCCAAACTACCCCGTAAGAGGCACGAACACCTCGCACGGGACTACTGTAACTTGTGGGAACTAATCGCGTAGGCCCGGGTCTCCCGGTTTGAGAATATGAGGATAATTTCCACTCCTGTATGTAATTTTTTAGTTTGAGTAATTTTTTTTTAGTTTGGGTTACTAATATCGTATCTTTTTTGTATCCTATTTTTTTTTTGCAAGATAAAAATACACAGAGAACTCAATGGTTTACAATAAGGGGTTTACTAATGATTCCATTTTTTTGTGTTATGGCCGTGCGGGCTTTTGTAAGTTAATTGTTATATTTTTTGGCCGTGCGGGCTTTATGTTAGGCAGGTTTTGTATTAGCAGGTTTTGGAATGTCCAGAAAATAGAGAAAACTCTGCCCAATTTTTTTTGGCCTGTGAACTATTAAAAACTTTTAATATTTTGATGTTTGTATGTACATTACTTTATCAACAAAATGCAATATTTTTAATTTGTGAATTTTTGTGCTTTCAAATAATTAAGTTTTTTTTTCTTTTTATAAAAAAATTTGGCACAGTTCAAAACCGTGGCAAAGGTGTATCATATTTTGGCACGGTTTTGAACTGTGCCAATTTTTTTTAAACTGTGCTGAATCTGGCACGGTTAAAAACTGTGCCAAAACTGTGCTAGAAATATCAAATTCTGGCACGATTTAAAAGTGAGCCAGAAGTGTTCCTGTTTGGCCAAATCTAGCACACTTTTGAGCCGTGCCAGAAAAAATGGCCATTTTGGAAGACCTGATTCTGGCACAGTTCAAAATCGTGCCAAATTTGATCTGATAGTTTTAGGCCATGCCAGATTCCTATTTTTGGTGTAGTGATTATTAAATCTTATTATACACATTTCAGAATAATCAAATGAACTATAAATATCAGGACACTAATACACACAATATATAAAATAATTAAGATAATCTTAAAGTTTATGGGTCATATAAGTTAAACAACAAATGTTTACCCCTATATCCCTTAGGGATCAGTCTTTTGTACTAAGTATAATCTTAGGCCATCCTGTACCTAAGACCTCATCGAGGAAAGGAACAAATCACCACATCTACCCATCAATCATATAACCAACCATGACCAAGGTTATCCAAATTAAATCTCCCCGCAATCCATCTCGACTATGGGTACCTAGACGTATGACTCGGGATAAAAATTAGCTAAGGCATCTCGTCTACTCGCTGAGATACCATAGCAGTTCACGTCATACGTGCCCCTTTAATGGAATCCCCCCTTAGTACGTATACTATATATGGGTATCACACATGGTATGCATCAGATAAATAACACACAAAATAATATCATTGCAACCTTCTCATTTAAATATCCATTTAGGATTATTCTGTACAATTAAATCTAAATACAAAATGGCAAATCCCTACATTATCTCAAAATTGAGATAACTATAATCGTAATATAAACTAAGTCATATAACTCAAATTAGTGCAGAATTTATACAAAAACAAACCCCAAATACAAAAATACTCTTTCTAAAATAATAGGATAAATTGTACATAAACTAGAATTATCGATCGATCGATCGACACAATGGTTTTGAAAATTCCCCTTATGGGGTTTGTCTTCCCCAATCCATCAATTCCAAAACAAAGACTTCATTAATGATCTAAAAACCTTTATACAAGTACCACATAACATAACGAGATGGACACGTACAAAACATGATTGGGGCAAAATTATGCTAACAAAATCCCAATTCTAATTCAATATTTAACCCAATTCCAAATCATCACATTCAAGAACCCTAGAAACTTAATGTACTTCAATTGATTCAATAATCCAACAATTAATTACCTATAAACATGGGGATTTTTATTCTTCTCATAATTTCACAACTAATACTTATACCCCACCAATAAACAATCATACTATCATTTTAGTTAAAGTTCACTTGAAAGATTTGATGACTAAATCTCCAATATACTTCAAGTTTCCTTCTCCTCTAAGACTCTTTCCATCCGTAAATATGGATCTATTTGTAATACGATTATGGTATTTTCATGGATCTTAATAATATTAGGGTTTTATTCTTGTTGATTAAACTTGGTCCTCCTACACGAGTCTTAGGTTCTTAGTTCAACTTATTTTGCTACATGCCCATTAAAAAACCAACTAATTCTTATAGCCCACCAATTGGCTTAATTTGTTAATTCCCGTTAAAAATCACATTTCATTAACATAACATTAAAAATAAACCCTTAATATATATATATATATATATATACATTACTGACATCACATGTCATCCAAGCCCACAATATACTATATAATTTATTAAAAATAAGGTGTCTTACATTTACATTCTCATGATTTGATAACATAACATTTATTTTTGTCTTAACATGTTTAATTAAATGTATTTGTCACTAAATTTGAGAGTATGTACATAATAAAATCTCATAATATACCCACACATGTCACCCTAAACATAAGATGTACAAAATCTCACAACAAGAACATAATGTGACATAAGCATTAAATCCTAATGTACATTATAGTAGAAATGTCATATACAAGTATATGAGTCTCATATTGACTACGCAAAGGAATATATCTTCAAGTTACCTTCTCATGCTTGAATCAATAAATCTATAGGAGTCCCTCAGCTAATGGAGTTTCAAACAAAAATATACACAAATATGAGAATGGGGCATCACTGTTTAATAACACCATCGCGTATTCCCATATAAAAAAACTCAATAGATGGGTAAGGTTATCAAACTCTCTCATCAAGGAGAATAGACTGACTAAACATATGACCTAAATATATGTCATTATGAAATCACACACCAGTATCATAACAAATCTAGCGCAATGGATTAAGTTCTCACGTCTCTCACTTAAGAAATGGAAACCACATTAATGTGAGATATTGACCTCCACAAATATCATTAACATGGAGGCATGCGATACACGGGCCCAACAACTTTAAGCGAAAACTTCTACTAATAGATTCACCATGAGAAACTGGTATGTTCTAAAAATCATATATATATATAGAGAGAGAGAGATAGATAGACAGATAATGCTTACTCTCATCTTGCTTAAATCATCTAAATCCGCAATGTTAATCTATCAACTTAATTACGCCATACTATCTTTCAAAACCACATAATACAAGAACGGGAAGTAGGAGAATGTGCATTCTTACACATAACCCAATTTATCCTAAGCCCCAAATGCCATATTGTTTATTACATTCTTAGGTTTATTGATTCTCTAAGCTTATTGAATCAAACTCGTACTTTATCATGTCGCTAAATATATATATATATATATATATATATATATATATATATATATATATATATATATATATATATATATATATATATATACCCTTTCGTAATGTATATATAGGTCGTCTAATTTAATTACCGAGTTAGTTTCACAACCTATAAATTCTCAAGACCTAAATCAACTAACAACACTTTAGTTTTTTGCTTTCCAAACCCAATAAATACACACATCCATATGATATCGTTTACTCCCATTTGTACCCAATGCAAACCAATCCCAAAATCGGATTATACTAATTAGTACAAAGGTTTATACCCTCAACCTATGTAACTATTCCCCACATTAACCAAGTCCAAATATCTATATAACTAAGTTAAACAACGATAGAAAGAAACCTAAACTAAAACTAGGCTAAAAAAACCTAGCCTAATAGACTCCGACTCATTTTTTGGTAAAACGTAGGGGTCGATTGTTCGACCGTGGTCGATCAATCGATGGTTCCCAAAATTTAACTCTTCTTCCACGTTATGGATTTCTTTCCCCAAAGCCTCCATTAAAGTTTATACAGGCTCCTAAATATGGTCCAAAACACAATCAAAGTTCATCCTAACTACTGGGTCAGGAGACTAAATGTATTTAAACAGTTATATAATATTAAAATCATCGAAAATAAGATTTAATTCATCCAATTTCATACATTCAAACCTTGTTCGTCATTAACATGAAAGGGGATAAGTTACCCAATGAATCCATGTTCAATATACAAATTAACATGGAGTTTCTACTTTATAATGAATAAAGTCCTAAAACATGTGTTCTATTCAAATTTACACATCTACAACATCCATTTTCGTATTTTCTCCATTAGAGTATGTAACAAGCTGGATTTTTAAATGGGTATTTTCAAATTAATTTTGGAAAATTCAAGGAAAATAAATATTTGGATTTAATTATTTTCAATAATTAAATATGTTGAGTTTTATTTCAAAAACTGGGATTTCAAACGGAAATTAATTTGGAAAATGAGGTTTATATGGAGTTTTTAAGTTTTAAACCTTTCATTTTAACATGTTGGTAGAATCATTTTCCCTGAAGTGTCGCTAGATTGACCCAGGGAGTCAATCGATCGACTATGCCCAAATTTAAGTCGGCAAATATGTTTTAAAGTGTTGGAGGCTTTACAACTTCTTTTCTCTTATATAATTAGAGGTCGTGGGTAATTATTTTTTAACCAACTTTTATCATCTAAAAAATGAAGTAGACCATTTTATATTTCCTCTCCCTCTTGATAAAAACCCTAGCCCTTTTTTTATTTAATGTTCAACTTTAGATTCAGAGGCCTATTTGGGGATATCTCGTGTTGGGCCTAAAACATTATTCAATTTTTTTCACAAGAGGAATGTGATGGTGCGATCACATTTAGAGGCTGAATTTATGTGACGATTCATGTGATGATTTTGAGGTACGAGACTTACACAATATGCTCCTAAATTCTCTTAAGAGTATTTCGTTTATTTTCTGTGTCAATTGCACTCATGTTAAATTGTAATATGTATTGGAATTATAAAAACTTGTAAGAATCTGTTATTTGATTCATTGAGATATATTATATATTTTATTTTAGCATAGTGACATAAAATTTTAATATGGAACGGAGAATGGGCACCTGCCAATAGTCCCATAAACTAGTATATGGCTTTGAGATGCCTAGGGGAGGTGAGGTGAGGCATGTGATAGAAAGGGTTTTGTCTTGGCGTGAGACTCACCTATGCACCGATCGTTTTATATTCGTCTCATCAACTCTATACAAAAACCATAACTATTACTACACTCTTTTAAGGGAGTATAGCGGCCAATCCGGGTATCGAATACATAGAGAATGTTCGACAGATTTTAATTGGATTATTAATTCAGGAATAAAAGTGTAAAAGGGTGATGTGTGAATGTAAGTAAAATAAAAGAGAGAATTAAGTCTACACAAAAGTAAAACGAGGATTGGGATATCATCCAACCATACGGATCGAAACAACTACTAATCAGAATTCCGGCTCGAGAGCAATTTAATCGAGCATTATCTATTGAGCATAAACATCACACAATAAGAAAATCAATCCAAAGTTACGAGATTAAACATTTAACCGAAAATTGGTCACACGCGAATTAAACTCGGATTATCGCTATAAACACTAGCTTTGCATGACAGAGAAAGTTAAACGCGTAATAATCCGACTTTAATTCACGCGGGTTCAATTAAACGCATTTTTGTACAAAACTTAATTTTTGGAGCTTGGGACCCATTAATGATGGAATGACATCCTGACCCTATTTATCTAAGGGAATATAATGACTAAACTAAATTACAAGTAATTAAACTAGGAAAGTAAGTAATAAAGCAATTGAACTAATTAAAAAAGCATGTAAATTACTACACAAAGAGAAATGAAGCCAATCTCTCCAAACCCACAAACCCTAGGCTAAACTTATAAAAACTGAATTCCATGTTATTTACAGCAAAATTGGTATATATAGTAAGTCGGAATAAAAGAAAAGAAGAAAGAAAAGATGGGGAAAATATCTCCTGGAAACAGGGGATCGATCGATCGACCCCTTTGGTCGATCGATCGATCATTGAAATTGTAGTAAAAATTTAAAGGATCGATTGATCGATCGATCGATCAAGCAGGGAAGTAGCTCCTTTCCTCCTGTTTTGGTGTAAATGCTTTTCTCCTCCGCTAGAAACGCCGTAACTTCTTCGTTCAGACTCATAATCGCGCACCGTTCGTGGACACGTGAAGCTTGCGACGAGGGCTAAAACTTCTGTGAGACGTCGGTCTAGGTGCCAAACTGTGAATTGACCGGATTGCCCTTGAACGTGCAAATGCATATGGAACTTGAGCGGAACGCATCCGAACTCCATTCTTAGTACCTAAATACCTACAAAAACCCAATTATACCTCATATAGAATGTTAACAATATAAATAGAGGTTGTATGGTTAACAGTCTTAAATATTGAGATTAAGTCACCTGAAGGGGCTAAAATGCGTAGGTTCGACGGATGAAATACACAATATTTGTGTATTAGCACACCCCCTAACTTACACATTGCTAGTCCCTAGCAATGAAATAGGATGAAATAAGAACAACAAGTAAACCAACACATGAGATAGTACAAAAGTATGGTATAAAAGTAAGAGGCCACTTTCGCGGGCGATTCGATTGCATTTAGCGTATGCAATAAGTCGTTAAACCCCTAGGTTACCCTCGTGGACGAGTGTCGTCTCGTGAGGGTTTTCAAGGATAAAATCCACAAACATCATAATGTTTCCTCAAAATATGCCCAATCAAGCATGCGACAAACTCAACAATACGAACAAAATTTCAACATGTTATTAACATAGCAAACGAATCACGTGGAAAGTCCGTAGTTATTAACACTATAGAATGTACCTCACTGAATTAAAACTTTAACATGTGGGAGGGGAGTGAGCACGTGCAAAATATGAATTGGCAAAAACTTAAATAACTCAAGTACTAAATATCAAGGCATGCATAAAAATCAATCCTCACGAGCATTACACTCATCAAATATATTTACTTGAAATAGGGAGGTAACACACAGGACATGCGGGCATAAGGATTAAATGTAAACGAAAGCTAGGCCGCGCACATGTCACATATAAAGAATGCTATAGAGGAAATAAAAATTGTAATCTCAGTGAAAGGTACCTCACATATAAAAGAGGCGAAATGCATTTTCACAGATTATCAAAACTATTTAAACCTTTGAATTACATCTACTTAAGATCACATAGGACTTTAATAGGGTTGTAATGTAGGCTAGATTAGGGTACGAAATGAAAGGGATGTATTTAAGGATTCAAACTGTTTGGGGATGAAACTCGGGATAATGGGAAAAAGTGGGCAATTTGAAAATTGGACAAATGATTTCCAAATGAGAATTAGATATAACAATCGAAAGAGTAACAAGGATTATTGAATCACTATCAACAATATATACAAATTTCTCTTTCTTTTTCTTTTCTTCTTTTTCTCACTTTTTTCTTTTGTTTTCAACTTTCTCTTTTTCTTCTCTTTTTAACTACACTTTCTTCTTTTCTCACTCTTTTCATGCTCAAATTGCAACCATAATACACAACAATATCATTCAATCTCAAGTAAATAATCCAAACAAGGGTATGTAAGGTAATATGTATGGTATATAACTCCCATCTGGAGTTGGTTAGGGGATTTTGGTTAATGAAACGAAAGGCTAGTATTTTGGCTCAAGCGGGTTGACTAGGGAACATATAAAAGGGCGAGGTCAAGGTCATATGGGTGATATACAAAGATGACCTATGATTATTTCAAAAAGTTTACGCAATTCTTGAGTCAAAATAATATATAAAAATCATGATCAATTAATGCATTTCATATATGAACTCAATTAATGAACGGTTAATGAAAGAATAAAGAGATTACCAACGATTGTAATGTTTTCAAAGAGGAAAGAAAAGTGTATACACTCACAAATGAAGATAATTATCTAATCTCACTCGGTGTAAGTATATACAATGCAACAAAAGCTTACCGGGTTATAAAAATCTTATACCAAATCAATATAACACGAAAAGTGCATGTTCTCAAGGGATAAAGTTTAATTCATGAAGTTATTCATAATATTAATGATTTGAGGACTAAAGTATAATAACTTCTAAAATCGAGAACATGCATCATTGAATTGTCTAATGGATCGGGCAATTATTAAAATTTATCATCGAAAACAAAGGCAAAATGCCCAACAAAGGAGAAAAAAGAAAGAAAATATTTTTGAAATTTTTTAATTTTTTAACAAAAAAATGCTTTGTAACTAAATTGTAGTAAAATTCAAGGACTAATTAGTGACAAAAACATGCTGCTGTCTTAGCATTAACTACTGCTGGTCCATACGGGACTCCCTTGTAGCTCACCTGAGTTGGGTCTCCTCCCAGTGCTGGTCCGGCACTGGCTGTAATGCCTCAAAGCGGGCATCAAAATCTGTGTGTGGCACATGAGAACCCCGATCCTAGTCCATACCTCTGATCTCTATCTCCTCCTCTTCCATATCAGTTGCCTCTACCCTCGGCCCTTTGTTCCCCAGCTCCCCCCAAGGATGAGTCAACATCTTTGAGATATTGTCCTTTGTGGGAAGCCCTAGTGTCTCACTCTTGCGATCAGCGTCATACTCTGGACAACCGTGAGAAGTGAAGATCCTCGTGATGAGGGCAGGAAAGGGAAGGGAATACCTACAGGTGATCTCCTTGGATGTCGCCAGCATCGCCTCCACAAATATGTTGGGCAAATTGATATCACCCAAATCATGAAGCATAGTGTAGATAAATGTTGCATGCTTGTGACGAACCTCTGATCGGTTGCTCGTCACCATGAATGAGTGGACGCTGATGTAGCGGAGAAGTCTCGATAAATCTACCATTGCGGACGAACGAAACGCACCTTTCTTCCATTCCTCACCCAGCGCAAGGGCCTCAATCAACATCGCATGACCAAACATATCCCCATCCAAAAAGATGATAGGATCCGCAGGGTCTGGAACACCCATAAAAGCCGCCAAATCTGCACGACGGAGTGGTATCTGAACTCCATGGACCATGGCCTCATATGTAGTAGGCCCCTGCCCCCTCACCTCTACCAATGTCGTATAAAACATACGGGCAAGCTCTTCATTAACGCGACCATTGGTAGCGAGAAAGGGCTCCCATCCCTATTGGTGCAACAAAACCCACGCCTCTTGTGTTATATGATCAAGGGTCCAGGAAAAATGACAAGCCAACGGTCGCTCTGATGTCTTAAAATAGGCCTGAAACCAGTCTCGTTCCTGCTCGCAACGAAACCCCTCGAAGCCCCGGTTGGCACGGACCTAGTGACTTGTATTTCTTGACCCCGACCATTTCAACCTACAAAAAAATAACTAAGAAATACAAAAAAATTGTAAGAACAATTAATGGTTAGTTAGTGTACAAGTTGAAATGGTGGGTGCACGTGCGGAGAACGGAGGGAAAAAATCAACATTGCAATAAAATTGTCGGAATGCGACAAGGAGTGAAAATCACCCAAGTGTGCGCCAAAAAATGGTTTGAAAACTGTTTGGGGCATTTTAGCGAACACTTGGCGTGCGCAATGAGCGGCGAGGGTGAAAAACACCATTTTGAACCAACAAAGTAGCCCATTCATGAACACAACAACAATGCAACAATACATATGTGTTCATGAATGGATATATAGCAATAATCACAAGTGAAATCAGTTGGTACAACCAAAACAGGGATAAAACCACATACATAAAAAATATGTCAAAATATGGATTGACATGGAAAACATGACAAATTTCAACCAAAATATACAAATACACAATTAACTAGGAAGAATTATACCTTGCAAGTGTAGAAAATGGGTGAAAAGTTGAAGGAAATGTGGTGGGGGACTTTTAGGGCACGAAATTGGGAGAAGAGAGAAAAAAGAAATGAGGAGAAAGCGGAAAAAAACAAACATGTCTCGGCTTATAACTATCGATCGGTCGATCGAGCCTTGGGCATCGATCGATCGATCAAGCAGTAAAAAGCCTACTGCCTCCAGTTTTTAAATGGGGGGGGATGCAATTTAGGGATTATGGGGGGTTATAAGTATAAAAAATATATATATATAGTATATATATATAAGTATATCAACATAAAAATACAAATAAAAAATAAAAAAGTAAAAATAAAAATAAAATAAAATAATCAAAGAATTAGAGTAAGTATGCACATACATACACATAAGTTAACCAAAAATGGAAAAATATATATGAGGAGCGACACACACGCATGTTCACAAAAAAAATAAAAAATAAAATAAAATTAAAATTAAAATTAAAACAAATCCGAATGTGTGAGAATGAGTCTGTGTAAAATAAAGAAATTTTTTTTTTGACTTTTTCATTGTTTTCTTAACAAGTGTGTGCCGGGGAGCATAGTCTCCGCAAATTCAAGTGCGTTGAATCTACAAAAGAGTTAGAACCAAGCATAAAAAAATATAAAAAGAGATTAACTCATTACACTGGGCTAAATTAAGAAAAAATAAAAAATGAAAAAGTTAACTATGTACAACCTACATGTAGGAATCCTAATTAGCTATATATTAAAAGTAGGAATTTTTTAGGGTCCACCCGAACAACATTTTGACTTTGGAAGATCAATGGTTTACCTTCCCGAACATGCATGCCTCCCGAAAAATAGGAATTCCGTTCAAACGACGGAAGGCATGCGTAAGGCGGTAAAAGTGAACCATCCCCAATTGAAACTTTGGGAGGGAGGATGGGGGATTTGGATAGGACGGGCGACAAATACACATGTGGGACTAGAAAAATTAAATCATCTCCCAAATATTTTAAAGTTGGAATGGGGGAGTCGCACAACAGGGCAAGCATGCCGTCATGGAAAGCGCCTCGAGCAAGTACTCCTTGTCCGTGAAAAGTTTGGAACTGTAAATTTTTGAACCGATTCATCGGGTACTATCCTTGGTACGACAATATAGAATAAAGACGGGTATGAAAGAAATTCAATCTCAGGCGATGAGTGATCATCACCACAAGATTGAATTTCAGAAGAAATAGGATCGTTTACAATGAAACTTTCTTTTTTGAAAATCAAAGAAGAAACGAGTTCATTGCAAATGTATACTAGGCCCGTTTCATCTTCATTTTCATTCTCTACTATATTATGGGTCAAGTCAAGGTTGATTTGTTCGAAAGTAGGCAAAAGCACCTCATTTGGTTCAAAACGGTCCTCGACTTCGGAAGTCTCGAAAGAAAAGTCATCATCGAATTCAAATAGTAAATCCAACTCGTGTTCCCAACAACGATTTTCTTACCGATAACGGTTTTCAATCCTCTCATTTTTAAGCATGCGCAATCCCTCACCGAAAGCCATAGGACGAGGAGCGGACTCTTGGAATTGAGAGTTTTAGAAATCGTTCTCGGGACTACACTTAAAACCATTAACATAAGAATTTTGAAAAGGATTATAATTTGTTTCGAAATTCTTATCATAAGGATCTTGTGACCCATAATCAAAATTATCGTGCCCAAAATTGATGTAATCCAAACTTTGACTTTCGTAATACTCACCCAATGTCATTTTAGATGTTGCAACTTTTTGGGATTGTAAGTATTGGCCAAAAGTCAATAGTATACCGGAATTTTGAGAATTATCATTAGGATTCCCAGAAAAGTTAGAATAAGGCATGCTTACCCCAAAATAATGCTCGAGAGGGCTAATTCCACAACGATGATATCTGACTGGGAAAATTCAAGCGTTTCTAAGCGCTCAAATGTAGAAGTCCTGCAAAAAAGTTAAAACAAAGAATACAAATACAAAAGAAAGAATACTATGAACTAATAAGACAATTACAATCTAAATCAAAACATCCACGGCAATGACGCCAATTGATAGACAGGGTTTTGCCGTGGCGCGAGAGTCACCTACGCGCCGGTCATTTTATATTTGGCTCACCAACTCTATACAAAAACCTAAACAATGACTACACTCTTTTAAGGGAGTATAGTGGCCATTTCAGGTATCGAATCCACAGAGAATCTCCGACGTATTTTAATTGGATTATTAATTCAGGAATAAAAGTGTAAAAGGGTGATGTGTGAATGTAAATAAAAGAAAAGGAAGAAGTTAAATCTACAAAAAAGTAAAACCAGGATCGGGATATCATCCAACCATACGGATTGAAACAACTACTAATCAGAATTTCGGCTTGAGATCAATTTCATCGATCATTATCAATTAAGCAAAACATCACACAATGAGGAACTCAATCCAAATTTACGAGATTAAACATTTAATCGAAAATTGGTCACACGCATATTAAACTCGAATTATCACCATAAACACTAACGTTACATGACAGAGAAAGTTAAACACATAATAATCCGACTTTAATTCACGCGGGTTCAATTAAAGGCAATTTTGAACAAAATCTAATTTTCGGAGCTCGAGGCCCATTAATGGCAGAACGACATCCCAACCCTATTTATCTAAGGGCACATAATGACTAAACTAAATTACAAGTAATTAAACTAGGAAAGAAAGTAATAAAGCCATTAAACTAATTAAGAAAACATGTAAATTACTCTACAAAACACCAATTAAACAAGAATAACTTATATAAATTGAGATGGAAGTGGAAAGTTCAAAATACACAACCCATATGGTTGTCAACCCAAAGAGAAATGAAGCCAAGCTCTCCAAAGCCCCAAACCCTATGCTAAACCAATAAAAACTAAATTCCATGTTATTTACAACAAAATTGGTATATATAGTAAGTTGGAATAAAAGAAAATAAGAAAGAAAAGAAGGGAAAAATATATCTTGGAAACAGGGGATCGATCGATCGATTGATCAAGCAGGGCAACAACTCCTTTCCTCATGTTTTGGTGTAAATGTTTTTCTCCTCCGCTAGAAACGCCGTAACTTCTTTGTTCGGACTCGGAATCATGCACCATTCGTGGACACGTGAAGCTTGCGAGGAGGGCTATAACTTTCATGATGTTAGGCCAGGTTCCCAAACTGTGAATTGACCGGATTGCCCTTGAACGTGCGAATGCGTACGAGACTTGAGCGGAACGCGTCTAAACTCCATTCTTAGTACCTAAGTACCTACAAAAGCCCAATTATATCTCATATAGCATGTTAATAATATAAACTAAGGTTGTATGGTTAACTGGCTTAAATACATAGATTAAGTCACCCGAAGGGGCTAAAATGCGTAGGTTCGACAGATGAAATACGCAATATTTGCATATTATAAACATGGTGACCCATTGATGTGTTGTTGAGAAATTAATATTGATATAATGCTTGAGGATTGGATTTGATTTGTATATGTGCATTTGTATTGTTGAGATTTATTCATCGTTCTAATAATTTTTGAGCTTCTATTCCTGTCGTATTGTGTACTTCCCTGTATTTTTTTTAGTGGGAGGTTAGCGTGGATTGGGACACTATGGCCTATTTTGGAGTATTCTTTTAGAGAATGGATTGGAAGATTTATTTTGTTATATAAATTACTGGTGTAATTTTAGTTGGAGAATTTTGTATTTGAGAGGACCATTATTGTAATCATTATTGTGGAGACAGAAGGATTAAGGACTTGTTGTATTTTAATTGTGGGAATTTAGATGCTTAATACTTATTATTGATTGTTTTAGTTTAGTTTTATCATAGTATCATGACGTGCATCTTTTTCAAACGCGCGGGGTTTTATAAATTATACCAGAACTTAGGTATAAGACAAACCTCGGGTCTTTAGGTTTTCGGTCTAGCATGCGGATGAGATATGTTTTCTTTGGAGATAGAGAATTTTGAGGACATGTTAGTCATCGTAGTGAGGATGTTTAGAATGGATCGAAAAATTTAGAGCGGTGATTTTTGGGAGATGGAATCGAGTAGCATTTAATTTCGAGCATTGGGTTTCGTCGAATTTCGAGGATGCAATTCATTATTAGTGGAGAAGTATGTAACAACCCGGATTTTTAAATGGATATTTTTAAATTAATTTTGGAAAATTTGAGGAAAATAAATTTTTGGATTTAATTATTTTCAGTAATTAAATATGTTGAGTTTTATTTTTGTAAAGAGGGATTTCAAATGAAAATTAATTTGGATTTAAAATGAGGTTTATATGGTGTTTTTAAGTTTTAAACCTTTGATTTTAACATGCTGGTAGAATCATGTAAGGACATTTTTCACATGTCCGAAATGTTTCATTTATTTATATCGTACGCCGCTACATTTGGCACGTCTCCTCACGATCTCACATGACGGCCTCTATCCGAATTCCGGGAATCAAGCATGCATTATCTCCACTAATATTTCCCACATCTTCCTCAATGACTTCACGTTCCAAGATTTTAGGGACTTAATGCAAGTGGTACGCAAGGGAAGTCAAAACAGTGAAAAAAAGGCACAATAGGAGAGTTCAAGGGCATTTTCGTAATTTCACATCCATATTTCGGAGGTCTGGTCAACTAGAAAGTTGAATCTCTCGCCGCAACGAAGATACTGGAAAAAACGGCACCTCAATCCGAGCTACGGTGAAGGAGTTATAACCTTTTGAAGATAGAGAAAATTCCTTAAAGAATGCTGTTTTTTTTGTACGCTGGATAGAATTTTAGAGTTTTAAGAACGTGGGACTCTTCATATTTTTTCCTATAAATACCAACTTCGGGGGAGTTGTTTTGCAAGACTTTAGGAGACGAATTTGAGAGTCCAAATACATCTAGTCTTCATATTTTTGAGTCCCAAGACTCATGTTTTGATTCACACATCATTGCCAAACCTTTGTGAATCCTTTTGAAACCCAAGAACACAACTTTGGTTTGTTCAACCCTTGTGGAGGAGACCGTTCTTCTTCTTCATTGCAGCCCTACTGGAAAGGGATAATTCCAGCCGCGACTACAGAATCCGATACCCGAGGGTAATTCTTAGTCAACTTGTATTTTCATTGTAATCCGATTGTAAGCCGTTTTCTTACAAATTATAGTGAAAATAAATGGTTTTGCCCCTGAGGGGGATTTTACCTTAATTGCATGTGTTTGAATGTTCTTGCGTAGATTATCTATTTATTCAATCACATACTGCTGCATGTTTAGGGTTTGTTTGTGTTAAAAGGGTTTTATATATGGTTTGATCATTTGAAAGCGAGCACACACGTTTCTCAAATTGGTATCAGAGCAGGTTACGCTGATCTATCGCGTATTCCTTTTTTTTTCCTCAAAATTTTTCTAAAATATCAATTTTCTGAAAAAATTGATTTTTGAAAAAGTGCGTGTTCAAATGGAGAAGTCATATTATAAAATGCCTGTTTTGACGGGACAAATTATGCTTATTGGAAAGCCCGTATGAGGTCGGCTTTAAAAGCCATTGATGAACGTGTCTGGATTTTGGTTGAACTAGGGTGGACTCCTCCCACCGTGACTGTTGATAATGTGACCAACTTGAAACCTGACATTTCTTGGTCTGATGAAGAAATTAAATGGTCATCTTTTAATTCTAAGGGTCTAAGTGCTATTTCTGGGTCTGTCACACCAGATGAGTTCAAACGCATAATGACGTGTACCACGTCAAAAGAGGCATGGGATGTTTTACAACTCACCCATGAAGGAACTAATGCTGTGAAAGAGTCTAAGTTGCAAAACTTGACAACTCAATTTGAAACAATCACCATGCATGATTCTGAATGCTTTGATGAATTTTATGCTAGACTTTCTGACATTGTGAATACTAGTTTTAATCTTGGTGAACAAATTCCGAATGCTAGAGTTGTTAAAAAGATTCTTCGTTCTTTGCCTAAGCGTTTTATCCCTAAAGTCACTGTGCTAAATTCTATGGGTAATTTAAATACGCTAAAATTGGAAGAACTTGTAGGAGATTTGCAAACTTATGAAATTGATATGTTCCCTAAAAATGCTAAATCTAAAGATAAGGGAATTGCTCTTAAAGCCCAAGAGAGAAGGAGTGAGGGGTCAGCTAGAAAGAGGGTAGAGTCATCTAGAAAGAGAGAGACTGACACGTCAGATTCTGAGTGCGATTTTGACTTAGATGATTTGGCTCTTTTCGCCAAAAATTTCAAAAGGATTCTCAAATTTAAGAAAAATGGCAATTTTAAAGATAAAAAGAAATTTGAGAAAAATAAGTTTGAAAAGAAAAATGAAAAAGTTTCCAAAAATCCTTCTCTGAAAGAAAGTGAGAGATGTTTTGAGTGTGATGGTAGGGGTCATAGAGCTTTTGAGTGTGCCAATCGTCTGAATAGAGAGAAAGGGAAAGCTGTCCTTAATGCTACCCTTAGTGACGACAGTGAGGTCGAGACGGTGGATTCTGGAGATGAGTCACCGCATGAGTGTAACTTCACCGCATTCATGGCCAGCCAAGTGAGCACTCCTAGTTCTCCTCACAACGATGAGGATGATGCTTCACAGGGACACCTCGACAGTGAGATCGATGTGAGTGAGGGGGAGGATGACACAAGTGAGAGCGAGAGTGATATACAACGCGCCTACGCTGAGTTATATTCTGAGTCTTTTAAAACTAAAAAGCGTAACAAAGCGTTAGTTCTTAAGATCACTTGCCTAGAGGAAGATTTAAGGAAAGCGAGAGAAATAGAGTTCTCCACCTGCACCGCCCTGAGAGAGAGAGAATCTACCTGTGTCGAGAATGAGAATTTGTTTAGAGAGAGAGAGAGTACTCTAGAGAAAGAGAGAGGGGACTTGATCAAGCAAGTGGCTAGTCTTACGAGTCAGCTCCATTCCTCCGTGGAGACTCGGAAGAAACTTGAAGCCCTTGTTGCCCAGCTGACTCATGATCTTGAGAAAGCACGGGAAGTCAAGGTACAAATCGAGGACAGATCTGGGAAGATGGGAAAGATGCTCCTCGGCCCCGCTTTAGGTTTTGGTGATCGTCAAGGAATTGGATATGATGGTGCCTCCACGTCCCAAATTGCACCTGGACCAGTTCCTGAGTTTACTATAACTCCTTATGGTCACCGTAAAAAACCTCGAAGGAGAGTTCGACCAAGAAAAGCAAACCAAGGTCCGCCTTTGACTGAGCTCTTTTGTACTTATTGCAAAAGAAAAGGCCACCTTAGGGAAACTTGCTATAGCATTGGTCGGACACGACGTACTACTGCTCCACCATGACATACTGATGAGTTTTCTAGTCTGAGAGAGCGAGTTGAGTTCTTAGCTGCCACGACTCAGAGTTTGATGAAAGAATTCTGACGGATGTCTTCGCCGTTAGTGAATGCTTCTTACATTCCAGCTAAAACCAACAAAGGCAAACAAAAGGTCATCTCTGCTTGGGTGCCTAAGAAAGATAAAAAGGCCTTTGTTGTTCATGTTGCTCTCAAAGCACATAATACCTCACAGTGGTATTTTGATAGTGGGTGCTCCAGACACATGACAGGTGATGCCTCATTTTTTACTACTCTTGAGGATTATCAAGATGGCAGAGTCACCTTTGGAGATGGGAGTAAGTCTAGCATTATAGGACGAGGTACTATCGAGTTACCTGGTTTTCCTAAGCTAGAAAATGTTTTGTACGTCAAAGGTTTGAAAGCAAATCTTCTCAGCATTAGCCAGCTGTGCGACACTAACTTTGCAGTAAAGTTTGACCGGGATGCGTGTAAAGTCTATAATCAAGCAGGTAAACTTTTGATGCAAGGGGTGAGGACCGAGGATAATTGCTATGGGACTGAGCCCACATCCTCACTTGTCTGCAACAGCGCCACGATCACTCCTATGGATCTTTGGCACCAACGTCTAGGTCACGTGAACGTTAGAGATCTCAATCGTTTATCTAAAAAGGACCTAGTACGTGGCTTACCATCTCTTGGAAAGTCAACTTCCACCGTTTGTGGACCCTGTCAGTTGGGAAAACAAATTCGTAGTCCTCATATGAAGTTACATTCCATTACCACCTCTCATGTTCTGGAGTTGATTCACATGGATCTTATGGGTCCCACTCGTACTGAGAGTCTAGGTGGTAAGAGGTACATCCTCGTGATGGTAGATGATTTCTCCAGATACTCCATTGTAGGTTTTCTGAGAGAGAAATCCGATGCTGTAGATTTCTTAACGACCAAGTTTCTTGTCCTGCAAAATCAACACGGTGTCACTATTAACAGAATACGTAGTGACAACGACACTGAATTCAAGGAAGCAAAGGTTGATTTGTACTGTGATAGCCTTGGGATCAAACATGAGTTTTCTGCTGTGAGAACTCCTCAGTAAAATGGGATTATTGAGAGAAAGAATAGAACGATCCAAGAGATGGCTAGATCTATGCTTCTAGGTCGTAAAGTTTCTAGGAGATTTTGGGCAGAGGCAGTGTCTACTGCATGCCACACGGTGAATAGGGTGTATCTGCGTCCACACACACTTCACACTCCTTATGAGTTGTGGACTGGCAAGAAGCCCAACCTGGCATATTTTCGTGTCTTTGGGAGTAAATGCTACATCCTACGGGATAAAGAGCGATTAGGAAAGTTTGACTCCCGAAGCGCCGAGGGAATATTTCTAGGATATTCATCGAATAGCAGAGCGTACCGGGTTTTTAACCTGAAGAGCTCTAAGATTATGGAATCAATAAACGTCACTGTGCAAGATGACGAACCTCCGACGGTTATTGATCCTAACCTTCAGTGTGAGGATGAGGATTGTTCTGACAGTGATTTACCTGTTCCTCTCTCACACTCTGTGGACCCTACTCCTGTGTTAGGGGACACACCTGCTTGGGTTCACAAGAGTCATGACCCTTCTGCCATTGTTGGTGATCCCACTCTAGGGGTCAAGACTCGTGCTCAGCTAGAGAACGTTGTTAGCCATCTTTGCTACACGTCCAAAGTCGAGCCCAAGAACCATAAAGAAGCACTCAAGGATGAACACTGGATATCTGCTATGCAGGATGAGTTGCTTCAGTTTAAAAAGAATGATGTCTGGGAACTTGTCCCCCGACCTAGTGAGATTAATGTGATAGGTACCCGGTGGATTTTTAAGAACAAAATGGATGAAAATGGTACCATAATCCGAAATAAGGCTAAGTTGGTCGCTCAAGGCTACACACAGATAGAGGGTGTAGACTTTGGGGAGACATTTGCTCCTGTTGCGAGGCTTGAGTCCGTCCGTCTTCTGCTCGCCATCGCATGTCATCTGCGCTTCAAGGTGTATCAGATGGATGTCAGGAGTGCCTTTTTGAATGGCATTCTACAGGAGGAGGTTTATGTGGAACAACCAAAAGGGTTTGAAGACCCTCAGCACCCTGAGCACGTCTACTATCTGAGGAAAGCCTTGTATGGTTTGAAGCAAGCACCCCGTGCTTGGTACGAGAGGCTTACTTCTTATCTCTTAGCTCGTGGCTTCAAGAGAGGGGGAGTAGATATGAAATTGTTTGTCAGGAGAGAAGACGGTGCTATTTTGGTTGCCCAGGTCTATGTGGACGACATAGTCTTTGGATCCACATGCTCCCAGCATGCTCACCACTTTGAGGAGGAGATGAAAAGTGAGTTTGAGATGAGCATGGTTCGTGAGCTTACATTCTTCCTTGGTCTCCAGGTTCGTCAGCTAGAGGATGGGATGTTCATCTCCCAATCCAAGTATGCTAGAGACCTAGTGAAGAAATTTGGTTTAGACTCCGCTAATCATGCACGTACACCTATGAGTACCACTACCAAGCTTAGTAAGGACACTTCAGTCAAGGACGTAGAGAAAACCTTATATCGGAGTATGATAGGTAGTCTCCTCTACTTGACTGCCAGTCGTCCCGACATCGCCTTTAGTGTTGGAGTCTGTGCGCATTATCAGGCATCCCCAAAAGAGTCACATTTACTTGCTCTAAAACGTATTATTAAATATGTAAGTGGGACTCTCTCATACGGGATTTGGTATTCCTTTGATACCGATGACCGTCTGTCCGCCTACCCGGATGCCGATTGGGCTGGGGATGTAGATGGATGTACGAGCACTTCTGGTGGGTGTTTCTATTTTGGTTCTGCTCTTGTCTCCTGGCTGAGCAAGAAGCAAAATTCCATCTCTTTGTCCACTGCGGAGGCTGAGTACATAGCCCCCGGGAGTTGTTCCACACAACTCTTGTGGATGAAGCAAATGCTGGAGGATTATGGGATATCACAGGACACCATGACCATTTCCTGTGATAACACGAGCGCGATACACATATCCCGCAATCCAGTTCAGCATTCGCGCACAAAACACATCAGGATACGTGAGCACTTTATTCGTCAGTTAGTTGAAGAGAAAGTCGTATCCCTGAGTTTTGTTCCTACCGACCGTCAGTTAGCCGATATTTTCACGAAACCTTTAGATGCCCTTAGATTTGAGAGTCTTAGGAAATCTTTAGGGATTTGCACAGTTGACTGAGGGGTTGGTCTATGTCTAGAATAGGATGCTTCTTCATGTTTATATCATATGCTTCCTATTACTAGTCTGTTTTATATGTACCATTACTTTGTTGTACAACTTTGTTTTATTCCTTTTACTTTTTATATTTCTTTTGAAAAAAATACAAAAAGATTTTCCTTTAAGAAAATTTTTGAGAAAAGCACAAAAAGATTTTATTTTTCCAAATTTTTTAAAAAATCCAAAAAGATTTTTGTATTTTGCTTCTTTTATGGATGAGCATGTAAGATAGCCAAGTCGCAACTTCATTCCATTTATCCATGTGACTGTTTGATAGAGATTTGAGAGGCTACATCATTTCATCCATGTGCTTTACATTGATTGGAGTCTTTGAGATGTAATTAGTGATATCTTCCTACATGTTTGACTCCTATATCCTTTATTGCACACATGCACGACTATATTTGATTTTTGCACTTGTCTATCTCATGTTGGCTTCATGTTTTCATCTCAACCTGTCTATACAATGTACAATATGCGATAAAACTTGACAACATTGGAATGCATGTAAAAACCGTTTTGGTGAGACTGTGTTTTTGTATAACGGGGAGGGGCTGCGAAAGGTAATCATCTATCCTTTGCGCAAAAGCCACCGTTAAAAAGGACCTAAAAAATGGAGGAATTTTAATATCCGAGGTCCAAAGAGGTTAAAAGAGCCCAAAAAAATTTAAAGGCAATAAAAAGCAATTCTTGCCAAATATGGGCCACTTAGGTTCACCATCAATTCTCCAAAGTTTGGGAATTTAGAATTCCTCTATTCAATACAATATCTGAGGGAGTTTGGTTGGAGAATCTAAACGGGGTTGCACTTCCTTGAAAGTCCTGAAAAAGCATAAAATCATTTTGGACGTTATTGGTGTGAAAATCATTTTGAGCTTTGATTTGTTGATTTGATTGAGTCAATATCTTATACTGTCACTCTTTTACACCAAAGGAAGCATTTGAGTTCATTCTCTAGGAATATCCAATATTCATCGTGCACATATGTCATGTTTGTATGCATTGATTTTCCTATCGAATTTGATCACATCACTTCATTTACGCTATCATTGACTTGGTTGCTTGCTGTTTATTCATGGTGTGTTTTTATCCTAGTGACACCCCGCACTTGCTTATTTGATTTATTTCTCTAATTTGTCCATTTGGGGACATCATAAAAAGGGGGAGAAAGAATTATCATATTATGGGGGAGTTTGAATTCTGGGGGAGTTTTTGAGATGTTGCTTATGTTTTTATCATATATTGATATCCATGTTATCTCATTTCAAACTCGATATGTCACGTGGTATTTGCTTTGTCTCATGTGTGTAGGTATGAAGATTGCAGATCTATATGTTGCACACCGTGATGAGAAAAGTTTTGAGATTCCTGAAGAATTAAAGAACAAACGATGAAGACTATTCATTTGTACCTTTTCCAGTTTTGGGTTCATGGGAGGGTAGATTTGTATAGGCAATTTCATAGTTGATAATTCGGATTTTTTATGTATGTACCGGCATAGACATAGGGGGAGATTTGTAAGGACATTTTTCACATGTCCGAAATGTTTCATTTATTTATGTCGTACGCCGCTACATTTGGCACGTCTCCTCACGATCTCACATGACGGCCTCTATCCGAATTTAGGGAATCAAGCATGCATTAACTCCACTAATATGTCCCACATCTGCCTCAATGACTTCACGTTCCAAGATTTTAGGGACTTAATGCAAGTGGTACGCAAGGGAAGTCAAAACAGTGAAAAAAAGGCACAATAGGAGAGTTCAAGGGCATTTTAGTAATTTCACATCCATAGTTCGGAGGTCTGGTCAACTATAAAGTTGAAGATCTCGCCGCAACGAAGATACTGGAAAAAACGGCACCTCAATCCGAGCTACGGTGAAGGAGTTATGACCTTTTGAAGATAGAGAAAATTCCTTAAAGAATGCTGTTTTTTTTGTACGCTGGATAGAATTTTAGAGTTTTAAGAACGTGGGACTCTTCATATTTTTTCCTATAAATACCAACTTCGGGGGAGTTGTTTTGCAAGACTTTAGGAGACGAATTTGAGAGTCCAAATACATCTAGTCTTCATATTTTTGAGTCCCAAGACTCATGTTTTGATTCACACATCATTGCCAAACCTTTGTGAATCCTTTTGCAACCCAAGAACACAACTTTGGTTTGTTCAACCCTTGTGGAGGAGACCGTTCTTCTTCTTCATTGCAGCCCTACTGGAAAGGGATAATTCCAGCCGCGACTACAGAATCCGATACCCGAGGGTAATTCTTAGTCAACGTATATTTTCATTGTAATCCGATTGTAAGCCACTTTCTTACAAATTATAGTGAAAATAAATGGTTTTGCCCCTGAGGGGGATTTTTGCTTAATTGGATGTGTTTGAATGTTCTTGCGTAGATTATCTATTTATTCAATCACATACTGCTGCATGTTTAGGGTTTGTTTGTGTTAAAAGGGTTTTATGTATGGTTTGATCATTTGAACGCGAGCACACACGTTTCTCAAATCATTATTCCTAAAGTGTTAACAGACAAACCGCGGGAGTCGATCGATCAACTATGCCCAAATTTGAGTTGGCGGATCTATTTTAAAGAGTTGGAGAATTTATAAATTATTTTCTCTTATATAAATAGAGGTCTTGGGTAACAATTTGTGAACCAACTTTTATCATTTCAAAAATGCAGTAGACCCTTTATATTTCCTCTCCCTCGATATACAAACCCTAGCCCTTATTTTATTCAATGTTCAACCTTAGATTTGGAGGTCTATTTTGGGATATATCGTGTTGGGGATAGAATGTGATTTCATTAATTTCGCGAGAGGAACGTGATGGTGTGATCATATTTAGAGGTTGAATTTATGTGACGATTCATGTGATGATTTTGAGGTACGGGACTTACACAATATGCTCCTAAATTCTCTCGAGAGTATTCCGTTTATTTTCTGTGTAAATTACACTCATGTTTAATTGTGACATTCATTGGAATCTTGAAAACTTGTTGGAATATATTATTTGATTCATTAAGATATATTTTATTATTGATTTGAGTATAGTGTCATGAAATTTTAATATGGAACGAATAATGGGCACCCACTAATAGTCGCACAAACTGCTATATGGATGTGAGATGCCTAAGGGAGGTGAGGTGAGGCCTAGTGACCCATTGTGTTGTTCAGAAATTAATATTGATATAATTCTTGAGTATTGCATTTGATTTCTATTTGCGCTTTCGTATCGTTGTGATTTATTCATCGTGCTAATAAGTTTTGAGCATTTATTCCTATCATATTGTGTACTTCCCTGTATTTTCTTTTAGTGGCAAGTTTACGTGAATTGGGACGCTATGGGCTATTTTGGAGTATTATTTTAAAGCATGGATGGAAAGATTTATTTTGTTGTATAAATTAGCGTTGTAATTTTAGTTAGAGAATTTTGTATTTGAGAGAAACTTTATTGTAATCATTATTGTGGAAATAGAACAATTAAGGACTTGTTGTATATTAATTGTGGGAATTCCGATGCTCTATACTCATTATTGATGGTTTTAGTTTAGTTTTATCGCAGTAGCAGGCCGCATGTCTTTTTCGAGTGCACGGAGTGTTACAAATGGTATTAAAGCTTAGGTATAAGACAACCCTCAGGTCTTTGGGTTTTGGGTCTAGCATGCGGATTAAATATGTTTTCTTTAGAGATAGAGAATTTTGAGCACGTGTTATGCATCGTAGTGAGGATGTTTACAATGGATTGAGGACTTTAGAGTTGTGATTTTTGGGAGATGGAATCAAGTATCATTTTATTTCGAGCGTTGGGCTTAGTCGAATTTCGAGGATGAAATTACTTGTTAGTGGGGAAGTGTGTAACAACCCGAATTTTTAAATGGGTATTTTTAAATTAATTTTGAAAAATTTGAGGAAAATAAATTTTTGGATTTAATTATTTTCAGTAATTAAATATGTTGAGTTTCATTTTTGAAAAGTGGGATTTCAAACATAAATTATTTTTTATTTAAAATGAGGTTTATATGGAGTTTTTAAGTTTTAAACCTTTCATTTTAACATGCTGACAGAATCATTTTTCGTGAAGTGTCGATAGATCGACCCAGGGAGTCAATCTTTCGACTATGCCCATATTTGAGTCGGTAGATATGTTTTAAAGAGTTGGAGGCTTTACAAATTCTTTTCTCTTATACAAATAGAGGTCGTGGGTTACCATTTGTGAACCAACTTTTATCATCTCAAAAATATTATATTTCCTCTCCCTCTTTATACAAACCCTGGCCCCTATTTTATTCAATGATAAACCTTAGATTTGGAAGCCTATTTGGGGATATCTCATATTGGGACTAGAATGTGATTTGATTATTTTCACGAGAGGAACATGATGGTGCGATCATATTTATAGGCTGAATTTTTGTGGCAATTCATGGGATGATTTTAAGGTACGGGACTTGTACAATATGCTCATAAATTCTCTCGAGAGTATTTTGTTTATTTTTGGTGGCAATTGCACACATGTTGAATTGTGATATTCATTGGAATCCTGAAATATTGTTGGAATATATTATTTCTTTCATTGAGATATATTATATTGTTGATTTGAGTATAGTGTCATGAAATTTTAATATGGAACGAAGAATGGGCACCCTCTAATAGTCCCACAAATCGATATATGTCTTTGATATGCCTAATGGAGGTGAGGTGAGGCCTGGTGATCCATTGTGTTGTTGATAAATTAATATTCATATAATGCTTGAGTATTGCATTTGATTTGTATTTGTGCATTTGTATTGTTGCGATTTATTAATCGTGCCAATTATTTTCGAGTACGTATTCCTATCATATTATGTACTTCCTCGTATTTTCTTTTAGTGGCAGGTTCGCATGGATTGGGACTCTATGGGCTATTTTGAAGTATGATTTTAGATCATGGATTGGAAGATTTATTTTATTGTATAAATTAGTTTTGTAATTTTAGTTAGAGAATTTTGTATTTAAGAGAAACTTTATTGTAATCAATATTGTGGAAATAGAACGATTAAGGATTTTTTGTATTTTAATTATGGGAATTTAGATGATCTATACTCATTATTGATGGTTTTAGTTTAGTTTTATCGTAGTAGCACGCCACGTGTCTTTTTCGAGCGCGTGGAGTATTTCAGTGTACAAGTTATCAATGCATTGGCAATTAATTAAACTCGTAATTAACCAATATACACTGAAATGATAACTACTAATTAAATCATGACCTAAGCATGAGTTCGAATCTCAGATTAACGTAGAAAACTTGCACTCTAAACGAATGATAGATTTAAAAGTTTATTGCAAGAGATTTCTTGCCTGAAACGATCAACGGTGAATCCTACATGCTTTGAATCCTTATTTTCCTCCTCAAAGTTCGTCCCTTGTGCTTCCAATTACCTAAGGTTACTAGGGTTTAATTTTAATATGAAAAATGATTAATTAATGAGACCTAACTATATTAAATGTCTCTAATTTCCATGCCACTACATTAGGCTTATTTTTGGGCCCTGGATGGACCTAAACTACTACAAAAAATAGCCCAAAATAATAAGTCTAATTAATTAACTCAATTAATCAATTGATCCGGTTCCAAAAATTTCAGGGTATTACAATTGGTACTGAATATCGAGTCGATAGCACATAATGAAATCTAGCCATCTGTATAGTCTTATGTTCAATAACTTTTGTGTGAGAAGATACTAATATTTCTTATGGTCCATGAAAAGGTGAAATCTTTCCCCCAATAAGTAAATCTCTACACTTGAAGGCAAAAAACAACCACAGCTAACTCTATATCATGGGTGGGGAAACTCGCTTTGTGAGCCTTAAGCTTTCGAGAAACATAAGCTATAGGCCTCTTCTCTTACACCCATACACTCTAACTCCCGACGGTGAGGATTTGTTACAAAAAATGTAATTCAACACACTATGAGGTAAAATAGGCACCAGAACTGAAGTCAACTTGGACTTTAACTCACAAAACAAATGCTGGCAAAACTCGTCCCCAACAAATGGTACCCCATTTTTTACTTCATTCAATGGCTCGACTATCTCGGCCTAGATAAATTAAATACAATATCTTTCCAATACTATAAAACTATGGACCTCAATAGGTGTTGTGGGATGTACCCACTCTAGCACTACTGACACTTTACTCGGGTCCACTAAAACCCTTATCTTTATCACATTGTGACCAAGAACCACACCTCCCATAACCATAATCCATTTTTATCAAACTTAGCATATATTTGGTTGTCCCGTGGCATTTGTAAGACTAATCGCAAGTATTGAGCATGCTCGTGTGTGGTCCAAAAATAAATCGGGATATCATATGTTAACACAATGAAAAATTAAGTCATATACTCTCTGAATACTTGGTTCATCAAGTCCATCTACACAGCTAGTTCATTGGTAAGTCCGAATGGCATAGCCATAAACTCGTAATATCCATAACTCGTCCAAAGTGTCGTCTTCAAGACATCCTTCTTCTAAATCCATAATTCTTGGTACCCTGAAGTCAAATCAATCTTTGAGAAGTATGAAGCACCACTCAAATGTTCAAATAAGTCATTAATACGAGGTAACACATACATGTTCCATATGGTGACCTTGTTTAACACCCAATAATTTACATAAAGCCTCAATGATCCATCATTCTTCTTTGTAAAAAGGAACACATATCCCCACAACAAAGTTCTCCTCCTAATAAATATATGCCAAAGTAACAACTGAATTTGCTTTCTCATATCTCCTATCTCCAATGCAACCATATGATAAGGTGTTCAGGCTATGGGTTTAGTTCCCGGAGCCAAATCCATCATAAAATAAATCTTTCTTCTTGGTGAAAATCTTGAAATATCCTGAAATAAATAAAAAAAATCACTATCAGAATATAGTCCACTAACACGGTGATAACCTCATAAGTGTTCTCCTCAATATAACGAAAATGAGTTCTCGACACTCTCTTGGGGCATGGAATCTCATCCAAGTACATCTTCTATCCTGAAACGACAATGTGTTGATGGACTTCTTAAAACAATCCAGACAGTCATGATACGTAGCTAACCAATCCATCCCTAGGATAACATCATACTCACTTATGTTTAAAATTGGCAAATCATCTACAAAACATTGCCTCTTAATGTCCACGCATATCTTACACACAAAATGAATATGTGAACCTCTATTCGGCGGTGAATCAATGTGCAATAATGTTCTTGGTGCTGACTCTATCATTCCCAATGACTGATAAGATGATATACAAACAAATAAATTTAATGCACTAGTATCAAATAAAAAATGTCCAATATGCTTATAGATAGGAACCACATTGTATACTTCTTGGTCTAGCCTATGCTATTCTAGTTTTTAAGTGATACACATGCCCATAATATAAGTAATGTTGTCTGTGTGATTGAGCCGGTGGTGCTGGTACTACTGGAACAATAATTATAGTGTGACTGTAACTATTGACCCTAACCCTATGGTGCATGGTACCCTTATCATCCTCTATGTCCATGAGTTACCATAGAGAACCTCTTTTATATACACCCCACCCCAGCACATGCAAAACAAGTAATAAAATAACCAATGCTAGCATTTTCCCTATTTATCACCAACTGCCCCTATTGCTGGCCCTTTTGGCATCGACCTTATTATCCCTGACTGTGCTGTGCCTGATAGAAATGTTAATAATGGAACTGAATGGACCTAGTGGTTATGATCATCATAACCTTTATAAGGATGTGGTGTGTTTAATAAATGTGTTCTTCTCAAATTAACCAAAAAGCGGGTGAATAGGTTTAATTCTAAATTTTTTGTTAATTTAATTTTTTTTTTAAATTTCAGTCAATCTAGTACATGAATCAACTCGGTGAAGTGATGTTAAACAAATCGATCAAATAAATTTGAGTACAAGTTTGTAAATCTAGTTTAATTAAGCTATATACAAAATCCTGAAGTCAATTTTATGGATTAAGATAGATCTATGAGTAGTGTGTGATGTAGATGAAAAATAACATAGAACACATACGAAAGAATCAATAAGACAGATGTTAACAGGAAAATCTCCCCACCGAGGTGTAAAAAATCTCGATGCACTCGAAAATCTTTTTCAAAATGAAAAGGTTTTATACAATAGAAGAAATTACTTCTCCCGTGTGAAAGAGTTGGCGCTTGCGTTCAAATAAGGAAACAATATAATAAATGCCTTTTAACCCAAATTAACCCTAAGCATGCAACTAGGTGTGATTGAAACAATATGAAATCATGCACAAGATATTCAACACACAAAGTTTAAGGAAAAATCCCCCACAGGGGCAAAACCATTTGTATATCACTATAATTTGTAAAATACGGTTTACAATCGGATTACAATGAAATACAGATTGACTAAGAATTACCCTCGGGTATCGGATTCTGTAGTCGCGGCTGGAAGAAAATCCCTTTCCAGTAGGGCTTGCGGCTGGAACTATCCCTGTCCAGTAGGGCTGCAATGAAGAGGAAGAAACGGTCCACTTCACAAAGGGTTGAACAACATCAATGGTGTTCTTTGGGTTACCAAATTTGATTCACAAAGATACTGAAGATGTGTGAATCTAAAAACCTAGAATCATAGGACTCAATAGGTGAAGACTTTAGGGTTGATATGCTCTGAAAATCGTGTATAAGTCTTAAGAAAACCAACTGATGATCGTGGTTTAAATAAGGGATCGAAACCCTTCAAAATCGGCTGCACGATCTGGCAGTGATTATCCTCGCCGGATCGGTCCGGTCGATTAGGCGGATCGGTCCGGGTAAGTCGGATCGGTTCTTTTTCTGAAACCGGATCGGTCTGGTTGGCATCGGATCGATCCGGGACTTTTGCCTTCATCGGTTCGCTATGGATCCAGTGGCTACTGGAGTCTGACAAAACGGATCGGTCCGGTAGATGATCGGATCGGTCCGGTAAACCGGATCGGTTCTTTTCCTGGACCGGATCGGTCCGGTCAGGTCTGATTCCCAAATTCTTTCTTCTTTTGATCTTCGGATTTTGTTGATGACGATGTGATCTTTTCAACCAACAATCTTGTAACGGCGTATGACATAACATATACATAAAGATGGACAAATTGTCCTTACAAATCTCCCCCTATGTCTATGCCGGAACAAACATAAAAAATCCGAATTATCAAATATGAAATTTCCTATACAAATCTACCCTTCCATGAACCCAAAACTGAAAGAGTACAAGTGAATAAGACTGCATCGTTTGATCTTCAAATCTTCAGGAATCTTCACGCTTTTCTCATCAGGGTGTGTATCATGGAATTATCAAGGATGTACCTACACACATGAGATAAAGCAAATACCAAGTGACGTATCAAGTTTGAAATGAGATAATAAACATATGCATATATACCAGATTTATGATGAACCTCAAATTTCAAATACCAGATTTATGATGAACCTCAAATTTCAAAACTCCCCCAAAATCCGATAATTCATTCTCCCCCTTTTTATGATGTCCCCAAATAGACAAAATAGAGAAATAAATCAAGCAATCAAGTACCGGGATGTCACAAGGCATAAAATCACACCATGAATGAACATAAAACAACCAAGTCGGTGATAGCGTAAAAGAATGGGTGTGATCAAAATTCAATAGGAAAATCAAAGCATACAAACATGACATGTGTGCACGATGAATATTGGATATTCCTAACGAATGAACTCAAATGCTTCCTTTGGTGTAAAAGATTGGAAATATATGACATTGACTATCAAATCTACAAATCAAAGCTCAAAGTGATTTCTACACCAATAACGTCCAAAATGATTTTCATGCGTTTTCAGGACTTTCAAGGAAGTGCAAACCCGTTTTTCAATCTCCAAACTCCCTCAGATTTATATTTTGAATAGAGGTATACTAAATTCTCAAACTTTGGAGAATTGGTGGTGAAAACCTAAATGGCCCATATTTGGCATGAATTGCTTTTGATTGCCTTAACAATTTTTTCGGGCTCTTTTAACCTCTTAGGACCTCGGATATTAAAATTCCTCCATTTTTTAGGTCCTTTTTAACGGTGGCTTTTGCGCAAAGGATAAGAATCAACTTTCGCAGCCCCTCCCCGTTATGAAAATATGCGCACAGTCTCACCAAACGGTTTTTACATGCAATCCAATCTTGTCAAGTTTTATCGCATTTTATACATTGTATAGACAGGATTGAGATGGAAACACTCAAGCCAACATGAGATTGACAAGTGCAACAATCAAATATAGTCGTGCATGTGTGCAAAAAAGGATATAGGAGTCAAGCATGTAGGAAATATCACTAATTACATCTCAAGGACTCCAATCAATGTTAAGCACATGGATGAAATGATGTAGCCTCTCAAATCTCTATCAAACAGTCACATGGATATATGGAATGAAGTTGTGACTTGGCTATCTTAAATGCTCATCCATAAAAGGCAAATCTCTTTTTGAATTTTTCAAAAATTTTATCAAAATAAAATCTTTTTGAGTTTTTCTGAAAATTTTTCTAAACAGAAAATCTTTTTGTATTTTTTTTTTTTTAAAAAAATGAAAAACTAACTAATGATACATGCTAGCAATAGGTTTAAAAAAATGACATGATAAACAACCTATGCTAGCAATCAAGACAAGATCTCAACCAGGAGTAACGGTGGAGTTTTCTAAAGATGGAGGCATCTTTTGAACCAACTCCACTAAATCATGTGTAGTCTTGATCAAAAACTTCACTTGCTCGCGAATATGTGCAAACTCTCTATCAAAATGAGCAGGCAAAGAATCATGAGTGGGTGCATGTGCATGAATGTGTGAAGTGGCATGATATGGCACAAAACCCAACTTAGAACAAAATTCCCTAAGATGTCCTCGTTTCTTGCAGTGGGAGCAAACATAAACCGGTCTAGGAAGTAATTTATCAACAATTTTGGGGAGAATATTCCTAGACGGACACCCATGGGACTCACTCACAATGGTGGATATAGGCTCGGGAGCAGTCTCTAATGTGACTTGGACCTCCTGTGCTTGTTTGAGGTCATCCTCGAGATGGGATACACGTGTCATCAGACTAGACACCGTGTTGGACAGGTCACCTTTTTCTCTTTTTAGCTCATCACTTTCTACCTTTAACTCACGAATTCTAAGACCTAGGATCCTATTTGACCTTTTTGTTTCCATGGTCTCGATGAACAACTTTCTAAAGGCATTTTGGATTAACCTGTCATCACCATTCTCATCCTCACTATCGCTTGGAGAAGTGGGCATGGCAATCTTCTTGCGCTCTCTCCTACGAATAGTGGGACACTCAAATTTCTTGTGCCCTATCCCATCGCACTCAAAACACCTTATCTCTCCAAATTTTTTCTCTCTCTCCTTTTGATTCTCACAACCCTTCTCTCTCTCTTCAAATTCTTTCTCTAAGGCGGTGATCCTAGGAACTAACGCTTTGTAACACCTCTTGGTTTCAAGAAACTCAGAATCTAACTCAGCGTATGTCTGATGAAGATCACTCTCACTTCCTTCATCTTTCCCCTCACTTTCTTCGCTCTCACTGTCGAGGAATCCATGTGAAGAAGCATCCTCATAGTCGTGAGAAGCATTGGAGGTGCTCACATGACTTGCCATGAACGCGGTGAAGTTACGCTCATGCGGTGACTTATCTCCACAGTCCACCGACTCGACATCACTGTCATCACTGAGGGTAGCATTTAGGACAGTTTTACCTTTCTCTCTATTCAGACGATTGGCACACTCAAACGCTCTATGACCCCTACCATCACATTCAAAACATCTCTCACTGTCTTTCTTAGGAGGGTCATTGGAATCTTTCTCATTTTCTTTTTCAGAAGAATTTTTCTCAACATTCTTTTTATCATTGAAATTTCCATTTTTCTTGAATTTGAGAATTCTTTTGAAATTTTTTGCAAACAGGGCCAAGTCATCTAAGTCAAAATCACATTCAGACTTGGACTCAAAAACTTTTTCTTTCTTTTTCTGAAAATGAGTCTTTAAAGCAATCCCATTATCCTTAGCCTTAATGGTTTTGGGAAACATGTCAATCTCATAGGTTTGAAGATCTCCTACAAGTTCTTCCAACTTAAGTGATTTCAAATTTCCCAACGAGTTCAAAACAGTGACTTTCGGAATAAAGTGTTTTGGGAGAGATCTCAGAATCTTTTTAACGACACGCGTGTTATCAATTACCTCACCCAAATTAAAACTAGAGTTAACAATGTCCGACAAGCGTGCAAAAAACTCATCAAAGCATTCGGACTCAGACATGGTGATAGTCTCGAATTGGGTGGCCAAATTTTGTAATTTAGACTCTTTAACAGCGTTCGTACCCTCATGGGTAAGTTGCAAAACATCCCATGCCTCCTTTGACGTGGTGCACGTCATTATGCGTTTGAACTCATCCGGAGTGATGGAAGCAGAAATAGCACTCAATCCCTTAGAATTAAAGGAAGACCATCTAAACTCATCTTCGGTCCATTGCGTGACAGATTTTAAATTTGTCACATTTTCAACAGTGACGGAGGGAGGTGTCCACCCTCTTTCAACAAGAATCCATACCCGTTCATCAATGGCTTTTAAAGCCGACCTCATACGGGCTTTCCAATAAGCATAATTTGACCCGTCAAAAATAGGCATTTTATAATATGACTTCTCCATTTGAACACGCTCTTTTCAAAAATCAATTTATTTCAAAAATTGATATCTTTAGAAAAATTTTGCGGAAAAAGGAATACGCGATAGATAAGCGTAACCTGCTCTGATACCAATTTGAAAGAGTTGGCGCTTGCGTTCAAATAAGGAAACAATATAATAAATGCCTTTTAACCCAAATTAACCCTAAGCATGCAACTAGGTGTGATTGAAACAATATGAAATCATGCACAAGATATTCAACACACAAAGTTTAAGGAAAAATCCCCCACAGGGGCAAAACCATTTGTATATCACTATAATTTGTAAAATACGGTTTACAATCGGATTACAATGAAATACAGATTGACTAAGAATTACCCTCGGGTATCGGATTCTGTAGTCGCGGCTGGAAGAAAATCCCTTTCCAGTAGGGCTTGCGGCTGGAACTATCCCTGTCCAGTAGGGCTGCAATGAAGAGGAAGAAACGGTCCACTTCACAAAGGGTTGAACAACATCAATGGTGTTCTTTGGGTTACCAAATTTGATTCACAAAGATACTGAAGATGTGTGAATCTAAAAACCTAGAATCATAGGACTCAATAGGTGAAGACTTTAGGGTTGATATGCTCTGAAAATCGTGTATAAGTCTTAAGAAAACCAACTGCTGATCGTGGTTTAAATAAGGGATCGAAACCCTTCAAAATCGGCTGCACGATCTGGCAGTGATTATCCTCGCCGGATCGGTCCGGTCGATTAGGCGGATCGGTCCGGGTAAGTCGGATCGGTTCTTTTTCTGAAACCGGATCGGTCTGGTTGGCATCGGATCGGTCCGGGACTTTTGCCTTCATCGGTTCGCTATGGATCCGGTGGCTACTGGAGTCTGACAAAACGGATCGGTCCGGTAGATGATCGGATCGGTCCGGTAAACCGGATCGGTTCTTTTCCTGGACCGGATCGGTCCGGTCAGGTCTGATTCCCAAATTCTTTCTTCTTTTGATCTTCGGATTTTGTTGATGACGATGTGATCTTTTCAACCAACAATCTTGTAACGGCGTATGACATAACATATACATAAAGATGGACAAATTGTCCTTACACCGTGTACTCATAATAAGTTACCTTTGGACATTGACCTTTCTCCCATAAACAATGACCAATCCATCTCGAGCTCCATAAAACTAACAAATAAGTACATAGTCCACCTTAGAGTCGCATCTTGCCTTAACCTCTTCAATAGTTAGAGACACCTCCTCTTTAGATCATGAAGTGTAGGTAAAAAATTCAAATGTAGAATGGTTTAGGTTGAATCTGGGTTAAGTGGATCTTATTCAAATCACTCTTGATTACACACAATCGATCGATTAAATATAAATCTTACTTAATTAAAAGGAACATGTTCATTTGATAAAAGAGAAGTGATTAGAGTTATCTCAACCTCAAAAATACACTTTAAGGTGTAGAGAAGTAAAAAGGAAATTAAAATTCTGCAACGGGAGGGCAAAATACCTATTTATAGAGATTTTAAAGAGCTACCCCGCCAGATGGTTAATTTGGCACAATGTGCACAGTTTAAGCCAAAATTTTAAAAACACAATTAAAATGTGCATATATGCACATGAGGTCAGTTTGGCGACACGAGCATGCCTTTAACTAGTGTTCATACATAGGCCAACAAGTGTAGGACTAGTGCTCATAGGTCCAATTTAGGACATTACGAACAACTTAAGGAAGAAATTCCAAAACCTTAGACAAAATAACTTTTGGAAAACTTGAAGTCTTTACCCAAGATATGCAAATCACTTATAAAAAAAACACTTGTTTACTTTAAAGGATTTAGTTTATATATAAAAGTGTGTGCATAACCGATGACGATCGATCAGAACATCATAAACGAGTATATCTTCAAACTTTAGCAACAAAAGTCTCTGTGATGTAGAGATCCCATGTAGATCTTTGAAGTTCAGTGTTCATGAAGTTTATTGAAGAAGACTAACTCTCTACACAACTGCTTACCACGATTCTAGTATTTTGGCTTGAATAACACACGACTCATATTATTTGACACAAAATCTAACCATCTAATATAAAAATACAGAAGTTTACATTTTTAATCCCCCCCTTTCGGTATTTTTGTGTAAAAATCCAAACCCCAAAAACTAATCTCTTGGTTACACCTACAAAACCCACTCCACATTAGCCATTTAATGAGAGTAGTAGGATGTATAACATATAGTATCGATATACCAATGACACATCAAAAGTCAAGTCTTAAATATGGGAATGAACCGTAACAACATGACTAAACCAGAACTACAAGAATCTAAAATACAAGATCATGCAGGTAATAGCATGTACACAGAGTAACTCCCCCTACTTTGGGAATCCTTCGAAAAGTAATAAGAGATATATAGATGGTGAAAATTATTGAAGCATATACAAAGTGATAAATCCATCTAATGTCATTAAGTACAATAAGTTCTCCCCCTACACGAATGTTCGCCCCTAAAATGAATGTTTCTCCCCCTAATTGTCGAAACAAGTGAGTATCCCAAATTAAAAGAGTAATCAAGGGAACTCCCCTATGTTAGATGTTTCTCCAACTTTTTGTCATGAAAAGACAAAGAGAGGTGGAAAGACACGGGGTATAACATGAAAAATATAAAAGTAATCACAATATAAAAGCAAAACTAGCAAAGAAAATCTAGGAAACACGTGAATCTCGAGGAAGAAACTAGAAGATAATAAAAATCAAGCATGTAAGTAAGTAAAGAAGGAAAAGTGATCTAAATTTATCTAACTACAATGAGATCAAACTTTAGTTTCTGAATATTTGAATTTTTATCTAAGGTGCTTCGCAGATTAGAGATTTATTTTTTATATTAGTGGCTTCATTTGAGATAGGATGGACTTCTTGTTCAACTCTACTGGAGGTCTGCATGTGAATTATGTTGGGTTTTATTTGCTTTGCTGGAGTAGATCTTGAAAATAGTATATGTTATTTATTTGATTTTTCTAGATCTGTGATGGTTCTCATACGTGGTTGAGCTATTGATGGATTTCGCTTTGGTTGAGAGGATCTGCATTTTTGGTCAGTTGATTCTCCTATGGGCTGTGGTTCTCGTATCGACTTCCTATTGGTGTCCATTGATTTCGTAGTTGTTGAGTGGATCTGAAGATTTTTTATTTACCTATCTTTTTAACATCTTCAGGTGGTTAGTTTGGATATTATTTAAAAATTTCATTAGGTTTTGAATATCTTCAACAATTTGTTCTTAATGAGATATTGGAAGATTCGTTTTGGTTCTTTATGGTTGTAGTGCTTGTGTTATTGTTTGTGACTGCAGATTGATTTATCTCCTTAGCTGAAGTTATTAATGGTTGTTGCTGTTTCTCGAGATGCTTTTTCAGTCGGGGTTTTTTTGATAGAGAAGAATGTGTGAGTTATGTTGTTAGATTTGTGTTCATGAGATATATTCCATTTTTATAAGGGGCCGAAGTTTCCATATTTAGCTTAGGTCATGTGGTGTTGAGTTGGTCCTTATGTTGGCTTTAGCCCTGTCTGAAGTTGTGTTTTATGCGGGACTATTCTGATATTTGTATCTCATGCTAAAACTTTGATTTCATAATATTCACATTTTATCAAAAAAAGATCACAAGGAAATGTACATAGCAATGTTGCCTAACAAAAGCGTATGTGATGATACATTAGTTTCGATGTAAAAAATTCTTTGTTCGAAGTGACTGTCATTTTAGCGACGACACATGTTGCTATGATGATGATCTTTCGTCGGTTGCGAATTTGACCAGAGAAGTTTCAAAACCCAAAGTGAGTGTTCAAATCAGGGAACAACTCAAAATGACACAAAATGATTAATCTCACATGATCCACTTTCGAAAATGACTAGTCAAATAAAATTTAAAGCGTTTATGTCATGAGTCATCATAGTCAAAGTTAATAGTTCTTCCAAGTGCTGTAAACAAAGAAAAATCTAGCTAGTAAAGATTTATAACAAATTTTAAGTTAATTTAAAAGAACGCATATGAAAACATCATGCATGGAAGAAATGAAAGTTATAAATTTGAGCATTTGTCCATCATGTGTGAATTGTATAATAATTATGTTCAAATCTAAACATGCTAATCCGGTTTTATAGTAGATAATGAACATAGAGTAATTTTTATAAATACAATAAAATTTGAAGTTTTAACTGAAGTCAAGTTAATAATAAAATGTTAGCAACTCCAGCCTGTGAAAACTAAGTTTAAACATTTTACAGGCCTAAAAGTAATTTTTAAATTTTATTTGGGAAATTTGAAGTTCTCTAAAAAATTTCGTTGAATAAAATGAGTTATATATGAATTTTCAGGGCTAAAATCTAAATAAGGGTAATTACATAATTTTTTTATACTTTTATGACCCTAAATTTGAATTAGATATTTTTATTTTGTATTTTTTATAGACGCCTCGAGAGTTTGGACAACAAAAGAGTCGATATGCAAAAAATTTAGGATATGTCGCGACACGATACAATCGACATAGTTGTATAAAAAAATGTTTATAAATTCGCTCGAGTGCCCATTGATGTCGTGCCATAGTTTTTCCGAAAGTCTTTAAAAGATTCACAACTTTTTAATTTGGACGAATTTAAAAAATTGATATTTTGAAGGCGAAAAACCAGTTTCAAAAATCTCATACGAATAGTGACGAAAATGCAAAAGAAAAATGAAAAAAAAAAATTTAATCCCACATGCATCCCAGCGAACTCTTTTCTCACTCCTAATCTCCTTCTTACCTTTTACTCCTCCTTTTTCAAAAACATTTATCTTTATTCCTTTTACCCACACCCACAGCCATTCCATACATATTTCCATTTTTTATTCCAATTTAAAAATGTTTTACTCATTCCCTTACCATTCCTTAGCAATTTAAATTACTATTCTCCACCACTTAAAATAGTTATTGGGATCCCAATGAGGGGAGACGTTTTTCGGACAAAAGATAGTTTACAGTGCATTTTTTGGGGCAACAAAAATATTATGTCTTTGTATTTTATTTTTGGTGCCCCTAAAATAATTTGTGTGAAAATTTGGGACAGACATTTTTATATTGATATTCAAATATTAGTATTCCAATTTTGTAAGATGAATATTATTAATGAAAATTACTATCGCTATGTGTTATGCTTGTTTTATTTAATTACTAGAATGTGGTGAAATTTACCATCGGTTTTAATTAGTTTAATTTGCTTAAATTTCCAACTTTCTTTAAAAATATTTTAAAATTCAGCATTCATTTAAATAGTCACGAGAGTGATATTTTAAAATTTCGGAACTAATTGTTTTAGTTATATCATTTTATTATGTGTACTTACGTTTGATGAATTATACTTAAGTTAAATAGTTTTATAGTTCATGCTTACGTTTGACATTTATAGCTTAAGAGTGATACTTTTAAGGGAATAAAATATTTTGGCATCTAAAAAAAGATATAAAAATATTTATTTAAACTTTCACGTTTTAATCATTCGGAATTTATGTAATAGGAGCCGGTACAATTTTGAGTTATAAAACGGAATTGCAAGTTATACTAATTAATCATAAATTAGTGAAAACGGCAAACGGATCTGAAATCCTACTTAAGTCTCCATACTTGTTAAATGTTTTGTGTGTGCACTCCTTATTTGTTCCTGTTTTACTTTCTCTCTACATCTTATTTTTACACCAAATATTGTCTAGTTAGAAAATCAAAAAATTATTAGGAATTGTCTACATCTTCGAGAGATCGACCTGTACTTATACTAGCTATATTACAATAGCTCGTGCACTTGCGCTAATTTTAGAATTTGACAAAAAAAATTGATGCCATTGAGGGGGATTTATGTCGACTTTTGGACATGTTTGTTTTTTCATCCGTGTAAAAATAAAAATTCCTTAAAAAATAGAAAACCTGAAATAAATTTTTTTTTTCTAAGAAGTTTCAAATTTCATGGCGTTTGTATTTATTCCCTAAAAATGGGGAAAAATTAGAACTTAAAAATAATTCCAAAAGTTCAATTTTCCCCAGTAGCATTTTCTTCATATATATATATATATATATATATATATATAGGTTGTTTCATTAGTGTGCTTGTTTGTATATTTATGAAAGTGTGGGGTTATACGGATTCACTTGTATCTTATGTCACACACACACACAAAGATCCATTTTTAGCTAAGTTTTATCTTGTTTAGAATTAGGTATGCATACAAGATAATGTCCGAAGCTGAAACGTGCCAAACTAAAACATAACCAAACAAAAGAAGAATTTTGAGGGAAAATATGTTGCGGGAAAAACCTTTTTATATCAACACTATTTGAGAATTTGACAAACATGAATTGACTTACAGACTACTTAGAAATCAACTAAGTGTATCGTAGTATATGTCTTCAAGTCTTCAACAAATACGACATCGTCCAAAATCGTCTATGTAAAACATCTCTTCCCTCGATATCCACTGATAAGCCTCATGATGCGGAATCATTTCTTCTTCAGCAATAGCTATCCCATCTCTACAAAATTCAAAATAGAGAACACTATATAAGGTTTTGATGTAAGTGTATGGAAATAGGGTTTGATAAACTCAACAAACCATTCTAGGGATTAAGATTTGAAAATTCAACAAGTATTTCTCTGAGATAAAAAGTGTGGGACTTTTTGAACTAATATAGAAATACACTTACGTAAAGAATTCTTGAAAAATAAGTCCGCAAGAAAATGGATCTTCGTTTGAATGAAAATGGCCTTTCATTCGAATGAAATTTTCAGATTCATTCTAACGAGTTGTATTACTATTCGAACGAACATCCTAGTTGGGCCTAGCGAGTATCCAAATAACTTCCAATGGGTACAGCTTTGTCAAATAGAGGGACCTCATTTTGAAGTTCTTTCTAGTGATCTAAGAGTTTCATTTCAACGAGAGACAAACCTCATTCTAATGAGATGCACAATTCATTCTAACGAACTAAAACATTAAAAAAAACATATTTTTAAAAGTTTATAAATAATCCTTCGATTAAAAAAACACATCCCAGAATAAATTTGCATAAGTTAAAATAAAAAAAAACTAATTGCCATATACCTCCAAATATTGTCGTGCCGTTTCACCGGCTTGAACTTCGAAATGTTTCTCGGTCACTAGCTCATTTTCAACGAACATAGGAAGTATATGTAGATGAGATTTGTTTGGTTTATAACGGGATGCACCGAAATATCTAAACTATGAGCAATTATAAAACCATGCTCTTACAAATCTCCCCATTTGGCTATTCTAGTACTAAACAAAAATAAAACCAAATTAAACCCCTTAAGACAATCTAATATCAATGCCCTCCCAAACCCAAAAAGGGAAAGATATTGGAGATATCGCTTTTAACTGAAAATCTTCATATTTGTGTAGTCCATGAGATCATCATCATTAATGCAGAAATGACCTACACATGAAACCAAAGAAATGCCATGACGCATACGAGAGTTTAAAGAAAATAAAAACTCACCCCTCATTTTGTTATCCCCCTTTTTTCCATAATAGAAAACGGTTGAGAAAGTAACCATAAAATATTAGAATCTCCCGATTCCAAATGAAATAACATCACAAATATAATCAATCAAACACAATAGATGAATTTACAATAGGAAGCCAACAATTTTTGAAAATTTTCAATATTCTCAAGTGTGAAAAGTGTATGCATAAAGGGAAAATATAGGTACAAATACATCACACCATAGAATAGTATGAAAATATCCAAGTCATGAAAGTAAAATGTAATTGTGTGAACAACTCCACGAGTAAATCAACATAGGCCGACATAACAAAATTTCACGAAGTCATGAGATACTTCTAAACAAAGAACTCAATTTTAACCTTTTGTGTAAGAATGTTGAACAAGATGAAATTGACACGATTTATACAATATGCCATGAATTTAAATGCATTTCAAATAAATAACACCAAGTTATTTAATGCTTTTAAGAAAGTTCGTTATGCAAAACCATTCTTCTTCTACTTCATAACACCTTCAAAATATCACATATTTAATAATTCAATATAAAAGTTTTGAAGATATCATAATGCTCATGTGTAGTGAAGCATTAGTGACAAAAAATTTAACCTTGGAACTTCTATTTTCGGTGATGAATTTTTGCACAGCCTCTAACTAATGGTGACTTTTAACGAAAAGAGAATTTTATCTTTTGTAGCCCCTTTCCATTGCTTAATATAAATTTTTTTGGGGAAAATAAATGTGGGCAATGGTTCTTATAATCACAACTAATCATTAGAACATTTGGTTAACTATTAAACACAAATGAGATGAGAACGCGGTATTCCACGTATGACAAGTAAGTGCAATATTCGAAAAGTCAGTGCCCATGTGAAATAAAGTTGATAAAAAGTCTTACATGTAGAAAGTGAATGTCATTGAATAACTAAATGATAGACACACATTTTAACCACATTAAAGAAACTAATTCATGTATCAAAACACCATAAAAAAACACATGAATGGATGAAATGAAGTGGTGATTCAAACACCTTAAATTCATATATCCATATATGGTGAAAAAACAAGAACACAAATATTTTAGTCTTTTTCAACAAATTTATTAAAAATATATTTTTTTTAATTTTCAAACTTTTTCTTAAAAATAAAAAATATTGTTGGATTTTTGGATTTTTTTCGAGAAAAAAATATAAACATAGACATATATAGAAATACGATCTACTAGTAGGGTCAAATGATATGAGCATTATAAACACCATATACTAGATACAATTCCCAAACTCAGGCAACAAAACAAATACCAAAAGAAATCCTAAAATTCCTGGTTAATTGATATTTTCATTTTTCACAAATCTGAAGGACGTGATCTTTTCCTCAACACAATCATGAATAAAGTGCTCACATATTCTACTGTGCTTCGTGCAGGAATATTGGACCGAATTATGGGATGAATGAATTGTACTCGTATTACCACATGAAATAGTAATTGTGCCTTGAGTGATCCTATAATTGTAACACCCCGCCTAAAACACGAGGCCCTACTACGAATAAAACTAAACTAAATCCTTAATAATTAGTATAGAGCAACTATATTCCAAAAAATAAATATAACCAAAAGTTTACACTTAAAAATTAATTACAATTAAATTCCACTCAAACTAACACTATGCTCCCCAAATATTTACACTCCCAATCTATACAAAAAACAATAAAATCCTTTAAACGTAGATCTCTAAAATACTTCAAAATCGTTCGTGTCCAAATCCACGCTAACCTTCCACTAAAAGAAAAATATGACAAAGTACACAATATGACAAGAATATGCTCAAAACAATAGCGGTGAATAATTACAACAATATAAATTTGAATTCAAGTTCAATGTGACATCCGAGCATTATACCAATCTAATTTCTCAATAACACATCAAGAGGTCACTAGGCCTCACCTCACCTTACCTAAGCTTCGAAAATCCTCATCCTAGCTATTGGACTTTTGAACTATTGGCGGGTGACCATTCACCGTGCTATATAAAAATTTCATGACACCATGACCATCAACAAATACAATATCTCAAATCGAATCAATATTTTAGCTTCCAATAAACATTATGATATCAACAATATGAGTACAAATAAATGAGGAACAAAACGACTACTCTTGATAGATTCAATGAGCATATTGCGTAAACCCCATACCTTAAAATTATCACAAGAAACTCATAAGATTCTTCATCAAAATTCTGATCATACCACATCGTTCCTCTCACGAAAACAATCAAAACTCGTTATATCCCGAACTCGAGAAAAAACCAAATAAACCTTCAAATCTTGAGTTAAAACTTGATAACTTTGGGGCTAGGATTTGTAGGAGGAAGAAGATCAAAAAAATTATAAGGGTTTACTCCTCGTAGAAGTTGTGAAAATATGTTTGAAAATACCTAACCCCTATTAATTTAAGTTGATAAATATTATAGAATTTAAGTGGCATTATAATCGTATTAAAACTAAAACAGTTCGCCTGTTAGTCACGCTTCATAATCGTGACAAATAATTAGTCACGATTTTAGTCCGTGACAAATCTCTGAAGTGGAATTTTTATTTTGGTCCTATTTGTAATAACCCGCGTAATTTTTGGGGTATTTTCAAAATAAAGAGGAAAAATAAAGTTTTTGATAAAATTATTTGTATTGCTCAAATATGTTGGTTATTATTTTTAAAGGCGAGAATTTCAAACGGTTTCGAAATCGGAGTTAAAATGTATTTTACAATGATATTTAAATGTTTTTAACTCTTGGAGTTGTTTTGATTTCCAACTCTTCATTTCTTTACCTTATTTAAAGGAGTCTTTTGGATTCCAACTCTTCATTTCTTTGCATTATAAAAGGAAGTCGTGGTGAACCCTTTTAACCTACTTTTGGCACAAATTTTGGCACAAATATATTTTATATTCCTCTTCTTTTTATATACAAATTGGCCCTTGAGATTTGTGAGTTCCAACCTTAGATTAGAGGTGTTCTTGGGGCTATTTTGTTGGAGGTTCTTGGAGGAGCTTCTGTAGATCTTTTATGTTAATCTTGAGAATGTGATCATTGGTTTCTCATCATGGTTTGAGGTATGGGGTTTTACACAATATGCTCCTTTAAATCTCGCGAGTTTATTCCGTTGAATTCTTGTTAATTGAAATCATATTTGAATTGTTAAATTCATTGAAATCTGGAAAATAATTGTTGAAATTATTTTGATTCATGTGGTATCATTATATTGTTGTTGAGCACGTTTTCATGAGATTTTAATATGGTACGGATGTTGGGCACCCGCCAAAATTCCTGTTTCCCGGGCTATGGCTTGATAAAGCATATACGGATGTGGTGAGGCTTGATGACCCGTTAAAGTGTTGTTGAGAAATTATATTGATAAATGCTTTGAGATTTGCATTTTGATTTGAATATTCGTACTCGTGTTGTTACGTTTTATTCACCGTCAATATATTTGTTGAGCATCTTTCTTGTCGTATTGTGTACTTCCCCATATCTTTTTTTAGTGGCAGGTTAGCGCGGGTTTTGTGGCGGTATGGAGATTGATTTTAGCGAGGATTGTTTGGGAAAGATTTGTATTATTTTGATGTATAGAGCTTTGGAGATTTGTATTTTATTTTCGAGTTATTTGTTGTATGTAATTCGAGAGATTTGGTATTTAATTTGAAGAGATTGAGATTTGTAGTTTCTCTTTTGTTGTTGTGGGACTTAGATGCTCTATACCTTGTCACTTGTGGATTTGGATTTATTTTATCGCATTAGCACTCCGTTCGCTCTCCCCGGGCGAGCGGGGTGTTACACTATTTTTTTGTCCTATAGAGTTTTATCTTATGAGAAGTCTTCTAAACAACTCAAGACTTATATATACTCATATTAGGATTCTTTTAAGCTATTTTTTCGAATTTCGAATTATTTTAATTAATTAGCGAATAAAATTACGGGTTGTTACATACTTCTCCACTAGCACATAAATTTCATCCTCAAAATTCGACGAAGCCGAACACTCAAGATAAAATACGGTGCACAAATACCTACCCATAAAAACCACGATTTGTCATCCATACACCCAATTCTACTGGCATGTTTTTCCACCTGCTCTCTAACGAATCACTACTCGATTCTATCTCTTAGAATATCATCACAACATTAATGTCCTAAAATCAATTCTAAACATCATCACATCAAGATTACTAATCCTAACCTCGATACCTAACAAGTCCCCAACAAAAAATCCCTATCTGCAACAAAACACATCTAACCCGCATGCTAGACCAAAGCCCAAAGACCCGAGGGCTGTCATATACATAGGCTCTGATACCATCTGCAACACCCCGTGTAAAATACGAGACGCTACTGCGATAAAAACTAAACTAAATCCTCAACAATTAATATAGAGCATATATATTCAACAAAATAAATATAATGAATAAAAAATTTACACTTCAAAAATAATTATAATTAAATTCGACTCAAAATAACGCTAAGCTCCATAAATATTTACACTGCCAATCAATGCAAAAAAAAATCCTCCAAACATCGAGCTCTAACATCCTCTAAAATCCGTAACGTCCATATCCACGCTAACTTGCTACTAAAAGTAAAATACAAGGAAATACACAATATGACAAGTATAGATGCTCAAAATAATAACGATGAATAAATTCAACAATACGAATATGAATTCAAGTTCAATGCGATATTCGAGCTTTACACCAATCAAATTTCTCAATAACACATCAATATGTCACCATGCCTTACCTCACCTTACTGTAACAAACCGTCCTTTTGGGGATGATTAAATTCCATAATCAAGTATAAATTGGAATTTGGGGAATTTTCCTAAATAGTAAATTTTGGGATTTTCGAGGATTAAATGACTTTCGAAGGATGTTGTGATTATTTTTGGGACTATATAGGTCGAAATATTTTAATTATATGTCGTCATGAAGAAAAGTGACAAAGAGGTAAGATTTTAATTGGAGATACCGCATTTAGTTATTTTGGGTTGGAATAGTGATTTGCGGTCAAGTACCTTGGATGGAAATTTCGACTGCGCCGTGATTCTCGGAATGGCCGAGATAGTCGAAAAAGAGTGTCCGTTTGTCGAAATTGAGTTTCGGGTAATTTTAGAGGTAAAAGTAACTCGTAATTGGGTAAACGAGTCGTTTTTGGGTTTTAAGGGGTATAACCCTTTTTCTTTCTTTATAAAGAGAGGAAGAGGGAGAAGAGAGAAAGGATAGAAAGAAAAGAGAGAGAAGAGAGAGGGGAAGGAGAAAGAGGAGGAGAAAATGGAGATTTGGGCCAAACTCCGCCGGATTCGACTCGAGGTCGTCGGATTTTATCCACGAGACAAGTGTTTACTTGCTTTATTTATCATTTTGCATAAATATCTCATACCGTAGTTTGGTATAAACAAACCCTAAAGATTTTGGGTTGGGTTTTCGTGGTTAAAACGGGTTTTTGGGAGTTAAAACAATAAAAACTCCAATAATATTTCAATTTGTGGAACTTAGGTTTTAACCTAAATTAATTGGTGATTTCGGGTTCTAGGACGTTTAGGACCCGTATTATAGGGGTATTTGTAGTTGGTTGAGGTTGTAGGACGTTGTGTGAGGCGACAAAAGCTTGGGAGAAGCTTTAATGGCCGAAACCTTCTTGAAGAAGGTGATGAATAGTAACCCCGTAACCTTGTGGGGCCATTTTGGCCAGGAAAAGAATTAATTTAGCTTTCGGCAAAAACACGAAAGTTGTAGATCTTTTCGATACGGTCGCGTGGGCGCTGACCGCGTATTTTTTTGATTTTTCTACGATTTGATATGATATTTACAAGATGACAGCTCCGGGTTGAAATCATCAACTCGGAAATCAAATCGGGAATTGGAAAAATTACGTCTGGAATTAATTGCGTAGATGTTCGGGATAATTTTTGGTGTAGTTTAGAAACCCCGTTAATGAATTTGGGTTTGTAGGAATAAATCCGACTTATAGTTTAAATGGTGAGTGGATTAAATTTTGGGGTTTTGGGTTATATATAAAACCCTAAGCAGATTTGGGATTTTCGGACAAGCCGAATTGATTCGGACCGGCAGAATCGATTTGGTAAGAGACAGTTTGAAAGTAGAACCATTTCGAATCGAATCGGACAGGGCGAATCGATTCGGTGGCCAGCTAATCGATTCGGGCAGGTCGAATCGATTCGGTCCTGGCAAAATTTTGAGGTTTTCTCCTTTTAAGTTTAGGGATACTTAAATTATGGTTTTGGAGATTATTATAGGAGTTTCTACATGGAATATTAGGACTCCTAGATGATGATTTGAGGATGATAAGAAAACCTCGGATTAATTTAGAGTGTGATCCGGGGTATGGAGTTAATTCATGTTTTGGGATAAGAGACATTCGGGTTGATGTATAAGTCCTTAAATGAAATTAAGGTATTTTGTTACCTATAAAAGTAAGAGAATACTTTGGGTTTAGTATCATTCATATATGAATGCTTGATTATGATTCCTTAAGGGAATTTTTGGGATTAATGGTCATCGCTACATGTACTTGGCTTATGGCCATTTTTATATATTCAGGGAGGAATATATGGTATATGTATATACTATGTGATTAAAGTATATATATAATTTGAGATAAATGATTTGGAAAATAAATATGAATGTTTTCAAAATGGAAAGATAAATGATTTTCATAAATGATAAAAATGAGGATACACACCTCTCTAAATCGCTATCATAAGGGAAGTTGCGTGCGTATGGTGAAGCCCCCTGACAAATTAACGCAGGGTGGATATAGTCCTATAGGCCATATGAGCGTTTGTTGTATTTTTCTGCGATGGTTAGGAGATTCCGGGTGTGGTCTTGACTATCCCGCAGGCATATGGACGCTTCCCGACGTCTTGCGATATAGGATCCCAGGTTGTCTTGATGATAGGCCCTGGAAGATGATAGCCATTTAGGGGCGCGCACAGTGGGGAAACACGGACGGGCAGTCTTAGAACGCGTTATATTAAAGCAATTCATGATAATGGATTGGCTTTAATTACAGTTCCTGGATATAGGAAGGGAAATGGGTTATATGGATTGGCTTCGGTAACACTTCCCGGATGGAAGATGGGATATGGAAGCATATGATATGATCAAAGCATTTTTATGATAATGAAAATGGCTTTGAATACATTTCCTGAATATAAAAAGGGCAATGGGATATTTTGAAACGGAAAAGCATTTTTATGATAATAAAACTGGCTTTTAAAAAGTTATATGATATGTTAAAGCAATTCATGATAATGAATTGGCTTTTAAATACATTTCCTGGATATGAGAAGGGAAATGGAAGGTTTTGAGATAAAAATGATACGTGTTGATAAATACTTTGTAAATGAATTCTCATTCCGGGAGATAGATCCGGATGTATATGGTAATACGGATAAATTGAGTGCCGAGGGTCTAATGGATCTCGACGATCGACCTTGCCGGATAGTAGTGTATCATGGGGGGTTCCTTGTTTGGATTTCGCTTTGCGAGACACCCCACGCACGAACATGGCATAGCGTTGAGACTAGAGTGAAGTTTAGCCCTTAGTACATCTCTTGGACTATCTAGGGTAAATAGTGGTTGCGTGATAGACTAGTTTAGCCGGGTAGCTTGACTAGGATGTTTAGAGGGATGTGTTAGGAGTGCACTGTTAGTGGAGAGGTGAGGGGTATCTCATGGGAGTGCGATACCAAACTTTAATATGAGGTAAAACATTTTTCAATATAATAAGGCATTTATGCACTTGCTAAATATTTTTAAAACTCGGGCTCTGACCCGTTTATCTACTTTTCCTTTCTTGCTATATTATACATATATATATAGGTGTCCAAACACAGGGATGCCTGGATGACAATTCCTTTGAGTCAGACGTCAGCTGCAGTAGTTGTGGATGCGTGCAGGACTTTAGGAGGTACTGTATAAATATTTGGGCCAATGGTCCAATTGCATTTATTTATTCTTTGAGTACAACATTCGATATGGTTGTATATTTTGACCGAGTGTTCGGTTATTTTATTAAATTTCAGTTTCATTTTTGCAAAACTGTGTGCATGTTTTATTTACAGTTGTTAAAAAGAGTAGTAAAGAAAAAAATTTGACACCGGCCTAATAGGTTATTAGTAATTAAATGGATTTTCGACAGTGATGCTAAGAATGATCCATATGAGACTCCTATTTTAATTTAATATTGGATTGATCGCCCGGTATCTTATTAGGCGGGGTGTTACAGATGGTATCAGAGCATCAGGTTCTAGTGTCCTTAGGAATCTGTGCGGACGTACTACGCTTTCAGTGTTGCTCTCATTTGTTATAGAGCCTCGGGACTAGGATTGTTGATTTCTCTTGTGAGATTTCGTTCTCCTGCCATAATATAAGATTATAGAAATCTTTTTCGCTCTCGTTTGAGATTCATGTACGAGGCTTGGATGGTAGCAGGAGGTGGGGCTTTGCTGTGGCGACTGGTAGAAGTTGAGGACGTGGACCGTAGTAGGGGTCACTTCCTTTGTGGTGTTTGTTAAGGATTTTGGCGGCGACTACTAAATAATGGTAGTTAGGAGTACCGCAGTACCACTGAAGTAGAGAGTGGTACTAAAGTCGAATTCCTCATTGAAATTGAGGGTTCGAAAGGGATCTTACGGATAGTCTTAACCGTGAGTCCCCACGATTTAGTCTGAATGAGAAGGATATTGTTATGAGTTTTACCTCAATTGAGGAGGTATATTTGGCGTGGCTAGATAAAGTCGCGGTATTAGTTAGACCTAGACTCGTGTGTGTAATTTGAGTTATGGCGGTCACGATAACATAATATCATGTGTGTTTATGTGTTTTTTTCCGCGATAGCGGAATTTTATTTTCCTTCATTCGCCATAGAGGCGGGTGTTGATAAATTGTATATATATATCTGGGCTGTGATACTCATTTTATATGTCTATACGAGTATAGTGTTATGATGAGTATATATGTATTGGTACTTTCGGAGCGATAGCAGGCTATTGATGGAAAGACTATCGTGTCCATGGTTCCTGGAGGGAACGGTTTGTTGTTGCGGTGTCTCACGTAGATATAGGTTGAGTTCACCCTATTTATTGTGGGTATACGAAACTTCGATGAGTAGAGGTTTCCTTATCGTGATTTGGGTTTATGGCGACCTTACGTATATGACTTAAGGCCGCAGGATTAGTGTTGAGCTGAAGACAAAGCTCATTACTATTTGCGCAAGGACTTAAAAAGGAGTGAGAGCGCAGGGGGGTATGATTCTTAGTTAGAGATAGGAGTTCGGACCACTTTTTTGTTGAATTAGGGGATAGGGATATCCTGGTTTCATGTTGAAATAACGGAACACCATAACCAACGAAGTCAAGGGTCAATGTGTGGAGGGGTTCCTTGTTTGGATTTCGCTTTGCGAGACACTCCACACATGACTCTTAACGGCGTCGGGAGTGGGGAGTTGTTATGGGATGCAAGGATGTTGATTTTGTGGAAAGGTCTTATAGTGTGGATGAACCACTATAGGCTATGAGCCACGTGATGATGATATACTTATGGAAAGATTGTGATATGGAAAAGAACTAAAGTGGACCCCTCGCCACAAGTGGGTGGGTGAGGTTGGACTTAGGTAAATTGGTTTGAGAATAATAACCAGCCTTAATGAAAAGGCAGATTTTGAGAAGATAAATTTTGGGCATTATGTTCGTGACACTTTCTATAGAAAGTGGGCACTTCGATTGGTTGGGTTTTCTTTCGTATGGGCGGAAGGATAAGATAGTAGAAATGCGTTCGTAGTTTAGCGTAGGCAGTATTTAGGACGTCCCGCTGGTGTGCCCTAGTTCGCTATATCTCGATGACCGACTACGCGAGGGAGTAGTGTAACGGGAGGGTTCCTTGTTTGGATTTTGCCTTGGCGAGACGTCCCACGCATGAAACCAAGCAGTTGTCGGGAGTTGAGAGAGGCCTTGGGCACTAGGGACATACTTAGGATGATATTTGTTCCGTAAAGGTAGGATATCGCATAGAATTTAGTATTATTTAGGACGTAAGTTCGTTAATGTTAGTGGCGCCGAGATTAGGATAATTGATTTCGCGGGTTGGGAGGACCCATAGGTGAGTATTTCACCGAGGAAAGGAGACCCTTAATGGGGGAGAGTGTTACGTGTCAGACGTTCACTACGGATGTGCAGATGTGCACAGGTTAGAAAGGTGTATGGGCACCTTAATAATGTTGGTTTATATACCGCCTGAAATAGAAGGGGCGTAGTATATAAATTTGAAGTTTATGCCGTTAGGCACTATAGATGATGGGTACAATGTGACTTAATTAGAGTAACTTTATGATGCGGTAGCCGCATAGTGTATGGTTGAGGACCATTGTGTTAGTATCGTTTCCCCTTGAGGAATTAGGGTTTGGATTGATCCTAGAATTGACGGTGTAGGTTGTATCTGAATTTCGAGGACGAAATTCCATTGTAAGGGGGGGAGTATGTAACAACCCGTCCTTTTGGGGACGATTAAATTCCATAATAAAGTATAAATTGGAATTTGTGGAATTTTCCTAAATAGTAAATTTTGGGATTTTCGAGGATTAAATGACTTTCGAAGGATGTTGTGATGATTTTTGGGACTATATAGGTCGAAATATTTTAATTATATGTCGTCATGGAGAAAAGTGACAAAGAGGTAAGATTTTAATTGGAGACACCGCATTTAGTTATTTTGGGTTGGAATAGTGATTTGCGGTCAAGTACCTCAGATGAAAATTTTGACTGCGCCGTAATTCTCGAAATGGCCAAGATAGTCGGAAAAGAGTGTCCGATTGTCGAAATTGAGTTTCGGGTAATTTTAGCGGTAAAAGTAACTCGTAATTGGATAAACGAGTCGTTTTTGGGTTTTAAGGGGTATAACCCTTTTTCTTTCTTTATAAAGAGAGGGAGAGGGTGAAGAGAGAAAGGAAAGAAAGAAAAGAGAGAGAAGAGAGAAAGGAAGGAGAAAGAGGAGGAGAAAATGGAGATTCGGGCCAAACTCCGCCGGATTCGACTCGAGGTCGTCGGATTTTATCCACGAGGCAAGTGTTTACTTGCTTTATTTATCTTTTTGCATAAATATCTCATACCGTAGTTTGGTATAAACGAACCCTAAAGATTTTGGGTTTGGTTTTCGTGGATAAAACGGGTTTTTGGGAGTTAAAACAATAAAACCCAAATAATATTTCAATTTGTGGAACTTAGGTTTTAACCTAAATTAATTGGTGATTTCGGGTTCTATGACGTTTAGGACCCGTATTATAGGGGTATTTGTAGTTGGTTGAGGTTGTAGGACGTTGGGTCAGGCGACAAAATCTTGGGAGAAGCTTTAATGGCCGAAACCTTCTTGAAGAAGGTGATGAATAGTAACCCCGTAATCTTGTGGGGGCATTTTGGCCAGGAAAAGAATTAATTTAGCTTTTGGCCAAAACACGAAAGTTGTATATCTTTTCGATACGGTCGCGTGGACGCTGACTGCGTATTTTTTTTATTTGTCTACGATTTGATATGATTTTTAAAAGATGGAAGCTCCGGGTTGAAATCATCAACTCGGAAATCAAATCGGGAATTGGAAAAATTATGTCTAGAATTAATTTCGTAGATGTTCGGGATAATTTTTGGTGTAGTTTAGAAACCCCGTTAATGAATTTGGGTTTTTAGGAATAAATCCGACTTAAAGTTTAAATGGTGAGTGGATTAAATTTTGGGGTTTGGGGTTATATATAAAACCCTAAGCAGATTTGGGATTTTCGGACAAGCCTAATCGATTCGGACAGGCCAAATCGATTCGATAAGAGACAGTTTGAAAGTAGAACCATTTCGAATCGATTCGGACAGGGCGAATCGATTCGGTGGCCAGCTAATCGATTCGGGCAGGTCGAATCGATTCGGTCCTGGAAAAATTTTGAGGTTTTCTCCTTTTAAGTTTAGGGATACTTAAATTATGGTTTTGGAGATTATTATAGGAGTTTCTACATGGAATATTAGGACTCCTAGATGATGATTTGAGGATGATAAGAAAACCTCGGATTAATTTAGAGTGTGATCCGGGGTATGGAGTTAATTCATGTTTTGGGATAAGAGACATTCGGGTTGATGTATAAGTCCTTAAATGAATTAAGGTATTTTGTTAGCTATAAAAGTAAGAGAATACTTTGGGTTTAGTATCATGCATATATGAATGCATGATTATGATTCCTTAAGGGAATCTTTGGGATTAATGGTCATCGCTAGATGTACTTCGCATATGGCCATTTTTATATATTCAGGGAGGAATATATGGTATATGTATATACTATGTGATTAAAGTTTATATATAATTTGAGATAAATGATTTTGAAAATAAATATGAATGTTTTCAAAATGGAAAGATAAATGATTTTCATAAATGATAAAAATGAGGATACACACCTCTCTAAATCGCTATCATAAGGGAAGTTGTGTGCGTATGGTGAAGCCTCCTGACAAATTAACCCAGGGTGGATATAGTCCTATAGGCCATATGAGCGTTTGTTGTATTTTTCTGCGATGGTTAGGAGATTCCGGGTGTGCTCTTGACTATCCCGCAGGCATATGGACGCTTCCCGACGTCTTGCGATGTTGGATCCCAGGTTGTCTTGATGATAGGCCCTCGAAGATGATAGCCATTTAGGGGTGCGCACAGTGGGGAAACCCGGACGGGCGGTTTTAGAACGCGTTATATTAAAGCAATTCATGATAATGGATTGGCTTTAATTACATTTCCTGGATATAGGAAGGGAAATGGGTTATATGGATTGGCTTCGGTAACACTTCCCGGATGGAAGAAGGGATGTGGAAGCATATGATATGATCAAAGCATTTTTATGATAATGAAAATGGCTTTGAATATATTTCCTGAATATAAAAAGGGAAATGGAATATTTTGAAACGGAAAAGCATTTTTATGATAATAAAACAGGCTTTTAAAAAGTTATATGATATGTTAAAGCAATTCATGATAATGAATTGGCTTTTAAATACATTTCCTGGATATGAGAAGGGAAATGGAAGGTTTTGAGATAAAAATGATAAGTATTGATAAATACTTTGTAAATGAATTCTCATTCCGGGAGATAGATCCGGATGTATATGGTAATATGTATATATATATGGATAAATCGAGTGCCGAGGGTCTAATGGATCTCGACGATCGACCTTGCCTCATAGTAGTGTATCGGGGGGGTTCCTTGTTTGGATTTCGCTTTGCGAGATACCCCACGCACAAACATGGCATAGCGTTGAGACTAGAGTGAAGTTTAGCCCTTAGTACATCTCTTGGACTATCTAGGGTAGATAGTGGTTGGGTTATAGACTAGTTTATCCGGGTAGCTTAACTAGGATGTTTAGAGGGATGCGTTAGGAGGGCACTGTTAGTGGAGAGGTGAGGGGTATCTCATGGGAGTGCGATACCAAACTTAAATATGAGGTAAAACCTTTTTCAAAATAATAAGGCATTTATGCACTTGCTAAATATTTTCAAAACATGGGCTCTGACCCGTTTATCTACTTTTCCTTTCTTGCTATATTATACATATATATATATATATATATATATATATATATATATATATATAAGTGTCCAAACACAGGGATGCCTGGATGATAATTCCTTTGAGTCAGACGCCAGCTACAGCAGCTGTGGATGCGTGCATGGCTTTCAGTAGACGCTTCTATCCTTGTACTCTAGATAGGAGGTACTGTATAAATATTCGGGCCAATGGCCCAATTGCATTTATTTATTCTTTGAGTACAACATTCGATATGGTTGTATATTTTGACCGAGTGTTCGGTTATTTTATTAAATTTCAGTTTCATTTCCGCAAAACTGTGTGTATGTTTTATTTATAGTTGCTGAAAAGAGTAGTAAAGAAAAAAATTTGACACCGGCCTAATAGGTTATTAGTAATTAAATGGATTTTCGACAGTGATGCTAAGAATGATCCATATGAGACTCCTGTTTTAATTTAATATTGGAGTGATCGCCCGGTATCTTATTAGGCGGGGTGTTACAGATGGTATCAGAGCATCAGGTTCTAGTGTCCTTAGGAATCTGTGTGGACGTACTATGCTTTCAGCGTTGCTCTCATTTGTTATAGAGCCTCAGGACTAGGATTGTTGATTTCTCTTGTGAGATTTCGTTCTCCTGCCATAATATAAGATTATAGAAATCTTTTTCGCTCTCATTTGAGATTCATGTGCGAGGCTTGGATGGTAGCAGGAGGTGGGGCTTTGTTGGGGCGACTGGTAGAAGTTGAGGACGTGGACCGTAGTAGGGGTCACTTCCTTTGTGGTGTTTGTTAAGGATTTTGGCGGCGACTACTAAATAATGGTAGTTAGGAGTACCGCAGTACCACTGAAGTAGAGAGTGGTACTAAAGTCGAATTCCTCATTGAAATTGAGGGTTTGAAAGGGATCTTACGGATAGTCTTAACCGCGAGTCCCCACGATTTAGTCGGAATGAGAAGGATATTGTTATGAGTTTTACCTCAATTGAGGAGGTATATTTGGCGTGGCTAGATAAAGTCGTGGTATTAGTTAGCCCTAGACTCGTGTGTGTAATTTGAGTTATGGCGGTCACGATAACATAATATCATGTGTGTTTATGTGTTTTTTTTCGCGATAGCGGAATTTTATTTTCCTTCATTCGCCATAGAGGCGGGTGTTGATATATTGTATATATATATCTGGGCTGTGATACTCGTTTTATATGTCTATACGAGTATAGTTTTATGATGAGTATATATGTATTGGTACTTTCAGAGCGATAACAGGCTATTAATGGCAAGACTATCGTGTCCATGGTTCCTGGAGGGAACGGGTTGTTGTTGCGGTGTCTCACCTAGATATAGGTTGAGTTCACCCTATTTATTGTGGGTATACGAAACTTCGATGAGTATAGGTTTCCTTATCATGATTTGGGTTTATGGCGGCCTTACGTATATGATTTAAGGCCGTAGGATTAGTGTTGAGCTGAAGATAAAGCTCATTACTTTTTTGCGCAAGGACTTAAAAATGAGTGCGAGCGCAGGGTGGGTATGATTCTTAGTTAGAGATAGGAGTTCGGACCACCTTTTTGTTGAATTAGGGGATAGGGATATCCCGGTTGCATGTTGAAATAACGGAACTCCATAAACAACGAAGTCAAGGGTTAATGTGTGGATGGCTTCCTAAGCTTCGTATAACCTTATCTTGGCTATTAAACTTTTGGACTATTGGCGGGTGACCATTCTCTATACCATATAAAAATTTCATGACACCATGCCTATCAACAAATACAATATCTCAAATCGATTTAATATTTTTGATTCCAATAAACGTTATGATATCAATAATACGAGTACAAATAAATGAGGAACAAATGGACTACTCTTGAGAGATTTAAGGAGCATATGTCGTAAACCCCGTACCTTAAAATCATCACAAGAAACTCATAAGATTCTTCATCGAAATTCTAATCATACCATTGCGTTTGTCTACCGCAAATAATCAAAACTCATTTCTATCCCAAACTCGAGAAAACACCAAATAAACCTTCAAATCTTAAGTTAAAACCTGATAACTTTGGCGCTAGGGTTTGTAGGAGGAAGAAGATGAAAATTTTAAGGGTATACTTCACTTTAAAGTAGTGAAAATATGTTTGAAAAGTCCTAAACACATATTAATTTAAGTGGAGAAACATTAGAGAATTCAAGTGGCATTAGAATCCTCTTAAAAGTAAAACAGTTCGCCAGTTAGTGACAAATAGTTAGTCATGATTTAAGGCTGTGACAAATCTCTGAAGTGGGATTTTTATTTTGGCCTTATTTTCTTTTGCCCATAGAGTTTTATCTTATGAGGAGTCTTCTAAACGACCCAAGACTTATATATACTCATATGAGGAGTCTTTTAAGCTAGCTTTTTGAATTTCGAATTAATTTAATTAATTAGTTGATAAAATTACAGGTTGTTACAATAATCTTCCAGCGTCTACTTTATCCATAAGAGTTGTATGCAATAACTCCAGTGGGTGATATACTCAGCCTTCGTTGCCGACCAAGAGATTGATTTTTTGTTTCTGCTCAACAAAGATACAAGATCAATCCCAAAGTAAAAGCATCCACCCGAGGTGCTTCTACAGCTATTAACATCCCCAGTCCAATCGACATTTGAATAGTCGAAAAAAAATTTAGGGAAGAAATTCCAGGGAGGTAAGTTTTAATTCGCCCAAAATTTTAAATAAATTTTAAACATGAGGATGATATCTCATTAAGATCGCACAAAAGGTTTTTAGTAGACAATCATAAATTAGGGGCTAACTAGTTACAAAAGAAGGGTAATTTTGCTAAAAGAAACCCTAAAAATGGTAAATTCCTATGACAACCAACTTAATGGCCTTTTAAATGGTTAAGCAACCAAGCTATCAAGCACTAAACACCAAATAACCAAATGCCAATAGCCGAGTTTATAACTGCTAATCACGAAATGTCGAAAGAAGGAAGGTGAAAACCTTAAAATCTTGAGAAGGCAGATGATCACGTACCTTCGATCATGAAAAAAGTTAAAAGAAGAAAAAATAATAACTGCACTAGAAAAATGAAGAAGAAACGTGAAGATGATGGACCCAGTAGCTGAAGAAGTGAACTTTCCCTCCGAAACGATAATCAGATCGTTTCAAATGGAGTGGATTTCAAATAATGGAGATATTGGCCCTTTAAATACTTTGGGTTGGTGGAAAAACATTGTGTGACATAAATGACATCATCTTTAGAAATCCAAACGGTGTGTAAGGACATAAATTTTCAATTGAGTCTTAATATAGTGTTGGCTTAATTCCGGACAAAATATTTGAGTCATAGGATAATATTCATGAGTATCCTCCAAGACCATGACGTTTAAAGTTTATGTTGAAGACGTAGCGTCCAGTATTTCAAAGTGAAGATATAAAAGCGCCGTGTTTCAGTGCCTCGTTTATACGTCATCAACATCACATTTTTCCAAGGTCTCCAAGAGGTATGAATGCAATTATGTATATAGAACCTTGGATTTTTTACTTGGGTGTATTTTTTAAATAGTTTTAAAGACTTTTGTTTACTCGGAAAATATTAATTTAGAACTTTTCATATAAGTTTTGGGGCTTAAAATGAAGTTTTTATTTTCTGTAAAGTCGTTCGAACGAATCTGGGATCTCGTTCGAATGAGATTCTTCGGTCATTCAAACGAGACTTCTAACGACTCTAGCATTTTTTTCACTGACTTGTCGTTAGTAAAGTCGTTCAAACGAAAAACTAGTTCGGGCAAAAATATCGTTCGAACGAGATTTGGCGAAAACAATTTGTTGCTAGTTTTTCCCATTTCCCCACTACTTTTTGTTAGAATTAATGATGTACGGGAATACACTTTTTGGAGTATCTTTTATGAGAATTCCAAAGCCTTTAAGAGAAAAATTATACAAACAAAAGTTCACGTTTGTGTGTTTCAATTTTTGTCAATAAAGGATATTCTAAAACACATACACCCATTGTTTAGTTTAAGATTCCAAGTTATATATATATCTTGGTTGGAGTTTGTTTGGCACCAGTTTTACTCTACCGTTTGAAGAGTTGTTTGGGATTACTTCTATATCTCTTAAAGAACAAGACTTATTTGTTGGTGGGGCATTCCCACTCGGAGAAAGGCTTCGGGTGCGGGTTGACGGTTGTCCAAAGTTATATTGGAGGAGTCCAAGGTTTCAGTGGAGTCCGGAATTGTCGTCTAAGCAGAGGTTGGTACAAGAAGACACGTGAGGGGCTTGAAGGGAGTCGAGTTGAGTTGTGTATGTCATTTTTCTTGTATTTGTAAAATTTCATACTTAGTGGACTTAAGGCTAGGGGTCGTCCAAGGTTTTCCTCGTTTGGGGTTTTCCTCGTACATCGCGGCGTAATGTGATTTATTTCTCCTTATCTTTCCAAATCACCTTAGAATGCATGCTTAGGTAATTCAAGACAAAAATGGGCTTTAGTACACTAAAGTATAATTTGGTACTAATTAAAGTTTGGGTAAAGTTTAAGTTAATTTAATTCAAGTTGTCACTAAATTAATTGGTTAAAATTCTATCTCACCTTGTTTAACTTGATAATTAAATTAATTTGGCTTGAGTGAATTTAAAGTGTGTGTGTGTGTGTGTGTATGTTTACTTTAATTCACTTTGTAATGTTTAATTTTAATTTGTTTTAAGAAATTAAAATTTGTGTTGATGTTAATTTTTCATTTTTTAAAGAAAAGAAAATTAAATAAAATTTGAAAAATTAAATTTTGTTAGTAACCATCATATTCCACATGTGTTAGGAAATTATCTTGGATTAAAAAGAAAGATTTTAAAAATTGGGGGTCCTCGTATTACAACAAGTGGTATCAGAGCTGGAGCGCTAATTTATTGCGTTAAGGTCCTTTAAATATTTTTGGTTAAAATAGAATTTTTCCCATTTTCAAAATTTTCTGTTTTGGATGGTTCCAACTACGCATATTGGAAAACGCATATGAAATCAGCACTAAAGTCTATCAATGAGAGGGTTTGGTTTTCAGTTGTTAATGGGTGGTCCCCATCCAAATGTTTGATAGAAAATGTGTGTCCCCAAGTCCGTAGATAGATGGAGTGAGAATGCATTTAAACTTCCTAATTTTAATTCTTGAGGTTTAAATTCCTTCTTTAGCGTGGTCACACCAGACGAATTCTGACGTATCATGACGTGTGAAACCTCTAAAGAAGCTTGGGATATTTTGCAACTCACTCATGAAGAAACAAGTGTCGTAAAAGCTTATAAACTCCAAAACTCACCACTCATTTTGAAACCATCAAAATGCTTGAGAATAAAACCTTTGATGGATTTTATGCTAGACTTTTCGATATAGTTAATACATCTTTTATTTTGGGTGGGAAAATACCCGACGATCGAGTAGTAAAGAAAACTTTAAGGTCCCTACCCGAGAGATTTATTCCTAAAGTGATCGTTTTAAATTCTTTACCCACCTTGCACTCTACCAAACTTGAGGAATTAGTAGGTGATTTACAAACCTATGAGCTAGATATGTTTCCCCCTACTAAACTAAGAAGAGATGGTAAGTAACCTATTTCATACAATGCCACCCTTAGTGATAGTGATAAGGAAGAGGGTCCCGATTCCCCCATTGAGCGCAACGTTGCCTTGTTCATGGCTAGTCATGTTATTGTGTATGAGATATTGTCTGACGATGACACCTTAAAACATGATGCTTTCAAGGCCTTTGTTTGTGAATCCCCAAAAGATGATGGTTGTGAGAGTGGAGAAAAGAGAGAGAGTGAAAGTTATGAAGAGGTTGATGAGAGTTAACTTAAATTTTCATTTAGAGAATTATATGAAGAATCCATTAAATTAAAAAGAGCAAATTTGAAGTTAGAAGCTAGTTTAAGGGAGCGTGTTAAGGTCGTTGATGAGAGTGCGTTGGTTGATTACCTTAGGACACGTGAGAGAGATCTTCGTGAGAAGCTTGAATATGTAGAAGGTGAGAGAAATAGCCTTAGAGGTTTAATGGAATCGATGAAAAAAGAGCTTCTCGAGTTTGAAGAGAGAAATGGTTTGTTAGAGTTTAAGATTTTTGAATTACAAGAACAATAAATAAACTCTAGTAAAGTCAAATTTGATTTGGATAGTCGTTCGGAGAAATTAGATAAAATCTTAGAAACGGTCTAAATTAAAAATGACACTTGTGGTTTAGGCTTCGATACTAGTCATGACTTAAATAATAAAGCCAAAACCAAAGTTTTGAGAGAATCACCTAGGAAAGCTTCTCGAGGTCAATCCTTAGGTACCACTTTTCGACGTGTCTTTACTTGTTCATATTGTAGTCAAAAAGGTCATCTTGGGAAGTTTAGTTTTGATCTTAAAAGAATTTCTATGAAATCCAAAAGTAAGGTAACCCAGGTAGCCAAGATTCCTAATCCCCTAGATTGTCACTCTTCGTTAGTTTTGGGTTAGGAGATCTGATTTTCTAGATTTACAAAATATGATTTTTATTCTCATTTATTATCACACGATACCTCCCTTGCTAAACCTAAAGGTTAAATGTGTTAGTTGTTTACATACTCTAGCTTTTTGTGCTTTATATCTTATATTCTTGCTAGTTGTATGCATGTTTAATCATTTTTCTAGTATGTGTCCATAATCTATCACATGCTAGAATTATGATTTGTGTTCATCTTTTGTATTATATTCTTTTCATTTTAGTTTTCATTAAATGAAAATACAAAAGAAATTTGTTTATCATTTGTGTTTTACCTTATTAGTCACTTAGGCTTAATGAAAAATGCAAAATGATTTTTTTTTGTCTTTTGAGTAAATATTTTTGTATGTTTGGTTAAAAATTTCAACAACTCAAAAAGATTTTTTGTGTGTATTTTAAATTGACACACTTTATATGGCATATACTTGTGTTTTAATCCTTTCCTATTTGCTTCCATGTGGCTAGAACTTTTGGTTAAGATTGTCAATCCTTAAAATGTTCTTTGGCATGCATGCATGGAGTAGTTGGATTTTGTGTTGCTTAATGGATTCTATTTTTATATGCCTCTGTTACCACATGCAGGAGCTATTTTGAAATTTAAACTTCACATGTATATTTGAGCTAAGTGAGATGTTCTCCTATCCATTTTGTCATCTACATTTTGCTGTGACTATGGAGGATTTGTGCATTTAATAATCGTTTCCCGGATTTAAAAAATAGAAAAATATGTTTATCCGATGTTGTTGTTTATCAATGGAATCGAGCTGCGAATGATAAAATTACTTTTCGTGAAAAGCCACCATTGAATTTTAGGACTTAAAAATTTGGCATTAAAAGAATATTTACTAAGGCCAAAAATAGTTTAGGTAATATGAAAAAAAAAAAATTATGAGGAGTTTGGTTGGATATAGTAATCGGTTTGCACAATGACTTTGTATCCTAGTAAAGCTTTTATTGTCACGACTCTATTGGTTTATAGAATCATCAAAATTCTAGGCTTATGTGCATTGTGTATGTTTGTTCATTAAGTTCAATTTATATTGTCACATGAAGCTATATCTAAATGTGATAAAGTTTTGCAATAAAATGAGAACTCCGTGAACATCTTTTTAAGTGATTGGGTCAAAATTTAATTATTACTAGTTCACACACCTACACTTCCGTTTACCACATGTATTTGGACACATTTTTGTCATATGAGTGTGAAAAGCTTAATGTATTTTGTGTCATATGTGGTGTTTATACCTATGTATATGTGCGTGTGTGTTTGTGATGTTCATTTAGTATACATATATATGGTATTTTTTAGTTTTTGAGCATTTGTCTTGCTTGCTAGTTCATCTATGATTCTAATTCATAATTGGTATCTATTTTGTTGCGTATTTTGATTTGATATCACATGCTTAGTATCTTATTTGACAAATTGGTATCATTTGTTTCGCATCCTAAGTTGGTATCTATTTATCCTTGTTGTGGATTAGTTCTCATTATTTTTGCCCATATGCTTTCATGTTCTTATCGCCTTATGCACCATCTTGTTCACTTTCTTTCTTATATTTATATCCCTTATGTAGATTTTAGGGAAAGAAATTATACTTAGTTAACTTGGGGGAGAAATGCGTATATTAATTAATTCTTTATCCTTTGCCTATTCCTGAACAAAAAGGGGGAGAAGTAGTTTCTAAACCTTTAGTTTAGGAGATCTATCTTAGGGGGAGATCGCTATCTTCTTAGGTTGATCATATTCAATAAAGGGGGAAGAATTAATTTCAGAGGACTATTTACTTTAATTGCATTCAATATTTTGATATTCCCTATGCGTTTAATGTTTTGCTTAAGTGTGCAAGAATTATTCTACTAGCAACTTTCATCGACAAAGATAGTTATCCTTGGGTTTTGAGTCATGTTTGTATTTTTTTTTGTGTGGGATGTTTTTTAGTCTAGTTGAGCATGACGGCCCTTTAGGACTTTGTTTTGGTTTTTGTCCCAGAATATCCAAAGGGGGAGATTTCTACGGACACAAATTTTTAATTGAGTCTTAATGGCTTAATTTCGAACAAAAACATTTCAGTCATATGATAGTATTCATGAGTATCCTCCAAGCCTATGACGTTTGAAAAGTAAGTTGAAGATGTAGCGGCCATTATTTCAAAGTGAAGATATCAAAGCGCCGTGTTTCAGTGCCTCGTTTATATGTCATCAACATCACATTGTTCCAAGGTTTCCAAAAGGTATGCATGCAATTATGTATATAGAACCTTGGGTATTTTAATTGGGTGTATTTTCTAAATAGTTTTAACAACTTTAGTTTACTTAGAAAATATTATTTTAGAACTTTTCAAAAACGTTTTGCGACTTAAAATGAAGTTTTTATTTTCTATAAAGTCATTCGAACAAATCTGGGATCTCATTCGAACGAGATTCCCATGTCGTTCGAGCGAGACTTCTAACGAATTTAGAATTTTTTCACTGACTTATCATTAGTAAAGTCATTCGAACGAAAAACTCGTTCGAACGAGTTTTGACGAAAGTTTTTTGGTAGATTTTCCCATTTTCCTACTACTTTTTGCCAAATTTAATGATGTGGGGGAACCAACCTTTTGGAGTAACTTTTGTGAGATTTCCAAAACCGTTGAGAGCAAAATTCTACCCACAAAAGTTCTAGTTTGTGTGTTTCAATTTTTGTTAAGAAATGATCTTCTAAAACTCATACACGCATTGTTTAGTTTAGGATTCCAAGTTCTTCATCTCTCTCTCTCTCTCTCTCTCTCTATATATATATATATATATATATATACATATATACATAAATTGATTGGAGTTTGTTTGGCACCGGGTTCTACTCAACCGTTTGAAGAGTTGTTTGGATTTACTCCTACATCCCTTAAAGAATAAGACTTGTTTGTTGGTACGGCATTCCCACTCGGAGAAAAGCTTTGGGTGTGGGTTGACGGTTGTCCAAAAGCTATATTGGAGGAGTCCAAGGTTCTGGTGGAGTCCGAGATTTTCGGCTAAGCAGAGGTTGGTACAAAAAGACGCGTCAGGGGCTTGAAGGGAGTTGAGTCGAGTTGTGTAAGTCATATGTATTGTATTTATAAAAAATTTTACTTAGTGGACTTAAGGCTAGGGCCCGTCGAAGATTTTTTCAATTTTGGGTTTTCCTCGTACATCGCGGCATAGTGTGATTTATTTTTCCTTATCTTACAAAATCACTTTAGAATGGACTTTATCACACTAAAGTATAATTTTGTGCTAATTAAAGTTTGGATAAAGTTTAAGTTAATTTAATTCAAGTTGTCACTAAATTAATTGAATAAAATTCTTGCTCACTTTGGTTAACTTGGTAATTAAATTAGTTTGGTTTGAGTGAATTTAAAGTGTGTGTGTGTGTGTGTGTTTACTTTAATTCACTTTGTAGTGTTTAATTTTAATTTTTTTGAAGAAATTATAATTTGTGTTTAATTTAATTTTTCATTTTTTAAAGAAAAGAAAATTAAATAATTTTTAAGAAATTAAATTTTGTTAGTAACCATCTTTTTCCGCACGTGTTAGGAAATTCTCTTGGATTAAAAAGAAAGATTTTAAAGATTGGGGGTCCTCGTATTACAACACGTGGGTACGGGTTCATTGCACTGACACGTGCGTGTAGAATGATTACCTACATGCTAGTTCTAACCATCTGACATGTGTCCCCTTCATTCAAAAATCGCAATAGTTAATTTACTCGGCACGGGCCAAGAAGAAATTAAGATGAACATATCCCATTAGGCAGACCTTAGATTAACACTTCATCCATTCATTTCGCCTAGCAACCACTCCGAAATGTCATCAATCCATAGAAACTGCTATAATTTTCAATCATGCATGAAGTCTTAGGGGATTTTGTTATACTATAATAAAAGGACAAAATTTCCATTCAAGTTAATTTGTATGTAATTGGCATATTTCTGAACAAAACATGTGTCATAAGATAAACTTTGAGTTGATAATCCCATGAGCCAATGACCTTGTTTGATGAAGATAAAAAGAGTGGATATTCTAAGCCGTATTTACCGTGCTACGTTTGTCTTCACATATGCCGAGGATCTTCCAAGTATGAGCGTATATAATTTATGATCATTGGAATTTTATTATCAAGGGTGTTTTGTTTAAAAATCATTTGGAACTTATTCTTTCGAAAATATTTTTCCCGTGGTTTACTGTAGGCGGAGTTTTAAAGTTTCGTTGTCCTCATTCAAAAGAGATCTCCATATCATACGAACAACATTGTATGGTTGTTAGAAGTGTACATTAAATGTACATCTAGCGAGAGCTTACCGTAATGTGTTTTTTAGGTTCATTAGAAAAGAGAGAAACTCTCGTTCAAACGAGATCTCTATCTCATTAGAGTGAATGCTTAATCTCATTCGAATGATGCCGCCACCTTGATTTTATTGTAACACCCCGTAATTTTGAGAATTTAATATATAATTATTTTTGGGAGATATAAAAATATTTAAATTGGAGAAACTTAAATTTATGATTTGGAGAATTTATTTGAGTGGGAAGAATTATTTATATTGGGTAACATTAAGTTTAATTGTTCAAAATTTCGTGTGTTACATTTTGAGGTCAAAATTTGAGAATGTTATAAAGTATTTTGGATCACAATTCTGAGTGCGCAGTTGAGTCCGGATGGTTCGAGATAGTCAGAAAAGACTACCCAAGGGTAGTAAGTGGGTCTCGAGGCATTTTTGGGCATAGTCGGGCCCACATGGGGTGATTTGGGCCATTTTAATTAGACCCATATGGCTAAAGACGGGATTAGGGGTTTTTAACCTAATTAAGGGACTAGTTGAATGGCAGTTAGCAATTTTAAACCTAGGGTTTGAGAGAGAAAGAGAGAAAGCTAATCAAGAGCCAATTGGAGATTATTTGGGAACAAATTAAGAGACAAAAGTGAGTGTTCATCATCAACCATCCTCTACACCAACGGATTAGACTCTACGAATGATTCCAGGCAAGTGGTAAACTGTTGTAATTATTCTTGATCATAATCAATTCATATTATGGGAGGTGTAAAACCTAAATTCGTTTTTTGGTGGGCTGTTACATGAAATGGGGTTTAATGAAATTTAATCGGTTGAGTAATTTGACAGTCCAATTGATGCTACAGAAGTATTCAGTATTGATTAACACTAGAAAAAAATCAGAACACCAGTATTAGAGATGAATTTATTGGGATTGTGGGATCAGATTTGTGAATGACAATTGGGATTTTACCATAAAAATTTTTGTTCTTGAGTGGGTGAAGATTTGTAAAAATCAATAATGCTAAAAGGTTTAAATGATGATTAGAGATCATAATAGAGGTAAAAAGATGATGAATATGATATATTGGGATTGGAATTTGAGATAAGAAAGCTTGAATTTTCGTTAATGGCTGAAACAGAATCGGAGAAGAATAATACATGCTCGATCGATCGATCGATGGAAAGGATCGATCGATCGATGGTCCTAGATTTCTGGCAGCTTCGCTAGTTTTATATATAAAAGGGAAATTGGTATAAGATTTTTCCCCTACTTTGTATTTAGTGAGAAATTCATTTGTAACACATAGTCCTTAGCAATTATAAGGGGATATAATTGGGTCTAGGAGGGTGATAATTGTACGTCAAGAGATGAATAAATTTTGGTCAATAATTCATAAGTATTGACTTTGGACCGAGGGAGAGTATTCGGCTATTATAGTTGAGTGGCACTACATTATTAAAGGAATTGAGGTGTAATTAATTAATTATGGGGCGGAATATAGAATTGGGTATTAACGATCGTACGGTCAAGGTGAGCGAGTCCGGGTATAATGGTTGGGCGACACCAAGTATTAAATTGATTGATGTGTAAATTAATTAAATTAGAGTTGGACTATAGACTCGATAAGTAATAAATTATTAATGATGAATTAATTAATTTCAGTCGGACCATAGACTCGAGAATATACAGGCTAATGTGACGTGTTTTAGTACACGGTAAAGCCGGGATTTATATTTTATATATATACGGTGTGTGATAGTATATATATGTGTGTGTGTGTGTGTGTGTGTGTGTGTGCTATTAAATATCAGGGAGTAGATATTTATTTAATTTATATACTCTAGTGCTATCATGGGGGGTCGTTCGATGTGGGTGAATCCCCTAGCTTGAGGATAAGGGTGAGTATATCCCTAGGCCATAGCATTCGGTATATGGGTGAGGGGCTTATCTCACTTTTAGGGAAGGAATATGACCGCCTCCACTACATTTATATTTTTGGGCCAGGTTAGTGAGCGATTCCAACTTAGGTAACTAGGTTATGTGAGCACACCTAGGGAGATAGCACTTTAGAGGAAAATTATACGGCATAGGGTATACTCGAAGGGATGAATATACATATGATATATGTGTGGATGTTTTTTAGTAAAAGTACGTATATATTGGTGTTAAATATTATATGCGGGTCATAATACAGTATGTAATGTATTTGTTTTATATAACTTGTGTCACATTTATATGATATTATTTAAAAGGAAATAATTAAGTTAATTGGTGAAATAACTTATAACCCAATAATAATAATAATACTCGGTTTAGAGTAGAATGGCAAGGGGGGATTATAACAGGACTAGTTGGATGGGGTAGTACCACTAGGTGGGGTTAAAGTAACCGTTAGGTGTGCACATTAGTGGAGGGGTGAGTATGTCCTCAAGGGAGTGCGACACTAACTTAAATATGAAGCGCATTCATATATTTTTAATTATTATAGTTAATTCACTTGCTAAATATTTTCAAAATATTTTTGGTTCTAACCCTTGCTATAAAATTATTTTCAAAACTTTTTAGGTGTCCAGCCACAGGGACGCCAGACTTTATATTGTATTCTAGGGACACGGAGCTGCGACACATGTAGATGCTAGGAGGAGTTTGGTTTAGACACGTCGTTCATTCCTTCCTAGAGTAGGAATCAATTACCAGTTTTAGTTTTACTTAGGGCTTGTCGCCCAGACTTTTCAGTACAGTTTTTAGATTTATTTATTCAGGTGTTGAATATTTGTATTGGACTATTTACTTTAGTGACTGATGGTTTATTCCACATGTAGTTTATTATTTATTCAATTGGTTTAGTTCAGTCATGGGGTATGACTCATATTATCTTTCTGCATGTTATTGGTTGATTAATTAAAAAAAGATAAAATTTGGCACCATCTTTTTGGTATACTAGGTGGTTAGTATGTTTTAAAAAGGTTTTCGACAGTGATGCTAATGATGAACAAAATGGAATTCCTGTTTTAATTTGGTATAGGACTGATCACCAGATATTTTATTAGGCGGGGTGTCACAGATGGTATTAGAGCATCAGGTTCTAGTGTCCTTAGGATATGTGCAGCTTTTCACGTTTCAACTTAACGTCCTTTGATGTAGAGCCCTATCATAGGATCGTTGTAATCTTATATGTATGCGCATTTACGTTCTTTTGCCAATTACTTTATATTTGATGGTGAACTCATACGATTAGATTCTCATTTCAGATGCCGCCTAGAAGAGAGAGAGCAACTAGGGAAGCAAGGGGATATGAGACTAGGGAGGCTCATCAGGAGCCAGAGTTACCACAGTAACTGCCATGGATGATTTCAGCTGCACAGGTAACTGAATTAGTGGCGCAAGCAGTTGAAGTGATGATGATCGCAATGGAAAGGTACTCTCCACGAGATCATCCACAGGCATTAGTGGTACCGGATGTTTAGTCCCACCCGGTGCCATCGGAGTGGCAGTAAGTACGAGAGGTTTTTCAAAAAGGGCATCCACCAGAGTTTCGAGGGGGGTTCAGATGTGGTGCCAGCGTTTCAGTGGAAGATAGATATACAGCGTCACCTACACATGGTAGATTGTAATGAGGTGAAGAAATAGATGCTAGCCACTTTTAGGTTAGTGGGAGTAGAGCTACATTGGTGGGAGTCGATCACCACAGTTGAGGAAAGGGACACATTAACTATTATTGAGTTTTGGGTGCGGTTCGACTGCAAGTACTTTTCGCCAGTAGTTGAAACGGAAATGAAGAGAAAATTCAGAAAGGTGACTCAGGGGGACCGTTCAGTGGCCGATTACGAGGAAGAATTCACTCGTTTAGCAAATTTTGTACCAGATGAGGTTAGCGATGAAGAAAGAAAGAAAGAAAGGTTCATAGATGGGTTAGTCTGGAGGATCAGGCAACATTTGATTGTAAATCCCACATTAGTAGCTTATACGGACGTCGTAAATGTAAAACTCCTGCACTGCCAAGAATATCGCTTTTACATGAAAGGAAGCAAGAGGGGAGTGGAACCCAGTAGGTCAGATAAAGTATGAGGGAACAATACCAGTGGGGTATCCCAGTAGCAGACAGGGGAACATTAGAGGCAGGATTTCTGGCAGGGAATTAGGCTAAGAAATTTAGATCTGGAGGCTATTGAGAGGATGGCTAGGATTTCCGATAAGGACAGCAAGGAAGTGATCAGTGGCAGGGTCAATTTATTAGGAGGTGTTTCGTTTGTGAGGAAGCGGGACATGTGAAGAGAGATTGTCTTAAGCAAGGCAACTACAGGATGAGGTCCTGGATGTACAGCCACTACAACAAGTCATGGGTGCGTTCGGGCAAGGGGGAAGCTTCTCAGGACCCGAGGATCATCCATTACAGCTAGATTATGGATGTAATTATCTTTTTATCCAACGGGCATGTGGTATGTTTTGAGTGACAGTGAGGGTGTCACAATATAAGAATTATTTTCACTAGAGCCCGCGGGTAAGTCGAATTTAGTGGGTGAACTGGCTATAGCATCCATATTACATATATATATTTATGTGGGGTAGTGGATTTCTTTGGTGTTAACCAGAGAGAGTGGGGGTGTACACAGAGAGGGGATTGGTATTATGCGATGAGTTATTACTTTCGGGAATTATGGGAGTAGGGGAGATGATTTTTCCAAATATCGGCTGGATAGCGATGGATTTGAACTATTGTGGATAGTGAGGGTAAGTTTTGGTGTTTGCGAGGGTATGAATGATTTTTACTAGGTATCACCTGAGAGGGAGTCTAGCCTATATATATATATATATATATGTGTGTGTGTGGGGGGGGGGGGGGGGTGCGATGGAGACACATAATGAGGTCATGTGTTCTATTATTTTATCCCGGTAAGTAGGGGTGTCTACTGAAGTGAATCGAGGTGGTTAAATTTATTTTCGAGTGGGGAGAGATAGCTCGGGATTTATTTTGCACAAGAACTAGTGATAGAAAGGGCGCGATAATTTATGTTGTCTTTTGTAGCATAAGAGTAGGCGTGAATACTTTTGTGTTAAGAGACAGGTATTTGGGGGTACAAGCTATGGACTGAGGGTCTAACGGATCTCAATGACTGACAATGTTAGGTAGTAGTGTATCGGGGGTGTTCCTTGTTTGGATTTTGCTTTGCGAGATATCCCACGTATGAAACTTAGCGCAACGTTGGAAGTGGGGTGATGTTTGGTCGTTAGTACATAGGTTGGGTACCCCGGTCATTATTCATATATGTGATATGACTACAGGTTGGAAGTTATATTACGGGTTACGTCTAGCACAGTTGGGTAACTTTCTTTCGGTTAAGCACGGGGACAGGGTGTATGGGCACCCTGGTTAATTACGGTAACTTTCGTGCGGTAAAGAATAGGTAAGGGTGTATGGGCGCCCTGGTTAATTAAAATGCTTATTTATGTAACTCTTAGTTAGAAGCGGGAGAGATAGATGTAGCGAGCTTAGAGGTACAGGTATAGGGAGTGATGTTCGAGACTTGGAGCACTAGGATTATCTTAATTTCGAGGACGAAATTCCTTTGTAAGGGGGGGAGTATGTAACACCCCGTAATTTTGAGGATTTAATATTTAATTATTTTTGGGAGATATAAAAATATTTAAATTGGAGAAACTTAAATTTATGATTTGGAAAATTTATTTGAGTTGGAAGAATTATTTATATTTGGCGACTTTAAGTTTAATTGTTCGATATTTCGTGTGTCGCATTTTGAGGTCAAAATTTGAGAATGTTATAAAGTATTTCAGATGATAATTCTGAGTACGCGGTTGAGTCCGGATGGTTCGAGATAGTCAGAAAAGAGTACCCGGGGATAGTAATCGGGTCTCGGGGTATTTTTAGCATGTCCGGGCCCACACGGAGTTATTTGGGCCATTTTAATTAAGCCCCTATGGCTACAAACGGGATTAGGGGTTTTTAACCTAATTAAGGGACTAGTTGAACGGCAATTAGCAATTCTAAACCTAGGGTTTGAGAGAGAAATATAGAAATCTAATCAAGAGAAAATTGTAGATTGCTTAGGGACAAATTAAGGGACAAAAGTGAGTGTTCGTCATCAACCATCCTCTACACCAATGAATCAGACTCTACGAACGATTCCAGGCAAGTGGTTAACTATTGTAATTATTATTGATGTTAATAAATTCATATTATGGGAGGTGTAAAACCTAAATTCGTGTTTTTGTGGGCTATTACATGAAATGGGTTTTTATGAAATTTAATTGTTTGAGTAATTTGAAAGTCCAATTGATGTTATAAAAGTATTCAGTATTGATTTACATTAGAACCAAATCAGAACGCTAGTTTTAGGATGAATTTATTGGGATTGTGGGATCAGATTTGTGAATGACAATTGGGATTTTACCATAGGAATTTGTGTTCTTGAGTGGGTGAAGATTTGTGAAAATCAATATTGCTAAATATTTTAAACGATGATTAGAGATCATAATAGAGGTAAAAAGATGATGAATATAATGTATTAGGACTGGAATTTGAGATAAGAAATATTGAATTTTCGTTAATGGCTGAAACAAAATCGGAGCAGAATAATACTTGCTCGATCAATTGATCGATGGTCCCAGATTTCTAGCAGGTTCGCCAGTTTTATATATAAAAGGCAAATTGGTTTAAGATTTTCCCCTACTTTGTATTTAGTGATAAATTCATTTGTAGGACATATTCCTTAGCAATTATAAGTGGATATAATTGGGTTTAGGAGGGTGATGATTGTATGTCACGAGATGAATAAATTTCGGGAAATAATTCGAAAGTATTGAGTTTGGACCGAGGGAAAATATTCGGGTATTGTAGTTGAGTGGCACTACATTATTAAAGGAATTGAGGTGTAATTAATTAATTATGGGGCAACATATAGAATTGGGTATTAACGATGGTACGGGCCAAGTGAGTGAGTCCGGTTATAATAGTTGGGCAACACCAATTATTAAATTGATTGATGTGTAAATTAATTAAATTAGAGTCGGACTGTAGACTCAGGAAAGTAATAAATTATTAATGAGAAATTAATTAATTTAAGTCAGACCATAGACTCGGGAATATACAGGATAGTATGACGGGTTTTAGTACACGGTAAAATCGAGATTTATATTTTATATATATACGGTGTGGTGATAGTATATATATATATATATATATATATATATATATATGTGTGTGTGTGTGTGTGTGTGTGTGTGTGTGTTTGTGTGTGTATATGTGTGTGTGTGTGTGTGTGTGTGTGTGTACTTTGTGTGTGCTATTAAATATCAGGGATTAGATATTTATTTCATTTATATACTCGAGTGCTATCATGGGAGGTTGCGCGATGTGGGTGAATCCCCTAGCTTGAGGAGTTGGATGAGTATATCCCTAGGTCATAGCGTCCGGTATATGGGGGAGGGACTTATCTCACTTTCAGGGAAAGAATATGACCGCCTTCACTACGTTTATATTTTTGGGCTAGGTTGGTGAGCGATTCCATCTTGGGTAACTAGGTTATGTGAGAACACTTAGGGAGATAGCACTTTAGAGGAAAATTATCCGGCGAGGGTATACATGGAGGGATGGATATACATGTGATATATGTGTGGATGTTTTTAGTAAAAGTAAGTATATAATGGTGTTAAATATTATATGCGAGTAATAATAAAATATGTGATGTATTTGTTTTATATAACTTTAGTCACTGTTATGTGATATTATTTAAAATGAATTAATTAAGTTAATTGGTGAAATAACTTATAACCCAGTAATAATAATACTCGGTTTAGAGTAGAATGGCAAGGGGAGATTATACCAGGATTAGTTGGACGGGGTAGTACAACTAGGTGGGGTTAAAGTAACTGTTAGGTGTGTACATTTGTGGAGGGGTGAGTACGTCCTTAAGGGAGTGTGACACTAACTTAAATATGAAGCGCAATCATATATTTTTAACTACTGCAGTTAATTCACTTGCTAAATATTTTAAAAATATTTTGGGTTCTAACCCTTGCTATAAAATTATTTTTAAAACTTTTTAGGTATCTAGCCACAAGGACGTCAGACTTTATATTCTATTGCAGGGACACGGAGCTGCGGCACATGTGGATACTAGCAGGAGTTTGGTTTAAACGCGTCGTTCATTCCTTCCTAGAGTAAGAATCACCTATCAGTTTCAGTTTTACTTAGGTCTTGTCACCCAGACTTTTCAGTACAATTTTCTGATTTATTTATTCAGGTGTTGAATATTTGTATTGAACTATTTACTTTGGTGACCGGTGGTTTATTCGGCATGTAGTTTATTATTTATTCAGTTGATTTAATTCAGTCGTGGGGTATGACTCATATTATCTTTCCACATGTTATTGGTTGTTTAATTAAAAAATGATAAAATTTGGCACCAGCTTTTTGGAATACTTGGTGGTTAGTAAGTTTTAAAAAGTTTTTTGATAGTTATGCTAAGGATGAACCAACTGGGATTCCTGTTTTAATTTGGTATAAGACTGATCACTTGATTTTTTATTAGGTGGGGTGTCACATTTATATAAAAAGGATTATTAGACTCGGTTTTCTATTAGATGAAGGACTTTTGACGAAAATAAAAAACACATATGTTTACAAAAGTTCCAACTCCAAAGTTTAACCCTTTTGTTTACAACATCCAAGATTCATAAAAGATATAGTTTGAGATCTTGTTTGGGAACCTTTTGTATATCTTTCAGCTTGAGAGAATTTTTTTTCATGTGATGGACTCCGTAAGTGCTGATTGCGGTGAAGAAGCCACGAATTTTGTGTTCTGAATTATAGTCGGTTGTCGAGATGCATCGGTGGATACCGAGGCATGCGTGGACTTGCGTGTTGTGGACACTTGAATGGGTGGACTCCTTATTTGCATTGTGGAGGAGTGGTTGAAGATAGAAGAGCATCAAAACTATATCATAGTGATTGTCTGACTGGGCCATCCAAGGTTTTTTCCCTTTGAAATGTCCTTGTACAGCGGCGTCATTTGGTTTAACTTATTTAATTTATCTACTATCACCTAGATGCATTATTTGCGTAACAATATAAAATTTGATAAATCGATTTTCATAAGAACAGTTTGATTTGTTTTAAATTTAATTGGGAGAATTTAATTTAAAAGTTGAATATTTAAAATTGGGAAAATGGAAATTATTTAGACTTGTGTTTATTTGAACCATCCATGCCTAAAGCACATACTGTTGGGGACTTCTCAAATTGATATCGGAGCTAGAACACTAATTAATGTGTGTGTGATCCCGTGTGTTTAGGTATGACTTTCAGAGGATTTGATGATTTTAAAACACATCTGTTTGAAGGGTCTAATTGGAAAGCGTGTATGAAGTTGGCACCTAAGACTTTATTTAAAAATGGTGACTCTGAGAGGTGTCTTGGTTCCGAGGTGTATGGTAATAGGATAGTTGAGTGACCCACTAATCTAAGGAAGGATGGTAATGAAACGATAGCTTATTATGCCACCCTTAGTGATAGTGACCCGAAAGAGGGAAATAATTCCTCCAAATGAGCACAACCATAGCGTCGTTATGGCTAGTTATGTGAGTGACGATGACAAATTGTTCCATGAAAATATTTCTTTACATGACTCTTCGTAGCCATAGTAAGTGAAACCCAAGAAAGTGAGGGTGATGTGAGTGAGGAAGAAAAGGCGGAGGGGAGTGAGTTACAAGATTCCTTCTGTGAATTGTATGTGGAGACTTTTAAGGTGAATAAGGAAAACTTAAAGTTAGAAGCTAAGTTGCAAGAATAATAATAATAATAATAATAATAATAATAATAATAATGATAATAATAATAATAATAATAATAATAATAATAATAATAATAATAATAGTAATAATAATAATAATAATAATAATAATAATAATAATAATAATAATAATCATAATCATAATCATAATCATAATCATAATCATAATCATAATCATAATCATAATCATAATCATAATCATAATCATAATCATAATCATAATAATGATAATGATAATAATAATAATGATGATAATGATGATGATGATGATGATGATGATGATGATGATGATGATGATGCATTGATTTAGGATCTTAGGACACATGAGAGTACTCTTCAAGAGAAGATAAAATCTGTTGAGGGTGATAGAAATAGACTTCGTGGTTTGATGGAGGCTATGAATAAGGAAATTCTACAGTTTGATGAGTATAAATTTGATTTGGAGTTTAGATCGTAGAAATTTCATAAAATGTTAGGCACCATCCAAATCAAAGATGGCAAGTGTGGTATTGGGTTCAATGATCATATTGCTCCCACCTTTAAATCCAAAACCATATGTTTGGGAGGGTCGACTAGGAATATTAGGAAAAATAAACCTTTAGGTAACACTCTTTGTCGTGTTTACACTTGCACTCATTGCGGTAGGAAGGGTCACCTTAGGAGTTTTTTCTATGATCTTAAGAATGATCCTAGGAAGTTTAAGAATAGAGTCACTATGTTCTCTAAACCTCGAAGCATCATTTTACACCTACTTGGATTAGGAAATCGGATTTAAAAGCTTTATTACTACACTTGTTGATTCTCATTTGCTTGCACATGATACTTCCCATGCTATATTTAAGGGTTGATTGTGTTAGAATTATTTTTCATACCCTTATTTGGGGTTCATGATATGTGTTTTCTAGTGTTATGACGTGTATATCTTTCGAATTATATTTTTTTTATTGAGTCTTATTGAAAAATATAAAATGATTTTCATTTTATATTTTTTTTAAAATACAAAAAAAAAAATTATTTTTAGAAATATTTTGAAAAATACAAAAATATTTTAGTACTTTAGTATTTTAGTTTTACACGTTTGGTATGGCATATTGGTGTGTTGAATACAATTCATTCCCAATTTTCATGTCGCTAGGACATTTTGGTTATGACTTTAGATATTTAGATTATTTTTTTAGAGTTGTTGTGAACTTGATTTGCTTTATGGATTCAACTTTGTTTATTCCTTTGCACACACATGCACAAGCTTATTAAATTTTAACTGCACACGTATATTTTAGTTTTGTGAGATGTTCTTCCATCAATCTTGTTATCTACATATTTTTGCGACTATGGAGGATTTGTGCATGTAAGAACCATTGCCTCTGAGTTTTTTTTTTTGCATTGGAAAAATAGGGTGAACACGAAAAAGGGCTGTAAGAGACATGTTGACTCATCGTGAACGCCACAGCTTGGAAAGAGCCCAAAAAAATAAAGGCAACAAAAAGACCAAATTTTCCAAAAAGGGGACAAATAGTTTTGTTTGTTTGATATTGCAAAAGAAATCTCTTCAAAAGAAAAGGAATAGAAATATGATTATGTTTATCTTTTGAGGAAGTTTAGTTGAAGATCGATAGGTTTTCACAATGATACCTAGTATGCTTATTTTGTCATGATGCTATTGATTTGTAGAATCATCAATATTCTAGGCTTGTGTGCGTTGTTCTTGTTTTATTCCTTAAGTTCACTTTACCTTGTCACGTGAGGCTAAATCTTAGTTTTATAATGTTTTACGATCAATTTGAACTTTTAGAATATATTTGAGTGTTTGGATTATAATTCTTATATATCTAGTTCACGCCCATACGTTCCATCCCACATGTTTTGACACATCGGTACTATGTTGGTGTGTAAATCTTATGTGTTTGTGTCATGATTTATAGTCGTTTATACCTATATATGTATGCCGGATTATATTTGATATATTTTTCACATATTATATATTGTATTTTGTTTTGATCCATTGCTATTTATATTTAGTCCATGTTTGTCACATTCTTGATCTTTTGCATTATTTATGCGTATGTTGCCACTTTGTGTGATTTCTACACATTACACCATTGCATGATTTTATTCCCTTCTCCTTCAATTTTATTATGGTGTCAAATTTTTTTTAAAATTGGTATCTTATAATCACTTATTTAGGGAGAGATTATATTTTTGGGATTATTTATTTATTCTATCTTCTTTTATGTATTCTTGAACAAAAAGGGGGCGAAATGGTATATTTCCTCTCTATGATTAAGATATATTTATCTTAGGGGGAGACGTCTTACATATGTTGAGATTATTTATACACTTTTATATGTTTATTCATTTACATATTTATTTTTTATCTATACACTTTGCATTTGATGGTGTGATTAAGTGTGCATGATTACAGGTTTATATCAATGAGGAAAAGTTTTCAAGCAAAGCAAAGGTACTCATGTTTGTGTGTTTTTCGAGTGTCTATACTCTTTTTTCTTTCTGGGGTTAGAGAATGAGTATTTTTAGAGAGCTTGACGGCCCATGGTTTTTTTTTTTTTTTTTTTGTCAAGGAATAGCCAAATGGGGAAATTTGTAAGGACAAATTTCCCATTGAGTCAATTTGTATATAATTGGCATAATTTCGGACAAAACATTTATGTCATAGAATATACTTTGAGTTTATGATCCCATGAGCCTATGACTTTGTTTGATGAAGACGCAACTGTAATACCCCGTACTTTTGGCTATATTTATTTTTGGGATTAATTAATTCAATGCGTATTAATTGGAAATTAATCCGGGTTATAAATACTAACGAGATGCGAGTTGGTATTTGATTATGTGCATATATGATTATATATGAATTTGGAATTATGAAATTTGTCGCGAGATTTATATACGGCAATTTGAGAATTTTGTTGAGACGCGTGTGACCGCCGCGTCATGGTATATTATTTTAATTATAAAAGTGATTTTTATTTCTATTATCCATATGGTCGTTTTGAGTGCGCCAACGCGTCCGGAAGGGTCGAGATAGTCAAAAAACACTAGTCGGGGGTGTAGTTTGAATTCCGGGGTATTTTTAGGCCATACCCGCATCATAAAGGGTATTTTGGTAATTTTACATTTTGAGGAATTAAAAGTGACGAAAATTGGGAGTTTTAATCTGATGTGGATTTAACCCACTAAACCCACTAACCAACCCATATTAACCCATTAAGCTACGGAGGCTATCATTAGGTTTATAACTTTCCCAAAGAAAACCCTAGCCACCTTAAGCCACCATTGGAGAAGAAGCTTGGAGAAGAGAAGAAATTCTGCAGAAATCTTCATCAAACCATCATCCAAACCCAGAGACAATCAAGCCAAGTGTTTTAATTATATTTAAATTCGTAGAATGTTCCTTCCATGTTAGAAAATTGAAGAATATCAATTGTTCTTGAAAGATAATGAAAACCCATGTAGTTTGGAACTTAGAACTTGAAAATCTTGAGGAGAATTGCATGTAGAATGATAGGTAGATGAGTATTCCCATAATATTTGTGATTGGAAGAAATTAAAACGGATTTATATTGGATTAATTCATGATTCAAAAAGTTAGGGTTCATGTTCTTGATAAATTGGGAAAAAGTTTAGAGATTTGTAAATTTGGTTGATGTTAGGATGGATTAATCCTTCAAAACGTGTTAGGATGTGATTATAATATGTTTGGGGTTGTTTAGAGACCTTAAAACGATTGTTGGGACTTAGTTTAGAAGAGATTTGAGGAGTATAAATGGTGAAAAACGAAACTTAGAGAAATCTGGGACGAAACTGGCAGGTCGTTAGAAGCCCCTGCCCAGGTCGTTCGAACGAACTCGTTCGAACGAGCTTCTAACGAATTGACCAGTCGTTCTAACGAAAGGGAGGCTCGTTCGATAACTTCGTTCGAACGAGATCTCGTTAGAAGGTACAGTTCGTTCGAACGAACTGGATCTCGTTCGAACAGTCTCGTTCGAACGAGACTTCTAACGAGTTGACAGTGGAATCTCGTTCGAACAGTCTCGTTCGAACGAGACTTCTAACGAGTTGAGAGTTTGGGCCTTTTTGGCCTGTTTCGATTTTTGGAGTCCCGTAAACTTGTTCGAGGATATAGATAACCTTCCTTTGATGATGTAAGGATAGATTTGGGACTTTTGGGTTATTACGAGGAGTAAATTATATACGAGAGATTTAATTCAATGAACCATTTGGGTTGAGACGTGAGTGTCTACTACGACGTGAAAATAGATTATGGCGCGTATAATGATAAACCGGAATAGTATAAATTGCGATAATTATAAGTTAGTACGAGAATGCGATATGTACTACGATTAAACTACGGGATTACTAAGATGTGTGTTTACTTAGTATTGGTATATGAATTGTGTGTATGACATACCTACCATACTTGCTATCACGGGAGGTTTGCGTTCGCTTAAGGCCCTCTAATCCTTGTGTTGCCCGGATTTAGACCGGTTACCTTGATGAACATAGGTCATAGAAAGACTTATTGGGATATTAATAAGTCCGCTGATCGTGGGAGCGTAGGTATGTGCGTGACCCATGTGATGTGACTGTGTTCGCCTCCATTATTTGTGATGTTGTTATCTTTGAACTATTCCTGAGAGATTCGGAATATGTGATCCTTATGTACGTGATGTACCGGGATGGATAGCAGAGTATGTGTGCACCACAGCTTAGTTCTCGGGGTGCTTGTATTGTATATTTATGATGTGAATAATATACACTTAATTAATGGGAACCTTCATGTTAATGTTGTGAATATAATTACGGTATTGTTTCGAGAAATATAACGAGTTAACTGATAGTGATATATATTGCATATTGAGCATCTGAGTTTACGTTAAACCCCTACTTAATTACGAGCATTATAATGTTAATAGAACCGAGTAATAAGGGTAGGACCTATGACAGTCTAGCTAGAATATGATGGCACTTAGCTAGTGGGTTGTGTCGTTATAGATGGGTACTTACGTTAGGAGTGCACAGTTAGACGAGAGGTGAGAATATCATGTGAGTGCACGTCCTAACATGTACTTTGCATTTAATGTTTTAAATGTTTTTAAAGCACTTGCAGGTTTTTAAAATATAACTCCACATTCGGGCTCTGACCCGTTTGCTTTTCAAATCTATTTTTTCTTTGTAAAACCATTTTAGGTGCCCAGCCACAAGGACACCATGCATAGGATACTCATTCAGGTGACGAGCTGTAGCTGTTTGTGGAAGCTACAGGGATTTGCTTATAGACGCTTCTATCACTTGGATTCCAGATTCATTATCTATCAGTTATAGGGCATGTTCCCCATTTCTATTAGAGTTACATTTCCATTACAGTTTTCAGACTTTGGCATGTACTGTTTTAGTTTTCGGTTTACTTATTTCAGTTGTGGGATTTGTAGTGAGGAGTTTTCCTCCAGACTTCATTTACATTATGTGATGGTTATTCTTTTTACTTCAGTATGGTGAATGGTGTTATTATTCTTTATTACACTTGTTACATGTTAATCAGACTTAAATTAAAATTTGGCACTTATTTTTAAGATTACTAACCACCTAGTATTTAAAAAATAAGTGCCAAATTTTAATTTAAGTCTGATTAACATGTAACAAGTGTAATAAAGAATAATAACACCATTCACCATACTGAAGTAAAAAGAATAACCATCACATAATGTAAATGAAGTCTGGAGGAGAACTCCTCACAACAAATCCCACAACTAAAATAAGTAAATCGAAAACTAAAACAGTACAGGCCAAAGTCTGAAAACTGTAATGGAAATGTAACTCTAATAGAAATGGGCAACATGCCCTATAACTGATAGATAATGAATCTGGAATCCAAGTGATAGAAGCGTCTACAAGCAAATCCCTGTAGCTTCCACAAACAGCTACAGCTCGTCACCTGAATGAGTATCCTATGCATGGTGTCCTTGTGGTTGGGCACCTAAAATGGTTTTACAAAGAAAAAATATATTTGAAAAGCAAACGGGTCAGAGCCCGAATGTGGAGTTATATTTTAAAAACCTGCAAGTGCTTTAAAAACATTTAAAACATTAAATGCAAAGTACATGTTAGGACGTGCACTCACACGATATTCTCACCTCTCGTCTAACTGTGCACTCCTAACGTAAGTACCCATCTATAACGACACAAACCACTAGCTAAGTGCCATCATATTCTAGCTAGACTGTCATAGGTCCTACCCTTATTACTCGGTTCTATTAACATTATAATGATCGTAATTAAGTAGGGGTTTAACGTAAACTCAGATGCTCAATATGCAATATATATCACTATCAGTTAACTCGTTATATTTCTCGAAACAATACCGTAATTATATTCACAACATTAACATGAAGGTTCCCATTAATTAAGTGTATATTATTCACATCATAAATATACAATACAAGCACCCCGAGAACTAAGCTGTGGTGCACACATACTCTGCTATCCATCCCGGTACATCACGTACATAAGGATCACATATTTCGAATCTCTCAGGAATAGTTCAAAGATAACAACAGCACAAATAATGTAGGCGAACACAGTCACATCACATGGGTCACGTACATACCTACGCTCCCACGATCAGCGGAATTATTAATATCCCAATAAGTCTTTCTATGACCTATGTTCATCAAGGTAATCGGTCTAAATCCGGGCAACACAAGGATTAGAGGGCCCTAAGCGAACACAAACCACCCGTGATAGCAAGTATGGTAGGTATGTCATACACACAATTCATATACCAATACTAAGTAAACACACATCTTAGTAATCCCGTAGTTTAATCGTAGTACATATCGCATTCTCGTACTAACTTATAATTATCGCAATTTATACTATTCTGGTTTATCATCATACGCGCCATAATCTATTTTCACGTCGTAGTAGACACTCACGTCTCAACCCAAACGGTTCATTGAATTAAATCTCTCGTATATAATTTACTCCTCGTAATAACCCAAAAGTCCCAAATCTATCCTTACATCATCAAAGGAAGATTATCTATATCCTCGAACAAGTTTACGGGACTCCAAAAATCGAAACAGGCCAAAAAGTCCCAAACTATCAACTCGTTAGAAGTCTCGTTCAAACGAGACTGTTCGAACGAGATTCCACTGTCAACTCGTTAGAAGTCTCGTTCGAACGAGACTGTTCGAACGAGATCCAGTTCGTTCGAACGAACTGTACCTTCTAACGAGATCTCATTCGAACGAAGTTATCGAACGAGCCTCCCTTTCGTTAGAATGACTGGTCAATTCGTTAGAAGCTCGTTCAAAACGAGTTCGTTCGAACGACCTGGGCAGGGGCTTCTAACGACCTGCCAGTTTCGTCCCAGATTTCTCTAAGTTTCATTTTTCACCATTTATACTCCTCAAATCTCTTCTAAACTAAGTCCCAACAATCGTTTTAAGGTCTCTAAACAACCCCAAACATATTATAATCACATCCTAACACGTTTTGAAGGATTAATCCATCCTAACATCAACCAAATTTACAAATCTCTAAACTTTTTCCCAATTTATCAAGAACATGAACCCTATCTTTTTGAATCATGAATTAATCCAATATAAATCCGTTTTAATTTCTTCCAATCACAAATATTATGGGAATACTCATCTACCTATCATTCTACATGCAATTCTCCTCAAGATTTTCAAGTTCTAAGTTCCAAACTACATGGGTTTTCATTATCTTTCAAGAACAATTGATATTCTTCAATTTTCTAACATGGAAGGAACATTCTACGAATTTAAATATAATTAAAACACTTGGCTTGATTGTCTCTGGGTTTGGATGATGGTTTGATGAAGATTTCTGCAGAATTTCTTCTCTTCTCCAAGCTTCTTCTCCAATGGTGGCTTAAGGTGGCTAGGGTTTTCTTTGGGAAAGTTATAAACCTAATGATAGCCTCCGTAGCTTAATGGGTTAATATGGGTTGGTTAGTGGGTTTAGTGGGTTAAATCCACATCAGATTAAAACTCCCAATTTTCGTAACTTTTAATTCCTCAAAATGTAAAATTACCAAAATACCCTTTATGATGCCGGTATGGCCTAAAAATACCCCGGAATTCAAACTACACCCCCGGCTAGTGTTTTCTGACTATCTCGACCCTTCCAGACGCGTTGGCGCACTCAAAACGACCATACGGATAATAGAAATAAAAATCACTTTTATAATTAAAATAATATACCATGACGCGGCGGTCACACGCGTCTCAACAAAATTCTCAAATTGCCGTATATAAATCTCGCGACAAATTTCATAATTCCAAATTCATATATACTCATATATGCACATAATCAAATACCAACTCGAATCTCGTTAGTATTTATAACCCGGATTAATTTCCAATTAATACGCATTTAATTAATTAATCCCAAAAATAAATATAGCCAAAAGTACGGGGTATTACATACTTCCCCCCTAATAACTGAATTTCGTCCCGAAATTCGAAACTAGAAAGTACCTGTTAAAAACAACTCTGGATAACGTTCGCGCATCTCATCCTCGCGCTCCCATGTGGATTCCTCGACATTGTGATGTCGCCACTGAACACGCACTAACGGAACTATCTTTGACCGCAGTTTCCTCTCGCTTCGGTCCAAAATAGCAATCGGCCCCTCCTCGTAGGAGCTATCCGGCTGGAGATCGATGTCCTCCACAGCAATGTGAGAATGAGCCAAATTATCTCTAAGGTATTTCCTCAGCGAGGAAATATGGAACACATCGTGAATCCGATGCAAATGCTCCGGTAACCCAAGTCTATACGCAACCGATCCGATCCGCTCAATAATAGGAAACGGCCCCACATACCTTGGTGCCAACTTCCCCTTCTTCCCGAAACGCATAATCCCCTTCATAGGAGATACTCTGAGCAAAACCTGGTCCCCCACTTGGAACTCCCTGAAAAATCTCTTCGCATCAGCATAACTCTTTTGCCTGTCTTGAGCTACCCGAATGCGACTTCGAATCAACTCAATCCTTGCCGAAGTATCCTGAATTACTTCCGGCCCAAGCAGTTTGTTGTCCCCCACCTCTAACCAACATGCTGGGGAACGAAAAGGCCTGCCGTACAATGCCTCAAACGGAGCCATGCCAATAGTGAACTGATAGGAGTTGTTGTAAGCAAACTCCACCAGTGGAAGGTACTGCTCCCATCCACCCCCAAAGTCAATAATGCACATGCGTAGCATGTCCTCCAACATCTGATTTGTGCGCTCGGTCTGCCCATCAGTCTGCGGATGATAAGCCGTACTCAACCGCAATTCCGTGCCCAAGGCCTCCTGGAAACTCTGTCAAAACCTCGAAACAAATATCTTGTCTCTGTCAGACACGATATTTAGGGGCACACCGTGAAGTCTCACAATCTCTAAAATGAAGAGCTGGGCATACTATCCCGTAGTGTAGTCAATCCTTACGGGTAAAAAGTGAGCGACCTTGGACAACCTGTCCACAATTACCCAAACGGAGTCGTGACCCCTCTGCGACGTAGGCAACCCCGTGATAAAGTCCATGGATATGCTCTCCCACATCCACACCGGGACCTCCAACGGCTGTAGCAATCCTGCCGGTCTCTGATGATCCACTTTTACAAGCTGACAAGTGGCGCATTTTTAAACAAACTCAGCGATATCTCTCTTTATACCGCTTTACCAATACTGGCGTCTCATGTCTTGGTACATTTTGTCCCCTCTGGGATGTACCACGAACCGTGAGCCGTGCGACTCTGCCATCACGTCGTGTCGCAATTCCTCCCCTTCCGGAACTACCAATCTCCCATTGAAGCGTAATCCCCCGTCTGAACTAACGGTATAGGACTCGGCTCCCTCTGCTAGTAATCGAACTATCTGCTCCTGACAGAACGAGTCATTAGCCTGTGCCCGTACTACCTTCGGGACAATCTGCGGTGTAACGGTCATCACAGACATGAAAGATAGGGCCACTGCATCCTGGTGTCCCAATTCCTTCCACTTAGCCTTCCACACCTCTGCCACCTCATCTGCGGGCCTACGGCTCAACGCGTCTGCTACCACGTTAGCCTTCCCCGGGTGATACTGGATGTCGAACTGGTAGTCCTTCACAAACTCAATCCACCTACGTTGCCGCATATTCAATTCCTTCTGCGTGAACAGATACTGTAGGGACTTGTGGTCCGTGAATAGTTGGAACTTCTCCCCCCAAAAGATAGTGCCTCCAAATCCGTAGGGCAATTACCACTGCCGCCAACTCCAAATCATGCGTGGGGTAATTCTTCTCATGAGGCTTAAGCTTACGGGAAGCATAAGCTATGGCTTGTCTCTCCTGCTGCAATACACCTCCCAGTCCTTGCAAAGACGCATCGGTGTAAACCAAATACTCAACTCCCGGTCTCGGCAATGCTAACACAGGTGCTGAGGTCAATTTGTCCTTCAATTCATCTAATGCCAACTGACAGGCATCACTCCAGATGTATGGCACACCCTTACGTGTCAGATGTGTCAAAGGACCTGCTATCTCTGAGAAACCCCGAATAAACCTCCTGTAGTATCCTGCTAGACCCAAGAAACTACGAATCTCCATTGGTGTAATGGGCTGTCCCCACTCCCTCACCGCTGATACCTTCCCCGGATCAACAGATATTCCCTGGTCGGAAATAATGTGTCCCAAAAACTGGACTTCCTTCAGCCAAAACCCGCACTTCTCATATTTTGCATACAACTCGTTTTGACGAAGTGTCTGCAAAACCTGCCTCAAATGCTTGGCGTGCTCCTCCACTGTCTGGGAGTAAACCAGAATATCATCAATGAAGACAATGACAAACTGGTCTAGGAAATCCCTGAACACTCTGTTCATCAAGTCCATAAACACTGCTGGAGCGTTGGTCAAACCGAAAGGCATAACCCGAAACTCGTAAGAACCATATCTCGACAAGAACGCATTCTTCGAGACATACTCCTCCCTGATACACAGCTGATGGTATCCCGATCTCAAATCAATCTTCGAGAAGAAAGAATCTCCTCTCAACTGGTCGAATAAGTCATCGATTCGAGGCAACGGATACTTATTCCGTATCGTGACCTTATTCAACTCTCGGTAGTCCACACACAATCTCAGTGAACCGTCCCTCTTCTTCACAAACAAAACTGGGGCGCCCCAAGGTGAGGTACTCTTGCGGATAAAGCCCTGACCTAACAGTTGCTCTATCTGATCCCGTAACTCCCTCATCTCATCTGGAGCCATACGGTACGGTGCGCGTGCTATAGGTCTCGTACCCGGTAGCAAATCTATAACAAAGTCTATCTCTCGACTGGGGGGTAAGCCTAGTATCTCCTGAAACACATCTGAATACTCCCTGACTACTGGGATAGAATCTAAAGGAATCACTACCTCCTTAGAGGTATCCTCCTCAATTTAATACAGATGAGCGGTCGATCCTCCCTCTGGGCGAGGCATCGCCACTATAAACATCTCTTGCCCCGGAATGGCAAAAACAATGCTCCCGCTGAAGCAATCAATCATGGTCCTATAAGCTACGAGCCAATCCATATCGATAATCACATCATGAACATGCATATCTAATACCAACATGTCTGCAGGTAATACCAAACCACCAATCTCTACCCCCACTCCCCGGCATATAAAGAAAATAAGTGACCCACTCCCCAATGGTGAATCGACACACGTCACTGTGCTCTCTGCCGTAGCTAACAATCCTAAAGCTTTCGCGAAGTGTGTAGCTATAAAACAGTGTGTAGCCCCCGTATCAAATAATACCCGACCCATAGTGCCATGGATAGGAAACGTACCCTCAATCGCGGGCGGTGCCTGTGGAACTGCAGCCTGGTGGACGTTGTAGACACGTCCATACTGTAGCTGCCCCTGCTGAACTGGAACTGCTGGGATGGGTGGCAATGCTGCCATCTGTGGCGGTGCGGGAAGAGCGGCGGGAAACATAGGCCTCTGTGGCTCCTGGCGAGCACCCTGCTGCTGCTGCTGTGGGGCCCTGCCCCTATCAGGACAATCCTGTCGCTTATGGCCAGTCTTGCCACAAATAAAGCACTTCCCTGGGAAGTTCCCTCCTCTCTGTCCCTGCTGTCCCCGGCCCTGGTGGCCGTTACCGTTCCTCCCTTGGCCCTGCTGGCCCTGGTGAAACTGCTGCCCATTCTGCCCCTGTTGGCTCTGATGGCCGTTTGGACCCTGATGGCCCTGACGGAAACCTCCCTGTCCCTATCTGTAGTTCCCTGACCGGAACCTCTTATTATCCCCCTGCTGGGAGCCCTGCTCATTCTGTCTCTGCCCCTGACCAGATTGTGCCCCGCTGGCACCATGTCCTCCAGTCCTGCCCTGATGGCTAGACTCCCCCGACCTCTTGCCCTCGGCCATATGAAAACGGTGGTCCTGGCAGTGTAACAATGCAGCGTTAACCACATCAGAATAGGTGGCCAACGATAGGTTCCTAGCAAATGCTGACGGATCCTCCAAGTCAACCCGGCCGTGAACTTCTTAATCTTCTTCTTCTCTGTTGGTATCTCATCTGGAACGATATTCAACAGATTCGTGAACTCGGCCTCATACTCGGCCACAGTCTTACTCTCCTGCTTCAGACTCATCAATTTCCTCCTCATTTCCGTGTGAACAGCCGACGAAAAGTATTTGCGGTCAAACCGCACCCAGAAGTCCTGAATAGTGAGAGTATTACTCTCCTCCATGGTGGTAATAGACTCCCACCACTGTAGCGCAGATCCAACTAGCTTGAAAGTAGCTAGCACCTACTTCTGGACGTCCGTGCACTCATACATCCTTAAGTGCCTCTGCATATCCTTCCTCCACTGGCTCGAGACTACCACATCTGAGCTACCTGCAAACTCTGGCGGATGTGCTTTCTGAAAAGCGTCACGTACACGCTCCCAAGCAGACGGGAATGCATTTGCCTGAACTGGCGCGGCAACCGGCGCCTGCGGTGGTGCCTGCTGAACAACGACAATTGCGGCATTTACCGCTTGGGCTACTATAGCTGCAACCTCAGCGGCGTTCATCGTGCCCTGAACTGGAGCGGGCTGGGGTTCGGGCATTGCATCCCTGGGAACTCGTCGTGCACGTCGTGGAGGCATCTGAAATAAGAACAAAGTTTATAAGTTCGCTGTTTATAAACTTAAGATAGCTGAAGAACGAAGCATACACAAAAAGAGTACAACAGTCCTAAAATTTAGGGCTCTATATCAAAGAAACTTAGCGGAAACATAATAAGCCGTCAGATCCTAAAGCCCAGCCACAAGGACACCATGCATAGGATACTCATTCAGGTGACGAGCTGTAGCTGTTTGTGGAAGCTACAGGGATTTGCTTGTAGACGCTTCTATCACTTGGATTCCAGATTCATTATCTATTAGTTATAGGGCATGTTGTTGCCCATTTCTATTAGAGTTACATTTCCATTACAGTTTTCAGACTTTGGCATGTACTGTTTTAGTTTTCGGTTTACTTATTTCAGTTGTGGGATTTGTAGTGAGGAGTTTTCCTCCAGACTTCATTTACATATGTGATGGTTGTTCTTTTTACTTCAGTATGGTGAATGGTGTTATTATTCTTTATTACACTTGTTACATGTTAATCAGACTTAAATTAAAATTTGGCACTTATTTTTTAAATACTAGGTGGTTAGTAATCTTAAAAATGTTTTCGACAATGATCCTATTAACTGGACCAACTTGGCATTTTGAATTAATTTGATAAAGGAGTAGCTACCCGATATTTAATTAGTCGGGGTGCCACAGCAACGACCAAGCTTCAAAGAGTGGATATTCTAAGCTGTGTTTACTATGGCATGTTGATCTTCACCTACGCTAAGGATCTCGTGAGTATGAACGTATATAATTTATAAGTCATTGGAATTTTTTAATAAGGGAGTTTAGTTTAAAAACCATTTGGAACATATTCTTTCGAAAATATTTTTCTTAAGGTTTAATTTAGGTGGGGTTTTAAAGTTTCGTTTACCTCATTGAAACGAGATCCCCATCTTGTTCGAATGACAATGTTCATTAGAAGTGTGCTTCAAATGTACATCTAGCGAGAGCTTATTGTAATGTTTTTCTTAAGGTCATTGGAAGCAAAATAAATTCTCGTTCGAATGAGATCTCTATCTCATTAGAATGACTGCTTAATCTTGTTCGAACGATGTCGTCGCCTTAATTTCCTATAAAAGGATCATTAGACTCAGTTTCTATGAGATAAATGGCCTTTAATGAAAATGAAAAACAGACCTATTTACAAAAGTTCCAACTCCAATGTTTAACACTTTTGTTTCCAAGATCCAAGATTCCTAAAAAAAATACTTCGAGATCTTGTTTAGGCACCTTGTTTATATCTTTCATCTTGATAGAAACAGTTTTCATGCAGTGGACTCCGTACATTTTGATTACAGTGAGGAAGTGGTGGATTCCATGTTCAGAATCGTAGACAATGGTCATCGAGATGCATCGGTGGATACTGAGGCATACGTGGAATCATGTGATGTGGAGATCTACGTGGGTTGACTGCTGCGTTTCTCTGTGGAGTAGTGGTTAAAGATAGAAGAATGTCAAGACTTATGGGGGATCGAGTTGTTATGTAGGTCTACTATCTATGATTTGTAAAACCATATCATAGTGATTGTCTGGCTGGACCGTCCTAGTTTTTTTCCTTTGTTATTACATCGTACATTGGCATTTCATGGTTTGATTTATTTACTTTATCATCTATCACCTAGATGCATATTTAGGGTAAAAAGATAAAATTTGGTAAATCGGTTTTTACAAGAATGGTTTAGTTGGTGCTAGGTTTAATTAGGAGAATTTGGTATAAAAGTTCAATCTTTAAAATTGGGGAAATTGAAATTAATTAGGCTTGTGTTTATTTGAACCATCCTTGCCTAAAGAACACATTGTGGGAGCCTTCTCATATAAATATAGGGACCATGTGGACCACTAAATGGATGAAACATATCATCCTTAAAGTTAAATATAGAGAGGTCGACTTCATAGGTGCATCTTAGTCGTTCGTGAAAGTGAGGTCCGTTCACTTATTATTGTGTTGGGCGCTGTCTTTTTGCACATCAAGTTATTATTAAAACAAACTTGGATAACAGAGCTAATTAATTCCATCATTCCCTACTTCGTTCCTTCTTGTACACATAGAGGAATATCAATAGCCACGACTACCCTCCTTACCAACGTGGGAAATTACACCATATCCAATCTATATTGTGATGTAGCAAACTCATCATTATCTATCTCACTAAGTGTAAAAGGTGTAATTGGTTGACCTATAAAGGGACTCCATTTGTCGCTTAATATTCTTTACCTGATAGCTAATTATAAATTGTTATGAATCCCATGAGATAACGGAGCCGAAACTATTCCACTAACATCTATATACAAACTCTAGAGAGAGAGACCCAGCCAGATCTTATTTTATCATATTTCATGGCAATCTCATAGTAATAAACAAAAAACCATCACTCAAAAGGTCAAGACCCTTTAGGATGAAAATGTGTTAACTCAAAACATGCTTATGATCAGCTCAAGCCCAAAGTAAACGGAAGTTCAAAACTCGAATGATTTAAAAGTAGCCTCAACAGATATTGATGAAGAATGTTATAAGGACAAAGAATTTGAACCTAGACATATGGGTAAAAAAATATTCAAAATATTTCATTAGGGCATATGTCTGATAATGAATATTCCTATGGTGATATGACTCCTCTAGAAGGGATTCCAACGTTGTCAGTTGACTCTTTTGGGAAAAAAAAGAAGGCCTTTATATTAATTTATTCGTGAAGATCCCTAAGTTTAACCTTGGAATGTTTCCAAATTCAGAAAGATCTCGGGAATTTATTAAAGACTTGGTTGGGAGAAATTATGAAAATAATAAATCTCAAATAACTCCAATTAGTAATTCATTTGATGTGTTAGGAATCTCATAATATTTTTCAAACCTCAATTAAAATGTGGTTGTTGGCAAAACCAAATAAAAGAGAGATTATAAAGGTGCATGCTGATTCTTTCTCGTATTTATCTAAGGAGAAAAATCGACACTTAAATATAATTTGAGATCGTTTTTTTGTCCCACTAGATTTCGCAATTTATGTTTAAAATTTCATTAGCCCATGTAAGATCCCTAGGAGAGGTTATTTCTCCTAAGCTTTTAATAAAAAAATGTATTGATAAAAAAAATAAAAGACTATCACTGCACCTATGGACGTACGTTTCGTATTGGGCCAAACCACGTAAATCCCTATCTTATTACTTGGTCTTTCACATGACTCTCTCTCTCACTCTCCCTACTAATTTAGCAACCTTATAGTCCAGTCTATTTATTTATTATTGTTTATTATTGGGATTTCCCCTCAAAAGACAATTATTTCACAAACCAATTTCAGACGATAACTTATGGGTTGAAAGTGCAGTGGAAACTCATATTTATGTATCGATTTATGGGACGACACGACGTAAAATGTCTTTTTACACAAACTTGACACAACTTCGTATTTTTTTACTTCATACAAACACGTCCCGTAAATAATACAACACGAACATGATTTCTTGACTTTTATTCTCGATTAAACAAAAACACACACGTCAACCGAAACGAAACACGATTGACATGAAAATACATGATAACGCGAGTCATTGTTTTAACACAACACGACTTCATGGTAAAGACTTGATACGAACACAATACAAACAAGATAGATTGTGTCAATTTCGGATCAATTTTTTATGGTTTTGTGTCATGTTTTTCATATCGTTTTTAAAATTGTCACCCGTGATTATATTGAATATTGAACGAGGGTAGAAGTCGCGCTTTGCACATAATTGTTGTGGGGGAGCCGGTTTTCTTTTTCCTATATACACGGATGAATACATTTGTACACCGTGATTTTGTTGAGTATAAAACACTTTATGGATATCTAAGTTTTTATTCTTATTAGTGTTACTAATGTCCTAGTAGAAGAGGAAAAGAAGTAAAATTGGTACATCAAAATTCAGTTCCGAAGTGCATTAATGTTAGAAATTTGACCTTAGGGTTTAACACCATTAATTTATCTTAATATTAATTATACATTGCAGCTTATGTGGCGTATGGCATGACACATGCTGACCATTCAGCCCATGAATGGACGTCATGTGGGAAAATAACCCGGAAACATAAAAAAAATAGAAAAATTACAATAAAATAAAAAAATATGAAAACTTATTTAAAACCACAAACCTAGAGGAAAAAAACTAGACAAAAATACTTTTAAAAGCTAAAAAAAAAAGAGGGAAAGAAAACAAAAAATGGGATAAACTTTATAAACAATTAAAATCTATAAAAAATGTATATAACAATTTAAAAAAAGCATAACAATGTAGAAAAGGAAAGAAGACACTACAAAGTTCAAAAAATAATAAAAATGCTAAAAAAATTCAATACAAGATGAAAAAAAAGTTGAAATAAACTATACATAGGGAAAAATAAACCATTCTAAAAACTAAAAAAGAAGTTTTTAAAATTGAAAAAAAAAAAGAAAAAAGAAAGAAAGACAAAACCCAGATCGTGACCCATCCCTCCAATCCCTTCATTTCCATGATCACCCCACCCCCACCCCCAACCCACCCCAATCTAAACCAACGACAAAGATAAATCGATTTGAATTTTAAAATGAAAAAATCTAGGGTTTGGTGTGATTGTGTTTTCTAAGTTTTGTTCAAATCAATTTGTGATGTTTGTTGGAATCGATTGTGGTGTGGTGGGGTGTGAGGATGGTGCAGAGAGTGTATTACTTGTTTTCTCGATTTATTAAAATTTTTTGTTGAAAAATGAGGTCCCAATTGCAAATGTTCACATACTTTAGTGCGACCCTGTCAAATTTAAACATTGGGATACAAAATAAAAATTTCACCAAACATTGGTTCCAGTGTTTTTTCCTCAAAAATCTTTTCACATGTCATGTACCAAGTCGGGGACACATTAATGTTATGTTAAGTTCAATTAACGAAACAAACCCACACAAACTTGACCAACCCAACAACTAATCCCTTCGAAAACACTGAACAACTAATACAAGGGTAACCCATAACTCATAGCATGCATTATGATATGTATTTCAAAGTTTATGATTTGAAATTGAAACATTGAGATCAGAATTAAAAAACAAATATATATATATTAGGGTATAGAGTGTCATTTTTCCTTTTATTTATTAATTCGAAATCTACTAGCATGCATGAATGACGTAACACTAGTGAGATCATTGCCTACCCATTTCACGGTCAAATTAATGAGGTCGTTGCTAACTCGTTTTAGATATTAAGAAAGAATATGAAGAGACATGTATAAGTTGGAAAATCTAAAGAAGGTTTTCTTTTATATAAGGTAGGTGACAAATATGTGTCAAACGTTGAAGGGCATAATTGTAAGGTTGTATGTTTTGTTTGGAAATGTAATATGAGCGGTGAGAAGAAGATAACCACACATCTTTCAACATTATTGGAAATATTAACTAGAATATTTAAAAAAAAAAATTGACAACTGTGTTAGAATTATTTATAAAATTAACTTACATAATGTGTTATATAATTATATTAATATTATGAGTCACTTTAGTTAATGAAAAAGTACTCAAAATACTAATAGTCAAAAGAACTCTTGGTTATCTACTTTGATGGACGATTAAGATTAAGTGACTGTTGAAAATTTAAGTCATGTCTCTACCTATAAATAAGTGACTCATTTTCCATCATTCAGACACATGAAAAGACAACATAATATAATTATAGGATAAGGGAGAGAAATCCAAAAACCCAAGTTTATGTTAATTTTCGAAATACTATTTTGGTTATAAAAGAATATCCAACTGTTGAATAGAGATGAAATTGGATTATTTTCTTTCCATATATAAGAGGAATTCGTGGTTCGAAATTCAATCCGACCAAACATCGCTAAGGTCGACTGCTCTGTTAATCTTTGCATTTATGACATGACGGAGGTATGTCCTTATAATGTCGTTTTGTATTCCTCGTAATAATTGTATGTAATAATCATTTTGATCTAAGATCCTAATGTTAAATGTATAATACATAACGTTTGTACTATTAAAGAACAAATAACATATAGAATTGAATATTTATACGTTGAATTTATATATCCATATAAAACTGTTAATTACGTGTTCATTAATTATGTTTACATGTGGTATCAGAGCAATTGGTTTATGAGCTCGTGATTGTCCATTAAGAGTTTTTGCCTATAAAAGCATCCGGGTAAAAATAATATTAAAAAAAAAACTTGTGAATTAATAAAAAAAATTAAGTGGCAGATTTTGTGTTTTAACTCAGAATATTATGAAATTAGCATGGTCACTTGAAAACGTCGAAATAAAAAAGCTCATCGTATACAATGGACACATGCTGCAGCTTATGTGTTGCAGCTAATTGTATAGAATTTGACCTTAGGGCTTAATACCGTTAGTTTTTCTTAATATTAATCATATGTTGCAGCTTATGTGGCAAATGGCATGACACATGTGGACCATTCAGCCCATGAAAGGACACCATGTGGAAAATAACACGGAAACATAAAAAAATAGAAAAATTACAATAAAACCAAATAAAAAAATATAAAATATAACATGTGAAAACTTATTTAAAACTACAAATTTGTAGTTTTAAATAAGTTTTCACATGTTATATTTTATATTTTTAAAAGCTAAAAAAGAGGGAAAGAAAACAAAAAAAATGGGATAAATTATATAAGAAATTAAAAGCTATAAAAGTGTATATAACAATTTAAAAAAAGCATAACAATATAGAAAAGGAAAAAGACACAAGAAACTTCAAAAAATAATAAAAATGCTAAAAAACTAAAAAAAATGAATACAAGATGAAAAAAAGTTGAAATAAACTATACATAGTGTAGGTCCCCAAAATATAACTTTCAACAAAAACTCTTTTTGCTTGAGTGGAATTAAGTTAAGGGTGAATGCAACCCAACTTTCTCTTTTTATGAAAAATTATTTTTTAATTTTATCAAACCAAGTTGTGAACAAATTTACTATGTCAATTTTATCATGTTTGAGTCCTAAACATGCATCTAGGTGATAGGCAAGTAAAATAAAGTAAAGGTACTCACAACGCCGGATGTACAAGGAAAAACCCAAAATGGGAAAAAATCTCGGATGACCCAAGCCAGACAATCACTATGAATGATGGTTTTACAAATACATATTAGCCTTACTCAACGACTCGATCCACACAGGTCTTGAAGATCCTTTTGATCTTCTACCAGTCTTCAATAGTGCCCATGAAGAAATTTTGTCTTCCATGATGCTCGTCCACAACACTCGACTCCACGAATGTCTCGGTGTCCATCGATACGACTTAATACGTTTACGATGTTGAACACGATGTCCGTCACTTCTCCACCACAAAATCAACAATCACAAGTGTTTAATGATGAACAAAACTCAACTTGGTCCAGCAAGGATCACATAAACATTGTGCTAATGAATGCTCGGATCTTTGCAAACTCTAAGGATGTGTTTAAGCCTTTGAAACCTTAGAAAACATATGCAGAAAAATGTACTATTTGAAAAGTAAATTCGTTCTGCACGCACACAGAGAAAAGGACTAGGACCCGACTTAAATAAAAAATTCAAGTTAGTGCATTCTCGTTCAAGAGAGATGACATGTCGTTCGAACGACAATGCATCTCGTTCGAACGATATCTAAAGTCGTTTGAACGACATCGTCAGATAGAGTTCTAAATTGTTCCAACTTTAATAAAAGAGTATTATTTCAAACCAACTATAATCCAACCCAAATTCGTCCTTTATCTGATGTGTAAACATTTAAACATTTTAAAAACATTTTACTTTAAAAAATTACATCCTTATTTTTTATAAAATGAATTTCGAGTTACATTAACATTGTGCATTCATACCTGTGTGATCTCGGAATGCAATAAAACCTTGAAGATGAGAAATTGCATCAATTAAACTTCGGCATGATTAATTCCATGTAACTTTTCTACAACGTCTTTAAATAATCTTCGATACATCAGAGAATCATGGGATTGGACAATAAAAAACTATCTATTACTTCAAACATGTTTTGTTCCGAGAATAAGTCAAAGAAAAATTAAGACTCATTTGGAAATTTGGTCCTTACAAATCTCCACCTTTTAATATTTCGGGACAAAACCAACAGTGAAATGCCTAAGTCGAGCCATCAAGCCGTATGACGCCTAAATCCCATCCCATAAAACCCAAAATGAAAACTACATCATCAGTATATAGGATAAGGTTCTTCAACAATGGACCGGCAAGCATGAAACTATCTCGAATGTCTGAATGTGATGTAGACTTGAAATTTCGTATCTCTGTAACAATACCTACACATATGAAACAGACAAATACCTAGTGAAGTATGGATGAAAAAATTATATAAATTAATATGAAACTTTAAATCTGAATCATTTGTTATGTGAGTAAACATGATACCAATATGTGAACATAAAACAACATAAAACTCACAAAACTCTCCCCATACATCACAGACATCTCTCCCCTTTTTTGTTTCGAATAGACAATCCGATTAAAAGGTAAACAAATCTAGCATGAGATATACCAAGATGATTAAATAAACATAAAAAATATCTAGATCAACATGAAACAACCATCTAAATATGATCAAATTAGGTCAAATCAGTAACTAGCAAACAATGAATCACACAAAAAATATATCAGTCTAAGCAGGTGTGATAAATGAACCAATGCAATAAAATATAACATCGAACGAATTAAACTGCATAATCAATTAACCAGTACCAAAATATAAATCAATATGCATCAGGGTACTGAAACAGAAATCAACCAAAAAAAAATCAAACTAGTCAAACAGGCTATCGCTCGAATGAACCGGGGATGTCGCTCGAATGAAATGTGATATCGCTTGAACGAAATAGTATGTCGTTATAACGACATTGACAAATTTTCACAGTCTCCCCAGAAAATTAAACAGTGTTGGGCAGTGAAATTTTTTCCATAAAATACAGACTGGAAGGAGTTCAAAACTGCGAAACAGTAGCAAAATAGTAGAAAAACTAGAAAACTCAAAAACAAATAAATATGAGTAACATGCCAACATTGTATCGATGTGCCTAAACATGAACATGGAATGTATTTGCATGAACTAAAATAAATGAATCACAATTCCAACACACCGAAACGATCAATAAGCTTTAGTTAATAGCAATTTATCATCAAACTTTATCATAGCCATATGTAACAATTAAAGTGTGAGCTTAATGAATTAAACAAACATCATGCACATGAATCCGAAATTTTGAAGATTCTACAATCAATAGCGTCATGACACGAATTTTGAACGTTAGGATTCTTTGTGCAAACCCATTTAAATTTTTAATCCAATCAAAATATATCATATTTTCTTTTGAATGAACTAAACTAATTTGGGCCATTTTTGGCATATGATTCTTTTTATTGCCTTTTTAATTTTTCGGGCTCTTTTAAACGGTAGCTTTCACAACGAGTCAATTTTACACTCTCGCAGCCCTTTCCCGTACTCTCATCATGTTTTAAAATTAAAATGCTCACGGGTAAATGGTTGTTACATGCGCACCTCCTCCTTAAGTCTACTTACGCATAGATAAAAAAAATTAAGATAATAACGTCTCACCAAACTCAAATATGCAAGAGTAGTCAAACATATATATAAACTCGTGCATGAGTGCAAAGATGGCATGTATACAAAGTCGAATCAAAGCGCATATCAACTTCGAAACAAACCCCATAATACAATGGCTAAGATCATTCTAAGTATCGATAATAATGACCAAATGTACTAGACATTTGGATAATGGAAGGAAGGGGTCTAAGCACACCAATATGCCACATCAAACATGTTAACTCAGGACACAAAAACAAAAATCGAAAATATTTTTGGCTTTTACAAAATATTTTGACTCAAATAAAACAAAATCTTTTTGTATTTTTCTCAAAAATTTTCAAAACCAAAAATCTTTTTTTGTTTTTCAAATAAGATGCAATAAATGAAAATATAATACAACATGATAAACATGGTAACACACTCAACCTTTAGATTTAACATGGGAAGAATCAAGTGCAACTATATGAGATTCATGAAGTTTTATTCCTAAAGCTACCAAATCCGACTTCCTAACCCAAGTAGGTGTATAATGACGCATGGGGGTGGGGGGAATTGAGGTAACTTGATTCCTAAACTTCCTAAACTTTCGAGGAGCATTCTTAAGGTCATAGAAAAACTTTCTAAGGTGACCTTTCCTACCACGAAACGTGCAAATGTAGCGATGGTATGAAAAGTGACCTATATGTGGACCTTTTCTAACGTTCTTATGTCTCTCTCTCACATGTGCGGGGGAATGGGAACAACACGATCATCAAAGCCAATACCTCCCCTATCTCTCTTAATTTGGATGATGCCTAGCATCATATCCAACTTCTCACTTCTAGACTCTAAGTCAAACTTAACTCTAGACGAGTCTCTCAAACTCTCCTCTAACTCATTAAATATATACTCAAGTAGATGCCTAGACTCCTCAAACTCTAGAACCTCCTTTTTCGAAACATCCATCAAAACTCTAAGAGTGTATCTCTCTTTTTCGACGTACTCTAGATTCTCCCTAATCTTCTTCTCCCGTGTCCTAAGATCCTCAATCAAAGAATTATTATTTTCTACGACATGCTCTTTCAACTTAGCATGAAATTTTGAGTTAGCCTTTTTCACCTTCACCGTATCCTCAAACAACTCTTGTAATGCAACATGCAACTCTCCCAAGTTGATCTCTTCATCCTCGCTCTCATCACCCTCACCCTCTTGGGAAGCACTCTTAACAGCCTCAGAAGAGTCATGCACATGAGTATCCTTTTGGGAAGATATATCGTCGTCGCTCACATGACATGCCATAAATGCAACAAAGTTACATTCAATGGGGTAATCCTCTCCCTCTTCCGGTTCACTATCACTTAAGGTAGCATTATATGTAATTGGTTGCTTTCCCTCTTTCTTAAGTCTAGTGGAACACTCCTTAACTTTGTGACCATACCCCTCACACCCGAAACACCTATCAGACTCATCTCTCTTAGGTTTCTCACTTTTATCCCAGGGGTGGAGTCTCCCATGTTCTTGAATTTCTCAAACTTTTTGGCACCTTTCGATTGTTTATGAATTTGAAGAAACTACTTAAACTTTCTTGAAATAAGATGACATCCTCAAAGTCGGAATCGGAGTCAAACTTTAGTCTCCTCCTACAGGGATTTCAAAGAAATGCCCTTTTCTTACTTAGCCACTTGCTTGGAGGTAAACATATTGATACGACGCAAATATTGCGTATTTCATCCCTCGAAGCTATGCATTTTAGCCCCTCGGGTATCTTATTCCCTATATTTTTGCACGTTAACCAGACAACCTTGGTTTATATTGTTAACATACTATATGAGGTATAATTGGGCTTTTATAGGTATTTAGGTACTAAGTATGAATTCGAACGCATTTCGCTCAAGTTCCATACGTAATCGCACATTCAAGGGCAATTTGGTTAATTCACAGCTTAGGCACTTGGCCCAACATCTTCACGGAAGTTGTATTCCTCCTCGTAAGCTTTGTGTCACCATGAACGGTGTGCAAATTCGAGGCCGTATGAAGAAGTTACGGCATTTCTAGCGGAAGGAAAAACAAACACACCAAAACAGAAGGAATAGTTGTTGAACTGCTCTGGTCAATCGATTGATCAAATGATCAATCGATCGATCCTTCAATGTTTGTCCATCGTGGGAGATAGTGGGCTAAGATTTCAACCATCGATCGATCGATCAAAGGGATTGATCGATCCCCTGTTTCCAGCTGATATTTTTCCTTTTGTTTTGTTTTTCCTTTTCTTTTCTAATTTAAATCCACTTACTATATAAAGGTTTTTTGTTGTAAATATTAGAGAACTCATTTTTAGGTTTATATAGCTTAGGGTTTTGGGGGTTTGGAGAGTTCTTTTTCATTTCTTCTTGGTTTGACACCCTTTTGGGTTTGTAAGTTGATTATTCATCTCCCCTACCATTTAATTTAGTTGTATTTCCTTTATTTCCATTGTTGTACTTTAATTTATGTTCTTTCATAATTAGGTTTACATGCTTTATTACCTTGCTTTTTAGTGTAGTTCTATCGCGTTTATTTAACGCTTTCCTTTACGGCATTTTTAATATGCTTTTTAGCTAATTTAGTCTAGGTTGTGCCGAATTTAACTCATTCCGGGTTGACATGTTACTTTGATTTGGTTATGGAGTTTACGGGTCTATTTCGGGTGCGTTGTCCTAGTTATCATTCCTAGAGGATTTGACAAAGAATATCATGTATGTTCCATGCTTACGACCTTGCGTTCGTAATTTCTAGGGTATTTGTTGACACCAAAATCGGATTAGGCTTTTATGCGAATTTAGGGGCATGACAACTCTTGATTCAATTAACTACCGAAACGAGACGTATTTGTAATAACTCATAGAACCATGTAACCATTCGATACTAATTAACTCAGATGAGGGATATTCGATGCAACCTATAGTTTTTACTTGCTTTCTTAAGCTAGCTTTATTTTCCCTCACCTACATTAATCATTCCCTTTTTGTACCTTTTCCTTTTTGTTCATATTTATCTTTTACACTTTTATTTAGGAGTGTTATATCCTATAAATTCTACCAACTCGTCTGTGTGGATTTTTGATGCCCGACTTACTGCTACACTTATATCGCAAGTGCAGTTATAATTTAGGTTTTTGTATTGAGGCGGTGAACAGAAAAAAACGATCGGCGCTTTGACATAACGCCACTTTTGACCCTCGATAAAAAATGGCATCGTTGATGAGGATGAGTTTGTTTTAGACTTTATTTGATTTAATATTTCGAAGTATTTTCTTTCTATTTGTATTTTTTGCCTAACATTTTTGTAGGACTTCTACATTTGAGCGCCAAGAAACGCTTGAATTTTTCGCACGTGCATCTACTTTGTGGAATTCGCAACTTGGAGCCATTTTTGGGGTAATCATGTCTTATTCCAATTCTTTCGGTAATCATTACGATAGTTATCAAAATCCCCATTCTCCTTTGTCTTCTGGTCAATACTTAGAATCCCAAAAAATTGCAACATCTAAAATGACTTTGGGCGAGTATTACAAAAGTCAAACTTTGGAGTGCGTGTATTTTGAGGAGGATAATGATTTTGGGCCTCTATCTCCTTATAATAGGAATTTTGAAACGAATTGCAATAGTTTTCAAAAATTCCTATAATAATGATTTTAAGTTTAAGTCCAATGATAATTTTCAAAGTTCTCATTTTCAAGAATCTGCTCCTCGACTTATGACATTCGGTGAGGGTTTGCGTATGCTTCAGAATGAGAAAATTGAAAATCATTATCGGGAAGAAAATCGTTGTTGGGAACATGAATTGGATTTATTATTTGAATTCAACAATGATTTTTCTTCCGAGACTTTTGAAGTCGAGGAATGTTTTGAACCAAATGAGGACTTTGTGCCTACTTCGGAACAAACCATTGTTGACTTTTCCCATTGCATAATAGATATTGAAAGTGAGGATGAAAATGACGTAATATCTATTTTCAATGAAATGATTTCTTCTTTGGCCCCCAAAGAAGAACATTTCATTTAAAATGATCTTATTTATTTCGAAACTCAATCTTCAAGCGATGATGACTCATCTCTTGAGTTTTAATTTCTTTCCTCCACATTTTCACTTTCTATTATCACACCATCATAAGTACCCGATGATTCGGTTTCAAACTTTAATTTTTTAAACCTGTTTACCGATGAGGAGTACTTGCTCGAGTCTCCTTCCATGAACGCATATGTGCCTTCATGTGCTCCCCTCCCATTCTAATTTCAAAATACTTGGGAGGATATTCGTCTTTTCTCGGTCCCCACATGTTTTTGTCACCCGTTCAATCCAAATCCCCCATCGTCCCTCCAAAACATTTAATTGACGATGGTTCCTTTCTTATGCCTTACACATGCCTTCCGTTGTTCAAACCAAATTCATATTTCTCGAAAGGTATGCTTATATGTGAGGGTACACCGGTTATCCTCCAAAGTCAAATTGTTTTTTGTGGTGGATCCTCAGCTATCTAGACTTTTAGTGTATAGTAAGTGTGAAGCTTAAATAGTAGGTTGTATATAGTTAGATTTTTATTCTTTTTATCTTTTTCTTTCTTTTTAATTTAGTCTAATGCAATTAGTTAACTTTTCATTATTTTTTTCGCTATGCTCGGTACTATTCTTTGGACTTATTCTTATGGGGATCGCTCCAATTTTGGGTAATATCGCTCCTTTCCTCTCTTTAAATTGGTTCTTAATTAACATTGAGGACAATGTCAGTTTTTAAGTTAGGGGGTGTGGGATATTCTATCCATTTCTTCATTTAGTCCATGTTTTTTCTCACATTTTAGTTACTTAGTATGCTTTTCTTAGAAAAATTTAAAAATTTAAAAAGATTTTCTTTCTTTTTCTACTTTATTAGGCCTTTTGCCTTTGTTTTCGATGATAAATTTCAATAATTGCCCGATCCAATAGACAACCCAATGATGCATGTTCTCAATTTTAGAAGTTATTAGACTTTAGTCTCTAATCATTTATATTATGAATAACTTAATGAATTAAACTTTAATCTCATGAGCACATGCACTTTCCTTGTTACATTGATTTGGTTTAAGATTTTTATAACTCGGTAATCTTTTGTTGCATTGTATATACTTACGTTGAGTAAGCTTTGTACCTTTCGTCGTTTGTGAGTGTTATACACTATTCTTTCCTCTTTGAAAACGTTGAATTCATCGGTAATCTCTCTATTCTTTCATTAATCGTTCATTAATTGAGTTTATAACATGAAATGTGTTACTTGATCGTGATTTTTATATATGGTTTTGACTCGAGAATTGTGTAAACTTTATGAAATAATCATAGGCCATCTTTGTTATATCACCCATATTGACCTTGACCTCACCTTAAATGTTTTCCCTCTTTAACCCCTTTGAGCCTAAATATTAGACTTTCATTTCATAACCCCAATTCCATAACCAACTCCAGATTGGAGTTATATACCATACATACACCTTACATACCTTTGTTTGGAATATTACATGGGATTGAATGTTGTGGTTATTTTGTGGTTGCAATTTGGGCATATGATAGTTTGAAAAGTAAAGAAAATAGATGTGAAAAAAGTTAAGAAAAAGAGACAGCAAAAAACAAAAGAAAACATGAGAAAAAGAAGAAAAGAAAAAGAAAGAGAAAGTTCTAAATGTTGTATAAAGTTCAATAAGCTTTGATTACTCTCAAAATGATATATAAAATGCCTTTTTGGAACTTGTTTTCCAATTTTTTTATTGCCCGCATTGTCCCATTTTCCCAAGTTTTCATCCCCGAACACTTTGAATACGTATATACATTCCTTCATTTCGTGCCCTAGCCTAGCCTATATTACAACCCTATTAAAGTCCTATGTGATCGTAAGTAGATGTAATTCAAAGGTTTAAATAGTTTTGATAATCTGTGAAAATGCATTTCACCTCTTTAATGAGCGGTATCTTTCATTGAGATTATAATTTTTAATTTTATATATAGCGTTCTTCATTTGCGACATGTGTGCGACCTAGTTTCCATTTACATTTACTCATTATGCTCGCACGCTTCGTGGGTTACCTCCCTGTTTCGAGTGAATTCGCTTGATGAGTGTAATGCCCGTGAGGATTCAATATATGCCCAGTTTAATGTTCATCCGATTTATATAAGTTTTTACCAAATCACATTTTGCATGTGTCCATTTTATATGACCATTTTATACTTTAATGCTCCCCTCCCACATTTTAAGGTTTCGATTCTATGAGGTGCATTCTATAATGTTAATGATTCCGGACTTTTGTTTGAATTCATTCACTTTGCTAATAATGCGTATGAAATATTATTCGCTATTGTTGGGCTTGTCGCACGTTGGTTTGGGATTATTTTGAGGAAACCATGTGATGTTTGTGGATTTCATCCCTAAAAACCCTCACGAGACAACACTTGTCCACTAGGGTAACCTAGGGGTTTAACGACTTATTGCATACACAAAATGCAATCGAATCACCCGCAAAAGGGGCCTTATGCCTTTATAGCATACTTCTGTACTATTTTTTGCTTTGAGTTTTCTCGTAGTTCTTGTTGCATCCTATTTCATTGCTAGGGACTAGCAATGTGTAAGTTAGGGGGTATGATACGACTCAAATATTGTATATTTCATCCCTCAAACCTATGCATTTTAGCCCCCTCGGGTATCTTATTCCCTATATTTATGCCCCGTTAACCAGAAAACCTCGATTTATATTGTTAACATGCTATATGAGGTATAATTGGGCTTTTGTAGGTATTTAGGTACTAAGTATGAAGTTCGGACGCATTCAGCTCAAGTTCCATATGCAATCGCACGTTCAAGGTCAATTCGGTCAATTCATAGCTTGGGTACCTGGCCTAACATCTTCACGGAAGTTGTATCCCTCCTTGAAAGCTTCATTTGGCCATAAACAGTGTGCGAATCCGAGGATTTATAAAGAAGTTACGGCGTTTCTAGTGGAAGGGAAAACCAAACACACCAAAACAGGAGGAATAGTTATTGAACTGCTATGGTCGATTGATCGATCCTTCAATTTTTGTCCATCGTGGGAGATAGTGGGCTAAGTTTTCAACCATCGATCGATCGATCAAAGGGATCGATCGATCGATCCCCTATTTCCAGCTGATATTTTTCCTTTTCTTTTCTTTTTCCTTTTGTTTTCTAATTTAAATCCACTTACTATATAAAGCTTTTTTGTTGTAAATACCAGAGAATTCGTTTTTAGGTTTATATAGCTTAGGGTTTTCGAGGTTTGGAGAGTTCTTCTTCATTTCTTCTTGGTTTAACTCCCTTTTGGGTTTATAAGTTGACTATTCATCCCCCCTACCATTTAATTTCGTTATATTTACTTTATTTCCATTGTTGTAGTTTAATTTACATGCTTTCATAATTAGGTTTACATGCTTTCTTTCCTTGATTTCTAGTATAGTTTTATCGCGTTTATTTACCACTTTCCTTTACCGCATTTTTAATATGTTTCTACCTAATTTAGTCTAGGTTGTGCTGAATTGAACTCATTTAGGGTTGACATGTTGCTTTGCTTTGGTGATGGAGTTTACGGGTCTATTTTGGGTGCATTGTCCAAGTTATTATGCCTAGGGGATTTGACGGGGCATATCATGTATGTTCCGTGCTTACAACCTTGCGTGCATAATTTCTGGGGTATTTGTTGACGCCAAAATCGGATGAGGCTTTTATGCGAATTTAGGGGCGTGACAACTCTTGATTCAATTAACTGTTGAAACGAGACGCATTTGTAATAACTCATCGACCCATGTAATCATTTTATACTAATTAACTCGGATGAGGGATATTCAACGCAACCTATAGTTTTTACTCGCTTTCTTAATCTAGTTTTATTTTCCCTCGCCTAGATTAATCATTTCTCTTTTTGCATGTCTTCTTTTTTGTTCATATTTATCTTTTACACTATTATTTAGGAGTGTTAAATCCTATAAATTCTAGCATCTCGTCTCTATGGATTTTCGATACTCGACTTAGCGCTACACTTGTATCGCAAGTGCAGTTGTAATTTAGGTTTTTGTATTGAGGAGGTGAACAGAAAACAACGATCGGTGCTTTGACGCAACGTCACTTTTCACCCTCGATCACATATCGGCTGCATAGGTTTGTAAGTCACATACTACCTCTTCTAGTTTCGACGAGTTAATTATACCAAGGGAATTCATAACGGTCACTTTAGCATCAAACCTACTTGGCAACGGTCACAAAATTTTCTTAATCACTCGGTTATCAGGAATCTTTTCACCTAGGCTAAATGCCGCATTAACAATAGTGGACAACCTAGTGTAAAACTCATCAAATGTCTCACTCTCTAATATTTTAATCGTCTCAAATTGTGTAGTGAGATTTTATAACTTAAACGTCCTAACCGTTCTTGTTCCCTCGTGAGTGAGTGAAAGTGTATCCCAATTTTCTTTCGAAGTTTCACAAGTCGTGATACGATTATACTCATCAGGTGTGACATGTGAGGAAATAACATGCAAATCTTTAAAGTTATACTGTGCAAGCCTATGTTCAGTCTCAGCCCATGACTCAACGTGTTTCAAACTAGTGACCTCACCCTCTCGTGTGACAGGTGGTGACCAACCTTTTTCAACATCTAACCACACACGCTCATCAATAGATTTTAAAGCACTTCTCATTCGCATTTTCCAATAAGCATAATTAGTGACATCAAAAACAATAATGCAAAAATTATCATAACCACCAAGATTCATCCTTGCAAGAAAAAAGGGATCAAACACAATAAAAATTTATTTCGTGATCTGATACCAATTATTAGGTCCCCAAAATATAACTTTCAACAAAAACACTCTTTGCTTGAGCATAATTAAGTTAAGGATGAATGCAACACAAGTTTCTCTTTTTATGAAAAATTCATTTTCAACTTCATCAAACCAAGTTGTGAAAAAATTTACTATGTCAATTTCATCTTGTTTAAGTCCTAAACATGCATCTTGGTAATAGGAAAGTAAAATAAAGTAAAGATACTCACAACGCTGGATGTACAAGGAAAACCCCAAAACGGGAAAAAACCTCAGATGACCCAAGCCATACAATCACTATGAATAGTGGTTTTACAAAGACAGATTATCCCTACTCAATGACTCAATCACCACGGATCTCGATTCTTCTTCTGATCTTCTACCGTTCTTCAATAGTGCCCACACATAAATTTTGTCTCCCACGATGGTCAATCATTACACTTAACTCCACGAATGTCTTGGTGTCCACCGATATGGCTTGATACGTCTACGATGTTGAACACGATGTCCGTCGCTTCTCCACCGTAAAAACAACAATCACAAGTGTTCAATGATGAACAAAACTCAACATGGTGCAACAAGGATGACATAAACATTAAGCTAATGAAATCTCGTACCTTTGCAAAATCTAGGGATATGTTTAAGCCTTTGAAACCTTAGAAAACATATGTAGAAGAATGCACTATTTGAAAAGTGAAGTTGTTCTTCACGCACACAGAGAAAAGGACTAGGACCTGGAAAAAATAAAAAATTCAAGTCGATGCAATCTCGTTCGAGCGAGATGTCACGTCGTTCGAACGACAATGCATCTCATTCGAACGACATCTAAAGTCATTTGATCGACGTCGTCAGATAGAGTTTCAAATTGTTCCAACTTTAATAAAAGAGTTTTATTTAAAACCAACTCTAGTCCATTGCAAATCCATCATTTATCTGATGTGTAAACATTTAAACATTTTGAAAACATTTTCCTTTGAAAATTTACATCCTCATTTTATATAAAATTAATTTCGAGTTACATTAACATTATGCATTCATACCTGTGTGATCTCGAAATGCAATAAAACCTTGAAGATGAGAAATCGCACCAATCAAACTTCGGCTTGATTAATTCCACGTACCTTTGCTTCAACGTATTCAAATAATCTTCGATATGTCATAGAATCGTGGGATTGGACAATACAAAACTATTTATGACTTCAAACATGTTTTGTTTCGAGAATAAGTCAAAACAACATTAAGACTCAATTGGCAATTTGGTCCTTACACATAGGAAAAAATAAACCCGTAAAACAAAGTTTTTAAAATTGAAAAAAAAAGAAAGAAATGCAAAACTCGGATCGTGACCCATCCCTCCAATCACTCCATTTACATGCTCACCCCTCCCCCAACCCAACCCAACCCAACAAGAAAGATAAATGGATTTGTATTTTAAAAAGGAAAAATCTAGGGTTTTGTTGGATTGTGTTTTGTAAGTTTTGTTGAAATCGATTTGTGATTTTGTTGGAATCGATTGCGGGGTAGTGGGTGTTAGAATGGTGCAAGTGTATTACTTGTTTTCCTGATTTATTAATGTACTTTTGTTGAGAAACGAGGTCCCAATGGCTAACTTTCACATACTTTGGTGTTATCGTGTCAAATTGAAACATTGGGATACAAAATAAAAATTACACTAAATGTCAGGGCTTACACTGTTTTTTTCTCAAAAAGATTTTCATAAGTCATCTACCAAGTCGGGGCCACATTAATGTTTTGTTAACTTCAATTAATGAATTTACCTTTAGAGGTTCTAATTGTATTTTTTTTTTGGGGGGGGGGGGGGAGGGGAGGGAGGGATGTAAGGTTAATTAATTAATAAAGGTGAAACAAACCCCCACACAGGCGACAAAACTAGCCCACTATGAGCCCCACAAATAAACCAAACAAACCCACCCAACTAGACCAACCGAACCAATAAACTCGTCAAAAACACTGAACACCTAATACATGGGTAAACCATAACTCATAGCATGCATTACTATATGCATTTCAATGTTTAAGATTCAAAATTTAAACATTGAAATCGGAATTTTAAAAAAAAATCTAAATATGAGGGTGTATAGTGTCATTTTTACTTTTATTTATTAATTCAAAATCTACTAGCATGCATGAATGATGTAACGCTAAAGAGATCATTCCCTACCCATTTCACGATAAAAGTATTGAGGTCATTGCCTACTCATTTTAGATATTAAGAAAGAATGTGAAGAGACATGTATAAGTCGAAAAATCTAAAGAAGGTTTGCTTCATTGTTCTAAAAAATATACCTAGGCACGCCTAGGGTTGAGGCTTGGGAGAAACACCCTGCCTTAAGCTTTGTACGCCTTATTCTTGGTAAAACCCTTAAGGCGCACTTTTTTTCTAAAAACAACAATGCTTTAGTGAAACAATATCACCTTTTAAATATTTTTTTTACAAATCGGACCATTATCTCATTCAAAATAATCAAATAGTATTTTAATTTATAAATATTCAGACATATTTTTATGATATTTACAATTTTAGTATTTTAATATCCTTGTTATGGTTAAAAAATATTAAAATATATTAATAAGGACTGAACACCTTTTCATGCTTTTTTACGCCTAAGGCCCACCTAGGCTTCTAAGGCTTAAGGCTTGGCCTCCACACCTCGATCACGCCCCGCGTTTTTTAGAACCTTGCTTCAATATAAGCTAGGTGACAACCATGTGTCAAATGTTGAAGGGTCTAATTGTAAGGATGTATCTTTGTTTAATAACGTAATACGAGTGGTCAGAAGAACATAACCCAACATCTTTCAAGATTAATGGGAATATGAACTAGAATATTTTCAAAATTATTTTGTCAGAGTTGTGTTAGAATTTTTTTAAAAATAATTGTACGTAATGTGCTCCATAATTATATTAATATTAAGAGTCACTTTGATTAATAAAAGGGTACTCAAAATACCAAGAGTCAAAAGAAGTCTTGGTTATCTACTTTGATGGATGGTTAAGATTAAGTGCGTGTTGAAAATTTAAGTCATGTCTACGCCTATAAATAAGTGACTGATTTTTCATCATTAAGACACATGAAAAGAAAACATAATGTAATTATAGGATAATGAGAGAAATCCAAAAACTCAAGTTTATGTTAATTTTTGAAATACTATTTCAGTTATAAAATAAGATCCTACCGTTGAATCGGGATGAAATTAGAATATGTTTTTGCCGTATATAAGAGGAAGCCGTAGTCCGAAATTCAATCCGATCGGACATCGCTAAGGTGGGCTGTTCCGTTAATCTTTCTATTTATGACATAATGGAGGTATGTCATTATAATATCATTTTGTATTCCTCATCATAATTGTATGTAATATTCATGTTGATCTAAGATCCTAACGTTAAATGTATAATACATAACATTTGTATTATTAAAAAAAAATAACATATAGAAATGGATATTTATATGTTACATTTATATATCCATATAAAATTGTTAATTATGTATTCTTTAATTATGTTTACATGTGGTATCAGAGAAATTGATTTCTAATCTCGTGATTGTCCATTAAGAGTTTTTGCTTATAAAAGAATCCAGGTAAAAATAAATTTTAGAAAAAAACTTATGAATTACTGAATTTTTTTTTGCGACAAATTTTGTATTTTTACTCAGAATATTACGAAATTAGCGTGGTCACTTTTTTTTTTTTAATAGAACAAAGATTTATTGAAAAAGAAGAAGAACAACCCTTCTTCGGAGGCGTACATGCTAGGTACAAGCTATAGAAAAATCATCTATGAAAGATTTAAAAAATCTAGTAAAAGGACCCTTATAGGGTATAGCTTTGAAGCTGAGTCTAATATCATCATGCACCTCCCTTATAATAGACATTGAACTCATCTTTTCTCCTTCAAAGAAAGATCTATTCCTAGCACACCAAATTTTCCAACAAACTAAGCTTGGAATAATTTTACATAAAACCGATTTGATGTTTTTACCTCGTGTTGAGAGCCACCAGAAAACGAGTCTAGATCTAAGACATGAATTTGCAACTTTTAGCCCCATTAAATCTTCAAAATGTCTCCATACTGGAATGGCAATTTCTCCATCATTGAATAAGTGATCTCGGTTTTCTTCATTACTTCTCAAGCAACATCGAAATTTGGACACTAAAGGAATTTTAATATCTTTCAATTTTTGATCAAGAGGGAGACCATTGTGGAGAAGACGCCACATGAAAGTTGATATTTGGGGAACAATATGACAATCCCAAATCATGGATGATGAGAATTGAACGCAGTCCCTTGTCCTAATAAGATCCCAAGCTACTTTAAAAACAAAACCATTATCCACCCAAGAATGAATAGAGTTGACCACCACACTTGAATTAGGATAATACCAGATTTTTTGCATTCTTTTCCACGTAGGACTTGAAGAAGTAATTGAGCCTCTAAAATTTTTGCTAGCCAACTTCTTATATTTTTTGTTCATAAAATCAGCCCAAAGAGTTTGGTTTTGAAGAAATCTAACCCAAAGCTTACAAGTGTAAATGTTGCAAACATCTTGAATATCTCTTAATCCCAAACCTCCTTCTTCCTTAGGTAAACAATTTTTTTCCCACGGAATCCAATGATGTTTTTGAGTTTCATCTTGCTGTCCCCAAAAAAAATTGGCACTGATTTTATCTAACTCACGAATAAGTCCCAACGTAGGATTTAATGAAGCAAAAATGTGTAGCCCCAACGTTTGAATCACAGATTTTATAAGAACTGAGCGGCCAGCATGAGATAAAACCCGACTATTCCATCTTGAAATTCTGGTCGTAGCCTTACCTGTTATGGGGCTGAACAAAATTTTGTGTTTCCGACCTGTATAAAGAGGAACTCCCAAGTAGTTTATGGGCAGAGATTGTTGCTTGAATCCAGTTAAAACTTTAATCTTAGATGAACGAGTATGACTGCATTTGGAAGGAGTAATAAAACAACTTTTACCTTTATTCACGACTTGACCCGAATGATATTCGTAGATTGCAAGGAAGTTCATGAAATTAGTAAGAGAAGTTTTGTGTCCATTGAGGAAGAACAAAATGTCATCGGCAAATGATAGGGAGGTAATAAGTGGACACCCACTTGGAATAGCAAAATGCTGAATTTTCTTTGACGTTGCCAAATTCTGAATTCCACGACTTAGAACTTCGCTAGCTATAACAAAAAGTGTTGGGGAAAGGGGATCACCTTGACGCACCCCACGTTGAGATTTAAAAAATCCACATGGTTTGCCATTAATAAGGACTGAATACCAACAGTTTGAGATTATCCTCCATATAATGTCAATCCAAGTTTCAGAAAAACCGAAAGCTCTAAGCACCTTGAGAATAAATTGCTAGGATAGTCGATCGTAAGCTTTGGACATGTCTAGCTTGACCACTAAATTTCCTCCATGGACTTGATGGTTGAATGTTGAGAGTAATTCTTGAGCCAACAAAATGTTGTCCGAGATAGATCGCCCTTTAATAAAACCTGCTTGAGAAGGATAAATAATGTTGGGAAGGACACTCCCAATTCTGTTAGCAAGAATTTTTTAAATGATTTTATTTGAAAAATTACAAAGACTAATGGGTCTTAAATCTTTGCAATACATGGGGTTGTCAATTTTTGGAATCAAAATTATGTTAGTTGAAGACCAACTTGTTGGAATTTCATCTCCAAGAAAAAAAGATTGAATGGCCAAAATTAGATCCTTTTTTATGATTTGCCAATAATTTTGAAAAAAACAACCATTAAACCCATCAGGACCAGGAGCACTGTTTTTGCCAAGAGAAAAAATGGCAGTTTTGATTTCTAATTCTGATGGAACTTCCGAAAGCATAAAATTGGTGTCCTCATTAATAAGCTTAGGGATGTTCTCAAAAATAGAATCATCATTGAAAATATTGGATGAAGTACCAAGTAGAGATTGGAAATGAGAAATTATCTCATTTTCAATTTCAACTTCTGTATCCAACCACCCCCCAGACTCCTGTTTAATCTTGTGAATGGCTAGGGAATTACATTTTTTTTAACCAAAGAGTGAAAGTAAGATGAGTTTTGATCTCCATTTTGCACCCACTTCATATTGGCTTTTTGCTTCCAGTATATCTCTTCAATTTTGAGCTCTTTGTTGAAAATGGCTGAAGCCTTTTGCCATACTTCTCTATTGTCCTCAGTAGGATTAGTGTCATAAATAGCTTCTTTAATTATGAGATCTTCTTCTGCCTTTTGAACCCGACAAAAGATGTTGGTGAACACCTCTTTGTTCCAAAATTTTAAGGCCTGTTTTACCAGTTTAAGTTTACAAGAGAAAGCTTTCATAGGTCTGCCCTCCACACTGCCATTCCAAGCATTAGAAACAGTTGTTAAAAATTTTCTATGGGTTGTCCACATGTTTTGGAAACGAAATTGTTTAGGACTGTTATCACTTGGATATCTAAGTTTCAGAAGGAAAGGAGAATGATCCGAGTTTTCTCGATGAAGGTGTTCTACCGAAGATAAGAAATTACCTTTGAACCAACCTTCGTTTCCCATTATACGATCCAATGTGGCCCAAATTCTAGCATCACCAACACGGTTGTTGCTCCATGTAAAATCAGTCCCAGAGTATGCAACTTCCTTCAAAACGTCGAAATAAACAAAAATCACTGTATAGAATTGTAATACCCCGTATTTTTATGCTATATTAATTTGGGGGTTTTATTAAATTTAATGAGAGTGAATTATTTAATAAGAATCCGGAAATTAATTATGTTATAATTATTAACGTGACGAGAGTTAGTAATTATATAAAATTGTCGAATATTACTAATGAGCATAGTAATATATGATATGGGTTATATTATAAGTCACGAGTGAATGAAATAACAATTTTGAGAATTTTAGTCGGGACGCGCCCGTGTCGCGTCGGGACTAATTATTGAGATATAAAAGTGAGTATTTTATAAGTTGTTCGTATGGTCATTTTGAGTGCGCCAACCCGTCCGTAAGGGTTGAGATAGTCAAAAAAGTGTACCCGGGGGTTTGGTTCGGGTCTCAGGGTGTTTTTAGACTTAATTAGTGACCCGGGAGGGCATTTTGGTCATTTTACAAAATAGGGTAATTAAACCCACGAATTTCAGCCATCCTTAGCAGCCATTTAAGTCAGCCTTTTAGGGTTAGAACATTCAGAACCTTAGAACGGCCATTGGAGTAGAGAGTAGAGAGCTCTCAAGGTGATTCAAGGCCAAAACACCACCATTTGCACCACCGTCACCACCAACGCGTAGATCCGAGGAGGAGGAGAACGCAACCACACCAATATCAGTAGGAAACCAGACCTCTGAAATCCCAGGCAAGTGTTTAACTTGCGTATTTTCGTTGGTGCCATATTCATATTAGTGTAGGAATGATTAGGAGTGTAATCAATGGATGAAAACACCAATTTTGGTAGGGATTTGCATGTAGAAAACTGTATAACCATATTCTGGAAATATTATGTAAAGTAGATGATTAACCCACGAATTTTTGATGATATGCTAGAAGGAAATTCTGGAGAAAACTGATTAGAACAAAAGTTAAGAAAACATTAGGGTTCTTGATGTTTAAATGAGATTTTGGGTTGTTTAACCATGATTAATGATGGATATACGCATGCTGAACGTTAAAAACATCTGGAAATATGTTATTATGTTTGTAGTAGGAGTTTTGGGACGATTAGTGTTGGAAAATATTGATTTGGGTGAAGAATTTTGGTAAAACCCGTAACTGCACTTCTGCAGGATTTCGCAGACCTGCTTGATCGATCGATCGAGCCTAGAGCTTCGATCGATCGAAGGTTCGATCGATCGAGCCCCAGACCTCAATCGATCGACCCTTCCTGGCAGACTCTTATTTCCCCTTGTTTAATTAATTGAACATGATTCATCGTGAAATAGCTTTTGGGCATTATGAATAAAATGTTTTGGGATATAGGAGAGACCAGTAGGGCATATGATTAAGTGTTGAGAACTTTATTATGAGATGATAATTGTATTTTAGGAACAATTATTTAAAGGACGATGAAACTACATAATTCAAGTAAGAGATTACGTCAAATACTTATGATAGAGAATAGACGTTTACCTACTGATTTTGCTACTTGGATGGATAGAATCCACGAGTGTTACGTAACTCGTGAGAAAACCCTTCGAGTTAAGGCTAGAGACGAAACCTTATACGTAATCATAATAATGGGAAATTTAGGATAAATGTTGTGACTATGGGTAACGGGAGGAACCTATATTAATATGATGAATGGGTATATTTATATGATTGTGTGTACATATATTATATACATGTGAAAAACGTACCCGCGCTACTTGCTATCCCTGAGGTTACCGCGCTGGGACGATCTTATCCTGTGTTGCTTTATGGGGGATATTGATTCGTACCCTAGAAGTTAGAGATCCTAGGTACGGGCTATCAGATTGATAGTCGGACGGTCCTAAGAGACGTGTGGGTATGTACTGACCTCTTGGAATCTATGCTTCGCCTCAACGTTGTTTTGTATATGTTAATACAGTTCGAGAGTGATTCCGAACTTGTATTTCCCTTTGTGTGAGAGATACGGGGATTGGATAGCAGAGTATGCCCGCACCATAGTTTAGTTGGGGTGATGTTATATATATATATATTATACGAGTAGTTAATATATATATGAGGTTATAAACTTTAAACTGCCTACTGTGATTTGATAAGTAGAACATGGTTGTTGACTCAAATTATTAAATACTTGTTTTGTGAAAGTATGAGAAGACACTGGGAAACTTTGTAATTTAATGAAGCTAAAACGAGAGTAGTGCTACAAATGAAAAGTAACCTTTTTAAAACATTGTCATCGTTCGGTTTTGAAAACTTATGAGTAAGTTAAGATAAACTAAATTATTTGGGAAGGTTAGTACGATAGGCGTGCACATTAGAAGAGAGGTGAGAATTTCTCAAGAGAGTGTCGAACTAATATGATTTGCATTGGCCTGTATCAATTTAAATACTTGCTTAACGTATTTTTAAAATCAAACACACTTTCGGGCTCTGACCCGTTTCTTTTCCTCTCTCTCTCTCTCTCTTGTATATATATATGTATATTTTCAGGTGCCCAGCCACAGGGGCGTCTTGCTTAGGATCCCTTGAGAAGAACGAGCTGCAGCTTAGGTGGGAGTTGCAAGTCACTTGAGTAGACGGCTTCTGTTATTGACTCCACTCCTATTATTCTCATTTATTGGGCACGTGTCGCCCCTTTTCATCATTTCACTTGTTGTTGGGATTTTGTATTTCTTTTATTTCCAGTTCTGTTCTATGGGATTTATTCAGGATGGATTTGTGGTTTTAGTTCCATTTGTTGACATTCGATTGACGAATGTATTATGTTATTTGGTTTATTGTGGTGTGATTCTTTATTGTAGAAATGTTGTTTTAAATTAAAATAAATCTTTTTCTTTAATTAAAAATTGGAAAGTTTTGTATGGAAAATGTTTTGACACTTAGCTTAATTATTTAGGGTGTTAAATTGGAAAAATTATTTTTATCGACAGTGATGCTGAGAATGAACCAACTGTTTACCTTGATTTAATTTAATAAATGAGTGATCGCCCGGTATTTAATTAGGCGGGGTGTCACAGGTGGTATGAGAGCATCAGGTTCTAGTGTCCTTAGGATCTGTACGGCTTATTTCGCTTTCAGCTCAACGTTTTTGATATAGAGCCCTATTTTTAGGATTGTTGTATTCCTGCTTTTACGTTTAAGTCTTCAGCTATTTGAGATTCGATGATAACTGTAGACAGATAAATTTTGTTCACGTTTCAGATGCCTCCGAGACGTGCTCCGAGAGATAGGCGTGCCCAGGCCGAGCATCCAGCAGCTCCGGCACCAGGCACAATGAATGCTAATGAAGTAGCCGCCATAGTTGGTCAGGCGGTGAATGCCACGATAGCGGTGATTCAGCAGGCTCCACCCCAGGTTCAGGCAGTGGCGCCAGTACCAGCACAGCTTCCATCTGCATGGGAGAGGGTTCGGGATGCTTTTCAGAAAGCACATCCCCCTGAGTTCTCTGGTAGCTCCGACATTGTCACGGTTAGCCAATGGAAGAAAGACATCCAGCGGCATCTTCGCATGTATGAGTGCACCGAGGTACAAAAGCAGTTATTGGCTTCTTTTAAGCTGGTGGGAGCCGCGTTGCAGTGGTGGGAGTCCACTAGTACTTTGGAGGAGAGGGACACGATCCCTATTCAGATGTTCTGGGAGCGGTTTGACCGCAAGTATTTTCCACCTGCAGTGCAGACTGAGATGAGGCGGAAACTACTAAATCTGAAGCAAGATAATCTTACTGTAGCAGAGTATGAGGAGGAGTTCACGAGACTTCTCACCATTGTGCCAGATGAGGCACCTACGGAGAGCAAGAAGATTTTGTTGTTTGTCGACGGGTTAGCTTGGAGGATCCGTCAGCACCTTATTGGGAACTTATCCCTGAGTACGTTCACTGATGTACTCAATGCAGCGTTACTACATTGCCAGGATCACCGCTTCCATCTTCAAGGAAGCAAGAGAGCAGGAGAGTCCAGCCATCAGGGCAGGACCGGGGGTAACGGTGCCGGTGGGGCACCATCTCATGGACAGACTCGTCAGCACGAGCAGAGTTCCCATCAGGGGGACCCTGCTAAGCGATTCCGTTCGGGTGATCCCAGGCAGGGAAATGGGGGTTATAGGCAGGTCCAGCAGGGCCAGCCTAATCAGCAGGGTCAGCACCGACAGCAGGGTCAGCAACAGGGCCAACAGGGCCAACAGCGTGCACATCAGGGCCATCAGGGCCAATGGCGTGGAGGTAACGGCCAGCAGGGTCGTGGTCAGCAGGGATAGAGGGGAGATAATTTCAGAGGCCGGTGTTTTGTGTGCGGCAAGCACGGCCATAAGCGTCAGGATTGCCCAGAAGGCGATAGGGCCCCACAGCAGCAGGGAGCCCGTAATGAGCCACAGAGGCCACTTTTTCCACCTGCCCTTCCAGCTCCAGCCCAAGCGCCAGCCCTACCAGCCATCCCAGCAGCTCTAGTGCAGCAGGGGCAGTTACAGTATGGACGTGTCTGTAACGTCCACCAGGCAGCAGCTCCACAGGCACCACCCGCGATTGAGGGTACGTTTCCTATCCATGGTACTATGAGTCGGGTTTTATTTGATACGGGGGCCACGCATTGTTTTATAGCTACGCATTTTGCGAAGGCCTTAGGGTTGTTAGCCACAGCAGAGAGCACAGTGACGTGTGTCGACTCACCGCTGGGGAGTGGGTCACTTATATTCTTTATATGCTGGGGAGTGGGGGTAGAGATTGGTAGCTTGGTATTACCTGCAGACATGCTAGTATTAGACATGCACGAGCATGATGTGATTATTGGTATGGATTGGCTCGCATCTTATAGAGCCATGATTGATTGCTTCGGTGGGAGCATTGTTTTTGACATTCCGGGGCAAGAGATGTTTGTAGTGGCGATGCCTCGCCCAGAGGGAGGTTCGACCGCTCATTTATATTACATAGAGGAGGATACCTCTAAGGAGGTTGTGATCCCTTTGGATTCGATCCCAGTTGTTAGGGAATATTCCGATGTGTTTCAGGAAATACCAGTCCTACCCCCCAGTCGAGAGATAGACTTTGTTATAGACTTATTGCCAGATACGAGACCTATAGCACGCGCACCATACCGTATGGCTCCGGAAGAGATGCGAGAGCTACGAGATCAGATCGAGCAGCTGTTAGGTCAGGGCTTCATTCGCAGAAGTACCTCACCTTGGGGCGCTCCAGTTTTGTTTGTGAAGAGGAGAGATGGTTCACTGAGGTTGTGTGTGGACTACCGGGAATTGAACAAGGTCACGATACGGAATAAGTATCTGTTGCCTCGAATCGATGATCTGTTCGACCAGTTGAGGGGAGCGAATTTCTTTTCGAAGATAGATCTGAGGTCGGGGTACCATCAGCTACGTATTAGGGAGAAGGATGTTTCAAAGACTGCATTCTTGACGAGATATGGGTCTTACGAGTTCAGGGTGATGCCGTTTGGCCTCACTAATGCTCCAGTCGTATTCATGGACTTAATGAATCGAGTGTTCAGAGAGTTCTTGGATCAGTTTGTCATTGTCTTCATAGATGACATCCTGATATATTCCCATTCCGAGGAGGAGCATGCCGAGCACTTGAGGCAGGTTCTTCAGACTCTGCGAGAGCATCAGTTGTATGCTAAGTACGAGAAGTGTGGATTCTGGTTGCGAGAGGTACAGTTCTTAGGCCATGTTGTTTCTGAGAAAGGGATAGCAGTTGACTCGAGTAAGGTATCAGCAGTGAGGGAGTAGGGACAGCCCACGACACCGACAGAGGTACGTAGTTTCTTGGGGTTAGCCGGATACTACAGGAGATTTATTCGGGGATTCTCCAAGATAGCGGGTCCGTTGACGAATTTGACTCGCAAAGGGGTACCGTATGTTTGGGATGATGCTTGTCAATTAGCTTTCGACGAACTGAAAGACAAGCTTACTTCAGCACCAGTCCTTGCCTTACCGAAACCGGGTGTGGAGTACCTGGTTTACACTGATGCGTCTTTACGGGGACTTGGAGGGGTACTCCAGCAGGAGGAGAAGGCTATAGCTTTTGCTTCCCGCAAGCTTAAGCCACATGAGAAGAATTACCCCACCCACGACCTGGAGTTAGCAGCGGTTATTTTTGCATTGAGGATATGGAGACACTATCTATTGGGAGAGAAATTCCGTTTGTTCACAGACCATAAGTCACTGCAGTACCTGTTCACTCAGCGAGAGCTGAATATGCGTCAGCGCAAGTGGTTAGAGTTTGTGAAAGACTACCAGTTTGATATACAGTATCATCCGGGGAAGGCCAACGTAGTTGCTGATGCGTTGAGCCGTAGACCGGTAGAAGATGTAGCAGACATCTGGAAAGTAAAGTGGAAAGAGCTGGTCACCAAGACGCCGTAGCACGTTCTTTCATATCCGTGATGTCAGTCACACCCGAGATTGTTACGAGGGTGATACAGGCGCAGACCACAGATCCGTTTTGCCAGGAGCAGATTGTGCGACATCTAGCCGAGGGTGCTGAGTCATATTCTGTTAGTTCTGATGGAGGTTTGCGGTTTAATGGGAGATTGGTGGTTCCAGAAGGAGCAGAGTTACGTCATGAAGTGATGACTCATTCTCATGGGTCCCAATTTGCAGTGCATCCGGGAGGCGATAAGATGTACCAGGATATTAGGCGATAATACTGGTGGAGCGGGATGAAGAAGGACATTGCTAAGTTTGTGGCCAAGTGTTCTACCTGCCAGCTGGTTAAGGTGGACCACCAGAAACCGTCAGGATTGCTTCAGCCATTGGAAGTACCCGCGTGGAAGTGGGAGAGTATTTCCATGGACTTCATTACAGGGTTGCCTACATCACAGAGGGGCCACGATTCTATCTAGGTGATTGTAGACCGTCTGACCAAGGTGGCTCATTTTCTACCGGTGTGGACAGATTATACCACGGGTCAGTATGCTCAGTTGTTCATTGCAGAGATTGTCAGATTACACGGGGTGCCCCTGAATATTGTGTCCGATAGAGACAAGATTTTCGTGTCGCGTTTTTGGGAAAGCTTTCAGGAGGCTATGGGTACTGAGTTGAGGTTGAGTTCAGCTTATCACCCACAGACAGATGGGCAGACAGAGCGTACTAACCAGATGTTAAAAGATATGCTACGCATGTGTGTTCTCGATTTTGGAGGAGGTTGGGAGCCACACCTTCCACTGGTAGAGTTTGCTTATAATAACTCTTATCAGTTCACGATTGGTATGGCTCCATTTGAGGCTTTATATGGCAGGCCTTGTCGTTCCCCAACTTGTTGGCTTGAGGTGGGGGATGACATGTTGCTAGGACCAGAGGTGATTCAGGAGACCTCCGCGAGGATTGAGATGATCAGGGGTCGCATTCGAGTAGCCCAGGACAGACAGAAGAGCTATGCCGATGCGAAACGGTTCTTCAGGGAGTTTAATGTGGGGGACCAAGTGTTACTGCGTGTGTCTCCCATGAAAGGAGTGATGAGGTTCGGGAAGAAGGGAAAGTTGGCTCCGAGGTACGTGGGACCATTTCCCATCATAGAGAGGATTGGGACAGTTGCATACAGATTGGGACTGTCGGAACATTTACATCGCATTCACGTTGTATTTCACATCTCGTCGTTGAGACGATACCTTCGAGATGATATGGCCCATACTCACATCGTGATAGAGGAGATCGACTTACAGCCTGATAGCTCCTACGAGGAGAGACCGGTGGCTATCCTAGACTATAGCGAGAGGAGATTGAGGTCGAAGATAGTTCCACTTGTGCGGGTCCAGTGGGAACACCATAATGTGGAGGAATCCACTTGGGAGCGTGAGGCAGAGATGCGCGAGAGATATCCAGATTTGTTCTTATCAGGTATGCCTTATTTTCCGAATTTCGGGACGAAATTCCGTTATTAGGGGGGAAGTATGTAATACCCCGTATTTTTATGCTATATTAATTTGGGGGTTTTATTAAATTTAATGAGAGTGAATTATTTAATAAGAATCCGGAAATTAATTATGTTATAATTATTAACGTGACGAGAGTTAGTAATTATATAAAATTGTCGAATATTACTAATGAGCATAGTAATATATGATATGGGTTATATTATAAGTCACGAGTGAATGAAATAACAATTTTGAGAATTTTAGTCGGGACGCGCCCGTGTCGCGTCGGGACTAATTATTGAGATATAAAAGTGAATATTTTATAAGTTATTCGTATGGTCGTTTTGAGTGAGCCAACGCGTCCGGAAGGGTTGAGATAGTCAAAAAAGTGTACCCGGGGGTTTGGTTCGGGCCTCGGGGTGTTTTTAGACTTAATTAGTGACCCGGGAGGGCATTTTGGTCATTTTACAAAATAGGGTAATTAAACCCACGAATTTCAGCCATCCTTAGCAGCCATTTAAGTCAGCCTTTTAGGGTTAGAACATTCAGAACCCTAGAACGGCCATTGGAGTAGAGAGGAGAAAGCTCTCAAGGTGATTCAAGGCCAAAACACCACCATTTGCACCACCGTCACCACCAACGCGTAGATCGCGAGGAGGAGAACGCAACCACACCAATATCAGCAGGAAACCAGACCTCTGAAATTCCAGGCAAGTGTTTAACTTGCGTATTTTCGTTGGTGCAATATTCATATTAGTGTAGGAATGATTAGGAGTGTAATCAATGGAAGAAAACCCCAATTTTGGTAGGGATTTGCATGTAGAAAACTGTATAACCATATTCTAGAAATATTATTTAAAGTAGATGATTAACCCATGAATTTTTGATGATATGCTAGAAGGAAATTCTGGAGAAAACTGATTAGAACAAAATTTAAGAAAACATTAGGGTTCTTGATGTTTAAATGAGATTTTGGGTTGTTTAACCATGATTAATGATGGATATACGCATGATGAACGTTAAAAACATCTGGAAATATGTTATTATGTTTGTAGTAGGAGTTTTGGGACGATTAGTGTTGGAAAATATTGATTTGGGTGAAGAATTTTGGTAAAACCCGTAACTGCACTTCTGCAGGATTTCGCAGACCTGCTTGATCGATCGATCGAGCCTAGAGCTTCGATCGATCGAAGGTTCGATCGATCGAGCCCCAGACCTCGATCGATCGACCCTTCCTGGCAGACTCTTATTTCCCCTTGTTTAATTAATTGAACATGATTCATCGTGAAATAGCTTTTGGGCTTTATGAATAAAATGTTTTGGGATATAGGAGAGACCAGTAGGGCATATGATTAAGTGTTGAGAACTTTATTATGAGATGATAATTGTATTTTAGGAACAATTATTTAAAGGACGAGGAAACTACGTAATTCAAGTGAGAGATTACGTCAAATACTTATGATAGAGAATAGACGTTTACCTACTGATTTTGCTACTTGGATGGATAGAATCCACGAGTGTTACGTAACTAGTGAGAAAACCCTTCGAGTTAAGGCTAGAGACGAAACCTTATACGTAATCATAATAATGGGAAATTTAGGATAAATGTTGTGACTATGGGTAACGGGAGGAACCTATATTAATATGATGAATGGGTATATTTATATGATTGTGTGTACATATATTATATACATGTGAAAAACGTACCCGTGCTACTTACTATCCCTGAGGTTACCGCGCTGGGACGATCTTATCCTGTGTTGCTTTATGGGGGATATTGATTCGTACCCTAGACGTTAGAGATCCTAGGTACGGGCTATCAGATTGATAGTCAGACGGTCCTAAGAGACGTGTGGGTATGTACTGACCTCTTGGACTTGGAATCTATGCCTCGCCTCAACGTTGTTTTGTATATGTTAATACAGTTCGAGAGTGATTCCGAACTTGTATTTCCCTTTGTGTGAGCGATACGGGGATTGGATAGCAGAGTATGCCCGCACCATAGTTTAGTTGGGGTGCTGTTATATATATATATATTATACGAGTAGTTAATATATATATGAGGTTATAAACTTTAAACTGCCTACTGTGATTTGATAAGTAGAACATGGTTGTTGACTCAAATTATTAAATACTTGTTTTGTGAAAGTATGAGAAGACACTGGGAAACTTTATAATTTAATGAAGCTAAAACGAGAGTAGTGCTACAAATGAAAAGTAACCTTTTTAAAACATTGTCATCGTTCGGTTTTGAAAACTTATGAGTAAGTTAAGATAAACTAAATTATTTGGGAAGGTTAGTACGATAGGCGTGCACATTAGAAGAGAGGTGAGAATTTCTCAAGAGAGTGTTGAACTAATATGATTTGCATTGGCCTGTATCAATTTAAATACTTGCTTAACGTATTTTTAAAATCAAACACACTTTCGGGCTCTGACCCGTTTCTTTTCCTCTCTCTCTCTCTCTCTTGTATATATATATGTATATTTTCAGGTGCCCAACCACAGGGGCGTCTTGCTTAGGATCCCTTGAGAAGAACGAGCTGCAGCTTAGGTGGGAGTTGCAGGTCACTTGAGTAGACGACTTCTGTTATTGACTCCACTCCTATTATTCTCATTTATTGGGCACGTGTCGCCCCTTTTCATCATTTCATTTGTTGTTGGGATTTTGTATTTCTTTTATTTCCAGTTCTGTTCTATGGGATTTATTCAGGATGGATTTGTGGTTTTAGTTCCATTTGTTGACATTCGATTGACGAATGTATTATGTTATTTGGTTTATTGTGGTGTGATTCTTTATTGTAGAAATGTTGTTTTAAATTAAAATAAATCTTTTTCTTTAATTAAAAATTGGAAAGTTTTGTATGGAAAATGTTTTGACACTTAGCTTAATTATTTAGGGTGTTAAATTGGAAAAATTATTTTTATCGACAGTGATGCTGAGAATGAACCAACGGTTTACCTTGATTTAATTTAATAAAGGAGTGATCGCCTGGTATTTAATTAGGCGGGGTGTCACAAGAATGGGCACCACCCTATCTCAACGATTTAATATCGTTTAGACCCCTAAAAACACGTTTTTGCCATTTTTGGTAATAATGTCAATGCTAATAACTCTCACTTAAAAATTGATTTTTCGATCCTACTAATTGGAGAGTGATTTTGAAGAGATTATTTGTGTTATTGTAGTTATAACTCAAAATTTTTTATTTTTGGAAATATAAATTAATTTTTCATATTTTATGATATAAATCACTACATATAATTTTTCGCATGAAATGGTTGCTCTAATATTCATTTTATGTATTATTGGGTATTGACCAAGAGGATCAGTATAATGTTTTTTAATATTAGATGTATGATTAGGGGTTTGACAATAATAGTTTCGATAAATTGGATTATTATGTATAATTTATATTTGGTTGCTAAATGATCCTAACATAATTCTGAATTAATTTGACACTAATATTTATATGATGTTAAATTAAGAAGAAAATGTCTTAATTTACTATCATAAATATTGGATTATTGTGCATGCATCTGTACTTGGACAATTGATTATCCATTAAGTTTTGTGTGTAATATTTTTTGGGGCATTGATTTTTTATATACATCACGTAATATGTGTGTGCATGTATGTTCCATAAAAGTAAAAAAATTTCACACTTTATAAATTAAATATTTAAGCGTAATTAATGATAAATCAATTTACGATATCGGTGAATGCAACCAACTGAATTACTTAGTATATAAGTATAATCACATAAAAGAAAATTTCATAAATTGTAAATCAGAATATTTTAAGACATTTCAATAATGGTTTTCTTATGCCTCTATTAAGAAATAATTGAGATTAAAATTGTTGACTTACCCGGGAGTGATGAGTTTTTTTATGTCAATCCGAAAGGATTTAATGATTGAGAATAACATTTTTTTAGTGATGAATGTTGTTTTGACTATTTGAGCATGTTTAAGCGCTCGAAACCGTAAATTTATCATATTTGGTAAAAACGTTGACAGTTATTTCTTTCTCCATTTTTTTAAACTTTCGCTTATTGAGGAGATTATTTCTAAAAAATTTCTTATGTGATTACTCAAATTTTCCATTATTGAAAATTATGAATTTCTCCATTTTATATGTTTTAATGAATACATCCGTTGTCTTATCTTATTTAGCTATCATAATATTTCGGTATATACCAAATATTGGTATGACTATTATAATTATAGTTAAGGTTTTGATATTAATAATTATATTAGGTTAGGTTAGTTTAGGTGTCTATTAAAATTACCGTGTTATAAATTTGGTGGCCAGTGAATCCAAATATAATGATGAATGTTAGATTGTTAATGCAATGAACGTTTGAACAAATTGTATTATTTGCATGTGTATTGGGTATAAACATTTTTACTACTACATAATGTTATTTTTAAACTGCCCTCTGTCGTGAAAATTATAGATTTCACCTCATATTTTTAAAATGCCTCTAAAGAGTTCATTGTATACTGGTTAGTCAAGGAAAGGGAAATTGACAATTGACTATTAATGGTTGCTATTCCAAGCCTTAGGAAGGAATGGAGTACGGAATTGAACTGATTCAGTGTATCTCTTAACTGTTCTAACTGCCCTGTTCTGGACCTAAACTGAACCGTCCATCCATTCCAGACATTGCGAAGGAGTGCAGTCACCTTCCCAAGACCTATGAGCTAATGAGCTAAGACAATATGAGCTACTGAGTTCTATCACCTTGCGAGGAAGTGTTCAAAGTCTTTCCTTTCCCCATTTAGGTATTTTTCATCTATTTGTTCATATAGGCTTAGCTCATAATCACAACAACTCGCATGAGTGAACCTAGCTCTCACACCACTTTGGCATAAATTATTAAAGCTTTCGCGTACATTACTTAACACATATTAGCAAAAAAATGATTTCTCTCCCTTTGTTTCCCTCTCTAATAAAAATAATCTATAATTAAACTGACTACAATGGAAGGAAGGGGTCTACAAGTCTTTCTCTTTAAGACTCCTATTGAAGGTAATTAACTAAATGAATAAAGACAAATATGGAAAATAACTTATAATCTAACAGTATCTCTGAAAATCAACAAGCAATAAAAATCAATGTTCGGTCAGCCTTAGATAGGGCCCGTCCTGCTCGTTCACAACACAATTAGATTAATTTAACACTTTCAAAATGTAAGAGTTTATGTACTTGATTTTTTCTCTGTTAATCGGGATTTAAGTTGCATGATGTCCTTACATGTGTATTGACAGTAATAACTTTTGCACAGAGGTGCCACTAATTGATATGGATGGGGGCACTATATTATATCAGAAACATATTGAAGTGAGCTGTGTACATCTTTCATCTCTCTGCAGTTTGAAACGTGTATCTTAGATGGATTTGAGAAGAATGTTTTAGTGGTGGAACCGAAGGATTCTTCAATCTTGGCGCTCGAGAGCGACACAAGAAACACACTAAGTCGAGTCATGGTCCACCTTAAGAAGCTCTCTAAAACGTTATTCATGCATATTTTGGGTAATAAAACTCCACATTCTTTAGGTTTTTATATTTTCCATCGCTTGACAGAACGATAGAATTGATATATATATATATATATATATATATATATATATATAACTCCATACGTGCAAATAACCATCAAGTGTAATCTCTTTAAAAAATATACTTTCTAAAATATCAACAAATTAATTGATAGATTCATCTGTTTCTTCTTTCCAGATGGACATGATACGTCAAGTAGGGAGTCTAATCTATCTGAGAGTCTAAACTTTATAAAGGGGGAGATTGGTTGTGATGCTTTATCGAATCATTTATTACTACTTTGTATTGAGAAAGCTACTTACGTCTATACCTTGGCACATGTAGTTCGGGTTAAAGACTTATGGCTGTACAAGAAATTGTACACTTCTTCTTCTTCTTCTGGACTTGTACTCCTTTTCTCTGGTGGGAAATTGAGATTAGGTGATGGAGATTAGATGTAATTTCTTAATTTAATTCAATGAGGTATGATAAGTGAGAAATATTTAATAACTTTTATACGAGATGTGGGTCCACTGTCTGTAAATAACTCCTTTATAGTTGAGTCATTTTATCATTCAAATAAAGGAGTTTGATCAATGTAAAGCTCACCCTAGGTTCATGCCTAATATTTGAGATTGATATATAAATACTCTCCCTCTAATATAAAAGTTACATAATTTTGGGAAGGAAGTGCCTTCACATTACACTGTCCTTATGGCAGGTTGTAACTGTAAAATAATTTTTAAGAACACCATAATATTAATCAAGAAAACATTAATTTGATTAAATTTTTACATATAAATATTCTTAATAAAAAGATCTTGGATCTTCATGATTATCACATATAAGCATTACACGGAACATAAATGATGTTAAAATAACATACCTCCATAATTGTCACAATTAAAAATATTGACGGAGCAGTCAGCCTTAACGATATCTAATATCCTGATTTTGGAACACAGCTTCATCTTATATATAGCAAGAACATACATCAATTCCAAGGTATTCCAACGGTCAGATCTCTCAGTATGGCCAAAAGGGTATTTGAAAATTTACTCTCCTTGAGAATTTAGATTTTTCTCCATTTCCTATAAATTCAATATGTTGTCATTTTAGAGTGTCTGAATGATGGAAATCAGTCACTTATTTATAGGCAGGAACAGGACCTAAATCTCCAACAATACTTAAATATCAACCGTCCATCAAGGTAGATGTCCAAGAGTCATTTTGACTCTAATTATTTGGAGTACCCTTTCATTATCCAAAGTGACTCTTAGAATTAATATAATTATGGAGCACATAATGGAGAATTATACAAGATAATTCTAACAGTCTCCCACTTGATCCATAATTATCATAAAGCGCGCAATAATCCTTGAGTCATCCTTAAATGGTTTTCCATAAACACCTACATCAAACAAATCATTAATGCGAGTCATGACGCTTACATACTAATTCAGGAGCATGATCACTTTTATGTACCACAAAATTAACAATTCATCCAATAAGGTGTATGAATAGGGTTATTCCATAATGGTCCAATAATGTCTTTGTAAAAGACTATTTTGGTCACATTCTTTTATTCACATGCATGTGTACAATAACGACATAAATAAATGATTCTGAAACACTGTATGATATCATATGGTAGTGTCAAAATAAGCACTAAAAATCCACCACATCAAGATTCTATTGGATATATTTAAAGACTCGTATCTTAAGCATGCTTCGTTAATTTCGTTCACGATAACCCAATCATGTGGATTTTCTATATTAACACTTGTACAAACATGTTAATTGACACTTGTTTTAGAATTCTTCTTTAAAAGGTATTTACATTCAATGTGTTTAGTTCCTCATATAATACCTAATTTATCTTAATAAAGAAGATTACAACGACAGTCTCATAATATTTCAACAACTTGGTAATAGTGTCGACAAATCCAAGTCCCAAAATTTAAATTATGTTGCCATGATCAATTATAGATTCAGATTTCCATAATAGTCAATGGATTGTGTGCACTCCTTCATTATATTGGTCGTTAAACCAAAATAAACATAAGGAGATAAGAGTGAACTTCATATTTGCCACAAAACCAGTAAATCTAAGTTGTAATAATTGTTCACCCAAAAATGAACAATCAACTTTAATGTGAGCATATAATATTTTAGTATCTCATAACTTCATCCATTACATATTGAAAATTTATATAACATTTTGTTTCTCTACTTTACAATAAATTGAATATATAAACTTACTCCCATTGATCATAAGTTGTATAAATTGAATATACAATGATTAAGAAATCAAACAACTAAAAGAATAAATATTGAAGAAAGTTATCGGTAATGTGATAAATACCCTACATTCCTTTATAATCACATTTCATGATTTTCAACCCCCACTAATTTCACCATTCATAATGAATTTTGTTTTCTATAATGCAATAAGTACATGTTAATGACGATTATAATGCAATAAGTACACTGGGAATTCTCAAAATTCTCAAAATCTCCCACTTGGACCACATAAGTCATCCTTGTATTTGATATCGCAATACCTTAAGTGCATAACTCGATGATCAATATTTATTACAGATATTGCAAAAATCTTGTCCATAAAATTATCAAAAGAAGTCTAGATTTAAATTGGGACAAGATTAAAGAGTTTTATAAAAAAAATATTGTGATTATGATGCAGGAGCAATACAATCTTTAAAAGAAATATATTAAAAACATATTATACAAAACATCAAAGGAATACCATAACCTTTGAGAAGGACTGAAAGATGCCTTTAAAACAATATCCCTCATAATCAAGTCCAGATAAATATTTTTCAAGAAAATTGGAAGCATTGAGGGTTTATGAAAAGATAAATGACTTGATTACCTAAAAAAGAAAGAGAAGAAATATTATTTGCATTTATAGTTTATTTTGTAAAGAATCCTTGCATCAAAAGTAAATACGTTATGTAACACAATAAGTTTAACTGGAAAACTCTACGAAGACAAAACTCATTTCAAATCATAAAAGATATATATTATATCTATCATTATTAGTCCGAGTGTGCAATAGGTAAACAAACTTAGTTTGTTTTATTACTTCAAATTTTATATGAAGTGTTACACATAATATTTATCATCACTAGTGAGCTTAAAAAACATCAAACATAATAATCGAGAGAACCAAAACTATATCATAACATGTGAAAGATATGAGATAAATTGCTAACTATATTTATGCTTTGATTTGACAACACATATGTTAATATCTCGCTAGTACCTAATGTGCATTTTATTTTTCTCATTAGTAACCATTGATTAGCAATTATATGATGCTTATAGATACCGGAGTATTAAATGTACATGATATATACTTGAATAATGTATATGTTATATAGAGTTTATTCAAACAATCAAAATCAACTCCCTGTAAGGAATAATCTTGTTTGATAATTAAACTCAATATACTCCACAAGTATAAGCATCACAGGTTACTATTGCCATCATCTTTACATTTAATATTCATTTTCATTATAGTTGGGTCACTGTGGTGACTACCAAATATTTCATAATATTAATATTACATTAAGTAAAGACTTACATACACAAGTCAAATTATTCTTGTTTGGGTTTCAAACACTTAATTTGTGATATCATGATGAAAGAAATAATGACATCTCCATTTGATGACCATCATTGCCTTTCCAGAATATACATATCACCACTTAATTTTTTTCTCAGTAATTGTAATTGGCCCCGTAGGCTACTAAATCACAATAATTGAATAAACAATAATATGTAAGCAACATCATAAATCTTAGCATTCAATATCATACATGGACCCGTAGACAATCCCAAATATGCATGATATCAACACATGAGTCTAATATTTATCTAATATGGAATGGAGTGCTTTAACAAACACCAATCCTTACATAATATAAATATTATAGATAATCATTCATGTCTAAAACACCCGTAATACATGAATAAATTTTATAATTGTCTATTTCATAATTTGAAATTCACAACAAAAAAACTATACTTAATGTGAAAATCAAATAGACAAGGAGTTCACATGAGATATTACAAGAATAATAGTAAATGAAAAACATGAATCATTTACTTTCTCTTTATCACTTACGTATGAGTAACAAATCAAAAATACTGACCCAAATCCTTCACGGGCATACTAATGCACAATACGGTTATAATCACAACTACCACACTAGTGGCATCTGTAAATATGACTATATAACTTTTAATGCCAATTATTTAATATTCACCAAAATTCCAATGTTTATTTTATTCAAATATCAGCATGTGTTGCGCTTCAATTTAATCTTATAACAAACATTAGGATAATCTGAAATGACTACAAGTATAATATTTTCACATGTAATCTTGGCCTGTATTTGGAATTTGACTAAACTGAATGAATACCTACTTATAAGTCTCAAAATTGCAAGTCATGCTTTCAAATATGCATGCATGCATGCAATGAAATCATAAGTCTAGTATCCGCACATATAAATTGTGGCCTAGGTTTGTCATTTAATTCAACTTAATGGGAGTACTAGCATTAGAATAAACAATAACTATGATATTCAACTACATGAATTGTTGGCCTGTGTTTGGCACGAGACTCATTAAAATACGAATATCATAATATTCAACAATATAAATCATTGGCCTGTGTTCGACACGAGGCTCATTAAAACACGAAACATAATATTCAATAATATGAATCATTGGCCTGTGTTTGGCACGAGACTCATCAAAACATGAATATTAATAATAACATAATATTCAATATTATGAATCATTGGCATGTGTTTTGCACGAGACTCATAAAATAAAAAAATATATGTATTCAATGTTATTAATCATTGGCATGTGTTTTACCCGAGATTCATAAAAATATGAATAAAAAATTCTAATATATTTAATATTCAATGTTATGAATCATTGACACGTGTTTTGCACGAGACTCATAAAAATATGAATATTAAATTCTAATATACTTAATATTCAATGTTATGAATCATTGGCATGTGTTTTCACGAGATTCATAAAAATATGAATATTAAATTCTAATATACTTCATATTCAATGTTATGATTCATCGGCATGTGTTTTGCACGAAACTCATAAAAATATGAATATTAAATATAACATAATATTCAATAATACGAATTATTGGCCTGTGTTTGGCACGGGATTCATTAAGATATTAATATTAACAATAACACAAGTCTAATATCCTACAATATGAAATATGTTTTACTCGTGTTTGGCATTTAATTGCACGTAAAATATGAATATTAGTCTCAAAAATCTATCCATACATTCAATATTCACGAAATGATCATAACATGTGTTTGGTTTCTAATTCAACACAAACATACATTCATGAATAAATAAAACAACTCCCATAGTGAAAACACACGCATAATATATGACAAAATCGTAACTTTTGTCGGAAAAAAAAATTGTTAACACAATGGGATGTAGATAATTACGACAAAATCTCAAAATAAATTGTGGAATTCAAAAATCAATTTTCTGGAACGAGATAGTGTCGTAAACATTATTTATGTAAAATTAATGCCCTAAAAAAATTATACTCAAAACTTCATATATAATTAAGGGTCCAAATATAGATGCATACACAATAATAGAATATTTATATTTACAATTACAGATTACGACACTTTAATGTCTTCCCCATCTAATATCATATAAATATTATTGTTGATAACATCAATTCAGACATTTGCGCCACCAAAAATAGATTATGCATAATAATCTAATTTACCGAAATATTATTGTCAAACCCATAATCATACATTTAAATTCAAAATTTTATATTGAACCTTTTGGTCAATACAAATAATACATAACATGAATATTAGACGAACCATGAACAAAGAAAACAACCCCCATGATGGAAATATACATAATATTTGAAAAAATCGTAATTTTTGCCAAAAATGGAAAATTTGAGTTAGCATCCAAGAGATGTAGAGAATTTCTCAAAGATAACTTTCCAATTTACAAAATCACAAAATCAAATTTTAAACGAGAGCTATTAGCATTGACATTATTATCAAAAATGATAAAAACGCACTTTTAAAGGTCTAAACGATGTTAAAACACAAAAATGGGGTGGGGCCCATTGTATACAATGGATTTTGTTTATTTCGACGTTTCCAATCGTCCATAAGAGTTTCAAAAAATTCCGATCAAATTTTGACATTTCACATTCCGACTAGTGGGTATAGGCGGAAAAAAAATGTCAAAAAAAAATCCCAGGCACACATAAAAATTAATTTAATATAGACTCCATTATGGGCAAACACCAATAAAGGAAAATCATAAGATCTTAAACTTTAGCTCTAATACCACATGTAAAATAATTTTTCAGAACACCATAATTTTAATCAAGAAAACATTAGTTTGATTAAATTTTCACATACAAATGTTCTTAATAAAAGGATCTTGGATCTTCATGATTATCACATATAAGCATTATGTGGAACATAAATGATATTAAAATAACATACCTCCATAATTGTTACAATTAAAAATATTAGTCAACCTTAACATGTCTGATCGGCCTGAATTTCGGAACAGAGCTTCATATTGTATATAGCAAGAACATACTCCAATTCCAACAGTCAGATCTCTCAGGATGACCAAAAGGGTATTTGAAAATTCACTCTCCTTGAGAATTTAGATTTCTCTCCCTTTCCTATAATTTCAATATGTTGTCATTTTAGAATGTCTGGATGATGGAAATCAGTCACTTATTTATAGGCTGGGGCAGGACCTAAATCTTCAACAATCACTTACATATCAACCGTCCATCAATGTAGATGTCCAAGAGTCATTTTGACTCTTGGTATTTCGAGTACTCTTTCATTATCCAAAGTGACTCTTAGAATTAATATAATTATGGAACACGTAATGAAGAATTATACAAAATAATTCTAACAGTAACCTCATCATCATCACCAGTTTCATACGCGGTCTTGTGTTTTGCAACTCCTCTTAATTTATGAAAATTCCGTAGTGAGTAGTCACTTAATATTTTTTGAATGAAGTTGAATTATTTGCTTAAATACCTTGCCCCATGCAATATCATTGTGAAGTTTTATCATCTAATATTAATTAAAAGGAATAACCATTTCGATTGGTGAAGCTTAGTCACTTTTTTTTTTATTCCAACTATGACCGCAAACCACCTTCATGAATGAATCAGTTGTATGGATACATAGTAAATTCCATCAAGCCACTAACCTCTAAACTTTTCTCCCACTTCCCCACGTTCATAAACTTTCTATTTAACTGGGAAGGATGTAAACTTCCTAAAACCTCGTAGCCCAAAATCCTTTATTATTTTACCAATTGCCTTCTCAATTTCCTTTTATCTTTTTAATTATTGTGAAAGATTAATTTATGTGCCATACTTAAATTATTTATATAAATTGTTGTTACATTCAATATTTCTTATTACAATACGTATCACATAAGTATTGTGTGTGCACCCACCGCATGTATATATAAATTGAATGTTGGAAGCAGTTTTGCTGAATTTTATTATCTTATGGTAATCTGGCTACTTGTGAACCTAATTTTTACTCTATTATATTATTTATTTAATTTCAGATCCTTACCAGAATTGTCCCTTCTGAAGGAAACCTCAATTAGAAGGCTCACATTTTCGACTTCGAAACAGGACTGAATTTCTGAGAGCTCAATGTGTTGTTCAAAAAGTGGAGAAATCATAATGGTAAAACAGTGCCACTTTTTGACTCCCAGTAAAGCGTTTGAATACTGATATGAACTGTTAAAAATCCATGGTAAAGGTTAGTGTTAATCAAGATGTATTTTTTGTATCAGTTTTACTTCAAAAGGAAATCTAAAGGTAATGCACATATGGTTAAAGCAGATGGCACACATGACTTTTCTTTTCTTTTTTAGTGACTACTTGTTATGATTATAAAGTTATGTGTCACTCGTTATTACTTCCTATCCTCAATAATTGTGTCTAGGTGGTGCTTAATTTTTTTCTATTTTTCAATTCAAACTCTCAATTTTCTTTCTTCAGTAAAATTGGGCCGATTTGTTTTTACCTCTTAAGTCTGAATCTGAACCATTCAGATTTAAGAGATACCAGAAAGTGTTTATTTTTTTAAATGATTAAGAGGTTAACGGCTATATTTGGCTCTTAATGATTAAGATGTAAAGTTACATCTGAAGTCTGAATCTGAAGGCTGAATCAGTCTAAATACATTCATTCAGAGGTATATTCAGGCATAAAAACAAACATATTTTTCGAATTAAGATTTCAGACTTCAGATTTCAGATTCAGTCTGCAGATTTCAGATTCAGACTTCAGATTCAGATGAAAAAACAAACGCAACCTTATATTCTTATCATCAATGTCTGTTTTGGAGATGTATTCCTCCAACTTAGGCATTTGGATTGTCTTAGCGAAGTTTACAAGAAAGATCTGATGGTTCCACAAGGGTTTATTTTCGAATCGGACATCCACAAAGAAAAGAAAAAGGTATATAGACTATATAGTATATTTAAGATCTTCGAGTTTTTCCCATGTCAATAAATTTAACACTAAATGATAATAATTGAGATGCAAGAGGGTATCGTTAGTTCAGTTATGAAAGATATTAAGAGAAGCAAACCCAAGCATAGCCTTGATGCAGAAGCTGAAGATGGTAGAGAAAGTATCGAACAAATGTGAACAATATTTTCAGTAGCTAACTTTAAATTGGATACGGAAGGCAAAGAAAACCTCTTCATAGATTAGGATGAGGTTGAATTGGATACATGTATTTCCTTTCCCACTAGACCTACTCTTGTGGGCCTCCTAAAAAGTTTTTCTGAATTGCCCGTTTGGATGGAAAACCACGTTAACTACTTCTGTTTTTCCTATTCTTTTAAGATGATATTGACCTTGAAAAATACAGGAGATAATGAGCTAAGCTAATATGAGCTACTGAGTTCTATCACCTTACGAGGAAGTGTTCAAATCCGTCTATAGAAAACTTCATAATTCAATCAGCGGTCGTGCAGAGTCTCAAGGGATGCAAAGGAAGGGATTGGTTCTATTTCATTTTGCGCATCCTATATCTGAGTTGGGACTTCCTTTCATGTCACGCAATGAGGTCATTAGCATCGAAAGTAACGAATTGAGTTTGGAAGGATTTAAGAAAATGAAAGATAATAAAATTGGAGGTTGTGACAACCCGGTATCCGAAATAAGAGGTGGCCAGCCCGATACTCCAATAATACAAGAATCATGGATGGAATCATTCTCATCACCGGAACAATATAAAGAGTATGCGGGATAACCACACAATATTTCAAAAAATGGGTTGTCAAAAATTTTGTTCTGTAATTTAAAGAAAGAATTATCTACAACCCATAACAGAAAGGAAGGTGGAAACCCCAAAAGTATATATGTATATCAACAACAACAATTATACAATAAAAAGGACCGAATGAAATATCGGTCATCAAAATTACATACAATGTACAATAAGTTCCATGAGTTACATATTACATCCACTATACAATTACAACAGTTTGGGCCACACGCCCGAATAAATCCCCAAACATAACTAGAAAACAACAATGAAGGCGTCTACCCAAAATATCCCGTGATATCCGCAAAATGTCACGGCTCCTCAAAAGACACTAGAATGGGGAAGTCATTACGGGCGTCCTTGCGGTGGAGCACCTGAGCGGTTACAATATATATATATATATATATATATATATATATATATATATACATATATATATATATATATATATATATATATATATATATATATATATATATATATATATATATATATATACATATATATATATATGAACAACAAGAAAGAAGAACGGGCCAGGGCCCGATTTTATGTGATCACCAGATAAATGACAAGTATGACAATAATGAACAATTAAACATGGATGATAAAAATGACATTCTAGCATGATAATATCCTATAATGATCTAAGACAATTGAATGATTATAAATTGAAATTCAATTATATAAGAGAATAAAAATAATCATAAGCCTTTTTTCATCTTTCACCATTTTCATTTTTCATCTTTCCATTCCTTATCAGGAATACAAATTTTATCATGTGCTCTTTGTGGCACGTATCTCAATTGTATGCTCTTTATGGCATATACTATACCCTTTATGGCATTAATATCCATCAAGTCCAACTTGATGATTAGAATACTTATAAGTATATATATATATATAATGATTCTAAGACCGCCCGTCCGGGTTTCCCCACTGTGCGCACCCCTAAATGACCATCATCTTCCAGGGCCTATCATAAGACAACCTGGGGTCCTAACGAAACGTCGAAAAGCGGCCATATGTCTGCGGGATAGTCAAGACCACACCTGGAATCTCCTACCCATCGCAGAAAATATAAAACAAGCGCTCATATGGCCTAAGACTATATCCACCCTCCATTCATTAGTCAGGGGGCTTCACCTTATGCACGACCTTCCCTTATGATGTCATTTAGAGAGGTGTGTTTAAACTATTTCCTTAATTTCCATTGCATAATTTAGTAAATTATCATTTACTTTATCCGTTTACATTTTATCAAATGCATTATGGTTATCCGGAACTACACATGCCTCACATTATTAGAATAACCTCGAAGAATATTCAAACTCCCAAGTTATTTTCCCAAGTCTCCTTTTGGGCTTTAATATAGAACAACATACCTCGAATTAACTTCTAAAGTCTCCAAACACAACTTATAATTCTCCTAGACTCCTACTAATTAAAGAAAGAAAGTAATGCCTGAACATCACTTCACACACCCTCAAAATAATTCCCATATAACCCAATTCTAATATATGGTAGTAAACTAACTCACCTAGAACTCTAGGGCTCTAAGTTTACTTCATACAATAAGGTTACTAGTCCCAAACCCTAAAGAAAATGAGTTATAATTGAGTTTCAAAAATAACTCAAACCAACAAGAAAACGAATCGATTCGCCCAAGGGCCGAATCGATTAGGACAAGGAGAACTGACTTTCTGTAAACTACCGAATCGATTTGGCCAAGCCGAATCGATTCGGCCCAGGCAGACCTGGAAACTGGACCTAAGGGAATCGATTCGCCCCAAGGGCCGAATCTATTCGGTCCTGCGATTTTTCCAAGAATGGTTATGGAGTCTTGGACTCCAATTTTACCCCTAACTTAAAACCTTTCAAAACAAACTCATTTATTTCCACCAATACACCATAAATACTACCAACTACTACTTCAACCATCAATAATCATCCAAATCATTCTTTAATGATTCAAGACCCAAAAATACACAAAAAACCTAAACTAATTAAACCATGATCAATACATCATTATCACAACTAATCATTTATCTTAAACCACATATAGCAAGTAGAAAACTTGCCTCAATCTAGCAAATGCAGAGTTTCATTGTGTAGAAGAAAGAATCCCTCCTCAATCTTCTATCCCTTCTCTTTTCTCTACTCTTTCCCTTCCTCTCTCAAGTTCTCTCAAGGTTTAGGAAATAAAATTAAGGAAAATAGAAGACTTAGCAAGACTAAGTCGTGCTATTAGTCAATAATCCCAACTTAAATAATCAATACCGCGATAAAATAACACGCAACTGCATATTTAAGGTATAATCAGTCAAAAGTGCCCAATACCTCAAAATACAATATAGCACATATTTTGACTATCTCGCACATTCCGGAATCAACTAAAGCCTCCAAATTATCATTTGGACATTTTATAATTCATTTTAAGTTCTGGTTATATTTTAAATCAAAATGTCATTTTAAATTCTTATGACACAATAAGCTCATCATGAGGATATTTACATGCTCATACAGTAAATATACAACAAGTTAGTAAATATTAACTTTTCTTCATTAAATTAATACTTACTCCGTATTCCAACATTTTATATGTAATTACTTCACATAGTAAGTAAATATAAAATAGGATCGCATACGCGAGGGTTGTTACATACTCCCCCCCTTATGAGGGAATTTTGTCCCCAAAATTCAAGCGTACCTTGTAAGAAGAGATGCAGATATTTCTCCTGCATGTCATCCTCACGATCCCATGTCGATTATTTAGCATTGTGATGACTCCATTGGACTCTCACCAAGGGCACCACACGAGACCTCAACTTGCGCTCCCCATGCTCTAGAATAACAACCGATTGTTCTTTATATGAAATGTCGTGTTGCAAGTCAATATCCTCGAAAAGGATATGCCAAAGGGCACCTTCGCATCTCTTATACTTCTTCAGAGAGGAAACGTGGAATGCATCGTGAATTTATTGCAAAGGTTCTGGTAAGGCGAGTTGATACGCCATGGGACCAACTTTCGCAATAACTGGAAAAGGTCCAACAAAGCGCGGTGCAAGATTTCCTTTCTTCCCCAAATGCTTAATGCCCTTCATCGGGGAAACTCGCACAAAGACTTGGTCCCCAATCTCCAATTCCATGTGTCTTCTACCCGCATCGGCATAGCTCTTTTGGCGATCTTGGGCTATCTGAATGCGATTCCGAATGAGTTCAATTTTTGAAGAAGTATCTTGGATCATTTCAGGTCGAAGGAATTTGTTATCACCCACTTCCAACCAACAAGCGGGCGACCTACATGGATGGCCATAAAGAGCTTCATAGGGTGCCATTCCAATAGTAAATTGGTATGAGTTGTTATAAGCGAACTCAACCAATGGGAGGTATTGTTCCCAACCGCCCTTAAAATCAAGCATGCACATACGGAGGATATCCTCCAACATTTGGTTTACTCTTTCAGTCTGACCATCTGTTTGAGGATGATAAGAAGTGATTAACCTCAATTCGGTCCCCATGGCATCTTGAAAACTTTGCCAGAAGTGGGAGACAAAGATCTTGTCCCGGTCGGAAACGATATTTAAAGGTACCGCATGAAGTCTAACGACCTCCTCGATGAACAATTGGGCATAGCGAGTACTGTCATAATCAGTATGCACGGGTAGGAAGTGTGCCGATTTAGTCAAGCGGTCGAAAATCACCCAAATCGAATCATAGCCCCTCTGTGATCTTGGTAAGCCCGTAATAAAGTCCATCAATATGCTTTCCAACTTCTATACCAGAATCTCCAATGGTTGCAACAATCCTGTCGGCGATGATGATCAATCTTGACCAGCTGACAAGTAGTGCATTGAGATACAAACTCCGAAATATCCCGCTTTATACCAGGCCACCAATACTGGCGGCGCATATCTTGATACATCTTGTCCCCACCAGGATGTACCGTAAATTTTGACCCGTGAGATTCGGCCATCACCGCCTGTCTCAAGTCCCCCTCTTTCGGAACAATAAGTCTTCCATGGAAGCATAGTCCACCTTTTGAACTTATCGAGTAGGATTCCCCTCCCTCGGATAGTAATCGGTGTACATGGTCCTGACAAACCTTATCCCTTCCTTGGGCTTCTACAACCCTTTCCAGAATGGTAGGAGTAACGGTCATCACTAACATGAACGTTATCACCACCGCATCCTCCTGACTGAGCTCTTTCCACTTAGCTTTCCATACTTCCACTAACTCTCCCTCAGGCCTCCTACTCAAGGCATCCGCCACTACGTTCGCCTTACCCGGATGATAATGGATATCAAATTGATAATCTTTCACGAACTCCAACCATCGGCGCTGAAGCATATTCAAATATTTCTGTGAAAATAAATATTGCAGCGATTTATGGTCCGTGAAAAGACTGAATTTCTCCCCTAGAAGATAATGCCTCCAAATCTTCAAGGTAAAAACAACCGCGGAGAGTTCTAAGTCATGCACCGGATAATTCCTTTCGTGAGGCTTTAGCTTGCGATAAGCATAAGCGATAGCCCGCCTCTCTTGTTGAAGCACACCTCCTAGTTCTTGCAGAGTTGCATCGGTGAAGACTAGATATTCCAATCCTGGTTTTGGTAAAGCGAGGACTGGAGCCGAAGTCAGTCTATCTTTGAGCTCAACAAAAGTAGCCTGGAAAGAGTTATCCCAAACAAATCTCACCCCTTTTTGGGTCAAATTTATCAAAGGGCTTGCGATCTTTGAGAAACCCTTGATAAATCGACAGTAATAACCCACCAAACCCAGAAAACTACGGATCTCAGTAGGTGTCGTGGGCTGACCCCACTCCCTCACCGCAATCACCTTGCTTGGATCCACCGATATACCTTGGGATGACACCACATGACCCAAAAATTGAACTTCCTTCAACCAAAAGCCACACTTCTCAAACTTTGTATACAATTGGTGATCCCTCAATCTTTGTAGGACAAACCGTAAGTGAGTAGCATGGTCAGATTCTGTCTGAGAATAGACTAAGATGTCATCGATGAAGACAATAACAAATTAGTCAAGGAAATACCGAAATACCCTATTCATAAGATCCATAAATACAGCAGGGGCATTGGTTAGTCCAAAGGGCATAACCAAGAATTCATAGGATCCATATCGGGTCAGAAATGCGATCTTGGAGACATCCTGTTCCAGTATCCTCAATTGATGATACCCCATCCTCAAATCAATCTTAGAGAAGTATGACGCTCCCCTAAGTTGGTCAAATAGATCATCAATGCAAGGCAAAGGGTATTTATTTCGAATGGTGACTTTGTTCAACTCTCTATAGTCCTCACATAACCGGAGAGAACCGTCTCTTTTCTTTACAAATAATACCGGAGCACCCCATGGAGACGTACTGCGCCTAATAAATCCCTGCTCCAATCATTACTGAATGTGATCCCTTAACTCCCTCATTTCCATAGGAGCCATGCGATATGGAGCTTTCGCAATAGGTCGAGTTCCCGGTGCTAAATCGATCACAAACTCAATCTCCCGGCTCGAAGGTAATCCCGGTATCTCCCAAAAAACATCTTCAAAATCTCTAACAATCGGAAGAGAATCCAGGGAAATAACTACATCCCTAGAAGTATCCTCCGCAATACAATATAAATAGGTACTCGTACCCCCTTCCATACAAGGCATAACAACCAAGAACATTTCTTATCCCGTAATGGTGAAGACTATAGTCTTCCCATAACAATTCACTATCGCGTGATATTTTATTAACCAATCCATACCCAAAATCACATCGTACCCGACCATGTTAAGGATGAGCAAATCGGCCTCAAAGCACAAATTATCAAGATTAATCCCTATGTTTTTACAAACAAAGAAAATTTATGAACCATCACCCATCGAGGATTCAACGCTAGTGAAAGTATTCTCAGCAGACTTTATCAAATATGTGGTCTGAGCAAAACTCCTAGAAATAAAAGAGTGTGTCGCACCCGTATCAAACAACACCCGACCCATATGCCCTTGGATGAGAAACTTACCATAAATTGCTGAAGGTGCTGGAGGGGCTGGAGGAAGCATAGCCTCCTGAATATGATAGACCCGTCCATACTGCAGTTGCCCCTACTATGGAGGAACAACCGGTTTAGTTGCATGGGGAGGAAACTGTACATACGGCTATTGTGGAGCCCTAGGAAGATGCCCTCTAATCAACTGAGGACACGACCTCTTATAATGACCTAGCTCTCCGCACTGGAAACATTTGTTCGCCACATTCTCTTGGTTCCGCCTTTGATTGTTTCGGAACTGCCCCGAACCTCGGCCCTGCTGGCCTCTACCACTATTTCCACCTCTACCTGCTTGTTGTTGTGGCGATCCACCTTGACCCGACCTATTATTATTACCACCCTCATTAAATTCACCAAAGCGTTGGCGTTTTGACAAATCCCCTTATTGGGGGTCCCTCTCTCTTTGTTTGCTCCCCGAAGATTGGGATGAAGGAAATACTCCTCCCCCGATCCCATTACCTCCAAGTTTTCCCACCTGCCCCATCGCGGTAGCCTTCTTGCTATTTTGCACAAATAATCTATGCTCTTGGCAATGAAGTAGTACCGCATTCATCACATCCCCAAAGGTTTGTAAAGATGGATTTCCCAATAAGTGTTGTTTTATCCGCCAATGTAAACCACCCACAAACTTGGAGATTCTCTTCTCTTCTGGAGTCACTTCCTCCGGTACAAAACTTGACAACCGGGTGAACTCCTCTTCGTACTCTGCAACAGATCTCTCTCCCTGTACTAAATCTTGAAGCTTCCTTTGCATCTCCCTTTTAACTGCGGGAGGGAAGTACTTTCCGTCAAACAAGGCCCAAAAATCAATAATTGGCATCGTATCCCTTTGCTCCGGTGTAGTCATCGACTCCCACGAATGTAATGCCGATCCGACAAGCTTGAAAGTAATAAGGATTTGCTTTTTCTCCTCACTACATTCTACCATTCGAAGATGGCATTGCATGTCTTTCTTCCACTGATTTTCCCTTATAACATCCGAGCCTCCATCGAATTCTAAGGGATGGCCCTTTAGAAAAGACTCTCTAACTCTTTCCCACGGAGAAGGTCCTGTAGGAGCTTGTGCCTCTTGCACTCGTGGTTGAGCTTGTTGCATTTGTTATACCACGGCAGTCATCGCTACATTGACTTCTTGGGCCACTATGTTTGCCACATCAGTAGAATTTATACTCCCTGGTGGCGGTGGTGGAGGACCAACCTCCTCTTCCACAACTCTATTACGTCGAGCGGGATGTCCTCTCTTAGGCGGAATTTGAGATGGAGAAACAATAGAGTTAGGATACTATATAATACAATCTATCTTGCAGAAGATCGCAAACATAAGCAACAAAGCAGTCCTAACATTAGGCTCTATATCAAAGAACGCTACGGTAGAACGTGACAAGTCTGCATAGATCCTAAAGTTTCTAGATACTAATGCTCTGATACCATTTGTGACAACCCGGTATCCGAAATAAGGGGTGGCCAGCCTGATACTCCAATAATACAAGAATTATGGATGGAATCATTCTCAGCACCGGAACAATATAAAGAGTATGCGGGATAACCACACAATATTTCAGAAAACGGGTTGTCAAAAATTTTGTTCTGTAATTTAAAGAAAACATTATCAACAACCCATAACAGAAAGGAAGGTGGAAACCCCAAAAGTATATATGTATATCAACAACAACAATTATACAATAAAAAGGACCGAATGAAATATCGGTCAACAAAATTACATACAATGTACAATAAGTTCCACGAGTTACATATTACATCCATTATACAAATACAACAGTTTGGGCCACACGCCCGAATAAAAACCCGAACATAACTAGAAAACAACAATGAAGGCATCTACCCAAAATATCCCGTGATATCTGCAAAATGTCACGGCTCCTCAAAAGACACTGGAATGGGGAAGTCATTACGAGCGTCCTTACGGTGGAGCACCTGAGCGGTTACAATATATATACGCACAACAAGAAAGAAGAACGGGCCAGGGCCCGGTTTTATGTGATCACCAGATAAATGACTAGTATGACAATAACGAATAGTTAAATATGGATGATAAAAATGACATTTTAACATGATAATATCCTATAACGATCTAAGACAATTGAATGATTATAAAGTGAAATTCAATTATATAAGAGAATAAAAATAATCATAAGCCTTTTTTCATCTTTCACCATTTTCATTTTTCATCTTTCCATTCCTTATCAGGAATACAAATTTTATCATGTTCTCTTTGTGGCACATATCTCAATTGTATGCTCTTTGTGGCATATACTATGCCCTTTATGGCATTAATATCCATCAAGCCCAACTTGATGATTAGAATAGTTATAAGTATATATATATATATATATATATATATATATATATATATATATATAACGATTCTAAGACTGCCCGTCCGAGTTTCCTCACTGTGCGCACCCCTAAATGACCATCATCTTCCAGGGCCTATCATAAGACAACCTGGGGTCCTAACGAAACGTCGAAAAGCGTCCATATGCATGCGGGACAGTCAAGACCTCACCCCGAATCTCCTACCCATAGCATAAAATATAAAACAAGCGCTCATATGGCCTAGGACTATATCCACCCTGCATTCATTAGTCATGGGGCTTCACCTTACGCACGAACTTCCCTTATGATGTCATTTAGAGAGGTGTGTTTAAACCATTTCATTAATTTCCATTGCATAATTTAGTAAATTATCATTTACTTTATCCGTTTACATTTTATCAAATGCATCATGGTTATCCGGAACTACACATGCCTCACATCATTATAATAACCTCGAAGAATATTCAAACTCCCAAGTTATTTTCCCAAGTCTCCTTTTGGGATTTAATATAGAACAACATACTCAAATTAACTTCTAAAGTCTCCAAACACAACTTAGAATTCTCCTAGACTCCTACTAATTAAAGAAAGAAAGTAATGCATGAACATCACTTCGCACACCCTCAAAATAATTCCCATATAACCCAATTCTAATCTATGGTAGTAAACTAACTCACCTAGAACTCTAGGACTCTAAGTTTACTTCATACAAGAAGGTTCCTAGGCCCAAACCCTAAAGAAAATGAGTTAGAATTGAGTTTCAAAAATAACTCAAAACAGCAAGAAAACGAATCGATTCTCCGTAAAAGCGAATCGATTCGGACAAGGAAAACTGACTTTCTGTAAACTACCGAATTGATTCGGCCAAGACGAATTGATTCGGCCCAGGCAGACCTGGAAACTGGACCTAAGCGAATCGATTCGCCCCAAGGGCCGAATCGATTCGGTCCTGCGATTTTGCCAAGGATGGCTATGGAGTCTTGGACTCCAATTTTACCCCCAACTTAAAACCTTTCAATCAAACTCATTTATTTCCACCAATACACCATAAATACTACCAACTACTACTACAACCATCAATAATTATCCAAATCATTCTTTAATGATTCAAGACCCACAAATACACAAAAACCCTAAACTAATTAAACCATGATCAATACTTCATTATCACAACTAATCATTTATCTTAAAACACATATAACAAGTAGAAAACTTTCCTCAATCTATCAAATGCAGATTTTCCTTATGTAGAAGCAAGAATCCCTCCTCAATCTTCTATCTCTTCTCTTTTCTCTACTATTTCTCTTCCTCTCACTAGTTCTATCTAGGTTTAGGAAATGAAATTAGGGAAAATAGAAGACTTAGCAAGACTAGGTCATGCCATTAGTCAACAATCCAAACTTAAATGATCAATACCGCGATAAAATAACACGCAACTGCATATTTAAGGTATAATCAGTCAAAAGTGCCCAATACCTCAAAATACAGTATAGCACATATTTTGACTATCTCGCACATTCCAGAATCAACTACAGCCTCCAAATTATCATTTGGACATTTTATAATTCATTTTAAGTTCCGGTTCTATTTTAAATCAAAATGTCATTTTAAATTCTTATGATACAATAATCTCATCATGAGGATATTTACATACTCTAACAGTAAATATACAACAAGTTAGTAAATATTAACTTTTCTTCATTAAATTAATACTTACTCCGTATTCCAACATTTTATATGTAATTACGTCACATAGTAAGTAAATATAAAATAGGCTCTCGTAAGCGAGGGTTGATACAGAGGTGTTCCAATTGTTGAGGGCCAAATAAGAAGATTGTGGGCAACATAAGCATCAGAGACATCAGATTGTTATTGCTCAAGCCTGAACGTTTCTCAAATTTTAGGAAGGTCACCATGAGGGATTTCATGAACATCGTCAGCAACCCATGATGCTTCGAGAATCACCACACCAATTAAATGCGCGCTTGATTTAACTCTTGCTAATGTGATACACATTCTTGCTTCAAAGTCTGTTCACAGGATATATGTTGTAGCTGATGAAGGCGGTGAAATTATCGGTGTGATTACACTCAGAGATGTGATTTATTGCTGCATATTTAAGCCCCCAAACGTTCTCGATAACTTCTTTTGATTTGCAGCTGAAATTAACAGGATTAGCCCCATTTTCCTTTCCAGCGTTGTTGACAGTACCCATTGGCAGATTTAGGTTTTCCTTAGTATTAACCACCTTGGACACTAGTTTCAGGGCATCAATACCACTTAAATTATTGGCCAAATTGCGATCTTTATAATTCCTGATTAATATATAATTCTCAGTACAATTATGTTTTTTTTTTTAATTTAGCAGTCTCAGTATTGGGGTTAACCATTTTAGTCCCTTCATTTTGATTAGGTTTTTTCAGACATTTGGAGTTATTTCTTTGCTACATTTTGTACCTTTACACCACTGTAAGTAGGTAATGGTGAATGCCTCTTCTATGCTCTCTTCTTAGTCCATCTTCTCTTTTTTTATTCTATAGTATATATGATATCTATTTTATACTATGTGTTCTGAACTTTGTTGATTTTTTTTCCTTTTTGCATCCTATCTGTAACTCTTTAATTTGTTCTTTATACTAATTAGATATGGAAATTTATTCTCTCATTACAAATTATTACTTTGTACAATTAATTAAATTTTCAGGTCAAGATTGAGAACTGTTGCAACAGCATGGTGAACTGGTTGAGAAAGAAAACTGGCTTCTAGAGGGTCCTATCACAGTTGGTGTAATGTCTAGTGAATCTACCCTTGATACGACAACTCTATTAGTTGCAATTGTGTGTGTAGATTTACACTGTTCTGTTTATTTTTATTCTTTTGTTCCCCGGTCAATGTTTAAGAGTCAATTATCATAAAAGTTTCAACTTTCAAATTTAACCTTTGCTTGAAATAAATGAGAAATGTTACATTATATGACTATTTATTAGGAACTGGATTTTTTAAAATGAACTTGAGAAGGCTGTTGAAGATGTTCTTATCAAAATATTGGGCATTAAACGTGATGAAGCCCTACATGCGGCATAGGACCTATCCTATAGTTAAACAAAAAAGAGATTACAGAGATGCAGTACTTACTTAGTTCAGTTTATGAACAATGAGAGGGAAAGATTTTGCATATGTTCTGTCACACTATAAGATTGTATGTATAAAAGGTCATGGTTTTCCAGATCTGGATAGGAATTATTTATTGTAATCGAAGAATACCTTTAGGGATGCTTGAAGTGAGGATAACAGTGGTAAATTTTCCCGTGCACCATAATATTGTTGTATTCCAAGATGGTAGTGAAAGTAAGGCACATGTTTTGTACAAGAATAATGTATTGTAACTTGAATTCTTTGTTCTCGAACCTATTATTTTCTTTCTAAAAATGTGTGTTTGTGCGTTATGCTCAGGTACAAAAAAATAGAGTGTCCTCGGTACTTGCAGGGGTTGTGGACCTAAGGTAGCCACCAACAACTAGCTCATATTCAATTGATTTTTATAAACGTAGTTTTTGCTCTTTAGTGTTGTATTAAAATCGGGAACTATATTATTAACTGACCTAAGGTACACACTGCGCTTGATGAAATAATTCAATATCAAGAGCATAATTGAACCTATCCATCTTTACATTTTTTTTTCAATTTTTTTTATTCTTTCTATCTATCTTTTTTATTTGATGTTTTAAACTTGGGGGTTCAAACTACTAATCTTAACCATAATATTACGAGCCTTATCTTTTGGGCATTTTCTTATTATTTATTTATTTGTTGAATTTCACTTCCTTTGTGGAAAATTGGTTTAGTAGTGTTAGATATAAAAAAGAGGTTAACGCTCACTATTACTTAGTGAAGGCTCTTCGTTTGTTTTTAAGGTTAGTATCTGATGCCGTGGAGGTGGTGAATTGTAGAATCGCTATATTGGTGTGGATTTTATTTTGGATTACTACTTCTCAGATTTTTGACATTTCGAGAGAAAAACGATTCCTTTTCACTCTTCAATCTTTTTAATTGGTGGCAATAGTAGTATGTATAAATCCATCTGATGAACAGCCATGTGTTATTTTGACACATGACCACTAATTTAATTATTTATAGTTTTCATTTGAAATGATGTGCCATTTTAATTTCTTATGGCTTTTAATTAAAAAAAAATCCATATAATTTAGTTTTTTCCAATACTACTATTGAGTTTGTTCAACAGGTTCTTATTGTGAAATATGAAGATTACTTATGGGAGAATGAATTCCACTTTTGCAAGAAATATCATGAAGAATACTTTGGGGAGAATATTATGTTTAAAATTTTAAAGTTCTTAGACTTCGTTTTAAGTACTATTATAAGCTAGATGGGTTATCTTGTACGACATTTTGTTTTTGGAATTTTAATGGTTATGAATAAAATATAGTTTTGGATCATTTTAATGTTACTGGAATATTTTTCCTCATCAAAATATAGTTTCATACATTTTATCACATGTGTTTATGTTTTGAGTGAAATTTGTGGGTATTGGTTAAGTGTAGTGCATTGCCATTTGTTGAGCACAAGTTTTAACTAGTTTATTTATATCTATTTATTTAATGAGAAATTAATATATTTTTAAAAAGATATTAATATTACTAACGGACTTTAACTGGTACAAATTGAAACATCCGTTGCAAATATATGATACTCCCAATCCATTATAATATATTTTATAACGATTGGCATCTGTTACAAATTATATATTTGTAACGGATAAACACCGTTACAATTTAGTAAATCTGTCACTAATATATAGTACGTGTACCAATGCTAAATCCGTTACAAAATAAATTGAAACATTTTTCATCCGTTACAAATATTAATTTTGTAACGGATTTTATCCATTACAAATTATGTTAGTACAATAAATAACGCCAATTTATAATGGATTTAATCAGTTACAAATATTTTTTGTAACGGTTTTTGCTCATTACAATTTACATGCTTTAGTGTAGTGTAATCAACTCATGTTTGAGAACAGGTTCGAGTGTTGAGACGATTGGCGTAGCCCTTTATGGTTTGTCGTCGTCAATAATGATGCTTTCGGTTGCTTCCATAATTTGACCTTTGACTAACTGTGCTTTATCCCGTGGATCTAAGGTTTCACCTCAGATTCACTATTAAGCTTAGTGGTATCCACCTGATCAATTGTAGCCTTCTTCTTCAATTCAATTAGGTCTTCTTGTTCGGTTGAGGAGTAGTTACATTCTTTGGCTACCTTTTGATCACCACACCTACCCCATAATAATTTTTTGAGTGTTTGTATATGATTATAACTCTTTTCTTAATCAAACTCTTAATCATTTATATATCACAACTATTTCGTGGATGGACTTTTCAAATCACTTTTTCTCAAACTTTTCAACCAGAAGACCTATCCAAACTTTTCAACCAGTAATCTCGGTGTATTTAATTTAAAATAATTAAATGAGATTAATTAATTTTTTTCCCGTTGTGATAATTAAATTAAGATTTAACTGAATTGGGTTGTCATGCGTAGTTTGATATATTGATTAATTGTGCTTATTTATGTGATTTGTTTATTTTATTAATTTCCTTTGTGATGACAGGTTATTGGGTATTTATGCTCCCCCTATATTTTATGATGCTTTCTAGGTATGTGACTAGTGGGTAGACCTTTTGATGATTTACGCTTTCTAGGTATGGGACTAGTGAGGGTAGATTATCGTGTGTTTATCATTTTGGGGGTGGGCTGATTTTTGATACTTTATCGTCGTTACGCTAGCCTAGGCGTGAGACTAGGTCGAGACTTGTGTTAGAATTTCATCCTATACATAGGATATGACGTATTGATAACTTTGGGACCATTAGGTATGAGGCTAAGGGGTATTTTAAGGATCCCACATCGATAAAAGGGTGGGATAATTTGAAATTGTGAATATGAGAAAATTATAGATTAATTCCTAAGATAATAAGATGGGTATTAAAATATATTGGCGACATAACAACGAGTGCCGATAGTTTAAACGGGACAATCGACGTTCTATGTCGTGTCGTGTGTGGAACCTTGTCAATTAGCGAGGGCCGACAGTTTAAATGGGTCAATTGACGTTTTGATGAGGGGATGTGTATTTTGGTGGCGAAATCACCCGTGGCAGGAGTACCGCTATAATGAATTTTGGTGAATTATCACCTGAGGCGGGAGGACCGCCATACCTAATAATTATTGATGTAAGAACATAAATAATTGAGAAATTTGGTAATTTGGGTTAGTTAATAAAAGATTTACTCCGCGGGACTTGCTAATTTAAAATCATATTGGTGTGTTCTTTTTAAATGGGGATTCCTGCAGGTAGATGGTTTTATATTTATCGCGTTTACTATCTCGTGTAATTAAAATACTCTATTGTGATATTTATTGCGTATAATGGAATTGTCTGGATTCAAGGATCCTATTTTAATGGAGTAGTATGTATTGATGCTCGGGGCTTTGACCTTGTGCGTTGACTAACTTTTCTGGAATTAGTAATTGGATAAGGTGCATAGAGTTATTTGAGGATTTGCTTGGAGGTGTAGTTGTAGTTACTCTACCTTATGCATGTTGATTTAGTTTAGTTTTCCATTCCTTCGTATGTACTTTGAGACAGTGTTTATGGTTTTGATTGGGCCATTCGGTTCCAAATTTGTATGGGTTTTATTCAGTTTTATATTATTTGAGATTAGTTTTTATTTGGAGTTTAGCATGTGATGGATCTTTTATCGTTTAGTTGTTGTTATGAATTGAGTTTGATTCAATTATTTATCTTGAGGATTGATTTATTTATGTCTCATATCTGTCTCATGCTAAGAATGGTATTTTATTGACTCACGCCTGACTTAGTTTTGGTGGCGACCGACGCCAGAATTATGCGGGTTGTGACAGATTTCTGTAACACCCCGCCCGCCCGAGGAGAGCGAACAGAGCGCTATTGTGATAAAACTGACCAAATCCACAATCAATAAGGTATAGAGCATCTAAAATAACCCACAATATAAAAAGAGAAACCGCTAAGCTCAATCTTCAAATTAAATACAACCAAAAATCTCTCGAAATAATACATCTATCTGTCTCGAAATAAATTGCGCTATACAACAAAATAAATACAATTCTTCTCAAATGGGTACTCTCGAATATTCGTCCCAAAATATCCAAGATCAAAATCAATATCCAATTAATCCAAAGCGCCCAAATATGCGCTAACCTGCCATTAAAAGAAAATATACGAAAGGAAAGATGCTCAACAAATATTACCGGCGAATAAAATGTAACAATACGAATGCGAATATTCAAATCAAATGAGAATCTCAATAGCATTTTATCAATATAATTTCTCAGCAACACATTAAGCCGAGTCAGCAGGCCTCACCATATCGCGCCATACTTTATCAGTAGCCGGAACAGGACTATTGGCGGGTGCCATATTAAAATCTCATGACAACATGCCCAAAATAATAATAATAATAATAATAATAATAATAATAATAATAATAATAATAATAATAATAATAATAATAATAATAATAATAATAATAATAATAATAATAATAATACATGAATCAAAATCAGATTCCAACAAATATTTCTAGATTCCAATTGAATTTAGCAATTCAAATATGAGTCAATAACCACAAGAAAACAAAAGGAATAACACTCGCGAGATTAAGGAGCATATTGTGTAAAACCCCAAACCTTAAACCACCAAAAGGAATCAACATAAATCTGCCCAGAAAAGTTAGATTACACCATCAAAATCATCTCCCAAGAATCGTCAAATCATCTCTAAGAGTCAACACCAAAATAGCCCCAAGAACACCTACAAAAACTAGGGTTGAATGCATAATAGAAAAGGGTGTTGTTTGTGTATAAAAAGAGAGGAAATGAAAATATGTTTTCTGCCAAAAAGTTGTGCCTCAAAGGGTCACCCACGACCTTATTTTATAAGGCAAAGATAAAAGAGTTTGAACCAAAACAAACTGTTAACAAAACCTCGCTGCGCACGATTTTTGCTGGGGTCGATCGATCAATTGCCCAGAAAAAACTAACAGGTTCGCTTAAAAATATTATAAGGGATAAATATTTAAAAATCAATTGAAAATCCATTTTAACTTAGATTTCGAAACCCTTTGAAATTCTCGTCTTTAACAATACAATCCAACATTTTTTAGCAAGAAAAATAATTTTATCAAAAACTTTATTTTTCCTCTATATTTTGAAAATACCCCAAAAATTACGTGGGTTGTTACACCATCATGAGGATAAAGTACCCCAGAAATGTCACTTTTAGAGAATCCAATCACCAGCTTATCTTTGTTAACCTTCCTCGGTCGATCTTCCTTGGCTAAATTGATCCTTTGGATATAACAACAATCTTAGGCCTCATTCAAGTAATCTTTTCTTTCGATCGTGTGATATCCCCTTCCTGCGTCACCACCTTTAATCATATGACAATCAAATGAACCATAACTAAGCATAAATACCTCATGTTCTAGTTGTTTAGTCTTTTTCAGTAGGTCGGGATCATCCTCATAATCATCATTGCGATTTCTCTTATTATCTTCTCTGGACTTACATGGAGAATCTAAGCTTCGTCTAGACTCTCTGCTATCACGTCAATCAATAAATTTATTGAATTTTCCTAAGTGGGTGAGAGATTCTATCTCATTTTGCGATGCAATGCAACCATTAGTTGTGTGGCCATGATATTTGTGGAAATTGGAGTACTTGGATCTATCTCTTTTGTTAGGAGGTGCTCTCATCTTCCCAGGCCATCACAGTTCCTTTATATGCTTGATTTCTTCTAGTATATGGTGAATGCCAACACTCAATGGAGGTGTAGTTCCCATATCTATTGAGTTTTTCTTCCTTTTTTGCCCTTTTTCCCTTTGATTCCTTATGGTAATTTTGTTCCTTCATTTTAGACTTCACATCAAACTTTGTGGCTGGACATAGTTTGGCAACCATTGCTTCCTCGACATTCATTATCTTTCCTGCCTTCGCCATGATTTCAGCCATATTCTTCGGACGATCTTTAGCCAAGGCATAATACATCTTCTCGGGAAGAAAATCACTCATGAAAGCAGTGATGGCCATTTTTTCCTCATAATCAATTACCTTCAAATTTTAATTCTTGAACCGAGTAATGTAGTCTCTGGTGCTTTCACCCACTTGATGTCTTATACTCAAAAGATGCGCCACTCTTTTTACTGGTTTAGCTTCAAGTCATAAGTTGTTAATAAATAGATCGACCAACTGATTAAAGTTGGTGATCAGTCCTCGAGGAAAATTGTTATACCATATTTGGGCTGAGCCCGTAATGGTGTTAGAAAATGCTCTACATCTCATCTCATCTCATCCGGTACTTCATAAATATCTATTATAGCTTGATATTGTTTAATATGGAGAACATGATCTATTTTACCATCATATTTGGGGGTAACCACCGGAGCTTTAAACTTATAAGGAGTAGGAAAGTCCACAATTGCCTGAATAAAAGGAGACCCTTTAACAAAGCCCTATTGAACAGGATTTTTCGCTTCCACCATTTCACTTAACCTATCTTCCCACCTCTGGATTGATTCTTTCCACGAAGGATTACCTGCATCAGATCGATACGAAGTAGCTCGGCTGTTTCGACCATTTGTCTGTGCTGAACTCTATTTCTAAGAGATTTTCTTGGTGCTTACAAATCATGGGCTACTTGATATTGATTGGATTGAAGCCTTATCTTGGTTGGTTGGACGTTTAGTGTTCCTAGATAATGCATTGGGAGTTTTTTTATTTCCTCTAGGTCCCAGACAGTCAAAGGACGAAGCTCTGCTTAGCCTTTCCAAGACACTTGGCCTTTCAAGAGAAAAATAATCAACGTTATAGGGTTTTGTAGACCTGAGAGATAAAATCACACCTGGGCGATAAGAAGTGTTGCGTGAAGTTCTGAAATAATTGTGTCTACTGGATCTTGGAGGTGGAGGCAACATTTCTCTCTGTCTGACTTGTAATGATTGGCCCAGTTATCTCAGTGTGTCTTGCATGGCCTCCTGTCCTTTGGCGAGACTGACAATAATTATATTTAGATAACTGTTTGGAGAATTACCTTCATTCCTAGTACTCATCTTAGGATCATTCATCTTATACGAACAAGAGTGTATGAGAATGGGAATAGTGATTAGACACTTGTTCCCATAGACGACACCAATCTATTGATATAAAAAATAAGACTAGATCCAATTATCTTATTACAGATAAAATACGTAAATAGAAAGATAACAACACCTGATTTTAAAGTGGTTAGGCTTTTTATTATAGCCTACATCTAATCTTATGGTATTAGTTGTTGAAATAGCTTGCTTGCTTATGTTTTGGCCTTTGATGGTAGGGGTACAATGTATTTATAATGACCCGGAGGCCAAGGGTCCGAATGTCAAGGGTCTGAATGTCATGGGCTTGAATGCATTTATATATTAAGCATTTACATTATTACAAAATGTATGAGACGAGTGGTATAACCTATAAGTAATATGACTCCTGATATGTTGACCCTTTACTGATCTTGTTGGTCGGCCTTCTGAGTACTTGGTTGGCATTCCTTGTGTTGGTCGGCATTCCTTGTTAGGCTATTATCACCTGACTGTGATTAAGGCCACGTAAGAGAAAAAATGTTTAAATTTGATTGGTCCATGTAGATGGATATTTTTTGGTATTAACACTCATAATGTTAGAGATTAAAATATGAGTACCTATTATATAACATACATACTTTAAGCTTTATTATGTGAATTATTATGTTTCATTCGATATGAATAAAATAATTTGTCTTATTTTTCAAAAACTAGAGTGCTACGAAACATATGTTTAAATCTATATGAGGATGCTTACAAGACAAACCATAAAACAAATGATAATACTTAGATTCCTTTTCTTATGTTATTTTGGAATAATTTCAAAAATCCCTCAGTGACCTTTTAACATATTTTTCTCGAGCGAACAAGGGAAATGATTCTAATCCTATATCATAATGTTGAACTTCAAAGTAGTTTTTTGATGTTGTGGCCTAATTGAATATCATACACTTTTAAATCTAGACTTACTTTGAAGATTTAATATATTAGATTGTCAATGGATTGTCACTTATGAATATTGACACACGCGTTTGAGTGCTTAAGGTTTTACAATTTTTGAACGATCTATATGGCCCAAGTGGAAAATTATAGTTCTTGGATAGTGGGCCTACATAGATCATGTCGTTATAAAATAACAAGTTAAACTCAATAAGTCGTTATCGCCAGAACATTTATTCACACAAAATTCCATTTAAAATTTTAAAATTTTAATATATAAATTTCACTTTACTTACCTAATTTGACATGCATGCGTAATTGGGAACGTCAAGTACATGCGTGGATTTAAAATCCACTAAATGGATTGGAATTTATAATTATGTCTACACTTGAAAGAGGATACACAAATTACTTTCAAAATCTCGAAATGAAAAATGTCGAATGTCCAATTCTTTAAAGAATGGTGAAATTAATGGGTGTATCAAATCACCAAATATTGTTATAAAAGAAGTTACGATACTCATGTCATTCATTTAATATCCAAAGTAATTGATCTTTTGGTTAATGGATATGAATAGTTTTAAGAAGCTCTTAAATGAGTTTGCTATTTTGAATTAATGTGAGATTTATCCCAGGAATGCGAATTTGATAGAGGAGTAGGAAAATATTCGATTTTGATAATCAACGATATACAGTTATATTTATAGTCAAAGTTTTCATTGCGAATAGAGAAAAGCGTGTAACTAAATATTTTAACCTATATCTTAGAATGATAAATTTTATAGCTTTAGTAGCTCATTTTGAGTAAGAGTGACACTTAGTGTGAAAACTTATAAGAGTTAAAGAAAAAAATTGTATACGTTGAGAAATCACTATATAAACTAATGTCAGTTTTTCATTTCTATTTTAAGAATACTTTATGTATTATGATTAAGTATATATATACCTTAAAATTAGTGGGAGTAAATTTACATATTACTTGAATTTCTCTTAGTAATGAGTGATAGATTAAAGAAATAAAATAGTTTAAGAGTATGAAGTAATGAGATGCCTAAAATATTATATGATCACACTTATGATAATTGTCATCTCTTGATTAAGTAGATTTGTTTTGGCCTATAGACCATTATTGTAAAATAGTTAGAAATAATTAAATATTGTATGTAGCGTGCTTTGGGGCTAATTTTTATGGAACATGGTTGCGAAAAATTTATTTTGCGACTTGGAGTTTTCGATGCTATTACAAAGTCACTGAAATATTATTATAGTGTTGTTGCAATCTTCGTTATGAAGAACTGATGGGTATTTTAAAGAACTTAGGTACATTAGGATATAATACCTATATGTGAATGAAAAAGTTCATAAACAACAAGTATCAGTTAAACGCATTAGTATAAGTGTTAACATAGCATATCCACTAATAAATGAACTATCACCAATGAACATTAAAGAAACATGCTTAAGATATGACTCTTTGTGTAGCCAATTAGGTATAAGTGTTAGTGGATTGTTTGGTGCTAATATTTTGATATTGTACTTGATATTGATTAAAGTTTATTCAGAACATTTCAATTTCAATCTTGCAATATAAGTTTACATGCATGTGAATTGATAAATGTGATCGAAATAGTCTTTTGTATAAGACATTATTGGACCATTATTGAATAACACGATTATAGATATTGTTGGATAAATTTCTAATGTTTTGGTACATGGAAGTGACCATCATCTTAAATTAGTATGTGAGCACCATGACTAGCATTAATGCCTTGTTTGATTAAGGTGTTTATGAAAAAAAAAATTAAGGATGACTCAAAAATTATTGCGTACCCTATGATAAATATGAATCAAGTGGGAGAAAGTTAGAATTATTTAAAAAATAATCCTACATAATGTGCTCCATAATTATATTAATACTAAGAGTCACTTTGGTTAATGAAAGGGTAATCCATATACAAAGAGCTAAAAGGACTCTTGGTTATCTACCTTGATGGACAGTTAAGATTAAGTGACTATTGAAAATTTGGGTCCTGTCCCTACCTATAAATAAGTGACTGATTTTCCATCATTCAGACACATGAAAAGACAACAAAATGTAATTATAGGATAAGGGAGAGAAATCCAAAGACTCAAGTGTATGTTAATTTTTGAAATATTATTTTGGTTATAAACGAATATCCAACCGTTGGATCGTGCTCAAATTGGAGTATGGTTTTTCCGTATACAAGAGGAAGCCGTGGACCAAAACTTAGTCCGATCGTACATTGCCAAGGTCGACTTCTCCGTTAATATGTCCATTTGTGACATGATGGAGGTATGTCATTATAATATCATTTTGTATTCCTCATAATAATTTTATGTGATAATCATGTTGATCTGAGATCCTAACACTAAATGTGTAATACATAACATTTGTATTATTAAAGAAAAAATAACATATAGAATTGGATATTCATACGTTAAATTTATATATCCATATAAAACTGTTAATTACGTGTTCTTTAATTATGTTTACAAACTGATGAAACAAAAATGCATTATTTAGTCAAATTTTGTTATAAATGAAACTCTCACACACTTAATAATTTTCGTAATAGTAATCAATTGTTGCTCTCATGATATGATTGTAAGCCTTCTATAGAGATTAGAATAATTTAAGTCTGGTAAAGGGTAATTATAAACTCTCCTAGGATGATTTTAGGGGGAGGGATACCCCAACTAGGTAACGCATTTTTTCTTTGAAAAAAATGGTGCTATTTGTGGTGTGACTTTTTTTTTTTGCATGTGTTTTTTAAAAAACTATAGCTCTCATGATTTGATTTTATGTCTTTTATATAGATGAGAATAATTTAAATCTGCGAACGGGCAATTCTAAACTATCCTAGGATGGTTTAAGTGGGAGGGATATCCTAACTAGGTAACTCATTTTTTTCTTTGAAAAAAATAGTGTTATTTGGGTTTTTACTTTCAATTTTTTATGCAGGTGTGTGTGTGTTTTAAAATATTATTTATGGCCCTACGGTGTTATGCCCTAGATATTTGAGCCTTAAATGACTTTAAAAACATAAAAAGGTGTCACGAAAACATGAATTAATGCCAAACCCAAACATCAAGTAAAGAAGATGAAGATGTTAATTTCAATTTTAAATTGGGAGAGGGGACAAACCCTAATAGCCCTGCAAAAAATCTAGATGTGGAATTAAGGCTTTTTAATTGACAATATTTTTATGAAAAATATATGAATATGTGTCTAGAAAAACCAAAAAAAAAAAAGAAGAAGTGTTTGATTGCCTAAACACTCCATCAAAATATTTTCTTCATAGGCCTAAAATATAAACGTATAATGAACATTTTGAATACTATTTTATAGAATATTACTTTGGAGGAGACGCAAAAATTTCTTCCAACCAACCCAATCAAATAAAACCATCCTATAAAATGGAGAAAGGGAAAAAAAGAAATAAAAAAATTCCCAAGGAATTTTCTACCACCCATCCCAATCAAACAAAACGTGTAAATTAAAGTTTGAAAAAAAAAAAATTTTGAAGTCCCTAAAAGGTAGTACGGATAGATGGCCTAAGCAAAAAGTCATTTTTTAAAAAAAAAAATCCAAATTAAATATAAAACATAAACATAAATAATTCAATTAAAACTTTGCCCCATCTTTAAATCAAATTATTGTGATAAAATGATTAATCAATTTTATCTTTATCCTAAAGCATGTATCTAGGTGGTAGCAGATAAAAAATATTAATCACATAACACACAAATGTACGAGGAAAACCCACAATGGTAAAAACAGCAAACGACCTAACCACACAAATTAACAATGATAAGACTTTACAAAGGTCGATAAATGACTTACTCAATGACTCGACACCCTCATAAGTCTTGATGCTTCTTCAATCTCCAACCTTTCCTCCGTAGCGATGGCGCAATAATCTACACACACAAGTTGTCACAATGGGTGAGTCCACACACTTCATGGTATCCACCAAATAGGCTCAGTAACCATCTATGGATACGGATCACGGACACACCCCTTCTTTACCGCAATACTACACCATGAATTCCACCGTGTGTGAATAACAAACCAAGTATGGAGTCCACCACACAAAACTCACTATAAGAAAATAATCATTTATGTCATTTTGAAAATGAATGCTATGTCAACTAACGTTTAAATGACATAAAATTTTATATGCATGGCAATTTTGATTTAATTTTTCGATATTATCTCACTTATAATAAATTTGTTATAAAAAAAGAATTATTTATGCCATATTTATGTAGAACTGCGATTTATCTCTTTTATTTTTGTCCCTCTCAAATCCAAAACTGAGATATGTGGAAAAATTAGAGGGCGTGCCCCTTCCCGCTGCATTGAAAAATTAAGTGAAGAAACGGGCATTCTCATTGTTAACCCTTTCCTTAACTCTTTCACTGCTCAGCTGTCCCAGTGTCTTTTCCATCTCTTGTTCTCTATCTCCATAACCCCAGCAGAGCTATAAATTGAATTTCCAAATTGATTTTCTTCTTTCAACCAAACTCTCACAATGGAAAAGGTTTTCTCCTAGCCTCTATAGAAGACTACAAAGGTTAGAAAATCAAACTACATATGTCATTCAATAACTTTGCTACGATTTTTATTGGTGTATTTTCTTTAATAGGTGCATATTCTTCAAATCAGATTGTGTGATTTGCTATGTCTACTTGAGCTTGCACATACACTAGGTTTTTCTTCGATTTTGTTGATGTTGGTAATGAATATAGCTTGATTTATGTGATTTTCTGATTTTCTATATCTACATCTGTAATTTTATGCAGAGAAAGCAGATAAGTTGTGGAAATCATGTTCAAAATCCATATGAATTATTGTATTAAGATTAAAAATATTGAATTGATTGAAAGGAATGTGATATACATCTGTTTAACCTTCTGAAACTTCAAAAATGATGATGTTGTTTATGTGTTTCATAAAATTACCCAACATAACCTGCCCATGACAATATGACTTAACAATGTTTACTTTACGGGGTTGATGGTGATAAAGAATCTAAGGAATTTTATTATTTAAATATTATGTTTTGTGAATATTTCAGATTTGGAATTTTGTGAATTAGTATCTTGTTCCAAGTTCAATATGTTTTCACTCTTTTCAAAAGTGTTGATACATTATTGAGATATCATTCATCCATTAGAAAAATAATTGTTGAACTCCTACATAAATAACTGTTATTACTTGTGGGTTTTATGAGGCGCATCGTCATCTTGACGATCGGCCTATTATTTTTAATTATATGTTTTATTATTATTATTATTTTAAAAATAATATTTTTTTCTAAAGAAAATTTTTATTAATAAAAAGGAGAAAAAGCCTCTCCCATGGCTCTTACAAGCGCTAAAGAAAAAATAAAATTAAGAAAATTTACGAAATCTCGAACAAGTAGTAGATGGCCTTAAATTATATTTAAGAGTCGATTTTTACTCAACTGAAAGAATCTTTTTCCTTTTTTTCTCTTTGTATTAAATCGTTTAACCTAAACTGAAATATTGGAGTCTTCAATGTTCCCTAGATTCTCAAAAGAATTACTAATTGGAGTAATTTATGTTTGATTTTTGCAACAGTTTCTCTCAAGCAATTTTACAATAAAAGCATGAGGTTTTGTAGGATTAGAAGACATTCCAAGTCCAAGTTCCAGCTTAGGAATCTCCACATATAAATTAATTTCAAGGAATTCATTTTTCCTTAAAGAATCATTTGACATGTTTGGTATGTCCTCAATAGGAGGCATATCACTATAAGTGTCTTCATTTTTTGACATCTCCCCCAAAATTATCACTTTTTTGCAAAAAAATAGGTTTTTGCCTTTCCCTTTGAACGAGCACCACCTGATTTGAGATTGCCTTAGTAATAGAACAAGAAATTTTATATGCACGGTGTCTCGGAGACCCTATCAAAATTAATCCTTCTTGAACTTGCAGGGTGTCTCGGAAACCCTATCAAAATTAATCAGCCTATGATGGAAAGGTCTTTTGGTCACTTTTCTCATATTCTTATTGACATGGAGATAAGCGAGAATCTACATGAGCAAATTCTTATCAAAAATAATCTCGAATGTAGGGTGGTTCATCAAATTTAGTTGGATGGAATTGATATGATAAAAAATAAGTCTAATCTTTTGGAGGGTCGTTGATCAAAATCTAATAATAGAGGTAGATCACGTATAAAAGTCTATAAACCTAAATCAGTTGAAGTGTTTGACATTATGATAACTAATATTGTGAATGTCCCATCAGGTCATAAGATAATTACCGAGATGGAACCTCTCAATTTTGTGCCTGCTTCATGAGAGCTAGTCCAACCTGTCTCATCTATAGGTCTACACGGATTATGCAATGATTCTTTACCTCCAGATCGTATTAAATTTTTGGCTAAAAAGGGAATATACGTTCGGATGGATACCGAAGTATCATTATCAGGTGAAAGCTCTGGTGAATTGAGCATCGAGAGTTCTCAAGATCTTCCCAAACAGATCATTACAATCTCCGAAAATATTGGAGAAAAAATCTCGTAGGCAATCTCAAATCAGTTGGTACCATCGGTTCTAATTGGTACCCATTGATCTGTTGGATTGAACCGATGGTACCAATTAGAAAATTTAATAATAGCTGGTTCAAGGATTAAGGTGCGTTGGGGCTATAATAGCTTATTCTAAACAATGTTTGGCAGGTGCAATGTGAAAAATCCTTTACCCATTGGTATTAGATTCCATGTATCAACAATATTAAAGGCACATGAAATTTTTTCTTAAGGACCTTAGCCGCCAAAGGCTTATCTCCCTTGTTTATCAAGTGTTTATCGATTAAAAAGAATTCACTTTCTGTGGGTACCCAGAATTAAGACCATGGGCCTGGACGAGTAGCCCATTTCTGGCGGCCCAAAGTCCAGGCCCCCCATTTCCCATTTAATTATCTGATCTCTTCCCACGTTCCCATTAAGGGAGGTTATAGGGAGAGATGGAAAACGTGGGGGAATCCAACACCCCCACTTACCTGAACATACATGTATATATTGAACCCTAGGTCCAGGGCAAAAGGATAAGTTGTATTCTCTGTAATCACTCTCCGGAGTATATAGAAATAACATCGACTACACCATCGTGGACGTAGGTACTCCTTTGCTGAACCACGTACATCCTTTGTTGTGTGATTTTCATTTTACATTCCTTTTTCCTACTTGGTGATTGCCTTTCTCTTATCTATTTGTGTTGCATAATAATTGTCACCACAATTGGCGCCGTCTATGGGAACCGTTCATCTTTCCCTGAGAAGAGCCCACACAAAGGAAAGAATTTAAGATGTTTGGTCACAACAGCAATGCCCCCCAGGCAGGAGATATTCATGAACCACCTGCTCCTCGCAGGATTAGGTCTGAAATTCGACATTCAGATCAAAGGACTCGCTTGGAAAGGCCAGCCTCATAAGAAAGCCAAGGACCAGCGAGGTCCACACAGATATCCAGACTGATTGATGCATACGAGGCAAGGCTCCACGAGCAAAGGGATTCTTCTCGCAAACACGAGGCTAAGAATGCTCGCTTGAAAAGAAGACTTCAAAGGTTAGAGAGAGAGATTCATCATGATACAGGAGACGTCCGTACCGCACTCCTAGCCCTCAGGCGAGCAAGTCTCGCAGCCGAGGAAGGATCCCCAGGCGAGGATCTCAAAAGATGGAGGAAGGCGAATCAGATGACGACCTCCACGAGCAGCTGCGAAGAGCTCGCTTTTACTAGAGCCCTACTCGCAGCAATGAGAACATACAAAACCTGGTCCATAGGGAAATGGACTAACATCCTTCCCACCACGGTACCAGATCGACCAGAGAACTCGCTAAGCGACCTCTCAAAACCCAGATGAAGTCACCCTTCACGAGGGAAATCGAAGAAGAAGAAGCCCCCAAGAAATTTTCCATTCTAAGGTTCAAGATTTACGACGGTAAGACTGATCCCATCGATCACGTCAGGCAATACCGACAGGTCATGACCCTCTGGAATAACCGAGATGCACTATTGTGCCGTATTTTCCCCTCGAGCCTGCATGATGTGGCACAAAAATGGTTCAAAAGACTCCCCCACCTATCCATTGGAAGTTTCAAATCCCTGGTCGAGCTCTTTACGGCCCGGTTCATAACTAGAAGCTCTCATCCAAAAAGGATGGATGCTTTACTGATAATGAAGAAAACACCTCAAGAGACACTCCGAGACTACATGAAGAGGAACTGGGAGCTATTCAACGAGGTCGAGGACTGCTCGGAACAAGTGGCAGTGGCCTCTTTCAAAATTGGGCTACCCAGCTCTTCCCTTCTTTACCAGTCCCTGACAAAGAAGGAAGATATGACTATTGATGACCTAATGGCTCGCATCGAAAAGTATGCTAAAGTGGAGGACCCGCCTCAGTACAGGAGAAAATGGTCGAGCTAAACTCACTACCAAGGGAAGTGACAAAGCTGAGAACCAGAAGAAAGGAGGAAAGAACGGGGGCAAAAACGTCTCCAAGAACGGAGGGAACAACGATGCGTCAAAAGCATTCCAGGCGGTTAACACCGTATTCAAAGAACAAATTTACAAAATTCTCGCGAAGATCAAAGATGAGCCATTCATCAAGTGGCCCAGGAAGATGGGAGGAGATCCCTCGAAGAGGAACAATGCGCTAAGATTCTCTTTTCACAAAGAGGGAGGACATAAGACTGAGAATTGCAAAGCTCTTAAATCTCATCTCAAGGAGTTGGCCCAGTCTGGGCATTTGAACGAGTTTGTAGAGAAAAGGGCAGAGAAAGTGGCTGCCAATAGAGAGGTGAGACCTGACAACGTGCTGGAAGATGACGCTGGACACGAGTTCGCGGTAATTCATGGGGCATCTGATGCCAGTCAGATACAAGGAAATTCAGCTCGAATGGAGATGAAGAAACTTACAGCAGTAATGCAAGCCTTTCAGATCGATTCAGCAAAGTCACAGTCAGGAAAACGTCGACGAGCAGATGACATCAACTATAACAAGCATATTGTCTTCACAGATGAAGATCTGGTGAGAGTGAGGACCCCACATCATGATGCTCTGATCATTACACTCAGGATAGCCAATTTTGACATCGACAAGCTGCTCATCGATCAAGGAAGCTCGTCCGAAGTAATGTATCTCGATCTATTCAGAAGATTGAAGTTAAGCATCGCCGACCTACATGAGGCTACTGTACCTTTGGTTGGCTTCGCTAGAAAAATAACTATGCCCCTGGGAAAGATTGTGCTACCAGTGCGTGATGGAAACATCTCTAAGATGATCGAGTTTTTGGTAGTTGACATCGACTCACCATACCAGGCCAACCTCAGTAGGGGATGGCTTTATGCGATGAAGGGAGTCTCCTCAACCTACCATCAGAAACTCAAGTATGTAACCGAACGAGGAGTAATGGAAATCCACGATGATCAGGCAATGGCGAGAAGGTGCTTCATAGAAGCCATCCGTACAAAGCCAGAGAAGAAGTCCGAGCAGCCCAGCAAGAAAATTAAAGAAGGTCTGACACCTTCTAAATAACAATTAAAGTATGGGAGACCTAGATTAGAGGAGACCAGGCTCCTCCCCTCCGAGCGGGTCATCGAGGACCTGGTAGAAGTTACGACTGGAGATGGCGACAGTAACAGAGTCTTCTTGATTGGAGCATCTCTTACCAACCAGGAACAGAAGGAGCTGACAACCTTGCTGAGGCACAACGTAGATGTTTTCGTGTGGACACCATAGGAGCTACCTGGAATCGATCCTAGTATGGTCTGTCATCAGCTGCACGTCAACACCACCTTTAAGCCACTCACGCCGAAGGCACGATGAAATGCAGACGAGAAGGCTAAGGCGATCGAAAAAGAAGTTGAAAAATTGTTGGATGCAGGATCCATACGGGAAGTACAATTCCCCAAGTGGCTATCCAACCCAGTAGTAGTTCCGAAAAGCAATGGGAAGTGGAGAGTTTGCATCGACTTTACTGACCTCAACAAAGCATGCCCTAAAGATAGTTTCCCCCACCCAAAAATAGACCAACTAGTAGACGCCACCGCAGCTCACGAGCAAATGAGTTTCCTAGACGCATGCTCAGTGTATCACCAAATCCCCTTATATGCCCCAGACCAGGATAAAACAACGTTCACCACTACAGTTGGGTTATACTGCTACACAGTCATGCCCTTTGGGCTCAAGAATGCAGGGGCAACATATCAGCGGCTGGTTACCAAGATGTACAAAGATCAGATGGGAGACACCATGGAGGTCTACATTGATGACATGCTCGTTAAAAGCAAGAAGAAGGTGAATCACCTCTCAAACCTGTCAAACACCTTCGAAATCCTCAAGAAGTACCGAATGAAACTTAATGCAAGCAAGTATTCTTTCGGTGTCCAATCAAGAAAATTTCTTGGGTACTTGGTCAGTAAGAGAGGCATAGAAGCTAACCCAGACCAGATCGATGCCATTAGCAGGGTATAATCCCCTTGCACAATCTGAGACGTACATAAGCTCACTGGTATGCTCGCTACCTTAAATCGTTTCATCTCTAAGTGTTCCGAGAAGTGCAAGCCTTTCTTCCAACTTCTAAAGGGGAACAAGATAGTAGAATGGATCCCAGACTGCTCGCAGGCATTGATCGAGCTCAAGTCTTACTTAAGCTCTCCACCGCTGCTCGTCATACCACAGCAGACAGATTCTTTTTACCTATACCTCTCCGTGTCCCATCACACTGTCAGCTCGGCGCTAATATGCGAGGTTGTAGGAATCCAGCACCTCGTTTATTAGGCGAGAAAAACCTTACTGGACACCGAGCAAAGGTACCTACTATTGGAGAAGCTCGCCTTTGCACTAGTAGTAGCCTCGAGGAAGCTGAAGCATTATTTCGAAGATCACACTATCATCGTCCTTACATCGCATCCCCTTAAGGTAATCCTAAGGAAAGCGGATTTGTTGGGAAGATTGTCTAAGTGGTCAGTCGAGCTCGGTCGATTTGACATCCAATTTCAACCAAGGACAGCTGTCAAGGGTCAGATCCTCACTGATTTCATATCCGAATTCACGGGCGAGGAACCCTCCGACCAACCTCAACCAGCAAGACAAAAGGGGAAACAAGCAAAAGAGGAAACCTGGAAACTGTTTGTTGATGGAGCCTCCAACTCGAAGGGGGTAGGGGTAGGAATTTTCCTCATTACTCCAGAAAATACAATCCTTGAACAAGGAATCAGGCTTGGATTTGTAGCCTCCAACAATGAAGCAGAGTACGAAGCCCTAATAGCCGGCCTCTAAAAAGCGCACACTCTGGGAGCAAAACATTTACAGGTGTTCGGCGATTCCCAACTAGTTTCCAATCAGATAAGCGGAGATTATGATGCAAAAGATGAAACGATGGCAGCTTACCTCACCTTAGTGAAAAAACTAATGTCGAGCTTTGAAGAAATCAACGTCCAGCACTTTCCCAGGGGGCAAAATAGTCACGCTGATGCCCTAGCAGCCCTGAGTTCGGCAATTGACTCCGACCTAAAAAGAACATCCCCATTGATTTCCTCACTCACCCGAGCATCAATCGCAACAGCAAGTCACCAAACATCGAACAGGTACTCCAGGTGGGATCAGCCCCCAACTGGATGGACCCCTTAAGGGATTATTTAAAGGATGGCATGCTCCCGGTGACAAGAAGACTACCCACCAGATAAGAGTCAAAGCTTCTCGCTTTCACTTATCCCCAGAAGGCAACTTGTATAAGAAATCCTTCTCCGGTCCCTACCTCCAATGCGTCCACCCAGGAGATGTCGAGCAAGTGCTACATGAACTTCACGAAGGAGTCTGTGGAAGCCATATCGGAGGAAGATCTCTAGCCTTTCGAGCAATGAAGGAAGGCTACTGGTGGCCATATATGCAAAGGGACTCTGCGGTATATGTCCACAAATGCCTGAAATGCCAACTTCACGCTCCTATGGTCCACCAACCCGCCAGCGATCTAAAATCCCTGTCCAGCCCATGGCCATTCGCCCAATGGAGAATGGACATCGTGGGACCGCTACCTACCGCCAGCGACAATCGCGAATATCTATTGGTCGCAACTGACTACTTCACCAAATGGATCGAGGCAGAACCCCTGGCGAACATCCGAGATGCTGATATGATGAGGTTCATATGGAGGAATATAATCACTCGTTTTGGCATCCCTAGGACCATCATCATCGATAATGGAACACCGTTTGAAAGCGTCTCCTTTCAGAACTTCTGTAACGAACACGGTATCAGACACCACTTCAGTTCGGTAGCCTACCCTTAGAGCAATGGAAAAGCTGAGGCTTCCAACAAAACTGTTATCGATGGATTAAAGAAGCTATTGGAGCCAGCCAAAGGGGCATGGGTAAATAAACTACCTCACATCCTATGGGCATATCGAACCACTCCTCGACGAGCAATAGGAGAAACCCCATTTTCGCTGACATACGACATGGAAGCAGTCATCCCACTCGAAGAAGGTTTGCTGACAATGAGGTCCAACCTTGTCTACCAAGGCCATAATGATGTAGCATTTCTCGCTAAGCTCGACCTAGCCAACGAGCACCGGGAGCTAGCCCTAGTGAAACTAGCGAGCTACCAGCAACAGCTCGCGAGGCATTACAACAAAAGGGTTAACCCGAGGGCATTCCGAATTGGGTACTATGTTCTAAAAAAAGTCATGGGTAGCGCATTAAAACCACCAGACGGCAAGCTAGGCCCCAACTGGGAAGGACCCTTTAAAGTAACCAGAGACGACCTGTAGGGCGCCTATCACTTGGAAATGATGGAAGGCAGAGAAATACCACGAGCATGGAACGCATCTAATCTCAAGAGATTCTATTTTTAGATCTTTCTTTTATTCTTTTATTATGAAGCTAGAAGATCATTTCCCTTATCATTAATGAAAGTTATTTAATTGGTTACATTCTGATGAGTAACAGCTGCATTTATCGCACATCTTTTCCAAATAACAGGCACATTGTTCACTACACTATAACAGGGCAATATCCCTCCTCAGGTCATCGTTATGAAACACGAAGGACCTCTTAACATTGCCCCTGGCAATATATGAAGCCCTACAAGGGATCCTTAGGCAATATGACCAAATTTTATACTAGTCATCAAACCTACTTCGGTTAAGCAAAACCCTGATGGGATAAAGCATCCAACACCAAGTGTGTCCTCGCCAATTTCCCCACTTAGGCCTAAGGGAGTGTGACGACACAACCTAAAAGGTAAAGTGGTGCACAATGGTATCTCGGTATTATACTGGACTAGGAGGACACTTGCATGACAAAACAAACTTAGAAGATTATAAAACAACAAGAATATAAAGAATATGATGCACACGTTTAGTCGGCAAAATTGCCCAAAACACAAACTTTTTATTAATGAATCATATTTACAACAATGGTGATACATGCTTAGTCGGAAAACTCGCCCAAAGCATTTACATTATCAAAAATACAAGTAAAAACAACTGGAAACATCTCAATGGGGGGGAGGCCTCTAAGAGAGATGATCATCCACTAGAGCTCTTCGTCCGTCATCAGGAGTAGGAGCTAACTCTTCCATAACCTCATTCGCCTCCGCCTCCAATAATTGCCAAGGGATGGCATCGATGGGGATCCATCAATCATCCCTCCGGAAGGGGTTAGGCATAAGGGTAGAGGGATACATTTCACGGCGATACCAGAGCATCGAGTTCCTCGGGACTTGTAGCTCCTTCAAGGCACTTAGCCACCCCCTGATAAAAGAAAGCTCCTCGAACTCTGTTAACCTTATTGGAGCTTATGACCAACCTTGGTCGTAGCCATCAACCCATACTTGTTGAGGACCTTTTCTGAACAGGTGCTGCAGTCGAGTAACGTTCCTCTGAAGCCCAACAACAATAACATGATATTCCATTTCCCTCTCTCAAAGTTCTTCTACCTCCCTATTCTGGCTCCTGGTGGTCCTGCTAGCTTGCGGAACAGATGGACTAGTGGAACACCGCATCACATGAGTATCACTCCGACCAACTCTGGCTCACGATGATGAGGAACCCTATAATACTGCTGGAGAAGTGCTCAACGCATGCTCCTTAAGTCATGAGACCTCTATCCTCAGAACCTCATTCTCTTACTGAAGCATCTCACCAACCTGTTTGATCTCAGAAGCATCAAGAAGCTTTGCTCTCAGTGTATTCACTTCTTCTTACACTGAAGCCCCAACCTCTTCCATCTCCTGGAGCCTGTCCTTCAGCTTGGCCACAAGTTCAGATTGCTCCTTATACTTCTGATTCCTAGACCGAAGGGATTTGCAAAGTCTAACAAAGGCCTGAAGAACCTCAGGACTCGCATTAGGACAAAGGGTCCTGCCCAGTTGAGAAGTAGCAGGAATGTAATCATCAACATCAATCGACTACAAATAATGAGAAGACAAGGGAGAAAAGAAGACATATCAATGCACAGAGAAATAGAAGCCTTTTTCATTAATGAAGGTTGAAATTACATCGAACCGAAAAATGAAAGTTTACAGACAGAAAAAACCAAAAATACAAAGCAATCCTAACAGGTAACTAATTAGAGACCTCAGATGGCTCAGAGGTTGATGGCCCTTTCCCCTTATCGGCATCAACAGGAGCACTGCCCTCGGCAGGGGTGATCTCTGTCGCCTCAACAAGAGAAACGTTAGCCGGGGTCACCTGAGCAACAGGATCAGAGTCTTCAATGGCTGGGGCAGGGTCCTCATCTATGACTGGCCTCGGCCATGGGTCGTTCTCGTAAAAAAGGGGAGATGCAATATCCACTCCAGCAGCTATAAGGGCCTTGTTCCATCCCTTCTTGTTCAGACGGCTAATATACCCTATCTGAACTTTAGCATCCTCGTATGCTACAGCCCAACTAGAATTATAGGGGTCCTCCTTGGCAGTAACAGCCTCAGACTCCTTCTTCTTCATCTCTTCAGAAAGCACCCTATTCTCCTCCACAACAGCAAGTTTTCTCGAGCAAATCAAGTCGTAGGCCTGCCTCAGCTCCTTCAGATCCTGGACTGCAGCGTCCTTCTCCTTATTGGCAGTAGCAAGAGCCAATCAAATGAAATCCAAGCAGAGTCCACGGCTTTAAAAATAGCCTCGAGCTCTTTACCCTTCAGCTTCAAGGCAGCATTTTCCTTCTCCAGGTCACTATTTTTCTTCACCAGCTCATCACGTGAACGATACAGCATAGCCAAGTCAGTAACAAACTGCAGAAAGAAGAAGATGTTAAAAGAGAAAAAATAATGAAGTTCATAAAAATAAGGGAGAAAAGGGAAAAACCTTACCAGAGCTAGCCATTGACTAGCCTGAAGGGCCAATTGCTCAGACCCTACCGCCCTTTGGCGATCAGCTGGGAGAACAACTCTCTTGAGCAAAGCGGGGGCTAACTGAGGGGAAATTGCAATAAAAGCCCCCTCGGACAGCGCGGATACCGGGACCAAGGCCTGCTTGGCCTTCGTCCTCACTTCAGCCCTCCTCTTATCCTCTTCTCTCTCGTTCTCTTTCTTATTCCTCTCCTCTGCCCTCCTCCTATCCTCCATCTTCTTCTTCTCTTCTTCCTTTTTTTTCTCTCTCTCCCTCACCTGCTCCTCTTCCTTCCTTTTTCTCTCCTGCTCTTGGGCAGAGGACTGGGAACCAGTAGCCACAGCCCCAGAATTAGATTTTTGCTTCTTTGACCTTTGTGCAAGAAGCACGTGGTCCTCATCATCATCATCCCTGATTAAGTTCTTCCTTGGAGGAACCATTTCCTCGCTCGAACTGCTAAAAGTGCTCGACGACCCTCGAGCTTCAGAAACCTCCCTACGATCAGAGGAATTGCTACTGCTAGAATGTCACTCTCAGAGATGCTCTCTTCTTTGTCCAATTGGATAGGACCCGCAGCAATCTCTTCGAATAAGTTAAACTCTGGGATACTGTCCACAGGCCTTGCTATGAAGCTGGAGCCAAAGTTCTTGTACTCGAGCAAAAAAGCAGCAGATCTGGGATGCTCGCCATCACCTAAAGGCTCCCTGGTATTCCAAGCCTTTATCAGTTCTGAAAGACGAACCTCGCTGAGAGCAGGTTCCAAGTTCTTTGACCTCGCTGCAAAAGAAGAACAAAGAAGAATTAGAAGGACCACAAATCAACAAAAATTGAAGCAACAAGAGCAAGGTCTACCTATGTAATCTTCCCCATAAAAGGGAATAGTGAACCTCTCAGATCTCAACCCCTCAAATTGGGGAGAAAACTGCCAGTTTCTGGCAAGGAAGCCTTCTTGCCAATAGTCCTTATGGGAATCAGGTAGGTTTACTACCAATACCCTGCCAGGGCTCCTAGCTTTGAGATAGAGGACCCCAGAGCTAGTTCGAGAGAAGAAATAGCAAAAATAGACCTCGGCGAGTCCTAACCTAGTGCCATACAACTGATTTATTCTATGTACGCCATTAACTATTTTCCACACATTGGGCGAGCATTGTGCAGGAACAATATTGAAATAGCCAAAGAAATGCAAGAACAAATCGTTGGGAGGAAAGGTGAGTCCCCCCTGAGAGAGCAACAAAACATGGATCTAGTGGGCATCATCTATCTCTCTAACATTTCTAGGAGGGGAAATGCGACACTCAATATCCACCCAATCAGGGACGTTATAAAACTTCCTAAATTCAGAGATTGACCTATTTCCAATCTTCGCCATTTGGAAACCCTAGAAAAGCTACAAACTCAAAGAGAAAGTATAAAGAAAGGGCACAGGAAACTTACAAAATAGAAGATCGATTCAAGCGATGAGGAAGCACGAGACCAAACAACTAGGAAGCGATGAGAATGGAGATTGAGAGAAGAAGGTACGAAGTTCTAGAGCTCACAGAAAATAGAAGAATGCTGGAAAGACTAAAGCGACAGTAGAAAAGTGGCTATTCCAACAAACCTTCAAATTCTGCTAATCATAGTGCACAAGAAACGAAGCGGGTGCCGCCAAAATCAACTTCACAGCTTTTGAAGAATTGCAAAAAAGCCATTATGGCTAATCATTTAAATTTATTGAGCCCAAGAGCATGGCCCAACAAACTTAGGGGCAATTGTGGGTACCCAGAATTAAGACCACGGGCCTGGACGAGTAGCCCATTTCTGGCGGCCCAAAGTCCAGGCCCCCCATTTCTCATTTAATTATCCGATCTCTTCCCACGTTCCCATTAAGGGAGGTTATAGGGAGAGATGGAAAACGTGGGGAAATCCAACACCCCCACTTACCTGAACATACATGTATATATTGAACCCTAGGTCCAGGGCAAAAGGACAAGTTGTATTCTCTGTAATCACTCTCCGGAGTATATAAAAATAACATCGACTGCACCACCGTGGACGTAGGCACTCCTTTGTTGAACCACGTACATTCTTTGTTGTGTGATTGTCATTTTACATTCTTTTTTCCTACTTGGTGATTGCCTTTCTCTTATCTATTTGTATTGCATAATAATTGTCACCACACTTTCTTTAATGGATTCTTGATACTCAGACTCATAAATCTCCACGGCCATCAAGTTGCCACAAAGCTTCGGTGCGCATCAATCTTTATCATTGACATCAGAACATACTTTTTTAACCATATGAGCATATGATAACTTCAATGGTTCAACATATCTGTCTGTTGTGTTTAAATCTTGTATGGCAACCTTCTCCACCCTTGATGAGAGTTTGTCTGTAACTTTTACAATATTCGGATCACAGAATTCCCACATTGAACCATGATCAACAGAAACCACAAATAAGTCTAAGTCAAAACAAGTGAGAGAGTATGATCAAACAAGAATCTCCCTACCCGAAACCCTCGAGTCGCTCATTTTTTATGTTTTATTATTGAGATAGGGCTTTTGGTTCATATTATTTGTAAATTGAACTGCTAATGTTGTTTTTGTATACATGCGTGTGAGTGGTTTTCAAAGACCAATTGTCATTTCGATGGCCCAAAATCAAAGTTGAATTATTCATATAAATAACTGAATCTAAGATAATCCTACGGTTAACAATTCCTCACTTCATCAAAGAAAATTCATAAATGAGTCTCTATTGATATAAATGGTTGTTAGAGTTTGTAAGTTCATGTTTTCCCCTAATTTTGTTAGTTATTTTATGAATTTGAGTTGTTCTTGGGGATATTAAAGGCCTGTTTGGTTGTCCCCAAAATTATAAATTAGCCCATTTAAAATTAACTCATTCACGAATTGCCTTATTATTAGTGTTTGGTTACAAGAATGAACAAATTCAAAAATGAACCAATTCATGTTGATTCACAAAAACTTAAATTAGTTCATTTCACCAGAAGCTTGAAATTACACAATTTATAATTAAAACATGAATCTTAAATGCACTACTCCCATAGAGTACCTCTCACCATACTACTCTCCCTCTCTCTCTACACACACACACACACACACACACACACACAAACACACACATCAAAAGTAAATAACTCCATTTTTTCTTTTCCAAAGACAGCACAAATTACATTTAAACCCATTTAAAATTAATATATTGACAATCTATTCATTTCAAATTGATCAATTTGTAAAATTAAATAATTTACGCAACCAAACGGACCCTAAATAAATGTTTTTTTCTATTCAGATGATATGGTATATTAAAGGAGGTCAATGGGACTTTTTTTGTCCCCTACCCAGCTGATCAGGTTATTAGGGATATGTAATGAACCTTTGCTTTTATTGTTATGATATTAGAGATGGAACTATTTTTTCATCACTACTATGTTTTTGTTAAGGTTGAGTTAAGTGCATTTAATTTTGGTACCTAGACTATGCTCAAATAAAATCAATTTTAGCTATTTACCGAAAACTAGGCATGGAGTGGAATTGAGAGTACTTGAGTCTTGATTTAGTGAAATTATTGAATGTTTTAATTTATCAACGTATAATTGAAACGTATGTGGCTAGCTATCCATGTAATAAACAATATTAGTTATAACATTCTATAGATCGTCCATGATTCCGTGTAGTTGCAAAGTTCAAATAGTGGAGTGAACCAGTGCTTGGATACTTTTGTCCATGACTCACTATTAATTTTTTATGATTTGGAGGTCAGAAAATCATGATGTCCCAAAAATCTTTTGCACCATATTCCTAGAAGGTAAAAATAATATTTTAAATCCTCTTTTTACCCTTCTTTTCTTTAATAGGTGACCAAGATTTTTTATAATGAAACATGGTATGGAAATAAATCACTAGTGTTAATATTTAAATATACGTTTCATTAACATCATCTAGGCCAGATTCTGGACCATAATATTGTTTGAAACAAGTGAATTGATCACTTTTGTTAATATTAACATATTACATTCCAAAATTAGGATGTGGTGAAGGTTAATCACATTTCTTCATTTGTTAATGTAAAAAACAAGACCAATTTTACCAATATAAAAAGAGAAAAAAGATAAACATTAATATGAGGAAGATTAGTGAAATATGTACTGACACATAGTGCCTAAGTTCATACTTTTTACAGGATAAAAAAATAACCTGTTTATTCAAGAACTAGATAAGACCCGACCATGATAAAAATTGACATGAACACGACTCCACAAGACCCGTTGACATGTCTACTAAGTTTTATGTTGATAGTGGTTATGAATCAAAGGTTAATCACCATCTGATGTGGAATAAGTTTATTTAATGATAGTAGTAGATCCGGATTGATGCTCTATTAGTAATAAAAAATAACTAAGTGAGTTAGTTTGTTACTAGGCAGTTAGAAGGCTTGAGCTATAAATAGCACCCCTGTACAAATAAGTTGTCACGATGTATGTCTCTTGTATAATTCTCACTCTTTGTAACTGAATAAGAAGCTCTTGAGAGGCTTCCTGGTGGATGTAGGCTTATTAAGCTGAACCACGTTAAATTTCTGTGTTTTTGATTTATGTGTGTGCTTATTATAATTTGATCACTTTTAAATCAGTTTATTAATTTTGATATTGTATTTTTCTGGTTTAATACTCAACAATTGGTATCAGAGCTATGATAGAGATGGGCTCCGCGAAGTTTAATCTTGAAAAGTTCACAGGAAGAAATGATTTTGGACTTTGGCGGGTGAAGATGAAGGCACTCTTGGTTCAACAGGGTTTGCAAGATGCTTTGAATGGGGAGAAGAATTTGTCGAGCTCACTCTATGAAAATATTCTTGACAAGGACCATAGTGCGATCATCTTGAGCCTTGGGGATAGATTTCTCAAATAAGTATCCAATGAAAAGACTAATGCAGGTCTTTCGCTCAAACTTGAGCATCTCTACATGGCAAAGTCACTGGCAAATCGTTTGTATCTCAAGTAGAAGTTGTATTCATTCAAGATGTTACCAGGAAAAACAATGGAAGATCATCTAGTTGATTTCAACAAAATCATTCTTGATCCTGAAAATATCGAAGTAAACATCGAAGATGAGGATCAAGAAATTATCCTTCTAAATTCACTTCCACATGATCAATCTGAGCACTTTTGTGACATAATGTTGTTTGGTCATGACTCTCTATCATTGGAATAAGTTCAATCATCACTTAACTCGAAGGAACTCAAGAAGAAATCAGAGATGAAAGAAGATGGATCAGGTGAAGGACTGATGGCATGAGGGAGACCTGAGAAAAGGGATTTCAAGAACAGGAAAAATAAAGAAAGATCGAAGTCAAGAACAGTGAAAAGAAAGTCTTATCATTGCCACAAAGAAGGCCACATAAGGAAGAACTGCCCTGATAGAATAAAAGGACATTTCAAAGGCAAGAATGAGAAGATAAAGGACGATGGTGATGCTGATATAGCCTCAAAGGGGTATAAAAGTGCTAAAGTTATGTCAATTACCCCCAAGAATGCAGAAAAGGAGTGGATCTTGGACTCCGGGTGCCCATTCCATATGTGCCCAAATAAGTCTTAGTTTAGATGCTATAGACAGTATGATGGTGGCCAAGTTCTTTTGGGAAACAATAAAGCTTGTCCAATCACTGGAATTGGATCTGTGATAATCAAGACATATGATGGTATGGAAAGAACTTTAAAAATTGTGAGACATGTTCCTGACATGAAAAGGAACCTAATATCTCTTAGGATTCTTGATCGATAAGTATACAACTTTAGAGCTGAAGGTGGAGTGCTAAAGATTTAAAATGGATCATTGGTACTCATGAAAGGAACACTGGAATGTGGTATGTATCTGCTGCAAGGACAAACAATTACAGGAGAAGCTGATGCAACAATGCAGTTTTCTGATCGAGAAAAGTTATGTCACATGAGGCTAGGACATATCAGTGAGAAGGGTCCGAATGAATTGAGAAAATAAGGTATACTTCTTGGAGATCAGGTAACCAAACTTGATTTTTATGAACACTGTGTATATGGGAAAAATCATAGGGTGAAGTTTGGGACTAGGATACATAACACAAAAGGGATCTTCGATTATATTCACTCAGATCTATGGGGGCCTGCTAGAGTACAGTCTCATGGTGGGAGTAGATATTTTATATCAATTGTTGATGACTACTCTAGAAGATTGTGGGTGATAATGTGGAAAACAAATGACCAAGTCTTTGAATAATTTAAAGATTGGAAGGTCTTAGTGGAAAATCAATCTGGGAGAAAAATTAAGAAACTAAGAACTGGCAATGGATGGGAATTTTGTTCAGATGTGTTTAACGAATTTTGTAGCAAACATGGAATTGCTAGGCACAAATCGGTTAGAAAGACTCCTCAATAAAATGGTCTTGCTGAAAGGATGAATAGGAATATACTCGAACGAGTGAGATGTATGCTTTCAAATGCAGGACTACCTAAGTCATTTTGGGCAGAAGTTGTATCAATAGTTAGTTACTTGATAAACAGGACCCCATCTGCAGCAGTTAGGTTAAAGTCTGGACATCCAGTTGATTATAATAATCTGAATGTTTTTGGTTGTATAGCATATCCTCATGTAAACCAAGGAAAGCTTGATCCAAGAGAAAAGAAGTGTATTTTTTTAGGATACCCAGAAGGTGTTAAAGGATATAGATTATGGTGTATAGATGGAAGTCATCTAAAGATAATAATCAACAGGGATGTTGTGTTTAATGAGTCAGAATTCTACAAAATGACTGATGATGGAAACTCTAGAAGACAAGTCAGAAACTGAACAAAGATTCCAGTTTAAGGTGGAGCGGATAGAAAGTCCTAATCAAGATCATGAAGGCCATGAAGATCATGAGATAAATAATGTGGATGAAATGGTAAATCCGTAGCCAGTTGATGAGGGGTTAGATGTGAAACACCAATACAGGTAAGACACTTAGAGTCTTGCAAAAGATAGGCAAAGAAGGAATATCAAACCTCCTATGAGATACAGATATGCAGACATGATTTCTTTTTCTCTATCAATAGCTAAAGACATTGGTTATGACGAGCCTAGAAATTACAGAGAAGCTATGGACAACAAGGACAGTGATAAGTGGATACTATCTATGAATGAAGAAATCAACTCATTACACAAGAATAAGACCTGGGAATTGGTGGATAAACCTAAAAAACAAAAGTTGGTTAGTTGTAAGTGGGTATTCAAGAGAAAGGAAGTAATTCCTGGTGTTGAAAAGGCTCGGTATAAGGCTAGATTAGTTACAAGGGGGTTCACCCAAAGGGAAGGGATAGATTATACTGAAGTATTCTCTCCAGTGGTTAAATACATTTCTATATGATTACTTCTTGCTATGGTAGCTCATCAAGGCCTTGAGTTAGAACAATTGGATGTAAGAACAGCCTTTCTCTATGGTGAGTTGGAAGAACAAATTTACATGAATCAACAAGAGGGTTTTACAGTAAAAGGAGTAGAAAGCAAGGTATGTTTACTGAAGAAATCTCTTTATGATCTAAAACAATCCCCTAGACAATGGTATAAGAGATTTGATGTGTTTATGATAAGCACTGGCTTTAGGAGAAGTGAGCATGATTGTTGTGTCTATTATAAGCAGTTAAATTCTGGTTTGTTCATCTATTTGTTGCTCTATTTCGATGACATGTTGATAGCATGTAAGAAAATGGATTAAATAAACAAAGTTAAGGCACACTTGAACAATGAATTTGAAATCAAGGACTTGGGGCCTGCTAAGAGGATTTTAGGAATGGAAATTGTGAGGAAGAAGGAAGTTGGTTTGTTGTCTCTATCTCAACAAGGCTATGTAAAAAAAGGTTTTAGACAGTTTTGATATGTTGCTATTTAAATCTGTAAGTAGACCTATAGCTCAGCATTTCAAATTGTCAAAGGAACAGGTTCCTAAAATAGAAGAAGACATGGCATATATGTCTAGAGTGCCTTATCAAAATGTTGTAGGGAGTATCAGGTACACTATGGTCTGTATAAGACCAGATCTATGTCATGCTGTCAGTGTAATTAGCAGATACATGTCTAACCCTGGCAAAGAACATTGGAGGGCTGTGAAGTGGGTGTTGAGATATCTAAGAGGGTCTACTCGAACTGGTTTGATGTATGGTAAGGATGAACAAGTATAAGGAGTAGTGGGGTTTGTTGCTTCAGATTATGCTGGTGATAAAGACAGCAGGAAGTCTCTTATAGGTTATGTATTTCAATTATTTGGTAACATAGTTAGTTGGAAAGCAAATCTACAACATGTGGTGGCCCTATCTACAACTGAAGTCGAGTATATAGCATCAACTGAGGCTATAAAGGAAGATGTTTGGTTAAAGGGACTGATAAATGAACTTGGGATCACACAACATTCAATGAAGGTGTTTTGTGACAATAAATCTTCTATTCATTTGTATAAAAACCAGATGTACCATGAGAGAACAAAGCATATTGACGTAAGACTTCACTTCATCAGAGAGATTATTGGTAGAGGGGAAGTTGATATGCTGATGGTGTGTACTGAAGATAATACTGCAGTTATGATTACGAAATCACTTCCAGCTACTAAGTTCAGACAGTCTGGACTTGATCCAAGTTAAAGGCATGTAGCCCTAAGATTGGGGTTAGAGGAAGCAAGAGCAAATTTGTCAGTTACAGGGATTCACAACCAAGGTGGAGAATTGTTGATAGTGGTTATGAATCAAAGGTTAATCACCATCTGATGTGGCATAAGCTGATTTGGTGATAGTAGTAGATCCGGATTGATGCTCTATTAGTAACAGAAAATAACTAAGTCAGTTAGTTTGTTACTAGGCAGTTAGAAGGCTTGGGCTATAAATAGCACCCATGTACAAATCAATTGGCACGATGTATGTCTCTTGTATAATTCTCACTCTTTGTAACTGAATAAGAAATTTCTTTTGAGAGGCTTCCTGGTGGATGTAGGCTTATTAAGCCGAACCATGTTAAATTTCTGAATTCTTGATTTCTGTGTGCTTGTTATAATCTGATTATTTTAAATCATTTTATTATTTTAGATATTGTATTTTTTTTGTTTAATACTCAACATTTTATGATGACAGGCGTGAAGCCTTACTAATCAAAAATCAAGTCAAAAGTAAATAAAAATGATGATTACCTCCAAAAGGCAAACCTGATCCCTCTATCCATATGAATATGATTTGGTAATCTTCGTTCTTGACTCCCTTACTCTTTCAGAAGTCGTTGACTTTGAACTCGTAATTTGATGAGGTATGAAAGGAAATCAAACTCAATTTCTTTATGTTTCATAATTTTCATGATTTATAAATTAATTTCATGATTTTGTAGGCAATTTTTATTGTGATTTTTGTTTAAGTTCGATTTCAAATCTCTATTGATGGAGTAATTTCAGGTAGGATTGAGTACTTTTAACCAGACTCATCGATTTGTTTAGGGTCAAGGAATTTTAAAGATTAAAGGAGGCACCCAATATGATAAAACTGCATTTATGTATAACAACATTCTTCCTCGAATCAACTAAAATAATGTAAAGACAGTGTTTTATTGTCATTTTCTATATTCGTGTCTATAATTATGTCTTCAAATTGCAACCCCTTTATGTGGCTATTTTTAAAGATTCGAAAAGCTCGACGGTTGGGGTCATTATTCGAGTTAGGTGTGGTAACTTGCTGACAACCATATCCCATCGTATTTGGCAATCTCTTGAGGCTGAACATGCAGAAGCTATGGGAGCAGATATAGTTATAACTTTCTTTTCATACATTGGTTTGTCTCACATGAATTTTGAAAGGGATTGTCATTGCATTATTTTCATGCTTCAGAATGAGGACAACGACTCGTCATCTTGCAAAAATTGTATTGAATCGATAAAAAGACATGTTTTGTGTTGTCACAAAATTTATTTCTTCTTTGTAAAACGCCCATACTTTGGCTTACTATGCCAAAAATGTTAGGGAATGTGGTGTATGATTTGAGGTTTTTTTTTCAAAAGAAGGAAGTTTATTATGTATGATTGGAAGGGTTTAAAGACCCTTGTAAAATAAATTTAAATTAAAAAATGAGTTCCCTTCAATTTTGTACTATTATCACATCATGTCCCCTTTATACATCATAAAATCTTCCCATACATGGCATCCGCCATTATATCCTTAAGGTTCAGATCGGATGGTGGTCATGTAATATTAACTAACGTGATAATTCAGAGCCAAACGGATCACAAGCTTATATAGGTTTTTGTATTCTTTGTTGCAAATTTTTATTTTTTTATATTATTATTGTTTTTTATTCTTTATTCTCGAGTTGTTAGTGAAACTAAGAAAGGAGGGGACCATGATTACAAGTATTCTTTGTCTTTGGTAAGATAACATCTAAACTCTAATGCATTCATTTAAACCAACGAAAAGTTCTAAATAATCATTACCCCTTTATCGAATAACATAATATAATTTTGATGTCTCTGTAGAGAATCTGTCACGTGGCATCACAATTAAGTTGACCAATTATTACTCATTTGAAACGTTCTTTATATTTTGACGTGGAAAAAAACTTGGGAACAACGTGAAACCTTAATTAGAGAGATGGAAAGTCCATGAAACGACAGAAATTTAATTGTTTGAAACCCATCGTCTCCTCTCAGTAAATTATTCCTCCGCCCCTTCCATTTTTTCTTGAAATAAAATCAATATTTTATTCATCTTCTTCAATCTTATGTGGAATGAGAACTTCAAAAGCGTGGGTTTTTAATGGCTGCCTCCATATTCAACCTATTTGGGTTAACATATATTTGGTCAAATCAGGTTTAATTGATTTGGTTTATCAACCAAGTTAGTTTTTCAACATCTGGTAACTCATATGGTCAGAACATTCATCAAGGAGTTTCTTGATCAATGGTGCTACGACATCATTTTATAGTCTTAACTGTAAGTTTTTCACCTTTGAAGATATGTGGGTATAACACTATGACTCAATTAATGGGTTTTCTAGATTATATTTTTCAAGTTGGAAGTGGGTTTCACCCATAGTGACTTTTAATCTGTAAGTTTTTCATTTTTTTTTTGGGGGGGGGGGGGGGGGGGGTGGGGGGGATTTTATTACTTTAGAATATATATATATATATATATATATATAGTCACCACGAAATGTAGTTGCGACATAGCTTTGTTTGTAAGAAATTACTTCCACAATCCATTCCTTTTATCATTTGTATTTGTTAATGAAAATATTGATGCTTTGGATATATTGATTGTATGACACGTCTTTGCTTCTAATATTTATCATCCATTATATAAATATTGCATTTTTCCTTTTATTTATTTTGCAGGAAAATAGAACCCCACAACAACACTTCTACGGTGAATAATTTGTTCTCTCTCTCTCTCCCTCTCTCTGTCACGCACGCACACACACTTGTGACTTTTTATTTTTATATGTAATTTTTCATTATTGTTCATCTATTTTGTTCTTTTGAACAATGGGAATGTATTTTTATTTTCACATATCAATTTGCCTTTCAATTCCGCTCTTAACATGTATTTAATCAAATGTTAGAGACAAAAAATGCAATATTGTTTTCATATAAAAAAAACATAAATTAGTTTCGGGGTAGCTAATAATAATGTTTAGTTCCAATTAATCAAAATCCATATTCTTAATGACGAACCTTTATGTTTCATTTTATTCTTCTTCAAATCTTGCTTTTACTTCATTGTTTTTATATTTGTCATGTTTATTGTTCGTTTAGAATCTTGAGCATAATATTGCAACTAGATTTTCAACAATACACACACATACACACACACACACACACACACACACACACACACACATATTTATATATATATATATATATATATATATATATATATATATATATATATATATATAAGTTGATTTTTGTAAAGATAGGTATAAATTATTTTATTATATAAAAAAGTTGTATTTTTATAAAGTAGTTTTAAAAAAATTGGAGTTTTAAACTTGTTTTCTTTATATAAATTGTATTTTAATATTTTGAAGAAATGATTGTCTTTAAAATTTTTATAAATCATTTTAGAAGACTATAAATTATATTATAAAAAATATTTTTCGAGTTATACTTTAATCATTAACAATTTTTTATATATAACTCAAAATATGTATTAATATTAGATTCTGAATGTTAACATTACTTTCTAAAAACATCTTTTTCTTATTTAACAACATTTTAAAATGCAATTTATCTAAAGAAATGAAGTAAAAAACTAGATTTTTTGGAAAACTAATTTATAAAAACACAATTTTTAGACATAATAAAATATTTTATACTTATCCTTATAAAATTAAGTTTTATCAAAAAAATTATAAAAAAATGACAAAAGTATAGTTTTATAAAAAAAACATATAAATTTATATTTTTATAAAAAAATAATGTTTTAAAAAATAATTTATATTTAAAAATAATTTTTATGATATGTACATATGTGCGTATGTGTATGTTTTTTTGTTTGTTCTATTCTTTTTGTTCGTGTAATTCCCCTTATTTCATCATTAAATATTCTCCTTTTTGCATTTCAATTTTTCATGCAAGTATTTGTTTCGCCTCAAATATTCTACAAATGAAATACATATATTCGTTATCATTTTATAATTTTTTTCTACATTAAAAGCATGTATCACACAAATATAAAATAGGACTTTTGACATTACATATTTTACCTCTATTTTTGTAAGTATTTTCGCATTGCATTGTACGACAAGAATTTTAAAGCACCCGCGCATCGCACGGGACTAAAAACTAGTATGTATCAAAATTAATATAGTTTGTTTAACATTTTCACTTTGGTTTGCTTTGATGTTATTTATTTTCTCCATTTGGTGTGAAAAATGTAACAACGGAAATAATTTTTGCTTATGCTATATTGCTAAAATCTACTTAAATTCAATTGTAGGCATTGAAATTTTGGGGGTTTCTTAATTAAAATATTTAGGGGGGTGTTTAAATATAACATAAAGGATTTATTTTTCTTCTTTTGATATAAGTACTTTTTTTACAAAAATAAAATCATATTTTGGGTTTGGTAATAAAAACTATTTCTTTCAAATGCATTTATGCTTTCCAAAAATTATATTTCATTGTTCATTCAACTCAACTCAACTCAACAAAGCCTTTTCCCAATTATTTGGGGTCGGCTACATGAATCCTATTTTTCCATTCCATTCTGTCCAGTGCAATATCTTTGGTTAAACCACATGTCATCATGTCCTTTTTTATAATATCCCACCAAGTCAATTTAGGCATTCCTCTACCCCTTGTGTTACCATCAATACTAACTAAATCACTCTTCCTTACAGGAGCATCCATTGGTCTACGCTTGACGTGTCCAAACCATCTAAGTCGATTTTCTCTCAATTTATCTTCTATAGGAGCTACTTTTATCGTTTCACGAATTTGTTCATTTTTAATTTTATCCTTTCGAGTTTTACCACAAATCCATCTTAGCATTCGCATCTCCGCCATACTCATTTTCTGCACATTTTGTTTCTTGGTTGCCCAACACTCTGTGCCATATAAAATGGCGGGTATAATGGTCGTCCAATAATATTTACCTTTTAACTTCCAAAGGTATACGCCTATCACACAAAACGCCGGTAGCACTTCTCCACTTAACCCAGCCTGCTCTAATCCTATGAGTAACATCATCACTAATATCTCCATCTTTTTGGATAATCGATCTTAAATAACGAAAATGATCGTTTCTAGGTATCTCTTGACCCTCCAATTTCACCACATCTCCATTTGTCCTCCTATTACTACTAAAATTGCACTCCACATATTATGTTTTAGTTCTGCTTATTTTAAATCCTCTTGTTTCTAAAGTTTCTCTCCACAATTCCAACCTAGAATTAATCTATGTCTTAGTCTCATCCACTAAAACAATATCATCTGCAAATAACATATACCATGGCACCTCATCTTGTATTTGTCTAGTCAACTCATCCATAACAAGCGCAAATAGATAAGGACTTAATGCTGAACCTTGGTGTAGACCTACCGTAATTGAAAATTCACTACTTTCTCCGGCTGATGTTCTTACTGTAGTCATCGCACCATCGCACATATCCTCGATCGCATCAATATATCTAGGAGTCACTCCTATTTTATATAGAACCCACCATATTATATCTCTGGGTATCCTATCATACGCCTTCTCTAAATCTATAAAAATCATATGAAGATCCTTCTTTTTCTCCCTATACCTCTCCATTAATCTCCTCAATAAATAGATTGCTTCCGTTGTTGACCTCCCAGGCATAAATCCAAATTGATTCTCAGATACTTTTATCTTTAATCTCAATCTATATTCAATCACTCTCTCCCAAAGTTTCATTGTATGACTCCTTAACTTAATACTACGATAATTTGAACAACTTTGTATGTCCCCTTTATTTTTATAAATAGGTACTAAAACACTTTTTCTCCATTCATCAGGCATCCTATTAGTCATTAAAATTCTATTGAATAATTTTGTAAGCCATGATACTCCATCCTCCCCTAAGCACTTCCAAACCTTAATAGGGATATCATCTGCTCCTAAAGCCTTCCCTATTTTCATCTTTTTTAGAGCAATCCTGACCTCTGTTATCCTAATTCTGTGGAAAAATATATTTTCTCGAGTCTCCCTAAGCTCTTCTATATCTAATCTACTCCCATTATCTCCATTTAATAACCTCTCAAAGTAGTTTTTCCATCTTTCCATTATTTCATCATCTTTGACTAGGACTCTCGAATCATCACTTTTGATACACTTAATGTTATTAAAATCTTTTGTTTTCCTGTCCCTAAGTTTAGCAAGCTTATAAATACTTTTTTCCCCTTCTTGTGTACCTAATTTTGTATAAAGATCATCATACGCTTTTAACTTAGCATCTCTTACCACTTTCTTAACTTTCTTTTTAGCCCATTTATATTTCTCAAAATTTTCTTCATTTCTATTTGTTTGCCATGTTTTAAAGCACTCCCTTTTAATTCTTACTATATTTTGTACTTCTTCATTCCACCACCAAGTTTCTTTAGACTGTGGTCCCTTCCCTTTAGATTCTCCAAGAACTTCTTTTGATTTTCTCCTAATGCATGTGGCCATCTTATTCCACATTATGTTAGTCTCTTCTTTAGTATTCCATGTTGCTTCATTTAATAATTTATCTTTAAATAGTTCTAATTTCTCTAGTTTATGTTCCACCACCTAGTTCGTGGGTTAATCTTCACTTTTTGCACTCGTGATTGATTTTTAATATTTATATCCAACACCATTATCCTATGTTGTGAGGTTAAGCTCTCTCCTGGGATAACCTTACAATCTTTACACGTTAATCGGTCTCCTTTTTTAGTAATGAAAAAATCTAATTGGCTCTTGTGCGTTCCACTTTTATAAGTTATTAAGTGTTCAAGCCTTTTAAAACAGGTATTTACTAGTACAAAATCATAAGCCATCGCAAAATCTAAGATAGACTCTCCCCCGTCGTTCCTATCCCCAAAACCATATCCTCCATGCACTATCTAATATCCTACAATATCTTCACCTATGTGGCCATTAAAATATCCCCCTATATAGATTTTCTCACCTACAGGTATTTCTTGAATTAGTTCATCCATTTGTTCCCAAAATTATAATTTAGTCTGCTCATTTAATCCTACTTGAGGTGCATAAGCACTAACAATATTAATTATGTTTTCACCTAATACCAATTTTACAAGTATAAGTGTGACAACCCGCCTACTAAAATAATAGGTGGCCAGCCCAATACTCTAATAATCACAGGAATCATAGATGGTCCATTCTCAGTATCACTGTCGACTAAAATAATAGTATGAGATAACCACCAATAATTTTAGAAAACGGACTGTCAAATTTAAAATTTTGAAAAGAAAAGAAAAACACTTAAACAATCCCATTTGTAAAAAACGGTGGATATAAAAAATCAATGGATAAAGAATGACAATATAATAAATATCACCGAATAAGCTGTCGGTGAACAGACCAATACAAATAATACATCGAGTATTACAATTCAATATTTACAATATAATGAATGAGTGCAATACCTTGGGCAAACACACCCGAATAAATATACTGAACTTAACTAACGTACAATGGAAAGAAGCGTCTAATACCAATAACCGACAACATCCGCAATATGCTGTAGCTCCATGACAACTGGAATGGAAATGTAAATTCGGGTGTCCATGCGGTAGAGCACCTGTACGGCAAGAATTATATGCAGAAACAAAGAAATATAGATACGGGTCAGGGCCCAGTTTGATATGATTACCATGTGACTAAAAATGCATGACAGTAAGTGCGTAATTCTCTCGCAGATAACAGTAATATTTCTCACCTCTCAATCTAGCAGAAACCAGCGCAATATCGTGAGATGTTCTAGTTAACCCCAAGTACTAAGGGCTAACTTCTCCCCATTCTCAACACTACGCCCTATTCGTGCGTGGGGTGTCTCGCAAGGCAAAATTCAAACAAGGAACCCCCCCGATACACTACTACTTAGGCAAGGTTGATCGTCGAGATCCATTAGATCCTTAGCACGAAATAATCAATAAATGTATATGTGTGTGCATATTTGTGGGAGGTCACATCTACAGCTACACAAAGAAAATATAAAATAAAACCCATCCATCATCTAATGGCACAATTCCAAATTTCTTTCTTTAGGAATATACATAAATGGTACCAAGTCAATATTATTTACCAATTTTATTTCCTTTCTTCCATCCAGGAAGAATACATAATATAAAACAAGTTTTATTATCATAAAAAGTGCTTTATCCTTTTTCATAAAACCCCACTTCCCTTCTTTCATCCAGGAAGTGTAATCAAAAGTCATTTTTATTATCATAAATATACTTTTGTATGCCATATGCTTCCATTTCCCTCCTTTCTTTCGGGAAATGTTATCCGAAGCCAAACCATATATCCCATTTCCCTTCTTCCATCTAGGAAATGTAATTAAAGCCAATTCATTATCATGAATTGCTTTAATGAATCTAAGACCATCCCTCCGGGTTTCCCCTCTGGACGCGCCCCTAAATGGCTATCATCTTCCAGGGCCTATCTATACAAGACAACCTGGAAACCTACCGAAACGTCGGGAAGCGGACATACCCTTGCGGGATAGTCATGACCACACCCAGAATCACTTATCCAGCGCAGAATAAATATACAATAACCGGTCATATGGCCTAGGGATATATCCACCCTGCTCAACAGCCAGGGGGCTTCACCACAACGCGCGCAACTTCCCTTATGATAGCGATTTAGGGAGGTGTGTAATCCATAAATTATCATTTATGAAAAACATTACTTTTCCTTTTGAAAACTTCCAATTTTACTTTTCCAAAAATCATTCATTTAACCATTAATCACCAAGTTTTAGAATGTGCATTTCATTCTTATTAACTCATATTTTATTAATGACCTTAGTCCCAAAGTGCCACTAACCTCAAAATATCCTCCAAGAGTTCATATTATTTCATAAACCCTCAAAGTGAGTCTCCATAATGGAGTGTCTCCCAAAAGCTCAACATTAATATTTTAACTTCCAATTTATCTTTAGGTTAACCTCCTATATCAATCGGACATTAACCTATACAAACTAGCCCTCGGGTAAACTCAACTATCCACTCTTAGCCTAGGACATTAGTCTACCCAATATAACCCTCTAGGACTCCCCATTACTTCCCAAAGGAAGGTTCCTAAACCTCTAACCTAAAAGAAAAGGGCTAAAACAAAACTAGAAAAATCTCACCTTTTCAGAAGGGGTCGATCGATCGACCCCTGGCCGTTGATCGATCAAAGGCTTCGATCGATCGATCCCCCAGGCTCGATAGATCGATCTTGGCGGACATCTTCTTCTCCGAGAAGCTGTTTCGGCCATAAACGAGCTCCCAATCCTTTTATTCACTATGTAACCTAACAACAACGACAATAAATGCTACCCAATCACTTCTAAACATCATATAATTAATTATTTCTCCTCAAATCAAATTAAAACACAAGATTAAGGGATTAAACACCAAAATCTACAAAAACCCATTTATGGTTTAAACCTCCCAAAACTTAACTATACATGCAAATTTATCACATTAAATCAATATCTAGCAAGTAAGAAACTTGCCTCGAGGCTCGTAGTCTCGGGTCACCTCCGGTAGCGACGAAATCCGGCCCAAATCTTCCATTTTCTCTCTTTCTCTCCCTTTCTCCCAACTCTCTATTCTCTTTCTCTCTCCATTGGTTTCTCACATAAAAATGAAGAAAAGAAAGGGGGTGGGGGATTTATACGGCTCTCAAAATATAAATCCCCCCTTTTAATTGCTAATACACCACTAAAATGACTCGTAACCACTAATTTGAGTCATAACCTCTTAAAAATGCCCGAATCTCAAAAATTATAACTGGGCACTTATTTCGACTATCTCGACTATTCTAAAAACAACTGCACCCCCTATTTTGGCATTCGGGAAAGTGTGAACTATTTTTGTGTTCCAATTTCATTTTAATTCATTAATTTTACCCCATTTTATATATAGGTCATAACCGTCGTTTTACATATAATGACGCAATATCACAATATAAATGCTATTTACCTTCTCATAACGGTAAATAGACAAATCATAGTAAATATTATCCCTAAGTCTCACGGGAAATAATATTTACACCAACATCCCCTATTTTATAAAATTAGCCCATCAGGCAAAACAGTATAAAATAGTCTCTCAAAAACCTGGGTTGTTACATACTCCCCCCCTTAAAGGGGAATTTTTTCCTCAAAATTCAGGCGTAACCCATAACCATATAAAGGGTATATTATACCAAAAACCATGCTATCATACTATCAAACCCCTCTGCAGTGCAGCGTCCCCATAGGACTCAGATTACACTACTACCTCGCATTGTCGATCGTCGAGAAGTAATGGTCGAAGACACATAATCGGGAACGCTAAGGTTCTAACTGGTAACTCTACTAATACATATTTACTTCTACGTTCTACCATAACAATCAACTGAGGCATTTACTTTTTTTTTTGTAAGATGCTACAAATACTTAATCTGAAAATACACATATACCTCTTTATAAATGGCATTCTCATTAAGGCACAACCATAAGTCTCTATCGGACTTTCATAATCTTAGTCTTCCCTACATCGATCAGAGGAAAACTATCATAGTGCTCATATATCGCACATCAACTTAGCCCTTAATAACTCATATACGTGATTCTTGGCTAATGCTTCCAACCCAGCACCTCAATCAACAGAAAAAGAAAAGAAAGAACAGAAAAGAAAATGCACATCTCTCCACTCCCAACGTCATTAAGGTTCATGCGTGGAGCGTCTCGCAAAGAGAAATCCAAACAAGGAACCCCTCCACACAATCCCCTTAACTAGTCGGTCGCGGAGATAAGTCACATCATACACAAGCAAAGCAAACGAACAATAAAACAAAACAAATAAAGCAAAATAAAATAAATAATGAAAACTATCTATATACCGTAAACCACCTCTATAAAGTCTCAACCTGTATCCAGGAGAGATATTATAGAATAACTAGTCCTTCTCTAGAACTAGAAATATGATAACCTTGCAATTTATTCGCTTGCTATCACACCAACCCAACCAAGAATATCTCTACTCATATAATACATATAATACAAGTAGTACGTACCAGTCATATCATCACTCGCCCCATAACGAGTGAAAGAAAATATAGAACTTCCCTATCATGGAAGCCATATAGATACACTACCACAAGCTCAATATACACACCTGAATATAGGATAAATACAATACTATTCCATCTTATCACCAGGGACACACCCATCCTCAACTACTGTGGAAATTCCCGCCAATATACTTGCCAATCTCCTTGGCCACTACCAATGGTTCCTTGACACATCATTCTAGTCTTATCCGAACCAAACTACTTCCATTAATGTCCCAACTAGGCATCCAAATCTCGTCCTTGTTCTACAATCGACAAGATTAGAACGCATAGTTCCCTTAACCTCTTCAGCAAAGAGGACATTCTACCAGCCTCCCCGGCCTTAGCTCCACGAGTCTTTCCCTAGGTGGATGTTCACCAATGGGGTCTCATGAACACTACTTCTCCAAAAGTGTTAACAACATTTACTCATGAGCCTATCATTTCCACTGAAAGGCCCTCTCTATGGGCAAAACATTCTTCCCCACCATAAAGATGCGACTACTATTTCCGCCACTTCAACCTTACTCCAATGGGTGAAAGGGTTTCCTCAAATCCTCACACCTGGTAACTTCTATACCTATCTCTAGGCCAAAACTCTCGGGCCTTACGTTCTCACCGAATGAGGTTACACTTCCTCTATCCAACCAAACTTCAACATGTGGTCATCGTCAAGGACCTCTCAACTCCGAATTGACATTGCTTGGAACCCCAAGCATAGTACCACTCTCTACCGACAGCGGTACTTGGGAAAACTATTTCCACTGTACTTAGTAGTCACGACAGCAATATAAAATAATGCTACAAAGGGAGAGACCTCCAAAGCGGCCCTCATCCCCGACTACAGCGTACAGTTCTTAGTAATCTCGTCCGACGACGCCTTCGCCGCAGCCTACCTCGAAGCCCTATATCCGACGGCTCATAAGTCTCACCTGAACGCGCAAAAGATCTTCGGGGTTCTCTTACCATAGCAGGAGAACGGAATCTCACAACAGAATTCAACGATCTTAATCTCAGGGCTCTACATCAAATAGAGAGAAATGCAGAAGACGTAAAACGTCCGTACAGATTCCTAAGGACTCTAGAACCTAATGCTCTGATACCATCAGTGATAACCCGCCTACTAAAATAATAGGTGGCCAGCCCAATACTCTAATAATCACAGGAATCATAGATGGTCCATTCTTAGCATCACTGTCGACTAAAATGATAGTATGAGATAACCACCAATCATTTTAGAAAACGGACTGTCAAGTTTAAAATTTTGAAAAGAAAAGAAAAACACTTAGACAATCCCATTTGTAAAAAACGGTGGATATCAAAAATCAATGGATAAAGAATGACAATATAATAAATATCACCGAATAAGCTGTCGGTGAACAGACCAATAAAAATAGTACATCGAGTATTACAATTCAATATTTACAATATAATGAATGAGTGCAATACCTTGGGCAAACACGCTCGAATAAATATACTGAACTTAACTAACGTACAATGGAAAGAAGCGTCTAATACCAATAACCTACAACATTCGCAATATGCTGTAGCTCCATGACAACTGGAATGGAAATGTAAATTCGGGTGTCCATGCGGTAGAGCACCTGTACGATAAGAATTATATGCAGAAATAAAGAAATATAGATACGGGTCAGGGCCCGATTTGATATGATTACCATGTGACTAAAAATGCATGACAGTAAGTGCGTAATTCTCTCGCACATAACAGTAATATTTTTCACCTCTCAATCTAGCAGCAACCTAGCGCAATATCGTGAGATGTTCTAGTTAACCCCAAGTACTAAGGGCTAACTTCTCCCCATTCTCAACACTACGCCCTATTCGTGCGTGGGGTGTCTCGCAAAGCAAAATCCAAACAAGGAACCCCCCCCCCCCCGATACACTACTACTTAGTCAAGGTTGATCGTCGAGATCCATAAGAGCCTTAGCACGAAATAAACAATAAATGTATATGTGTGTGCATATGTGTGGGAGGTCACATCTACAGCTACACAAAGAAAATATAAAATAAAACCCATCCATCATCTAATGGCATAATTCCTAATTTCTTTCTTTAGGAATATACATAAATGGTACAACATTTTATCAAATGTTTACTAAGTCAATATTATTTACCAATTTTATTTCCTTTCTTCCATCCAGGAAGAATACATAATATAAAGCAAGTTTTATTATCATAAAAAGTGCTTTATCCTTTTTCATAAAACCCCACTTCCATTCTTTCATCCAGGAAGTGTAATCAAAAGTCATTTTTATTATCATAAAAATACTTTTGTATGCCATATGCTTCCATTTCCCTCCTTTCTTTCGGGAAATATTATCCGAAGCCAGACCATTTATCTCATTTCCCTTCTTCCATTTAGGAAATGTAATTAAAGCCAATTCATTATCATGAATTGCTTTAATGAATCTAAGACCGTCCCTCCGGGTTTCCCCACTGGACGCGCCCCTAAATGGCTATCATCTTCCAGGGCCTATCTATACAAGACAACCTGGGAACCTACCAAAACGTCGGGAAGCGGCCATACCCCTGCGGGATAATCATGACCACACCCAGAATCACCTATCCAGCGCAGAATAAATATACATTAATCGGTCATATGGCCTAGGGATATATCCACCCTTCTCAACAGCCAGGGGGCTTCACCACAACGCGCGCAACTTCCCTTATTATAGTGATTTAGTGCCCAGTTTTACGCTGGCTGTCAGCTACCTAACGCAACCCTCCTATTTATTTATTGTTAATTATGTTGAGTTAACATATGGAATTCAACACTTCATTTAAACATAAAATAATTCTACTATGTTAAAAATAATTCTTTGAGTGTTATTTTGTTAATTTAAGACCTACTTTTGACATAGAGTAATGCCTTAAAATATCTCCCGTGTTACCTATTTAATAATGAGTGCTATAACCAGAGGAAGAAGTAAGTTAACTATTGCAACTATAAAAGTAGAAAAACTAAAATAAAAAAAAACTAAGTTAAAAATATTATCATTTTATTGTAATTTATTTGAACTGAACTTGAAAGTTCCCTTAACTTCGTTGGTCAATCGATTTCAAGTGGTTTCATGAGGTTAATGACGTATGCTCAAAATAGTTAATTAACAAACTTTTTATGACTTAAAAAAAGCCAAATGTGGGATATTGAAAGATAAAACATGAGGTAATTTACAATATTTTGAATTCAGAAAAAATGATTGAACTTTATGATATATTTACTCAATTGCACAATGTCATGCCCTATCCCAGATTTATGGATTACCCATGGTCAAACCATTCCGACAAGAACATTAGGTGTGAAGTGGAATGAGACAACCTAAATAATATTGCTAGTCCAGTTTTATTTAATTAATATTTCACTTGTTTAACATGCAATTCTAATTTATATTAATCTACGTGGGCGGGCCTCCCCATATTCTAAACATAAAGATCTACTTGTGTAAAATAAAAAGAATAATTACTTACGTAACGCTCTCAAAGTACGAAATCACGCACAACTTGTCGTAACTAAGGAATGGAGCGAGTCGAATACCCTGTGGAAAATACAAAATGCAATGTAGAATCGAACGACAAAAAAGATATTCTATAACATACCACCTACGTGAACATGAAAATACCATATATCTACACACTTCAGTATACTAATGCATAAATCTGTTTATTTCAAAATTTTACTTGATTTGATTAAGCATTAATGTTATAAAAGACCCCCTTTTTAAAATTTTTTACTTGATTTAACATTTATTTACCAATTTAACACACCCGGTCAAATACTTAAATAAAATAGTGTTTGTTTTGGACAAATACTTCATTTATCAAAAAATCTCATTTGATCACAAAAACCCCACTTCAGTACTTTCCTTGAAAACCACCTTTCAACACACGTACACTCGGTTTTAGAAAATACTTGTTTTCATCTTGAATATCGTTCACAACACACACTTGTATTATTTATGAGTTAAAAACCACTTTAGGTCATTTTGTTACCCATTAACTACTTACTTGTGTCATTAACTCACGCTTTACTTGGATTTAGCCATTTTTATATTTCTTGTCTAAATTACCTTTTTGACATAAAAATATTTATCAATTTCATTTCATAAAAGATTGTCTTTCCTCATTTTCTTATCGCATTCCACTTTTCTCATTATCTTTTACTAGGAATGCACCAATATCGTGCAATTTAACTAGCTCCATACTATCAGTGAAGCCACCATATGCTTTGGCTGGTAATTTTATGTCTTTCACCTTAGGGCTCTGGAATCTTCTTAATTTTTCTCGATTATTATACTTAGCCATTACTAACCGAAGCCTAAACCTGATGACTACTTTCCCATATTTGTGTTACACTTAGCAAAATCACCATTTCTTGTCCTTTACACATGTATGTTGAGTTCATTATTAAAATCACTCCTGTTTAGGATCATTTAGTATAACACCCTTCTCAACATTTTTATTTCATAAAAATGTTACACTTTACATAAAATTTCCATTTTGTTTCTAAACTTGCATTTTCCCCCATATCACAAGTGCTACCTTTCTAAAAACATTGTTAGATTACGCATTCTAACTTCTTAAATGCCTTTCCCTCATTAACACTTACTTAAAACTTTGGACTAAACACATCTCAAGTTAAAAATCCTTTTATCTCATTACTTTCTTTATCAAAGCAAGCTTTTGGAGTGTTAAGGACTTTACAATGAAAAACACCATTTCTGTTATCATCATATATAGTCTCGAAAACATACACTTATCATATTTTCCACACATATTAACACACTTTAAGGGATGAAATTTATATTTCCTTTATTATAAGTTAAAACCCATTTTAGTCCTTCTTAAACATGTTCATATGCTAATCATTAACTTAATAAACATTTATACACATTAGAAGATGGATTTTGAGTCTAGAAATCCATAAAACCGAGTTTTATACATGATTATCACACGAAATTTCATAAAATATGTGAATCCATGATTCTCAAGACTAAGAAGACATTTGTCCTTGACAAACATACTTAAATGTCTAAATTTATAAAATCTTCATTTTTGCAAGAAAGCTCCAAGGTTTATACTAAAAAAAACTTATCAAAGGAAATACTTCCATAAAAATATTTTATTTCATAAAATATTTAAATAAAAGGATTTGTAGAAATTTATCACCTTTTCTCAAACAATTTGAAAATCCATTTCTTAAATCTTCAAAGCTATTAAAAAATCATGACTAATGGATACAAAAACAGGCAGGGATTCTACTCTTATGAACTCTAACATATTTGACCCACATACTGTAAATTAGAGTAAACTTAAACTTAAAAAGAACAGAGTTTTTCCCACCTCAAAATTAGATTCAACAATGGTGGATGAAATGTAGAAGAAGATGGCATCCCCCCACCTCCTAAGATTGCCTTAAAGAGGTTGTGTATATCCATAGGTCTGTTCCATGACCTCTCCAAGAAAACCCCTTCAAAACTTCACAATCCATAAATTTTACCAACAATGGTGTAAAAGGGTTTACAAGCCTTAAATGTGATGAGAAAAGGAAGTATGGTGGTTTAGGTGGAAAAGTGTTGGTGTTAGGGTTGTGTAAGGTAGTTGGGTAGTGGTGAGGCTCCAAGAGCTATAGAGAGAAAATACCCAATAATGGGCCAAAACGTCACATAAATTTGTCGAAACCCATTGGGGGTTAAATTCTAGAAATGCCCTAAAGCTTAGTCCTGAGTTGATCACTTGTGTGGGAGTGTGATAATTGTAAAATAAAATGGGTTATATCATGATAACGTTATCCCGTTTGAATGAGGTTTGGATATTGTCCAAACGAGAACCTCTCGGGTTCAAACGAAGTTTTAACAAAGGTAAGTTCTCCAAATACATGAATGTCATTGAACGAAGGGGGAATATCATTCGAACGACCCATGATCTCGTTCGAACTGCCGTAAATTTTTCTCCAAATTATCTATAAGCCGTTGTAATCCAATTAATTCCACCAAGTTAATTACATTATTAGGATTTGACCCATAAGTCATCTTATAAAATCTAAGGTCCAATTGGGTCACATCAAGTTACCAATTTACATGGGTAGGGTCCAATCATGGGAGTGGGTGTTGTATTCTTCCATACTTAGAGAATTTCGTCCCTGAAATTCTCAATCCATTGATTCCTCAAGTTTTTGGAGGTTATCAACTCTTATTTTAAGTCATTGGGATATTTCAAAGCTATGTAATTAAAATCCTCAATCACTATGAAGTAATCACACGTTCTTTCACAAGGGTCTATCACCAAAGAACTTGACGTGCATTATATTCTAACACTCACCATCAGTCAAGCCATTAAAGTCACATATTCGTCCTCGATTCTCCATTTACCCGGTGATCACACTCAATCAAGTCTTAAGGATTCTTTGTTAACACTCAAGCCATTCTCGCACACCTACTAGGGAAACACTCTCTAGTGATCACACTCACTCAAGAGCAAAGCATCATAAAATTAACAACCAAGACATCATCGTAAATTATATTATTTTTTCGCACTATATATCTAGAGTCTTGTTGAATTCTCCAGTCATCTTTATCACATACAGTCACTTGAACTTGATACTAACCTCTCATATCTAGCTTCTTACTCCAAGAAGAGACATGTCAACTAAGTCACAAATTATACATTCAATTAATACCTTCCACAAGATCCTTCTATGAACTTAGGATCACTCTACGCTCCCAACTATGAAACACTCACCCGAGTATTACACCAATCCACTCACTGTGGAAAAATAACACTATATGCTATGTTTCTAGAGTTTTAATACTTTAGGATATCCTCACATTATAATGCTTATCTTTACAACTGTAGTCATTAATCACTATGCTGGCCAATGCATAAGATCGCTAATCCTAAGAAAAATGGATACTATGAGCAAACCGTGCGGTAGAACATGCAGCCACACTTACACAAAACTTGTGCGAAACAAAAGGATATTTCAAATAAGAGCGCACTCTGTTGCTGAGCCAAGATGCACTGAGATCAAACCGAAAACATGGAACATCACTAGACCACTTAAATTTAAATAACATTGTGAATGAGTCCATGACCATTGGAACCCAAAGAACATACTCCTTGACTACCAAAACTCAAAGAACACAATGAATCAAAATAAGAAGATGACCCTTATGAGAGAATCCCATCTTCACACAAAGGTGAACCTATGTTGTACGTTTGAAGTCTAAAACCCCTCCTAGATGTCCTCATCAGATCCTAGTCTAGCCATACACCCTGCCTTGAGTCGCCCACAATAAAGGATCGAATAACGAAACGTTTATCATTTTCATAAGAACGTAAAACATAATTTATGGTCATTTGGGAAGTCAAACGTCGTACTTCCCACCTTAGGAATAAGTCTTTCTCCTTTCATCCTTGACAAATGTGAATTACATCGGTTATCAAATGCCAAACACCTTTGTCAACACCGACCTTGTCCATTTCTCTAGATGACGTGACTTCGTAGCCAACTTAACATACATAGGTTACTATCTACTTTACCGTGTGGTGATTGTATCCCAATTTATCCTTAGCCAATGGCCATCTGGGTAAAAAACTCACCTTATTACAACCATAAATAACACAAGGTCCTCATTGTGCTTATCTCCAAATTCCACACAAACTAAATCTATGTGTTGGCGACACAGATAGCCATTATCACCATAAGATTGACAAGTACTATACATTCCTACACCTCCTAATCCATACAAGCCTGTCAAGACATGATAATAACTAATAATTGCCCTTCTACAGTTATTCTAACTTATATTGTCAACACATATCGACATCCTAATAATGCTTTAATATCCCATATGGGGCATTATTTTCAAGTCCTTAGCATGAAATTATCAATCTAAGTCTCTGATGCATTTCCTAGTACTCATCAAAGTAAATTACGACACTATCAACACTAGTTAACTTATGGAGAATAAGTATTCTCCCTAATGATGAAACTATTCTCCAGTTTCCCATAGAAGGTTACATCACTTATTTATATCAGATTGTATTACCTCACTAAGATTCGACACCTTTGAACTTGACCAATAACCTGAGATCATCATGCGACCCTCAATACAACCATCATTTAAACACTTGCACTCCATAACACCGAATTTAACTGGTTCCCTAAGGACACTAAGCATAACACAATGTAATTGTCACCGAATACTTGTCAAGATTTCATTACATATAACCCTCTCATAGTATGTACACTCTATTGATTTCCCATTATCCATCTCATGCTTATAATATACTCACATAGACACTAGTCTCTCATCTCTATTTATAAGGAGATTGGTCACAAAAAGATAAACGTTAAGGATTTGAATCAAATTTAATTATAAGCAATTTTTTGCGTGCTCATGCGAATGCCTCTTTTCCTCGTTCTAACGACATACCTGTTTTCATTCAAACCAAATTATAACGATATATCGAATGGAATTACAGAGAAGGACTAAAAACTGACTCATTCGATTGTGGGAACCTTGTTCCAACAACCTCGTGTACCTCGTTTGAACGACCTCTCGTATCTTGTTCGAACGACTAGCATAAAAATATCTACACATAAAGAACTTTAATTATTAAATGCCTCAAGGCGTTAGAACAAGTCGACTCCTATCCCAAATAATGTCACAAACAATAAGTCCCAAAAGTACTCTCAGGACTTCCTTTCAGACAATTAACGCCATATACTACGTATTAAACTACAAGATGACGCTACTAAGGATTCCAACAGGATATAGAATGTCATGTCGAACCGATAAGCCTATAATTCCACATTATCGATGTCACAAAGGATCATATTCCCCAAATGTCAGATAATATTCTCCAAAATCACATCATAGAATGCAACCTAGTGTTTACTTATATATCACTTAAAATCGTCATCGTTACGCATGTAACAAACTTACTGTCGATGACTTATAACTCACATCATAGATTATTATATACATTTATCATTCGATGATTACTAAGTCACTAATCTACGATAATAGTATCCTATCAACCAAATATAGAGTGCACATCCTCCAATAATGACCAATATGGGTATACATGCCTATTGAGTTGCCAAATACCCACAATATAATGATACCCTAAGGATCAAGTTTGCCTAATAAAATCACTACTATTAGCCACCACGTGTTCCTAACCAAGGAACCTGATGGATCCTTATCACAAAATCAATATTACTTAGACACGTCATTGTAATCATCTGACTTGTTTTTCATCTGACTTCATAGGTGGATTTAAACAACTCATATCTCTAATTTAATGGGCATTATTTACCTTTATTAACATCTTAATAGACCTCTTCAATCATCAAAGGCTGACACAAGTTCACCCCACACTAGAGAATGAGATGTCACCACTAACAGCCCTTGCGGACACTTGCAAAGTACTGACACGGCCACATTAAAAGAATTAATAACTATTAATGGAAACTAACTTGGACACGTGTTACTTTGTAATAAACTACCGTTATGATAATATTCTTGACTCCATCGTTGAGAACATGAACTTAAATTGTCACCTATCCAGCGTGACCGATCCAAAACCAACATCGGCATCAAAGATCCACTATCAACCTCATAACGTCAATCCTAAAAGGAAACTTGTACCTATTTCTCTGATACCATTTATAATGCCCCAACCGGGATATGTGGGATACCTATGATCAACCAGGTTGGACCCAAACAATATGTGTGAATTGCAACGAGACAACTATGACAACTTGCTCACCAAAATAAGGGGTGGCCAGACCGATACTCCAATATAATAGGAATTATGGATGGAATCATTCTCAGCATCGCAACAATAAAATAAGTGTACGGGATAACCACCCAATATTTCAGAAAACGGGTTGCCAAAATTTTTATTTTATATAAGTTAAAGAAATAATTTAAACAACCCAAATTGAAAAGAAAGTGGAAACCTAAAAGAACCTATATTACAACAACAACATATATACAACAAGGGGACCGTATATGCTATCGGTCAACAGTCTATACAAACCATGTGAAACAAGTTCATTAAGTTACATAGTAAATTTCGTTATACAATTACAAAAGCTTGGGCCACACGCCTGAGTAAATGACCCGATCGTAACTAGAATACAAAAATCGAGGCGTCTACATAAAATATCCCGTAATATCCGCAAAGTATCACGGCTCCCCAAAAATACCGGAAGAAGAAAGTCAGTACGGGCGTCCTTACGGCGGAGCACCTGAGCGGATACAAGAATCATGCACAACAAAAAATATGAACATGTCAGGGCCCGGTTTTATATGATCACCAAATGAATAAAGAGTATGACAATTATGAATAAATAATCATGCTTGATAGTAATAAGAATCTACCTACACAATTCAATGCATAAACTAAGAAAATTTAAATGATCATAAGTAAAATTTAGTGACGCAAGAGAATATGAATAAATAATATTAATAAAAGCTTTCATCATTTTTACACTGTTTCATTCCTTAGTTCCGTTCCTTATCAGGAAACATAATCTCAATAACATGCTCTTTGTGGCATTTCATTATGATCTTTATGGAATTTTAATATGCTCTTTATGTCATTTATAATCCATCAAGTCCCACTTTATTAAGAATTGTTACATTCATATACATATAACGATTCTAAGACCGCCCGTCCGGGTTTCCCCACTGTGAGCGCCCCTAAATGACCATCATCTTCTAGGGCCTATCAACTAAGACAACCCGGGAACCTACAATGCAAGATGTCGGGAAGCGGCCATATGCCCGCGGGAGAGTCATAACCACACCTAAAATTACCTCACCATCGCAGAAAACATACCATAAGCGCTCATATGGCCCAGGACTTTATCTACCCTGCATTCATTAGCCAGGGGGCTTCACCTCACGCACGAACTTCCCTTATGATGGCATTTAGAGAGGTGTGTTTAAACAAATTATCATTTACCATATCATGATTAAGTAAATTATCATTTACTCTATTCATTTCCGATTCCATTTCCATATTAACGAATGCATTACAGTTATCCGGAGCCATACGTAATTCGTATCTTATAATAACCTTAATGAATGAATAAACTCTCAATTTATTCTCCAAGACTTCTTTTGTGGTATTATTATAAACCCTACAACTCCTGGACTCCTAAAATTTTACAAAATGGAAAGAATTCCCAAACATCAATTTGTATACCCCCGAAATAAGATTTAGCCCATTTCTAATGTAGGGTAGCCAACTAACTCATATAGGACTCTAGGAATCTATGTTTAATTCATACAAGAAGGTTCCTAAGTCCTAAGCCTAAAGAAAAAGGATCGGAACGAATCGATTCGGCCTGAAAACGAATCGATTCGGACCAGCCAAATCGATTCGGATAGGAGGACCTGACTCTCTGCATACTACCAAATCGATTCTGATAGGCCGAATTGATTCGGTCTACTCATACCTATAAGCTGCCCCTTTAGCGAATCGATTCGCTAGGGGCGAATCGATTTGCCCAGCCCAGAATTGCCTAAATCGGCTATGGAGTCTTGGACTCCAAATTTTCCCCAACTCATTTCTACCCAAACCAAGATCATTTTTTGAAACTAACAAATCATAAATTCATATAACAACTATGATTTACACCAATAAGAATCCAAATCGACTTTCAAGGGTTCAAATCCTACAATTCCATTTAAAAACACAAAAATTATTAAACCATAATCAATCCACAACAATCAATACACATTATTCATCTTAGATAAAATATTAGTTAGTAGAAAACTTTCCTTAAGGTTGAAATCTCAGATTCTCTCTTGGTAGAAGCAATCCTAAATCTTCAATCTCTAATCTCTTCTTTCTCCTCTCTTTTCTCAACAATTCTCTTCTTCTCTCTTTCTCTCTAGGTTAGTAGATACACTTAAGAGAAATAAATGGGATGCAAGACTAAATCGTGGATTTAGTCTAAAATTCCTAACTTAAAGGGTCAATATCACATTAAAATGACTCGCAACTACACATTTATGCTAAAACCAGTCAAAACTGCCCATAATCGAAAAACACAATATGGCACTTATTTCGACTATCTCGCACATTTCGGGACTAACTACGCCCTCTAAATTGGCATCCAATAATTTCTATGAATCATTTCAATTTTTGGTTTCATTTAAACCATAAATTTCATTTTAAAGCATATGACACTATAAAACGCACATGATGATATTTACATACACATACAGTAGATATGCAACAATCTCAATAAATATGCTCCATTAACACAATTAATTCATATTTACTCCGTTATCCGTATTTTATATAACTACTTCATGTAGTGAATTAATATAAAATAAGTCTCTTAAAAGCGAGGGTTGTTACATACTCCTCCCCCCCCCCCCCCCCCCCTTATGAGGGAATTTTGCCCCCAAAATTCAAGCGTACCTTGCAAGAAGAGATGCGGATAGTTTTCCCGTATATCATCCTCACATTCCCACGTCAATTCCTTGGCGTTGTGATGAATCCATTGGGCTCGCACCAAGGGCACCAGTCGAGACCTCAATCTATGCTCCCCATGCTCTAAGATTGTAACCGGTTGTTCTTTATACGAAATATCAGGTTGAAAATCGATATTCTCAAAAGGAATATGCCAAAGGGCTCCTTCACACCTCTTATACTTGTTCAAAGAGGAAACATGGAACACATCATGGATTTGTTGTAAGGGTTCCGGTAAGGCAAGTTGATACGCCACTAAACCTACCTTGGCAATAACGGGAAATGGTCTAACATAGCGCGGCGCAAGCTTTCCTTTCTTCCCAAAGCACTTAATACCCTTCATTGGCGACACTCACACCAAGACTTGATCCCCAATTTCCAACTCTATATGCCTTCTATTCGCATCAACATAACTCTTTTGTCGATCTTGAGCTATCCGGATGCGATTCCGAATGAGTTCAATCTTGGAAGAAGTGTCCTGGATCATTTCAGGTCCAAGAAACTTATTATCGCCCACCTTCAACCAACAAGTGGGTGATCTACACGGTCTACCATGCAAAGCTTCATAGGGCTCCACCCCAATATTAAATTGGTACGAATTATTATAGGAAAATTTGACCAAAGGGAGATATTGTTCCCAACCACCTTTGAAATCAAGCATACATATTCGGAGCATATCCTCCAACATTTGATTGACTCTTTCTATCTGCCCATCTATTTGAGGGTGATAAGAAGTGCTTAATTTCAATTCGGTTCCCATAGCCTCTTGGAAACATCGCCAAAAGTGGGAATTAAAAATCTTATCTCGGTCGGAAACTATATTTAAGGGCACCCCATGGAGTCTAACAACCTTCGTGATGAACAGCTGGGCATAGCGAGCAGTATCATAATCTGTGCACACAGGTAGGAAGTGTGCCGACTTAGTCAAGCGGTCGATAATCACCAAAATAGAATCATAACCACTCTGTGACCTTGGTAATCCCGTAATAAAGTCCATCGTTATACTCTCCCACTTCCACTCTGGAATCTCTAATGGTTGCAACAAACCTGTCGGTTGCTGATGATCTATCTTGACCAATTGACAAGTAGTGCATTGGGATACAAACTCAGAAATATCCCGCTTCATGCCTAGACACCAATACTGATGACGTACGTATTGATACATCTTGTCCCCACCAGGATGCACTAAAAATTTAGACCCATGAGATTCTGCCATTACGGCCCGCCTCAAATCGCCTTCGTCTGAAATAATGAGTCTCTCGCGAAAATGAAATCCACCTTTTGAACTTATCGAGTGGGATTCCGCTCCCTCGAGCAATAATTGGCTTATATGGTCTGGACAACCTTGGTCCCTTCCTTGAGCTTCTACAACCCTTTCCACAATGGTAGGCGTAACGGTCATCACTGACATGAATGCCCTAGCGACCACTTCCTCCTGACTAAGCTCCTTTCATTTGGCCTTCTATACCTCCGCTAACTCCCCCTCGGGTTTCTACTCAAAGCATCCGCCACCATATTCTCCTTGACCGGGTGATAGTGGATGTCAAATTGATAGTCTTTCACAAACTCTAACCATCGGCGTTGTCGCATATTTAAGTCTTTCTGTGAAAATAAATATTGCAGCGATTTATGGTCCGTGAAAAGACTAAATTTCTCCCCTAGGAGATAATGCCTCCAAATCTTCAAGGGAAAAACAACTGCGGCAAGTTCTAAATCATGCACCGAATAATTCTTTTCATGGGGCTTTAGCTTGCGAGAATCATAAGCAATAGCCCTTTCGCTCTTGTTGAAGTACACCTCCCAAAACTTGTAGAGATGCGTCGGTAAAGACTAAATATTCCACTCTTGGTCTTGGTAACGCAAGGACTGGAGCATAAGTCAACCTATCCTTGAGCTCGTCAAAAGATGACTGACAAGAATCATCCCATATAAACCTCACCCCTTTTCCGGGTTAAATTTATCAAAGGGATGGAAATTTTGGAGAAACCCTTGATAAACCGGCGGTAATAACCCGCCAAACCCAGAAAACTATGGATCTCGGTAGGTGTCGTGGGCTGAACCCATTCCTTCACCGCAACCACCTAACTTGGGTCTACCGAAATACCCTGGGATGTCATAATATGGCCCAAAAACTGTACCTCTTGTAACCAAATGCCACACTTCTCGAACTTGGCATACAATTGGTGATCCCTCAACCTTTGCAGGACCAACCGCAAATGAGTAGCATGGTCAGATTATGTTCGAGAATAAACTAGCATGTCATCGATGAATACAATAACAAACTGGTCCAGGAAGTCCCAAAACACCCTATTCATGAGATCCATAAACACGGCGGGGGCATTGGTTTGTCCGAAAGGCATAACCAAAAATTCATAGGACCCATATCTCGTTAGGAAAGAAGTTTTGGACACATCTTGCTCCCGTATCCGCAACTGGTGATACCCCATCCTCAAATCTATCTTAGAGAAGTACGATGCTCCCCTAAGTTGATCAAATAAATAATCAATCCGAGGTAATGGGTATTTGTTCCGGATGGTGACTTTATTCAATTCTCTGTAGTCAACACACAACTGGAGAGAACAGTCCCTATTCTTTACAAACAACATCAGAGCACCCCACGATGACATACTATGCCTAATAAACCCTTGTTCTAGAAGGTTCTGAATCTGATCCCTTAACTCCCTCATCTCAACAAGATCCATACGATACGGAGCTCGCGCAATCGGTCTTATTCCTGGCGCTAAATTAATTACAAACTCAATCTCCCTACTCGGAGGCAAACCCGGTATTTCCCAAAACACATCTTCAAATTCCCTAACAACCGGAATAAAATCTAAAGAAACAGCTACATCTCGAGAAGTCTCTTCCGCGATACAATACAAGTAAGTGTTAGCACCTCCTTCTGAACGAGGCATAACCACCAAAAACATTTCTTGCCCCGAAATGACAAAAACTATACTCTTCCCATAGCAATTTACTATCGCATGATACTTCACTAGCCAATCCATACCCACGATTACATTATACCCGACCATATCCAGGACGAGAAAATCGGCCTCAAAGCACAAATTACCAAGATTTATTCCTATTTGTTTACAAACAAAGAAAATGAGTGAACCATCACCCATAGAAGACTCAACACTAGTGAAGGTACTTTCTATAGATTTGATCAACTCTGTAGACTGAGCAAAACTTCTAGAAATAAATGAGTGTGTCGCACCCGTATCAAACAATACATGACCCATGTTCCCCTGAATGAGAAACTTACCCTCAATTACTGGCGGCGCCGACTGGGCTGGAGGAAGCATAGCATCCTAAATTTGATATACACGCCCATACTGTAACTGACCCTGCTGTGGAGGAACAACCGGAGTAGGTACTTGTGGCGGTAACTGAGCCTGTAGCTGCTGTGGGATCCTAGGAAGTTATCCCCCAATCAACTGAGGACACGACCTCTTGTAGTGACCTAACCCTCCGCATTGAAAGCATCAATTTGTCGCATTCTCTTGGTTTGGCCCCTGATTATTTTGAAACTGCCCGAAGCCTTGGCCCGGATGGCCTCTACCTCCATTTCCACCTCTACCTGCTTGTTGCGGTTGCGGTCCACCTTGACCCTGCCTATTGTTATTGCCACCCGTAATAAACCCACCAAAACGTTGTCGTTTAGATGAATCCCCTTGCTGGGGGCCCTTTCTTTCTATTTATTTCCTGAAGATTGTGATGAAGGAAATGCTCTGCCTCCGATCCCATTGCATCCAGGTTTTCCTGCTTTCCCCATTACTGTAGCCTTCTTGCTACTCTGAACATACAACCGATGTTCCTGACAATGGAGTAACGCTGCATTCATCACGTCTCCAAAAGTTTACAAAGCTGGATTACCCAGCAAATGTTGTCGTATCCTTCAGTGAAAACCTCCAATAAATTTGGATATCCTCCTCTCCTCTAGAGTCACCTCGTCCGGCACGAAGCTTGCCAACTGAGTGAACTCCTCTTCATACTCCGTAACCGATATCTCACCTTACGCCACATCCTGAAGCTTCCTTCTCATCTTCCTTATAATTGTGGGAGGGAAGTACTTTCAGTCAAATAAAACCCAAAAATTGTTGATTGTCATAACATCTCTCTGCTCGGGTGTAGTCATCGACTTCCACCAATGTAGTGCAGCTCCAACGAGTTTAAAAGTAGAAAGGATTTGTTTCCTTTCCTCACTACACTCCACCATTCGCAGATGGCATTGCATATCCTTCTTCCATTGATTAGCTACTATGACGTTCGAACCACCTTGATATTACGGGGGATGGCCCTTTAAAAAGGATTCCCTAAATCTCTCCCACGGAGAAGGTCCAGTAGGAGCTTGTACCTCCTGAGCCCGTGCTTACTGGGCTTGTGGTAATTGCTGAACAACGGTGGTCGTAGCAGCATTGACCGCTTGGGACACGATATTTGCTACATCAACAACATTTATAGTCCCTTGTGGCGGTGGGAGAGGACTAACCTCCTCTTCTATAACTCTATTCCGTCTCGCAGGGCGACCTCTTTTAGGCCGCAAAACAATAGAATTATAATACTAATTAAATCAATCAAATTTGCAGAAGGTCACAAACATAGGCATTAAAAAAGTCCTAACATTAAGCTCTATATCAAAGAACGCTACGGTAGAAAGTGCCAAGTCTGCATAGATCCTAAGACTCTTGAACCTGATGCTCTGATACCATCTGTGACAACCCGCTCACCAAAATAAGGGGTGGCCAGCCCGATACTCCAATATAATAGGAATCATGGATGGAATCATTCTCAGCATCGCAACAATAAAATAAGTATACGAGATAACCACCCAATATTTGAGAAAACGGGTTGCCAAAAAATTTATTTTATATAAGTTAAAGAAATAATTTAAACAACCCAAATTGAAAAGAAAGTGGAAACCTAAAAGAACCTATATTACAATAACAACATATACACAATAAGGGGACCGTATATGCTATCGGTCAACAGTCTATACAAACAATATGAAACAAGTTCATTAAGTTACATAGTAAATTTCATTATACAATTACAAAAACTTAGGCCACACGCCCGAGTAAACGACCCGATCGTAACTAGAATACAAAAATAGAGGCGTCTACACAAAATATCCTGTAATATCCGCAAAGTAGCACGGCTCCCCAAAAACACCGAAAGAGGAAAGTCAGTACTGGCATCCTTGCAGCGGAGCACCTGAGCGGATACAAGATTCATGCACAACAAAAAATATGAACGGGTCAGGATCCGATTTTATATGATCACCAGATGAATAAAGAGTATGATAGTTATGAACAGATAATCATGCGTGATAGTAATAAGAATCTACCTACACAATTCAATGCATAAACTAAGACAATTCAAATGATCATAAGTAAAATTTAGTGATGCAGGAGAATATTAATAAAAGCTTTCATCATTTTTACACTGTTTCATTCCTTAGTTTCGTTCCTTATCAGGAAACATAATCTCAATAACATGCTCTTTGTGTCATTTCATTATGCTCTTTATGGCATTTCAATATGCTCTTTATGGCATTTATAATCCATTAAGTCCCACTTGATTAAGAATAGTTACATTCATATACATATAACAATTCTACGATCGCCCGTTCGGGTTTCCCCACTGTGCGCGCCCCTAAATGACCATCATCTTCCAGGGCCTATCAATAAGGACAACCTGGGCACCTACAACGCAAGACGTTGGGAAGCGGTCATATGACTGCGGGAGAGTCATAACCACACCCATAATTACCTCACCATCGCAGAAAATGTACCATAAGCGCTCATATGGCCTAGGACTATATCCACCCTGCATTCATTAGCCAGGGGGCTTCACCTCACGCGCGAACTTCCCTTATGATGGCATTTAGAGAGGTGTGTTTAAGCAAATTATCATTTACCATATCATGATTACGTAAATTATCATTTACTCTATTCATTTTTGATTCCATATCCATATTAACGAATGCATTATAGTTATCCGGAGCCATACGTAATTCGTATCATTATAATAACCTTAATGAATGAATAAACTCTCAATTTATTCTCCAGGCCTTCTTTTGTGGTATTATTATAAACCATCAAGAATAACGTACCTCAATTGAGTCTCTAAAGTCTCCTAACATGACCCTACAACTCCTAGACTCCTAAAATTTTACAAAAGGGATAGAACTCCCTAACATCAATTTGTATACCCCCGGAATAAGCCCCATTTAGCCCATTTCTAACGTAGGGTAGTCAACTAACTCATCTAGGACTCTATGTTTACTTCATACAAGAAGGTTCCTAAGTCCTAAGCCTAAATAAAAAGGATCGGAATTGAGTTAGAAAAATAACTCAAAACAGCAGGATTTCCGAATCGATTCTCCCTGGCCGAATTGATTCAGTCTGAAAGCGAATCGATTCAGATAGGAGGACTTGACTCTCAGCATACTGCCGAATCGATTCAGATAGGCCGAATCGATTCGGTCTACTCAGACCTATAAGATGACCCTTTACTATATCGATTCACTAGGGGCAAATCGATTCGCCCAGCCCAGAATTGCCTAAATCGGCTATGGAGTCTTAGACTCCAAATTTTCCCCAACTCATTTCTCCCCAAACCAAGATCATTTATGGAAACCAACAAATCATAAATGCAGCTAACAACTATGATTTACACCAATAAGTATCCAAATCAACTTTTAAGGGTTCAAATCCTACAGTTTCATTTAAAAACTCTAAAATTATTAAACCATAATCAATCCACAACAATCAATACACATTATTCATCTTAGATCACATATTAGCAATTAGAAAACTTGCCTTAAGGTTGAAATCTCATATTTTCTCTTGGTAGAAGCAATCCCAAATCTTCAATCTCTAATCTCTTCTTTCTCCTCTCTTTTCTCCACAATTCTCTTCTTCTCTCTTTCTCTCTAGGTTAGTAGATACACTTAAGAGAAATAAATGGGGTGCAAGACTAAATCTTGGCTTTAGTCTAAAATTCCCAACTTAAAGGGTCAATACCACATTAAAATAACTCGCACTACACATTTATGCTAAAACCAGTCAAAAGTGCCCAGAATCCAAAAACTCAATATGGCACTTATTTCGACTATCTCGCATATTTCGGGACTAACTACGTCCTCTAAATTGGCATTCGGAAATTTTTATGAATCATTTCAAGTTCTGGATTCATTTAAACCATAAATGTCATTTTAAAGCATATGACACTATAAAACACACATGATGATATTTACATACACGTACAGTAGATATGCAACAATCTCAGTAAATATGCTCCATTAACACATTTAATTCATATTTACTCCGTCATCCGTATTTTATATAATTACTTCATGTAGTGAATTAATATAAAATAAGTCTCTTAAAAGAGAGGGTTGTTACAACAACTTAAATAATGTTGCTTGTCCAGTATTATTTAATTAATATTTCATTTATTTAACATGAAATTCCAATTCATAATAAGCTACGTGTGGTACACGTGGAAAGCATCATCGAAAGACATGGATAAAGATTTAATAATATAAAATGAAGAGAATCATTACCTGTGTAATGCTCTCAAAATACAAAATCGCGCATAACCTGTCATAACAAACGAAGTAAATGAGCCGAATGCCCTGTGGAATATAAAACAATGCAACATAGAATCGAACCGAATTCTATAACGTGCCACTTACGTGCACATGAAAATACCGTATATCTATACATATACGTATACTAATCCATGAATTTATTTTTTCAAAACGTTACTTGATTTGATTAAATCACATTAATATTATAAAAGACCCCCTTTTAATCATTTTTACTTGACTTAACAAATATTCCCTGATTTAACGCACCTAGTTAAATGCAAAAACAAAATAGCATTTGTTCGGGAAAAACAATTCATTTACAGAAATTTCCTATTTACTCACACTAAACCCACTTCGGTACTTTCGTTGAAAACTACCTCTCAAAACACGCACACTCGGTGTTAGAAAATACTTGTTTTCAAAAATCGTTCAAAACTCACACTAATATTAATTATTGGTTGAAAATCACCTTAGGTCGCTTCATTACCTAATAATCAATTCACTCGTGTCATTAACTCACGCTTTACATGGACGTAGTCATATTCATATATCTTGTCCAAATTACCGTTTGGAAACCTAAATATTTATCAATTTCATTTCATAAAAGGTCGTCTTTCCTCATTTTCGAAGAACACTAAATTTTCATATCATGTTCCACTTTTCTCATTATCTTTTGCTCGGAATGCAATAATACTACACACTTTAATTGGCTATACCCCTCCGGCGACACCTTCATATGCTCTGCCTAGTGATTTTGGGTCTTTCATCTTAGTGCTCTTAATTTTGTCCAGTTCTTTTAAGTTCATCTATCATGTGTTCTAACACTTTTTTATGTTCACATTAGTCCACTTTTACCGGTTTAAGCCAAAACCTTGTCCTCTACACATGTATGCTGATTTCATTCCACAAATCACTCCCATTTAAGATCATTTAGTGTAACGCTCATACAATTGTTACACTTTACGTAAAATTACCATTTTACCCATCTGTTTCCTAACTTGCATTTTTCTTCATTTCACAAGTGTTGTCTTTTCAAAAATATTGTTAAGGGGCACACACAAACTTCTTAAATACCTTTTCAGTCATTAGCACTTATTAAATACTTTGGAGTAATACACCTCTTAAGTTGGAAATGCCTTTATCTCATTAATTTCTTTATGATAGCCCAAATTTAAAATTCTAAATATGAGATGGTTCACGGAAAATAACAAATTTTAAATTTCTTTCAAATTTAAGAGTTAAGGTTATCAAATTTTAATTTTCACAAAATTAAAATTAAACTCAACTAAACAAATATTTAATTCAAGTTCTACATATGCCAAACAAACCAAGCATGAATCTTTTCAAATTAAATTCCTTAATTTAAGTTAAACTAAAATTACCCAAATTTAAACTTGCATCAATTTATACTAAGGTTGTGATTAAATCAATTTTTATCTTTTTAAACCTACACATGCATCTATGTGATTTTTGCAATATAAAAATAAAACACAACACACAATGCTGTGATGTACGTGGAAAACTAATGACGGGAAAAAGCTCAGAAGACCCAACCACAAATCCACTAGTATGGTTTTATAAAAGACAAAAGAAAAGACTTAATTTCTCGACTCGACTCCCTTTCAAGACTGACGCTTCTTCTTTCTTCTACCTTTACATAGATGATAACTCCGAAATCCACCGATGGGGAAAATCAACCGTCAAACCTAAGAAAGCCTCTCATCCATATGCACAACACGAATCAAAACAAAACTAAATCCTCCGTAGGAAACTTTCTCTTTTGGGATGAGAATAGTACCCGACACCTAATGGATGATCTGAACAATATAATATATGTAGGAATGTTGATCAAACTAAACTATGGGTGTAAACCTCTGTTTTTATGGAAATTACAACCATTAAAGATCAAGAACAAAAATGGGACTTTTTGGGTTTAAGAATTTTTTCTCTAATGCTCTCTAAAATCTGGAAAAATCATTTGAAAAAATTTATTCCTGACGTCTTAATAGTAGGAAAGAAGGAAGTGGGAGAGTGGTTAGTTTTTTAATTACAACTAACAGAACTAGTGTCGGTCGGTCGAACGACTTTTGAATGTCATTCCAACGACTTAGTTTAAACGAGATTTCAGAAAAGAAAAGGGTAAAAATCTCATCAGATAAACTCATTCGAATGATGTCGTTCTAATGACATTATTAGAAAAAAATTAAGAAAATGGAAACTAATCTCGTTCGATAGCTTGTTCAAACGACCTGGGCATCTCGTTCGAACGAGATGCTACTTTCGTTCGAACGACTTTCCAGACAATCCCAAAAATACTTTCAAAGCCCAAAAATTTTTATGTAAAGATTTAAAAGGATTTTCGGAGAAAAAAATAAAGTCGTTGTGACAAAAATTTTAGAAAAAGACACCCATAAAAATATATCCAAAACTATATATATGTTAAATGCATTCATACCTTTAGAGATCGTGGAATTCAACTATTGATGATGTATAAACATGGCACAAAAACCAGCACTGATGATATATTCACTATAGGCTTGGCCACTACGTCTTCAACTCAATTGTCATAGGCTTGAAAGGATATAGCAAACTACCATTCTATGACACAATTAGTTTTGTCCGTAGTTAAGACAACACTACAAATTGACTCAATTGAAAATTCGTCCTTAAAAATCTCCCCCTTTGTCTATTCCGGAACAAAACCAAAAAATAAAAATCCTATGGGCCGTTAAGCTCTTCTGAAAGGACACAATCCACCCAAAATGTAAAATTATTGACACTTGACTAGGCACATGGATGAAATTCTTTGCCGTTGTAAAAGGTTGCCACTGCGGATGAAAACATGCACACTTAAACACGTCATCAACTGCATAGGAAATATGACAAGATAAATGACGTAATTAAATACTCCCCCTTTGTCTAACATGACCTACTTAAGAAAAGACGCGCGTCTCCCCCTAAGTAAGATATCCCAAATTAAAAGGTTTAGATACCATTTCTCCCCCTTTTTGTTCAGGAATAGACAAAGATTAAAGTGCATTAAATAACGTATTTCTCCCAAATCAAAATCAAATACTCCCCGTAAATGTAACAAGGGATATGAATAATGGAAAAATAAGTATATCATGCAATGGTTAATAAGGTGACAATTATAAGAAAGCACGTGTCATGGGAAAAAATTAATCCAACACAAAGAATAATAAATACTAACTATGATGTGATACAAAATGGATACCAAATATAATAATCTAATATAAGCATGAGATATCAATCGCAACAAGATGAATATCTATTTCAACATGAATCATACATGGACTAGATATCAAGGAAAAGACTCAAAAATAAAAGAAATTTCGTGTATATATACAAACAAAAGATACCAATAACACACATGCAGATATATATAGGTATAAACACCACACAAGGCCCAAAATATATAAGCTGTCCACACTCATATGGCATAAATGTGTTTAAATAAACATATAGTAAATGAAGTGAATGGGTGTGAAATAGAGACTAAAGAATTATGACCCAATCACTTAAAAATATTGACGGTGTTTTATTTGATTGTAAAAACTTTATCAAATACAGATTTGGCCTCATGTTATAAGATAAAGTGAACTGAAAGAACAAACAAGCACAATGCATACAAGCCTAGAATTTTGATGATTCTAAAAACCAATAGAGTCATGGAAAAATAAGCATAACTAGAATACATTGTCATTGTACAAACCCGTTGATATTTCCATCCAAACTCCCTCATAAATAATAATTCCTTTCTTTTCTTTTGAATGAACATATTAAACAAAACTATGTAGCCCTTGGCTATTTTTTAACAATACCACACATTTTTTTGCCCTTTTTAAACTCTTTGGGTCTTGGCTACTTTTTACAATGCCACACATTTTTAGACCCTTTCTGTGCACCCTCATATATTTTTTATACAAATTAAATAAATCTCACATGCAACGATTCTTACATGCACAAGTCCTCATCATAACAACATGTAGATGACAAAATTGTTAAAAGAATATCTCACTTAGGTCAAATATACATGTAAAGTTAAAGTTCAAAGAGCTTGTGCATGTGTGTGAGAGGAATATAAAAAGAGAATTCATTAAGCAAATCAAAGTCAAACTACTCCATGAAAGCAAGATAAAGAACACTTTAAGTATTGAAATTCATAACCAAAAGTTCTAGCCACATGGAAGCGGAGTGATATAGGATTCAAACACAAGGATATGCCACATAAAATGCGTAAAACTAAAATACACAAAAAAATCTTTTTGATTTTTCAATTTTTAAACAAACAAGAAGGACACCTCAAAAGACAAACAAAATCTTTTTATATTTTTCAATAAGACCCAATGAAAGAAAAAGTTAAAATACGAAAGATAAACATGTCATAATTCTAGCAAAATTTACGTAATGAGGTTATGAAAAATGTCTCAAAGTTACACCTTGATTTGTAAGTGGAAGAAAACAAACGTGGGTTTGATTTTTCTCTCAAACCATCGAATGCTTTGTGATGAAATATTAAGAGTATCTTCCATACACACGATAAATCCGTGTCAACATTTTGACAAAAAAAGTCAAATAAATTGGATTCAAATGAGTATACATAATGATTTTTTTTGAAAAATCAAAATGAATTCATTATAACTCGGTTTTAATGTTCTTTGTGTCATTGTAATCATGTAATTTTTAGGAATATGTTTTGTCATAATTTTCTACGCCGGTTGGAAAACTCTTATGTATTCGGTCATGAACTATTTATGCAAAAAATTAGTTCAAGCAACACAAAGGAGTTTCAACAAACATGTTCCTATTATACTAATGAAGAAAATATATATTATAGGATTACACAAAGAGGTTTTCAAATTTACTAGATTGTAGATTAGTTCCCAGATAATTGTTGTTGTGATAAAAGGATTATTGTTAAGAGCCAAACAATGCTTGAATCAAAAGGTAGTGTAAACGATCAATTTGTGTATGCCTTTGCTCTCATGAGTTTATCAGATATGCTACGACAGGTTCTCCGATTAATCCACGAACATAAAAATGTCTTCAAGGTGAATAAACTTGAGAGAATGATCGGAAATAGTTTTGGAATTGCGGGGTGGTGGAGGAATGTTTGAGTGACCTCTGGATAGAGAATTGTATTAGTAGGGGAACTATTATGGTATAGATACAATTAAAATATTTACCCTTGTATATTTATGTAGTACCCGATTCTTAATTTCTTTAAGAAATATTATTTCCTTTTTATGAGATAGATGCGGAAGCGATGAGATGGTTCACAAAATAAACAAACACCAAATTTTAATTTGCTTATTCAAATTAAAATTAAACCGAGCGAAATTAACTCATAACACACACACAATTCAAATTTCACTTAAACAAAGTTAATTAATCCAAGTCTTAGAATTTCTCTAAGTCATATTTATTAATATTTCCAAATTAGGCCAAACCAATTTTAACAATAGACTTGAATTAAATAAATAATTACCCAAATTTAATTAGCACCCAATTGAATTAAGTGTGATAATTAAAACCATTTTTATCTTGAATTATCCTAAGCATGAGTTCTAAGTCATTATGAAAGATAAAAATAAATCAATCACACTACGCCGCGATGTACGAGGAAAAACCCACAACAGGAAACAACCTCGGACGGCCCTAGCCTCAAATCCACTAAGTACGGAATTACATTTACAAGATAGATGACTTACTTCCTCAAATCGAACCCTCTCAAACCTTGATGCGTCTTCTTGTAGCCACCTCTTCCTAGCGGATAACCACGTGGTGTCTTTTACCACATGAGAATGCCGCAGCAAAACGAACTATTCTTCTTTAAGGGATATAGAAGAAAACCCAAACATCCCTTTAAACAAATGTAGAGATAAAACCGGTGCCAAAATGCTCCAAGAAAAGTATATGTATATATGAACTTGGAAGAAACAAATATGGGTGTAACTAAGTGTTTAACGGATTTTTCTTTATAAAATAAATACTCAAACTCATGAACTTTTTCTTGGAAGAAGCAACTCACAAAAATCTCTCTAGGAGTTAGTATGTTATGAAAAAGTTAAGCCTTCAATAATGATTCCCGCACTTAGATATGCTGTGAAAAGACAGTGGGGAAAGAAGTGGGGAACATGGGTTAAAACTGTCAAAAACTGTTCCCGCCTGACATCTCGTTCGAACGACATTTCGTTCGAACGAAATCTCGTTCGAACGAGACTTCTAACGAAGTTCCGGATTGAACTCGTTAGAAATCTCATTTAATATCTCATTCGAACATAAGGTTCGTTCGAATGACATATCGAATGACATTTCAAAGGCCTATACTGGGAACTCGTTGGTAACCTCGTTCGAACGACTTGTGGTCCGAACGATAATCTCGTTCGAACGACCCTTCGAACGAACTCACAGATTGTTAAAAAATTCTTTTTAAGATCAGAAACTTTTATATACTTTATATATAAGTTTTAATAGAAAACATCTGAAAACAAAACACATTTTTAAAAATCTAACACCCAATATAAACCGTTCCAAGCTCTTTTATATATATTTATATATATATTTGTAATGCATTCATACCTTGGGAACGTGGAACCACTGTTGATGACGTTGAAACGAGGCACATAAACCACGGCTTTTGATGAAGCGTTATACACTTGACCGCTACGTCTTCAACAAACACGTTATAGGCTTGAAAGATGATCAATATACTCTATCCTATGACTCAAACGTTTTTGTTCGAAATTGAGCCAAAACTACAAAGGACTCAATTGAAATTTTGTGTCCTTACAAATCTCCCCCTTTGGCTATTCCGGGACAAAAACCAACAAAAATCCTAAAGGGCCGTCAAGCTCTACTAGACTAATAAAAAGTCCCACCCAAAACAAAAATACAATGCTTGACTCAAACAACCCAAGGATCACAATCTTTGCCGGTGAAAGTTGCCACTTATAATATGATTCCTGCACACTTAAGCAAACACATTACACGCATAGGGAATAACAAAATATTTAATGCAAGTAAACTAAGTACTCCCCCTAAATTAATTATCTCCCTTTATCAATAAGATCAACTTAGAAAGATGTCTCCCCCTAAGATAAATCTCCCTTAAAATGAGATACGATAATAATAGGATTAGATACCATTTCTCAAGTAAACTAAGTACTCCCCTTAAATTAATTCTCTACCTTTATCAACTAAGATCAACTTAGAAAGACGTCTCCCCCTAAGATAAATCTCCCTTAAAATAAGATACGATAATAATAGGATTAGATACCACTTCTCCCCCATCATTCTCCCCCTTTTTGTTCAGGAATAGACAAAGGCTAAAGAATCAAATATTGTGCATTTAGAGATGAGAACGTTAAAGCATATGGGAAACAAAAATTCAACTAATCCAACTAATAACAACCTAGACCAACTAGAATGAAATATAATGATACCAAGATGATATATAAATTATGAAGCATGTGATATCAACAAAGAATGAAATAAGATGGATACCAAGTATGAATTAAAGCATATATGGATTAGAAATCAAAGCAAAGACTAAACAAAAATATCAAATATATGTATGCATAATATATATCAAAGAGACACAAGTACACATATATAGATATAAACACACAAATGACACACACAAAATATAATAGGAGTCTTTCACACTCGTATGGTAAAAATGTGTCATATGAAAACGGAAGTGTTGGGGTGTGAACTAGTAATGATTAATTTAGACCCAATCAATTAAAAAACATGTTCACGGAGTTCTCAATTGATTGCAAACTTCATCACATTTGAATATAGCCTCTTGTGACAATATAGATTGAACTCAATAAACAAACATACACAATGCATACAAGCCTAGCATATTGATGATTCTACAAACTAATAGAGTCATGACATGAAATACGTAACTAGGATAAACGGACATTGTGCAAACCGTTGATATACCATCCAATCTCCCTCAATAAGCATATATTAATTTTGAATGAATCTATCAATCAAACATAGGCCTTGGCAAATTATTTTTCTTTTTAATGCCATATATTCTGTTTTTAAGCCTTTGGACCACGCATTTCTTTTAGGTCCATTCAAAACGATGGCTTACAATCGCAAAGGATCACTAAGTTCTTTCGGAGCCCTTCCCCATGCACATTTTTATTTATCATGTTTTTATTTTTCACACAAATCTCACATGCAACGGATTTTGACATGCCCTAGTCCTCCTAAGTCACAAATATGTAGATGACAAGATTGGAAGGAGAACATCTCACATAGCTCAAATATACATATGAAGTAAAAAATTTAAAAGAGTTCGTGCATGTGTGAATAGAGGCATATAAAAATCGTATCCATTTAATCAACACAAAATCCAACTACTCCATGTAAGCATGGTAAAGAACATAATAAGGATTGACAATCTAAACCAAAAGTTCTAGCCACATGGGAGCGTAAAAGATGAAATTCTAACACAAGTGTATGCCACATAAAGTGTGTCAAACTAAAATACAAAAAAAAAAAAAAAATCTTTTTGAGTGTGTGACGTTTTTTAAAAAAATATACACAAAAGACAAACAAATCATTTGAATTTTTCATTAAGCTTAAATTATCAAGAGATAAAATCCAAATGATAAACAAAAATCTTTTTGTATTTTGCATTTAATGCAAACAAAAGAAACATAATACAAAAGATAAACACGTCAAGATTTCTGGCATTAGATATGAAATAAAGCAATGACTAGAAAATGACTAAACAAGCATACATTTAGCATGTCAATATAGCATGAAGTACTAACGCTAAAGTATGCAAACACTAACGCATTCATCCTTTAGATTTAGTAAGGGAGGAAGCATGTGAAAGTAAATGAGAATCAAAAACCCTATTTTGCAAGGCAACCAAGTCGGATTTCCTAACCCAAATTAATGAAAAATGACTATCTTGGGCTGTAGGAATTTTAAATACATTGGATGCTTTACGTTGGGATTTTTTAGGAATGCGTTTAAGATCAAATTTTTTTTTCTTAAGATGACCTTTTCGACCACAATGTGTACAAGTAAAAACATGTCGAAAAGATTTACCTACGGAGTGATCTCTAAAATCTTTCCTAGTGGATTCTCTTAAAACGTTGGTTTTGGCTTTATGAGTAGATTCATTACAAGTATTGAAGCCTAAAACATACATGTCATTTTAATTTGGACCATTCCTAAGATTTTATCTAATTTTTCCGAACGACACTCCAAATCAAATTTGACATTCCTAGAGTCTTTTAATTTATTTTGCAATTCTAAAATGTTAGACTCTAATAAAATATTTCGCTCTTCAAGAGCAAGAAGCTCCTTTTTCAAGGATTCCATTAAACCCCTAAGGCTATCTCTCTCGCCTTCTACATATTCAAGCTTCTCTTGAAGAGCTTTCTCTCTTGTCCTAAGGTCTTCTACTAACATATTATTATCAATGACCTTGACACGCTCTATTAAACTAGCTTCTAACTTCAAATTAGTTCTTTTCAATTTAATAGATTCTTTATAAAGTTCTTGAAAATCATTTTGAAGTTCACTCACATTAAGCTCTTCTTCATTTTCACTCTCTCTTTCTTCTCCACTCTCACTATCATAAAAAACAAGGGAATAAAAAACATTAACCTCAGAAGTGTCATGAGTTTGACTATCTTCATGAGAAGATTCATCGTAGGTGCTCACATGACTAGCCATAAAAGCCACAAAATTTGTCTTAGTGGGGGAATCGGGTCCCTCTTCCTTATCACTATCACTAAGGGTCGCATTATATGAAATGGGTCATTTACCCTCTTTCCGTAGTTTAGTGGGGCACTCAGAAGCCCTATGGCCATAACCCTCACAACCAAAACACCTGTTAAACTCGTCCCTATTTAAATTTTCATTAATAGGTTTAGGGATCTTCTCGGTTTTGTCATATTTAGGAGTTTCAAATTTCTTAAAATCATTTTTGAATTTATCTTTGTTAAATTTAAGAAATTTTCTAAATTTTCGAGCAAACAAAGCCATGTCTTCCGATTCACTATCACTCTCGCTCTCTACTACTTGTTTGACCTCTTTTCGGGCTTTTAATGCAACGCCCTTTTTAATTTTCTTTTCAGTTTTCAAGGGAAACATGTCTAGTTCATAGGTTTGTAAATCACCTACGAGCTCTTTTAATTTCATAGAGGCTAAAGTTGCTAAAGAATTTAAAATGGTCACTTTTGGAATAAATCTATCGGGTAGGGACCTTAAAATTTTCTTTACAACTCAGTTGTCGGGTATATTCTCTCCCAAGTTAAAAGATGAATTAATAATATCGGAAAGTCTAGCATAAAATTCATCAAAAGTTTCTTTTTTCATTCATTTTTATAGTTTCAAATTGAGTGGTGAGATTTTGGAGTTTCGAAGCTTTAACGACACTTGTACCTTCGTGAGTGAGTTGTAAAATATCCCAAGCTTCTTTAGCGGTCTCACACGTCATAATGCGTCGGAATTCATCTGGTGTGATAGCGCTAAACAAGGCATTTAAACCACGGGAATTAAAATTTGAATGTTTAGATTCACCCTCACTCCGTCTATGGGCGGGTTTGGGAACACGCTCATTATCTACTAAATGAGTAGGTGGTGACCACCCGTTAACAACAGACATCCAAACTCTCCTGTCGATAGATTTTAGTGCCGATTTCATACGCGCTTCCAATACGCGTAATTAGAACCTTCGAAAACAGGAAATTTTGAAAATGGGGAAAATTCCATTTTAGCCAAAAATTATTTAAAGGATCTTAACGAAATAATTTATCGCTTTGGCTCTGATACCAATTTGTAGTCCCCAATTCTTAATTTCTTTAAGAAATATTATTTCCTTTTTAAGAGATAGATGAGGAAGCTATGAGATGGTTCACAAAACAAACAAACACCAAATTTTAATTTGCTTATTCAAATTAAAATTAAACCGAGCGAAATTAACTCATAACACACACACAATTCAAATTTCACTTAAACAAAGTTAATTAATCCAAGTCCTAGAATTTCTCTAAGTCATATTTATTAATATTTCCAAATTAGGCCAAACCAGTTTTAACAATAGACTTGAATTAAATAAATAATTACCCAAATTTAATTAGCACCCAATTGAATTAAGTGTGATAATTAAAACCATTTTTATCTTGAATTAATCTAAGCATGAGTTCTAAGTCATTATGAAAGATAAAAATAAATCAATCACACTACGCCGCGATGTACGAGGAAAAACCCACAACGGGAAACAACCTCGGACGGCCCTAGCCTCAAATCCACTAAGTACGGAATTACATTTACAAGATAGATGACTTACTTCCTCAACTCGAACCCTCTCAAGCCTTGATGCGTCTTCTTGTAGCCACCTCTTCCTAGCGGATAACCACGGAGCTCCACCGCGATCTTGGACTCACCAATCGGATAATAGGTACACCATCAACCACACGTGGTGTCTTTTACCACATGAGAATGCCGCAGCAAAACGAACTATTCTTCTTTAAGGGATATAGAAGAAAACCCAAACTTCCCTTTAAACAAATGTAGAGATAAAACCGGTGCCAAAATGCTCCAAGAAAAGTATATGTATATATGAACTTGGAAGAAACAAGTATGGGTGTAACTAAGTGTTTAATGGATTTTTCTTTATAAAATAAACACTCAAACTCATGAACTTTCTCTTGGAAGAAGCAACTCACAAAACTCTCTCTAGGAGTTATTTGTTATGAAAAAGTAAACCTTCAATAATGATTCCCGCACTTAGATATGATGTGAAAAGATAGTTGGGAAAGAAGTGGGGAACATGGGTTAAAAACTGTCAAAAACTGCCACAAACTGTTCCCTCCTGACATCTCGTTCGAATGACATTTCATTCGAATGAAATCTCGTTCGAATGAGACTTCTAACGAAGTTCCAGATTGAACTCGTTTGATATCTCGTTCGAACATAAGGTTCGTTCGAACGACATATCGAATGACATTTCAAAGGCCTATACTGGGAACTCGTAGGTAACCTCATTCGAACGACTTGTGGTTTGAACGATAATCTCGTTCGAACGACACTTCGAGCGAACTGACAAATTGTTCAAAAATTCTTTTTAAGCCCAGAAACGTTTATACACTTTATATATAAGTTTTAATAGAAAACATCTTAAAACAAAACACAGTTTTAAAAACCTAACACCCAATATAAACTGTTCCAACCTCTTATATATATATATATATATATATATATATATATATATGTCTCTGTGTGTGTAATGCATTCATACCTTGGGAGCATGGAACCACTGTTGATGACGTTGAAACGAGGCACATAAACCACGACTTTTGATGAAGCGTTATACACTTGGCCGCTATGTCTTCAACAAACACGTCATAGGCTTTAAAGATGATCAATATACTCTATCCTGTGACTCAAACGTTTTTCTCCGGAATTGAGCCAAAACTACAAAGGACTCAATTGGAAATTTTTGTCCTTACAATTTAAAACCAACATTGAAATTCGAATCTCGTTGTAATATTATCTTAACTAATTCAAATATTTGTCTCTTCAATCATATATAGGAAATATATAATATAAATATTAGAATTACAAACCTAATACATGTAATAGGATCCACCACCCTTGTGGGATGAACACGGGTCTAGGTTACATGACTGGAGCCGAATATTAAGTCCAAAACTTAAGTTGGGAGAAAGTAATAAAAAACCAACAATGTATAAGAAAAAAAAATGCATAATATGAAAAAGCCTTAAAGTTTAGTTGATTGAAGAAGTCATTTTTTTTTTTTGCATTCAAAAATAAATTCAGCAAGGTTCTTCCACAAATGCTCGTTGCATATGACTAATATTACACAATAATAAAAAGAAACATGAAATTCTATGATTTAAAGTTTTATTGCTAATATAATTTATCATGCATTTATTAATGCTTCCACATGATGCTTATTTTAAATAAAAAGAACTCAAATATTTATGTTCGTATTTAAAAAAAAAATGAAAAAAACTCATTGTTCACTTATTTCGTTGCTTTATTATAGATTTTTAATCTTACATTATAAATAAATAGAATATAAGGAAATGCAAAAAAACAAATATTCGATTCCTTGCCCTCTTTATCATTGCTACAAACAAAATTAGATCCCAATTTCCACCATAAATTGGATTGTTTACTTGAATGTTGAAAATTGGATAATCAATACTAATATATGAAGGCTTATGTTAATACAACCTCCATTTTTTCTGAGATAATACAACCTCACATTTCCTATGTTGAGAAACCCAAAATAGGTAAAAATAAGAAGAAAACAAATAATGACCATAACTAATAAGGTAAAATGCATGGTTTCTGTGATATAGCAACAACCATAACCAAAACGAATAGACGACCATAATTTCTAAAAAAGAGTACTCGTCAAACTCTGGATAATGGGATGGTTTGTTTGTTTGCCCAAGTAAGTGTCCCTATGGAGCATTATGAGTTTGACACGTCAATTTCTTTTTCTATAATAATGTTTAATAATTACATAAAGTATGTACCTAGAAGTAAGGTGACAATAATGAATACATCTGTAACGCTCCGACCTGAATTTATGGGTTACTCATGGTCAACCCGGTCCGACCCGAGAGTTAGGAGTGAAGTTCATCAAAACAAGCTACATAATGTTGCTAATCAAGTTTTATAAAAATTAAAGTTTCACTTATTTATCATGCCATTCCAATTTAAGTCAAACTACGTGAAGGAAATGTATAAAGCATCCCCGGAACCCAGGCATATAGGGCTACAAGTGTAGAAATAAAAAGGTCATTTCCTTATAAAATGCTCTCAAATGTGGAACCGCACCCAACCTGCCGTAACAAAGTCAAAGGAATCAGTCGAATGCCCAATGGTGAAATACCATGATGTAATATAGAATCGAATGTCAGAAAGGAAACTCTAACATGTTATATCTACTTGCACATGAAACTACCTTATGTATATATATATATACATATATATACTTTAACGCATGAAATTGTTTTTATTCCAAAAATGATACTTATCCCCTTTAATTCACCTTAATCTTACAAAAGAACTCCTTTTTACTTGACTTGACATTTATTTCTTGATTTAACACTCACCGGTTAAATACTTTTATCAAACATACTTTTATCAAGGAAAATATCTTTATCACTGAAGTTACCCTTTTGCTCATACAAAATTTACCTTAGTATTTTCACTGAAAAATCACCTTTCAACACACGCAGACATCGTGTTAGAATATACTTATTTCCTTTTAAAAAAATTCGAGAACATACTTTTTGTGTTAATTATGGGTTAATAATCTTTAGGTTGCTTAATTACCCTCTTAGTCACTTCACTTTATGGACATTAATCAGTTTTTACATTTACTTATCCACTTTATCCTTTGCTAGAATATTTATTACTTCATTCAAATTAGGTTATCTTTTCACATATTCACTACACAACCCATATCTTGACATGTTCCATTTTTCATTATCTTTTCTTAGAATCTTTCAATATATGCATACTTTAACAGACTCCACACCGCTGGCTATGCTACCATATGCTCTTTTCAGTGATTTTATGTCTTTCATCGCAGGGCTCTAGGCCCTCATTAATTATCCTAGTGTCATCCAGGTTCATATTAATGTGTTTTATCATTTTACAAATGTCTTCCATATTCCAATTTCTTCTACTAACCTAAAACAAAACTAGGGGTTTCGCCTCAACTTATGTTACACTTTTAAAATCATCATTTCTTGTCATTTATAAACTTGCATTAATTTTATCCAAAAATCACGTTCATTTAGGACCATTTGTGTAACAACTTTTTCCAGTATTTTTATTTCGTAAAAATGTTCCACTTTACATAAAACTACCATTTTATCCATTTGTTTCCAAACTTGTCTTTTCCTCCATTTTTATAAGTGTTGTTTGTCAAAATATTATTTAGTTGTACACACCCATTAACACTTTAGAGTAACATATTTCTCAAGTTGGAAATCTCTTTATTTTGTTACTTTCTTTCTCTAAGAAATCATTGAACATTTAAGTACTACCTTATAAGAAAAATCACATTTTTCCTTTTTTAACACATGTAGTCTTGAAACCATACACTTATCACATTTTCAACAATTTTTCACACACTTTAATGGCTGATATTTCTATTTTCATTATTTCATTTTTAAACTCGATGAAACCTTCATTAGACTTTTTATATGCCCATCATCAAAATACTACAAGTTTATGTGCATGAGAAGATGTAATTTAAATCAAAAAGTCCTATTAAATGGGTCTTACACATAGTTCGTTACAGAAATTTCATAATATTTCCATAAACATGTTTTTCAAGCCAAAGTATATTTTTATTTCTTCAAAACATGAGTAAATGTCTACTTATGTAAAATCCCAATTTTCACAAGAAAATATTTAGGCACTTGTTCATAAAATATTTTCAATAAAAAAATACTATTTCAAATAATATATTCCGTAAAATGTTTAAATATCAAGATTTCTTGCAATATAACATTTTTCTCAAAACTCTCGGGACCTTCTATAAAACATTTTACACAAATCATGAGATTTTTCTTTCTTCAAACATACATGCATTATACTCTTAATCTCTACATATAAGACCAAATGATAAGAAAATAGAGTTCTTAAACATAAAGAGTAGAGATTTTCCCACCTCAAATGATGCTTCAACAATCGTGGATGAAGTTTAGAGGAAGATAGCAACCTCACACCTCCTATGGTGGCCTTAAAGAGGTTGCCTAGATCCACAAACCTTGCCTTCATGAAACTTCCACTAAAATCCCCTTAAAGCTCCTTGATTTTTTTCACCTTCATCTTCAAGAACCTCCAATAATAACTCTAAATTCTGTAGTTTTTCTCAACAATTTTAGAAATGGGTGTATAAGGCTTATACATGGTGAAATACTTATAAAATATGTGGCACAAGGAGGAAAGATGGTGGTGGCATGGTTTAGCAATGCTGGAAGAGCCTTGGGGAACATGAAATATCCTCGAAACTAAAGAAGGAGTGAGGGTCTATTAAGAGAAATGGTTGGGAGAAACCGTCCATCTGTTTCATATATATCCCCAAATAGACCCATAAAATGGGTTTAAATAGCAATGGAAACACCTTGAACCCGCTTTTAATCATATAGTGCTTTCAAAGGTCGGCACCTCATCAATCTAAGGGTTAAAAATACGACAACACACAAGGGCATTCTGATTTAAAAGATTTTTGAAGAGGCCATTTGAACGATAATGGGACCTCATTCAATCGACATTCGAATGACCTTTTAACAAGGATGGGCATCAAATACAAGGAAATATCACTAGATCTTTGTTAGAACCCAATTTTGAAAGACTTGCATTTTTTGTTCGAATGAGACAAGGACTTCGTTCGTATGACCCTCGTAATCGTTTGAACCATAAAATTTCCTAAAAATTCCAATTTCTCCCAATAAATTCCAAAAATTATCGACAAGGCCATATGAATAATTAAATATAGATTAAAAAAATGCACATATAATGATCTAAATCCCAAGGGTTTAATATGATTAAAATTTACATTGGAAAAATAATATAATATTAGGCTCAGATATTTCATTCTTCTCTCCTTAGGAAATTTTGTCTCTGGATTTATCGATCTGCTAATTCCTCCAGTCCATGGGGTTTACTAACTCTTATTACAAGTCATAGGAGTCCTCCAAGACTAAATAATCGAAGTCATCAATAGATAGGATGACATCATATGCTCTTTCACAGGGGTTTAATATGCAACAAGCTCTAATGCTCACCATCATTCTAACCATCAACATCACATAACTATCCTCGAGTCTCCACTCACATGATGATAATGCTCAATCAAGTCCTAAGACTACCTTGCTAAAACCATTTCCCCTACCGAGTAATGCCCTCTAATGATCAACACTCACCCAAATGTAAATCGTAATATAACCAACATCAGATTCATCATTGAGAAATATTTGAATCTTAGGACCTCACATTCTGCATCTCCACAAATTTTCAGGCTATCTCGACTACACAATTTTTCTTAATCTTAATACTGACCTCATGTCGCTAATTACACACTCTGAGAATAAATACATAGACCAAATCATCATCATGCACTTGGTTGAGTCCTTCCAAAGGCCCCCTATAAAGCTAGTATCACTGTAGGAGTCTAACTATGGAGCACGCGCTTGAGTATTATACCAATCTACTCATCATAGTAAAGGAGCACTGTGTATTATGTTTCTTTGATTTCTAAGACTATACCATGTCCTCAAGTTACCGAGATGAATTGACCATATCAAATACCAACCGAACTCTACTGGGACAAACCATGCCCTACCATAACATGGTACAATTTTGGGCTCCACAATTATGGAACAAAATCCTCGACTACCAGAACCAAAAGGGACACCTAAGAATCAGAAGGAATGAACAACTGTTTCGAAAAAATCCCATCTGCATGCAATGAATTATGGTCTATGAAAAGCTAGCCTATGACACATTCTTGAATTCCACAACTCCTCCCAGTCGTTATCACTGGCTACTAACCTAGCCACAAACCCTGGCTCGAGTCACTAACCGTGATGAATCGGATTACGAACCATTTATCTTTACAAGATGAACGCAACATACGAACCTCTTATCCTATTGGAAGTCAAGTATTAGATTTCCCTCATTAAGGATAAGGCTTTCTCCTCACGCCCTTAACAGACGCGGACCTCTTTGGTTGGAGAATTCCTAACATCTTTGTCAATGGCGACCTTATCCATATCTCCTGTGGCCTCATGACCAATTAGCATACCTATGTCATATTTAAAATTGTCACCCATTATAGGATCCCAAAATTCATCTTATGAAGTACCTCGTTAATCAAAACATATACCTTATTATAATCTCTAACGACATAAGGTTGTCATTGAGCTTATCTCCAGGCTCTATCCAAATTCAACTCATGTGACAGCCGCACGAACTGCCATTAGAATTCTAAAGTTAGTATGTACCTCCCATGGCTACATCTCCTAACTCTTATCATTTTGGCAAGATGTGCAAAGAACTAGTCCCTTCCTTGCTAGGGCTATTCTAACTTATGATGTCGATACATCCCAAATCCTTATAATGCTTCGATATCTCTCCTATGATGGAATTTTCATGTCTCTAATATGACATCATCAATATAAGTCTCGAATGAATTTCCTATCATTCCTCAAAATCAAGTGTTACACCCACTCATGACATAAGATTCTAATTTGTCTTACAAGGTTATATCGCTCATATGTACCAATTTGGATGACAACACCTGATACGTACACTATTAGACTCTTTTAAACTTTGACTCGCAAGATAATATTACCACATGACTCTAAATACCAATATCATTAGGATGCTTATACCCATAATACCGAAATTAACTAGTATCCTAGGGACACCAATCATACCACAACATAATTATCGTCAAAGATCTCACGAGACCTCATCACCTATGATCCTCTCATAGTAGGTATGCTCTACAAATTTCTCAATATCCATATCATAACTATCTAGTGCTCATAAAGACACTACTCTATAGGCCTCTACGCATGGCGCACTTTAACCTTTGAGCACCTCAAGGAATCATAACAAGTCAACTATTTCCCCTTTGTCCAAAACTTCGACAAAGGTCTAACCTATGACTCTCTTATCGGGATCCAATAAGGGTCCACAGACCTTCTCCCAAATGACTGGTGCCCGAGACAATGCATCAAACCATGGGCTGACAAAACTAAGGATTCTAGAAAGACACCGGACGTCGTGCATAACCTATAAGCCTCTAAATCTACATTATCGACATCAACAGGGATCATATTACACAAAATTTCATCATATTTTTTAAAACCCAATCATTAAAGACTATCTAGAGTTCACTCCTAAGTCACTTTAACCATCATTGTTGAATACATAACATACTGCAATTCTCGTATAACTCTAATAATACCTTGCAAGGGTATGCCATTAAATCAATAAATATCAAGGCACTTACTTACCATAATAATATCTTACCAACTCAAACCCTGTACATGTCCCAAAATTTTGACCAACACGGTTCCTCATATCTACTAAATCATTAATCATCTATGACATGACACTACCCTAAGGATCTAATTCTCCTTATCAAATAATCATTAATAATTACCTGAAAGTACCCAATCAAGGAACTTAACACATTCTTATCATAATCAACACCGCCCAAGCATGACACTTTAATCGCGTGATCTCCATGGTTGAATTTGAGAAATTCATGTCCCGAACTCAATGGACATAATATGGATCTATTAACATCTTTAGAGTCTTCTCACATCATAAAATCTTAACACACAAGCACCTCACGCTAAAAACCGTGATGTCTCCACTATTAGCTTGGACAGACACTAGTTAATTACTAACATATAAAAGTTATAAGTGAGATAGTCATTAATGAAAACTAACATGGTCATATGCCATCTGGAAATGAATTACCATTGATGCTAACTTCTTTGACTCTAACGTCGATAACACAAACTGAAACCGTCACCAATCTAGCATGATCGACTCAAAAGTAACACAGACACCGAAAGATCCACTACCGACCTCACCATGTCACTCCCAAAATAAAACTTGAACCTAGAGCTTTGATACCATTTGTAATGCCCTGGCTCGAATTGATGGGTTACCCATGGTCAACCCAGTCCGACACAAGCCTTAATAGTGAAGTGCATTGAAATAACCTAAATAATATTGGTAGTCAAATTTTATTTAATTAAAGTTTCACTTGTTTAGCATGCGATTCCAATTTAAGTCGAACTACATGAAGGACCCTTGGTAAGCATCCCCAAAATACGGTCATAAAGATCTACTAATATAAAATAAAAAGGTCACTTACCTGTACAATGCTCTCAAATGCGAAACTGCACCCAACATGGTGTAACAAAGATAAGGGTAGCTGAATGTTCAGTGAAAAAAATACAGTGATGCAATATAGCATTGAATAGAAAAAAGGAGACTCTAACATGTTATATCTACGTGCTCATGAAACTAACTTATATATATACTAAAATCGTTTTTATTCCAAAAATATTACTTATCCCAATTAATTCACATTAATCTTATATAAGAACTCCTTTTTACTTAACTTCAAATTTATTTCTTGATTTAAAACACACTAGTTAAATACTTTTAACAAAAGTCCTTTTGTGAAGGAAAACATCTCTATCGCCAAAATTACCCTTTTTCTCATACCAAATTTACCTTAGTATTTTCACAAAAAATCACCTTTCAACACATGCAAGCATCGTGTAAGAAAATATTTATTTTTCTTTAAAAACCTTTCATGAACACACTCTTGTATTAATTATGGGTTAAACATCTTTAGGATGTTTCACTACCCACCTAGCCACTTCATTTTATGGACATTAATCAGTTTTGACATTTACTTGTCCACTTAATCTCTTACCACAACATTTATTACTTTATTCAAATTAGGTTGTCATTTCACATATTCATAATACAACCCATTTCTTGGCATGTTCCATTTTTCATTATCTTTTCTTGGAATCTTAAAATATTCGCACATTTTAACGAGCTCTACACTGCCGGCTATGCGACTATAAGCTCAAGCCAGTAATTTTAGGTCTTTCACCCTAGGGCTCCGGTCCCTCCTTAATTATCCCGGTGTCATCCGAGTCCATATTAATATTTTTTAATATTTTACAACTGTCCACCTAATTCAACTTTCATTTACCGACCGAAGCCAAAACTCGGGGTTTCACCCCAAATTGTGTTGCACTTATATAATCATCATTTCTTGTCATTTATACACTTGAATTGATTTTATTCAAAAATCACGTTCAATTAGGACCACTTTGTAACACATTTTTCAACATTTTATTTCATAAAGACATTACATTATACGTAAAATTACCATTTTGCCCATTTGTTTCCAAACTTGTCTTTTCCTCCGTTTCACAAGTGTTGTTTTCCATAACCTTAATAAGTTACCCACTCTAACTTCTTAACTGTCTTTAACTCATTATCACTTTGGAGCAACTTACTTCTCATGTTGATAATCTCTTTATTTCATTATTTTCTTTCTCTAAGGAAATCATTAAACATTTAAAGACTATATTTAAAGACCCTGTTTCCTTTATTAACACATGTAGTCTTGAAACCACAAACTTATCACATTTTCAACACTTTTTCACATACTTTAAGGGATGAATTTTTTGTTTTCTTTATTTCATGTTAAATTCAATAAAACCTTCATTAAACTTATTTATATATTCATCATCAAAATAATACAAGTTTATGTGCATGATAAGATGGATTTTAAGTAAAAAAGAACTCCTATTAAATGGGTTTAACACATAGTTCATTTTAGAAATTTTATAATATTTTCTTAAACATGATTTTTAAGCCAATAGATATTGTTATTTCTTCAGAACTTGAGTAAATGTCTATTTATGTAAAATCCTAATTTTCATAATAAAATCTTTAGGCATTTGCTCATAAAATATTTTTAATAAATAAATATTATTTCAAACATTTTATTCCATAAAATGTTTAGATAACAAGATTTCTTGAAATAACATTCTTCTCAAAACTCTAGGGATCTTTCGTAAATCATTTTACACAAATCATGAGATTCTGCTATCTTACAACATACATGCATTTTTCTCTTAAACTATACATATGAGACCAAATGCTAAGAAAATAGAGTCTTAAACATAAAGAGTAGAGTTTATTCCACCACAAATGAAGCTTCGACAATGGTGGATGACGTGTAGAGGAAGATAGCAACCTCGCACATCTTAAACTGGAATTAAAGAGGTTACCTAGATCCACAAAGCTGGCCTCCATGAAAGTTTCACTAAAAACCCTTCAAGCGCCATGATTACTTCCACCTTCACCTTCAAGAACCCCCAACAATAACTCCAAATTTCATGGCATTACTCAATAATGATGAAGAGAAAAGTTTGGTAGCAACCCTCCACCTCTCTCTCCCATATATACTAAAATAAACCCATAAAATTCTTTTAAATACCAAGGGCAACACCCTTAACCCATTTTCGATCAGATGGTGCCTTCACAGATCGACTCCTTATCAATCCAAGGTTTAAAAGAGGGACAGTAGACAAGGGCATTCCTATTTTAAAGATTTGTGAATAGGTCATTCGAACGAGAATGGGATCTCGTTCAAATGAGATTAGGAGCTGTTTTGGTCATCCTTCGAATGACCTTCTAACGAGGTTGGAAACCTAATATGAGGACATGTATTTAGATCTTCGTTAGAAGCCAACTTTGAACGACTTACATTTCTTATTAGAACAATATGGGGACCTCGCTCGTAAAACCCTCGTAATCGCTTGAACCACAAAATTTTCTCAAAATTACATTTTGTCCTAATAACGTTCAACAATTGTCGAGAAGGCCATGTGAATAATTGAATAGAAATAAAATGCCCATATATTAACGATCCAAATCCCAAGGGTTTCATATGATACAGTTTACACCGAAAAAATAATAAAATATTAGGCGCGGGTATTACACCATTTCCCACTTAGATGATGTCCTTATCCTCATTAGTTGTGGAAAGAAATTATTTGAAATATAATTCAATTTTTTGAAGTAAATAAATATTTCTTTGTGGTTAGAAACTACGTAAAATGAGAAGTTGTTTTGTTGTATTTAAAAGATCATTCACATAAAAAGATATTAATTTTCAGTTGACACTCAGTAATACCCCGTATTTGTATGATATTAAATAATTATGGGATTAATTATTATTGTTGGATTAATTAAAATAAAAAGGTCAGGAAAGCTAATTGTTAATGAATCCGAATTTAAAATAATTATTAACTAGCGTGCCAAGGGTTAATACTTATTGACGAAAATCATTGGTTATTACTGTGGGTATATGTAATATGTAATTATATAATTTTTATAAATTCTCGGAGTGAGAAATACGACAGTTTGGTAGTTTGGTATTTTAAGTCAGGGCGCGCGTGTGAGTCGTGTCGGGACTAATTGTGTGGGATAAAAAGGTATACTATTTTTTTATAACTCATATGGTAATTTCGAGTGTGCCGTTCAGTCAAAAAGGGATGAGATATTCAGATTAGTGTACCCGGAGCTTTAGTTTGGGTCCCGGGACAATCTTAGGCCTAACTGGCGTCCCGAGAGGGCGTTTTTGTAAATTGCATTTTTGAGATTAATTAATGGACGAAAATTAGAGTGCTTTAATATCCCTTACGTAGTTATAGTTAGCATTTTATTTGTAAAAGAAAAGAGAGGGTCCCAGTGGAAGGAGAAGAAGAGGTTCATAGGTGTTCCAAGGCCAAACCAAGTCATCTTTCACCGAAAACTTCATCAACGCGTAGATCGGAAAGAGGAAAACACATCTATACCAATTTCAAACGACGAATCAAACATTCATAATTAGGCAAGTGTTTATTACTTGCTTTCCTTTAGCAATAACCATGTTCATGTTAGTATAGGAATGAAATACCCATCTATTATTAATAAAAGTGATGAAAATTGGAGATTGGTTATATATGAACTGAATTCTGAGATTAGTTTAGGTTGAACAATTTATGTATGTAGATTAGAAATCACGTATAAATGACTTTCTGTGATAAACAAATCTGGAAATTTTATGTTCTTGGATGATAATTGGAAGAACTAGGGTTTTATTAAATTATTTGGGGATTCCAGATTATATTGATGATTGGTAATGAATTAACGATGTTACATTAGTGGAAATCATACATACATGTTAGGAAGATGATTTAGAACGATTGATTGGTGATTGGGAATGATCCGTATAGGTTAGAGGGGTTGAAATGGTGAATAGAACGTATCTGGGTAGGGCTACCTTTTTACAGGTAAAGGTCCGGACCGCTTTTTAATAGGTCCGGACCATTTTTCGTAAAAAGGTCCAGATTATTTTTTCATTAAAAGGTCCAAATCATTTTTTAATAAAAGGTCTTTAGGACATCTTTCGGGACTTGTAATGCGGGAATTCTGATGAAGTACACAGAGACTTGAAGTGATTTTATATTAAGGCAAGTGTGGTGTAAAACTTGGGCATATGTGAGATGTATTAATCTTAAGAAATTTTGAGAGAGAATAATTGAAATAATTATATTCAGAATAGTAATAAGAGATTTCAATATGTGGAAAATATATGTTTGGGTTGGGAGAATACCTACTAATTTGTAATAGGATGTGTGTATGCCTATTTTATGATATTATTAGTGCGTGCACTAATGAGTGTTAACTCATGGGTGTAGGAGTATTATTGTTAAGTGCTCTAATGGGTGATAACCCAGGGGTGCAAGAGTATTATTGTTAAGTGCACTAATGGGTGATAACCTGGGGGTGCAGGAATATTATTTGCTAAGTGTGCTAATGGGTGATAACCCGGGGGTGTAATAATATTATTAATGAGTGCGTTAATGGCTGCTAATCGGGGGTGCATGATTAATATGGTTAGGAGCACTAATGGGTCTTATCCCGGGGGTGCAGGAATAATATGGTTAGGAGCGCTAATGGGTCTTATCCCAGGGGTGCATAATTAGTATATATATATATATATATATATATGTAAAAGGATGATGTGACTATGTTTATATATATAGGAACTTGTAAATCAATCTACTGTGTAGAGGTAGTAGACATGGGAATATTGACATATAATATAAATCTTAGCGTGTAATAGATTTATTATGCAATTGAGAAACATGTTAACTAGCTATTCGGCATAGACTAATTTAATAGCGTATTATATGGGCGTTATCTTTAAGAGGCATTAGAATGGAGGAGTATACTTTTATGTAAACACATAGGGATTGGGGGAAGGTACATATTAAGGACTGGGGGCCTTACGGATCTCGACGACCAATGATGTTAGGTAGTGGTGTATCGGGGGGGTTCCTTATTTGCATTTTGCTTTCTGAGACATCCCACGCGTGAAACTAACGAACATCGAAAGTCGAAGAGATGTTTGGATGATAGTACATGTGATTCGTACCTTAGTAATTATACATATAAGAGAGTAATCGAGAGTGGATAATTTTCCACTATAATGTGAGAATATATTTTATTGGAGAAAAAAAATGTACAAGGCATAGGGTATATGGGCTCCCTAGGTAATCGAATCTTGACTTTGTTTTCATTCAGAACGTATGGGATAAGGCAAATGAAGATAGAAGTGGAGATATCAGGACTTGATTGTATGATCATGATAATGGTATTATATTAGGCAGTAGATTATGATTGCCATGTGAATTCGACAACACTTATCCCGGGGATTTAAAATTTATCCCGTAAGATTTGTTAGATGATTACATCTCATGAGACACCGATTATTAGAGCGGGGGAAGGACATGTGACACGCAGTGAGACAAAGTCACATGGGTCACGGTTAGAGGCACATTTGAGAGAATAAAAGATATATCATGTTATAAATGACAGTGGTGGTGGGATTTAGTGAAGAGAAATATTACTAAATTCGTTTTGCAATAGGTCACCTGTCCGTTGGAAAAAGGGTGGACCACTCGAGACCGGTAGGGGTTTCTTCAACCGTTAGGGATTCTGAAGTAGGAGTGGGAGAGTACTCCCAAGGGTTTTATCGTGAAAGGGGATATGATCCTATATGGGTGATAATGGATCAGTTGACCAAAATAGCTCACGTTATGCCAGTAAAGACTGGTTATACTAAAGGACAATATGCGCAGATCCTTATAATCAAGATAATTAGGTTAAGTGGGGTACCGCTAGGCATAGAGTCCGATTGGGACAAGATCTTCATCTTTTGATTATGTAAAGATGTTCACAAGACTTTGGATACCGAGTTGTGGGTGAGTACGACCTATCATCCCATACAAATGGGCAGAACAAGCGAACTAATCATATGTTTAGGAAAATAAATTATATGTGTACCCTTGGATCTTAAGGGGAGGACGAGAGTAGTCCCTTCCACAAGTTGAGTTTGTGTACAATAACTCATATAAGTACACTTTTGAGCTCGGTACGAGTCGAGGTATGGCACGGTAACCCTTGTTGTTCTCATGATCGTTGGTTAAAGGTGGGGGAAACAAATCCTATTGCGAAGATTCGAGATGAGTTGATATCTATAGTATATAATGTGTGTAAAGTATATACAACGCCAATAACCAACGCGTGTGCAAAATCGTTGCGTGATGAGATCATGTGTATCCATAGAACGATTAACCTACTAAGGTGCGAATAGTAGAAATACAGACAACGAATATATTTAAAATAAAGTTTAAGTAGTGAAACTTGAATGGTAAGACTTGGGCAGGAACTTACATGATTGGGTAACCGGGAACTTAGAACAAATATAAGTTTAGTATTCATTATTAAGGGTATTCGATAGCGTACTATACGGGCTGTACGGAATAGTTCAGTCGGGAGCGCAGTGATGCGATGCACAACATATATTCAACATTATTTGTACCTGGCATACTTTTTCCGAATTTCGGGATGAAATTCCGTTGTAAGGGGAGAATTATGTAACACCCCATATTTTTATGATATTAAATAATTATGGGATTAATTATTATTATTGGATTAATTAAATTAAAAAGGTCGGGAAATTTAATTGTTAATTAATTCGAATTTAAAATAATTATTAACTAGCGTGCCAAGGGTTAATACTTATTGACGGAAATCATTCATTATTACTGTGGGTATATGTAATATGGAATTATATAATTTTTATAAATTGTCGAAGTGCGAAATACGATAGTTTGGTAGTTTGGTATTTTCAGTCAGGACGCGCGAGTGAGCCATGTCGGGACTAATTATAGGAGATAAAAAGGTCAATTATTTTTGTATAAATCGTATGGTAATTTTGAGAGCGTCGTTGAGCCATAAAGGGTAGAGATAGTCAGAATAGTGTACCCGGATGTTTAGTTTGGGTCCCGGGGCAATCTTAGGCCTAACCGGCATCCTGGGAGGGAGTTTTGATAAATTGCATTTTTAGGGTTAATTAATGGACGAAAATTAGAGTGCTTTAATATCCCTTACGTAGTTACAATTAGGGTTTTATCTGTAAAATAAAAGAGTGAGTCCCAAAGGAAGGAGAAGAAGAGGTTTATAGGAGTTTCAAGGCCAAACCCAGTCATCTTTCATCAAAAACATCATCAACACGTAGATCGAAAAGATTAGAACACATCTATACCAATTTCAAGCGACGAATCAAACCTTCATAATCAGGAAAGTGTTTATTACTTGATTTCCTTTAGCCATAACCATGTTCATGTTAGTATAGGAATGAAATACCCATGTCTTGTTAATAAAAGTGATGAAAATTGGAGATTGGTTATACATGAATTAAATTATGTGATTAATTTAGGTTGAACCATTTATGTATGTAGATTATGAATCACGTATAGATGACTTTCTGTGATAAACAAATCTAAAAATTTTATGTTCTTGGATGATAATTGGAAGAACTAGGGTTTTATTAAATTATTTGGGGATTCCAGATTATATTGATGATTGGTAATGAATTAATGATCTTATATTAGTGGAAATCATACATACATGTTAGGAATATGATTTAGAATGGTTGATTGGTGATTTGGAATTATCCGTAGAGGTTAAAGGTGTTTAAATGGTGGAGATAACGTATCTGGGTAGGGTTGCGTTTTTACAGGTAGAGTTCCGGATCACTTTTTAATAGGTCCAAATCATTTTCCATTTTTAATAGGTCCGGACCGTTTTTCGTAAAAAGGTCCAGATTATTTTTTCATTAAATTATCCAGATCATTTTTCAATAAAAGGTCTTTAGGACATCTTTCGGGACTTGTAATGAGGGAATTCTGATGAAGTACACAGAGATTTGAAGTGATGTTATATTAAGGCAAGTGTGGTGTAAGACTTTGGCATATGTGAGATGTATTAATCTTAAGAAATTTCGAGAGAGAATAATTGAAATAATTATATCCAGGATAGTAATAAGAGATTTCAATATGTAGAAAATATACGTTTGGGTTGGGAGAATACCTATTAATTTGTAATAGGATGTGTGTACGCCTATTATATGATATTATTGTTGCGTGCACTAATGTGTGTTAACTCGGGCATGCAGGAATATTATTGATAAGTTCACTAATGGGTGATAACCCAGGGGTGAAAGAATATTATTGTTAAGTGCACTAATTGGTGATAACTCGGGGGTGCAAGAATATTATTTGCTAAGTGCGCTAATGGGTGATAACCCGGGGGTGCAAGAATATTATTAATGAGTGCGCTAATGGGTGCTAACCCGGGGGTGCAGGATTAATATGGTTAGGTGTGCTAATGGGTCTTAGCCCGGGGGTGCATAATTAGTATATATATGTATAGGGATGACGTGACTATATTTATATATATACAGGAACTTGTAAATCATTCTACTATGTATAGTTAGTAGACATGGGAATATTGATATATAATTTAAATCTTAGCATTTAATAGATTTATTATGCAATTGAGAAATATGTTAAGTAGCTATTTAGCATAGACTAATTTAATAGCGTATTGTATGGGCGATATGGGAATATTACTGGTAAGTATAGTTAGTATTAGTGTGACTTTGAACTAGTCAGACTGGTGGCATAGCTAGGTGGGATTAGATGTATGCTAGGCGTTCACAATAAATGAGAGGTGAGAATCTCATGTGAGAGTTCGATATGTAACGTGCACATAATACTTGCTTTAATGCAGTTTTAAATACTTGATAAATCATTTTTAAAACACCAGGCTCTGACCCGTCTCGTGCATCTCTTCTCTATTTTTCTATATATGTATTATATAAGATGCTCAGCCACAGTGACACAAAATTTAGAGACTTGGATTACTTGGCGTGCTGCAGCTTTTATGGAAGCTATAGGTCCTTGCATTAGATGCCGCTATCATTTTCATTCAGTTTGATCTAGACTTTTATTTAGGGCACGTGTCACCCATTTTAGTCATTTTTATCAGATATTGTATTCAGTTTACTTTCCGATTATTTTAGTTCGATTGGGTTTTACTATGGTTCTTTGGCTTGAGCTTTTGAACTGGAGTATTTTATCCAGTCTTATTTATTTTAGTATTTGATTGAGACTCAGTATTTATTATATACATGTGTATGGTGAATGGTTTATATTTTATTACATGAATTGAAAAATGGATTATTTTGTTATAGTTTAAAAAGAAAAATATTTTTGACACTAGTTTAATTATGTATTACGTGATTTTTCTTGTTAAATATTTTTTGACAGTGATGCTAAGAATGAACAGACTGAACATTCTGTTTTTAATTTAATAAAGGAATGATCACCCTGCATTTCATGAGGCAGGGTTTCACACACTCTTTCTTCAGAGAATATACATGTATCTTATCTGGGGTTTCCTTTAAACATTAACATGAATATTTCATTATAAGATAATTTTCTCAAGATAGATAAAATATTTAGGATGGAAAGATAAATTTATATCTAATGTATAAACATTAATTCTTATTGTGTATATATCTATATAATAAGTAGTATATGGTTTTTACTATTCAATAAGATTATATGTTAATTAGGGGCTAGGATTAAAGCCACCAAGACAAAAATGAAGGGTGGAGATTAAAAGACTCTCATTCCTATTTTTTTGCCCTTTATTATTTATTTCCTCTCTTTTTTAGGATTTGATTTCCCTTCCCTATCTTATTCAAAAGGATGGTTAAAATTGGAAATATGACACTTCAATCATCTTTTATCCCACTGACACAAACATACACACACACACATGCACACAGACACACACTACACTAGTTCTCTATATCTCTCGAATGATTCTCAACTCCTCTCTCTCTCTCTCTCTCTCTCTCTCTCTCTCTCTCTCAAATCAGTACTTAAATTTCTCCCCTCTTCCTCTCTCTCTCGAACTCAGATCGATCATATGCATTTTATGGGAAATTTAGGATTTGAATATTTGGGTATACTTATTGCTACTTTTTTCTAGGTTTGATTTGTATTCAATTCAGCAGGGTTCAATTTTTTGTATCAAATGGAGCTTTTGATTTGTTTCATATTAAAGCTTCTTTTGATTTTGGGTTCTTTATTACATTTGTGTATATATCAGATGGAATTCAATTGGAGATTTTTTTAGGGATTTTGTATTTCTAAATCGAAGGTTTCAAATGGAGATTTATAATACACCAGGTGTACTTAAGTTTGAAGTTTCTTTTTTTAGTTCGATTGGGTTAAATTAATTTCTATAAGTCGATACAATGTATTAAATACTTACTTAAATTTGTATGTCTTTTACAATGGGATATTAATAATTAATTTCTATAAGTTGTAGTTAACATTGAAGTATATATGACTTAATGCAATGGTTTAATGTTACATGGGATACGATGGTTCAGTTTTGTAACAGGTATACGGATTCAATGGAATATTGGATTTCTAGGTTTTCCTGAAATTTATTGATCTAAAATAACTACTCCAATTAGGCACCTAATTAGTTGTAGTATTGTTTGATGTAAATCATTGATAGGACACAAGGTTGGATAAAGATGTTTCTATGTTTCAATGAAATTGTTAGAAGTTTATAATACTCTGTTCTTTGATATTATCACTTTGGGGACTCATTTTATTGATTTTTTGCATTCATGATTTTAGTTTTGAGGTCGAATATTTTAGAAATGGACCTTCAGTAGCCACTAAACGATGATCTACTCTCGTTCATGCCCTCTCAAACATGCACACAAATTTAAATTCTTCTTTATTTGTGTTAAAGTATGTGAATTTTGGGGTTATTGTATATGATGTAATCCATCTCGGAATTTCGTTTGTGTCTTGATTTATAGTTAAATGTACGCGTGTTTATTGAATTTGCAGCACTGTGTCGTTTTGCCGAGTTCGGTGTCTGTCGTTTCTTATATAATAATTTTACCATTCTCTCTTAATATGTTCCAGGACTCATTTTTTTTTAAGAATGATTTATTTCTGTTTTGGGGGTTAGAATGTAGAGAAAGGATGTTCTTATTAATGCACTAATTGCAATTGGTTTATTTTGCGTTACTTTTTTTTTTGTATCTATCCCTTGCTTTGTCTCATGAAACAATTCAGGTTCTAAATGTGTTTCGTTTTAATATTTTCATATCAATATATTTGTGTTGAATCCTTATGAACCAACTTATGATGCGGTGTTAAATTGATTCCAAGGGTGTTTTGAAAATATATGTTTGTTAATGGGAAGTTGATCGTTTCAACTTTTGTTATTACACTTTACAACGCAATTTTGAGTTTCTTTATTTGTATAGTACCGTTGAATTCATGTAATAGCAGTCGTTGAAACTGATGAGTTCACTACTCACTTTGTTATTTTTTCTTGATGTGAAATTTATGCTTCAAGACTCAATTAATAGTCTGTTGAACCCCACATACGAAATTTATGCTTCAAGATCATTAGTTTTCTTTTATAAATCTAATTTTTGTACTTGGTACTTATAAAAAAAATTCTGAAGAGGCTTTTGGAGATTTAATACTTTTTAGCACTCATGAACTTCTCAATAATAGGTTATATAACCCTTTACTTGAATTCTTGATAGTTGACAATAATTCTTGAATTTAATGACAATTTAAAATGGTATGTTTGGTTTTGTACTTCTTGCAAGGAAGCCACTTACAAAGCTCTAATATACCCAAAACAACTAAGGTACTATGTGATAATAGTTCTCTATTTTTTAGCTGTTGGGAACCCAAAACAAATAATTTTTTTTATCTATACAGGTAAAATGACACCAAGAAAGTGAAGATGCCGAAAGTGGTAGAGCTTAACAAAGCAAGGTAATTGCGACACGAGTTCACCATATTCGTTACTTCATTTTGTTTTAACTTTTTTTTGTTCATTTTCAACTCTGTCTTGGTGAACTATAACTTTATTCACACCACATTCTAGCATGACATACTTGTCTTGCAGGCATGTTATATTACCTAAGAATGTAGTATATGGGATGTTCAATTCCCATTTCCATATAGTGCGCCTAAGGCATTCCCAAACATAGTTATTGAAATTACATTAGTTACACCATGTGTTTGAAAAAATGCATTAGTATTTTTTTTGTCTCGAGTATTTCCTTGGATGTGCTAAGAATGGTGTGTTGATGTTGCATTCACACAGCTTTCACGGAATCGGTTACGGTTTAATGGTATTAGCCGATGTTTAACGTGTGAGTTGAAATACATATTCATTTTTTTCTATATTTTTTCCAATGTTAACTAAATTTTTTATCTAAATAGAACTGGAAGACAAAGGTGTATCAGCTTAAGGCAGTGGGTGTGAAGTTTTAAAATCATGTTGAATGTGTATTAGCTAAAGATTACAGCAGTGGGTGGGGTATTTTGTAGCTGTGTGGAAGAATAAGGATTGGATATTTCGGTGAACGAATTTTAGTTATGTGGAAGACACTTTTCATATTCTTGGTTTATTCTACGTGGGATTATTATCATTAATATCATTAAGCTTCGGTCCTCTTATAACCATAGGATATGTATAGAGACCATTCGTTAGTTTTAGAAATGTTGTAAAACTATAAGTCTTTTGTTACGCTTATAACCAAATGATATGTATAGAGACTGAATCTCAGTGTTTTCTGTTGTATGAGATGGTCTGATCAACTTCACATCCTACCAATTGAGGACTCATTACTAACGTGACCCTCAAGAACCTGGCTTTCGATACCATCTCAAAATCCAAGACCGCTTTAAATTGAATGATATTTCTTTTAATCCTCATTATGTAATATACCAATATTTTAGAATAAAATGGAGAAAATATATTCACTTGATTGTCTTATGTGGATCATTATATGTGTTGTGAATTTGAAAATAAAGAAAACTAAGAGTTAGTTCTATTGGTTTGACTTTGTTTACAAATAATGTGTTTTATATCTTTGAAATTAGGGGTGGTACTGAAGACAACCATCTATCTATTGTTTAATTTAAGTATGGTTGAGTTTTGATTTTTATTACACTCTATTAAAACTAAATGACTGCCTTTTCCCCCTTATTTGAAACTTATTATTTTCTTATGTCCTTGAGGACAAAGCCAAAAATTGAAACCCGGTGTAAAATATTTGTTATTTTTTTATCACTCTGTGTTTTTCACTTTGATGAATTTAATTAGACAATAATAAACTTATTGGTATCTAATGATTGGACTTCAAATTAGCATCTTCTCCAAATTGAATGTAGTTATCAATTTGTGACTAAGCATATTGCAAACTCCTTTCTTTCCCTAAATTAAGAGGCATGAAGCTGACCATGCTCTACTTATCCATCAATTCGATCAAGGATCTATTAAGGCATGAACGAAAACATATTGAATATTAGGGCTTGCAGCTTGAAACAAAGGTATAAAAAGTGAAGTTTTTATTTTCTTCAGTTTCTTCATTTTGATCAGACTGCATAATTTTCATCTTGATATATGATTTCGTTCACCCTTCCCTAGTCCTAGAGTTGTCTACGATATCACTTTTTTTTTTATATGTTATGGTTATATCCACCCCATTTACATTCGATGCCGTCAAAATATTACAGGTGATCCGGATGTTGAGCATGAGAGGTCACTACACGATTGATTTGTCTATGAGTGTTGGAGCTGGTTTCTCTACATTTACATTCAGCGGCCACATCACCTGTAATATGAATACTATTTTCGTTTATGTTGTAATAACTAGTGACGAAGTTTCCATCTATGATCCCCACAAATTTTTTTATTGGAGGTAAAGATTTTAAAATTCAGTTTCCCCTATTTTTTTGAGTTAGTTTGCATTTAAATTTTATTAATTTTTCTTTCTTTGTTTAGTTATGGATTATACTCGGAGGAAAACTTCCTACATATTGTGGGCGTGGCTAATTTAAGGCCGACCCAGAGCCATAATTTTGTCGCTCTTGATGTTCACTTGTAGAGGAATCCTCAGTTATTCTACACAACTCCCATTGCTTCAGGAATTCATTGAATCATACATGAATTACCAAATGGCAATGCGTCATTTTTCCTATTCTACTCGGGGCATGTTACGACTGTACATGAGATGCATGCAGTTGTGGGAATTGGCTGGGACATTCTATGCCGTTAATATATCACATGTGATACGAATGATGAGCATGAGGGGTCACTACACGATTGATTTGTCTATGAGTGTTGGTGAGGGTTTCTCTTCAATTCTCTAGATGGCAAGTACGAAGAGAGCAAAAGAAGACTAGATGCAACTGCTATTAGCAGCAACATTACAAATGGGGATTTCCAAACCGCTTTTAAACAATGACAACACCATGGTTATTTGAAAGACGATTATATTGAATATATAAGTACATCGTTGTTTATTTTAGTGTCTTTGTTTCGATACATTTTTGTTTCTATTTCACATGTTTCACATTAGGATATAAATTTGACTGTACAACATGTTTAATATTAGGATCTGTTTCATTTTAGTTTATTAGTGTGACATACACAACCATAAACATTTGGGTGTATAATGTGTGCATACTAATAATGTTTAATAATGTCTAATAAAAATTAGGGTGTTTACAGTGTGTTGCATTAATAATGTCTAATAAAAATTAGGGTGTTTACATTGTATTAATAATGTCTAATAACAAGTGTGATGAGATAACATGCATGTATTAATATATTATTTTATATCAACCACCTCATTTAGGTGAAGTTGGGGGATAAATGTATTAACTTTATTGGAGCATATTAAATATGCATATTGTTGTTGTGGTTATTCTAGGATACAGAAGCATCTGAAAAAGAAAAGGAAAATAAAGATGAGAATAACAAGATACGACTGGCCGCTCTTGACAAATTAGCAATATCTAGTGAGGATACGGTCTTTGAACAGGGTTTTAAGGTTCTTGATAATTTTGTGCAGAATTTTGCTTCAAGAGTTTGTAAGGCATTTGGAAATTCATGGAAAGGTTGGTTCCGATTCAGTTCACAACTGCAAATCTTATTGAATTTATTTAGCGTGGTGGTTTACTTGCAACTGCTGGCTCTGTTGCTCCATCTTTGATTTAGACTGGAAAAGTTTCTATCGTAAAGGGAATACAAATGCTCGAGTTTTTTTGGTAAGAAACTATAGACCTTCTGATCTTAGAAAATGGTATTGAAGTTGAGAATAATACTACAAAATCTGAACAACAAACAGATGATGATCACTTATCGGAGAAGCTAGAGGAACTAGATTGGATCGTTGGCTGGATTGAATAAGAAATCTTTGCAAGTGACTTGGAAAGATTGTCTCCAAATGATAAAATCCAAATAACTGCTGGCAGACAAGACTATCTTGACTTAGAGGGTGTTCATAAACTCTCATAAATGTGTTGTTGTGTAGTGTCTCAACTTCTCTGTCTCGGGAAATTATTCATATCTAATACAAACATAAATGAATTTTTACAATCCTTTATATGTTAAGGTAATAGTTACGATTTCTTTCTTTTTTTGATAAATTTATGATTTTTCTTATATCAAAATAGGAAGAAAACAAGGTTGTTTTTTCATATCTCAGTATATTGTTTGTGTTATTTAATTTTCATTAGATTTAGTCAATATTATAATATCATTTAAGATATATTATGGTTTGTTTTATCTGTAAAGTAAAATCAACTATAGTAGCATGCAATTGAGGAAGAATTGGGTTTGAAATGAGTTGCTATTACTAATGCTCCAAAATTAAATGATGAATTGATGATCTTAGTTCTCGACTTTTCGTATTTCTTTGATTCTCTTATACTTGGAAGTAATTATAATCATGGAAAACTATTTTTGGATCCCAATCTGATGACCCTTGAAGTGCTCAAGGTGTCAAAGGAGAACATTTAAGTTCTACCACATAGTTTTGGATTTGTTTAAAGTTTTTATTTATGTAATCTATGTCCCTCTTTATAAAGGGGTTGAAAAACATTACTAAGTTGTTTAACACAAGTTAAAACAGTTGAGTAAGTTTCGAAAAGATTTTTGAGGAAACTCTTTTTATAAAGCAGATTCAATTAACACAAGATATGTTTAGAGGTTGTGTACAAATTATTTCAGTTCTTGGAAATAGGTTTTAAAATTAATCTTAAGTCTAAGATGCAGCAGTAGTAGTGAAGGATTGAAAAGCACACTCACGAGACAATATTTTTTACGTGGTAAACCTCCAAACTAGTGGAAACATCCATCACTACACCAAATCCTGCGAATGGTCACGCCGAGTTGGTCACGGCCCAAGTCCGCGACCCGTTGGCACGTGTGCATCGTCGATTGGAGCGTGGGAGCCTAAAGTTTTGATGAGGTAAAACAGATCAACGGTTGTGATTAAACGATCCGATCAAAGGGTTTAAAATTCGAAACGGCTTGATCTAAACCGTTAGATGAACTCGTAGCGTTTCGTGTAGGGGATGTCCATTCGCTTACGATGGGACGCCTAATCTGAACCGTTAGATCGTAGCTGTTCCAAACAGGCACGATCCAATGGTTGCTGAGTCACTTCATGAAGAGCTGTGACTGTTGAAGAACAGTCACAGAAATGGCTATAAAAAGAGTTCCAGACCTCTGTTTTGGACACCGAAAATTGCTAGTTTCTCCTCTCTCCGTCCTCTATACTTTGGCATTATCAAGTTACAAATTCAGAGTGTTCTCGGGTTTGATCAAACAGTACATAGTTTGAATCAAACAACTGTTCATACTGCATTGTATCCTGAAGGGAGGTTCTACAAAACCCATTGTGTACTCGCGGTTCTGGTTCTGTCTCAACCGGATTGGGAGAAATTTTGCCTAAAAGAAAGCGTTCCAAGAACGTGCCTTGCAGAAATTAATTATTATATTTCGTTCTTTCCATACAAAACTCCAACACATATAACAACAACTACTAAAAAAAACTAGTGAACAGTTCCATAATATGGGATGCAGGACACAAAGCAACTGACATTTTTTGCAGGATAAGGATCTACTAAATCTCATGACGCACACACTGATTGAGGAGCATGCCAAATTTGTGGTAAGAACAATCATATTGCCCCCACTTGTTCCTACAGGTGGGACTTCTCTTATCAAACCAGAATGAAGGACATCAAGCTTTGGTCACTACCAATTTTCAAGCTACCCAACATGTATGTAATTTATGGAACAACTAATCGCATGACTCACAGTGAAGGTAATTTAATAAAACACTCACCTTACAATAGATATGAGCAAATAGTTGTGGGTGAGGGTAGTTCTCATGATATTACCCTTATTGGTGAAATAATCGTCAATTCTAAACTTGATTTAAAGAAAGTTCTTATTGTTCCTCAAATTAATAAGATTTTAATTTTAGTAAGCCAATTAGCAAAAACTAACTAGTGTCTATTGGAATTTACTGATCATGATTTTACTGACAATGATGAGAAGACCAAACAACTTCTGGCAAACGGGGCTAAGAAGTATGGACTCCATATCATTGATCAAGAAGGATTGAAAGCACAGGTAGTTATTCAAAGTGGAAAAGCACTTGACCTTGAGTGGCACCAAAAACTGGGGCATCCTAGTTCTAAAGCCATAGATTCCTCAAATAAAACTCATTCTTTTAGTGTTAGTAGTTGGAATAAAATTCCTTCTGTATGTAGTAGCTATCAATTATGGGAGAGTTGTAGGTTAACTTTTTCTATGAATGATCGGATTTGTGAATTTCCATTTGAAAATTTGCACTGTGATCTATGGGGACCTTTTTCTCCCATTGCATCCTCTTAAAATATGATGTACTATGTGGTGATTGAGGATAATTATACTCGATATTCGGAGATATATCCCTTAAAACACAAATCTGAGTTTTATCATACCTTTGTTAACTTTCAAGCTGTGGTGGAAAAAATTTAATGTTCATCTCAAAGTTCTTGAATGTGATGGAGGTGGAGAATTTAATAAAACTAATTTTTTGGATCATCTCAGTAAGCATTGCATCTTACGACAAGTCTCATGTCTATGAACACTCGAGAAAAATGGAATCGCATAATGAAAACACAAAAATATTGTTAAAATGGGGCTGACTCTATTATTCCATGCTAAATTACCGTTATTCTTATGGGTTGAGTCCTTTCTTACTATTAATTTTCTCATCAGTACATTGCCTTCGGCAGTTTTACAAATTAAAACACCATTTTATTCAATTTATGGCAAGCATCATGACTATTCTTCTCTTAAACTCTTTGGTTAAAGATGTTACCTATTTCTCCAAGACAGAAATAACAATAATTTCCACCCAAAATCATACCCTCGTGTCTTCATTTCTTATAGCAAAGAACATAAAGGTTATCGCTGGTTTCAACATTCCACCAGACGAGTATTTATATCGAGGCATGTGGTATTTGATGAATATACATTCCCATATGTTCTACAAACATCAACCAAGTCACAAACTAATGAGTTTGATCTTACCACCTTTCACGAATTTTTCGATAAACCAAAAGACGTTGTTATACCACAAGCATCATCACCGATCATTGACCCACCTCCCACTGATCAACCCGTTACCTCCATATGGACAACCTTTTATACCTCTCCTCATCACAACCTCACTCCCAATACCGAAACATTTTGTCATCCTCCACCTACTAGACCTGCTATACCACCCACTCCTTTATCTCCCAACACCAAGACACCCTCTCAAATTACCATCAATGATCCCAATAGTTTCCACCTTACTCACATTCTCTTTATTACACCATCATCACAAACCCAAGCTTCTTCATCCAGTTCGAATCAACATCCCATGCTCACACGTGTTAAGACCAGCTTCTCAAAAGCTAGCTCCCTTCTTACTAGAATCTCTCCTCAAACAGACCACCCCCATTTCGCATGCACTGAAACATCCCCATTGGTTTCAGGTCATGCAAGACTAACTTTCATCATTCCAATCTAATCACAATTGGGATGTTATTCTATATACACCCTTCATTAACATTATTTGTTCCCAATGGGTATTGAAAACTAAGCTCCACTCGAGCACTCTTGAGCATTATAAAGAACTTTAGGTTGCAGAAGGTATTAATCAAATTGATGGCCTAAATTTCACCGAAACCTTTAGTCCGATTATTAAACCTACTACCATTTGTATCGTACTAGCTCTGTCCGTTATCCACCACTTATCTAACCGTCAATTCGACATTAAAAATGCCTTCGTCCACGCTAATCTTAAAAAAGAGGTATATATGCAACAACCATTTGACTTCACTCATTATCACTTTCCCCATCATGTTTGTAAACTTCGGAGAGCTATTTATGGTATAAAGCAAAGCGCATTGGCCCTTGTTTGAACGGTTTATCTCTTTTCTTCTCGCCGTTGGCACCTCTAGCAAGGTCGATACCTCACTCTTCATCCTGAACCAACCTCTGGGCACATTGATTCTCTTGATCTATGTTGATGACATTATGCTCATTGGTAGTGCCACTACCCTCTTACCAAAATTCATTCACAAGTTGGTCACTGAATTTGCTATGAAAGACTAGGGTCCCTTACACTACTTTCTTGGAATTGAGGTCCTAACTTTTTCCGATTCTTAAACCAATCCACTTTTACTGCGAACCTTCTCTCCCATGCTGACCTGCTTTATTCTAATGTTGCTGCCACCACAGCAACCACTTCTCCCAGGATTGCACTTCCCTTTTCTACCATTATGGATTCCACCCATTTTCGTAACTTGTAGGAGCCTTAGAATACCTCAAGCTAACTATACCTAATATACTCGATTATTTCAATCAAATTTATCTAGCTATGCATGATCCTCAACTGGAACATCTTCAAGTAGTTAAATTGTCACTTCACTATGGTATTTGCTTCTATTCTCAATCTTCCCTTAACTTATATGCATACTAAGATGGATATTGGGTAGGTTGAACAACTAAACATGTCTCCACCTCCGGTTTCTTCTTATGCTTCGGTTGTAATCGTGTATGTTGGTCCTTTAAACGGCACCCCATGGTTTAGGCCTGTCAATGGGTCGGGTCTGGACCCGGACCCGACCCGGATCCGATCCGTATAATAGGGTCTGAGCATATTTTTTTGGACCCGAGACCCGAAGACCCGTTTACTAAATGGGTAGGGTCTGGATCTTATTCAAGACCCGGCCCGAAGACCCGACCCGAATTGTACACTATTATTTTTTAAATATATATACATATACTATAAATTTATATATATTTATAAATATATGTTATCAATATAACATGTAAATAATATATATAAATATATATTTATGTATATAATAAATATAAATAATATATGTTTTATTTATACTAATAGTATTCTATAATACATTACAAAATATTTTAATTTAAGATTAAAAAATAAAGAAGGGGGATAATATAAATAGAAAATTAAGGTAAAGGTCATGTTCCTATCTATATTTGAATTTTTAGGACAATGCTTTTCAAGTTTATAAATCTAGTCCCTATGGTACAATAGCATTTATAAATCTAGTCCCTGTGGTACAATACCTTTATGTTTTTGGTCCGCGCCAGCGGCACTATTTTTCACCATTTTTCATGGTATTTTTAGTACGGGGACTAAATTTATAAAATTATTTGGAGTGTCCTATTTTTATACACTTTGTGCATTATGAGGACATTTTCCCAAAACCCCCTAATATAAAATAAATGTATATATTTGGCCAGACCCGGACCCGAACCCGAGACCCGAAGACCCGAACGGATCCGGGTCTGGATCCAATATTGTAGACCCGATGAAGACCCGGACCCGAACCCGAATCCGATGAAGACCCGATTACACGGATCTGGATCTCTCTAAACCCGACCCGGCTCCGACCCGTTGACAGGCCTACCATGGTTGCTCGCTCAAGATCCGAATCGGAATATCGTGCCCTCACCCCCGCTGCAATTGAAATCAAGTGGGCTACCTATATTTTACGTGATATTGGATATTCTTCCCCTTCACCACCTATATTGTTCACTAATAGCATCAGTGATCTGTATTTAACTATGAATCCAGTCATCATGACCGCACTAAACACATTAAGCTTGATTATCATTTTTTTCAGGAAAAAGTTATGAAAGGACATATACTCACCAAATTTGTGCTCTTTCATCAACAAACGACAAATTTGTTCACAAAGCCTTGCCCATTGTCCCATTTCAGTTACTCAGGAGCAAGCTTGGAGTGGTTTTTACACCCACTCCACTCTCAACTTGAGCGGGGCGTGTTAAGGAGACTTTTTTAACTAAGGAAAATAATTCAAATACTTCTTCCATGTTATTTGGGTGACCAATTGACATCAGTTGCTATTTTATAGGAATGTATATCGGACAATGCTCTTCATTCCTTGGTTAATGTTTCATAGTTGTTGTCGTCTATTTGCCTACAAATAGGTTGTAATCATGTGACTGCAAACTTAGAGAGAAAAAATTCTTTATTTGTATTGTGTTAGGAAAAATATACCAGGTAAAAAGTGAGAAAAATGATACGGGTAGTCAAAATATGCCCCGTAACAAACCCCAAACGACACCATTTAAAAACACTTAGGCCGTTTGGTTCTCAATTCAGAAAACTCGATTTAAATGCTATTTTTAAATACAATTTAAAATTCAATTTTTTGTGTTTATAATTATTGGTGTGCGTTTGATAAACTTATTTTTTAATACAGTTTTTTAAACAATTGACAAAATTGACAAACAAGTATATTTATATCATACATACATATGTGTGTGTGTGTATGTATATATAAATATACATAAAACTTAAATACATACATGATACATGAATGTATACATACATATATACATACATAAAACTTGCATACATACATGATACATGAATGTAGACATACATATATACATACATACATACATCATAAATTATAGGGAACCACTATTCTCACTCCAAAATAAAATTCCGCCACTCCACTTTTAACTTTAAACACTAAAATGACTAAAGTGTCCTATATATATAACTTAGGTTGAACAAATTATTAATAAACTTATTTACAAAAAAAACACTTATTTTGAACGAATATAATATTTTATAAAAAAATCTATTATTTATTTTTAAATACATATTATTCTGAAAATAAAAAGCATAATATTTTGAATATAAACAAATGTAATATTCTGAAAAATAATTTTAAATATTCTGGAAAAAAAAAACTTATTATTATTTTTTACAGAAGTGGAAGTCAATAAAAAAATTGCGATATTATTTATTTAAAAAAATGAACATTCTTTTTCAAACAAAAATACTGGACAACATTGTTTTTAAAAGATAAAATGGTCGGAACTTTTATTATAAACTATATTTTTTTAAAATTATTTTTTATAATTTCTTATAAAACATAATTTTTTTCATAAAACTGTATTTTTTTATAAAAAATTAAGTAGTGACTTTGACACAATACTACTTTTTATACTTTAATACACGACATGACATAAATAGCATGTTTTATAATTTTCACACTACATTAAATACAACATAACACAAATAACACGAGTAAACTAATAAATTTAATATTGTGTCATTGACACCAAATTATTCGTGATATATTATATTCAATTTGGTGTGAAAATTATAAATCACACTATTCATGTTGTGTGTCGTACATTAAATTACAAATTGCAAAAAATATATTTTTATCAAAATCACAACTTAGTTTTTTACCAAAAAAAATACCCTGTATTTTTTGCATTTTATAAAAACTAAGTTGTGATTTTGATAAATTAATATCTTTTGCATTTTGTAATTTAATGTACGACACACAACACGAATAGTGTGATTTATAATTTTCACACCAAATTAAATATAATATATCACGAATAATTTGGTGTCAATGACACAATATTAAATTTATTACTTTACTCGTGTTATTTGTGTTATGTTGTACTTAATGTGGTGTGAAAATTATAAAAACATGCTATTTATCTCATGTCGTGTTAAAGTATAAAATACAAAAGCAGTAATGTGTCAAAATCACTTCTTAATTTTTTACAAAAAAATACAGTTTTATTAAAAAATTATTTTTATAAGAAATTATAAAAATAAAGTTTTTAAAAAATATAGTTTATAATAAAAGTTCCGACCGTTTTTTCTTTTAAAAACAATGTTGTCCAATATTTTTGTTTGAAAAATAATGTTCATTTTTTTAAATAAATAATATCGGAGTTTTTTTTATTAACTTCCACTTCTATAAAAAATAATAATAAGTTTTTTTCCAGAATATTTAAAATTATTTTTTTAGAATATTAGATTTGTTTATATTCAAAATATTATGCTTTTTTATTTTCAGAATATTATGTATTTAAAAATAAATAATAGATTTTTTTATATAATATTATATTTGTTCAAAATAAGTTTTTTTTGATAAATAAATATATTAATAAATTGATCAACCTAAGTTATATGTATAGAAGGGCCCTTTAGTCATTTTAGTGTTTAAAGTTAAAGGTGGAGTGGGGGAATTTTTTTTTGGAGTGGGAATAATGATTCCCTAAATTATATACATGTAATTTAATATCATCATTTAATATATATATACATACATACATATATACACGTACATAAATTATATACACGTACATTTAATAACATCATTTATTTTTAGATATATTTAATGAGGTATGTTGGGGAGTTTAACAATATATCACTGTTCTAAAAAATCCGCCTAGGCACGCCTAGGCTTGAGACTTGGGAGAAACCCCCCCCCCCCCCCCCTTAAGATTTTGACGCCTTATGCTTGGTAAAACCCTTAAGGGGTACTTTTTCTCTAAAAACAACGATGCTTTAGTGAAATAATATCGCCTTTTAAAGATTTTTTTACAAATAGGACCATTATCTCATCCAAAATAATAAAATAGTATTTTTATTTGCAAATATTCAGACATATTTTTAGGATATGTACAATTTTAGTATTTTAATAGCCTTGTTATGGTTAAAAAATATTAAAATATATTAAAAAGACCTAAACGCTTTTTCACGCCGTTTTACGCCAAGTCCCGCCTAGGCTTCTAATGCTTAAAGCTTGGCCTCGATCACGCCCCGCGCTTTTTAGAACCTTGCAATATATATATATATATATATATATATATATATATATAGAGAGAGAGAGAGAGAGAGAGAGAGAGAGAGAGAGAGAGATTCTACATGAACCACATGTAGAACCGCATATGAACCACATTTTTGTCCTTTTCCTCTTTCTTTCTTTTTTTTTTTTCTAATTTTTTATTCTTTTGTTTTTAACAGTTTTCTATATATAAAAAAATAGTTTATTTAAAAAAATTACAAGAAAAACAGTCTTTTATAAAATAAAAAGAAAACAGTTTTTATAGATAAAAAAACAGTTTTTCTACTAATATTAATTTTTTTTTATTAAAATTAAACAACTGATGTGGAGCCATGCCAGTGACACTAATTAATCGCGATATTTTTTTCAATAAAATATCGTGATTAATTAGTGCCGCTGGCATGGACCCACATTCAATAAATGATTTTGGTCTGGGAATGTCGGTCCGCGCCAGCGGCACAAATTAATCGCGATATTTTATTGAAAAAAATATCGCGATTAATTAGTGTCGTTGGCGCGGACCCACATTCACCAAATGATTTTGGTCCGAAAATGTGAGTCCACGCCAGCGACACTAATTAATCGCGATATTTTATTCAAAAAATATCGCGATTAATTAGTGCGGCTGGCGCGGACCCACATTCATCAAATGATGTGAGTTCGAAAATGCAGGTCCGCGTCAGCGGCACTAATCAGTCACGATATCATATCAATAAACATATTTTTTTAATTTTAATAAAAATTGTTTACTTAAAAAAATATTTTTTTTATACTAATAGAATTTTTGTTTTTTTTTTATAAAAAACTATTTTTATATTAATTATTAAAAATATAAGAATAAGAAACTTATGAAAAAAGAAGAAAACTATTTTTTTTTAATATAAAACTTATTTTTATATTAATTGCTAAAAACAAAACAATAACAAAAAAAAGGAAAGTGGAATGCGGTCGCCAGGCGGTACCTTTTCCTTATATATATATATATACAGTCCTGCTCTTGTGCAGACCAGTTCGCATTTTAAGAATGCGGACCGGACATGTGTCACCTGGCAGTGAGTTCAGAAAAGAGAGAGAGTGTGCCTATAATTTAGGGGATAATTTCTAGGGGTACCGTTAGGTGACACATGCCCGGTCCGCATAAGAGCATTATTATATATATATATATATATATCACTGTTCTAAAAAATCCGCCTAGGCACGCCTAGGCTTGAGGCTTGGGAGAAACGCCCCGTCTTACGCTTTTTACGCCTTATTCTTGGTAAAACCCTTCAGACATACTTTTTTCTAAAAACAACACTACTTTAGTGAAACGATATCGTATTTTAAAGAATTTTTTTACAAACCGGACCATTATCTCAGCCAAAATAATCAAATAGTATTTTAATTTGCATATATTCAAAGATATTTTTATTATATGTACAATTTTAGTATTTTAATAGCGTTGTTATGGTTAAAAAATATTAAAATATATTAAGAAGGCCTAAATGCCTTTTCACGCCTTTTTATACCTAAGGTCTGCCTAGGCTTCTAAGGCTTAAGTCTTGGCCTCCACGCCTCGATCACGTCCCGCGTTTTTTAGAACCTTGATATATATATATATATATATATATATAATGATATTGTATGTATAATTCAGTATAAAATTATATACATACATGAATTGATAATATTTTTTAATACATATGTATTATATGTATATTTTATATTATTCCATACATTAATAATACATGTATAAAACTATATACAAGTATCATGTATATATTGAAAATATTATATAACTTTATATTATTCCATACGTAATTTTGTGTACATGTACATAAATATTTTTTATTTATAAGAATTACACACATATTAGTGTATTATGTATGTATATTATATATTAAGGTATAACTATTTTAAAATATTAAGAATGAATAATTATGAGTTGAAAAATAAAAAACAAAAGTTATAAAACACCATAAACTCGTTTTCTGAAAAACTTGATTATAACATAGAAATATTATAATTATGTGTTTAAAAACAGGTTGCCAAATGAATATTTTTATCAGAATTGTATTTAAACACAGAAAACAGAATTATAGTTGCAAACCAAGCTGACTCTTAACTTTCCGCAGAACATCATGTTCTACCTAAGGTTTTGTGCACTATTCCTAAGGCGGTAAAACATGTTCCACTTAAGTATATCATATTTTCCACTTTAAACCCCCAACATACTTCTCTGAATTAAATAAACGCCCCAATTAATTACTCCCACGTATCAACCAACCAACCAACTAACCCAATAAATTTTTTACCCTTATAAATATAGCCTCACCCGTTCCTCTCTTTCATTTACCCATATTCATCACAAGAATTTCAACCTCACTGCTTTCTATTTGTTGAGTTAATTTTGATGCATTAAATTTTAATTAGGCTATATTTAATAGTCTTTATTTTTTGTAGTCATTAATTTTGGTTAGCTAGTGATTTTTATTGCACTAAAAACTTGTTAGCCACTATTTGCTAGTGAAAAAAATAAAAGTTTAGCCATTATTAGTTAGCCAAAATTACATCAAAAAATTATATCTAATTTGTTCATATATGATAAAATTAGATGAGTATTCCCTTAAGAAAATTCAAACATTTAAAGTTGGTTGATGTTATTTTCATTTTATTTTATTATTTGTTGGCATATTGTTAATCTAGGTGAGTGGTATTTTATATGTAGTTAATTTTTTTAAAAAAAAATTTCTTCGATATTATTAAACTAACTCTGTGGTATTTTCATTTTTTTCAGTTCTTTGACTATTTTTTATTATTAAACGTGACATTGCACTAACAAAAATGGACGTGTTTTAAAAAAGAAAGACTGTTGGTTTAAGGGAAAGTCAAATCAGACGCGATTAACAGGTCGAGCCTGAAAATCATGTATTTGAGCGCCCTATAGTATTTGAAAAACATAGGCGTGTTTTTAACGATCATGACCACATCAATGCATTTCCGGATATGTCCACAAACGACAACACAATTAAAATGCGTGGTGGTTATAATTAATTTAATACATCGTAGCGGTTCGAGATCACTCTTTAACTCTCAAATTCCAAAGAAAAGTTGGGCATTGGTACAAACGCTTGATCAACGCTGGTTGGAAATAATCAACATGTCCCCACATTCAAGTGGAGAATTATCCATAACGCCATATGATTTTACTATGTTGACTACTATGTTTTTTTAATAAAAACAACATGTTTACAAATATTGTCATATTAGATTATTACTTTTCATTTGATTGTCGTCCTAATAAACAACCTCATGGTTATCCCCGTGGGTAGCGGTCCTACGGTATTGATGAATGATGGCAAGTATTTGGTTGTACTTGATGGTAAAATTCAGATTCGTGTTGACAATATATGTAAATATTTTCCTGGCATTGAACCAAATTGTACTGATTCATGTGGGCTAAAATTATCAAGCATTAACCATTGGTTTGATGCCCTAAAGTTAAATAATTTAAATAAGGGCACTGACAAAATTGCGAGGGCATTTTTTTTTGTTCAACATATTTCTTTACCCACCGTAAAAGATAGCGTTCCAATAGGTTGGATGGTCACTATATAGGACCTTGAGATTTTTGGGTCATACCATTAGGTTTCAGTAATTCTAGCAAGCATTCTACTCTCTTCATGTTATGTCAAGAGGATATATAGACTCAGTGAATTGTTTCACGAAACTTATATTGGTAAGTTTTAATAAGTGAAATACACGATATTTAATTGCACTTTAGAGAAAATATATATTTTATAATACCCATAATTGTTTTACAGTTCTTCAGCTACGAGTACATATAGTGGCTTGTCCTTTACTGAGGGAAGATAAGGGTGAATGTTGGACTAGGATTAATCAGTGGAAGAAAGAAAATCGTCTTACTCGTAAGGAGTCAGAAGGATTAACACAATATAATCTTCCCACCGTGCAAAGTCAACTTGAGATCCGGTACCAGGTTCAATCTTTTGGCAACCTTACTCACGGTCTTCTGTGGAGATGAACGCCTATGTTCAACATGCCAAGTACGTTTGTTTTAAATGTTGTGTTGTTGTTGATCCTCAGTACGGTTGGATATATTACTGGGGGATCGATGCAGGAGACAAATCTCTAGTGATATTTACATACCTAATAATCCTCCCCCACAAATGTTGAGGCTACCATTTCACCCCGGTGTGCTTGGGATAATTGTAGAGGAGATGAACCCAAAGGTATTTATTATCCCGTAATAAGTGTACGACCATTATTAGAAGTATGTCTACGTAGGTCATGTCTTTCCACCCCTCTATCGAGTGATTAACACATATGTTATAAGACCCAGTGCACTACCATACCACATCCAGATATCCACCGTCCCTTTATGGGCACCTGAATCTTATGAAACTCCCATAGGTCGTGTACTTACCACTAAACCCTCTTTCACTTGGTATATATGTTGAGGTGGATAGGCTTACGAGGAAGTTGGACGAAAATGGAATATCTGACGAGCGAAAAACATCCCCACCTAATTTTTTCAGTGGTACACCATGGTTATTCTGCAACCCCCCTCAATATCCTAGTCCACGAACCTCTCTATATCGACCCACATTGGAAGATATGGGTGCCCAAGAAGGTTCAAGTCAACCGGGGTCGTCCTCATAAAATTATGAACTATTTGATGCAGTTAATTTTGATAATGTGAGTTAGAATTTTGATGATTATAATTTCTAGACTGTAATGTTCAAAAAATTTCAATGCAATGATTGGTGATTTAGGATGATGTTTACATAGTCAGAATATATTTAAATAAATTGCCACTAAAGAAATTCATTACATAAAATCCATTACATTTAATTGAAAGAAATACAAACATGACATAATATACTAAAATTACTGATAATTTAAGATCTGGAATAGCTGTCATGTTCGGCCCTTTCTTTGTTGAGTGGTTTTCCCACTAGGAATTCATGATACTCCATATGAGATTGATTCATGTGTGAGGTGTCGTTGCTAATAATTTATTGGTCAAGCGATATTTGTTCAATATTTTCTTTCCTCTCCAATACTAATAGTGTGCATTCGCTGATCTCCAAACTATGTTCATTAAGATGCAGTGAATGATTAAGCTCATCTTGAGCCTTTTCGTCTTGTACATGCTCAGTATGGCAAGACCGCTCGAATGAATCATTAAACCAGGAACAAATACTAAGTAGTTCTCGGTTCACCTCAATGTTTCTAGCCTTCGCCTTTTCTTTAGTCCATTGCTTCATATATTTCCTTCCTAGTGGCCTAGGATAACATCTTTCGATATCAACATGATCCCCATCTTCCAAATTAACTGAGGGACTGATTAGTTGCAAATATTGTATATCTTGCGCCCGTTAATTATGCATGCACGCACGCTTGCGACCGTTATTTCACGTATTTAAGCTCTTGTCCTGTATAACCTTTGGTTTCCATATATATATGCTTTGCGAGGTTTATTTGACCTTTTGTAGGGATTGGAATGCTAAACAGTGCAAGTGTGCGTCATCCGGGAACGTTCATTACACCAAAATGGCCAAATTGTCACCTTTCAGCCGGCCACCCTTGTCAAGGTCATTGACCGTGACACAATGGCAGAAGTTCATTGACAATGAGATCGAGGATCGATAATTGGCATCTCGCCAATCGGGGAGGGAAAATTGGGCAAAAAAGACGGACGTGCACTACTCCGGTCGGACCTCTTACGCCGAGGTGGAGCATAGGATGCAGGTAAGATTTAATTTTTCTATAACTACAAAAATATATTATTCTTCATTATTTTACTTTGCAGGGCCGATACTGATTTTACTTTACTTTATTTTATTTTAGGGGGTAGGGAGTGGGCCAGGGGGTAAGCCACATAGGCTCGATACTTATGTGGCTCTTCGGACGAAGAAGAGGAAGGACAAGGAGGTGTCCCCGAGCGTCACGGCCACGATTGTAAGTAATCCGACAGTTTAATTTTTGTTAATTACGTTATAATTTTTTAGTTTACTTATTTTACTAATCATGTGATTTTTATCGTTTCAGGCAAAGCTTAAGGAAGTGCATGAGTCGCAATCTGATGCCAACAAGGCATCTTTGTCCACAGATGCACTCAACCAAGTGCTTGGCTCTGATTGCAAGGGGAGGACAAGGGGGTGAGCTCGCGGGTGGCCAAATCTAGGATCATCGGATTGGAGACGAGCGACACCGGGTTGGCTCGAACGGTGGATTCACAGGACGCGAAGCTGTCCCGTTTGGAGGCGACGGTCCAAGATATGTACGCATTCATGAAGCGTACGTTAGGCGGAGACCGTAAAGGGAAAGGGAAGGAGAAGGCGGTGGAGGAGGAGGTGCGGGAGGACGAGGCGCAGGATGACGAGGATGTGGACCTCACTGCTTCATCACCGACACGTTCATACTTTGATGATCCACTTCCCTATTTGGCGCCCTTCAACAGACCAATGTCGACACTTGGTTGGCCGAGCGTGTTCATATTGGACGTATTTGATGGCCAGCGGATAAGGCGGGGGTTGAGGGACCCGAATATCATCGAGGGTGGAATAGTTCATGGACGTGCGCTTCAAGAGATGGAGTCCAGGGTGCTCGTCACGCATGTCATACCCGGGAAGGATAACTCCCTAATGTGGTTGCGCGAACAATGCGGCACGACGTATATTAGTGGGTGCGTCAATTGGTATGTCGTGTGGCCTACTCACCTCCTCACATTTACCCAAGACATGTAGTAACATTATTTTTAAGTTTGTCCATTTTAATTATATTTGGATTATATCGTCATGTATATTATTTCTATTTTGAATATTTGGATTATATCGTCATGAATATATATTTGCATTATCTTTAGTTTCTTTGGATATATGATGTTTGGAATAGGTACAACGTTGCTATAACAGGTACAAATATACTGCTGGGCAGTGGCAGTGGCCATACTGCCCAGCAGATTTTTTTTAAATTCTGCCCAGAATTGTCACGGTCAATGGCCGTGACAATTTTTTTTAAAAAGGGTCACGTCTTTGTCACGGTTATAAACCGTGACAAACGTGTCACGGTCATTGACCGCGACACGACCGTGACACAAAACGCGAGTTTTGTGTCAAGATCAATGACCGTGACACGATCGTGACAAAAAAAGTTATCTCGCCTCGAAATGTCACGGTCATTGACCTTGACAAGTTGGATTTGTCAAGGTCAATGACCTTGACAATTCGACAGATTTGGTGTAGTGGTTCAGTGTTTTACGCAACTTCAGGTGTAGTTTGGCCGTTCCTACATTCGAGCTCTGTTCCCGAACCCTTCACGGATGTTGTAGTTCTTCTTGCCAACTTCGCGTAGCCCCTAACAGTTTGTCAATCCGGTTCACGATGACCAAGTTATGGGCGTTTTCCCGAGCCCCTTTGTTGTGTATCAAAAGAGGAGAGAGTGCATGATTTTGCAGGAACGGTCGACCAGTCCCATATCAGCGGTCGATCGGGTTTTTTGCATTTTGCCTTCGAATTGAGACAGTGTGCCATCTCCTTGATCAGCGGTCGACCGATACTTCATTTTCTGCAAAACCCCCGCGGTTTTAGTTTGGTCTTACCACCCTTGTTTTGTGGTTTTCTTCAACTTAGTATATATTTATAGTGGTTTATTTTGTAAAAGGGATCCCGATTACATTCGTGTGCAAAGAAATAGATATAAGATATTTTGTTGGTTTCTCTCTCTCTCCTAGGGCTCGATAATTTGCTCGTCATTTTCATCATCAACTGCATTTATTGAAAGTAAATTTCCTCCTTTGTTGTTTCTTGTTGATCCTTGGTAAAATTTGGTGCAATTAATGTTGTGATTGTGCATTGAATGCTTATTCTCATTATGGTTATTACACTTACTATTAGTTTAATGATGTGTTTTAATATGGTTAGTGTCATGAGTAGCTAATCTACCTAGGTTGGGAGCATAAACCCACCTTGGAGAGTTCATTTCTTGGCTTGGTTCAATGATTAAATCCAATAAATGGGTGTGTGGGTTGAGATTGGAGTTTCATAGGATTTTATCTTCTCTTATCATGTAAGGGTTGTATTTTAAGACTTAACTCCAACATCAACGCATTCGTCCGATAATATATCATTACCTTCATCTTATATTGTTGGGTTGACATCCTTCATGTAGGATTGTTGATATTGATATCTTATTCCCATTTGATTGTGATTTAATCAGAAGAACCCGTTGAGTTGTGTGCATCCGAGGTGGGGGAATGCTCCTTAACCTTTTGTTAAAGAATCGTTTCATAATCCTGTTTATAAATCTTGCTTGTCTTGTTTCTATTTTGTGTAGCGTTCCATTTATCTTGGTTCGCTTTGGTTCGTTACAACACATATAACCAAAATCATCTTTTCTTTTATCTTTTATTCTTGTTTATTGATTTTTAACTGAAAGAATATCCTCTGAACTTCATATAATTCCCTGCGGAAATCGACCCCGGTCTTATCGGGCTTTTATTACTCTCGCGATTAGCGTACACTTACGCTATACAATTTTCTGAGCGAGTCAGGGACCTCTAACTTTGAGATTCCTTCACTTTCGATCGCACCAGTCTTTGGTGAATCAAAATAAAATTAAGGGGAATCTAAAAAAGTTTGGGAAATCTGAAATTTGTGGAGTTCTTTTAAAATTTGATAACAATATTTATAGTTAAATGATTTCCTCTTATTGTGTCGCAAAAACGCTAGATTAGTCCCAGTAACCTTAAATAAGATGGCACTTTAGTTTTATTATCTCATGAGCAACATATTTACCTAAAATAAAATTTTAAATAAATTATAAAATAATAGCCCAGTTTTTGTTCACATTGACACTAACACGACATGTCAGCGTTGCTTCTTTCAATTTAGAATTATATAACGTTACATGTTTTTGAATTTTATTGTATCGTGTGTGTAGGCTACCTCCCCTCCAATGTTCAGTGACACCCTCAGATGAAGTGTATTCTTCAACGACTATATGCTAAAAGCATTGTGCCAGTTCGATTATTTCCTCACAGACCATGATTTGTTTAATTAACATACATCGCACATAGTGCTTCGTCGTCGTATTGAGACATGTTTTGACCATGAACCATTATAAAATAACAAAAAATATTATATAAATGAATATAAATTTATTTAGACATTTGTCGTAAATATATAATATATATTGCAGAATAAAAAAGGATTCTTGAATTTGTATAAACAAATTTTGGCAAACGGTTTTGAATTTTGAAAGTGGGACAGAGGGTAAAAAATTTAGAAGAATTCAACATGTATTTATATAAAAAAAAATTGTTGCAAAAATAAAGTCGTTGGGGTAGAAATCTAATTAAACAAATTGATTTAACTCCTCGACGGAACATCATTTTCCGTTTAAGGCATTTTATTTATTTATTGGGCGGAACTTCATTTTCCACTTAAGGTGGGGCCATAAAAAACTAACTTATCCCCATCTAGTGTATTTCTAAATTTGTTACTTTTTGTTGTACCAAATGCCATATATACACATTTTCCCTACCCACAACATACATCTAAAGCCAATATACACACATTTAGCATACCCTTATGGGTTGGTCTTATATAACATTACAATAACATGCTTGGATATTACACCATTCTTCGATTTTATGGTAACCTTATCAGTGTTCTCGCTAAAATACTTTCTTTTATATTTAAAGTAAAGTGTTATAGTTTGTTGTCGTAAATATAAGTTTATTGTAAGACATAATGACAAAAAAATATTAAGATGTTGTATCAACTGAGAATAAAGTTGACTTTAATTTAAAATCGAAACACTTAAAAATGATTATGGAAACATCAAGTGTGAAAATTAGAATGTCATATAAATACTTAAAGATGACATAAAATATGTGGTTCAGGAAAATTATATGAAAATTGAGTAACATATTTTTGTGGAATATTATATGTTAGGCATCTCCAACATTTCCTATAATTTATCCATTAACAAAAGAATTGGAAATATAATAAATGAAAAAATATAATTCGAATACTTCAATAAATACAAGGTAAAGGAAAATTAGGTCCCAATATTATAATTATTCTTATGTCATTCATTTTATTTTATAATAATATCATTATTAGTCCAATCTATACACATCACAATGCCACTAGACTCCACATAAACGGTTAATTATAATATATTATCCCCATAAAAATGCCAGATCCATTTCCCCTCTCTCACCACCCCAAAATAAAGCACCTTCCCATCGCCCCAAAAATTTATTTCTCCAATTACAAAAAAATCTCTCCACCTTCCTAATTATGAAACCTCATTTTAAAACCAAATAATTTCAAGAAAAACAGACTTAAATCCAACAACATAAAGAAATGATGAACTTGTGTCAGGTCCAGAGGGATGTTATCATAAAAGCACACAATGATATTCATTTATTAAATACATGTACGATTATATGAGTATAAAGAGTAAATATTATTTTATAACATATGAAAATACACTAAACCAAATTAGGTGAATGATCATGGACTTTGGCCATGGGCAAGCCTATGGGTCACGGCCCAGAACCATGACCAAATCAACAATGACCATTTTTGTGGGTCGCGGACCCAATCCCTGACCAAACAAGTGGTCACATACCTTCTTCATAACGGAGGACGGTCCTAGGCAAGGGCCATGACCGATCCATGCTACCCATAGCCATGACCGAGAGGGGACCATGCAACAGTTGGTTACGACTCTTGGAGGTGACCCTAACTACGATGAAGATTTTTGGTCATGGCTATAGGGCGTGAACTATGGTCGGAGAAAAGTATACGAGGGTATTAGGGTACATTAGTTTGATTAATGTTTTGATTCATCACAACCCTTGTCATAACCCCTAACATTTTGGATCTCACCGATGTGAAATCCCAACAACAACCCATCCTAAGTGTTTGTAACACATTTTGTTAGGGTTTATAATGAGAGAATTTAAAAGTATATGTGATAAAACACATACCCATAATAACAATATTTCACTATAGTAGTGCCATTTCTCTAATTATACATGATAAATTCATAAACGAATTTAATTATAATTTATATATTTAGCATTGCTAAAAGAATTAAATTATATGTTTAGCATTGCCAAGAATTTCATCAATAATATACCAAAAACATGTCATATCAAGTTAACTAATGTATTTGTTTAGCATTGTAAAATGAAAACAAAACAAATCAAATACACACACATATACCAAAAATAAAATTTCCTAAATACACAATATCCTGTATCTTGTTTGAAACATGTCAAATACACACACATATACATCCCCTTTTCTTGAAAAATAACTTTTTATGTCCACTCTTCTTGGAAAGGTATATTATTATATCCCAAACGCGAAAACAATAAATATCTACCTCAAACAATAGAAAATGTGCATTGTCCAAACACCCAACAATAGCAAACCCCCAAGTCCCAATAATAGAGAAAACACCAAAAGTTTTAAAATAAATAAACAACTAAACATAATTTCCCATGTAAAGTAACTCGTGGGAAATTGATATCATATTCTTCATTATAATTAGTCTCGAAACTGCATAAAAATTAAGGAACAAAGGCATCCAATCTAGTCAATCAAGAAACTTGTCTGATATTAATTAAAAATTACCAAATTGACCACATATTTTTGAAAAGTCCGAAATAAAATTATAGAAAAGGATAAGACCCTAAACATAACTTCACCAAACCCTATATAAAAATAAATAAAAATTAATCTCAAGTCCTTGTTCCTCACAAAAATCTAATTAAATTTCCCAAATGCAGTTTTTATAAAGTTTAGGGGCCTTAGTGGAAATACCCCCCTCCACACACACACACACACACACACACACACACACACACATACACATAATGCAAACACATGGTGCACACATAATACACACACATAGCTCACACATACAAACAAAAATACACGTACATGTAACAACCAACTTAATTTCATGCCGGGTGGCCAATCCTTTACCCAATTAACTCGAATTATTCAGTTGGCTCATTCTTAGCATCATTGTCGAAAATAATTTTCTTTTTTTACTAACCACCTAGTAATCGATTAAGTTATTGTTAAAAATTCCAATTTTAATTTTTAATAATATTCCTTTTTAACAATACCAAAAAGTTATAATATAAACCATCCCACAATAATGAATAAGTATCATCACAACTTAATTAATGTAACTGGAATAAACTTTTCAGTTTCAAACATCTCAATACAATAAACCAAATAAAACCCAGTGTATCCAAAATCGACACAAATAAAACAACTGACTAAGATATAATGGAAATGATACGAATCCTTTGGCAACATGTCATAAAAGAGATGACTACAGAGTACATGAATCAATAGAATTATGCATCTAATGCAAAATCCATAACTCCATAGTATCCATAGAGAATAAATATCCAATCCTTTATGCTGGGCGTCTCTATGGCTGGATACCAGATATAGTATATACAAAAGGGAAGAGAATATGCCAGAGAAAATGGGTCAGAGCCAGATTTTAAAAACAACAAGTGAATAAAAGCTACAATTAGCAATTATTATATACATGTTAGATTCTCGGACTCTCTTTTGATATTCTCACCTCTCATATAGTGTGCACGCCTAAAGTATCTCCAAGTTATTCTATTTATCATTCCCACTTTCACTAGATTATATCACTGTGTCAACTATCCATAGCCCGTATCTTTCCCACGTATTTTCTTCGCAACACATGTAATAAATATATATTAGTTCAATTATCAGTATAATTAAGTGTTCTCAAACTTAGTTAATTTCAGATTTCACTATCTTTCATGTCTTCTTAATTTACATAGTAGAAAATATCACAAGTATATATATATATATATATATATATATATATATATATACATTCACAATATTATATATACAACACTGCACCCTAAGATACAGCTGCGGTGCATGCATACTTTGCTATCTAGTGCTAGTACATCTCGTCACTGTATAACGGATTGTTGGTTCGGTATATCCCTCTAACCACAAATATCAAAACATAAGTATTGGAGGCGAACATAGTCCTAAGCCTTTGGACTATGCACATATATATGCACTCAAATGACCGTTAAATATCATTTTTTTCACTAATGGCAATCCAACCAAAGTCCTATGTTCTGAGGCAATAAGTCAAAAATCCCCCATAAGGCTCATCAAGATATGACTGCCCTCAACGCGCAAACCTCCCGTTGATAGCAAGTATGGTAGGTATGTCATACACATAAATCGTTAAGCAATAGGTATATAATCAACCTATATAATAATAGGTACACACTCGGCCTATATAATGTATTAGAAATTAATCATACCCCAAGTACCCCTTATATTTATCGAATACTACCCGTACTTGTGTGACACCCCGCCTAATTAATCTCGGGTGATCAGTCCTAAATTAAATTAGAACAGGTTTCTCAGTTGGTTCATTCTTAGCATCACTGTCGCCTTTTTAATTACTAACCACTTGAGTGAGAAAATTAGACTGGTGCCAATTTTTATCTTTCATTAACTTAAATGAAATACTCATGCGGAAACAAAATAATATGACAATAAAAAATAACTGAGTTCAACCATTCACAATTAATTAACTGACCGAATAACCCATCGGCTCAAAATCCAACAGAAATAAAGACAAGCAAATAAATCTCAACAAGTTTGACATAAATAATGAATAAAGCAATGAGCAACATGCTCGAATAACTGGTAGGAAGCCTCTACACTAGAAATGAAAGGAATGAGGCGTCTATCAAACTCCCGCAACATCCACATATGCTGCAGCAACGGGTCCCTAAAATGAGTCAAGCCTGGTGTCTCTGTGGCTGGACACCTAAAAGGTTTTTAAAAGTTTTTATAGCTAGGGTTAGTACCCAAAACATTTGAAAAATATTTAGCAAATGATTAACTTGTAGTAATAAGTAAATAGGCACGCTCTCCATATTTTAGTTAGTGTCACACTCTCTTGAGAATATCCTCAACCCTTTTATAATGTGTACTATTAACGCCTTAATTAATTTACCTAGTTATTTATCTCATGACTAGGTAATTTATATAACCCCTTGCAACCACCTTACTCTAAATGAGTGTGCCAAAATTATGGTTTCTAAGTTATTATTAACATTAACTTAATTAATCATTTCCCTTTCTAAAATCATATAACTTTCACACCCATTATATGTATAATACAATTCACGACCTGTATTAATTTACCCATACATAATTATTTACCTCATTATATACGTATAGTTATATTACAATATTCACAAACATGATGGAATAATAATTAATATTGAATATCCTCCCGAGTAATAACTCACCGGATGTAAATTCTCTAAAGTGCTATCCCACTAGGCATATTCTCATAACCTAGTTACCCCAAATCAGAATTGCTCACTAACTTGGATAATACGTAAAAATTGGAGGCGGTCATATTCCTTCCTTGAAAGTGAGATGCCCCTCACCCATATAATGGACGCTATGACCTGGGAATATACTCGCCCTACTCCTCAAGCTAGGGGATTCACCCATTACACGCAACCTCCCCTTATAGCACTGGAGTATATGTAATAATAATATCTAGCCAGTGATATTAATGTACACACCATATATATATATACTATCGCACACCGAATATATATATATATATATTAAGAGTTTATGGTCCAACTCTAATTATTAATTAATTCACACATTAATTAATTAAATTACTTTTAGTGTCGCCCCCACCAATATATTCGGAATTACTCTCGTGGCCCGAAATAAAAAATATCCGAGTCTAAATTCCCGACTCCAAACTATTTAGCCTTCATTCTAAATAAATTTAACGTCTTGGTATCGCTCAACCAATAACCCCGGACTTGCCCACTCAATCCTTAATTAATGATTTTCAAATATTATTCCCAAAAGTTAACCATAGTGTCACATATAAATTTCCTCCAAATCCCATTAAATTTTAATCATGATGTGACACACAAAATCTCCTTCAAATCCTAATTAATTTTACTCATAATTAACTAGCTTAAAAATTTCATATTTATTTATAATTAAATAAGGCATGGAAGAATTTATTTTATTTTTCCCTTTATATACACAACTGGGCGAACTATCAAAATTCTCGAACCATCGATCGATCGATCGTACATGTATGTGTATTCTTCCCCCTTTTGTTTCAGCCATGGACGAAAAACTCCAAACCCTAAATTCTTCTACAGTAAAAACCAAGCCTTCCCATCAACAATATATACCAAAAACCTTATAAGGGGCACCCATAAAGTCCACACACATCAATTAATTTACGTTCTCTACTGTTTTCATGAATTGGGGGGAAAATACGATATAATCTTAAACCCATTTAAACATCAAATACTCATCCCAATTTCGCTTCTAATTCATCCAGGTTGACACATCATACCAGATATATATACAAATCTCATATTATAAATGAATTTCTACACAATTTAGAAATCAAATTATTGGTTTACGAAAACCCCATGTTTGTACCCATTAAATCCTAAAAATGAATTTTGATTATCCCACATCACGTGAATATGAATCAAAACGCAATTTAAATGCTACATCAAGATAACCACTTGCCTTATGATTCGTAGGGTCTGATTTTGGAGTTGTGAATTTCCAAGGTTGAAGACGAACTCCTTTGTTTTGGCTCTTTCCTTTGTCCCCCGATTTTTCCCTTAACTGCTTCTTAGGGTTTCCTAACCCACTAAGTATTTTCTAAACTCAATTCAGCCGTTTTCCTTTTTCTTATAATTGTTTCATTAGGCTAAATCCCCTTTTTTGCCTAATGGGCCAAGCCCAAGTAACCCAAATGCCCCCGTCTGGGCCCGGCTATGCCTAAAAACACCCTGTGGCCTGTTTACTACCCCCGGGTACACTTTTTTGACTATCTCAGCCCATTCGAACTCAACTGTACACTCAGAATTGGCATCCGAATTAATTTATAAAAATCCCTATCTGACACCCAAATTAGTTTATACCGACTCCCGACTGAGATAAGTACATACCCCATCATTAATACCCGAAATGACGTAAATAAATTATTACTATATTCACTCCCCGATTAATATTTAAATATATTTTTCCATACTTAATTCAATTAAAATTACGACACACAAGTAATATTAAATTCTCGAATTAATTAAATATTAAATGCACAAAAATACGGGGTGTTATAGCTTGATAATTACGATTCAATCTCATTATAGTATTTTATTATGTAGGTATCACTCGCATAATTTCTTTTTTAATTAAATATATAATTTCTCAACATTAACCTAAGTCTCTCACTCTTTGTTAATGTACCAAATATTATTCAGAACCTACTGGGGGCCAAAATACGAATTACCAAACTTTTCTGTGCTAAAATAATATTTCTAAAATCTCCTTAGAAGTCCCTGAATTATCATTCAAATGACATAGCATCTCGTTCGAATGACATCATGTCTCGTTCGAACGATTTCAAATGACGTCCCAGTTCATTTGACGTTTCAGCAGTTCATCCCCAACCTCAGTTTTCTGCGTTTTTCTCCATTTTCTTACACCCAAACCCACTTGGAATATATTCTAATGAATCCCGATTATCCCAACATCATTTATTCATGTTTATGGGTGATTATAACACATAGAAAACATCTAATTCCTTAATTTCAATAAGTTTTTTTTTTTTAATCTAAATCAATATAATCCTTAAAATCCCTAAATTCTATATTCACCATTTATGTTCTTCCTAAAAACCAGAATATACTTTCATGATTTACTATTCAAATCATCAATCTAATAAACTCAACATGTGTATTTCTCAACTACATGTAATACCTATCCCATTAATTAATTTATTCATCATTTAATGCCCAATTTCACAATTCTCATGGGTGAATATTAATCCTATTCCAACATGGATATTGTACTCACTAATTAGAACAAGAATTACGCTTCCCTTAAGGTGTAGACTTGATCCTTCGGAGAAGATATGTGTAGGATGTCCCTTCCTCTTTTTCAATCACTTTTTCGATGGTGGTGCAAGGTGGTTGTCCCTTGGTTTGCTCTCAAAACCTCATCCTCTCCTTGGAAAAAACCTCTCACTATCCTCAAAGACCTTTCCTTTGTTTTTGGGTGAATGAACCTAAGTTCTCTAATCTCTTCAGTTATATAATAAAACCCAATTTTCATAGTTACTATTCTCCTCCCAAATAAAATGACAAAAATACCCCTACGGGGTGTCCTTTTGGTTCCTAATTGACTCGAGACCTCAATCAAATCCCCGGGTAGATTTTTTTTTCCTATTTCGACCCTTTCGGACTCAACGGTGCACTCGAAATGAATATTCGAATGATTTAAATATAATTCTCCTTTTATCCCTTTCAATTGAGTCCTGACACGACTCACATGCGTGTCCCGACTTAAATTCAATAATTCGCATATTATTCACTCGTGACCATATAATCATATATTAGTTTTCATCACTATGTAATATTCAATATTAATCAAATATTACTTTATTCTCTAGTAATATTCAATCCGAATTAATTCCAATTATTATTCACAATTAATACCCATTTTAATTAATATAATATTAAAAGTCATTAAAATTACGGGGAATTACATAGTCCCCCCCTTATAACGGAATTTTGTCCTGAAATTCAGAAATAAAAGCAGACCTGGTATAAAAAAACTCTGAGTATTTGTCCCTTATCTCATCCTTACGCTCCCAAGTAGACTCCTCAATATTATATTGCGCTCACTCGACACGCACGAGCGAAACAATTTTCGATCTCAATTGTCTCTCTCTATAGTCCAACATCGCCACCGATCTCTCCTCGGAAGAACCATCGGGATGCAAGTTAATCTCCTCTAATGAAACATAAGTGTGAGCTCACTCATCATGGAGATATCGCCTCAATGAAGAAATATGGAATACGTCCTGAATACGATGTAAGTGCTTCGATAACCCCAGTCTGTATGTTACTGGTCCAACTCTCCCGATAATAGGAAATGGTCCTACGTATCTCGGTGCTAATTTCCATTTCTTTCCAAATCTCGTTATCACCTGCATAGGAGACACCCGCAAAAGAACCTGGTCCCCCCACATTGAACTACCTGAAGAACCGCTTTGCATCAGCGTTTCTCTTATGTCGATCCTGAGCTATTCGAATGTGACTACGAATCATCTCAATCCTGGAAGACGTATCATGTATCACCCCTGGCCCAAGTAGCTCGTTGTAACAAAACGCAGGAGAATCACAAGGTTTACCATTTAAATCTTTAAATGGGGCCATACAGATGGTGAACTAGTATGAGTTATTACATGCAAACTCCATGAGTGGAAGGTACTTTTCCCAACCTCCCCCATAATCCATGGTACACATACATAACATATCCTCTAGCATTTGGTTAGTAAGATCAATCTTCACATCTGTCTACGGGTGATAAGACGTACTTAATCGCACCTAGATACCGATAGCCTCGTTAAAGATCTCGTAAAATTGGGACATAAAAATCTTGTCATGATCGGACACAATATTAAGCGGCACCTCATGTAATCACACTATCTTGGATATAAAAATCTGAGCCTACTATCCCGTAGATTAATCAGTTCGAACTGGCAAAAAATGATCTACCATAGTCAGCCGATCCACAATCACCCATATGGAATCCTGACCCCACTGAGTATTAGGTAACCCGGTGATGAAGACCTTGGAAATGATCTCCCATTTCCACATCGGGATCTCTAATGGCTGAAGTAACCCATCTAGCTTCTGATGATCCACTTTCACTAACTGACAACAAGCACCCTTAATGACGAATTCAATAATGTCTCTCTTCATCCCACTCCACCAATACTATCACTACATATCCTGGTACATCTTATCTCCATCGGGATGTATCAAAAAATGGGACCCATGGAACTCTATCATCATCGCATATCGTAACTCCACTCCTACTGGAACAACCGGTCTACTGTTGAAGTGCAAGCCTCCCTTGAAACTCACTGAGTAGGATGTTGCTCCCTCATCCAAAAGTTGTCAAATTTTCTCTTGACAAAACAGATCTATTACCTAAGCCTGTACCACCCTCGTCACAATCTGGGGTGTAATAGTCAAAACTGACATAAATGATCTGGAAACTACATCCTGATATCCTAGTTCCTTCCAATTCCCCTTCCATACCGCGACCAACTCCTCTACTGGCCTTTGGCTCAATGCGTCTGCTACCATGTTAGCCTTCCCCGTGTGATAATGTATATCAAACTGATGATTATTCACGAATTCAAGCCACCTATGTTGGCGCATGTTCAACTCCCACTGAGTGAACAAATACCGTAGTGACTTATGATCCGTGAATAGGCAAAGTTTCTCTCCTAATAAATAATGTCTCCGAATCTGAAGAGCAAACACAAGTGTTTCTAGCTCTAAGTCGCTGGTGGGGTAATTCTTCTCATGAGTCTTAAGCTTCCTAAAGGAATAAGCTATAGACTTCTCTTCCTCCTACAATACTCCACCAATCCCTTGTGATGATGCATCCGTGTAAACTAAGTACTCCACTCCTGGTCTGGGTAGTGCTAGTATGGGTACTAAAGTCAATTTATCTTTCATCTCATCGAATGCTAACTGACGCACATCATCCCAAATAAATGGTATGCCCTTACGAGTTAGATTAGTCATCGAACCCGTAATCTTCGAGAAACCTCAAATGAACCGTCTATAATAACCAGCCAAACGTAAGAAATTGTGCACCTCCGTCGGTGTCAAGGGATGTCCCCACTCCCTCAATGCTGATACTGTGCTAGGATCCACTGATATCCCTAACTCAGACATAATATGCCCTAGAAACTACACCTCTCGAATCTAGAATCCACACTTCTCTTATTTAACATACAACTGATGCTCACGTAATGTCTACGGGACCCATAGCAAATGCTCGACATGATCCTCTTCTGTCTGGGAATAAATCAGGATGTCATCAATAAAGACAATGACAAATTGATCTAGCAAATCTATAAACACCCTGTTCATTAAGTCCATGAATACTGTCGGCATATTGGTCAACCCAAATTGCATAACTCGAAACTCATATGATCCATATCTGGTCAGGAATGCAGTCTTAGAAACATCATGCTCCCTAATACGCAGTCGATGATAACCTGATCTCAAGTATATCTGAGAGAAGTAGGCTACTCCTCTCAGCTGATCAAACAAGTCATCAATTCGAGGTAACATATATTTTCTTCGTATTATGACTTTGTTTAATTCTCGATAATCCACACAAAGTTGTAAAAAACCATATCTCTTTTTTATAAATAACACAGAGGAACCCCAAGGAGAGGAACTCCTACGAATAACCCCTGTCCCAAAAGTTGCTCAATCTGATCCCTTAACTCCCTCATCTCTATAGGAGCTATACGGTAAGGCGCATGAGCTATCGATCGAGTAACCAATGCTAAATCAATCATAAACTCTATTTCCCTGCTGGGAGGTGATTCGTATCAAATATTGCATATTTCCGCCCATTATCTTTATGCATTCTAGCACTTTTACGGTCCTTAATGCCTATATTTATGCTCATTAACCTGACAGCCTTGGATTTGTATATATACATTATTTGCAGGGGTTAATTTTGCTTTTGTAGGTATTGGAACGCTAAAAGTGAGGATCCGTTGCATTTCAGAGAAGTTCTATCACTAGACGCTATTTCAAGGGAATTTAAGTCAACTCACATTTCTTTTCTAGCTCTTGGAAATTCCATGGATGAGTAATTCGTTAAGTCAGTATCGCGTGGTTGCAAACGGTGCATCATTTGGAGTTCAGACGAAGAAGTTATGGTCGTTTCCGTTTGCAACCTCTTCCCCCCTCTTCATGGACCAAGGGCAGCCAAAAATAGAGTGCCGATCGACAGGGCTTGGTCCCTCGGTCGACCGCGATTTTGGATTAAGCCTACGAATTGAGATAGTGGGCTGGGACCTATTCGATCGATCGATCGATGGTTTTGATTGATCGATCGATGCCCATCGATCGATCGGTCGATCATACCAGATATTTTGCAATTGGTTCCTTTTCTTTTCTTTTTCCTTTATATCTTTTGTTACTTACTATATAAAGCAATTTTGGTTTTATTTTCATATATAGTTATAAATTAAGAGATATATTAGATTTTAGGTTAGTTTAGCTTAGGGTTTGGGAGTTGAGAGCTCTTTTCTTCTTCCTCATATGGTGTGACAACATTTGGGTTTGTAAGATTGTACTTTTATCTTCCCTCTCCATTAATATAGTGTGTATTTCATTAATTCTTACTTTGTAGGTAATTTACATGCTTTTTTAATTAGATACGCTTTCTAGTGTAACTTTATCGTGTTTATTTATCGCATTTATTTACCGCATTTTTAATATGCGTTCTAGATAGTTTATTATAGGTTGTGTTTGAATGGAACTCACTCGAGTTGACATGTTGCTTTGCTTTTGTAATGGTGTTTACGGGTCTATTTCGGGTGAGTTGTCCTAGTTATTACGCCTAGGAGATTTGACGGGGCATATCATGTATGTCCCGTGCTTACGACCTTGCGTGCATAATTTCCGAGGTATTTGTTGACACCAAAATCTTATTAGGCTTTTATGAGGATTTAGGGGCGTGACAACCCTCGGTTCAATTAACTGTCAAAACGAGACACATTCGTAATAACTCGTCGACCCATGTGACCATTTTATACTAATTAACTCGGGTGAGGGATATTCGACGCAGCCTATAGTTTTACTCGCTTTCTTAATCTCGTTACAATACACTCACCTAGATTAATCATTTCCCTTTTATGTATCTTTTTCCTATTTAGTTTGTATTCACCTTTTGCAATTTTATTTTGGAGTACTAAATCATATAAATTATAGCAACTCATCTCTGTTGATTTTCAATACCCGACTTACCGCTATGCTTGCCTCGCAAGTGTAGTTGTAATTTAGGTTTGTTTGTATTATTGCGATGAAATGAAAACAACGATTGTGTCCTTACACGTGCACACCTTTCACGCGCGTTAATCAAAATGGCGCCATTATCGGGGACTAGTTTGTTTTAGACTTTATTTGATTTAGTATTTCATAGTATTTTCTTTATATTTGTATTATTTGCTAATCTTTTTGAAGGACTTCCACATTTGAGCACTTAGAAACGCTTGAATTTTTTTCGCGCTCACCTATTTTGTGGAATTCGCCACTTGGAGCCATTTTTTGGATAAGCATGTCTTATTCCAATTCTTTCGGTAATCATTATGATAATGCTCAAAATTCTTGCAAACCTATGACTTTTGGTAAATACTTAGAATCCCAAAGAATTACAAATTCAAATATGACTTTGGGCGAGTATAACGAAAGTCAAAACTTAGGTTATTGGAATTTTGATGATGATTATAATGATTTTGGGACTTTACCTCCTTATAATAGGAATTTTGAAACGAATTGCAATAGTTTTTAAAATTCCTATAATAATGAGTTTAAGTTTAAGTCCGATGATAATTTTCAAAGTTCCCATTTTCAAGTATCCGCACCTCGGTCTATATGACTTTTGGCGAGGGCTTACGTATGCTTGAAAATGAGAAACTTGAAAATCATTATCGGGAAGAAAATCGTTGTTGGGAACATGAGTTGGATTTATTAATTGAGTCCGATGACAATTTTGCTTCCGAGACTTTTGAATTCGAGGAATGTTTTGAACCAAATGAGGACGTTGTGCCTACTTTAGAACAAACCATTCTAGACTTTGACCATTGCATAATAAATATTGAAAGTGAGGATGAAAATGACATAAAATCTATTTGCAATGAAATGATTTCTTATTTGGCCCCCAAAGAAGACCATTTCATTGAAAATGATATTATTTCCTTCGAAACTCAATCTTCATGCGATGATGATTCATCTCATGAGTTTGAATTTCTTTCATCCCCATTTTCATTCTCTGTTATAACACCGTCTCAAGTACCTGATGATTCGGTTTCAAACTTTAATGTTTTAAACCTTTTCGCCGATGAGGAGTACTTTCTCGAGTTGCCTTACACGATCGCATCCTTTCCTTCGTGTGCGCCACCTCCCATTCCGATTTCAAAATCATTGGGAGGATATTCGGCTTTTCTCGGTCCCCACATGTTTTTGTCACCCGTTCAATCCAAATCCCCCATCGTCCCTCCAAAACTTTTAATTGGCGATGATTCATTTCTTCCGCTTTACACATGCCTTCCGTTGTTCAAATGGAATCCATATTTTTCGGAAGGCATGCTTGAGAGTGATGGTACACCGGTTATCCTGCAAAGTCAAATCATTTTTGCGGTGGGCCCTCAACTATTTAGACTTCTAGTGTAAAGTTAGTGTGAAGCCTAAATAGTAGGTTGTATATAGTTAGCTTTTTATTATTTCTTTCTTTTTATTTTTTTCTTTCTTTTTAATTTAGTCTAGTTTAATTAGTTTTCTTTTTGTTATTTATTTTGGCTATGCTCGGTACTAACTTGTTGTGTAGATTCTCTGGACTTGTTCTTATGGGAATCGCTCAAATTTTGGGTAATATCGCTATTTTCCTCTCTTTAACTTGGTTTTTAATTCAGATTAAGGACAATGTAAGGTTTTAAGTTAGGGGGTGTGGGATATTCTATCCATTTATTTAGTTAGTCCATGTTTTTTCTCACATTTTAGTTACTTAGTATGCTTTTCTTAGAAAAATTAAAAATTTCAAAAAGATTTTCTTTCTTTTTTTCTCCTTTATTGGGCATTTGGCATTTGTTTTCGATGATAAATTTCAATAATTGCTCAATCCAATAGACAACCCAATGATGCATGTTCTCGATTTTAGAAGTTATTAGACTTTAGTCCTCAATTATTGAAATTATGAATAACTTCATGAATTAAACTTTAATCCCATGAGCACATGCACTTTTATCGTTCTATTGATTTGGTTTAAGATTTTTATAACTCGGTAATCTTTTGTTGCACTGTATATACTTACACCGAGTAAGCTTTGTACCTTTTGTCCTTTGTGAGTGTATAGATTATTTTTTTCGCATTGAAAACATTGAATTCGTCGGTAATCTCTCTATTCGTTCATTTGATCGTTCATTAATTGAGTTCATACTTAAAATGTGTTACTTGATTATTATTTTCATATATTATTTTGACTCGAGAATTGCGTAAACTTTTGGAAATGATCATAGGCCATCTTTGTTATATCACCAATATTAGCCTTGACATCACCTTATATGTTTACCCTCGTTAACCCCTTTGAGCCTAAATATTAGGATTTTGTTTCATAACCCAAATCCCATAACCAACTCCAAATTGGAGTTTTAAACCATACATACACTTTCCATACACTTGTTTGGAATGTTGTTTGGGATTGAATGTTGTTGTTGTGATGTCGGTTGTAATTTAAGCATATGAGAGTCTGAAAAGTAAAGAAAAGAGATGTGAAAAATAGATGAAAAAGAGAAAGCAAAAAGAAAAAGAAAACAAAAGAAAAAATGAGAAAAAGAAGAAAAGAAAAAAGAAAGAGAAAGTTGTAAATGATGTATAGTGTTCAATAAGCTTTGATTACTTTCCCTGGTGATATATCTAATGCCTTTTTTGGATTGTGTTTTCTAATTTTTCTATTGCTCGTATTTTCGTATTATCCCGAGTTTTCATCCTGAACACTTTGAATCTGTACATACATATCCTTCATTTCGTACCCTAGCCTAGCCTACATTACAACCCTATTAAAGTACTATGTGATCTTAGGTTGATGTAATTCAAAAGTCATAATAGTTTTGATAATATGTGAAAATACATTTTTCTTCCTTTAATGAGCGCTATCATTCATTGAGATTACGGTTTTTCATTTTTTATATAGCATTCTTCATTTATGACATGTGTGCGACCTAGTTTCCATTTACATTTACTCGTTATGACCGCATGTCCTGTGTGTTAGCTCTCTATTTCTAGCGAATTCACTTGATGAGTGTAATGCCCGTGAGGATCAAATATATGCCTGCTTTAGCGCTTATCCGATTTATATAAGTTTTTGCCAAATCATACTTTGCATGTTCTCTCTCCCCTCCCACATTTTAAAGTTTCAATTCTATGAGGTGCATTCTATAATGTTAATGATTTGAACTTTTGTTTGAATTCATTCACTTTGCTAATAATGCGTATGAAATCTTTTTTGCCACTGTTGGGTTTGTCGCATGTTGGTTTGGGCATATTTTGAGGAAACCATGTGATGTTTGTGGGTATCATCCCTGAAAACCCTCACGAGACGACACACATCCACTAGGGTGACCTAGGGGTTTAATGGCTTATTGCGTATTCTAAATGCAATCGTGTTCCATGTGAAAGTGGCATTTATAATTTAATGCATATATATGTCTTGTACTGCCTTCTGTGGACTGGTTGTGTTTGCTTCATTAATAGGGACTAGCAATGTTTAAGTTAGGGGGTATGATTCGTATCAAATATTGCATATTTGTACCCGTTATCTTTATGCATTCTAGCACTTTTACAGTCCTTAATGCCTAAATTTATGCTCATTAACCATATGACCTAGGATTTGTATATATACATACTTGGCAGGGGTTAATTGTGATTTTGTAGGTATTGGAACGCTAAGAGTGAGGATCCGTTGCATTTCGGAGAAGTTTTATCACTGGACTCTACTTTAAGGGCATTTTAGTCTATTCACATTTCTTCTCCAGCTCTTTGAAATTCCACGGATTCGTAGTTCGTTGAGTTAGAATTGCGTGGCCACAAACGGTGCATCGTTTGGATTTCGAACGAAGAAGTTATGGTCGTTTTCGTTTGCAACCGCTTTACACCCCTCTTCATGGACCAAGGGCTGCCAAAAATAGAGTGCCGATCGATCGGGCTTGGGCCCCCGGTCGACCGCGGTTTCGAAATAGGCCTACGAATTGAGACAGTGGGCTGGGACCTGTTCGATCGATGGTTTTGATCGATCGATCGATCATACCAGATATTTTGCAATTCGTTCCTTTTCTTTTCTTTTTCCTTTATTTCTTTTGTAACTTACTATATAAAGCAATTTTGGTTTTATTTTCAGATATATTTAGAAATTAAGAGATATATTAGATTTTATGTTAGTTTAGCTTAGGGTTTGGGAGTTGAGAGCTCTTTTCTTCTTCCTCATATGGTGTGACAACATTTGGGTTTGTAAGATTGTACTTTTATCTTCGCACTCCATTAATATAGTGTGTATTTCATTAATTCTTTCTTTGTAGATAATTTACATGCTTTGTTAATTATATTGACATGCTTTATTTCCTCTCTTTCTAGTGTAAATTTATTGCATTTATTTACCACATTTTTAATATGCTTTCTAGCTAATTTAGTCTAGGTTGTGTTTGAATGGAACTCACTCGAGTTGACGTGTTGCTTTGCTTTAGTGATGGTGTTTACAGGTCTATTTCAGGTGCATTCTCCTAGTTATTGCACCTAGGAGATTTGACAGGGCATATCATGTATGTCCCGTGCTTACAACCTTGCGTGCGTAATTTTTAGGGTATTTGTTAACGCTAAAATCTTATTAGGCTTTTATGCGAATTTTGAGGCGTGACAACCCTTGGTTCAATTAACTGTCGAAATGAGACACATTCGTAATAAATCTTTAACCCATGTGACAATTTTATTCTAATTAACTCGGGTGAGGGATATTCGACATAACCTATAGTTTTACTCGCTTTCTTAATCTAGTTTCAATACACTCGCCTAGATTAATCATTTCCCTTTTATGCATCTTTTTCCCTTTTAGTTTGTAATTCACCTTTTGCACTTTTATTTCGGCGTACTAAATCATATAAATTCTAGCAACTCGTCTCTGTGGATTTTCGATACCCGACTTACCGTTGTGCTTGCCTCGCAAGTGTAGTCGTAATTTAGGTTTGTTTGTACTATCGTGGTGAAATGAAAACAACGATTGTGTCCTTACACGTGCACACATTTTATGCGTGTTAATCGGGAGGTAACCCCGGTATCTCCTGGAATGCATCGACAAAATCATAAACTACCGATATCGAATCAAGGGTAATCATTACTCCCATAGATGTCTCCTCCTCTATAAAATACAAATGAGCGGACGGTCCTCCCTAAGGACGGGTCATCTCCACAAGAAACATCTCCTATCTCGAAATACCAAAAATAATGCCCCGACTATAACAATCAATCAAAGCTCTGTACATGACTAACCAATCCATACCGATAATAACATCATACTCTAACATGTCTAATATAAGCATATAAACCAATAAAATCAGACTCCATATCTCTATACTCACATTCCAACATATAAAGAAAATAGGCGTCCCATTACCCATCGGTGAGTCTACAAAAGTATCAATACTGTCGGCCGTGTCTAATAACCCTACAACTCGTGAACATATAATGTCTATAAAATAATGTGAGGCTCCCGTGTTAAACAAAATATGACCCATAGACCCATCGATAGAAAACATACCCTCGATTGCGATCGGTGGCTTCTAGACTGTTGCCTGATGAACGTTGTAGACACGCCCATATTATAATTGCCCCTGCGTTGCTGGAGTAGGTTGCGCTGGCACCTGGGTTGGTACTGGGAGGGAGAATGGAGGGAAAATGGGTCTCTGTGGCTCCTAATGAGCACCCTGCTGCTGTGTAAACTTGCTTTTCTCGGGGCAATCTTATCGTTTATGGCTAAGCTTACCATACATGAAACATCTACTAGTAATATTCCCCCATTTTGTCCGGACTGACCTCGACCCTAATGGCAGTTACCACCCCTCCCTTGGCCCTTCTGTCCCTGCTGAACATGTTGTTTGACCTAATGGGCCTACTGTCCATGCCTATTACCTCCCTGTCTAAAGTGAAAACCTCAAGAATGTAGACTCTTAGAATAGTCCCACTCTTATAACCCTGCTCACCCTGACACTGTTGACTCTGTCCTGACTGGCCCCCACTGACACTGCCTCCCCCATTCCTGCCTTGCTGGCTGGACTCAATCCCCCGCTTGTCTCCCTTAGCATGGAAGCGGTGGTACTGGCAGTGAAGCATCACATCATTAAGTACGCCTGTGTAAGTTTTTAGTGAAATATTTCCCAATAAGTGTTGGCGAATCTTCTAATTCAGTCCATCCATAAACATATGAATTTTCTTTTCTTAAGTAGGTACCTCTCCTAGCATCAAATTTGTGAGCCTCGTGAATTCTTCCTCATATTTTGCCACTATTCGCCCCTCCTAGGTTAGGTCAACTTATTTTCGCCTCATTTCAGTCTGAACGGCGTAAGGGAAATATTTGCGGTCAAGTCGCACCCAGAAGTCCTGGATCGTCAAAGTATCTCTCTCTTCAGTGGTGGTAGTGGACTCCCACTAGTGTAAAGATACCCAATTAGATTAAAAGTAGCTAGTATCTGACATTGTGCCTCCGTGAATTCATACATTCTCAAGTTCCGCTAGATGTCTTTCTTCTATTGGCTAGTAATAACGACATCCGAACCCCCCTGAAGCTCGAGTGGGTGTGCCTTCTGAAAGACATCTCTAACGCGCTCCCAAGTAGTGGGAAATGTCGGAGCTGGTGCTGGTGGCACTGCCTGTCCCTATGTTGGTGCTTGTTGAACAACCATTAAAGCTGCGTTGACTGCCAGTGCAATAATGGAAGCAACCTCTGCAGCGTTCATAGTGCCTTGAGCTGGAGCGGGCTGAGGTTCACCTCTTGGAGGCATTTGAAATGAGATAGATTATCTCCATAAGTATTCAATTTAATTATCACAGAATGGCAGAAGTATGTAAGTGCGCAATAAGACTGCAATAATCCTAATGATAGGGATCCATATCAAAGGACGTTAAGCTGAAAAAATAATAAACTGTACAGATACCAAAGACTCTAGAACCTGATGCTCTGATACCACTTATAACAACCTGCGGTCAATACTTTACCCAATTAACTCTAATTATACAGTTGGCTCATTCTTAGCATCACTGTCGAAAATAATTTTCTTTCTTTACTAACCACCTAGTAATGAATTAATCTAGTGTTAAAATTTCCAATTTTAATTTTGAATAAAATTCCTTTTTAACAATACCAACAAGTTGTAATATAAACCATCCCACAACAATGAATAATTAATAAGTATCATTACAACTTAATTAATGTAACTAGAATAAACTTCATAGTTTCAAACATTTCAATACAATAAACAAAATAAAACAAAATGTGTCCAAAATCGACACAAATAAAACCACTGAATAAGATAGAATGGAAATGACATGAATCCTTTGGCAACATGTTATAAAAGAAATGAGTATATAGTACATGAATCAATAGAATGATGTGTCTAATGAAAAGTCCACAACTCTATAGTATCCATAGAGAATAAATATCTAATCCTCTATATTGGGCATCCCCGTGGCTGGACACCTGATATAGTATCTACAAGAGGGAAGGTAATATTCAAGAGAAAACCAGTCAGAGCCCGATTGTAAAAGATTTTAAAAACAGCAAGTGAATGAATGCTATAATTATCAATTATTATATACATGTTAGATTCTCGGACTCTCTCTTGAGATTCTCACCTCTCATCTAGTATGCACGCCTAACGTATCTCCAAGTTATTCTAATTATTATTCCCGCTTTCACTAGATTATACCACTGTGTCAACTATCCATAGCTCTTATCTTTTCCATGTATTTTCTTCGCAACACATGTAGTAAATATATATTAGTTCAATTCTCAATATCATTAAGTGTTCTCAAACTGAATTAATTTCGTATTTTACTATCTTTTATGTCTCTTTAATTCAAACAGTAAATAATATCACAAGTATATATATATATATATATATATATATATATATATATATATATATATATATATATATATATATATATATATATATATATATATATTCACTCTATTATATATATACAATACTGCACCCCGACACACAGCTGCAGTGCATGCATACTCTGCTATCTAGTCCCAGTACATCTCGTCACTGTATAAAGGACTGTTGGTTCGGTATATCCCTCGAACCACATATATAAAAACACAAGTATTGGAGGCAAACACAGTCCTAAGACTTTGGGATACGTACATACCTACGCATCCAAATGACCATTCAATACCATTGTTTTCACTAGTGGTAATCCAACCTAAGTCCTACGTTCTTAGGTAACAAGTCAAAACACTCCCATAAGGCTCATCAGGATATGACTGCCCTCAATGCGCAAACCTCTTATCGATAGCAAGTAGGTTAGGTATGTCATAAACATAAATCGTCATGCAATAAGTTTATAGTCAACCTATATAATAATAGGTACACACTCAACCTATATAATGTAGTAGGAATTCATCATACCCCAAGTACCCATTGTATTTCTTGAATAATACCCATACTTGATAATTACGATTCAATCTCATTATCGTATTTTATTATGTAGTTATCACTCACATAATTCCTATCTTAATTACATATATGATTTCTCAACATTAACCCAAGTCTCTCACTCTTTGTTAATGTACCAAAAATTATTCAGAACCTAGTGTGGGCCAAAATACGATTTTCCAAACTTTTCTGGGCTAAAATAGGATTTCTAAAATCTCCTTAGAAGTCACTTAATTCTCCTTCAAACGACATAGAATCTCGTTCGAACGACATCATGTCTCGTTCGAATGATTTCAAATGACTTTCCAGTTTGTTCGACGTTTCACCAATTCGTCCCCAATCTCAGTTTTCAGCGTTTTTCTCTATTTTCTTACACCCAAAACCACATGGACTATATTCTAACGAATCTCAATTATCCCAACATCATTTATGCGTGTTTATGAGTGATTATAACACATAGAAAACATTTAATTCCTTAATTTCAAGAAGGGTTTTTATCTAAATCAATACAATCCTTAAAATCCTCAAATTCTATATTCACCATTTATGTTATTCATAAAAACCAAAATATACTTTCGTGATCTACAATTCAAATCATCATTCTGATAACCTCAACATGTAGATTTCTCAACTACATGCAATACTTATCCCATTAATTAATTTATTCATCATTTCATGCCCAATTTCACAATTCTCATGGGTGAATATTAATCCTATTCTAATGTAGATATTATACTTACTAATTGGAACAATAATTATACTTATCTTAATGTGTAGGTCTGATCCTTTGGAGAAGATATGTGTAGGATGTCCCTTCTTCTTTTTCAGTCACTTTTTCGGTGCTGCTGCAATGTGGTGCAAGGTGGATGTCCCTTGGTTTGCTCTCACTCTCCTCAAAGGCCTTTCGTTTATTTTTGGGTGAATGAACCTAAGTTCTCTAATCTATTCACTTATATAATAAAACACAATTTTCGGAGTTACTATTCACCTCCAAAATAAAATGACCAAAATACCCCTCTGGGTGTCCTTTGGGTTCCCAATTGACCGGAGAACTAAATCAAACCACCGAGTATAATTTTTTGCCTATTTTGACTCTTCTGGACTCAACGGTGCACTCGAAATGACCATTAGAATGACTTAAAATAATTTTCCTTATAGCCCTTTCAATTTAGTCCCGACACGACTCACACGTTCATCCCGACTTAAATTCAATAATTCGCGCATTATTCACTTGCGACCATATAATCATATATTACTTTTAATCACTAGGTAATATTCAATATCAATCACATATTACTTTATTCTCTATTAATATTCAATGCGGCTAAATTCCAATTATTATTCATAATTAATTCAAATTAATCCCCATTTTACTTTTAAGTAATATAATATTAAAGTAATTAAAATTACGGGGTATTATAGTACACACATAAAAAACATAGAAATACATACACATAGAAATACACACAATATACATGCACATACATGCCCATATAAACACATATAAACAGAAATGCGCGCACACACGCACACACACACACACACACACAAAGAATAACACCCAAAATCCATTAATTTTAACTCCTATGTTGAAATTGGTGCGCGCCAGCGACACCGGAGACCATTTCAGCCAGCACCCCCACCCCCACCACCATAAGGGTTTACATACCTGCTGCTAGGGCTACCATACATGCTTCTAGGGTGGTGGTCGGTTTGGGGGGTACGTGGGGGTGGTGGGTGTTGGCCGGAATGGCCTCAGGTGTCGCTGGCTCGGATCAATTTCATCATAGGAGTTAAAATTAATGGGTTTTTGGTGTTTTTCCTTAATGGTTGTTAAAATGTTCGCTTTTAATGTTATCTTTTGAACCTCTCCCTATATATATATATATATATAATATTAGCGTTTTGTATCACCTTTGAGTGAAAAATTTAGGCGGAAATCGCATAGAGAAGAGATTGCATAGAAATCACATGGAGAAGAGAAGAAACTAAGGCTGAAATCGATCGAGTGAAAATGAAAATTGGGCTTGTGATTTTTCGCATAAGAGACCTGGTCACGACCAAGAGCCATGACCCTTGAATGTACTCCACATCAGATAATGATAGGTGAAGGAGATTGAGATGGTCGCGGCCTCTATCCATGACCCACGCTTGTGTGGAGCTTAACATGGTAACAACCCTAAGCTGTAACCCATTGTGTGTGAGTTATGGCCGTTGTCATGCATATGGTCATGGACTAAGGTTATGACCCATCCATGAACAAGCTTGGAGGGAATTTTGGTGCTAATTTTTCCCAAGATGGTCATGCCAAAGGTTGGTATGTGACCCACAGTTTCCATGGATTTGGTCTGTGACCACTTCCAAGAGAACTCATGACCACACTGGGTCATAGATCTAGTCACGCCAAAGGTTGCGATGGTAACGACCCTAGGCCTGACACCCAGGTCATGACCATTCATAGGATTTGGTGTAGTGATAGATATTTGTAAGTGTATAATTTTAGGAAAAATTGAGCAGAGCCTTCTACGAGACTAATGGATTCAAAACCTATCCTTTAAAGAAATAGTCACTCACAGCAGGGCTGATAAAATTCTACGATTCAACAAACTAATGAACTCAATAATATCACAAAACGATGAACTAAAATATAGAACAATTTACACAGTATTTCTATCTTCAATAGTCCCATATATTACAAGCATATTAATCCAAATAGAGTAAATCCTTGAAAATATTATATAAATCCCTAAATACATGTTGAGCAAAATAATAGTACTAAAACTACACAAAAAAGCATGTAAAGAATCCAAGAATTTCTTATTACATTAAGACAAAAAAGTAATCTTGATTACATTATTCCCATCAGAAAACATCATTGTCATCGGCTCGGAGATGGTGTAGAATTAATAAAAGGAGTTTGGTAGTGTGGTCCGAAAAAAATAAAACACACAAAAAATATATATTTCCAACTTGAAAACATATGATGTAAGAAGATTTCTATTGAAAAAGTTGATTTAAAAAATTTATCCATGAAAGTTCACGAACCTAGATAATTAAATTTATCATCTACTGAATCTTAAAAAACAATAGTGTAAATCCACTCCCGACTGTAATCATCAATGACGGCTGAGGGATGTTTGGTAAAATGCATATACGCTGAAATTAATGAAATTACCCAACCAAGTTATTAACCAAGGTTAAAGATTAGGTTAAGTTTTTTGAAATTAACTCTTTGAGTAAACTCCTATTATTTATTAACACAAGATGTGTAAAAGTTATAAAGTAGTGAATGATTTAAGATTATTGGTAAATTATTTTTTAAAAGAACCTTATTAAGCCTTTAACCCAGATAGTCACACACAAGTATTAAGAATTTGAAGCAGTAAGTATACGTGATTTTTTTCATGGTAAAAGCCCAAATTAGGAGAAACATCCACGGTGACCTCTACGCCACAAACTAAAAAAATCCATGAATACAAAGAAAGGTTAAAAGTTACAACTATAACACAAGATGAAAGTAAAAAGAAATAAATATACCTAAAATGATAGAGCTAAATTTCCATAGATATTATCACGTTCTGATCTTTTGAATAGTTGAAACTCCTCCTCTGTTTAGCATTCCTTACATCGGCATAATCAAACATGTCTCTCTCCAAAAAAACATATCCTACGTGCAATGTTTGTGAAACGCATAAGTTGTGTGTGTCTAAAAATATGAAATATGATGCAATACACACTCACACTTATTATTACAAACATCTCCTATAAATTCTAGAGAAGAACTACACACTCTGTTTTTAAAACTTCCGAAATCATAATTAAATTTTTTAAAGAAATTTTAGATCTGACTTTTGGATATTGAAAAAATGGAGATATAAAAGTTTATTTAGGTACACCAAGATTTCACAAAGTGTAAAATCGAGTTTTAAAATCTAAATCGAAAACATGAAAGAGTATTTACATCTTATTTTGGTGGTTTTAAAACTAAAACAATGGATTTAAAAGATTTTCAAAATATACGTAAGGATCCATAATAGAAAGTTATTTCTACAACAACATATACAAGTAAAAGTGTATAAATAAGATAAATCGTGAGTTGGACTTGTCACAAATTTAGATCCTTTATTTTCTCAAAGAGAAATCAAGTCTCTAATGTCACGAGGCTGTTTTAAGAGAAAGAAGTTTTCACATGCACTTGATATATGAAAATAACATGTAAACTCTCAAATCCTCACTCTGAAACACAAGAAAACCCTAATAGTATGAAGATAGTAAAATCAGGTTTTCCATAGAAGTGTTTCTGAAAAACTAAGAAGTGAGGTGCTTATTTTTCATTTTAAAAAACACATCATTTCTAGGTTAAACAAAAACATTTTCTCTCTAATTTTCTCAAAAAATTTCTCTCTTTTTTCCCTCATTTTATTCTCCCTCTAGTCTCTCCTCTCTCTGCAGCTGGCCAAACTCTGTAAATATTGAGACAAAAGTCCATTTTATAGGGCTCATGTGAGGTTCTGGATTCTATTATAGAAATCAATGATTGGAATAATTTTAACTACTTTGACTTAAATCTAATGGTTGTAATTGAACTACTTACGTTTGATGTAATCATTTAAATCCGGTTAAAGGTTACGAACATTAATTGGTTAAAAAGGTAAGAAATGGATTGTTACCAAGTTTCATTATAGACGTTGATCAGATGAAATTTACAGTTGAATATACGTTAAAAAATGTGAGTGCAAACAAACACAATATCAACCAAGTAGGTGTAGTACAAGTGTCACAACATTAGCAGCAAACAAACACATGTTTTTAAGATTTGCAGAAATCTAATTTCCTACCCCCAATACTCTATAGCAGTAAAGGGTGAAAACCTAATCCATACTCGTAAGAGGCTCGGGCACCTCGTACGGTACCTATATAACTTGTACGAACTAACTGTGACACCCCGCCTAATTAAATCCCGGGTGATCACTCCTTTATTAAATTAAAATCAAGGTGAACAGTTGGTTCATTCTTAGCATCACTGTCGTAAAAATAAACTTTTCCAAATTAACACCCTAATTAATTAAGCTAAGTGTCAAAACCGTTTTTAACCTTTCTAACCAAATTGTATTTTTAAGGAAAAACTTATTTATTTAATTATTAACCACACTTTCAATAAGTAAGAATCATACAACAATTATCCTGGAACATAATCCAATTACATTAAACATTCAACATTCAACATCCAAAATCCCCACATTTAAAACTAATTGTAAAACATCCATACTGAAATAAATCCCATAGTAACAGTACTAGAAATAACTGAAATACAAATGTCCCAATAAAACAGATAAATAGTGGAAAGGGCGACACATGCCCAAAAGATGAGTATGATAGATGTGGAATCAAGTAAACTAAGTCGTCTATGCAAGTGGCCTGCAACTCCCACCTAAGCTACAGCACGTTCCTTTCAAGGGATCCTAAGCAAGACACCCCTGTGGCTGGGCACCTGTAATACATACATATATATATAAGAGAGAGAAAGAGAAAAAGAAACGGGTCAGAGCCCGATAGTGTGTTTGATTTAAAATACGTTTAGCAAGTATTTAAATTGATACAGGCCAATGCAACAACATATTAGTGCGACACTCTCTTGAGAAATTCTCACCTCTCTTCTAATGTGCACACCTATCGCACTAACCTTCCCAACGGTTTGTCTTATCATTTATCCCACTAATCTTCCCAATGATTTAACTTATCTTAGATTACTCGTAAGATTCAAAATTTAACGATTCAATTGTTTGAAAAGAATATTTCAATTAGTAACCAAAGTTCTCATTTTAACTTTATTAATCAATAAAGTTTTCCAGTGTCATATTATACTTTCTCAAAACAAGTATTTATAATTGAGTCATCAACCATGTCCTACATATCACATCACAGTAGGCAGTTCCAGATTCCAGAATTTCATATATATATTAACTACTCGTAAAATATATATATATCATAACAACACCCCAAATAAAAACTATGGCGCGGGCATACTCTACTCTCCAAACCCCATATCACTCATATTAAGGGGAATACAAATTCGGAATCACTCTCGAATTGTATTAACACATACTCAAACAATATTGAGGCGAAGCATAGATTCCAAGTCTCTAAGAGGATGGCATATGTCTGCGTCTCTTAGGACCTTCTGAACTATCACTGCGATAGCCTATACCAAGGATATCTATACACATTTAAATGAGGCGAAACATAGATTCCAAGTCTCTAAGAGGAAAGCACATACCTGCATCTCTTAGGACCGTCTGAACTATCATTCCGATAGACTGTACCAAGGATATCTATCTTCTAGGGTACAAGTCAATATCCCCCATAAAGGTCCCATTGAGATAAGACTGTCCCAGCGCGGAAACCTCAGGGATAGCAAGTAGCGTGGTCATGATTTTCACACATAGATAGTATATGCATACACAATCATATAACTATTCTAATATTACCATATCAATAATGGGTAAATTCTCAATTCCCATAATTATGTCATTTGCATTTATTTCTCATTGTATAGTTATCACGTATAACCATTCACATCTTACTTTTAATTTGAGGAACTTTTCCACTTACTACATAACGCTTCATGGATTCTATCCTCCCAATTATAAAATTCAGTAGGTATACACATTTGTCCCAAAGTAACTCTCTTACGTGTCTCTCTCTTTAAATCATAAATTCACCGACCCTTATGTAATTATCTCAAAATAAAATCTTTGCCCGACATCAAGGGTCCCAAAATCTATTCACATGTCCTACTGGTCTTCCCTATCTCCCAAAACATTTTATTAAGGATGCCCAAGAATTATCTCACAATAAATTGAATTTAACTCAATTAAAAAGGAAATAGGAGTCTTCCAGGAGGGGTCGATCGATCGAGGTCTGGGGCTCGATCGATCGAACCTTCGATCGATCGAAGCTCTGGGCTCGATCGATCGATCAAGCAGGTCTGCAAAAACTGAAATTCTGCAGTTACGGGTTTCATCTCCAAACTTCAACAATTTCCATATTTTCTAATCCCAATCGTCCCAGAATTTGCCAACATCCTAACATGATATCATACATTTTCTACGTAAAGCATGTCAATTTACGTCACTAAACATGGATTAATCATGCCATAATTCATTTAAATATACAAGAACCCTAGAAATCTCTAAATCATGGTTCCAATCTGTTTTTCCAGAAATTCCTTCTTATACTACATTAAAATTTTGTGGATTATTCTTCTACATCACCAACAATTTCCAGAATAAGGTTTAAGTCATCACTACATGCAAATTCCTATCACAATTTAGGTTTTCTTCAATGAAATTCATCCCTAATCATCCCTAAACTAATATGAAAATTACACCAATGAAATAAGCAAGATAAACACTTGCCTGGGATTTTCGACATTCTGATTTGCAGATGATTTTATTGTGGTTGCGTAGTCCGTTGCGCGATCTACGCGTTGGTGGTGGTTGCGGTGCAAGCGGGTGGATTTCGGGCCTTGAATTTGCCTTGAGAGCTCTCTCCTTTCTCTCCTATGGACGTCACTTGTGTTTAGAGTTTCTAACCCTAGATGACAATACAGATATCTGATATAACCCTTTGAATTTTCGTGGGTTTAATTACCCATAAATGTGAAATGTCCAAAATGCCCTCCCGGGGTACCACTTAGGCCTAAAAACGCCCCGAGACCCAAACTAAACCCCCGGGTACACTTTTCTGACTATCTCAACCCTTCCGGATGCCTTGGCGCACTCAAAACGACCATACGAACAACTTATAAAATATTTACTTTTATTTATCAATATTTAGTCCCGACGCGACACGGGCGTGACCCGACCCAAATTTCCAAAATTGTCATTTTATTCACTCGTGACATTCAATATAATCAATATTACATATTACTTTGCTCATTAGTAATATTCAAGTAATTTTCCATAATTACTAACTCTCGTCACGTTAATAATTATAACATAATTAATTTCCGGATTTTTAATAATTAAATTAACTCACATTAAATTTAATAAATCCCCAAATTAATATAGCATAAAAATACGGGGTATTACACTAACCACGTAGTCGCGACTCTCCCAGTTTGAGAATATGAGGATAATTTCAAAGTATGTAGATCGGGCTTAAAAACAAGCCGTTTGAGGGTGAAAATCCAAACCAGCCCCCAAACGGCCTTGTATGAGGCACGAACACCTCGTACGGGACCAATGTGAATTGTACGAACTGACAGCGTTGTCATAAGTCACCCAATTCGAGAATATGACGATAACTTCAAAATACGTAAATTAGGCTTAAAAACAAGACATTTGAGGGTAAAAACCCAAACCAGCCCCCAAACAGCCCTGTAAGAGGCACGAACACCTCGAACGGGACCAATATAACTTGTACGAACTGACCGCGTAGTCTCCGGTCACCCAGTTTGAGAATATGGTGATAATTTCAAAATATATCAATTAATCTTAAAAACAAACCCTTAAAGGGTGAAAACCCAAACCAGCCCCCAAACGGCCCCGTTAGAGGCACAAACACCTCGCATAGGACTAATAAAACTTATACGAACTGACCGCATAGTCATGGATCTCCCAATTTGAGAATATGATGAAAATTTCAAAAATATGTAGATCACGCTTAAAAATAAGCCGTTTGAGGGTGAAAACCCAAACCAGCCCCCAAATGGCCCCATAAGAGTCACGAACACCTCGCACGGGACTAATGTAACTTGTACCAACTGATAGCGTAGTCGTGGGTCTCCAGGTTTGAGAATATGATGATAATTTCAAAAATATCGATTAAGCTTAAAAACAAGCCCTCAAATGGTGAAAACCCAAATGGCCCCGTAAGAGGCACGAACACCTCGCACGGGACCAATATAACTTGTACGAACTGGTCGCATAGTTGCGGGTCTCCCAATTTTAGAATATGACGATAATTTCAAAATACGTAGATCTGGCTTAAGCACAAGCCGTTTGAGGGTGAGAACCTAATCCAACCCCCAAATGGCCCTGTGAGAGACACGAACACCTCGCACGGGACCAATGTAACTTGTAAGAACTGATAGCGTAATCACGCGTCACCCGGTTTGAGAACGTGACGATAATTTCAAAATATATCAATTAAGCTTAAAAACATGCGCTTAAAGGATGAAAACCCAAACCATCCCCCAAATGGCCCCGTAAGAGGCACGAACACCTCACTCAGGAACAATATAACTTGTACGAACTGATCGCGTAGTCGCGGGACTTCCGATTTGAGAATATGACTATAATTTCAAATAATGAAGATCACGTTAAAAAACAAGTCATTTTAGGGTGAAAATCCAAACCAGACCCGAAACGGCCCCATGAGAGGGATGATCACCTCGCACGGGACCAATCTAACTTGTACGAACTGATTGCATAGTCACGAGACTCCCGATTTGAGGATATAATGATAATTTCAAAATATATCGATTAATCTTAAAAATAAGCCCTTAAAGGGTGAAAACCCAAACCAGTCCCCAACCGGCCCCGTAAGAGGCATGAATAGCTTGCACAGGACCAATGTAACTTGTATGAACTGACCGCGTATTCGCGGATTTCCCGATTTGAAAATATGATAATAATTTAAAAATATGTTGTATAGGCAAAATAGCGATCCATTTAAGGGTGAAAACCTAAAACAACCACCAAACAGCCTCGTAAGAGGCACGAACACCTCGCACAGGACCGATGTAACTTGTGCGAACTGACAGCGTAGTCACGGGTCACCCGATTTGAGAATATGACGATAAAATCAAAATACGTAGATTAGTCATAAAAATAACCGGTTTGAGAGTGAAAACTTAAACTAGCCCCTAAACGGTCCTATAAGACGCACGAACACCTCGTACAGGTCCAATGTAACTTGTACGAACTGACCGCGTAGTCGCGGGTCTCCCGGTTTCTGAATATGACAAAAATTTCTAAATATATTTATTAGGCTTAAAAACAAGCCCTTAAAGTGTGAAAACCCAATCCATCCCCGTAAGAGGCACGAACACCTCGCACGGTACCTATATAACTTGTTCGAACTAACCGCGTAGTCGCGGGTCTCCTAGTTTGAAAATATGAGCATAATTTCAAAGTATGCAATTGGGGCTTAAAAACAAGCCGTTTGAGGGTTAAAACCCAAACCAACCACCAAACGGCCCTGTAAGAGGCACGAACACCTCGTATGGGACCAATGCGACTTGTACGAACTGGCAGGATAGTCACGGGTCACCCGATTCGAGAATATGATGATAATTTCAAAATACATAAATTACGATTAAAAATAAGCCGTTTGAGGGTGAAAACCCAAACGGCCCCATAAGAGGCACGGACACCTTGCACGGGACCAATATAACTTGTATGATCTGACCGCGTAGTCGCGGGTCTCCTAGTTTGAGAATACGATGATAATTTCAAAATATGTAGATTAGGCTTAAACACAAGCCGTTTGAGGGTGAAAACACAATCCAGCCCCCAAACGGCCCCGTAAGAGGCACGAACACCTCGCACGATACCAATGTAACTTGTGTGAACTAAGATCGTAGTCATGCATCTCCCGTTTTGAGAATGTGACGACAATTTCAAATATATCGATTAAGCTTAAAAACATGCGATTAAAGGATGAAAACCCAAACCGGCCCACAAACGGCCCCGTAAGAGGCATTACATCTCACACAGGAACAATATAACTTGTACGAACTGACCGCATAGTCGCGGGACTCCCGGTTTGAGAATATGGTGATAATTTCAAAATATGTAGATCAGGCTTAAAAACAAGCCATTTGAGGCAGAAAACCCAAACCAGCACCCAAATAGCCCCGTAAGAGGGACGAACACCTCGCACGGGATTAATGTAACTTGTACGAACTGACAACATAGTCACGAGTCACCTAATTTGAGAATATGATGATAATTTCAAAATATATCAATTACACTTAAAAATAAGCCCTTAAAGAGTGAAAAGCCAAACCAGACCCCCAAACAGCCCCGTAAGAGGCACTAACACCTTGCACAAGACCAATATAACTTGTACGAACTGACCGCGTACTCGCGGGTCTCCCGATTTGAGAATATGACGATAATTTCAAAATATGTAGGTTAGGCAAAATAGAGATCCATTTAAGGGTGAAAACCTAAAGCAACCACTAAACGGCCCCGTAAGAGGCACGAACACCTTGTAGAGGACCGATGTAACTTGTGTGAACTGATAGCATAGTCACGGGTTACCCGATTTGAGAATATGACGATAAAAATAAAATACGTACATTTTGCGAGTGAAAACCCAAACCATCTCCTAAACGGTCGTGTAACACGCATGAACACCTCGTACATGACCAATGTACCTTGTACGAACTGACCGCGTAGTCGCGGGTCTCCCGGTTTGTGAATTTGCCAAAAATTTTAAAATATATTTATTAAGCTTAAAAACAAGCCCTTAAAGGGTGAAAACCCAATCCATCCCCGTAAGAGGCACGAACACCTCGCACGATACCTATATAACTTGTTCGAACTAACCGCGTAGTCACGGTTCTCCTAGTTTGAAAATATGAGGATAATTTCAAAGTATGTAGTTCGGGCTTAAAAACAAGTCGTTTGAGCGTGAAAACCCAATCCAGCACCCAAACGGCCCCGTAAGAGGCACGAACACCTCGCACGGGACCAATGTAACTTGTACGAACTGATAGCGTAGTCAGGCGTCACCCGGTTTGAGAACGTGGCGAGAATTTCAAAATATATCGATTAAGCTTAAAAACATGAACTTAAAGGATGAAAACCCAAACCAGCCCCCAAACGGCCCTGTAAGAGGCACGAACACCTCACACAGGAACAATATAACTTATACGAATAGACCGCGTAGTCGCAGGACTCCTGGTTTGAGGATATGATGAGAACTTCAAAATATGTAGATCACGCTAAAAAAACATGTCATTTTAGGGTGAAAACCCAAACCAACACCCAAACGACCCCATGAGAGGGACGAACACCTCGCATGAGACCAATGTAACTTGTACGAACTGATCGGATAATCGCGGGACTCCCAGTTTGAGGATATGACGATAATTTCAAAATACATCGATTAATCTTAAAAATAAGCCCTTAAAGGGTGAAAACCCAAACCAGCCCCCAAACGGCCCCATAAGAGGCATGAACACCTTGCACGGGATCGATGTAACTTGTACGAACTGAACACGTAGTCACGGATCTCCCGATTTGAAAATATGACAATAATTTCAAAATATGTAGGTTAGGAAAAATAGCGATCCATTTAAGGCTGAAAACCTAAACCAACCACCAAACGTCCCCGTAAGAGGCACGAACACCTCGCACAGGATCGATGTAACTTGTGCGAACTGATAGCATAGTCACGGGTCACCCGATTTGAGAATATGACGCTAAAATCAAAATACGTAGATTAAGCTTAAAAATAAGCCATTTGAGAGTGAAAACCCAAACCAGTCCCTAAACGGTCGTGTAAGATGCACGAACACCTCGTACAGGACCAATGTAACTCGTACGAACTGACCGCGTAGTCACGGGTCTCCCGGTTTGTGAATATGACAAAAAATTCAAAATATATTTATTGAGCTTAAAAACATGCCCTTAAAGGGTGAAAACCCAATCCAGCCCCGTAAGAGGCACGAACACCTCGGACGGTACCTATTTAACTTGTTCGAACTAATCGCGTAGTCACGGGTCTCCTAGTTGTAAAATATGAGGATCATTTCAAAGTATGTAGTTCGGGCTTAAAAATAAGCCATTTGAGGCTAAAAACCCAAACCAACCCCCAAACAGCCACGTAAGAGGCACGAACACCTCGCACGGGACCAATAAAACTTGTACGATCTGATCGCGTAGTTGCGGGTCTCCCAATTTAAGAATATGATGATAATTTCAAAATATGTAGATCAGACTTAAACACAAGCCGTTTGAGGGTGAAAACCCAATCCAACCCCCAAATGGCCCCGTAAGAGGCACGAACACCTCGCACGGGACCAATGTAGCTGGTACGAACTGACAGCATAGTCGCGCATCACTCGGTTTGAGAATGTGACGATAATTTCCAAAATATATCGATTAAGCTTAAAAATATGCGCTTAAACGATGAAAACCCAAACCAGCCCCCAAACGGCCCCGTAAGGGGCACGGACACCTCACGCAGCACCAATATAACTTTTACGAACTGACCGTGGAGTCACGGATCTCCCGGTTTGAGAATATGATAATAATTTCAAAATATGTAGATCACGCATAAAAACAAACCGTTTGAGGGTGAAAACCCAAATCAGCCACCCAACAGCCCCGTAAGAGGGATGAACACCTCGCACGGGACCAATGTAACTTGTACGAACTGATCGCATAGTCGCGGGACACCCAATTTGAGAATATCATGATAATTTCAAAATATATTGATTAATCTTAAAAATAAGTCCATAAAGGGTGAAAATCCAAACTAGCACCCAAACGGCCCCGTAAGAGGCATGAACACCTCGCACGGGACCAATGTAACTTGTACGAACTCACCGCATAGTCGCAGATCTCCCGATTTGAAAATATGATAACAATTTCAAAATATGCAGATTAGGCATAAGAATAATCCGTTTAAGGGTGAAAACACAAACCAGCCACCAAACGGCCCCGTAAGGGGAACGAACACCTCGCACAGGACCGATGTAACTTGTGCGAACTGATAGCATAGTCACGGGTCACCCGATTTGAGAATATGATGATAATTTCAAAATTCGTAGATTAGGCATAAAAATAACCCGTTTGAGAGTGAAAACCCGAACCAGCCCCTAAACGTCTGTGTAAGACACACGAACACCTCGTACAAGACCAATGTAACTTGTACGAACTGACCGCGTAGTCGCAGGTCTCCCGGTTTGAGAATATGATGAAAATTTCAAAATATATTGATTAAGCATTAAAACAAGCCCTTAAAGGGTGAAAACCCAATCTAGCCCCGTAAGAGGCTCGAACACCTCTCATGGTACCTATATAACTTGTACGAACTAACCGCGTAGTCGCGGGTCTCCCAATTTGAAAATATGAGTATAATTTCAAAGTATATAGTTAGGGATTAAAAATAAGCCGTTTGAGGATGAAAACCTAAACCAACCCCCAAACGGCCCCGTAAGAGGCACGAACACCTCGTACGGGACCAATGTGACTTGTATGAACTGATAGCATAGTCACGGGTCACCCGGTTCGAGAATATGACGATAATTTCAAAATTTGAAAATTAGTCTTAAAAAAAAGTCGTTTGAGGGTGAAAAGCCAAACTAGCTCCCAAACAGCCCCATATGAGGCACGGACACCTCGCACGGGACCAATATAACTTGTACGATCTGACCGCGTAGTCACGGGTCTCCCAGTTTGAGAATATGATGATAAATTTAAAATATATCAATTAATCTTAAAAATAAGCACCTGAAGGGTGAAAACCCAAACCAGCCCCCAAACGACCCCGTAAGAGGCACGAAGACCTCGTGTGGGACCAGTAAAACTTGTACGAACTGACCGCGTAGTCGCGGGTCTTCGGATTTTAGAATATGTTGATAATTTCAAAATATGTAGATCAGGCTAAAAAACAAACTATTTGAGGGTGAAAACCCAAACCAGCCCCCAAACGGCCCCATAAGAGGCACGAACACCTCGCATGGGACCATTGTAACTTGTACGAACTGAATGCGTAGTCATGGGTGACCTAGTTTGAGAATAAGAAGATAATTTCAAAATACGTAGAGTAGGCTTAAAAATAAGCCGTTTGAGGGTGAAAACCCAAACCAGCCCCAAACGGCCCTATAAGAGGCACGAACACCTCGTACGGCACAATGTAACTTGTACGAATGGACAGCGTAGTCACGGGTCTCCCAGTTTGAGAATATGACGATAATTTACAAATATATCGATTAAGCTTAAAAATAAGCCCTTAAAAGGTGAAAACCCAAACCAGCCCCCAAACGGCCCCGTAAGAAGCACCAACACCTCGCACGGACCAATATAACATGTACGAACTGACCGCATAGACGCGGCTATCCCGATTTGATAATATGATGATAATTTCAAAATATGTAGATCAGGCTTAAACACAAGCCATTTGAGGGTGAAAACCCAAACCAACCCCCAAACGGCCCCGTAAGAGGCACAGACTCCTTGCACGGGACTAATGTAACTTGTACGAACTAACAACGTAGTCACGTGTCACTCGATTTGGCAATGTGACGTTAATTTCAAAATATATCGATTAAGCTTAAAAACATGCGCTTAAAGGATGAAAACCCAAACCAGCCCCGTGAGAGGCATGAACACCTGGCACGGGACCAATATAACTTGTACGAACTGATCGCATAGTCGCGGGGCTCCTGGTTTTAGAATATGATGTTAATTTCAAAGGAAGTAGCTCAGGCTTAAAAATAAGCCGCTTGAGGGTGAAAACCCAAACCAACCCCCAAATGGCCCCACAAGAGCCGCACCCCGCACGGGACCAATGTAACTTGTACGAACTGACAGCGTAGTCATGGGTTACCTAGTTTGAGAATATGATGATAATTTCAAAATACGTAAATTAGGATTAAAAAAAAGCCGTTTGAGGGTGAAAACCCAAACCATCCCCAAACGACCTTGTAAGATGCATGAACACCTCGTACGGGACCAATGTAACTTGTACGAACTGACCATGTAGTTGCGGGTCTCCCGGTTCGAGAATATGATGATAATTTCAAAATACACAATTTAGGATTAAAAATAAGCCCTTAAAAGGTGAAAACCCAAACCAGCTCCCAAACGGCCCTTTAAGAGGCACGAACACCTCGCACGGTACTAATGTAAATTGTACGAACTGACAGCGTAGTCACACGTCACCCAATTTGCTAATGTGACAATAATTTCAAATTATATCGATTAATCTTAAAAACATGCGCCTAAAGGATCAAAACCCAAACCTGTCCCGAAACATCCCCGTAACAGGCACGAACACCTCGCACGGGACCAATATAACTTGTATGAACTGATCACAAAGTCGCGAGTCTCCCGGTTTGAGAATATGATGATAATTTCAAAGTATGTAGATGAGCCTTAAAACCAAAACCATTTGAGGGTGAAAGCCCAAACCATCCCCCAAACGGTCCCGTAAGAGGGACGAACACCTCGCACGGGACTAATGTAACTTGTACGAACTGACAGCATAGTCACGGGTCACCCAATTTGAGAATATGACGATAATTTCAAAATGTGTAGATCACGCTTAAAAACAATCCGTTTGAGGGTGAAAAAATAAACTAGCCCCCAAACGACCCCGTAAGAGGGGCGAACACCTTGCACGGGACCAATGTAACTTGTATGAATTGATAGCATAGTCATGGTTCACCCGATTTAAGAACATGACGATAATTTCAAAATATATCGATTAAGCTTAAAAACATTCGTTTAAGGGTGAAAACCCAAACCAACCCCTAAACGGCCCCGTAAGAGGCACGAACACCTCGCACGGGACCATATAACTTGTACAAACTGACCGCGTAGTTGCGGATCTCTATTTTTGAGAATATGAAGATAATTTTAAAATATGTAGATCAGGCTTAAAAATAAGCCGTTTGAGGGTGAAAACCAAAACCATCCCCAAACGGCCCTATAAGAGGCACGAGCCCCTCGCACGGGACCAATGTAACTTGTATGAACTGACAGCGTAGTCACGAGTGCCCTGGTTTTAGAATATGAAGATAATTTCAAAATATGTAGAATAGGCTTAAAAACGAGCCATTTAAGGTCAAAAACCCAAATCAGCCCCCAAACGGCCCTATAAGAGGCACGAACACCTCGTGTGGGACCAATGTAACTTGTATGAGCTGACATCGTAGTCACGGGTCACTCGATTTGATAAAATGAGGATAATTTCAAAATACGTAGATTAGGCTTAAAAATAAGTCGTTTGAGGGTGAAAACCCAAACCAGCCCCTAAACGGCCTCGTAAGAGGCACGAACACCTTGCACAAGACCAATATAACTTGTACGAACTGATCGCGTAGTCGCGGGTCCCTCGATTTGAGAATATGAGGATAATTTCAAAATATGTAGATAACGCTTAAAATAAAGCCGTTTGAGGGTGATAACCTAAACCAGCCCCCAAACGACCCTGTTAAAGGGATGAACACATCGAACGGGACCAATGTAACTTGTATGAATTGACAGCGTAGTCATGGGTAACTCGGTTTGAGAATATGACGATAATTTCAAAATATATCGTTTAAGTTTAAAAACATGCACTTAAAGGGTGAAAATCCAAATCAGCCCCCAAACGGCCCCATAAGAGGCACGAAGACCTAGTATGGGACCAGTAAAACTTGTACGAACTGATCGGGTAGTCGCGGGTCTCCCAATTTAAGAATATGATGATAATTTCTAGATATGTAGATCAAGCTTAAAAATAAGCCATTTGAGGGTGAAAACCCAAACCAGCCCCCAAACGGCCCCATAAGAGGCACGAACACCTCGCACGGGACTATTGTAACTTGTATGAACTGACAGCGTAGTCATGGGTGACCTAGTTTGAGAATAAGATGATAATTTCAAAATAGGTAGAGTAGGCTTAAAAATAAGTCGTTTGAGGGTGAAAACCTAAACCAGCCCCAAACGGCCCTATAAGAGGCACGAATACCTCGTACGGCACCAATGTAACTTGTACGAATGGACAGCGTAGTCACGGGTCTCCCAGTTTGAGAATATGATGATAATTTCCAAATATATCGATTAAGCTTAAAAATAAGTCCTTAAAGGGTGAAAACCCAAACCAGTCCCCAAACGACCCCGTAAGAGGCACCAACACCTCGGACGGACCAATATAACTTGTACGAACTGACCGTATAGATGCGGGTCTCTCGATTTGAGAATATGATGATAATTTCAAAATATATACATCAGGCTTAAACACAAGCAATTTGACGGTGAAAACCCAAACCAGCCCCCGAACGGCCCCGTAGGAGGCACAAACACCTCGCACAGGACCAATGTAACATGAACGAACTGACAACGCAGTCACTTGTCACCCGGTTTGAGAATGTGATGATAATTTAAAAATATATCGATTATGCTTAAAAACATCCGCTTAAAGGGTGAAAACCCAAACTAGCCCCGTGAGAGGCATGAACACCTCGCACGGGACCAATATTACTGGTACGAACTGATCGCATAGTCGCAGGTCTCATCGTTTTAGAATATGATGTTAATTTCAAAGGAAGTAGCTCAGGCTTAAAAAAAGCCGTTTGAGGGTGAAAACCCAAACCAGCCCCCAAACGGCCCCACAAGGGGCACAAACACCCCGCACGGGACCAATGTAACTTGTACGAACTGACAGCGTAGTCACGGGTGACCTAGTTTGAGACTATGACGATAATTTCAAAATACATAGATTAGGCTTATAAATAAGCCGTTTGAGGGTGAAAACACAAACCATCCCCAAACGACCCTGTAAGAGGCAAGAACTCCTCGTACGAGAACTATGTAACTTGTACGAAATGACCATGTAGTTGCGGGTCTCTCGATTCGAGAATATGACGATAATTTCAAAATACATAATTTAGGATTAAAAATAAGCCCTTAAAAGGTGAAAACCCAACCCAGTCCCCAAACGGCCCTTTAACAGGCATGAAAACCTCGCACGGGACTAATCTAACTTGCACGAATTGAGAGCGTAGTCACACATCACCCAGTTTGTGAATGTTATAATAATTTCAAATTATATCGATTAATCTTAAAAACATGCGCTTAAAGGATGAAAACCTAAACCTGTCCCGAAACATCCCCGTAAGAGGCACGAACACCTCGCACGGGACCAATATAACTTGTATGAACTGATCGCAAAGTCGCGGGTCTCCCGGTTTGAGAATATGATGATAATTTCAAAGTATGTAGATTAGGCTAAAAAATAAACCATTTGAGGGAGAAAACCCAAACCAGCACCCAAACAGCCCCGTAAGAGGGACGAACACCTCGCACGGGACTAATGTAACTTGTACGAACTAACAGCATAGTCACGAGTCACCTAATTTGAGAATATGATGATAATTTCAAAATATATCAATTAAACTTAAAAATAAGCCCTTAAAGAGTGAAAAGCCAAACCAGCCCCCAAACAGCCCCGTAAGAGGCACAAACACCTCGCGTAAGACAAATATAACTTGTACAAACTGACCGCGTAGTCGCGGGTCTCCCGATTTGAGAATATGATGATAATTTCAAAATGTGTAGATCACGCTTAAAATAAAGCCGTTTGAGGGTGATAACCTAAACCATCCCGCAAATGGCCCTGTTAGAGGGATGCACGCATCGAACAGGACCAATATAACTTCTATGAACTGACAGCGAAGTCATGGGTCACTCGATTTGAGAATATGACGATAATTTCAAAATATATCGATTAAGCTTAAAAATATGCGCTTAAAGGGTGAAAACCCAAACCAGCCCCCAAACGGCTCCGTAAGAGGCACGAAGACCTCGTATGGGACCAGTAAAACTTGTATGAACTGACCGGGTAGTCGCAGGTCTCCCAATTTAAAAATATGATGATAATTTCAAAATACGTAAATCAGTCTTAAAAACAAGGTATTTGAGGGTGAAAACCCAAAACAGGCCCCAAACGGCCCCATAAGAGGCACGAACACCTCGCACGGGACTATTGAACTTGTATGAACTGACAGCATAGTCATGGGTGACCTAGTTTGAGAATAAGATGATAATTTCAAAATAGGTAGAGCAGGCTTAAAAATAAGTCGTTCGAGGGTGAAAACCCAAACTAGCCCCAAACGGCCCTATAAGAGGCACGAACACCTCGTATGGCACCAATGCAACTTGTACGAATGGACAACGTAGTCACGGGTCTCCCAGTTTCAAAATATGATGATAATTTCCAAATATATCGATTAATCTTAAAAATAAGTCCTTAAAGGGTGAAAACCCAAACCAGCTACCAAACGACCCCGTAAGAGGCACCAACACCTCGCACGGACCAATATAACTTGTACGAACTGACCGCATAGATGCGGGTCTCTCGATTTGAGAATATGATGATAATTTCAAAATATGTAGATCAGGCTTAAACATAAGCCATTTGAGGGTGAAAACCCAAACCAGCCCCCAAACGGCCCCGTAAGAGGCACGAACACCTCGCACGGGACCAATGTAACTTGTACAAATTGACAACGTAGTCACTTGTCACACGATTTGAGAATGTGACGATAATTTCAAAATATATCGATTAAGCTTAAAAACATCAGCTTAAAGGATGAAAACCCAAACTAACCCCGTGAGAGGCATGAATACCTCGCACCGGACCAATATAACTTGTACGAACTGATCGCATAGTCGCGGGTCTCCTCATTTTAGAATATGATGTTAATTTCAAAGGAAGTCACTCAGGCATAAAAAAAACCGCTTGAGGGTGAAAACCCAAACCAGCCCCCAAACGGCCCCACAAGAGGCACAAACACCCCGCACGGGACCAATGTAACTTGTACGAACTGACAGCATAGTCACGGGTGACTTGGTTTGAGAATATGATGATAATTTCAAAATACATAGATTAGGCTTAAAAATAAGCCATTTGAGGGGGAAAACCCAAACCATCCCCAAACGACATTATAAGAGGCACGAACTCCTCGTAGGGGACCAATGTAACTTGTACGAAATTACCATGTAGTTGCGGGTCTCTCGGTTCGAGAATATGACGATAATTTCAAAATACATAATTCAGGATTAAAAATAAACCGTTAAAAGGTGAAAACCCAACCCAGTCCCCAAACAACCCTTAAAGAGGCATCAAAACCTCGCATGGGACTAATGTAACTTGTACGAACTGAGAGCGTAGTCACACGTCACTCAGTTTGCGAATGTGATAATAATTTCAAATTATATCGATTAATCTTAAAAACATGTGCTTAAAGGTTGAAAACCTAAACCTATTCCGAAACATCCCCATAAGAGGCACGAACACCTCGCACGGGACCAATATAACTTGTATGAACTGATCGCACAGTCGCGGGTATCCCGGTTTGAGAATATAATGATAATTTCAAAGTATGTAGACCAGGCTTAAAAACAAGCCATTTGAGGGGGAAAACCCAAACCAGCCCCCAAACAGCCCAGTAAGAGGGATGAACACTTCGCACGGGACTAATGTAACTTGTACGAACTGACAACATAGTCACGGGTCACCTAATTTGATAATATGATCATAATTTCAAAACATATCAATTAAACTTAAAAACAAGCCCTTAAAGAGTGAAAAGCCAAACCAACCCCCAAACGGCCCCGTAAGAGGCACGAACACCTCGCACAAGACCAATATAACTTGTACGAACTGGCCACGTAGTCGCAGGTCTCCCGATTTGAGAATATGACGATAATTTCAAAATGTGTAGATCACGCTTAAAATAAAGCCGTTTGAGGTTGATAACCTGAACCAACCCCCAAACGGTTCTGTTAGAGGGTTGAACGCATCGAACGGTACCAATGTAACTTGTATGAACTGACAGTGTAGTCATGGGTCACTCGGTTTGAGAATATGATGATAATTTCAAAATATATCGATTAAGCTTAAAAACATGCGCTTAAAGGGTGAAAACCCAAACCAGCACCCAGACGGCCTCGTAAGAGGCATGAAGACCTCGTATGGGACCAGTAAAACTTGTACGAACTGACCGGGTAGTCGCGGGTCTCCCAATTTAAGAATATGATGATAATTTCAAGATATGTAGATCAAGCTTAAAAACAAGCCATTTGAGGGTGCAAACCCAAACTAGCCCCCAAACGGCCCCATAAGAGGCACGAACACCTCGCATGGGACTATTGTAACTTGTACGAACTAACAGCGTAGTCATGGGTGACCTAGTTTGAGAATAAGACGATAATTTAAAAATAGGTAGAGTAGGATGAAAAATAAGTCGTTTGAGGGTGAAAACCTAAACCAGCCCCAAACGGCCCTATAAGAGGCACGAACACCTCATACGGCACCAATGTAACTTGTACGAACGGACAGCGTAGTCACGGGTCTCCCAGTTTGAGTATATGATGATAATTTCCAAATATATCGATTAAGCTTAAAAATAAGCCCTTAAAGGGTGAGAACCCAAACCAGCCCCCAAACGGCCCCGTAAGAGGCACTAACACCTCGCACGGACCAATATAACTTGTACGAACTGACCGCATAGACGCGCGTATCTCGAATTGAGAATATGATGATAATTTCAAAATATGTAGATCAGGGTTAAACACAAGCCATTTGAGGGTGAAAACCTAAACCAACCCTCAAACGGCCCTGTAAGAGGCACGAACACCTCGCACGGGACCAATGTAACTTTTATGAACTGACAACGTAGTCACTTGTCACCCGGTTTGAGACTGTGACGCTAATTTCAAAATTTATTGATTAAGCTTAAAAACATCAGATTAAAGGATGAAAACCCAAACTAGCCCCGTGAGAGGCATGAACACCTCGCACGAGACCAATATAACTTGTATGAACTAATCACATAGTCGTGGGTCTCCTCATTTTAGAATGTGATGTTAATTTCAAAGGAAGTAGCTCAGGCTTAAAAAAAAGCCGCTTGAGGGTGAAAATCCAAACCAGCCCCCTAACGGCTCCACAAGAGGCACAAACACCCCGCACGGGACCAATGTAACTTGTACGAACTGACAGCATAGTCACGGGTGACTTGGTTTGAGAATATGACGATAATTTCAAAATACATTGATTAGGCTTAAAAATAAGCCGTTTGAGGGTGAAAACCCAAACCATCCCCAAACGACCCTGTAAGAGGCACGAACTCCTCGTACGGGACCAATTTAACTTGTACGAAATGACCATGTAGTTGCGGGTCTCCCGGTTCGAGAATATGATGATAATTTCAAAATACATAATTTAGGATTAAAAATAAACCCTTAAAAGGTGAAAACCCAACCTAGTTCCCAAACGGCCCTTTAAGAGGCATCAAAACCTCGCATGGGACTAATGTAACTTGTACGAACTGAGAGCGTAGTCACACGTCACCCAGTTTGCGAATGTGATAATAATATCAAATTATATCAATTAATCTTAAAAACATGCGCTTAAAGGATGAAAACCTAAACCTGTCCCGAAACATCCCCGCAAGAGGCACGAACACCTCGCACATGACCAATATAACTTGTATGAACTGATTACAAAGTCGCGGGTCTCCCGGTTTGAGAATATGATGATAATTTCAAAGTATGTAGATCAGGCTTAAAAACAAGCCATTTGAGGGTGAAAACCCAAACCAGCCCCCAAACAGCCCCGTAAGAGGGACGAACACCTCGCACGGGACTAATGTAACTTGTACGAACTGACCACGTAGTCGCGGGTCTCCCGATTTGAGAATATGACGATAATTTCAAAATGTGTAGATCACGCTTAAAAATAACCCGTTTGAGGGAAAAAAAACTAAACCATCCCCCAAACGGCGCCGTAAGTGGTATGAACACCTCGCACTGGACCAATGTAACTTATACGAATTAACAGCGTAGTCAGGTGTCACCCGATTTGAGAGTGTGAAGATAATTTTAAAATATATCGATTAAGCTTAAAAACATGCGCTTAAAGGGTGAAAACCCAAACCAACCCCTAAACGGCCCCGTAAGAGGCACGAACACCTCGCACGGGACCAATATAAATCGTACGAACTGACCGCGTAGTCGCGGATCTCCTGTTTTGAGAATATGACGATAATTTCAAAATATGTAGATCAGGCTTAAAAATAAGCGGATTGAGGGTGAAAACCAAAACTAGCCCCCAAACGGTCCCATAAGAGGCACGAACACCTCGCATGGGACAAATGTAACTTGTACGAACTGACAGTGTAGTCACGGGTGACCTGGTTTGAGAATATGATGATAATTTCAAAATATGTAGATTAGACTTAAAAACGAGCTGTTTGAGGGTGAAAACCAAAACTTCCCCCTAAACGATCCTGTAAGAGGCACAAACACCTCGTACGGGACCAATGTAACTTGTAAGAACTGACAGCGTAGTCACGGGTCACCCGATTTGATAAAATGAGGATAATTTCAAAATACGTAGATTAAGCTTAAAAATAAGCCATTTGAAGGTGAAAACCCAGACCTGCCCCCAAACGGCCCTATAAGAGGGATGAACGCATCGAACGGGACCAATATAACTTATACGAACTGACCTCGTAGTCGCGGGTCACCCGATTTGAGAATATGATTATAATTTCAAAATATGTAGATAACGCTTAAAATAAAGCCGTTTGAGGGTGATAACCTAAACCAGCCCCCAAACGGCCCTGTAAGAGGGATGAACGCATCGAACAGGACCAATGTAACTTTCATGAACTGACAGCGTAGTCATGGGTCACTCGGTTTTAGAATATGACGATAATTTCAAAATATACCGATTAAGCTTAAAAACATGCGCTTAGAGGGTGAAAACCCAAACCAGCTCCCAAACTGCTCCGTAAGAGGCATGAAGACCTTGCATGGGACAAGTAAAACTTGTACGAACTGACCGCGTAGTCGCGAATCTCCTATTTTGAGAATATGATGATAATTTAAAAATATGTAGATCAGGCTTAAAAATAAGCCGTTTGAGGGTGAAAACCAAAACTATCCCCCCAAAAGCCCCATAAGAGGCAAGAACACCTCGCACGGGACCAATGTAACTTGTACAAACTGACAGCGTAGTCACGGGTGACCTGGTTTGAAAATATGATAATAATTTCAAAATAGATAGATTAGGATTAAAAACGAGCCGTTTGATGGTGAGAACCCAAACCAGTGCCCAAACGGTCCTGTAAGATGCACGAACACCTCGTATGGGACCAATGTAACTTGTACGAACTCACAGCGTAGTCACGGGTCACCTGATTTGATAAAATGAGGATAATCTCAAAATACGTAGATTAGGCTTTAAAAAAGTTGTTTGAGGTTGAAAACACAAACCAGCCCCCAAACGGCTCTATAAGAGGGATGAACGCATCGAACCGGACCAATATAACTTGTACGAACTGACAGCGCGGGTCTCCCGATTTTAGAATATGACGATAATTTCAAAATATGCAGATAACGCTTAAAATAAAGCCGTTTGAGGATGATAACCTAAACCAGCCCCTAAACGGCCCTATTAGAGGGATGAACGCATCGAACGGGACCTATGTAACTTGTATGAATTGACAGGGTATTCATGGGTCACTCGGTTTGAGAATATGATGATAATTTCAAAATATATCGATTAATCTTAAAAACATGCGCATAAAGGGTGAAAACCCAAACCAGCCCCCTAACGGCCCCGTAAGAGGCACGAAGACCTCCTTTGGGACCAGTAAAACTTGTACGAACTGACCATGTAGTCGCGGGTCTCCCAATTTAAAAATATGATGATAATTTCAAAATATGTAGATCAGGCTTAAAAACAAGCCATTTGAGGGTGAAAACCCAAACTAGCCCCCAAATGGCCCTATAAGAGGCACGAACACCTCGCACGGGACCATTGTAACTTGTACGAACTGACAGCTTGGTCATGGGTGAACTAGTTTGAGAATAAGACTATAATTTTAAAATACGTAGAGTAGGCTTAAAAATAAGTCGTTTGAGGGTGACAACCCAAACCAGCCCCAAATGGCCCTATAAGGGGCACGAACACCTCGTACGGCACCAATGTAACTTGTACGAATGGACAACGTAGTCACAGGTCTCCCAGTTTGAAAATATGATGATAATTTCCAAATATATCGATTAAGCTAAAAAATAAGCCCTTACAGGGTGAAAACCCAAACCAGCCCCCAAACGACCCTGTAAGAGGCACAAACACCTCGCACGGACCAATATAACTTGTACGAACTGACCGCATAGACGCGGGTCTCTCGATTTGAGAATATGATGATAATTTCAAAATATGTAGATCAGGCTTAAACACAAGCCATTTGAGGTTGAAAACTCAAACCAGCCCCCAAACGGCCCCGTAAGAGGCACGAACACCTCGCACGGGACCAATGTAACTTGTACGAACTGACAATGTAGTCACGTGTCACCCGGTTTGAAAATGTGACGATAATTTCAAAATATATCGATTAAGATTAAAAACATGCGGTTAAAGGGTGAAAACCCAAACCAACCCCTAAACGGCCCCGTAAGAGGCACGAACACCTCGCATGGGACCAATATAATTTGTACAAACTGACCGCGTAGTCACGAATCTCCTGTTTCGAGAATATGACAATAATTTCAAAATATGTAGATCAAGCTTAAAAACAAGCCGTTTGAGGGTGAAAACAAAAACCATCCCCCAAACGGCCCCATAAGAGGCACGAACACCTCGTACGGGACCAATGTAACTTTTACGAACTGACAGCGTAGTCACGGGTCACCCTATTTGATAAAATGAGGATAATTTCAAAATACGTAGATTAGGCTTAAAAATAAACCGTTTGAGGGTGAAAACCAAAACCAGCCCCCAAACGGCCCTATAAGAGGCATGAACACCTCGTATGGGACCAATGTAGCTTGTACGAACTGACAGTGTAGTCACGGGTCACCCGATTTGATAAAATGAGGATAATTTCAAAATATGTAGATTAGGCTTAAAATAAGCCGTTTGAGGGTGAAAACCCAAACCTGCCCACAAATGGCCCTATAAGAGGGATGAACGCATCGAACGGGACCAATATAACTTGTACGAACTGACTGCGTAGTCGCGGGTCTCCCGATTTGAGAATATGATGATAATTTCAAAATATGTAGATAACGCTTAAAATAAAGTTGTTTGAGGGTGATAACCTAAACCAGCCCCCAAACGGACCTGTAAGAGGGATGAACGCATCGAACGGGACCAATGTAACTTGTATGAACTGACAACGTAGTCATGGGTCACTCGGTTTGAGAATATGATGATAATTTCAAAGTATATCGATTAAGCTTAAAAACATGCGCTTAAAGGGTGAAAACCCAAACCAGCCCCCAAACGGCCCCATAAGAGGCACGAAAACCTCGTATGGGACTAGTAAAACTTGTACGAACTGACCGCGTAGTCGCGAATCTCCTGTTTTAGAATATGATGATAATTTTGAAATATGTAGATCAGGCTTAAAAACAAGCCGTTTGAGGGTGAAAACCAAAACTAGCCCCACAAGAGGCACGAACACCTCGCACGGGACCAATGTAACTTGTACGAACTGACAGCGTAGTCACGGGTGACCTGGTTTTAGAATATGACGATAATTTCAAAACACGTAGATTAGGCTTAAAAACGTGCCGTTTAAGGGTGGAAACCCAAACCAGCCCCCAAACGGCCCTCTAATAGGTACGAACACCTCGCACGGGACCAATGTAACTTGTACGAACTGACAGTGTAGTCAGGCGTGACCTGGTTTGAGAATATGACGATAATTTCAAAATACGTAGATTAGGCTTAAAAATGAGCCGTTTGAGGGTGAAACCCCAAACCAGCCACCAAATGGCCATGTAAGAGGCACGAACACCTCGTATGGGTCTAATGTAACTTGTAGGAACTAACAGCATAGTCATGGGTCACCCGATTTGATAAAATGAGGATAATTTCAAAATACGTAGATTAGGCTTAAAAATAAGACGTTTGAGGGTGAAAACCCAAACCTGGCCCCAAATGGCCCTATAAGAGGGATGAATGCATCGAACCAGACCAATATAACATGTATGAACTAACCGCGTAGTCGCGGGTCTCCCGATTTTAGAATATGATGATAATTTAAAAATATGTAGATAACGCTTAAAATAAAGCTGTTTGAGGGTGATAACCTAAACTAGCCCCCAAACGGTCCTGTAAGAGGGATGAACGCATCGAACGGGACCAATGTAACTTGTATGAACTGACAGCGTTGTCATAGGTCACTCGGTTTGAGAATATGATGATAATTTCAAAATATATCGTTTAATCGTAAAACCATGCGCTTAAAGGGTGAAAACCCAAACCAGCCCCCAAATGGCCCCATAAGAGGCACGAAGACCTCGTATGGGACAAGTAAAACTTGTACGACCTGACCGCGTAGTTGCGGATCTCCTATTCTGAGAATATGATGATAATTTAAAAATATGTAGATCAGGCTTAAAAACAAGCCGTTTGAGGGTGAAAACCAAAACCAGCCCCCAAACGGCCCCATAAGAGGCACGAACGCCTCGTACGGGACCAATATAACTTGTACGAACTGACAGCGTAGTCACGGGTGACCTGGTTTGAGAATATAACGATAATTTCAAAATACATAGATTAGGCTTAAAAACGAGTCGTTTGAGGGTGAAAACCCAAACCAACCCCCAAACGGCCCTCTAAGAGGCACGAACACATCGTATGGGACCAATGTAACTTGTACGAACTGACACTGTAGTCAAGGGTCACCTGATTTGATAAAATGAGGATAATTTCAAAATACTTAGATTGGGCTTTAAAATAAGCCGTTTAAGGATGAAAACCCAGACCTGTCCCCAAACGGCCCTATAAGAGGGATGGACGCATCGAACGGGACCAATATAACTTGTACGAACTGACCGCGTAGTCGCAGGTCTCTCAATTTTAGAATATGAAGATGATTTCAGAATATGTAGATAACGCTTAAAATAAAGTCGTTTGAGGGTGATAACCTAAACTGGCCCCCTAACAGCCCTGTTAGAGGGATGAACGCATCGAACGGGACCAATGTAACTTGTATGAACTGACAGCGTAGTCATGGGTCACTCGGTTTGAGAATATGATGATAATTTCAAAATATATCGATTAAGCTTAAAAACATGCACTTAAAGGGTGAAAACCCAAACCAGCCCCCCAAATGGCCCCATAAGAGGCACGAAGACCTCGTATGGGACTAGTAAAACTTGTACGAACTGACCGTGTAGTCACGGGTCTCCCAATTTGAAAATATGATGATAATTTCAAAATATGTAGATCAGGCTTAAAAACAAGCTATTTGAGTGTGAAAACCCAAACCAGCCCCCAAATGGCCTCATAAGAGTCACGAACACCTCGCACGGAACCATTGTAACTTGTACGAACTGACAGCGTAGTCATGGGTGACCTCGTTTAAGAATAAGATGATAATTTCAAAATACGTAGAGTAGGCTTAAAAATAAGTCCTTTGAGGGTGAAAACCCAAACTAGCCCCAAACGATCCTATAAGAGGCACGAACACCTCATAGGGCACTAATGTAACTTGTACGAACGGACAACGTAGTCACGGGTCTCCTAGTTTGAGAATATGACGATAATTTCCAAATATATCGATTAAGCTTAAAAATCAGCCCTCAAAGGGTGAAAACCCAAACCAGCCCCCAAACGGCCCCGTGAGAGGCACCAACACCTCGTACGGACCAATATAACTTGTACGGACTGACCGCATAGACGCGGGTATCTCGGTTTGAGATTATGATGATAATTTCAAAATATGTACATCGGGCTTAAACACAAGCCATTTGAGGGTGAAAACCCAAACCAGCCCCCAAACGGCCCCGTAAGAGGCACGAACACCTCGCACGGGACCAATGTAACTTTTACGAACTGACAACGTAGTCACGTGTCACCCCGGTTTGAAAATGTGACGATAATTTTATAATATATCGATTAATCTTCAAAACATGCGTTTAAAGGGGGAAAACCCAAACCAACCCCTAAACGGCCCCGTAAGAGGCACGGACACCTCGCACGGGACCAAGATAACTTGTACGAACTGACCGCGTAGTCGCGGATCTCCTGTTTTGAGAATATGACGATAATTTCAAAATATGTAGATTAGGCTTAAAAACATGTCGTTTGAGGGTGAAAACCAAAACCAGCCCCCAAACGGCCCCGTAAGAGGCACGAACACCTCTCACGGGACTAATGTAAGTTGTACGAACTGACAGCGTAGTCATGGGTGACCCTGTTTGAGAATATCATGATAATTTCAAAATACGTAGATTAGGCTTAAAAATAAACCGTTTGAGGATGAAAACCCAAACCAGCCCCCAAACGGCCCTGTAAGAGGCACGAACACCTCGTATGGGACCAATGTAGCTTGTACGAACTGACAGCGTAGTCACGGGTCACCCGATTTGATAAAATGAGGATAATTTCAAAATATGTAGATTAGGCTTAAAAATAAGCCGTTTGAAAGTGAAAATCCAAACCTGACCCCAAACGGCCCTGTAAGAGGGATGAACGCATTGAACGGGACCAATATAACTTGTATGAACTGACCGCGTAGTCGCGGGTCACCCGATTTCAGAATATGAGGATAATTTCAAAATATGTTGATAACGCATAAAATAAAGCCGTTTGAGGGTGATAACCTAAACCAACCACCAAACGACCCTGTAAGAGGGATGAACGCATCGAACGGGACCAATGTAACTTGTATGAACTGTAAGCGTAGTCATGGGTCACTCAGTTTTAGAATATGACGATAATTTCAAAATATAACGATTAAGCTTAAAAACATGCGCTTAGAGGGTGAAAACCCAAACCAGCTCCCAAACTGCTCCGTAAGAGGCACGAAGACCTTGCATGGGACCAGTAAAACTTGAACGAACTGACCGCGTAGTCGCGGATCTGCTATTTTGAGAATATGATGATAATTTCAAAATATGTAGATCAGGCTTAAAAACATGCCGTTTTAGGGTGAAAACCAAAACCATCCCCCAAAGGCCCCATAAGAGGCACGAACACCTCGCACGGGACCAATGTAACTTGTACGAACTGACAGTGTAGTCACGGGTGACCTGGTTTGAGAATATGACGATAATTTCAAAATACGTAGATATGGCTTAAAAACGAGCCGTTTGAGGGTGAAAACCCAAACCACCCCCCAAACGGCCCTATAAGAGGCACGAATACCTCGTACGGAACTAATGTAACTTGTACGAACGGACATCGTAGTCATGAGTCACCAAATTTGAGAATCTGACTATAATTTCAAAATATATCAATTAAACTTAAAAATAAGCCCTTAAGGAGTGAAAAGCCAAACCAGCCCCCAAACGGCCCCGTAAGAGGCACGAACACCTCGCACAAGACTAATATAACTTGTACAAACTGATCGCATAGTCGCGGGTCTTCCGATTTGAGAATATGATGATAATTTCAAAATGTGTAGATCACGCTTAAAAACAACCCGTTTGAGGGTGAAAAACTAAACCAACCCCCAAATATCCCTGTAAGAGGGACGAACACCTCGCACGGGACCAATGCAACTTGTAAGAATTGACAGCATACTCACGGTTCCCCCGATTTAAGAACATGATGATAATTTCAAAATATATCAATTAAGCTTAAAAACATGCGCTTAAAGGGTGAAAACGCAAACTAACCCGGCCCCGTAAGAGCCACGAACACCTCGCACGGGACCAATATAATTTGTACAAACTGACCGCGTAGTCGCGGATCTCCTGTTTCGAGAATATGATAATAATTTCAAAATATGTAGATCAAGCTTAAAAACAAGCCGTTTGAGGGTGAAAACCAAAACCATCCGCCAAACGGCCCCATAAGAGGCACGAACACCTCGTATGGGACCAATGTAACTTGTACGAACTGACAGCGTAGTCACGGGTCACCCTATTTGATAAAATGAGGATAATTTCAAAATACGTAGATTAGGCTTAAAAATAAGCCGTTTGAGGGTGAAAACCAAAACTAGCCCCCAAACGGCCCCATAAGAGGCACGAACACCTCGTACGAGACCAATGTAACTTGTACGAACTGACAGCGTAGTCACGGGTCACCCTATTTGATAAAATGAGGATAATTTCAAAATACATAGATTAGGCTTAAAAATAAGCCGTTTGAGGTGAAAACCTAAAGCTGCCCCTAAACGGCCCTGTAAGACGCACGAACACCTCGTACGGGACCAATATAACTTGTACGAACTGACAACATAGTCACGGGTCATCCGGTTTGAGAATGTGAGGATAATTTCAAAAGGCGTAGATTAGGCTTAAAAAGAAGTCGTTTGAGGGTGAAAACCCAAACCAGCCCGCAAACGACCTGTAAGAGGCACGAACACCTCGTACGGGACTAATGTAACTTGTACAAACTGACTGCATAGTCGCGGGTCTCTCGATTTGAAAATATAATGATAATTTGCAAATATATCGATTATTCTTAAAAATAAGTCTTTAAAGGGCGCAAACCCAAACCAGCCCCTAAACGGCCCCGTAAGAGGCATGAATGTCTCGCACGGGACCAATGTAACTTGTACAAACTGACCGCGTAGTCGCGAATCTTTGAATTTGAGAATATGATAATAATTTCAAAATATGTATATTAGGCTTGAGAACAATCCATTTGAGGGTGAAAACCCAAACAAGCCACCAAACGACTCTGTAAGAGGCACGGACACCTCGCACATGAAAAATATAACTTGTGAGAACTGACAGCGTAGTCACGGGTCACCCAGTTGGAGAATATGATGATAATTTCAAAATATGTAGATTAGGCTTAAAAACAAGCCGTTAGAGGATGAAAACCCAAACCAACCCCTAAACGGCCGTGTAAAAGGCACGAACGCCTCATACAGGACCAATGTAACTTGTACAAACTGACCACGTAGTCGCAGGTCTCCCAATTTGAGAATACGGTGATAATTTCAAAATATGTAGATTAGGCTTGAAAACAAGCCGTTTGAGGGTGAAAACCCAAACCATCCCCCAAGCAGCCCCGTAAGAGACACGAGCACCTCGCACGGGAGCAATTTAACTTGTATGAACTGACCGCGTAGTCGCAGTTCTCTCGATTTGAGAATGACAAAAATATAGAAATATATCGATTAAGCTTAAAAATAAGCCCTTAAAAGGTGAAAACCCAATCTAGCCCCATAAGAGGCACGAACACCTTGCACGGTTCCAATATAACTTGTACGAACTGATCGCGTGGTCGCGGGTCTCCTATTTTGAGAATATGAAGATAATTTCAAAATATATAGATCGGGCTTAAAAATAAGCCATTTGAGGGTAAAAACCCAAACCAGCCCCCAAACGGCCTCGTAAGAGGCACGAACACCTCACACGGGACCAATGTAACTAGTAAGAACTGACTGCATTGTCGCAGGTCAACCTGTTTGAGAATATGACAAGAATTTCAAAATACGTAGATAGAGCTTAAAAATAATCCGTTTAAGGGTGAAAACCCAAACCAGCCCCCTGACGGCCCTGTAAGAGGCACGAACACCTCGTATGGGACCAATGTGACTTGTACGAACTGACAGCATAGTCACGGGTCACTCGGTTCGAGAATATGATGATAATTTCAAAATACATAAATTAGGCATAAAAATAAGCCCTTAAAGGTTGAAAATCCAAACCCGCACCCAAACGGCCCCATGACAGGCACAAACACCTCGCATGGGACAAATATAACTTGTACAAACTGATCACGTAGTCGCGGGTCCCTCAGTTTGAGAATACGATGATAATTTCAAAATACATCAATTAATCTAAAAATCTAGCCTTTAAAGGGTGAAAATCCAAACCAGCACCGAAACGGCCCTGTAAGAGGCACGAACACCTCGTACGGGACCAATATAACTTGTACGAACTGACCACATAGTCGCGGGTCTCAAAGTTTGAAAATATGATGATAATTTCAAAATATATCAATTAATCTTAAAAACTAGCCCTTAAAGGGTGAAAACCCAAACCATCCCCCAAACGGCCTCGTAAGAGGCATGAACTCCTTGCACGGGGCCATTGTAACTTATACGAACTGCATGTGTAGTCGCGAGTGTCGCGGTTTGAGAATATGACGATCATTTCAAAATATGTAGATCACGCTTAAAAATATGTCGTTCGAGGGTGAAAACCCAAACCATTCCCGAAACAGCCCCGTAGGAGGGATGGACACCTCGCACGGGACCAATCTAACTTATACGAATTGACAGCGTAGTCACGAGTCACCCGGTTTGAGAATTTGACGATAATTTCCAAATATATCGATTAAGCTTAAAAACATGCGCTTAAAGGGTGCAAACCCAAACGAGCCCCGAAACGGCCCCGTTAAAGGCACGGACACCTTGCACGGGACCAACATAACTTGTATAAACTGACCGGGTAGTCGAGGGTCTCCCAGTTTGAGAATATGACAATAATTTCAAAATATGTAGATCAGGCATAAAAATAAGCCGCTTAAGGGTGAAAACTCAAACTAGCCCCCAAACGGCCCCATAAGAGGCATGAACACCCCGCACGGGACCATTGTAACTTGGATGAACTGACAGCGTAATCACGGGTGACCTGGTTTGAAAATATCATGATAATTTCAAAATACATACATTAGGCTTAAAAATAAGCTGTTTGAGGGTGAAAACCCAAACCAGCCCCAAATGACCCTGTAAGAGGCACGAACACCTCATACGGGACCAATGTAACTTGTATGAACTGATCATGTAGTCGCAAGTCTCCCAGTTTGAGAATATGATGATAATTTCAAAATACAAAAATTAGGCTTAAAAACAAGCCCTTAAAAGGTGAGAACCCAAACCAGCCCCCAAACGTCCCTTTAAGTGGCACGAATACCTCGCACGGGACTAATCTAACTTTTACGAACTGACAGCATAGTCACACGTCACCCAGTTTGAGAATGTGACGATAATTTCAAATTATATCGATTAAGCTTAAAAACATGCGCTTAAAGGATGAAAACTCAAACCTGCCCCGAAACATCCCCGTAAGAGGCACGAACAGCTCGCACGGGACCAATATAACTTGAACGAACTGATGGCATAGTCGCGGGTCTCCCAGTTTAAGAATGTGATGATAATTTCAAAGTATGTAGATCAGGCTTAAAAACAAGCCATTTGAGGGTGAAAACCCAAACCAGCATCCAAACGGCCCCGTAAGAGGGACGAACACCTCGCATGAGACTAATGTAACTTGTACGAACTCACAGCGTAGTCACGGGTCACCTAATTTAAGAATATGATGATAATTTCAAAATATATCAGTTAAACTTAAAAACAAGCCCTAAAGGGTGAAAACCAAAACCAACCCCCAAACGGCCCCGTAAGAGGCACGAACACCACGCACAGGACCAATGTAACTTGTACGAACTGATCGCGTAGTCGCGGGTCTACCGATTTGAGAATATGATGATAATTTCAAAATGTGTAGATCACGCTTAAAAACAACCCGTTTGAGGGTGAAAAACTAAACCAACCCCCAAATGGCCCCGTAAGAAGGACGAACACCTCGCACGGGGCCAATGTAACTTGTACGAATTGACAGCATAGTCACGGTTCACCCTGTTTAAAAACAAGATGGTAATTTCAAAATATATCGATTAAGCTTAAAACATGCGCTTAAAGAATGAAAACCCAAACCAACCCCTAAACGATCCCGTAAGAGACACGAGAACCCTGCACGGGACCAAATAACTTGTACGAACTGACCGTGTAGTCACGGGTGACCTGGTTTGAGAATATGAGGATAATTTTAAAATGTGTTGATTAGGCTTAAAAAGAATCCGTTTGAGGGTGAAAACCCAAACCAGCCCCCAAACGGCCCTGTAAGAGGCACGAACACCTAGTAGGGACTAATGTAACTTATATGAACTAACAGTTAAGTCCCGGGTCGTACCATTTGAGAATATGACGATAATTGAAAAATGCGTAGATTAGGCTAAAAAAGAAGCCGTTTGAGTGTGAAAACCCCAACCAGCCCCCAAACAGCCTTGTAAGCGGCACAAACACCTCGTGCGGGACAAATGTTACTTGTACGAACTGACTACGTAGTCGCGGGTCGCTCTATTTGAGAATATGACAATAATTTTAAAATATATCAATTAATCATAAAAACAAGCCCTTAAAGGATGGAAACCCAAACCAGCCCCCAAAAGGTCCCGTAAGACGCATGAACACCTCGTACGGAACGAATGTAACTTGTACAAACTGATCACGTAGTCGCGGATCTCCCGATTTGAGAATAAGATAATAATTTCAAAATATGTATATTTGGCTTGAGAATAATCCGTTTGAGGGTGAAAACCCAAACTACCAACCAAACGACCTCGTAAGAGGCACGAACACCTCGCACGGGACTAATGTAACTTGTACAAACTGACAGCGTTGTCACGGGTCACCCAGTTTGACAATATGACGATAATTTCAAAAAACGTAGATTAGGCTTAAAAACAAGCCGTTTGAGGGTGAAAATCCAAACCAGCCCCTTAACGGCCTCGTAAGAGGCATGAACACCTCGCAAAGGGCCAATGTAACTTGTACGAACTGACCGCGTAGTCGCGGGTCACCCAGTTTGAGAATATGATGATAATTTCAAAATATGGAGATCAGACTTAAAAATAAGCCGTTTGAGGGTGAAACCCCAAACCAGCCCCTAAACGGCCCCATTAGAGGCACGAACACCTCGCACGGGACAATGTAACTTGTACGAATTGAGAGCGTAGTCATGGGTGACCTGGTTTGAGAGTATGAGAATAATTTCAAAATACATAGATTAGGCTTAAAAAGTAGCTGTTTGAGGGTGAAAACTCAAGCCAACCACCAAACGGCCCTGTAAGAGGCACAAACACCTCGTATGGGACCAATGTAACTTGTACGAACTGACAGCGTAGTCACGTGTCACCCCATTTTAGAATATGATGATAATTTCAAAATATATCAATTAATGTTAAAAATTAGCCCTTATAGGGTGAAAACCCAAACTAGCCCCCAAACGGCCCCGTAAGAGGCACAAACACCTCGCTCATAACCAATATAACTTATACGAACTAACCGCGTAGTCGCGGGTCTCCTGATTTGGGAATATGATGATAATTTTAGAATATGTAGATCACACTTAAAAACAAGCCGTTTGAGGGTGAAAACCCAAACCATCCCCTAAACGACCCCGTAAGAGGGACAAACACCTCGCACGGGACCAATGTAACTTGTACAAATTGACAGCGTACTCACGGGTCACCCGATTTGAAAATTTGACTATAATTTCAAAATATATCGATTAAGCTTAAAAATATTCGCGTAACGGATGAAAACCCAAACCAGCCCCGTAAGAGGCACGAACACCTTGAGGGACCAATATAACTTGGACGAACTAACCACGTAGGTGCGGGTCTTCCGATTTGAGAATATGACGATAATTTCAAAATATGTAGATCAGGCTTAAAAACAAGCCGTTTGAGGATGAAAACCAAAACCAAACCCCAAACGGCCCCATTAGAGGCGCGAACACGTCGCACGGGACCAATGTAACTTGTACGAACTAACAGCGTAGTCATGGGTTACCTGGTTTGAGAATATGACGATAGTTTCAAAATACGTAAATTAGGCTTAAAAATAAGCCGTTTGAGGGTGAAAACCCAAACCAGCCCCAAACGACCTTATAAGAGGCACGGACACCTCGTACGGGACCAATGTAACTTTTACGAACTAACCATGTAGTCGCAGGTCTCCCGATTTTTGAATATGATGATAATTTCAAAATATATCAATTAAGCTTAAAAATAAGCCCTTAAAGGGTGAAAACCCAAACCATCCCCCAAACGGCCCCGTAAGAGGAACGAACACCTCGCACGGGACCAATATAAATCATACGAAGTGACTGCGTAGTCGTGGGTCTCTCGATTTGAGAATATGACGATAATTTCAAAATATGTAGATCAGGCTTAAAAACAAGCCGTTTGAGGTTGAAAACCCAAACCAGCCCCCAAACGGCCCCATTAGAGGCTGGAACACCTCGCACAAGACCAATGTAACTTTTACGAACTGGCAGCGTAGTCATGAGTCACCCAGTTTGAGAATGTGATGATAATTTCAAAATATATCGATTAAGCTTTAAAAAATGCGCTTAATGGATGAAAATCCAAACCAGCCCCGAAATAGCCCCGTAAGAGGCATGAACACGTCGTACGGGACCAATATAACTGGTACGAACTGATCGCATAGTCGCTGGTCTCCTGGTTTGGGAATATTATGATAATTTCAAAGTAGGTAGATCAGGCATAAAAATTAGCCATTTGAGGGTGAAAACGCAAACCAGCCCCCAAACGGCCCCGTAAGAGGGATGAACACCTAGCAAGGGAATAATGTAACTTGTACGAACTGACAGCATAGTCACGGGTCACCCAGTTTGAGAATATGACAATAATTCCAAAATATATCAATTAATATTAAAAACAGACCCTTAAAGAGTGAACACCCAAACCAGCCCCCAAACGGCCCCGTAAGTGGCACGAACACCTCGTACAGGACCAATATAACTTGTATTAATTGATTGCATAGTCGCGGGTCTCCCAATTTGATAATATGACGATAATTCTCAAAATATGTAGATCACGCTTAAAAAAAAGCTGTTTGAGGGTGAAAACCCAAACTAACCCCCAAACCGCCCCGTAAGAGGTATGACCATCTCGCACGGGACCAATGTAACCTGTACGAACTGACAGCATAAGCACGGGTCATCCGGTTTGAAAATCTGATGATAATTTCAAAATATATCGATTAAGCTTAAAAACATGCACTTAAAGGGTGAAAATCCAAACGAGCCCCTAAACGGTGCCATAAGAGGCAAGAACATCTCGCACTAGACAAATATAACTTTTACGAACTGACCACATAGTTGTGGATCTCCCGGTTTGAGGATATGATGAAAATTTCAAAATATGTAGATCAGGATTAAAAACAAGCCCTTTGAGGGTGAAAACCCAAACCAGCACCCGAATAGCCCCATAAGAGGCACGAACACCTCGCACGGGACCAATGTAACTTGTACAAACTGATAGTGTAGTCACGGGTGACCTTCTTTGAAAATATGATGATAATTTCAAAATATGTAGATTAGGTTTAAAAATAATCTGTTTAAGGGTGAAAACCCAAACTAGCCCCAAACGACCCTATAAGAGGCACGAACACCACGTATGGGACCAATGTAACTTGTACGAATCGACCGTGTAGTCGCGGGTCTCCTGGTTTGAGAATATGCTGACAATTTTAAATTATATCAATTAAGCTTAAAAATATGCCCTTAAAGGGTGAAAATCCAAACCAGTCCCCAAACAGCCCCGTAAGAGGCACGAACACCTCGCACGGAACCAATATAACTTGTATGAACTACTCGCGTAGTCGCGGTTTTCGTATTTGAGAATATGACTATAATTTCAAAATGTGTAGATCAGGCTTAAAAATAAGCCGTTTGAGGAAGAAAACCCTAACCGGCACCCAAACGGCCCCGTAAGGGGCACGGACACCTCTTACGGGACCAATGTAACTTGTATGAAATGACATCGTAGTCACGCGTCACCCGATTTGACAATGTGCCAATAATTTCAAAATATATCGATTAAGCTTAAAAACATGCCATTTAAGGGTGAAAACCCAAACCAGCCCCCAAACGGCCCCGTAAGATGCACGAACACCTCGTACGGGACCAATGTAACTTGTACGAACTGACAGCATAGTCACGGGTCACCCAGTTTACGGATATGATTATAATTTCAAAATATGTAGATTAGGCTTAAAAATAAGCCGTTTGAGTGTCAAAACCCAAACCAGCCCCCAAACGGCCCTGTAAGAGGCACAAACACCTCGTACGGGACCAGTGTAACTTGTACGAACAGACCGTGTAGTCGCAGGTCTACCAGTTTTAGAATATGATGATAATTTCAAAATATATCGATTGAGCTAAAAAATAAGCCATTAATAGGTGAAAACCCAAACCAGCCCCCAAACGGCCCCGTAAGAGGCACGAACCCCTCGCACGGGACCAATATAACTTGTACGAACTAATCTCGTAATCGCGGGTCTCCTGGTTTGAGAATATGACGATAACTTGAAAATATGTAGATCAATCTTCAAAATAAGCCGTTTCAGGGTGACAACCCAAACCAGCCCCTAAACGGACCCGTTAGAGGCACGGACACCTCGCACAGGACCAATGTAACTTGGACGAACTGACCGTATAGTCACCGATCACCCGGTTTGTGAATATGATTATAATTTCAAAATACGTAGATTAGTCTTAACCATAAGCCGTTTGAAGGTGAAAACCGTAACCAGCACCGTAAGAGGCACGAACACCTCGTACAGGACCAATGTAACTTGTACGAACTAGCCGCGTAGCCACGGTCCTCTGATTTGAGAATATGATGATAATTTCAAAATATATCAATTAAGATTAAAAACAAGCCCTTAAAGGGTGAAAATCCAATCTAGCCCTCAAACGGCCCCGTAAGAGGCAAGAACACCTCGCACTCGACCAATATAACTTGTACGAACCGACCGCGTAGTCGCAGGTCTCCCGATTTGAGAATATGGTGATAATTTCAAAATATGTAGATTAGGCTTGAAAACAAGCCGTTTGAGGGTGAAAACTGAAACCATCCCCCAAGCAGCCCCGTTAGAGGCACCAGCACCTCGCACGGGAGCAATGTAACTTGTATGAACTGACCGCGTAGTCACGTGTCTATCGATCTGAGAATATGATGATAATTTCCAAATATCTATATTAGGCTTAGAAAAAAGCCGTTGAAGGGTGAAAACCCAAACCAGTCCCCAAACGATCCCTTAAGAAACCATAACACCTCACATGAGACCAATGTAACTCGTAGAAACTGATCAGGTAGTCATAACTTGAGTAAGATTTTCAATTTTAGAATATAATAATAATTGCAACTTTTATATGTAATTTTTTAGCTTGAGTAACCTTTTTTTATAAATTACTTAGTTACTAATATCGTGTCTTTTTTGTATCCTATTTTTTTTTTGCAGGATAACATTTTATCATTAGAATTTATTCAAGTAGAACACACGGAGAACTCAATGGTTTACAAAAAAGGGTTTATTCATGATTCTATTTTTTTGTGTTATGGTTGTGCAGGCTTTTGTAGTTTTATTGTTAACTTTTATGGCCATACGGGCTTTTGTAAGTTTATTGTTATATTTTGTGATCGTGCGGGATTTATGTTACGCATGTTTTATATTAGTAGGTTTTAGAATGTCCAGAAAATAGAGGAAACTCTGCCCAATTTTTTTTTTGGTCTCTGAACTACTAAAGATTTGTAATATTTTGAAGTTTGTATGTACATTAGTTTATCAACAACATGCAAGATTTGCAATTTGGGAATTTTCTTGTTTTTAAATAATTAATTTTTTCTCTTTTATCCAAAAATTTGCACAGTTCAAAATCGTGCCAAAAGTGTCTCAAATTTTCGCACGGTTTTAAATTGTGCCAAAAGTTTATCAAAATGTGCTCAATCTGGCACAGTTTAAAAATGTGCCAAAAGTGTGCCAGAATTATCAAATTCTGCCACGGTTTAAAAGTGTGCTAGAAGTGTTCCTGTTTGGTCAAATCTGGCACACTTTTAAACCGTGCCAGAAAAAATGGCCATTTTGGTACACCTGATTCTGGCACAGCTCAAAACTATGCCAGATTTGATCTGGCATAGTTTTAAACTGTGACAGATTCCTATTTTTGGTGTAGTGTATGTATTAGATGAAGGTGTTTTGTACAAGACAGGAGTAATAGTCGATTTGCAGCACTGTGTGCATCCATCAGAGGTCCAAGATCTAATTCAGGAGGTGCATGAAGGATCATGTGGATCTCACATAGCAGGGAGAATGCTTCTACCAAGAATTAGCACTCAAGGGTATTATTGGCCAACAATTCGAGCTGATTATGCAGCTTTTGCCAAGAAGTGTGATAAATTTAAGAAGTTCTCCATAATTCATAAAACTCCACAAGCTGCTCTCACTCCAAGCACTTCACCATGGCCATTTTCCATATGGGTTATAGACTTGGTCGGACCACTGCCAACCACCCCAGGAAGATTTAAATACTTGGTTGTCTCTATCGATTATTTTACACAATGGGTTGAAACTGAGCCTCTGATATACTTGCCTTATGAAAAGGTCTATCAATCCATATGGAAAAACATCATTTAGAGGTATGGGTTGCCATATGCTTTCATTAACGACCATGGAACACAATTTGAAAATGAAGAATTCAAAAATTACTGTGCTCAGTCCAATGTTCAAAAAGTTCATTCAGCTCCAGGACATCCTCAAAGTAATGGACAAACTAAAGTTACAAATAGAACCTTGATTAACGGGTTGAAGAAAAGACTTGACGATGCCAAGGGAAAGTGGATAAACGAGATACATTCTGTCTTGTGGGCATACCGAATAACACCGCGAATAGAAACTGGAGAATCCCTATATATGTTAACATTGGGACTGAAGGTGTCATTCCTGCCGAGATAAACTTTCCATCCCATGGAGTTTTAAATTTTAACTCTCCTGTAAGTGATTTAATAAGAAGGATAGATCTAGATATGCTGGAAGAAGTGAGAGAAGATGCTGCCCTAAGAAATGCAGCTTACCAATAGAGAATAACTCATTTTTTATAATAAAAGGATGAAACCGACCAACTTGAAGGAAGGAGATTATGTGTTAAAGAAAGTGCTGCAGAAAAATAACACGCTTGAGGCCAACTGGCATGGAACATACCATATTTAAATAGTGATCCAACCTGGAACCTATTGAATAGAAACCTTGGAAGGCAAAGAATTCAAAAACCCATAGCATGCAGAGCATCTCAGAAAATATTATCAATGATGTTATAATCAGTTTGAAATCAACTTGCAGAATTAATAAAATCTTCAGTTCTTTCCATTTTTGTTGTTAATTTTTTTTGGAATACTAGTGACATGCACTACTTTAATTGATTGACAACACGTTTTAAATTTTTCTCGGCTCAACAAATTATTTCTCGACTTAACAATTAATGCCCTGAATGTTGATCGACAGAAGCAATAAGTTGCTCGGAGCAGCCATAAACTTAATCGTTGATACACGAAGTCTAAGTCAATAGGATGTTAAATCCTCAAGAAAATTGGTCCACAAACATGAGGATAAAGCAAGATCATTATACTACTGGACAAGGTACATGAAGAACATTGCAAAGGTTACTCAAGAGGAATGTAAGCACATATTCCACAAACGCCTGGTCACACAACTGGTATTTAATACAAAAATACAATACTTGTGTGCATTAGTAAAACCTTTGGAGACCCATGGGTAACTAGCTCTAAATTTAGATTTTAATCTAAGTATGATAGTAGAACCTATGTATTCATCTAACTAGCTCTAAATTTAGATTTTAATCTAAGTATGATAGTAGAACCTATGTATTCATCTAACTAGCTCTAAATTTAGATTTTAATCTAAGTATGCTAGTATAACATCTTCACTCATAGTTCATTGATACTCAAATTAATCAAAGTGTATCAATAGAACTAATGATAAAGAAAGTATTAACATTTGATCCAGTTAAATTAATTACATGACTCTGCTAATAAAACAATATACAAAGCTTCATTATGCAAGACGCTTTCTTTCAGCTTTGGAAACAGAATCCATTCCAACAGGAGGATAATATAAAGTATAAGGAAATTAATAAAGTTAAAATCCTGAAGCATTCTGGTATTGCTGCTACTATAACGATCAAGCAGGTGAGGAGGTCGGATGATTTCTAATTCATTATAAAGCTCATAATCTCCTAAGTATTTTAAAATCAAGAATTGAGGAATACGATGGATTGGAATCCAATTGAATTCTAATTTAAAAGGAGGGTTGTCAAGCTCAAGTAATCCTGGATCATACCAGTCCCACGATGAGCGGTTCTGATCCACTTTCATCAATGTCAAAGCATTTATCCAACTCTATTAATCGCTCTCATTATTATCTTGTAGAAGATTATCATTAAGATTCCCCAAAGATTCATTATACCCATTCATTCAAACTTCCCTTGGTTGTTTATGGAATTGATAGGTTAATTTGTCAACCTGGAATGCAGTTCTTCAACACTCCATCCTTAGCTTGTAACTGAGAATATTGAGTGGATAGTTGTTCAGACAATGCCTGTAACTTTTGGGACATCCCAGCAATAGCTTGATCTTTGGCTTTAAATTATGCATCGTGATTGGAAAGGGCATATTGGGTCCCGACTTCCTCTATAGTACCTCGACCAGTTTTGACTCTAGCTCAGGAAGATGAAGAATCAGGTTTTATTTTCTCCAGAGTCTTCAACTCCTCACTCAACCTTGCATTTTTAGTCTCCAAGAAGGAATGACCTTTATCTTTAGTAGCAACAACAGCAGTGGATTACTTCAAGGCATCAAGTTCATCTCTCAAGTTATTATTCTCTTCCTCTAGAAGCTTGGCAATGTCCCTTGCTTCATCCACTTCACATTTTAGTAGGAATTATTGTCTTTAAAAATGAGAAGCAAATTTATCCAATCTTTTCTCAAAGCTCTAACCTTCACTAAGAGCCTGTAATTTCTTCTCATAATCCTCAAGTAAACATGCCTTGGCTTCATTATGGTCCTCTTGCAACTCTTCAATAATTTTATAGTAGGTAACATTGTTGGCTACTATCCAATCAAGAAGACACTTTAGATGAACATACACTACAACAAATCCTACGAATGCTCACGCCCAATGGGTCACGGCCCAAGTCTGCGACCAGCTGGTCGCAGACTTGGGCCGTGACCAACTCAATATTTGGTGTGACCATATTTATTACCACACTAAATTATCGATGCTTTGGAAGTTGTCATAGACCAAATCCCTGACCACTATGGGTCACGAACTTGGGCTATGACCAGGTCGTGACCATCTTGGTGCCAAATAGTGCCAAAATTCCCTCTAAGATTGATCACGGATGGGTCATAGCCCAAGTTCATGACCCGTGGCATGACTAAGGAGAAAACATACACATATGGGGTAACAGCTTGGGCCCGTGACCATTTCTTAATGTGGGTCATGGCTATGGGACGTGACCATCCCTCAAATGAAGGCCTGTTATTGTTCACGCAAGAGGGTCACGGCTGTAGGCCGTGACCATTCATCAATAATCAGCAGGTATGGGGTCACGACTAAGGACCGTGACCATTTCTTGGTCTTGACCACCCCTCAATTCTTGGTCTACTGTTGGTTGCGCATGGGGGGTCATGGCTGTAGGTCATGACCATTCGTCAATCAGTAGAAGGTAAAGGAACTAATGGGTTACGATGGTGGGCCACGGTTATTGTCCGTGACCAGTTTTAGCCATTAAAAAAAGAAGACGAGTATATGTGTGTGCATTTCGTCAATCAATAGAAGCTTTGGGCGATTTTACGATTCGATTTCGTCTAAGGTGCGATTTCAGCTCTAAGATTTGTGAAAGGTATGTGCATATATGTGTGTGTATTTCAATTTGTTGATTTGTGGCTGATGTGTGTATGTGTGTGCATTCCTCAAAACAATTCCTCCAAATCGATTTCAACCAGCATAAGCGCCATTGAAAATCAATTTCTATTTGGGTTATTATTCTTGTTTGTATGTGTGTTTATGCATAAATTTATGTTTATATATGTGTATGCATATATTTATGTGTATATGTGTGTTTATGTATGTAACTATGAACAAATAAATTATATTTTATGTCAATAAACCCTAGATTGTATAAGTGTGTATGTATAGATTGTATGTGCGCGTGTGTATAGATTTATGGCAAAAAAAATATTAGGGTTTAGAAAACCCTAGATTGTATGTGTGTGTATGTATAGATTATGTTAATAAACCGTAGATTGTATGTGTGTATATGTATAAATCATGTCAATAAACCGTAGATTGTATTTGTGTGTATTTTTTTGACAAAATATTATTCAAAACCCTAGACATTATATTTTTTTTGACAAAATATAATTAAATGGATTTTTAATAAGTAAAAAAAATTATATCCACCTTGTTGTGGGTTATATGCATGTCATCATATTATGTTGTGGGTTGTATGCTTGTTGTGAATTTTTTTTGACAAAATATAATTAAATGAATTTTTTTTGACATACTAGTCGCAAACACGTGTGCACATTATTATAGTGAGATATTTTTGGCTTGGTTGTTGGATACTATGTTGTGTTTATTGAATTGATACTAGTGTCGATAAGTGTACATGTTATTAAATTTGTTGGGTGTGTTCTTGATATTTCTATGAAAAAGTATAACACTTATCTTGCGATTAATGTGCATATTTTGACGTTTACGTCAAAATATTAGGAGGCTACAACTTGACATGGAACAAAGGCAACTTGATTCCGTTCATTCATATTTTAACTTGACATGTATGCCATAATTCTGTTGATTTCATACAGTTCTGTTTTAGTTTGAGATTTTTTATGATCAACTTGATTGGATATGTATTTTAAAGCCTTAAAATGGCAGCGTAATAATCACAACTACTTTGATATTATAGGCACCGGGTTGATATTATACATTTTTGTTCTCCTTTGCCTTTGTGTACTTTTCTTTACATATTATAGGCAGAAGGCTGCTCATGTTTGTTCGAATTGCGATGTTAAAATGGGTTAATAAATCCGCATCATATGTAAATCTACGACATATTATAGGCAGCAAATCTAATTCTTTAGTAGTATTGTGAGGTAATTTCTTTAATTTTACATATCCGTTCTTCATAATACATTGTTTACGTATTGCAGATCTAACCAATTGGATATCAGTTATTCATTACATGATAGTTCTTCATTACACACCAGGTACTCTTTACTTTAACTAAAGTAGTTATATAATTGATTGCATTATCTACTAAATCTTTTAGATGATAGAAGGAGTACGGGATAATTATTGGTTTTGTTTGGTTTGGCTGTTGGATAATTATTGGTTGTTGGCTTGTTGTTGGATAGTATGTTAGATAATTATTGTTGTTGGATAATTATTGGTTGTTGGATAATTATTGTTGTTGGATAGTATGTTAGAAAGCATGGGATAATTTGCAGTATGGGACAAATATAAGGAGTATGGAATAATTATTGGTTTGATTGTTGGATAATATGTTGAAAATATTTTAGACTCCCGGTTTCAGAATACGACGATAACTTGCAAATGTCCAGACTTAAGCATAAAAATATGGTTTTAGAGGGGAGGAACCTAAAACATCCCCCAAACGGACCCATGAGAGGCACCGACACCTCGCACGGGACCAATGTAACGCGTTGGAACTGACCGTGCAATCACGGGACTCCCAATTTGAGAATACGACTATAATTTGAAAATATGAGGACTTAAGCTTAAAAACAAGGAGTTAGAAGGAAAAAACTCGAAATAGCCCCCGAACGGTCCCGTGAGAGGCACTAACACCTCACACGGGACCAATGTAACTCGTAGGAACTAATCACCCGTTCCCGGGACTCCCAATTTCAGAATACGATGATAATTTGAAAATATGAGGACTTAAGCTTAAAAACAAGGCATTAGAGGGTGAAAACATGAAATTGCCCCCGTGCGGTCCTGTGAGAGGTAACAACACCTCCCACAGGACCAATGTAATACGTAGCAACTGACCGCGTAGTCACGAGACTTCCGATTTGAGTATACGATGATAATTTGAAAATATGAGGACTTAAGCTTATAAACAAGGCATTAGAGGGTGAAACATAAAAATAACCCCCGTACGGCCCCGTGAGAGGCACCAACACCTCACACGAGACCAATGTAAATTGTAGAAACTGACTGCGCAGTCACGGGATTCCCGATTTGACAATACGACTATAATTTTCATATTTCTAGACTTAGTCAAAACATGGCGTTAGTGGGTGAAAACTTGAAACAGCCCACGAACGGCCCTATGAATGGCACCAACACGTAGCATGGGACCAATGTAACTCGTACGAACTGACCGTGCGATCACTGGATCCCCGATTTGTGAATACGAAGATAATTCATATATTTCTAAACTTAGGCTTAAAAACATGGCGTTAGTGAGTGAAAATCCGAAACAGCCCCCGAATAGCCCCATGAGTGGCACCAACACCTTGGACGGGACCAATGTAACTCGTACGAACTGACCGCACGATCACGGGACCCCCAGTTTGGGAATACGATGATAATTTGCATATTTCTAGACTTAGGCAAAACATGGCGTTGGTGGGGGAAACCCAAAACATCCCTCGAACGGCCCCGTGAGTGGCACTAACACCTCAAACGGGACCAATGTAACTCGTACGAACTGATCGCGCGATCACGGGACCCCCGGTTTGAGAATACGATGATAATTTGTATATTTCTAGACTTAGGCTTAAAAACATGGCATTAGTGGGTGAAAACTCGAAATAGCCCCCGAACGGCCCTGTGAGGGGCACCAACACCTCACACGGGACCAATGTAACTCATTGGAACTGACCGCGTGATCATGGGACTCCCGGTTTGAGAATACGATGATAATTTGAATATTTTAAGACTTAGGTAGGGGACATTATATTTATCTAAATAAATATCCCCTTTAATCTTCTTAGGAAGTTCGAGAACATAATTGAACATTTTTTATTCTTGAGATACCACACCAATCTTGGATAACAAGTCAGTAGTGAAATTAGATTCCCTGAAATAGTGATTTTTTTTTTTATGTTGAGTTCCTTGATGAGATCTTGAATTTGGAACACTTCTTCTTTAATTCTCCAAGGAATTTTCAGATGGTCATTAATGCAATTGACTATCAGAGAAGAGTCTGATTCAACTACAATGTTAGTTCAACCTTAACTTAGATAATAAAATAGACTATGTTTGATTGCCATTACTTATGCCAAATTGTTTGTTCCAAGATGATACCCCTGATAAAATGCCCAAATTAAGTCACCTTTTAAGTCTCTTATAATTGCACCCAATCCCATTCTACTGCTGGAGTCACAAGCAACATCTGTATTTAGCTTCAATAAATTGTTAGGAGGTTTTGACAAGGAAATGAGGGAAAATGAGGGGGAATTGAGGGCTGAAAGAGGAATGTTAAGATTTTATAATGAATCTAGACATCTTTTAAAAGAATATTGAGGGTAGCCAAAGGTTAAGAGAGAATCTTGAATTCTTTTTTGAGTGGACTCAATTATATAGAGAGGATTCATGTTGATGTTATCAAATCTAGCCGTGTTTCTACTCATCCAAATTTCCCACAAGATGAAGCAAAAGTAGAGTTGACACAATCTTCTGAAGGAAGCATCAGAGCTTAAATTCACCCACCAAGAATTATTTTCTGGGAGAATGAAGAGAGTGAGGAGATGCCAAGTCTAGTTTCAAAGAAATCCCAAACTTGAGTAGCTAAAGGACCAGAGAAGAAAAGATAAGTTGGGATTTCTGCTGACTTATAGAAACAATTACATTTTGATACCATTTTAATTCCAACAACTTTGATGGATCATTCAATTGTCACTACTTTTTGGATCACTTTCCACACATAGTTGCTCTCCTTCTTCCTTGAACCAGAGGGTCAAACATAGTTGCTCTCCTTTTTCCCTTGAAAAGAGGAACTCCTAAATATTTTAAATGGAAAGTACCTTTCTTAAACATTGTCACTTCTTCAATAGCATTAATGTGTATAGGGGGACATTTTGAGCTAGTGAAATAGACGCTCTTTTCCACACAAATTAATTGGTCAGACTGATCTTCATAGGTTACAAGGAAGTTCATCAGTTTCTTGAGACTATTCTTGGCTCCATTTGTGAATGATTGAATGGAAAGAATAATGTATAATCCTATAATTTTCCAATATGATCTAAAGAAGCAAACATTGAATCCATTTGTACTTGCAGCACTATTAGCATTAAGAGCTGAAATTGCACTCCATATCTCCTTTACTTCTAGAATTTTGGACAGGCTGAGGTTCATTTCATCATTCACTAATTTGAGAATATATTTATTCACTGAAATGCAGCTTGATTGACCTGCAGAAAAACTCTTTTATTTTTTAGAGGTTGCTTCTTATTTCTAGACTTGGCATGTCTTCTAGTCTCTTCTCTTCATCAATGACTTTATCCTCTAAGTCTTTAATTTCCTGAAATAAGTCTTTCACTTCTGATTTACTCCAATCTTTGAGTTGTTATATAACAGTTTATATTATATAACAGTTATATAAACACAGTTTATATAAGCTGTTATATAAACTGTTATATAACGGCAATTATATAACTATTTTGTTGTTATATAACAGTTATATGACTGTTATAAAACAGTTATATAACTGTTGTTATATAAGGTTGCGATTTTCTTTTAGTTTCATATTTGACAATACATTCTCTCTCTACGACTCATTTTATGTTTTGCATTTCCAATAACACATTTCACTCTCTATATATAACTATTCATTCGCTTTCTATATCCATTCTTAATCATCACTCTTTTTATTCTCTTCTATCTCTCCCTCTAGATCAGATCTCTGTATTAGTTTACAATGGCCACTTTGAGCTCTATTGATACCGACAAACTCAATAAACTACACTCTACTATTGCTGGCCTCAATCAGATCAGGTCACCATTCTCATTTTCATTTCATTTCATTTAACTTGTGATATATTTTCCACTTTGTTTGATATTTATTTTGTTTAGCAACAGATCATGGATCTAGATAATGAATGTGAACGTTTGGCTAATTATTTTTTTTGCAGTGAAAATGAGAAATCTCGATTCATCAACCTCGCTTCTCGTTATCTCAGGTATTATATTAAATATGCATATTATTATTGTTGTGTGGACTCAAACCGTCTCCATTGCAAATGTGTGTCTTTTACTTGTATGGATCATATAAAAACTATTCTCCAATGATAATGTTTGTTGATGAAAAAACTACAAACATTCATATTTGTATTGGATGAGTATTTTTTAGTTTAATGTCTATAGATTATATGTGGAGTTTTCTTAACATCTTCGAATATATATCATTTCCTTCGCATTGTGTAACCACATCAATTTCACATTTATCATGGTTTCATTGGAAGATTTAAAAATAACATTATTGTCAGGGGATATTAGATCTTAGATTTCAACATTCAAATGATTTAAAAGAAACTGTTATTAAAGTCATTACTGTTATATCTATAAATAGAACGTAACAATATAACAACAGTTATATAATAACAGTTATATAAGTCTAGATAATTTGAAATAATCCCCAAAAGATCCCGTGAGAGGAATCAACACCTCGGTTTGAGAGTACGAGAATAATTTGCATATATCAGGACTTAGGCTTAAAAACATGGCCTTAGATAGCCAAAACTCGAAACATCCCCCGAACGGCCCCGTAAGAGGCACCAACACCTCGTACGGGATAAATGTAACTCGTAGGAGCTGACCGCGCGATCATGGGACCCCCGGTTTGATAATACAGGGATAATTTGAAAATATCAGGAGTTAGGCATGAAATCATGACCTTAGAGTGCGAACAACCGAAACAACATCCGAACGGCCCCGTGAGATGCACCAACACCTCGCATGGGACCAATGTAACTCTTAGGAATTGACCGAGCGATCACGGGACCCCCATTTTTAGAATACGACGATAATTTGAAAATATTTAAACTTAGGCTTAAAAAATGGCAGTTGAGGGAAAAACTCTGAAACATCCCCCGAATGGCCCCATGAGAGGCAGCTACACCTTGCACGGGCCGAATGTAACTCGTACAAACTGACCGCGCGATCATGGGACCCTCGGTTTGAGAATACGATGACAATTTGAAAATATTTAGACTTACGCTTAAAAATGGCATTATAGTGCGAACACCCGAAGCAGCACCCGAACGACCCCATAAGAGGCACCAACACCCCGTAGAGGACCAATGTAACTCATACGAACTGACCGCGTGATCACGGGACCCCCGGTTTGAGAGTACAAGTATAATTTTCATATTTCAGGACTTAGGCTTAAAAACATGGCCTTAGATGGCCAAAACTGGAAACAACACCCGAATAGCCCTGTAAGAGGTATCAACACCTCGCACGGGACCAATGTAACTCGTAGGAATTGACCGCGCGATCACGGGATCCCCGGTTTGATAATAAGGGGATAACTTGAAAATATCAGGACTTTTGCATGAAAGCATGACCTTAGAGTGGGAACACCTGAAATAAAATCTGAACGACCCCGTGAGAGACATCAACACCTCGTACGAGACCAATGTCACTCGTAGGAACGGACAGCGCGATCACGGGACCCCCGATTTTAGAATTTGATGATAATTTGAAAATATCTAAACTTAGGCTTAAAAATGGCATTAGAAGGCGAAACCCTGAACGACCCCGTGAGAGGCACCAACACCTCGTACGGGACCAATGTAACTCGTATGAACTGACCCTGCAATCACGGGGCCCCCGGTTTGAGAGTACGGCGATAATTTGCATATTTCTGTACTTAGGCATAAAAACAGGGCGTTAGTGGGAAAAAACCTGAAACAGCCCCCGAATGGCCCCGTAAGGGGCACCAACACCTCACACGGGACCAATGTAACTCTAAGAACTGACTGCGCGATCACAAGACCCCGGTTTGAGAATACGATGACAATTTAAAAATATCAGGACTTAGGCAAAATATGGCATTAGTGGGGGAAAACCTGAAACAATCCCCGAACGGCCCTGTGAGTGGCACCAACACCTCGCACAGGACCAATGTAACTCGTAGGAACTGATCGCGCGATCACGGGACTTCCGGTTTGAGAATACGATGTTAATTTGCATATTTCTAGTTTTAGGCTTAAAAACATGCCGTTAGTGGGCAAAAACCCGAAACAGCCCCCGAACTGTCCCGTGAGTGGCACCAACACCTCGCACGGGACCAATGTAACTTGTAGGAACCGACTCTCAATTTGAGAATACGATGATAATTTGCATATTTCTAGACTTAGGCACAAACACAGGGCGTGAGTGGGCGAAAACCCGAAACAGCCCCCGAACGGCCCCGTGAGTGGCACCAACACCTCACATGGGACCAATGTAACTCGTAGAAACTGACCGCGTGATCACGGGACCCCGGTTTAAGAATATGATGATAATTTAAAAATATCAGGACTTTGGAAAACACATGGCGTTAGTGGGGGAAAACCCGAAACAGGCCCTCAACGATCCCGTGAGTGGCACCAACACCTCACACAGGACCATTGTAACTCGTAGGAACTGACCGCGCGATCACGGGACTCCCGGTTTGAGAATAGGATGATAATTTGCATATTTCTATACTTAGACTTAAAAACTTGTCGTTAGTGAACGAAAACCAGAAATAGGCCCCGAACGACCCCGTGAGTGCCACCAACACCTCGTACGGGGCCAATGTAACTCGTAGGAACTGACCGCGCGATCACGGGACCCCTGGTTTGAGAATACGATGATAATTTATATATTTCTAGACTTAGGCTTAAAAATTTGTCGGTAGTGGGCGAAAACCCAAAACTGCCCCTGAACGGCCCCGTGAGTGGCACTAATAACTCGCACGGAACCAATGTAACTCGCATGAACTAACCGTGCGATCATGGGACTCCCAGTTTGAGAATATGAAGATAATTTAAAAATATCAGGACTTAGGTAAAACATGGCGTTAGTGGGGGAAAACCGGAAACAGGCCTGTGAGTGGCACCAACACCTCGCACAGTACCAATGTAACTCGTAGGAACTGATTGCGCGATCAAGTAACTCCCGATTTGAGAATGGAATTGATATGTTTATAATTATAACTCATATATGCAATTTTTCAGCTTGAATAATTTTTTTTTAAACTACTTGGTTACTGATATCATTTGTTTTTTGTATCCTATCATTTATAGGATTTTTGCACGTGGAACAAATGAAGGAGGCAATGGTTTACAACATGAAGATTGTTTATATAATGTTGTGGACACTCAGGATTATGTTTCTTATGTTTAAAAGCCGTACGGGCTTTTATTGTTTAGTTTTATGGTCGTGCGGTCTTTTATAATTTGATTGTTGAATTTTATGGCCGTGCGGGCTTTATAATAAGCAGGTTTTACATTTACAGGGTTTGGAATGTCTAGAAAATAAAGGAAACTCTGCCCATTTTTTTTTGTCTGTGAATTATTAACACGTGTAATATTTTTAAGTTTGTATATATATATATATATATATATATATTAGTTTATTAACAACATTCTCGATTCGCAATTTGTGATTTTTTTTATAATTTTGCCAGTAATAAATATTTGTAACACCTCGTAATCGTCCAACGTTACACATAGCAACCGACAGTGCACTCACAAGACTCCCAATTTTAGGATTGGACCAAAAAAATACATTTTTTTAAATTATAGTTAAATATGGTCATGGACTTTGTCCATGACCATTTTTATTTTTTTCGTCGCGCATAAAAATGGATGCGGCCCCAACCGTGACAAAATATGGTCTCGACCAAAGTCCGCGACCATTTTTTTCTTTTTTTTCATCGCGGTGTCGATCATGGACTTTGGCTGCGACCAATTTTGGTCACGGTTGGGGGTCACGGACTTGGGCTGCAACCATTTTTTTTCCTTTTTTGTCACGGTTGTGGGTGGCGGCCAAAGTCCGTAACCAATTTGTCATGGTTGTGGGTCACAGACTTGGGCTGCGACCATTTTTTTCATTTTTTTTGTCACGGTTTTGGGTTCCGGACTTGGGCGGCGACCAATTTGTCACGGTTGTGGGTCACGGATGAGGGTAGCGACGCATCACAGCATGGGTCACGGCCTAAGTCCGCGACCATCTGCTGTGACCTCCTGCATGCCGTGACCATTTTTTGGTCACGGACTTGGGTCGCGACCCACGAAATTGGTCACGCCCGAAATGGTCACGGCCTAAGTCCGCGGCCCATAGTCTTGGTCAGGGATTTTGGCCGTGACTAATCGCCAGTTTTGGTGTAGTGATAGACCTCTTTAGCTTTCTCGAATACCCCTTCCCCGAGCAACTTCAGTAAATTGGCATTAGTCAGAGATAAGTGACTATCTTTAAAAAGCTTATTACACCTCTGGAGTAGCTCGGAGTCAGCAAATGAGAAGTATTCCAATTTATTCATAAGTTATTAAGAAGAAGAAAGTCATCAATAAATAAGGTGCAGAGTATTGAAAAACACCAGCAGAGGAAAGAAAATATTTCTCTTTTCATTAATAAAAAGGGAAGTACAAATACATCTTTAAAAATGAAAAAGTACAACCATTGAAAAAGGGAAACAAAAGTTACTTGGTTTTTCACCTTCTTCTTATCTGCCCCAGGATTAGCTAAAAAAGAAGCGAAAGCAAAAGGAATAGAAGGATTAACTTTGGAAGACGAAGTAGAATAAACATCCTAGTGTTGATCGGTTGACTCCACCATCATCAAAGATTCATTAGAAAACCCATCATCAAATTCCTTATTCAAGTTTGGAGGAGTCTCCGGATCATGTCGCAAGAATAACTTAAAATCTTTTGGAGTGTCGACCTCCACCAAAGCAGCAGTATTTCTTCTTTGAAGGAGCCATCTTTGAAGTATTTCTTTGAAGGAGCCATCTTTGAAGTATTTCTTCTTCACAAACTCAATTTGTGAAGAATATCCCTAAAGGTTTTATCCCATCATGAGTTGAAGCCAACCTCTCTGTCATTATCCCTCTTCACCTTCTCAGCACCTAGGTCCTTCTGTAGCTGGGCAGACTTAACTTTCTCAGCACCTAAGTCTTTCTGTAACTTGTCATCCAGAACTCGAGCAATCCCAATAGCTTTTTTAGCAGTTTTCATCTTCTCCTCCCATTTATTTTGTTCATTAGCCAATGTTTGTTAGGAATAAGGCAATGACTTTTTCAACTCATTGAATTCTTCTTCAACTTCACTAGAGGAAAAAGATCTCAAAGCACCATCTTTCTCCAACATATTATTGAAGTCAATGAGGAACTACATAAGAACACTAAGAAAAGTCGGTATTATGAAGAACAAATCAAGAGACAAAAAATTAAAGAAGGAAATTTTTTTTACCAGAGCAAGGCTTTGAGCAGCCCAGCCAGAACTCTTAGAACGAGGTAATGCAGTAGCAGCACTCCCGTGGTCTAGAAAAGTCCCAGTTTTTATTAATTGTCTTGCCAATCCAGGAACAAGGACCACTGGAGAGGCATAAGAAGATATATAGACCAACTCACACTGGCCAGGAAGAGCAGAATAATTTTTTACTAACTTAGAAGGAAACCATTTCTTTATTTTTTTTAAGGGGCTCTCTTCAATTTTCTTGGCTGGGGGCTTCTTCCCAGACTCATTTTTATTTTTCACCCTTGCATCAACTTTTTTGGAAGGCGGATTGACATATATGTCTCCCAAAATGTTGGGAATCTTTTTCTTCCCCATGGATACGGTAAGGGGCAAATTTGAATCTAAGGAAGAGGGAGAAAGGGCAGCAAGATCATCACTGCGAGATTGAGTAGCTAAGGAAGTAGAAGGAGGTTCTTACTCAAGGTCAATTACAGGGAAACGAGTAGGACGAGCAACAAAAGAATAAATTGTGTTCCTATACTGCAGCAAATAAAATGCAGACCTGATGTGCTCCTCGCCAATCCTTTGATGAAGTCCCCAAATGAATTTCAACTCCCTAAGATTCACTTCACTTTCCTTGGGACACCTTCTCTTCTGATATACAGGGCAAAATAGTTAAATGAGGAATAACATATCCCATTGCCAAAAGGAGGGCATCTAGGCCCCTGGTACTCAGCATTTCCGGTCAAAGGGGCGTATTACCAATATTTTACAACAATTTCATGCTCAAAATAATCCCTATTGGAGTCTGGAAGATTAACTACTAACTATTTATTTATTTCCCCAGTCTTTAAATAAAAAGTGGTGTCACTTGTCACCCACTTATAACAAAACATTATTTCTGGAATCCCCATATGGGTTCCATGAATTTGATTTAACCTATACATTCCATTTATAACCCTCCAAGTATTGGGGGCTACGCTAACTGGGACAACGCCAAAGTAATGATAAAATTCATAGCAAGGTGGGTTGGGAGGAAAGGTAAACCCACACCCCGCTATAAAAATATAGGCAAACCAGGGACCCTCAGCAAATGAGAAAAAATCAGTAGGTAAAATAGTGTGTTCCAAAACAACCCAGGATGGAATTTTAAATTCATTTATGAATTCATCAAGAGAATCAACAGAGTAAACCATGATGAAGAATAGAAGAGAAAAGAAAGAGTTCTTGCAGGAATTAAGGATTCAGCAAGAACTGAAGAACAAAAAACGATCGCACAAGAAGATAGAAAGAAAGCTTGAAGACACTATAGCCAAACACACTCAAAAATTTTGAGATAATGAATGTTCATGGTTTTTCCCGCTCTTTATAGGTTGCCTCAAGAATTGGAAAAGTAATGATTAAAAGGCAACGTTGATTGAACTGGTGCCGGATAAAAGATAGAAAAGACGAATTTGCCCAAAAACGATTCGTTAAAGTTGTGGATAAATTCTAAAATTCCACGCGCATTATATTTCCATAATTAAACCATAAATTTTTACAAGTAGGGGAAGTCGGCAACTGACCAGACCTAAAATTGTTTCCCGAACAAATTTAAACTTCAAGCATGAAATATTGGCGGCTTTTGTTGATACCAAAAATTATCCATCTATGTGGACCATTCAGATACTGACACATGTTGTACAGTGGGAGATTAATCCTATTCATTAAGGATGAAGTAACAACCAACACCAGTAATACCGACCAACGCCAGGAATAGGGGTGTTCGCAGTTCAGTCCGATCCAGTCCGATTTTAGGGTGTTTTTAGGACCGGACCGCATTAATCAGTTCTAAAAACTTATGGACCGAGACCCAACCGAAATAATCGATTTCGGTCTTATTCGGTTTTCAAGCGGTCCGTGTTCAGTCTCGGTCCTATTCGGTTCATACCCATATAAAACAACACATTTTTTTTTATTAAAAACATCACATTTTTTACAATTAAAAAAGCACATTTTTTAAAAAACAGCATTCACTTTTTTTTTTAAAAGATCACACTTTTTATTAAAAATAGCACTCATTATAAAACGCAACACAAAGCAAATCAAAAATTAATTTACTTTTATGAAATGTAGGCTTGCATCCTTTTGGATTTGAATTGTAAATGGAAATCTCTCAATCCTAATCTTAAACATACGAGTTAATAATTTACTCCAAGCAGTTAACACTAACAACCAAACTGAGTGACTTATCTCAAATCCATTAGCTAAATCAGTTAATAATTTACTCCAATCAGTTAGACAAATCTTCCATAACAGTTAATAATTTACTCCAATCACTTAACACCAACAACCATTAGCCAAATCCTCCATAAGAACACAAAACACCCATATTTTGGTAAAACCACCAAACCTCAACTTTCTAGACAAATAATTTATGGAGATACAGAGATAGTACCTTAAGTGACAAACGAAGAAAATTCCTTGAAAATACCCGATTTAAACCTGAAAAAAAACCATAAAGAAAATGTTATTTAGATTATAAAACATTTTTTTGATGGGTAAATCAAAAACATTTTTTTGCTGAAAGTTAAATTAAAAAACCTACCTAGAAAAGAACCCTAAATAAATATTATGAAATCATAAAAACTATATGATATAACTTTATTTAGATAAGCAACGAAGAACCCTAAATAGATGTTATGAAATCATAAAAACCTTACCGATTTCTTATTGTGTTTGTGAGATTCAAAATAGATAGAATAGATGAAAATAGGAGCTTGTTTGCTATCGCTGCCAGAGCTGGAGCAGAGTGAGGGAAGGGATTGACCGGCGTAGGGAAAGGTACCGTAAGGTGTTCATAGAGAGAGAGAGAGAGAGAGAGAGAGAGAGAGAGAGAGAGAGAGAGAGAGAGAGAAGAAAATAGGCAATTAGTGTTATGTTTTGAAAAGCAGCGTGTGGTTTGGCTTGGGTTTGGGTGTGATATGTGCGTGTGTTTACTTAGGAAATAAAAAAATTATACATATATATATATATATATATATATATATATATAATGGAAGCAGTCCGGTTCGGTCCAAAATATTTTTTTAGAATTAAAGACCAAAACCGACCCAAATTATGCGGTCCTATATATTTTTAGACCGAATTAAAAAAAACGCAAAATCGTGTTCAGTTCAGTTCGGTTTTTTCGGTCCATTCGGCTTATTAGGGTTCATGCACACCCCTAGCCATGAATACCGACCAATATCAGGGATGCCGAACAACGATGACAAACAAGCACCAACAGTTATATACATTAATGATTGTATAGTTTAAAATGTCTACGATATAAAGACATTCCATCCTTTGATATTCCAGCTCTTGTACACCCCCTGGGGGCTATAAATACATTATAAACTCTAAATCCAAGGGATAACAAAAAATAAACAAAAAGAGAGGCAATTGAACAATCCTAAGGCAATATACAACAGTGGATGTAGGCTCTTACCTTAAGATGAACCACTTTAAAAATATCTTCTTTCTTATTTTTATTTATCCGTGATCAATTAATTAGCCTAGTCTAGTTTTTTGCATCAACAACGTTCAAACGACATATCCATGTCATTCAAGTGACATCCTCATGTTAGTAGATCCCTCATTTCAAGGCCTAGTTCTAATTTGGATCAAACAAAATCTTTTTGTTTTGAGTATATAGGCTATTAGAAGCGAGATGAAATCTCATTAGAACAGCATGCTTATGTCGGTAAAACGACCTATTCAACTCGTTCGAAAGACGCGTCGTATTAGATTTTGTATAAATACTTGTTTTGCCTTCAGAACGTTTAAGACTTTTGCCAACTCTGTTTCTGCATAACTTTTGCGAAAGTTCTTCACCTTTTGCGTTGAAAACACTTGTTTAATTCACAACAACACATCCTTGAATATTATTCTTGTGAATTGATTAGACCTTAGAAAGTTTGTATCATTTGCATACACCTTGTGGAGAGGATCTCCATGGCTGACTTGTGATACCTGGGGGGATTCACTACTGAAGACGAATGTTGAGGCTGAAGGAGGACTGAGATCATGTGATTCTTGTGAGGATCATAGTTGTTCATTACAGATTTGTTAAGATTAGTTATTTATGCTTGTGGCGGTTATCAAGTAGTTTGTAAGTCTACTATCTTGTAAATTTCTAAGTAAATAAAAGTTTTTCCCTTTGTTGTTTTTCCTGAAACTTGGCCTGAGTTGATTGCTTTGTTTGATTTATCTGTTTTATCACCATAGATGCATGTTTAGGATAAAAAAAATAAAATTTTCTTAAAATTAGCTTCAGCATTTACAATTGGTGTTGCAATATTTGTTTGGAATCACTGTGCAATTATTTTTATTTTTACAAATTGGTATCATAGATTTTATCTCGAGTTATTACCTTCTGAAATTGGTATTACAATGGGTTGCACTAAATTATTGTGTTTAATCCTGTATATATGCTTTTTGGGTGGTTATATATTCATCTCTCTTATGTTTACTTTTCCCTTGATGGATTCTCCGATTTTCTACCACTTAAATCTTTTTAATTTGAAGTATGCAAAAAGAATCGAAATTATTGAAGAAGAAAATTCTCATTTTAAAAATGTTATTGAATATTTGCAAGGGTTTCAAACTCAAAGAGATATCTGTCGTGAGAAGTTTGTTGCTTTATATGATGACTTTAAACTCAAAAAGTGTCCAAGGAAGAGAGTGAGAATAAAGTCCTAGTTTTAGAAAAAGAATTGGAGGACTTGAAAAATTCTACGGTTTGCATTTGTGCCAATGAGGTTAAAAATAATTTGATTGGTGATTTTAAGGAATGTGAGAAGACTCTTAGGATAAGCTTGATTTCATTGTGGGGGGGGGGGGGAGATAACCTTCCAGGAATGACTGAAAATAAGAAGGAGTCCCTAAAATTGGAAGAGTCAAATTCTTTACTTGAGTCTAAAATTTTGAAGTTAAAAAATAATTTAAAAGACTCAAGCAGTAGTGATAGTAATGACTTATCTTGTTCAAATGGTGATAATTGGAATAAATAGTTTCCAATCCAGGAACCAAACCTTATCAAATGAACAACTCAAAAATTCTATCAAAAAACACCACAATGCTTTATTAGTGAAATCATTAATGGAATATATACCTTTTGTTGATAATTAATGAATTTCCATTCATTTAAAGGGAAAATGTCATTTGAAAGACATTTAAGAAACCACTTCCACGATTCTTTGCATTCCTTTACAACTACTCCCCATGCAAAGGGATACATTCCATCATTTGCATTAATGGAAACAACAAATAACAATTGGCCTACCAAATACAACCATCCTTATTAGTTATAACAGTTTTCCCTCATTTAATAGTTGTATATATGCATCGATAGAAACAACAAAGATGTTGTTGTGTGCACATATGGAAACAACATATGTGAATCAATAGAAACAACATATATGCATACATGTGGTATATATGTTGTTGTGCATATATGCATACAACTATTGCATATATGTTGCATATATACAGTTGTTAGAGTCCCTGCATATATATAACATATATGCATACAAAAATAGGGCACCTTCATATATATTCGTACAAAAAACAGAATACCTGGAAATAGCCCTTTTAGAAAGCATCCATCCAAGCCAACCATTGGTCTACACCCATTAAGAAAACCTTGATTCAACCGTTGTGTATATATATATATATATATATCCCTTCTTCATTTATGCAATCCTCTTTATCAACAATAATTGTAGATCCTGGTGTTAGCCTATTTAACTCACTACAATCATGCCAAATCATGCTAAATTGTTTCATATGAGTTCCATTTATCATAACCTTGGCCTTCATCTTATCCCTATAAACCTGACTTTTAGTAACACCAACTTTATGTTCCTTTTTAACAGTTTCTCTAAATACTAACAAAGGAAGCTTAGGGCTTGACTTAATAGTGTCCAAATATCGTTTAGCCAACCAAGATGATGTCACATGCTTATTTTAGTAAGAAGGTCTACAGTTTAAGTGAACATCATTTATAGTTCTAATTTGAAATGTGTCCCCGCCTGGTAACTTGGATGCATGTAGCAATCACCCATAAGGGTCTTTCCATTTATCCCTTACTCTAAGCTTATCATTCTTAACAAGTGTAATTAGTTTTTTGTTTGAGATTTAATACTCTCTAACGGCTTCTTTGAAGGATGCAGCTGATGGAAATGTCATCTCAAGTGAAAAATTAAGTGTTTTCATGTCCCTCTCAGGTTGAAATGACTGAAATGTAGGTTTTTCCCCTTCCTCATTCTCATAAGATGAATTTATGCTCCTTATATTGTCTGAATCAGAATAGTCTGATCTAAAAACATTAGTGTCTTTACTTCACAATTAATTCCACTCACATTAACATCATAATAGTTACCATCACAGGAGAAGTCATCACTAAAATTAATTGATTCATTCACATCAAATTGTATATTAATTGACTCATTCATATCAAATTCCTCGATAGTAAAATTAAACCCGCATCTCCCACTCCTTCCTAATTAACATCAACACCCTTATTTGACATAATATAGACTTCAATTAAAGTATGATTTGGAACCGATTGAAACATTTGTAAAATATGAGTATCACTCTCTACTAGCCTCAGTCCATTCTTAATATTTAGAGAAAGAACTTTATACCAATAAGTTTTGACATTTGAATAACCTAAATCATTTGCTATAGCATAAATTTTCATTAAAGAAAATTCATTTGGATCAACATTATCAATGTAGTGAATAAAACCACCAATAAACTTTTCATATGGCATTTCTCCAAAACTACCACCATGATGGAACTTCAAAGTAAACCGATTTGAATCATATGTAAAAAAATGGATTGGAACAATGAGACATTTTTATTGCCAAAAACATAGAACCAAAACCCTAAATCATATTTGGAATTAATTAAATTACAAACTAACTGTAAATTGTCTTTGGATAGAGTAATACATCATCAACACCCCTAATCTCCTCATCAAATATGATTCATATAGATTGAAGATCATCATGTTCTAGGGTTTGAGCTTCTAAAGTGGAGTGTTGAGGAGAGAGGAATGAACTAATACATATGTCGCTATGAATACTCTTTGTCATTAGTATATTTGGATCGTTGTTAAGTAAGGGATGAAATTGAGTCAATTATTTGAGAGGTGGGGGACTAAATTGTGAGAATTGAAAGGTAATGGACTAAATTGAGATCCAAGGAAAGGTAAGGGACTGATGGGGTACATTACTCTAATATTTTACATGAATTAAACCCAGAGTCTCTCTAATTATATTCACAAAACAAGCTTAATTGATTTGTAGAAAATACTTTAGTTGGTGTGGGAAATTCGTATGGACAGAGAATATTTTTCATCTCTTGTTATTGCTTATTTCAAACACCACACTTATAACTCTACCTATAAAGTTTACAAAACACACATAGTCACAAATTTAGTGGAATAACTTAAATGAATTAACACCTAAACTACTTAAAGAAAAAAATCCTAAAAATTATGGAAATGATTTTTGTGACTTATCACTTTACATAGTACTTATTTTGTTCATAATGAGATTTACCATTTATTATAGTGCAAAAGTCACTTGATTTTTGTTTATTCCAATGGAAAAAAAGGTAATAAATGAATATTCGAGGGTTTGTTGTTGCCGTGTCAAAAGTTTTTTCTCTTCATGCAATTTAAGATTGTCCCCAAAATAGGAGGTCCCCTTATTATCTTTATATAAATTAACCATGAAATAAGCATCTTTACCCGCTATTGTACGAACTCATTATTGTAAAATTTGATAACACTTTACTTATCAGTTCCTACTATATCAGATATTCAAACTCTGAAGTCCAGTTCAGTAATACTTAACAATTGCCAAAAATGAAATCGTTTGTGCATACATGTATATTTGAGAAGACATATATGTTCATGTTATGTATAACCCTAATTAAAAAAAATAAAAAATAAAAATCTTAATTGAAATGAACCAGTACTATTTTTAGAAGAATACATTTACATGCAATTAAATTTCATGAATATTAATTATTTTTCACCATCTTTTCAAATTTTCAATCATAGGCACCGTAATAATAACACACCACAAGAGTTATCAAACAATAATGGTACTGAAACACCAAAAAATGAGAAAGATACACAATCTATAGTTATTAAGAAGAACACGTCTTCACTTAATGTTTTGGAGAGAGAAGGTTGATCATGTTTTCCAAATTCATGCACGACGATCCAGATAAACGGTCACTCGCTTCTTCAGATTTTCTCTTCCATTCCATTGCATTTTTCTTCATTTCTTTTCCCTTTTCTCCAACCATCAATTCTTTTACAAGAACCTCAACTTCGTCTCTCTTAACATCACTGTCTATCTCCATGCCAATGCCCCATTTGTTGCAACAATACCAACAATTAGTTTGCTGCTCTGCAAAAAATGGCCAACAAATCATGGCCACCCCACTTGATATACTCTCCAGGGTAGAGTTCCAGCCATTGTGAGTTAAAAAACCACCAATCGATGGGTGTGCTAGGACTTTTTCCTGTGGGCACCAACTTGCTAGTAGGCCTCTTTGTTCAGTCTCCTCTATAAACCCAGGTGGGAGATCAGCTGAGTCACCAGCGACAAGATCAGGCCTTATAATCCACAAGAATGTTTGCTTGCTATTGGCCAGACCCCAAGAGAACTCAGTGAGTTGGTTTTGGGTCATGACAGTAATGCTTCCAAAGTTCACATAAACAACTGAGTTGGGTTCTTTTGAGTCGAGCCATTGCAGACACTTTGTGTCTTCTTTCCATAGATTTGATCCTAGTATATTTGTATTATTGTCATCAAGTTGCTTCTCAAGAAATTGTAAGGGTCCAATATTATAAATAGGAGGGAACATTGATGAAAGGGAAACTAAAACGTCATGTTCTAACTCGTCGAATGTATTAAAAATAATGGCAGAAGCTCTTTTAGCTCTCTCAATTTCACCAAGGACAAAGTTGATCATAATATCATCTCGATTTGTGGTTCTAATGAAAGATGGCATGTCCTTCAAACGTATGCCCTTCATAGCAGGTATCCAATCTAAAACTGTGTCCAAATACCCACTTGTCAAATCTCTTGCATCTGCATATCATGAAATAATGTATATATAATTAGGACAAACATGTCACTTTCATTCATTTCTACCAACTTTCATACAAAATGACTTGGGGAATGAAGATACAATCCTGATATATGTAAGCAACCTACATAATAGAATAAATCACTCTTATATGTATCTAGTTGTACACAATTAATTAGTGTAAAGAAAAACTGTTATTTTAAAAATTTACACATAAACACCTAGGGAATGATGCTAGAAATATTAAAACCGTCATCAACACATCTACATGATGACAATTTTGTATGAAACTTTTTGGAATCATTCTATCGACTCAAAATCGATGCATTTGGCGTGACATTCTGAAGTATCGCACGCACGTTGGATGGTATTTGGACCACCAACAATAAAGTTCAAACATTAGTCAATACGAGTGTGAAACGTCTGCATGTTGCGTTTGGGTGTCAACCTTAAAATTACTAAATATTTTATCATTATGTTTAGTTACGTGTACAATTATTATGTAAGTGTATATGCTTAATGTTCATGTGCAAATGCTAAAAATCTTATGGCTCGTACTATTTCCAAAGCATGGGATCCCAAAAAATTTAATAATTATATTTTCGAAGATCTCGCAAATTAATGAATTCCCTAAAATCGTGTTCGTGAAATCTACATTTCTATATGTTCGAAATCACTGTAATACCCCCAGAATACATGGTCTTTGTTGAAAAGATATCTTTTTAAAACAATAAAAAACCACTACTTAATGTAATCATAACACGATCTTAAAAATTATTGAACTTTATACCTTGCCTTTCAGAATTGAATTATATTGACTAATAATATATGTACTGATCAACATGTAACTCAAGGATGACTCAAATTTGTATCGTGCAAGTTACGTCTTTTAAAATGATATAATTTTTCATTAATGTGATATTACGTTTTGAGATAGGAACTCACCTTTTAGCGGAATTAAACTTCTATTGAGGAGGTTAGAATAGTGAGCGTAAGCCAGGTACCCACAAGCACTTGCAGTCCATAACAAAACCTGGGGAATCCCAAGCTCTTCCGCGGCTGTGACGGTGAATGTCATGATCCCATCAGCAACCACGCAACTCACCGGAGGCGAAACGCCATCCGACGCAGCCGCGTCTTCATTGAGCTTCACCAAAAGCTCTCTAAATGTTGCCAACCCATACTTGCTTGTGGACTCGGACAAGGAGGGAATATCTTGTGTCGCGTCAACATTTTCCGACTGTGGCAATCCGTCGGGAATTGTCTTGAATCGAAACGACGGAAGGTCGTCGAGAGCGTGGGGCCCACGGGATTTGAGGAGACGCTTGTGGTTATACTCACTATTAACAAAGGTGATGTGAAAACCTCTATGATGAAGCAGTTTTGCTAGTTTTAGCATGGGGTTTATGTGGCCTTGGGCTGGGTATGGTATGCAAACTGCATGAGGTTTGTCTATAATGGTAATAGAACCCATTTTTTTTTTTGTCCTTTCTCTTTCTATATCTTGTAATATTTGTTTGCGAAGTTGGAGGAGAAGTAATTCTAGTTTTATAGGCTGCAGATAAGGAACGCGATTTGTGTGGAAGAGGATTGAAATTGATATAATATAATATATATTTGCAATGCAGCCAAATGGAAGGTCAAATATGGATCTTTTTAGACCATATTGTTGCCGACTTGTCCAGCCTGCTAAACCGCCGTACCACAGCTAATAATACATGAAAAAATTTGACTATTTTATGTTTTGATTATAATAATGGAACCATAAAACGGGTAGGCAATGACCTCATTTAGTCTTGGCTATGTTGGTGGAACGCACTTTTGAAACAATAAAAATTATGAGAAAAGCTTTAGGTTGGGTATTAGCTCATGTCTAACGTGGGGTAGCTACAATTAGCAGCACGCCGACATTTTACCATAGGAGTTTAACATGACAGATTAACCTATAGTAATTACTTGTTATGAAAGCATTCAGGACGAATTCAAAGCAGTACAACGTGGGACAAAATGTTTTTCCATGCTGTTAAAATGTGAAACCACATCATGCTGTTAAAATGTTTGGAAAATTCTTTATAAGAACGCGCTAGTAACAATTGTCATCACATGCAGTTAAAATGTGAGATCGCATCCTAAAAACATAACTAAAACGTTGGAAAATAGTTTCTATGAGAATGGACTAGTAATAATCCTCATCACAATGACATATTAATGTCCTTCAAACAATATGATAGATGCTAGAATTATTTAAAATATCAAATAATTCACACGTCATCAGAATGACATTTTCATATGACCTTCTAATGATAATGATAGATGTTAAATTATTTAAAATATGAAATAAATCATACATCATTGGATAATTTTTTTTTTTGATAAGTAAATGATATATAACCAAACCATCGCTATGGGAGCGAACCCGTATACAGGAAGTATACAAAAACAGAATCAACAAGAACAAATCAAAGAAATCCAAAAGACACCCCGCATGGACAGCCTACTTATACCACACCATGAAACCCTTCCACGAACTCAAGAATCTCCTGAGTTGTGACGACAAATCTCTCCTTCCTCCAACTGATAAGAGTGCTCAAGAATATATATCGAATCCTCGAGGGAGCCGTCTCAATACCGTCAAAGCATCTCGCATTTCGCTCCTTCCATATCGTCCAGAAGATACAATGTGGCACAATACGCCACACACTCCTATCCCCCGACCATCCCCACGGCGGTCACCACCCATCAAGAAGATCCCTAACAGTCCCTGGCATAACCCAAGTGGTACAAGACATGGATAATTCATAATTAATTTAAACTAAAAATCACAATAGTTAAATAAAAGATTGCCCATGAATGTCAAAAGTCAATTTTTTTTTTTTAAATACTAGGTGTTCTCACGTGTGTTGCTCATGACCATATCCGGTTGGCTAATGTAAGCATTAAAAGTAGGGAAGAAAGCATTATAAGTAGACATATTCATTACCTCCTAAGAAATACATTTCAATAGTAATCAAAATAAATTAATGTGCAGTTGAATAGAAATGCAGTTTGCGCATGAATTAATTCCAAAACTTAAGTAGGGAGGAAGTATATGTGCCCTATTAATTCAGAACTATGTTCCAACTATTTTTAGATTTTAAGTGTTTTCCCTTAAGGCATGTATTATCACGGCCCATGTATTAACAATAATGGCGGAAGCTCTTTTAGTTTAATCATGATATCGTCTCGATTCGTGGTTTCAATGAAAGATGGCAATGGTGAATCGTATACCCTTCATAGCAGATATCCAATCTAAAACTGCGTCCAAATAGCCATTCGTCAAATCTCTTGCATTTGCACATCACAAAATTATATTATATAACTAAAATTGAAAGTGGAACCCAGTGTCGACATTTGTCACACCCACACGACGACACGTGTACACTTTCTAAATGTTTTTATTTTACTCTGTCTCAGAATTTGAAGAGACCGCATTTATTTGACTCCATGACTCTTTATCTCATTGACTTTTGAATTAACTTTTCTACCTCCTCTTTTCGATTCCTTTATAATCTCCCAAACTACCCAATTAATTCTGCCATAATGTATTTCCCTCTCTACATTCCACATGCCAATTGCCATATACATAAGGAGGCAATTTATTATTTTGTAGAAGCTATAAAACTTATGCCTTTTGAGTAGAAACTGAAATTGGAGAAAAACTATGTTTTGATATATTGTGTCAATCTATGACGATATAGGACAAGTACATTTATACAGTAGTTGTTCTATAACTGCTATGTTACACTACTGTACGTGGGGAATCCTAACTGCTATGCAGGTTATGGTAATTGTTATACTACACTACTGTACGTGGGAGAAACCATAGCATAGAATAAGGAAACTGCTATGCAGTTCCATGCAAGCTCTAACAGCCCCCTCAAGCGAGGGGTGGTGGACAAACACCGAGCTTGGATAATAGGGAAGACAAGGGAGCAACACCTAAGGCTTTAGTAAAAATATCAGCCAACTGATTGGAGGACGAAACATATTGTGTAACAAGAGCACCTTGGGCCACTTTTTCACTAACAAAGTGAAAATCCAATTCGACGTGTTTGGTACGAGCATGAAGAACTGGATTAATACTCAAGTACAGAACACGAATATTATCACATAAGAGTAGTGGGGGGCCTAGTAGGGAGAACCCAATATCACGCAAAAGATACTGAAGCCATTGGAGTTCGGAGGTGGCAGCGGCAAGTGCACGGTATTCGGCTTCACAGCTCGACCAGGAGACAGTGGATTGTTTCTCAGAAGCCCATGAAATGCAATTGGAGCCCAGAAAAATACAATATCCAGAAGTAGAGCGGCGCGTCAGAGGGCAACCCGCCCAACCAGCATCAAAAAACCTATACAAACTAGAACTAGATTGAGAATAAAAATTCAGTCCATATCCAAACGTACCTTGAACATACCGTAGAACATGCTTAAGTTCTTGAAAATGCACTGGTAGGGGATCATGGAGAAATTGGCAGATGGTGTTGACAACATAGGTGAGGTCAGGATGGGTGAGAGTCAAATATTGAAGCGCACCAACGATGGACCGAAATTGGGCGGGGGTGAAAGAAGGAGGAGAGGTAGAGCAAGTAAACTGATTTATGGATTTTGAGGGGGGGGGGAGCCGGGGTGGGCGAAGGCTTGGAGAGATGAATGTTAGTAAGGGAAAGAATTTTGCGTGCATAATTCTCCTGGGTGAGAAAAAGACCTCTGGAAAAATATTTGACTTGAATACTAAGGAAGTAATGTAGATGACCCAAATCTTTCATCGAAAATGCGGTGCCAAATTGACGTAAAAATTGGTGCAAGCTAGTGGAATTGTTGCTTGTAACAATAATATCATCAACTCAGATGAGAAGGGGAATAGTTACATGGTCGTGAGTGTACACAAATAGGGACGGGTCAGCTTGACTACAATAAAAACAATACTGAAGGAGATAAGAACTGAATTTATCAAACCAAGCGCATGGAGCTTGTTTAAGGACATAAATGGACTTATGAAGGAGGCAAACATGATCCGAATGATCAGAGATGAAAAACCCTGGTGGTTGTTTCATGTAGACATTCTCTTGGAGGGATCCATAAAGAAAAGCATTTTTGACGTCAAGTTGATGAAGAGGCCACCCATTCATGACAGCGAGGGCAAGAACTGTGCGGACAGTGGCATGATTAACATCCAGACTGAAAGTATCCAAGTAGTCAATTCCTTCAAGTTGACGATAACCCATAGCAGCGAGACGAGATTTATAATGATCCAACGTACCATCTTCATGTGTTTTAGTTTTGTATACCCATTTTAGAACCAATGAGGTGAATAAAGGGATGATAGGGATGTATTATTGTCATGTAACGTAGCAAGTTCATCTCCCATCGCACGAACCCACATCGGTTGAGACAAGTCATCATGAAGAGAGGGAGGTTCAGACATGAGTGAAGGGTGAGTGGTGAGGAGAGCCTTGGGAAAATATTTATTTGCTTGTGTGAGAGTAACCATAGGATCGGTAGTGGATGGATCTGGATGGTGAGTGAGGGTGTACGATTTAGGGAGGGGAAGATTTGGAGTAGGGGAGGTCAATATGTAGTTTTAGACCAGGAGGATAAAAAATGGGTGGTTGAGGAAGTAAGTTAGGGGTAAAGGTAGTGGACAGAGGGAGGGGGGAGCAATGTTGACTTAAAGATAGTGATGGGTTGTTGGAGTTTGGTGTGGGGTCATTTACTGGAAGAGTAGACACTAGGATGGGTAAGGTGGGGGTTACGAAAGTGGGTGAGGGTGATGAGTTAGATGTTAGGCAAGTGGAAGAGTGGGGTAAAATAGGCGAGTGATGCAAGGAGGTGTAAGGGTCAAGTGGAGTGGACAGGTCAGAGGGTGAAAGGCTAGATGTGGAAGTAGGCAAGAGGGTATGTGGGATATTTTTGGCTAAAGCTTCTTGGTTAGAGGGCAGACGTGACTGTATGTTGATAATAGGGTAAGTGGGAAGGGCATGTGACTGTATGTTGATAGGAATGGTGTCCTTTGGAGAGGACTGATTGAAAGATGAACCGTAGGTTCAAAAAGTTCTTGAAATGTGTTGAGTACAGATGTTTCATGGGGTGTTTCAATTTTTTTTTGAATTTGGATCAAAAGGAAAAATATATTCATCAAACACCACATGGAAAAATATGTTCATCAAACACCACTAGGATGATAACATATGTACCCTTTGTGAAGATTACTATATCCAATGAAAACACAAGGATAAGTTTTTGGTTCAAATTTTGTATGTGTGTGTTTTCTTAAATAAGGGAAGCATCTACAACCAAATTTTTTAGAGAAGAATAATCTGGATTTGTCCCATATAATTTTAAAAATGGAGTATTCATTTTTAAAGCTTTAGATGGGAGTCTATTTATCAAAAAAATTGCAGTTATAAATGCTTCGACCCAGAGAAAAAATGGAGCTTTAGCATGGAACAATAATGTGAGACCCGTTTCGACGATATGTCGATGTTTTCTTTCAGCAACCCCATTTTGTTCTGTTGTGTAAGGACATGACACATGCATGACTATACCCAGATTATTTAAGTGATCTAAAAATTCATATTTTGAAAATTCTTCGCCTCCGTCACATTGAAAGATCTTAATTTTTTGACTAAATTAAGTTTGAATCATATTTTGAAATTTTACAAATATCTCATAAAATTGAGATTTTTGTTTCAAAGGATAAAATCAAGTGTACCTAGTACAATCATCGACAAATATAACATAATACTTCATATTTTCATTTGATAATATAGGTGCGGGTCCCCAAAGATCACAATGAATCTTTTCAAATGGAGTATTACATATCTTATCATTTTGTTTAAAAGGAAGCCTACAACTTTTTCCAAATTGACAACTTGCACAAATCATGCATTGTTTGTTCCATTGACACACATCTAAATTTCCTAATTTATGTAGAACGGAAAGGAAATTAGAATTTGGGTGTCCAAGCCTTTGATGTCATATGTAATCCGGTGCCTTTCTTGACTTCACGACACTAACAGCTTGAAAAATTTCATTCTCAATAGTGTAAAGACCATCTTTCTTACTCCCCTTTGCTAGTACCTGCTTGTTTATCTTGTCCTTTACAGTAAAATCACAATTAGTAAATTCAATAATACAGTCATTCTCTTTTGTGAGTTGACTTACTGATATTAAATTCTTATTTAATTTTGGAACAACAAGAGTATTGGAAATTTTTAATTTTGAATTTATTTATTTTTGTCCTATGTAGGTAATGGGAAGGTGAGACCCATTTCCTACAAATACTTTATCTGTTCCATAATATGGCATAAGTTTGGATAACATACTTGCATCATTTACCATATGAGTTGTGGGATCCGAATTGACATAGAGTTGGTTGTCTTGAGGTGGTGCAAAGTTTGTGCCTATATAGTCTTGATGAACGTTTTCAGTACTTTGAAAATAATGATCCCAACGGTAGTAGCAAGTTGTGACACCCCGTCTAATCAAATACCAAGTAGCTACTCCTTTATTCAAATTATTACAAAATGTCAAGTTAGTTCAGTTCGTCGCATCACTGTCGAAAACATTTTTAAACAATTACTAGCCACCTAATATTTAAAAAGTGAGTTATCAATTTTAAATAAATTAGATTAACATACAACCAATTTAAATTATGAAATAATGATACCACAACCACATCACAGTCACAATAAAATAATAATGGAATAAATGAATTTGGAGGAAGACTCCTCCGAATAATACGAATACTGAATAAAACAAATACAAAGTCTGAATCACTAATTAATTAAATCCGAAACTGAAATAGAACTAAGTAAATAAGATGTCTCTAAAAGAAAAGGGCGACATGCCCTATAGATGGATAAATCTGAATGGAGTCAAAGTAGAAAGTGGAGGCGTCTACAATCGAGGTCCTGTAACTTCCACAACAGCTACAACACATCACTGGAATGGAACTCCTAATCTTGGCGTCTCTATGGCTGGGCACCTAAAAGGTTTTTACAAGAAAAATAGATTTGAAAGCAAACGGGTCAGAGGCCGATGTGAAAACAGCTTAAAATATAGCAAGTGTTTAATAACATTAACACAGTGAATATAAAATACATGTTAGTACGGGCACTCACATGAGTTCCTCACCTCTCAACTAATTGTGTACTCCTAACGTATTCATAACCCGTCCTAGTTATGCCACTATCTAACTAGTCTAATTCACAACCTGACCTTACTTTATAATATAAGGGTCAATACCATACATTTCCAACTAAACTATGAGTCTTCCTTTTTATTTCCCAGATTTACTTATAATAATTATTATGCGACTTACCCATTTTTAACTCTACTAAAAATGGCACCAGTATTCACACTTAAACTTTAATAAACAGTCTATTTCAATTACCAGTATATTGATCCCATAATAAATATACAATAAAGGCACCCCTAGGCTAAGCTACGGTGCACACATACTCTGCTATCGTATCCCGGTACATCATGTACATAAGGACCATGTATTCCGAATCTCTCAGGAACCGTTTTAATAAGCAACAAACACATAAAATGGAGGCGAACATAGTTCACATACCCATGGGTCACGCCCATACCTACACTCCCATGGTCAGATGACTTATTAACTCACCAATAAGTCATTCACAGCCCTATGTCCTTGAGGTACCCATATAAATCCCCCCGTAGGCACACAAAGATTAGATGTCCTTGTCCGAAAGCCGAGCTCCCGTGATAACAAGTATGGTAGGTATGTTATACACATATAAGTCCATATACTAAGCATTCACGCATCTTAGATATCTTATAATATTAATAGAGGTATATTCTACATCCTTATACTGTCATTCAAGTTTGCACATTTATAAGTATCTGGATAATACACAATATAGACCGCCGAAACCTCTCACGTCATAATCTCAAGTACTTAAAACCTAACTCATAAAGGTTACCAAGTATTTTATATATTTCTCCAAAATTTAATCCTAAATTATACTCCGGTCTCACAAATATACCTACTAGTCTTCCTCAAGTCTAAGTGTTCACAAAGTTCCCAACATTAATTCTCTAGGGTCAAAATTATTAAAATTTAACAAAGGGGAGAATAACACTCATATAGCTAAGCCTACGCGAATTTCGAACCAAAAATCGGCCGAAAGAGGTCATTCTGAAATCTCGTTAAAAGACCCAGAAATCTCGTTCGGACGAGGTTGTTCGAACGAGTGTCGTTCGAACGAATGGCTTCGAACGAACCATGAACTCGTTAAAAGGGCTACTAGAATCTCGTTAGAAGTCTCGTTCGAACGACCTGGATTGGTCTTTTAACAAAAATTTTTAGAGTGCCCAGATTTCACCCATTTCGTTTTTCTCAACTTTTCTCTTCTCCAAAACCATTCTAAATTCATACCAATTAGATTTTAAGGTTTTTTAACTACTCTAAGTAAACCTAGATAACTTCTTAATATAGTTTTGGGGTCAAATCTTACTAAACAACATGTAATAACCATAACTCCCCAAATTTTCCCCCAAACCCTATGATCATGAATCCAGAATTTAATTGAATATAAAAGCTCCTTATTAATCCGTTTTCAAATCATCAAAAGTTATGATTTGAGTACTGAATTCATCCATAACAAATCTACATGAAATCCCTAACCAAAATTATGAGTTCTACCACAATCCCATTGGGTTTTCATCAAAACTTTTACGACATATATTAGTTTCTACACTAAGCATGGAGGAAATATTCATTGAAATTAATGAAACCAAATCACTTGCCTTAAGTTTTCTCTTCTTATTAGTTGTTGGTGATTAGAGGCTAATTGTCTCTTTTTTCCGGTCACAATTCCTTCCAAAATGGTGGTGGTGGGTGGTGGTTTTGGTTTGGAACCTCTTGTAACTTCTCTCTGACTCCCGTAGCCCACTCTCTTGCCTTTGGCTGATAATGGCCATAATGGCCTATCTAATAATATATAATTAAACTCTAAAATTCGTGGGTTTTAATTCCTAAATTTTTAAAACTACCAAAATACCCTTTTGGGTTGTCGGTTTAAATATAAAAATGCCCCGGGACCCAAACTAAACCCCCGGCTAGTGTTTTCTGACCATCTCGACTCTTCCGGACACGTTAGCGCACTCAAAATGACAATTCGGTTGATAAAAATATAATTTACGTTTTAATGACGTTATTGACACTCATGTCCCAGCTTAATTTCTCAAATTGTCATATTTATAACTCTCGACAATTTTAATGCTTTCAATACTCATATATTACCATATATCCTCAATAATATTTAATATTAACCTCATACTCAAATACCAACTCGTGTCTCGCTAGTATTTAATTCTGAATTAATTTCCAATTAATTCTCATTTAATTCAATTAATCCATGAAATAAAAAACAATAAAATTACGGGGTATTATATACTTCCCCCCTAATAACAGAATTTCGTCCTGAAATTCGGAACTAAAGTGTACCTGGAAAAAATAGCTCTGGATAACGCTCGCGCATCTCATCCTCACGCTCTCAGGTTGACTCATCGGAATTATGATGCCACCACTGAACACGTACTAACGGTACTATCTTCGACCTCAGTTTCCTCTCACTGTGGTCCAGAATTGCAATCGGCCCCTCCTCGTAGGAACTATCAGGATGAAGATCGATGTTCTCCAAAGCAATGTGGGTATGGGCATCGTCCCTAAGATATCTCCTTAGAAAGGAAATATGGAACACGTCATGAATCCAATACAAGTGCTCCGGTAACCCAAGTCTATATGCTACTAGCCCAATCCGCTCGATGATAGGAAATGGCCCCACATATCTTGGTACGAGTTTCCCCTTCTTCCCAAAATGCATAATCCCCTTCATCGGAGATACTCTGAGTAGCATCTTATCCCCCACCTTGAACTCTCTGAAAAACTTGTTGGCATCAGCATAACTCTTATGTCGGTCCTAAGCTACTCGAATACGGATCCGTATCATCTCTATCCTCGCTGACGTATCCTGAATCACCTTTCGCCCAAGAAGCTTGTTATCCCCCACCTCTAGCCAACATGCTGGGGAACAACAAGGTCTACCGTACAACGTCTCTAATGGAGCCATGCCAATGGTGAACTGGTAGGAGTTATTATAAGTAAACTCCACCAGTGGAAGGTACTGCTCCTAGCCACCTCCAAAGTCTAGGATGCACATACGTAACATTTCCTTCAACATCTGATTCGTCCTCTCGATTTTCCCATCTATCTGCGGGGGATACGTCGTACTCAGCCGCAACTCCGTACCCATGGCCTCCTGGAAACTCTCCCAAAATCGTGAAATAAATATCTTGTCTCAGTGAGACACGATATTGAGAGGCACCCCATGAAGTCTCACTATCTCCGCTGTGAAAATCTGGGCATACTGTCCCGTAATGTAGTCTGTCCGGGCTGGTAGAAAATGAGAAACTTTGGTCAACCTATCCACGATTACCCATGTGGAGTCATGACCCCTCTGTGACGTAGGTAATCCCGTGATGAAGTCCATGGAAATGCTCTCCCATTTCCACATAGGAACCTCTAATGGCTGTAGAAGCCCTGCCGGTCTCTGATGGTCCACCTTTACCAGTTGACAAGTGGCACATTTAGAAACGAACTCGACAATATCTCTCTTCATCCCGCTCCACCAGTACTGTCGCCTCATATCCTGGTACATCTTATCCCCACTAGGATGGACAGTGAACCGCGTACCGTGCGACTCTGTCATAACCTCGTGTCGCAAGTCTTCCCCTTCAGGAACAACCAGTCTCCCATTGAAGCGTAAGCCCCTGTCTGAACCAACGGTATAGGACTCGACTCCCTCTGCTAGTAAATGAACTATTTGCTCTTGACAAAACGAGTCTTTTGCCTAGGCCTGTATCACTCTCATAATAATCTGGGGCGTAACGGTCATTACCAACATTAATTATCGGCCCACTGCATCCTAGTGTCCCAACTCCTTCCACTTTGCTCTCCACACTTCGGCCACCTCACCTACTGGCCTACGGCTCAACGCGTCTGCTACCACGTTAGCCTTTCCAGGGTGGTATAAGATATCAAACTGATAATCCTTCACAAACTCAAGCCATCTACGTTGACGCATATTTAATTCTTTTTGCATGAAGAGGTATTGTTGGGACTTGTGGTCCGTGAATAAATGGAATCTCTCCCCCAGGAGATAATATCTCCAAATCCGAAGAGCAAATACAACTGCTGCTAACTCCAAGTCGTGGGTGGGGTAATTCTTCTCGTGAGGCTTAAGCTTACGAGAAGCATAAGCTATGGCCTGACTTTCCTATTGCAGTACACCTCCAAGTTATTGTAAGGACGCATCGGTGTAGACTAGATACTCAACTCCCGGTCTGGGCAATGCTAACACTGGCGCTGAGGTCAACTTGTCCTTCAACTCATCGAATGCCAACTGACAGGCATCGCTCCAGATGAATGGAACACCTTTGCTAGACAGATGTGTCAAAGGACCCGCTATATTTGAGAAACCCCTAATAAACATCTTGTAGTATCCTGTTAGGCTCAAGAAACTACGTATTTCAGTTGGTGTCGTGGGTTGTCCCCACTCTCTCACCACCAATACTTTCCCCGGATCAACTGATATCCCCCTGTCTGAAATGATATGCCCCAAAAATTGTACATCCTTCAGCCGAAACCCAAACTTCTCATATTTTGCATATAACTCGTTCTGACGCAGCATCTGTAAAACCTGTCTCAAGTGCTCGGCATGTTCCTCCTCTATCTGGGAGTAAACTAGAATGTCATCAATAAAGACGATGACGAACTGGTCTAGGAACTCTCTGAACACCCTATTCATCAAGTCCATAAACACGGCTGGCGCGTTGGTTAGGCCAAAAGGCATAACTTGGAACTCGTAGGAATCATATCTCGTCAAGAAGGCAGTCTTCGTGATATCCTGCTCCCTGATATGCAACTAATGGTATCCCGATCGCAAGTCAATCTTTGAGAAGAAGGCCGCTCCTCTCAATTGGTTGAATAAGTCATCGATTCGGGGCAATGGATATTTGTTCCGTATCGTGACTTTATTCAACTCCCGATAATCTACACAAAGCCTCAATGATCCATCTTTCTTCTTTATGAACGACACAGGGGCACCCCATGGAAAAGTACTCCTACGGATAAACCCCTGACCCAAAAGCTACTATATCTGATCTCGTAGCTCTCTCATCTCCTCTGAAGCCATACGGTAAGGTGCACGGGCTATAGGGCGAGTGCTCGGCATCAAATCGATAACAAAGTCTATCTCTCTACTAGGAGGTAATCCTGAAATATCCTGGAATACATCAGCAAACTCCCTAACAACTGGAATCGAATCGAGTGGTATCACCACTTCCTTAGAGGTCTCCTCCTCTATATAGTACAAGTGAGTGGACGATCCTCCCTCAGGAAGAGGCATCACCACTTAGAACATCTCCTTCCCGGGTATGGCAAAAATAATACTCCGTTGAAACAATCAATCATGGCTCGATACGCAATTAGCCAATCCATACCAACAATTACATCATACTCAGTCATCTCTAATACTAACATATCAGCAGGTAAGGTAAACATCTCGATCTCTATACCCACACCTCTACATATAAGGAAAAGCATAGAACCCCTACTCAATGGTGAATCTATGCAAGTAACCGTGCTCTCCACAGTGTCTAACAACCCCATAGTGCGTGTGTGGCCCCCGTATCAAATAAAATACGCCCCATAGTCCCCTGAATAGGGAACATGCCCTCAATAACAGGTGGATCCTGTGGGACTGCGGCCTGCTGGAGCTGATAAACTCACCCGTACTGAAGTTGTCCCTGCTGGACTGGGACTACTAGAATGGGTCTCTGGGACTCGTGTCGAGCACCCTACTGCTGCTGCTGCTGTAGGGCCCTGCCCTTATCAGGACACTCCTGGCATTTGTGGCCAATCTTACCACAAATAAAACATTTCCCCGCAAATTTTCCCCCTTTTTGACCCTGCTACCCACGACCCTGATGACCGTTACCATTCCTCCCCTGATAATGTTGGCCCTGATGAAACTGCTGCTGCTGGCCGTGCTGCACCTATTGACCCTGATGGCCGTGCTGACCCTGCTAGCCATGCCGAAAACCTCCCTGACCATTTCTGAAACCTCCAGATCGAAATCTTTTAGAATCCCCCTATTGGGAACTCTGATCACCCTGCCTGTGCTGACCCTGAACTAATTTTGTCCCGCTAGCACCATTTCCCCTGTCCTGCCCTGATGGCTGGACTCTCCTGATCGCTTACCCTCTAACAAGTGAAAGCGGTGGTCTTGGCAGTGAAGTAGTGCTGCGTTAACTACATCAGAATAAGTGGCCAACGAGAGATTTCCTAGCAATTACAGACGGATCCTCTAAGTCAACCCATCCATGAATTTATGTATTTTCTTATCTTTAGTCGGAATCTCATCGGGAACGATATTCAGAAGATTTGTGAACTCGGCCTCATATTCAGCTACTGTCTTCCCTTCCTGTTTGAGGTTCATCAATTTTCTCCTCATCTCGATGTGAACGGCTGAGGGAAAATACATGCGGTCGAATCGCACCCAAAACTCCTGAATGTAAAGGACATCTCTCTCCTCTGCGGTGGTAATGGACTCCCACCACTGCAACGCTGACCCTACCAGCTTAAAAGTATCCAGTACCTACCGCTGTACATCCGTACACTCGTACATCCTCAAGTGTATTTGGATGTCCTTCTTCCACTGCCTAAACACATGGACGCCGGAGCTACCTATAAACTTCGGAGGGTGTGCCTTTTGAAAAGAATCACGAACACATTCCCAAGCAGATGGGAATGCATGAGCCTGTACTGGTGCTACCACCGGCGCCTGGGGCGGTGGCTACTGCACAACTTCTAGAGCGGTATTTATCGCTTGGACTATAATAGCGGCAACCTCTGCGGCATTCATGGATCCCTGAACTGGTGCAGGCTGTGGCTCGGGCTGAGCATTCCTGGGAACTCGCTGTGCACGTCGCGGAGGCATTTGAAATGTGAGAAAATTCTTATAAGTTCACAGTTATTATCTTAAAATAGCTGAAGAGCGTATGATACACAAAAGAGTACAACAATCCTAAAATATAGGGCTCTATATCAAATAAAGCTACGCAGAAACATAACAAGCAGTACAGATCCTAAGGGCACTAGAACCTGATTCTCTGATACCACCTGTGACATCCCGTCTAATTAAATACCGGGAAGCTACTCCTTCATTCAAATTAATACAAAATGTCAAGTTGGTTCAGTTCGTAGCATCACCGTCGAAAACATTTTTAAACAATTACTAGCCACCCAATATTTAAAAAGTGAGTTGTCAATTTTAAATAAATTAGATTAACATACAACCAATTTAAATTATGAAATAATGATACCACAACCACATCATAGTCACAATAAAATAATATTGGAATAAATGAATCTGGAGGAACACTCCTCTAAATAATTCGAATACAGAATAAAACAAATACAAAGTCTGAATCACTAATTAATTAAATTCGAAACTGAAATAAAACTGAGTAAATAAGATGTCTCTAAAAGAAAAGAGCGACATGCCCTATAGATGGATAAATATGAATGGAGTCAAAGTAAAAAGTGGAGGCGTCTACAATCGAGGTCCTGTAACTTCCACAGCGGCTATAGCACGCCACTGGAATGGATCTCCTAAGCTTGGCGTCCCTGTGGCTGGGCACCTAAAAGGTTTTTACAAGAAAAATAGATTTGAAAGAAAACGGGTCAGAGCCCGATGTGAAAACAGCTTAAATTATAGCAAGTGTTTAATAACATTACCACAGTGAATATAAAATACATGGTAGTACGTGCACTCACGTGAGTTCCTCACCTCTCAACAAATTGTACACTCCTAATGTATCCGTAACCCGTCCTAGTTATGTCACTATCTAACTAGTCTAATTCACAACCTGACCTTACTTTATAATATAAGGGTCAATACTAGACATTTCCAATTAAACTATGAGTCTTCCTTTTTATTTCCCAGATTTACTTATAATAATTATTATGCGACTTACCCATTTTAACTCTACTAAAAATATCCCAAGTATTCACACTTACACTTTAATGAACAGTCTATTTCAATTACCAGTATATTGATCCCATCATAAATATACAATAAAGGTACCCCTAGGCTAAGCTGCGGTGCACACATACTCTGCTATCGTATCCCGATACATCATGTACATAAGGACCACGTATTCCGAATCTCCCAGGAATCCTTTTAGTAAGCAACAAACACACAAAATGGAGGCGAACATAGTTCACATACCCATGGGTCACGCACATACCTATGCTCCCATGGTCATCAGACTTATTAACTCACCAATAAGTCATTCACGACCTTGTGTCCTTGAGGTACCCATCTAAATCCCCCCGTAGGCACACAATGATTAGATGGACCTGTCCGAAACCCGACCTCCCGTGAAAGCAAGTATCGTAGGTATGTTATACACATATAAGTCCATATACTAAGCATTCACCCATCTTACATATCTTATAATATTAATAGAGGTATATTTTACATCCTTATACCGTCATTCAAGTTTGCACATTTATAAGTATCTAGATAATATACAATATAGACCGCCGACACCTCTCACGTCGTAATCTCAAGTACTTAAAACCTAACTCATAAAGGTTACCAAGTCTTTTATATATTTCTCCAAAATTTAATCCTAAATTATACTCCGGTCTCACAAATATACCTACTAGTCTTTCTCAAGTCTAAGTGTTCACAAAGTTCCCAACATTAATTCTCTAGGGTCAAAATTATTAAAATTTAACAAAGGGAGGAATAACACTCATATAGCGAAGCCTACGTGAAGTTCGAACCAAAAATCGGCCGAAAGAGATCATTCTGAAATCTCGTTAGAAGACACAGAAATCTCGTTCGAACGAATGGTTTCGAATGAACCATGAACTCGTTAGAAAGGCTACTGGAATCTCGTTAGAAGTCTCATTCGAATGAGGTCGTTCAAACGACCTGGGTTGGTCTTCTAACAAAATTTTCGAGAGTGCCTAGATTTCACCCATTTCATTTTTCTCAACTTTTCTCTTCTCCAAAACCATTCTAAATTCATACCAATTAGATTTTAAGGTTTCTTAACTACTCTAAGTAACCCTAGATCACTTCTTAACATAGTTTTGGGGTCAAATCTTACTAAACAACATGTAATAACCCTAACTCCCCAAATTTTGCCCCAAACCCTATGAACATGAACCCAAAATTTAATTGAATATAAAATCTCCTTATTAATCCGTTTTAAGATCATCAAAAGTTATGTTTTGAGTACTGAATTCGTCCATAACCATTTTATATGCAATCCCTAACCAAAATTATGAGTTTTACCACAATCCCATTGGGTTTTCATCAAAACTTTTAAGACATATATTAGTTTCTACACTAAGCATGGAGGAAATATTCATTGAAATTAATGAAACCAAATCACTTGCCTTAAGTTTGCTCTTCTGATTCGTTGTTGGTGATTAGAGGCTGATTCTCTCTTCTTTCTGGTCACAATTCTAGCCAAAATGGTGGTGGTTTTGGTTTGGAACATCTTGTAACTTCTCTATGACTTCTCTCTAACTCCCGTAGCCCACTCTCTTGCCTTTGGCTGATAATGGCCTTAATGGACTATCTAATAATATATAATTAAACTCTAAAATTCGTGGGTTTTAATTTCTAAATTTTTAAAACATCAAAATACCCTTTTGGGTTGCCGGTTTGGCCTAAAAATGCTCTGGGACTCAAACTAAACCCCCGGCTAGTATTTTCTGACTATCTCAACCCTTCTGGACACGTTGGCACACTCAAAATGACCATTCGATTGATAAAAATATAATTTACTTTTTAATGACGCGACTGACACACGCGTCCCAGCTTAATTTCCGTAATTGTCATATTTATAACTCCCGACAATTTTAATGCTTTCAATACTCATATATTACCATATATCCTAAGTAATATTTAGTATTAACCTCATACTCAAATACCAATTCACTTCTTGCCAGTATTTAATTCCAGATTAATTTCCAATTAATTCTCATTTAATTCAATTAATCCATTAAATAAAAATCAATAAAATTATGGGGTACTACACAAGTGTTAGCTCGGTGATTGTTCTTTCCACAAATTTAACATGCTACCTCCAATTGTTGCTTCATCTCACTCCTATTTGGTGATGAATAAGGATTATTCTTGAAATCAGGCCTATGAACTGTTGCATAAGTAGGATAAGGTGGCTTACCAATCATTACTCTTCGAAATGTTTGGTATTTGTTTCCAAGGCCTTTGGCAAAAGATATGATCTTTTTGTCTTCATCTAAGGGTTTGTGTATGGCTGCAAGATCATCACAAATTCCCTTAAACTTCTTAATATACTCATCAACAGTGTTTCCTTCAAGCTTCATGCTTTGGATTTGTTCCTTTAGTTGGAACTCCCTCTCCTTGCTTGCTTGCAAATAGTTTTCTTCAAGACACAATCATATTTCTATGGTCGTATTGCACCTAATGATTAGGTATGCACTTTCTTCATGGTAGATGACAGCCAACTTCGTAGCAGGAGATCCTTCTCTTCCTAATCCGGTATTATATGTGCTTCATGAGGAATTAACTTGTCAACCTTGATGGTTTGCATAAGGTTGAAAATTTGATTTCTCCATACTAGATAATTGTTTGGTTTGAGTTTAATTGGAATGTGGTTTACAAGTTGAGGTAGAGAGTTGAGAGACAAGGAAAGAGTTGTGTTTGAGGTTGTAGTTGAAATAGCCATTGACAGAACACTGGGCTCTGATACCATGAAATTGGAGAAAAACTATGTTTTGATATATTGTGTCAATTTATGACGATATATGACAAGTACATTTATATAGCAGTTGTTTCTATAACTGCTATGTTACACTACTGTACGTGGGGAATCCTAACTGCTATTGCAGGTTATGGAACTGCTGTACAAAACTGATCACTACACCAAATCTGCCGAATTGTCAAGGTCATTGACCTTGACAAATCCAACTTGTCAAGGTCAATGATCGTGACATTTCGAGGCGAGACAACTTTTTTTGTCACGGTCGTGCCGCGGTCAATGACCGTGACACGTTTGTCACGGTTTATAACTGTGACTAAGCCGTGACCCTTTTTAAAAAAATTGTCACGGTCAATGACAGTGACAATTCTGGGCAGAATTTAAAAAAAATCTGTTGGGCAGTATGGCCACTACCACTACCCAGCAGTATATTTGTACCTGTTATAGCAACGTTGTACTTGTTCCAAACATCATATATCCAAAGAAACTAAAGATAATGCAAATATATATTCAAAATAGAAACTATTTAAGAAGAAACAACATCACCATCAATTATCTAAAATCTACAAACTATTTGCATGGAAAAGAGATTTTGAACCGCGACGCTCGGGGACACCTCCTTATCCTTCCCTTCTCGTCCGAATAGCCACATAAGTATAGAGCATATGTGGCATACCCTTAGGGCCACTCCATGTCCCCTGAATTGAAATAAAGTAAAATTAGTATCTGCCCCTCAAATATAGATAAATATAAATCGTAATTGAAATCGAAATCGAATTGACATATAAATATAAATGCATTACCTGTAGTGTCACTCAAACAGCTAACTTGAGCTCATATGGCACCTCCTTCCAACTAATGTATCCCGGGCAATCGTGTCAAATATAATTCTCTTCATATCTAAACACTAAGAAATACCATAATCATATGGAGTTATGCGTTATAAATTCCTTCCAACCGTTGTGTAGCCAAAAATCAGCAGTTGAAGTTGTCAATTCCACCTTTCAATGGTCTCCCATGTTTTGTTAGAAGTTCCAAGTGGTGAGGTATGGAAAGTGGAATTGACAACTTCAACTGGTGATGTTTGGCTACATAACGGTTGAGAGGAATTTGCAGAGCATCGCTCCATAGGATTATGGCATTTCTTAGTGTTATTCAGTCTCCTCTCCACAAATAGGACACCCCAAATAACTATGTACTAATCACCTATTAAAGGTAAGAAGCGTATATTCATGGATTAGTATAAACAAAACTTAGATGTAGTTGGAATATTTATGTATTAATCTCCTCTCCACACACGCACACTACACAAGAGTGAAAATGATAAAGTGCAGATCAATTAAAAGCATTAAAAATGGATGTTTCGGTACAAATTGAAATATTTATTACAAATTGAAAAATTATTTCAAACTCGGGTTATCATAAAAAATGGATTGATATTCGGTAGGAGCAGCCAAGTCATCCACACTACTATTTAGACGCCTTGGCGCATGTTGGACAATTGACCACGGCTCGTTGTTGATATACTCCGAGTAAAACACTTGCTTAACCTTTTGAAATGCACAAACAAACGACTCATCGCTCACGTGGTCGTTGCTCTTCAACTTGGACAAGTCAACCATGATCAAATTGGTGACAGGATCAACTTTACAAGCATTTTTATCCTCAACTCTTACCCATTCACAGTAAAATACAACCTCTTTGAAGCTTATATAATCCAATTCAAATATATTTTGGATTACACCATAGTAAGTCATTTCAGCTTCAACGAGGTTTTTATCTTTCGCGCTCGCTCGAAAGAAAGTAAGAGCCTTGTATGAAATTCCCGAGTTCTGTACATTTATACTTTCCTCGTACACTTTAGCGCCGAAAATGTAACCGTTCAATCGATACTTTTTGTACTCTTGTGCCACGAACAAGGGTCCAGTGACTAGACGAGCAAGCCTTGATGTCGCATCACCCATCTTTAGGAGCTGAGAATATAGATAAATTAATTATATTAGTGGTAAAATTTGAGTGTAATGTAACGTTATATAACGACTGTCTTCATTATAATTACCTCTTGTGTCAACCATAGCCTAAATTCGCTGTCTGATTGTACCATTGTTTTTCGTCTTTTATTATTCTCACAGGCTTCATATTTACTGCATATTACAAAATTAATCATGTATAAAATAATCTAAAATAATGTTAAACATTATAATATTCGAAACTTACTTTTTTCATTCTTCGACATCTTCATGTGTGTCAAATAGATAACGAGCTACTTGTTCATGTTGCAAACTCGTTAATTCCACTCGTTTTCCCATCACATTACCACCATCATCGAGGAAATCATCAGTTTCATCAACGCTGGTCGAGTCAGGCATATATTCTCGAGTATTTATTGATGACTCCAACGTGATGTATTCCTCTGCAATTGATCCTGCAATATATCGCATATTCTTGACATAATCTTTAAAAACTTTCATCAATCTTTCAAACGGATACATCCACCGATATCTAACTGGACCACAAAGAAGTGCCTCGTTGCATAGGTGTACCAACAAGTGAACACTTATGTCAAAGAATGCTGGGGGAAAGTACTTCTCCAATACACAAATCGCTTCGTTCACAACCAATTTTGCGGCCACTATGTGTTCTCGATTCACTACCTTCTCACACAAGAGGGATAAGGTAATACTAATTTGCATAATAGCCCTACGCAAATCCTTGTGCTTGGAGAAACAGTGCTTAAACAATAGAGGAACCAATTGCATGATCACATGCCAATCGTGGGACTTACACTTATGTAAATCATGAGTAGCATAATTCACAATCCTTTGCAAGTTGGACGAAAAAGTATATGGGCCCTTCAAATTATATATTGTGTCTAGAAGAACCTTCCTTTCCCCACTCGTCAAAGTAAACGCACCAGGGGGAATTATTGTCCTTCCCCTACTATCTTCTTTCAACAATAGTTGTGGCTTAAGTTTTAACATTTTAAGGTCTTTTCGTGCATTTTCTCCATCCTTCGAATGACTCCCCCCAAGGCAAGTACCCACAATATGTTCAACGAAGTTCTTCTCTGCATGCATCACATCCAATACATGGCGCACCGGGTTTTTCTTCCAATAAGGCAAGTCAAATAAAATTGACCTCCGAGACCATGCCTTTCTTATCTCAGTTTCATTCCCAGTTGGGGTCTTCTTATGCTTGACATTCTTAAATTTGGGATTCTTACCTGGCATATTTGGGCCACATTCAGAAGATTTACTTTCAATTTCTGAACCCGAAAGTTGTCTCGGCGGTAGCCTATGTTCAACTCCGCCCAATAAAAAATTGGAACCTTTCTCAAATCTGAAACTATGAGCTAGGGGTAAAAATCTCCTGTGGAAATGGTATACATTTTTTAAGCTAGAGGATAGATGAAGAGATTCAGTCTCCTCTCCACAAATAGGACACCCCTAATAACCATGTACTACACATCCGGATAATGTCCCATAAGCTGAAAAATCATGAATTGCCCACATCAACATAGCTTTCAGCGTAAACTCTTCTTTTCTAAAAGAGTCAAATGATTGCACACCCTCTTCCCACAACTCATTTAATTCTTCTACCAAAGGAGCCAGGTAGATATCAATGTCATCACTTGGTGCCTTTGGCCCAGGTATCAATAAAACCATCATCAAAAATTCAGGTCTCATACACTGTGAAGGAGGGAGGTTGAGTGGGGCTAGGATCACTGGCCATACACTCTGATTGGTGCTTAGATTTCCAAATGGATTGAAACCATCTGTTGATATAGCCAAACGAATGTTGCGTTGTTCTCGAGCAAAATCGGGATACTCAAAATTCATCCTCCTCCAGGCAGTAGAATCAATAGGACGACGCATGATATTACCCCCAACTTCTTCCCTAGCATGCCAAGTCATTGCCTCTGCAATCCATGGTACTGTGAAAAATTTCTTTAATCTAGGCCCAACAGGAAAATATTTCAATACTTTTTGAGGCACTTTTGATCTTGTGCCTTCCTTACTAGTAGATTGGACATATCTAGGTTCATCGCATACCGGACAACGATCGAGATTTTCATACTCCTTTCGGTATAGTATGCAGTCATACACACAAGCATGAATCGATTTATACTTCATTCCCAAACCTTTCAAAGTGTTCTTCATAACAGGATAGCTATTTGGAAGTGTATTCACCTTGGGTAATAAGCCCTTCACCCATTTCAGAATTCCCATCACGTTATTGCCAGACAAACCGTACTGCGTCTTCAAACTGTGCAAACCAACCATGACATGTAAAGTTGTTTGATCTTTCTCACAGCCAGAGTATAACGGTTGGGTCGCCTTAAATTTTAAACTTTGGTAGTCATCGTCAAGTTTTATCGTGTTATCTTCACGAGCACTTGAATCTTCTACATCATCAGTAACCTCATTCTCCTCAGCTTTAAGGGCTATTGAATGCATACGCATAAGAACTAGAAGGCTAGTATCTATGCGCACTATATTTAATTTCAAGTATGTTTCATATAATGAGTTAATTCAAATACAAAAATAAATTCATGGGTTAATTCAAATACAAAAATGCAAATTCATGGGTTAATTCAAATATACACACACACACACACACACCTCCCTCCACACCCCCCACTCACCACATACACACACACACCCACCTCCCTCCACACCCCCCACTCACCACATACACACACACCACAACCCCCACTCACCACATACACACACACACACACACACACACACACACAATAGCCCCCCACCCACCACACACACACACACAGTAGTGACTGTCTATTTAAAATAATCTCAATGTTAATTTCATGTATTGAATTTCTACTATTATTTTGTGCTTTTTATAAATCATATTCAATGTTAGATATGTGTTTTGTTAAGATATCTAAGCTGTTCTGTAGAATTATTTTTTGTATCTAGAAGTTTAAGTTCTAAAATAATCAACCTAAAGTTGTGGTTCATAAAGTATTATCACAAATATAAACTAAGAGTGATAAAATAACTTTGAGGCATATAAATTAATTGTGACAAAGTAAGATTATGCACCAGAACCTAAAATTTTAAAAAAGTGTTTTTATTTAAACCCCACTTTTCTTTCTATAACTCCTATTTTATTAAACTTTAAATATAATTAAGGGTGTATAGAAAAAAAAGTTAAATAGGAATAAAAATAATATTTTTAAAATATTAAGGGCTCACCAATTTGATCAAATTTTCCAACAACATAGACTAATTGATCTTTATTATAAGACAATTACTACAAATTTATGCGCATCGCCCGAATTCAAAAAGTAATTTAATGACTAAAGTAATACTTTTTTTAACTTTAGTTATTCACCACAAATCTTAAAAAATATTTTATTTTTCATGCTTTTAGCAACTTCGGATGCCATTTTAACCCTTATTGTAGTTTTTTAGTTTTCATGCTTTTATTTGATGGATATAAAGTCATGTGATTATTTCACCATATAAAGTCAACAAAAAACGCCATATATGGTTTTTTTGTCCATTAGTATAAGTATATAGCGGTTATTTCACACTTAAATCACATATTAAGCCGACCTTCATTTTTTTATGAAATTTGTAGAAAATTACTTATTTATTTTGAATGAAAATAAATTGTTATCCAATATTTTTGGATATTATTTACATTTACATTTTTGGATATTACTTTTGGATATTATTTACATTTACATTTTTTTGATATTATTTTTGGAAATTTATAGAAAATTACTTATTTATTTACATTTTTAACCCCCTACCCCACCCCTACCCCCCACCTTGCCCCCACCCTACCCCCACCCTGCCCCACCCCCTACCCCCCACCTTGCCCCCACCCTGCCCCCACCCTGCCCCACCCCCCCCACACGCACACACACACGCACATATATACACACATACACACATATATATACACACAAACATATATATAAATGGAAGAGAGAGAGAGAGAGAGAGAGAGAGAGAGAGAGAATTAAACCTAAAAGTAGAGAGAGAGAGAGAGAGAGAGAGAGAGAGAGAGAGAGAGAGAGAGAGAGGGAGGGAACGGCGCGGGAGGGAAAAAAGAAGGGGGAAAGGATTTTTGCTGCAAACATTGTCACGGTCGTGTCAAGGTCATTGACCGTGACAATTATTTAAAGAATTGTCACGGTCGTCTCAAGGTCAATGACCGTGACACAAAACACGTGTTTTTTATCATGGTCAATGACCTTGACAAGGGTGATCGGCTGAAAGGTGACAATTTGACCATTTTGGTGTAGTGGATTATGGTAAATGTTATACTACACTACTGTATGTGGGAGAAACCGTAGCATTTAATAGGGAAACTTCTATGGAGTTCCATGCATGCTCAAACAGAAACTATATAATATACCGAAATAAATTGAGAAGGCTCTCAAGGAGAGAAATACGATCGGGAAGATTCAAGGCAACTAATAGTTCATTCTAATGGCAAAGGCATTTTGCACTCTTCATTTCCATCAAAGCAATAAATTGATTAGGACTTAGGATTGTTTTATGGCGGTCCTAAATATCCACGGGTAAGCCAATGAGCAAATTAATCTTATGAGGTATCAACATAATTTTTCAAAAATAACTCCACACAGCAGAGGACAACTCCTGTTGTTACCATAGTTAATAAAGTATTCAAATTGGTATCTTATTTCATTAATTAATAATATCAATTTCTATCACATTTGTACTAATTGTGTTTAGATTGTTTCAGATGGAATTTTTTTGCTAAAGGTGGCGCATTTAGATTTTCGTCTCAAATTGTGTGGGTATTTTTTTTATTTTTTCATTTCACACTGTGCTTGATTTTCCTTGATTGCTACGAAATGTATAGACCTCCCAATTCCTTTGTTTTGCACTTTTTGGTGAGATTGGTTCTAAGTAGGTATAACCTAAATTATGGGTTGTTTCTTTCTTATTAGGATACTCATTTAACTTTTTCTTAATCAATATTTTGTCAGCCTTTGGACCCACATGATCTCTTTATACATGTACACATAGTTGCTTCGTCATCTGCTTTATTTTTAATTCGGACAAACATGTCACTTTCATTCATTTTTATACAATTAATGCTACGATAACACAGTTTTTTATATTTCACTTTTATGCAAAATGACTTGGGGAATGAAGAAAGAAAGCCTAATATATGTAAGCAACCCATATCATTGAACAAAGAACATGTGTATCTATTTGTAAGCAATCAATTATAGAAAAAATTATTCTAAAAATTAATTCATAATTGACCAAGTAATAATGCTAGAAATATTCAAAATGTCATCCACACTTCTATATGAGACAATTTTGTATGAAACTTTTTGGAGTCATTTTAGTCCGACAATTAGAGTCGATATATTTTGAGGCGACATCATGTTGTCCCTGACGCAGGTTAATTTGTGTTAAGACCCCCAAACAATGAAGCTCAAACACAAGTCATTACAAGTGCGAATGCCATGGTGTCGCATTTGGGTGTCGACTTAAAATTGTTTTAACTTTTAATATGTTTCGTTACTTACATATTTATTATGTAAGTGTATATGTATAAATTTGAAGGACAAATTGTAAAAGTCTTATGGCTCGTACTATTTCCAAGATGAGGGATCCCAAAAGTTTAACGATTATATTTTAGAAACTCTAGCCAGTTAAAAAAATTCCTAAAAGTTGTGCTTATGAAATCTATATATTTGTATATGTTCCAAATCACTAGAGTGTTTGATAAGCGGTTATATTATACCCTCAGATCAAATCCGTATACGATCCACGGCGTTTGTTGAAAAGGTCACTATTTAGTGTACTCAATAAACGAGCTTAAAATTATTGAACTTTATATCTTTTAGCTCTACAGCCACATAAAAGGTCATTATCTATAATGCTAATAGATCTCATTCCATATCTTGTAATATTTGTTTTAATATTTCTAGTTTTATAGGGTAAAGATAGGAAGACGATTTGGGTGGAAGAGGATTGAAATTTATATAATAAAATATCCTTCTGCTTTAAAGGTCAACTATGGATCTTTTGAGACCACATTAAAGATCAACTATGGATCTTTTGAGACCACTCTATTTCCCACTTGTCCAGCCTGTCAAACCGCCATACTACACCTAATAATTCATAAAAGGTTTTATGTTTTGTGGGGGAAAATCCGTGAAATAGCCAGACAATGAAACCCACAAAAATGGAAATCTGAAATCGTTGACCTTTTCATTTTGCAATCACATTAAGTTTTTTTTTGGGAGACTCTAAACATTTTACAATAAATTAATTTGTTCAATTTTCATTATCATATGTGGAGGTTGGTACTAATAAGTATTTGATTAGTTGATATGTTAATTAATTTAGCTATTGTATTTTTTTACTATTCATTATTTTTAAAACTCGTTACAATAATATATAACTCAGTATTTTATTTGTGTTTTTTCAGGTTTTTGTTGATGTTAGTTATTTCTACATTTTTTGTTTTAATTTCTCATTGATTGCTTTATTTTTGTGTATCATAATTTGAAGTACCGGGTAAATAATATATATAATATTGTAATATTGATTGACTCGTAAAATCCAAAAGTCAATAAATTTAATGTTGCTAGACTGATGACGTAATGCAGACGGACATATCTTCAAAGAACCTAAATACCATCCACATTGTATGTAAAGAGAAACCAATTGAATATCTATAAAATAGCCTCTAATCGAACAGTGAAACATATGTTGAACCTCCAATCATATTTCCATTTCAAGTGTGGACCAAAATGCTACATGGATCTACTATATGGCAGTAAAATATGTAGCTTCGCATTTTAAATTAATATTACACAAACTAGTATAAATAACTAGGTGAGGTTACAAAGTCATTCATGCGAACAATTCTTATGGGGAGAATAATTATCCAGGTGCATGTTTTGCAATAAGGGTTGTATATGAGTCGAGTTGAGTCAAGCGTAAAATTACTAGAGATTAATTTTCAAAGTTAAACGAGCTTAAAGGAATCTTCTAATTTAGCTCGTTGAACTTGTGAGACGAGCTCTAATGAGCGTTGAGTAACTTGACTGTATAATACTTATTTATTATGATTATTTACTATCGAATTGAATTCAATGATAATATAATAGGTGTGAAATATTATTAAGTTTGACTCGCTTAATTTATAAGCCTTTTCAAACGAAGCTTTTATCCGAACAAATATGAGTTGGGCATAAATAAGTTGGTTCATTTTGCAACCCAATATGTAATTCAAGTGTATTCATTGTAACACCCCGTAAATTAAATCAAGGCTTCTTTCTTGGTGGTTCTCGTCCCGGGTAAATAACATTTACTCGATCTTGTGTAAAATTATTCCAAGTTTAGAAATTTGGTGTGCTATGAATAATTCTGTTTTTGAAGGGAAATTGATGAAAGCTCCTCTCATAATTACAGAAATCCATGAAGATATTAGGACAATTTTCAAAGCTGAACCGTATAAGGGTCGTCCTATGTCTAGATTTATTAAATCTTTCATAAATGATTTGTCTATAGCTTGTTCCTAATATGTAAGCCGCCGAAGAAGGGCTATAAAGACACAAATTTCCAATTGAGTGACACAAATTTTCAATTGAGTCCATTGTAGTTTTGGCTCAATTCCGAACAAAAACGTTTAAGTCATAGGATATTGTTCAATGTACCTATTCAAGCCTATGATGTGTTTAGTTGAATACGTAGCTGCCAAGAGTATAAAACTTCATCAAATGCCGTGTTTCAAGTTCCTTGTTTCTACGTCACCAACATAGTTCCAATTGCTCCCAAGGTATGAATGCATTTGAATATATATATATATATATATATATATAGGAGCTTGGAACATTTTATATTGGGTGAATTTTATTTAAAACTGTGATTTATTTTTTAGAACAATTTTATTAAAACTTTATACAAAGTATACAAAGTTTCTCGGCTAAATTTGTAATTTACAACTTTCTATTTTTTCGTTCGAGATTGTCGTTCGAACGAGAATGTCGTTCGAACGAAGATGCTAACGAGTTCCCTTATTGGCCACTGGAATGTCGTTCGAAGTATCATTCGAACGAGAATGATAGTTCGAACGAGAATGATAGTTCGAACGAGATATCCAACGAGATTTCTAACGAGTTCACACTGGAACTTCGTTAGAAGGCTCGTTCGAACGAGACTTCGTTCGAATGAAAATCTCGTTCGAACGAGTTTTGGCGAGAACAGTTTATTGGCAGTTTTGAGCAATTTTTTCCCACTTCCCCACTTCTTTTCTCACTATCTTTTGACAGAACTTCTTAAATGCAAGAATCAACTTTTTCTAATTAACTTTTTCATAATATTCTAACTCCTAGAGAGATTTTTGAGAGATTATTCTTCCAAGAAAAAGTTCATGAGTTTGAGTTTTTATTTATAAAGAAAAATCCTTTAAACACTTTGTTTCACCCATATTTGTGTATTCCAAGTATATATATATATATTGCTTAGATTTTTTGCACTGATTTACTCTACATATTGAAGAGTTCGTTTGGGTTTTCTTCTAAATCCCTCAAAGAAGAAGAAGTGTGTTTTGGTGCGGCATTCTCATATAGTGAAAGGCACCATGTGTGGTTGACGGTGTACCTATTGTCTCATTGGTTGAAGACCAAGATTCCAGTGGAGCTCCGAGATTGTCTACTAGGCGGAAGTGTTTACAAGAAGACGCGTCAAGGCTTGAAAGGGGTCGAGTCGAGGAAGTAAGTTATTTGTCTTGTAATTTGTAAAACCATACTTAGTGGACTTAAGGCTAGGGTCGTCCGAGGTTGTTTTCAGTTGTGGTTTTTTCCTCATACATAGCGGTGTAGTGATTTATTGTTTATTTTATCTTTCGCGTAATTCACTAAGAACGCATGCTTAAGTAAAAAGATAAAATTTGGTTTAATCACTACTTAATTAATTTGGTGCTAAATTAATATTGGGTAATGTTTATATTAATTTAATTCAAGTCGTCACCTAATTTGGTAATATTGAAAGTATGACTTAGGCAAGTTTCTTGGACTTGGGTTAAATAAATTGTATTTAAGTGAAATTAAATTGTGTGTGTGTTCCATCATATTTCACTTTGTTTTATTTTAATTTTAGAAGAAATTAAAATTTCTTATTTTTATGAACCATCTCGCTTCTGCATATTTACAAAGGAAATTGATTTCATTTTTGTTAAGTTTTCAAAAAATTGGGGGTCCATACGTTTTCAACAATTGGTATCAAGCTGGAGCACTAATTTATGGCTTCAAAAATCCATTTTTCGACTTTTATAATTTTTGTGCTATATTTTTAGGTGGTTCAATTTGTTTTACTCACTCTCATTTTTGTTTGTATCTCTCGATGGGACGTCTTAATGATAATTTTTCCAATTTTAATGATAATGAAGTTTTTTCTATTAGAGAGGAATTTAATGAGCTTAATAAGTGTAATGAAAAATTAAAAGAATTAAATTTCTTGAAAATGAAAATTCTTGCTTTAAAGCTAAAATTGAATTTTTGCAAACCTCACTATCTCAAAAAGATATTTTTCGTGAAAAGCTCATGGACATAAATTACAATTCTAATATTTTAGAAATGTCCAAGAAAGAGAGTGATAGTCGAGAAAAGACTCTTAGGGATAAGTGTGTTCACATTGAGGGGGAGCGTGATAACCTTCTAGGAGTTATAGAAAATTTAAAAAAGGAGTCCCGTAAATTTGAGGAGTCTAATTTATTACTTGAGTTCAAAATTTTAAATATAAAAAATAATTTACAAGACTCAAATAGTTGTAGTACTCGTTCTAGCACATCTTGGTCAAACGCTTCCGTTGTTAAAGCTAAGACCATTATTTGTTTTAGATGGTCAAATTTTTCCAAGGACTTTAGAAAATATCACACCTTAGGTAACATTCCTCGTGTTTACACATGCTTGTATTGTGGTAGGAAAGGTCACCTTAGGTCATTTTGTTTTGATCTTAAAAGAAGCCTTAAGAAGTCTATGTCTAGCATTTCATTAGTTCCCAAATCCCATCATTTTAAATATACATCTATGTGGGTTAGGAAATCATTATTAGACGCGCTAGATATTAGATTTGTTGATTCTCATTGGCTTTCACATGAAACCTCCCTTGCTAAATTTAAAGGTTGAATGTGTTAGTTTTGTTTGCGTACTCTAACTTTTTGTGCTTTATATTATATATCATTGCTAGGTGTAGGCATGTTTAGTCACTTTCTAGCCATTGCTCTATTTTATATCTCATGCTAGAAATCTTGACTTGTTTATCTTTTGTATTATATTTCTTTTGTTTGCATTAAATGAATAATACAAAAAGATTTTTGTTTATCATTTGGATTTTATCTCTTGGTAATTTATGCTTAATGAAAAATTCAAATGATTTTTGTGTGTCTTTTGAGTACATTTTTTATTTTTGGTTAAAAATTTTCAAAAACTCAAAAAGATTTTATTTTGTGTGTATTTTGGTTTTACACACATTTTGTGGCATATGTTTGTGTTTGAATCCTCATTTCGCTTCCATGTGACTAGAACATTTGGTTAGAATTTTAATCCTTAAAATGTTCTTTATCATGCTTACATGGAGTAGCTTAAGTTTGAGTAGCTTAATAGATTCACTTTTATACGCCTTTACACACATGCACGAGCTTTTTGAACCTTAACGTCACATGTTATATTTGAGCTTTGTGAGGTGTTCTCTTACCAATCTTGTCATCTACATGTTATGTGACTTAGGAGGACTAGTGCATGTCAGAATCCGTTGCACGTGAAATTTGTGTGAGATATAAAAAATGATATATATGAATGTGCACGGGGAAGGGATCCGAAAGGATTTATTATCCTTTGCAATTGTAAGCCACCATTTGAAATGGACCTAAAAGAAATACGTGGTCCAAAGGCCTAAAAATAAAAAATGGCATTAAAAGAAAAATATAATTGCCAAGGCCTATATTTAGTTGATTTATTCATTCAATAGAATTATATATGCTTATTGAGGGAGATTGGATAGTATATCAACGGTTTGCATAATGTTCGTTTATCCTAGTTGCGCTATCAATGTCATGACTCTATTGGTTTGTAGAATCATTAACATACTAGGCTTGTATGCATTGTGTATGTTTGTTCATTGAGTTCAATCTATATTGTCACATGAGGTTATATTCAAATGTGATGAAGTTTGCAATAAATTGAGAACTCCATGAACATGTTTTAAGCGATTGGGTCTAAATTTAATTGTTACTAGTTCACACCCCAACACTTCCGTTTTCATATGACACTTTTTTTCCATACGAGTGTGAAGAGCTTATTTTATTTTGTGTCATTTGTGTGTTTATATCTATATATACTTGCATGTGCATTATTGGTATATTTAGTCTATGTATATATATGATATTTTTCCGTCTTTTCCTTGATTTCTAGTCCATCTATGCTTTAATTCATAATTGATATTTATCTAGTTGCATTATTTGTTGATATCACATGCTTAATACTTTATGTATCATATTGGGATCATTTTATTGCATCTTAATTGATATCAGTGTTGGATTGGTTATGCGTTTTGTTGCCCACGTGCTTTAATGTTCGCATCACTTTATGCACATTTGCATGTTTAACATTAGTTTTATCTTTTGTCTATTCCTGGAAAAAAAAAGGGAGAATGATAGGGGGAGAAATGGTATCTAATCCTATTATAATCATATCGTAGTTTGGGAAATCTAACTTAGGGGGAGATGTCTTTCTAATTTGATTATTTGTTTATTAAAGGGGACAATTAATTTAGGGGGAGTAATTATGTGAATTACATTTAATATCTTGATATTCCTTATGCATTTGATAGTTTGCTTAAGTGTGCAGGCATTATTCTAAGCAGCAACCTTCAACGGCAAAGATTTTGATCCGTGGGTCTTGTGTCAAGTATTGGGTGGGTATGTTTTGATTCTAGTGAGCTTGACAGACCTTTAGGATTTTTGTTTGGTTTTTGTCCCGGAATAGCCAAAGGGGGAGATTTGTAAGGACACAAATTTTCAATTGAGTCCATTGTAGTTTTGGCTCAATTTCGAACAAAAATGTTTATGCCATAGGATAGTGTTCAATGTACCTATTCAAGCTTATGATGTGTTTAGTTGGAGACATAGCTGCCAAGAGTATAAAGCTTCATCAAATGTCGTGTTTTAAGTGTCTTGTTTCTACGTTACCAACATAGTTTCAATTTCTTCCAAGGTATGAATGCATTTGAATATATATATGTGAGCTTGGAACGTTGGAACATTTTATATTGGGTGAATTTTATTTAAAACTGTGGTTTATTTTAAAAAAAAATTATTAAAACTTTTATATAAAGTATATAAAGTTTCTGGGCTAAATTCGTAATTTACAACTTTTTATTTTTTCATTCGATATTGTCGTTCGAACGAATATGCCAATGAGTTCCCCTATAGGCCACTGGAATGTCGTTCTAAGTATCGTTCAAACGAGAATGATGGTTCGAACGAGATATCCAACGAGATTTCTAACGAGTTCACACTCGAACTTCGTTAGAAGGCTCGTTCGAACGAGACTTCGTTCGAACAAAAATCTCGTTCGAACGAGTTTTGGAGGGAACAGTTTATTGGCAGTTTTGAGCTGTTTTTTCCCACTTTCCCACTTCTTTTCCCACTATCTTTTGACAGAACTTCTTAAGTGCAGAAATCAACTTTTTCTAATTAACTTTTTTATAATATTCTAACTCCTAGAGAGAGTTTTGAGAGATTATTCTTCCAAGACAAAGTTCATGAGTTTGAGTGTTTATTTATAAAGAAAAATACTTTAAACACTCTGTGTCACCCATATTTGTTTGTTCCAAGTTTCTTTATTTATATGTACATTGCTTGGATTTTTGGCACCGGTCTACTCTACATATTAAAGAGTTCGTTTGTGTTTTCTTCTAAATCCCTCAAAGAAGAAGAATCGTATTTTGCTGCGACATTCTCATATGGTGAAAGGCACCATGTGTGGTTGACGGTGTATCTATTGTCTCATTGGTTGAAGACCAAGATTCCAGTGGAGCTCCGAAATTGTCTACTAGGCGGAAGTGTTTACAAGAAGACGCGTCAAGGCTTGAAAGAGGTCGAGTCGAGGAAGTACGTCATCTTTCTTGTAATTTGTAAAACCATACTTAGTGGACTTAAGGCTAGGGCCGTCCGAGGTTGTTTCCCGTTGTGGGTTTTTCCTCGTACATCGCGGCATAGTGGTTTATTGTTTATTTTATCTTTCGCATAATTCACCTAGAATGCATGCTTAGGTAAAAAGATAAAATTTGGTTTAATCACTACTTAATTAATTTGGTGCTAAATTAATATTGGGTAATGTTTATGTTAATTTAATTCAAGTCGTCACCTAATTTGGTAATATTTAAAATATGACTTAGGCAAATTTCTATGACTTGGATTAAATCAAGTGTATTAAAGTGAAATTAAATTGTGTGTGTGTTCCATCATATTTCACTTGGTTTTATTTTAATTTTAGAAGAAATTAAAATTTGTTGTTTTGATGAACCGTCTCGCTTCCGCATATTTACAAAGGAAATTGATTTAATTTTTGGTAAGTTTTCAAAAAATTGGGGGTCCATACATTTTCAAGGGCTTTTCTTCTTCTCAATCAATAAAGTCATATTTTAGTTTAAAAAATAAAATAAAACAAGAACCGTTAATTCAATAATATTTTGGGAGAAAAAGAATTTATTTTATTGGGAGGAATTAAATTTATGAATTAGGATTTTTTTTTTAAATTTGAGGAATTTATTAATTTGGCGAATTGAGGATTTATTATTTGGACTATTTTGTGTGTCGCATTTTGAGGTCAAGAATTTGGAGAATGTTATAAATTTATTCGGATGGTAATTCGGAGTGCACGGTTAAGTTCGGATGGGTCGAGATAGTTGGAAAAGAGTGTCCATAGGTATAATATGAATTTTCAAAATTTTCTAAACGCATTTGAGCTCCAAATTAAGTGTTTGGGCTCTTTTTAGAATGCCCATAAGCCCAAAAATGAGATTTGAGTTAATAACCCTAATTGTGAAAGGCTAAGGGGACATTAATTCATTTTAGATGACAAAAATTGGGGAGAACCTTAGAGGAGAACAATTAGAAGAGAATTTGGAGATTTGGGGAGATTACTTCAAGAATAAGAGGAAACCCTTGAATCCAACCCATCATTTTCATCAAAGGACTTGATTCTACAATCCTAAGGCAAGTGGTTTAACCTGCATTTGATTAATTGTATTTTTCTATTCATTTTAAAGAAGGTGTGAATTAATTAGTATGTTACAGTTTATGCTACATCATAATTTGGGAATTTCATGTTTGGGATTTATAAACCCATAGAGATGCTAAGATTTTATAGATTGGATACCACCATTGGTGTAGATGATGTAGTTAAATTGAGTAAATCAAATGGGTGGATTTAGGATGGATCTTGGAAGGTTTTGGGGGTGAAATCTGTACATAATTGAAGTTTTTTACTGTTTTAATGGCAGACAGGTTTTCGGGGCAGAATAAGAGAAGAAAGAGAACACCAGGGTCGTTCGAATGACCCGGTGTCTCGTTCAAATGACAGCCAGTGTCATTCGAACAATATAGATGGTCTCTTGAACGACCTGTTGAATTTTGGACAATTTTCTCCCCTCCCCTGATTCAGACCTGATAGTTATTTTGTAATGAACAATTTATGTGTTGGTTGAATCTGAAATTTATGGTTATAAGTTAGGGTTTGAATTTGTGAAAATCACCCTTGGATTAAGTAGAGGATAAATCTAATTAGAGAATTAAGGTTTATGATTGAGTGATATAAAATCTTATTAATTAAGTGGGTAAACTTAATTTAATAACATTGAATGATGAATTGGGAATTTTGAATTTCGGGCCAAGAGAGAGATAGTCCGAGTAAATTTGGTAGAGATAAACCAAGATAATGTAATTAATTAGTGCATGATTAATTAAAATTAAGTCAAATTGTAGTCTTGTATATTTTAGGCTTGTGTATGGATGTAGTACACCGGTATCATGGATTTAAAATATATACAGTGATGTGTAATATATATAGATATGATTTATAAATATTTGTGGGAATAATATTTATAGTAAAGCATAAGGCTTGTGTAGGGAAATAGTACACCGGTAGCCTAGATTTAATATATATATATACGGTGATGTGTAGTATATATATATGCTTTATTAATATTTGTGTGAATAATATTTATAGTAAAGCATACCAATATTAATGCTATCTTAGGTGGTTGCGCGATATGGGTGAATCTCCTAGCTAGTGAATGCAGGGTGAGTATAATCTCCAGGTCATAGCGTTTGTAATTAGGGGTGAGTCGTCTTGGTATAGGACAGTCACTTTCGGAGGGAACTACTGCTGCCTCCTACGCGTTTGTGATATCATTTATATATCTACGACATACGCGTGAATGTTGGGATATAGTGATACGTATATATGGTGTAGATATACGGGTGAATACATATAATTATGATATCAAATGAGAAATGACTTAAATAAGTTAGTGTGAATGTTGTGATATACTGATACGTATATATGATGCAGATTTATATACGGGTAAATACATGATGTGAAATGTATAAATTATATAACTCGTGAAAATGTTATATGGTATTAATTGAGAAGAGATTTAAATAAGTTAGAGTGATTAATAACTTAAAACTCGTATACTAAACTCACTCGGGGTTAGAGTAGTGGGAAGAGTAGGATATATATATATATAACAAGACTAGTTACGAGGTAGATAGCTATATGGGTCATGTATAGGTACGTTATGTGTGCACATTAGTCGAGGGGTGAGGTGTCCCCAAGAGAGCGTGCGACACTAACTTAAATATGAAGAGTATTCATACATTTTAATTTACCGCAAATAAATTCACTTGCTAAATATTTTGAGATTTTTTTGTGTTCTATCCCTTGTTATAAAATATTTTCAAAGCCTTTCACGTGTCCAGCTATAGGGATGCCGGAATAGTTCTATTCCAGGGTTACGCAGCTGGGCACATGTGAATATTTCAGGACTTTGACTTAGCCGCTTCAGTCATTTCATTTCTAGAGTAGGATACAATCAGTATTCCATTTGGGAATGTCACCCTAGTTGTTCCATCTTATTGCAGTCAAATGATATATTCAGTTATTTCCTCTTTTGGTTTATTTTTGGTATTTGATTTGTAGCCGGTGGTTGTCTCGACAAGGATTATATTCATTCCTTTTTGTATTACTGATTTAGTGGTTGTGTGAATGGTTAATTATATACCCCTTCCCATGTTGTTAGATGTTAAATAAAAAGATAAAATTTGGCACCATATTTTTTGAATACTAGGTGGTTAATAAGTTTTAAAAAGTTTTCGACAGTGATGCTAAGAATGATCCAGATGAGATTCCTGTTTAATTTGATATATGACTGATCACCTGGTATTTTACTAGGTGGGGTGTCACATTCATGATTATAATGATGGCAAATGTGTAAAATGGAATTCCTTCCTAAAACTTTAAAAGAAAGGAGTAGTAGGAAACCAAATCATGCACGGGATAAATGTTAACATGTTAATGTAACTACAAACTAAAATCCCACTCCTGCTTCTATGGGGATCTGATTAACAATTTCTCGTACCTACTTTATATTTTGATTATAATAATGGAACCATAAAATGGGTAGGAAATTACTACATTTAGTCTTGTCTATGTCGGAACGCACTTTTGAAACAATAAAAGATTATGATGAAAATTTTAGGTTGGGTATTAGCTCATCATGTCTAATGTGGGGTAGCTTAAATTAGAAGCACACCAACATATTACTATAGGGGTCTAACATGCAGATTAAGCTATAGTAATTACTTATTATGAAATCATTCATGACCTATTCAAAATTACTTATTATGAAAGCATTCAGAATGCATTCAGGACCTATTTGAAAAGAGTATAATGTGGAGCAAAATGTTTTTCCGTGCAGTTAAAATGTGAAACCTCTTCATGCAATTGAGATGTTTGGAAAATTCTTCATAAGAACACGCTAGTAATAGTTGTCATCACATGCACTTAAAATGTGAGATCGCATAGTAAAAACATAAATAAAATGTTGGGAAATTTTGTATCTATCTATATTATTGTATTAGAGGTATTAATAGAAATTAATGCATCCGGTTAATATTAGTATTTTCTAAAGAATTTTAAGTTTTTTGTTTGAAATGTCTCACCAAGGGAGGGAAGAGTGATCGACTCTTAAAATTAAGAGATAAAGGGACTAAAACTCAATGGTCAGGCATTATTAAATACAGTTCCCTTTCTCCATGATATGAGGCACCATATAACTACTCATTTGCTTCCCTGAATTGTATATTTTGCATGCCATATATGTCTCTTCTTCTTCAATATGATCATCTTTGACTATTGATGGAAATCTCACCTCCTTTTGATATACACTCTGATGGAAACCGCACCCAAGTTAAAAAGTTAACTAATGCATTTTTAACACCCCAACGGGTATGATTTTGGGTGCCTCTAGAATTATAAGTATAATTCCTCTTATTTTCTTCATTAGTTGATTGTGGAAGTTGAAACTTCAGATTTTCATCACCATTCATGATGGTCATGCAGCTGTAGGTGAGTGCAATGAAGATTAATAATTGTTCTTGTACGAAGGTTTGTTGTGGTACTAAGTGTGAGATAGATGTTAGGGTGGAATTTTGATGGGGTCGAGTTGCAATAATCAAAGAATATACATTGGACCTGAAATTACTTTTGTCCAAAATATTTAGATGGATTCGGGTGCAAAATTCAGCACGGATTTCCATAATTTCTCAAAAATACAATGGCGTCTAATTTGATATCCAATATGTTATGAGGATAGTCAAATTACCCCACGGTTGTGGTTGTTGGAAAATTGGAGCTATCCCGAATTTTATGGACAGAATTTTGAGCAACTTTGAGCTCAAATTTAGGTGGGACCCACACTACGAAAATTGTGGGACCATATACGAATGCGTTCACCTCCGCAAGCAGATTAACGTAGTATATTCATATGTCCAATTTTAATACGTTATGAATGATAAATATGTCCCCAAAGTGACTCACAAAGCAATGGAAGTTAATGAATTGGGTATGTTTTAACTCTTGTCCCACATTGGAAGAGTAGTGGATAGTTGATGAGTTAATCACTACTTAATTAATTTGGTGCTAAATTAATATTGGGTAATGTTTATATTAATTTAATTCAAGTCGTCACCTAATTTGGTAATATTGAAAGTATGACTTAGGCAAGTTTCTTGGACTTGGGTTAAATAAATTGTATTTAAGTGAAATTAAATTTTGTGTGTGTTCCATCATATTTCACTTTGTTTTATTTTAATTTTAGAAGAAATTAAAATTTCTTGTTTTTATGAACCATCTCGCTTCTGCATATTTACAAAGGAAATTGATTTAATTCTTGGTAAGTTTTCAAAAAATTGGGGGTCCATACGTTTTCAACAATTGGTATCAAGCTGGAGCACTAATTTATGGCTTCAAAAATCCATTTTTCGACTTTTATAATTTCTGTGCTATATTTTTAGGTGGTTCAATTTGTTTTACTCACTCTCATTTTTGTTTGTATCTCTCGATGGGACGTCTTAATGATAATTTGTCCAATTTTAATGATAATGAAGTTTTTTCTATTAGAGAGGAATTTAATGAGCTTAATAAGTGTAATGAAAAATTAAAAGAATTAAATTTCTTGAAAATGAAAATTCTTGCTTTAAAGCTAAAATTGAATTTTTGCAAACCTCACTATCTCAAAAAGATATTTTTCACAATTCTAATATTTTAGAAATGTCCAAGAAAGAGAGTGATAGTCGAGAAAAGACTCTTAGGCATCAGTTTGTTCACATTGAGGGGGAGCGTGATAACCTTCTAGGAGTTATAGAAAATTTAAAGAAGGAGTCCCGTAAATTTGTGGAGTCTAATTTATTACTTGAGTTCAAAATTTTAAATATGAAAAATAATTTACAAGACTCAAATAGTTGTAGTAATCGTTCTAGCACATCTTGGTCAAACGCTTCCGTTGTTAAAGCTAAGACCATTATTTGTTTTAGATGGTCAAATTTTTCCAAGGACTTTAGAAAATATCACACCTTAGGTAACATTCCTCGTGTTTACACATGCTTGTATTGTGGTAGGAAAGGTCACCTTAGGTCATTTTGTTTTGATCTTAAAAGAAGCCTTAAGAAGTCTATGTCTACCATTTCATTAGTTCCCAAATCCCATCATTTTAAATATACATCTATGTGGGTTAGGAAATCATTATTAGACGCGCTAGATATTAGATTTGTTGATTCTCATTAGCTTTCACATGAAACCTCCCTTGCTAAATTTAAAGGTTGAATGTGTTAGTTTTGTTTGCGTACTCTAACTTTTTGTGCTTTATATTATATATCATTGCTAGGTGTAGGCATGTTTAGTCACTTTCTAGCCATTGCTCTATTTTATATCTCATGCTAGAAATCTTGACTTGTTTATCTTTTTTATTATATTTCTTTTGTTTGCATTAAATGAATAATACAAAAAGATTTTTGTTTATCATTTGGATTTTATCTCTTGGTAATTTATGCTTAATGAAAAATTCAAATGATTTTTGTGTGTCTTTTGAGTACATTTTTTATTTTTGGTTAAAAATTTTCAAAAACTCAAAAAGATTTTATTTTGTGTGTATTTTGGTTTTACACACATTTTGTGGCATATGTTTGTGTTTGAATCCTCATTTCGCTTCCATGTGACTAGAACATTTGGTTAGAATTTTAATCCTTAAAATGTTCTTTATCATGCTTACATGGAGTAGCTTAAGTTTGAGTCGCTTAATAGATTCACTTTTATATGCCTTTACACACATGCACGAGCTTTTTGAACCTTAACGTCACATGTTATATTTGAGCTTTGTGAGGTGTTCTCTTACCAATCTTGTCATCTACATGTTATGTGACTTAGGAGGACTAGTGCATGTCAGAATCCGTTGCACGTGAAATTTGTGTGAGATATAAAAAATGATATATATGAATGTGCACGGGGAAGGGCTCCGAAAGGATTTATTATCCTTTGCAATTGTAAGCCACCATTTGAAATGGACCTAAAAGAAATACGTGGTCCAAAGGCCTAAAAATAAAAAATGGCATTAAAAGAAAAATATAATTGCCAAGGCCTATATTTAGTTGATTTATTCATTCAATAAAATTATATATGCTTATTGAGGGAGATTGGATAGTATATCAACGGTTTGCATAATGTTTGTTTATCCTAGTTGCGCTATCAATGTCATGACTCTATTGGTTTGTAGAATCATTAACATACTAGGCTTGTATGCATTGTGTATGTTTGTTCATTGACTTCAATCTATATTGTCACATGAGGTTATATTCAAATGTGATGAAGTTTGCAATAAATTGAGAACTCTGTGAACATGTTTTAAGCGATTGGGTCTAAATTTAATTGTTACTAGTTCACACCCCAACACTTCCGTTTTCATATGACACGTTTTTTCCATACGAGTGTGAAGAGCTTATTTTATTTTGTGTCATTTGTGTGTTTATATCTATATATACTTGCATGTGCATTATTGGTATATTTAGTCTATGTATATATATGATATTTTTCTTTATTTTCCTTGATTTCTAGTCCATCTATGCTTTAATTCATAATTGATATTTATCTAGTTGCATTATTTGTTGATATCACATGCTTAATACTTTATGTATCATATTGGGATCATTTTATTGCATCTTAATTGGTATCAGTGTTGGATTCGTTATGCGTTTTGTTGCCCATGTGCTTTAATGTTCGCATCACTTTATGCACATTTGCATGTTTAACATTAGTTTTATCTTTTGTCTATTCCTGAAAAAAAAAAGGGAGAATGATAGGGGGAGAAATGGTATCTAATCCTATTATAATCATATCTTAGTTTGGGAAATCTAACTTAGGGGGAGATGTCTTTCTAATTTGATTATTTGTTTATTAAAGGGGAGAATTAATTTAGGGGGAGTAATTATGTGAATTACATTTAATATCTTGATATTCCTTATGCATTTGATAGTTTGCTTAAGTGTGCAGGCATTATTCTAAGCAGCAACCTTCAACGGCAAAGATTTTGATCCGTGGGTCTTGTGTCAAGTATTGGGTGGGTATGTTTTGATTCTAGTGAGCTTGACAGACCTTTAGGATTTTTGTTTGGTTTTTGTCCCGGAATAGCCAAAGGGGGAGATTTGTAAGGACACAAATTTTCAATTGAGTCCATTGTAGTTTTGGCTCAATTTCGAACAAAAATGTTTATGCCATAGGATAGTGTTCAATGTACCGATTCAAGCTTATGATGTGTTTAGTTGGAGACATAGCTGCCAAGAGTATAAAGCTTCATCAAATGTCGCGTTTCAAGTGTCTTGTTTCTACGTTACCAACATAGTTTCAATTTCTTCCAAGGTATGAATGCATTTGAATATATATATATGAGCTTGGAACATTGGAACATTTTATATTGGGTGAATTTTATTTAAAACTGTGGTTTATTTTAAAAAAAAAATTATTAAAACTTTTATATAAAGTATATAAAGTTTCTGGGCTAAATTCGTAATTTACAACTTTTTATTTTTTCATTCGATATTGTCGTTCGAACGAATATGCCAATGAGTTCCCCTATAGGCCACTGGAATGTCGTTCGAAGTATCGTTCAAATGAGAATGATGGTTCGAACGAGATATCCAACGAGATTTCTAACGAGTTCACACTCGAACTTCGTTAGAAGGCTCATTCGAACGAGACTTCGTTCGAACAAAAATCTCGTTCGAACGAGTTTTGGAGGGAATAGTTTATTGGAAGTTTTGAGCTGTTTTTTCCCACTTTCCCACTTCTTTTCCCACTATCTTTTGACAGAACTTCTTAAGTGCAGAAATCAACTTTTTCTAATTAACTTTTTTATAATATTTTAACTCCTAGAGAGAGTTTTGAGAGATTATTCTTCCAAGACAAAGTTCATGAGTTTGAGTGTTTATTTATAAAGAAAAATACTTTAAACACTCTGTGTCACCCATATTTGTTTGTTCCATGTTTCTTTATTTATATGTACGTTGCTTGGATTTTTGGCACCGGTCTACTCTACATATTAAAGAGTTCGTTTGTGTTTTCTTCTAAATCCCTCAAAGAAGAAGAATCGTATTTTGCTGCGACATTCTCATATGGTGAAAGGCACCATGTGTGGTTGACGGTGTACCTATTGTCTCATTGGTTGAAGACCAAGATTCCAGTGGAGCTCCGAAATTGTCTACTAGGCGGAAGTGTTTACAAGAAGACGCGTCAAGGCTTGAAAGGGGTCGAGTCGAGGAAGTACGTCATCTGTCTTGTAATTTGTAAAACCATACTTAGTGGACTTAAGGCTAGGGCCGTCCGAGGTTGTTTCCCATTGTGGGTTTTTCCTCGTACATCGCGGCATAATGGTTTATTGTTTATTTTATCTTTCGCATAATTCACCTAGAACGCATGCTTAGGTAAAAAGATAAAATTTGGTTTAATCACTACTTAATTAATTTGGTGCTAAATTAATGTTGGGTAATGTTTATGTTAATTTAATTCAAGTCGTCACCTAATTTGGTAATATTTAAAATATGACTTAAGCAAATTTCTAGGACTTGGATTAAATCAATTGTATTAAAGTGAAATTAAATTGTGTGTGTGTTCCATCATATTTCACTTGGTTTTATTTTAATTTTAGAAGAAATTAAAATTTGTTGTTTTGATGAACCGTCTCGCTTCCGCATATTTACAAAGGAAATTGATTTAATTTTTGGTAAGTTTTCAAAAAATTGGGGGTCCATACATTTTCAAGGGCTTTTCTTCTTCTCAATCAATAAAGTCATATTTTAGTTTAAAAAATAAAATAAAACAAGAACCGTTAATTCAATAATATTTTGGGAGAAAAAGAATTTATTTTATTGAGAGGAATTAAATTTATGAATTTGGATTTTTTTTTAAATTTGAGGAATTTATTAATTTGGCGAATTGAGGATTTATTATTTGGACTATTTTGTGTGTCGCATTTTGAGGTCAAGAATTTGGAGAATGTTATAAATTTATTCGGATGGTAATTCGGAGTGCACGGTTAAGTTCTGATGGGTCGAGATAGTTGGAAAAGAGTGTCCATAGGTATAATATGAATTTTGAAAATTTTCTAAACGCATTTGAGCTCCAAATTAAGTGTTTGGGCTCTTTTTAGAATGCCCATAAGCCCAAAAATGAGATTTGAGTTAATAACCCTAATTGTGAAAGGCTAAGGGGACATTAATTCATTTTAGATGACAAAAATTGGAGAGAACCTTAGAGGAGAACAATTAGAAGAGAATTTGGAGATTTTGGGAGATTACTTCAAGAATAAGAGGAAACCCTTGAATCCAACCCATCATTTTCATCAAAGGACTTGATTCTACAATCCTAAGGCAAGTGGTTTAACCTCCATTTGATTAATTGTATTTTTCTATTCATTTTAAAGAAGGTGTGAATTAATTAGTATGTTACAGTTTATGCTACATCAGAATTTGGGAATTTCATGTTTGGGATTTATAAACCCATAGAGATGCTAAGATTTTATAGATTGGATGCCACCATTGGTGTATATGATGTAGTTAAATTGAGTAAATCAAATGGGTGGATTTAGGATGGATCTTGGAAGGTTTTGGGGATGAAATCTGTACAGAATTGAAGTTTTTTACTATTTTAATGGCAGACAGGTTTTCGGGGCAGAATAAGAGAAGAAAGAGAACACCAGGGTCGTTCGAATGACCCGGTGTCTCGTTCAAATGACAGCCAGTGTCATTCGAACAATATAGATGGTCTCTTGAACGACCTGTTGAATTTCGGACAATTTTCTCCCCTCCCCTGATTCAGACCTGATAGTTATTTTGTAATGAACAATTTATGTGTTGGTTGAATCTGAAATTTATGGTTATAAGTTAGGGTTTGAATTTGTGAAAATCACCCTTGGATTAAGTAGAGGATAAATCTAATTAGAGAATTAAGGTTTATGATTGAGTGATATAAAATCTTATTAATTAAGTGGGTAAACTTAATTTAATAACATTGAATGATGAATTGGGAATTTTGAATTTCGGGCCAAGAGAGAGATATTCCGAGTAAATTTGGTAGAGATAAACCAAGATAATGTAATTAATTAGTGCATGATTAATTAAAATTAAGTCAAATTGTAGGCTTGTATATTTTAGGCTTGTGTATGGATGTAGTACACCGGTATCATTGATTTAAAATATATACAGTGATGTGTAATATATATAGATATGATTTATAAATATTTGTGGGAATAATATTTATAGTAAAGCATAAGGCGTGTGTAGGGAAATAGTACACCGGTAGCCTAGATTTAATATATATATATACGGTGATGTGTAGTATATATATATGCTTTATTAATATTTGTGTGAATAATATTTATAGTAAAGCATACCAATATTAATGCTATCTTAGGTGGTTGCGCGATATGGGTGAATCTCCTAGCTAGTGAATGCAGGGTGAGTATAATCTCCAGGTCATAGCGTCTGTAATTAGGGGTGAGTCGTCTTGGTATGGAACAGTCACTTTCGGAGGGAACTACTGCTGCCTCCTACGCGTTTGTGATATCATTTATATATCTACGACATACGCGTGGATGTTGGGATATAGTGATACGTATATATGGTGTAGATATACGGGTGAATACATATAATTATATAACTTGAGAGATTGTTATATGATATCAAATGAGAAATGACTTAAATAAGTTAGTGTGAATGTTGTGATATACTGATACGTATATATGATGCAGATTTATATACGGGTAAATACATGATGTGAAATGTATAAATTATATAACTCGTGAAAATGTTATATGGTATTAATTGAGAAGAGATTTAAATAAGTTAGAGTGATTAATAACTTAAAACTCGTATACTAAACTCACTCGGGGTTAGAGTAGTGGGAAGAGTAGGATATATATATAACAAGACTAGTTACGAGGTAGATAGCTATATGGGTCATGTATAGGTACGTTATGTGTGCACATTAGTCGAGGGGTGAGGTGTCCTCAAGAGAGCGTGCGACACTAACTTAAATATGAAGAGTATTCATACATTTTAATTTACCGCAAATAAATTCACTTGCTAAATATTTTGAGATTTTTTTGTGTTCTATCCCTTGTTATAAAATATTTTCAAAGCCTTTCAGGTGTCCAGCTATAGGGATGCGGGAATAGTTCTATTCCAGGGTTACGCAGCTGGGCACATGTGAATATTTCAGGACTTTGACTTAGTCGCTTCAGTCATTTCATTTCTAGAGTAGGATGCAATCAGTATTCCATTTGGGAATGTCACCCTAGTTGTTCCATCTTATTGCAGTCAAATGATATATTCAGTTATTTCCTCTTTTGGTTTATTTTTGGTATTTGATTTGTAGCCGGTGGTTGTCTCGACAAGGATTATATTCATTCCTTTTTGTATTACTGATTTAGTGGTTGTGTGAATGGTTAATTATATACCCCTTCCCATGTTGTTAGATGTTAAATAAAAAGATAAAATTTGGCACCATATTTTTTTGAATACTAGGTGGTTAATAAGTTTTAAAAAGTTTTCGACAGTGATGCTAAGAATGATCCAGATGAGATTCCTGTTTAATTTGATATATGACTGATCACCTGGTATTTTACTAGGTGGGGTGTCGCATTCATGATTATAATGATGGCAAATGTGTAAAATGGAATTCCTTCCTAAAACTTTAAAAGAAAGGAGTAGTAGGAAACCAAATCATGCACGGGATAAATGTTAACATGTTAATGTAACTACAAACTAAAATCCCACTCCTGCTTCTATGGGGATCTGATTGACAATTTCTCGTACCTACTTTATATTTTGATTATAATAATGGAACCATAAAATGGGTAGGAAATTACTACATTTAGTCTTGTCTATGTCGGAACGCACTTTTGAAACAATAAAAAATTATGAGGAAAATTTTAGGTTGGGTATTAGCTCATCATGTCTAATGTGGGGTAGCTTAAATTAGAAGCACACCAACATATTACTATAGGGGTCTAACATGCAGATTAAGCTATAGTAATTACTTATTATGAAATCATTCATGACCTATTCAAAATTACTTATTATGAAAGCATTCAGAATGCATTCAGGACCTATTTGAAAAGAGTATAATGTGGAGCAAAATGTTTTTCCGTACAGTTAAAATGTGAAACCTCTTCATACAATTGAGATGTTTGCAAAATTCTTCATAAGAACACGCTAGTAATAGTTGTCATCACATGCACTTAAAATGTGAGATCGCATAGTAAAAACATAAATAAAATGTTGGGAAATTTATATCTATCTATATTATTGTATTAGAGGTATTAATAGAAATTAATGCATCCGGTTAATATTAGTATTTTCTAAAGAATTTTAAGTTTTTTGTTTGAAATGTCTCACCAAGGGAGGGAAGAGTGATCGACTCTTAAAATTAAGAGATAAAGGGACTAAAACTTAATGGTCAGGCATTATTAAATACAGTTCCCTTTCTCCATGATATGAGGCACCATATAACTACTCATTTGCTTCCCTGAATTGTATATTTTGCATGCCACATATGTCTCTTCTTCTTCAATATGATCATCTTTGACTATTGATGGAAATCTCACCTCCTTTTGATATACACTCTGATGGAAACCTCACCCAAGTTAAAAAGTTAACTATTGCATTTTTAACACCCCAACGGGTATGATTTTGGGTGCCTCTAGAATTATAAGTATAATTCCTCTTATTTTCTTCATTAGTTGATTGTGGAAGTTGAAACTTCAGATTGTCATCACCATCAATTGTGGTCATGCAGCTGTAGGTGAGTGCAATGAAGATTAATAATTTTTCTTATACGAAGGTTTGTTGTGGTACTAAGTGTGAGATAGATGTTAGGGTGGAATTTTGATGAGGTCGAGTTGCAATAATCAAAGAATATACATTGGACCTGAAATTACTTTTGTTCAAAATATTTAGATGGATTCGGGTGCAAAATTCAGCACGGATTTCCATAATTTCTCAAAAATACAATGGCGTCTAATTTGATATCCAATATGTTATGAGGATAGTCAAATTACCCCACGGTTGTTGTTGTTGGAAAATTGGAGCTATCCTGAATTTTATGGACAGAATTTTGAGCAACTTTGAGCTCAAATTTAGGTGGGACCCACACTACGAAAATTGTGGGACCATATACGAATGCGTTCACCTCCGCAAGGAGATTAACGTAGTATATTCATATGTCCAATTTTAATACGTTATGAATGATAAATATGTTCCCAAAGTGACTCACAAAGCAATGGAAGTTAATGAATTGGGTATGTTTTAACTCTTGTCCCACATTGGAAGAGTAGTGGAAAGTTGATGAGTTAATAACATCCCAACTATGGACTAACCCTGGATGCCTTGGGGTATCCTAAATCTTTGAAGGGGAGATGGCCTATACTATGCATGTGTTGGGCTTGGGCCAAAAGCCCACTTGCGCAAGCACGCACGTCGTCTGTCCGACCGGCCGGGTCGGCTCGGCTCGGCTTAGGCTTAGGTTAGAAAATTCTCCTACATTTTTGGGCCGAATTAATTAAACTTTATGGGCTTTTATTAATTAATTACGGAATTAATTAATAATTAATTAACTGTTTGACAGTTAATGCCAAAAGTCAACAGTTAATTCGTTTAATAAATTAAACCTTTCCCCTACAGTTTTGACAACTGAAAAATTTGACCTCCCATAATCCCGAATTTATGCTGCATCTTTTCCCATAAAATAATTCCTTTTCTACTGCTACTGCATACATTCCTGCATATTATTTCTTTGGTCTGGTTGAGTATAAACACAGAATTGTGTTCGAAGAAATTAATCATTGTTGTGCTACTTGATTAATATGGAAATCCATTCTATATTGGGAGACAATTATTCATTACCTTTGGCACTTTTTGGAGGGAATAAATTTGTCTTAAGGAGACTGTTCTTAACAGGGCTCAGATGATTTCTTTTATTCTTATATTATTTCTGCAAATTCAAGTAAGTGTTTCATTTCTGTAATTTCGTTTCATTTCTGTAATTATATTATAATTTATAATTCTGTAACAATCTTAAGACAAATTTATTAAGTTCTATTGTTTTGTAGTGTACAGAATTTTTTTATTATAGAAATTTATTTGTTGAAAATAAATCTGTTTCGACAGGAAAATTGAATTAAATTATTGCTTTGTTGCAGAAATTAGTAAAAACGGTTTTGATACAGAAATTAATTTATATACTGTTTTTATATTCTATTTTACAAAATAAAATTTTATTTCTGTATTCTTGTTAAAATCTATTTATGTAAAATTTTTAAACTTTAAATTATAATTCTGTTTTGTACGGAATTCTTTTTATTATTAAAAATTCGTGTGAGACAGATTTTATTGTATATAAACTTCTGTTTATATTATAGTTTAATTCTGAATTTCATTTGAATTCTTTTGGAATTCATTTATTGTGAATTATAGTTGAAGGAAATTGGTGCACAGAATTGTGTATTGTGTTTTGATTAATTCATTATATATGAATTTTATCATTGATAAAAATTCTGCTTTTGTAACAGAAATGGAATCGCAAAGTACGAACACTACTCCTACTAAACTGATTGTCACCAACACAAATGTGACCGCACCCATATCTATGCCACACGGGGAGAAACCGAAAAAGTTTATTGGTGCTGACTTCAAACGTTGGCAAGGACAAATGTACTTCTATCTCACTATCTGCCAACTGGGTAGGTTTGTATATGAAGATTGCCCCTCTATTCAAGAGGGAGATGACTCTGAAAAGGTTACTGTTGTCGATGCTTGGAAGCATTCGGACTACCTATGCCGAATTTATATTCTGGCTTACTTGGACAAGACATTGTACCATGTCTATTGCACGATAAAAACATCCAAGGAATTATGGAATAATGGAATTCTTTGGAAAAGAAATATAAAACTTAAGATGCTGGGATGAAGAAATTTATCGTCGGGCATTTTCTGGACTTCAAAATGGTTTATTCTAAATCTGTGATCTCGTAAGTGCAAGAACTCCAAGTGATCCTCCACGACATTCATGCTGAAGGAATGTCAATTAGTGAAACTTTCCAAGTTGCTGCAATTGTTGAAAAATTGCCACCATCTTGAACTTTATTTAAAAACCATCTCAAGCACAAGCGAAAGGAGATGAATGTGGAGGAGTTGGTGGTCAGGCTAAGAATCGAAGAAGATAACCGTGAGTCTCAAAAGAAAAGTGCGAGAATCCAATGGAAACGAAGGTCCATGTTGTTGAAGGTCCTAAGAAGAACAAACGAAAGTATAACGGGGAAGGCACTTTCAAATAGAACAAGAAGAAGTTCAAAGGCAAATGCTACAATTGTGGTAAACCTGGATACCGCTCAAGCGAGTGTCGTAAGCCTAAGAAGGAAAATAGAAATAACCCTCAAGCAAATATAACTGAGGGTGAGAATATCGCCAATGATTTGGTAGATATGAATCTTTCTGTCGTGGTCTCTGAATGTAACTTGGTTGGAAATACCAAGGAATAGTGGGTGGACACTGGAGCCACACAACACATTTGTGCAAAAAAATGGATGTTCACCACATATAAGCCTTTGGAAAATGAGGAGAACCTCTTTATGGGAAATTCTTACACTTATAAGGTGGTGGGACAAGGAAAGATTGTTTTAAAAATGACTTCTGGAAAGGAACTTACTCTCAATAATGTTCTTCACGTGCCTGATATCCGAAAGAATCTGATTTCTAGATCTCTCCTGACTAAAAATGGTTTCAAGCTTGTGTTTGTGTGTGATCGCTTTGTGTTGTCAAAAAATGACATGTATGTAGGAAAGGACTACCTAAATGAGGGGCTCTTTAAACTCAATGTTCTTACTGTAACCCCAAAAACATTGGTTTCAATAAATGAAATTGCTAGTTCTTCTTACTTGATTCAGTCATCTAATATTTGGCATGCTAGATTAGGACATGTTAATTTTGATACATTGCGTAGATTAATTAACTTGGAATTTTTGCCAAAATTTAATATTGATAAAAATCATAAATGTGAAATTTATGTGGAATCTAAATTAGCTAGATTACCTTTCCATTCTATTGAAAGGATAACTGAAACTTTAGATTTAATTCACACCGATATTTGTGATTTAAAATTTGTTCAAACTAGAGGTGGGAAAAAGTATTTTATTACTTTTATTGACGATTGCACAAAATATTTCTATGTATATTTGTTACATAGTAAAGATGAGGCCATTAATGCATTTAAGCAATACAAAAATGAAGTTGAGAATCAATTAAGAAAAACGATAAAGGGTATTAGGAGTGATAGAGGAGGTGAATATGAATATCCATTTGAGGAATTTTGTTCTGAAAATGGAATTATTCATCAAACAACCGCTCCTTATTCTCCTCAATCAAATGGTGTTGCTAAACGCAAAAACCGTACTTTGAAAGAGATGTTGAACGCAATGTTATTAAGTTCAGGAGCTCCAAAAAATTTGTGGGGGGAAGCCTTACTTTATGCTAATTACATTCTCAATAAAGTACCTCACAAAAAGACTCATAAGACACCTTATGAATTATGGAAAGGTCAAAGACCTTCCTATAAATATTTACGAGTGTGGGGGTGCTTAGCCAAAGTGATGGTTCCTAAACCTAAAAAGGTAAGAATAAGGCCAAAGGTCGTGGATTGTGTATTCATCGGTTATGCTACTATTAGCAGTGCATATTGATTTCTAGTTTGTAAATCTGAGATTTCGGATATTCATGTAAATACGGTTATTAAATAGAGTGACGCTTCATTTTTTGAATATGAATTCCCGTATAACATGACCCGAGAATCTGGTCCTTCTAAAAGGATAAATCAAGCCACTACAAGTGGTACTCATCAACCTATTGAATCAATAGAGGATGAACCAAGACGTAGTAAAAGAGCAAAAACCTCGACTTCTTTCGGTCCGAATTTTCTAACATATTTGCTAGAAAATGAACCTCAATCGTATAAAGAAGATATATCCTTACCCAATGCTTCCAATTGGAAAGAAGCAATTAATAGTGAAATTGAATCCATATTACAAAATCATACATGGGAACTAGTGGATCTTCCACCAGGTTCAAAATCTTTAGGTTATAAATGGATCTTCAAAAAGAAATTGAAGGCCGAGGGATCAATTGATAAATATAAAGCTAGACTTGTAGCTGAAGGCTATAGGTAAAAGGAAGGGTTGGATTACTTCGACGCATATTCACTGGTAACAAGAATAACGTCCATTCGGATGTTAATAGCAATAGATGCTATTAATGGACTTGAAATACATCAAATGGATGTAAAAACTGCTTTCTTAAACGGTGAACTAGACGAGGAAATTTATATGGAGCAACCTGAAGGGTTCAAGGCTCCCGGACAAGAAGAAAAAGTATATAAGCTTGCTAAATCACTATATGGATTAAAACAAGAACCTAAACAATGGCATGAAAAATTTGATAATGCAATGTTATCAAATGGTTTCAAAATTAATGAATGCGATACATGTGTTTACTTTAAATACATTCAAAATGGATATGTCATTGAAGTATGATATTAGTCCTACCAAGACACCCGTAGATGTTAATTTACATCTAGCAAGAAATAATGGTGAAAGCATATCTCAACTAGAATATTCTCGTATTATCAGAAGTTTAATGTATATCATAAACTGTATGCGACCGGACATAGCATACTCTATAAGTAAGCTAAGTTGATTTACGAGTAATCCAGGAAGAGATCACTAGAAAGCAATACTGCGAGTTTTGGGTTATTCGAAATATACTTAAAACTATGGACTGCACTACTCAAAATATCCAACTGTTCTTGAAGGACATTGCGATGCAAATTGGATATCCGATACACAAACTCTAAGTCTACGAGTGGGTATGTGTTTACCCTTGGAGGTGCAGCTGTATCTTGGAAATCCTCAAAACAAACGTGCAATGCTAGATCGACAATGGAATCCAAATTCATTGCACTAGACAAAGCTGGAGAAGAAGCTGAATGGCTTCGAAATTTCTTAGAGGATGTTACAAATTGGTCTAAACCTGTGCCCGCAATATGTATACATTGCGATAGTCAATCAGCAATTGGAAGGGCACAAAATCACATGTATAACAGAAAGTCACGACATATTCGTCGTTGACACAATACCGTTAGACAACTTCTCTCAATTGGAATTATCTCAATTGACTATGTAAAGTCAAAAGATAATTTATCGGATCCACTAACGAAAGGTTTAAACCGAGAGCAAGTTGAAAAATCATCGAAAGGAATGGGTCTAAAGCCTATAAATAAATAAGAATCAATATAGTGGCAACCCAACCTAGCTGACTGGGGATCCCAAGATCTAGGTTGAATGGGCAAACCGAACTACATTGTATTCAGTAAGCACTGGAGCAGATCTAATCCTATCCATTCCAAAGATGAGACAGTGCATATCTCCCGCGAAATTAGGATAAGTTATGCTTTTAATGACATCCATTTCTTAGTATGTCTAAGTGGGGTATTGCAGGATGCTCTTTATGGAAGTCACCTACGTGAGTAAGAAGGGGGCCACTTCTATGAGAATAATGAAAGGCATATTCTCTAAAATACTCACGGAACCAAGTGGTTTTCATGGCCAAAATGAACACAAACGTGAGAACCAATAGTGTTGAAGAATTATTGTGTGAATACTGTTGTCTAGGTTTACAAAAACGTTTGACGGTTCAAAGACGTGAAGTCTACTGATTAACCAAGTAAATCTGATGATATATCACTAAGGAAAGTTCAAGGCCACTAGCCTACTTCTCCCAATGCAATAAGTCTTCAGTTTTACTCAACCTGTGTGTGCATCTGCATTAGCATCTGTTCTGTTTTATTTATAGCGATATATCATTCATGTGAGGGATTATTGGAAAATTGGAGCTGTCCAGAATTTTTTAGACAGAATTTTGAGCAACTTTGAGCTCAAATTTAGGTGGGACCCACACTACGAAAATTGTGGGATCATATACGAATGCGTTCACCTCCGCAAGGAGATTAACGTAGTATATTCATATGTCCAATTTCAATAAGTTATGAATGATAAATATTCCTCCAAAGTGACTCACAAAGCAATGAAAGTTAATGAATTAGGTATGTTTTAACTCTTGTCCCACATTGGAAGAGTAATGGAAAGTTGATGAGTTAATAACACCCCAAGTATGGACTAAGGCTTGGATGCCTTGGGGTATCCCAACTCTTTGAAGGAGAGATGACCTACATTATGCATGTGTTGGGCTTGGGCCAAAAGCCCACACTCGCGCGCCGTCCGTCAGGCCGACCGGCTCGGCTCGGCTCGGCTCGGTTCGGTCTCGGGCTTATAAAATTATCCTAGATTTTTGGGCCGAATTAATTAAACTTTCTGGGATTTTATTAATTAATTACGGAATTAATTAATAATTAATTAACTGTTTGACAATTAATGCCAAAAGTCAACAGTTAATTCGTTTAACTGTTTTTGACAATTAATTTCGGTTGACTATTCCAACAGTCAACACAAAAGCTATAAATTAAACCTTTCCCCTACAGTTTTGACGACTGAAAAATTTGCCCTCCCATAATTCCGAATTTATGCTGCATTTTTTCCCAGAAAATAATTCCTTTTCTACTGCTACTGCATACATTCCTGCATATAATTTCTTTGGTCTGGTTGAGTATAAACACAGAATTGTGTTCGAAGAAATTAATCATTGTTGTGCTACTTGATTAATTTGTAAATCCGTTCTATCTTGGGAGACAATTATTCATTACCTTTGGCACTTTATGGAGCGAATAAATTTGTCTTAAGGGGACTGTTCTTGACAGGGCTCGAATTATTTCTTTTATTCTTATATTATTTCTGCAAATTCAAGTAAGTGTTTCATTTCTGTAATTTCATTTCATTTCTGTAATTATATTATAATTTATAATTCTGTAACAGTGATCGATAATTTTTTTTTATCCAGTTATGCTCTATGAGTGATCTACAATTCTCCTGAGTTCCATTAACTTTTTTGGTTACTGGCCTATATTGATTTATGAACAACCCGCTGATCCGAAATAGGGGGTGGCCAGCCCAATACTCCAATATAACAGGAATCATAGATGGAATCATTCTCAGCACCACAATAAAATATAGAGTATCCAGGATAACCACCCAACATTTCAGAAAACGGGTTGCCAAAAATTTTGTTTTACAGTTAAAGAAATAATTTAAACAACCCAAATCCTAAAAAGATAGGGGAAACCCCAAGACATATATAAATAATAACAACAAGTATACGATAAAAGGACCGAATATGCTTTCGGTCCACAGACTCTACAACAGTGGTAAATAAATTCAATAAATTATCGAATACATTACATTAAACAATTACAAAGGCTTGGGCCTCACGCTCGAATAAAAGACTTGATCTTAACTAGAGTGCAAAAATGAAAGCGGCTATACAATATAACCCGTAATACCCGCAAAGCATCATGGCTCGTCAAAATCACCGGAATAGGAAATTCAGTACAGGCATCCTTGCGACGGAGTACCTGAGCGGATAAAAGATGCAAACACAACAAGAAATATGAATGGGTCAGGGCCCGGTTCTACATGATTACCAGATGAATAAAGAGTATGACAGTTATGAATGATAATCATGAGTAAATGATGAGAATCTAACTACACAATTTTATGCATAAGCTAAGACAATTTAATAAATCATGAATCTAATTTAATTATGAAGGAGAATAAGAGTAATTAACATTTAAATTAAAATCTTAGATCAAAACCTTATTCCATTTTATAGTCCATTCCTTAATAGGGAAATATAGTCAAAATTTTAAGCTCTTTATGGCCTTTATCTCAATTACATGCCCTTCCTGGTATTCCATTCCTTAGCAGGAATATTATCATCAACAAATGCTCTTTGTGGCATTTCATTATGCTCTTTATGACACTTCATCATGCTCTTTATGGCACTTCATCATGCTCTTTATGGCATATCTCATACATCAAGTCCCACTTGATTATGAATAGTTATATTTTTATACATATAACGATTCTAAGACCGACCCTCCGAGTTTTTCCACTGGGCGCCCCCCTAAATGACCATCATCTTCTAGGGCCTATCTATACAAGACAACCTGGGCACTTATAACGCAAAACGTCGGGAAGTGGCCATATGCCTGCGGGAGAGTCAAGACCACACCCGGAATCTCCTCACCAGTGCAGAAAACATAATATAATCGCTCATATGGTGTATGGACTATATCCACCCTACATTCATTAGCCAGGGGGCATCACCAAGCGCGCGAACTTCCCTTATGATGTTATTTAGAGAGGTGTGTATAAGTAAATTAACATTTACCATTTCAAAATCAAGTAAATTATCATTTACAGTTTTTATGATTAAGTAAATTATCATTTACTAAAAGCAATACCATTTCCATTTCATTTCCTTTCCATATATATGTTTCATTTTATCCGAAACCATAATCATTTACATTTTGGTAAATACCTCATATTATACCCGGAGTCATACTTAATACATCTTATCATTGTAACCTCGATGAATAAATAAACTTCCAATTTATTCTCCCAAGATTCGCTGTGAAGTAATTATAAACCATCAAGACTAACATAGCTCAATGGAGTCTCTAAAGTCTCCCAACCATAACACTACAACTCCTAGTTTCATAATAATCAACTAGAAGAAAGAATGCCCTAACATCAATTGGCATATCCCCGGAAGAACCCCCACATAACCCATCTCTAGTGTAGGGTAAATAACTAACTCATCTAGGACTCTAGGACCCTAAATTTACTTCATACAAGAGGGTCCCTAAATCCTAAGCCAAACGAAAAAGAATTGAAATTGAGTTAGAAAATTAACTCAAAATTGCAGCAGTACCGAATCGATTCGCCCTGGCCGAATCGATTCGGGTCTGGAAAGCGAATCGATTCGGACCAGCCGAATTGATTCGGATGGAAAGACCTGACTCTCTGCAACTTACCGAATCGATTCGGTCCATCTGAATCGATTCGGATCCCTCAGACCTGGACACTGCCTCTATAGCGAATCGATTCGGTCCTGCGAATTTTTCTAGTTTTTTCTTAAGGGTTATGAACCCTAATTTTGCCAAACCTCAAATCTCTTCCATTTTAAACATACCCAACAACATTTACCTACCCAAAGTCATCCCAACATGATTTATAACTACTATAACCCATAATTTCATCATCAAAATTAAGATTTGGGTTTAATTCCCATAAATTCCATTTTTGATCCATAAATGCAAATATACAACTATCACACAAATTATTCATCTTAAACCATATATTAGCAAGTAGAAAACTTGCCTTGAAGTTGAAATCTCAGATTTCTTTGGGGTAGAAGCAACAATCCATCTTCAATCTTCATTTTCTCTCTTCTTTCTCCACTTTTCTCTTCTTCTCTCTTTCTCTCTTTTTCTCTCTATGTTTAAGACATAAATTAGGGAAACTAGGGGATTTAGAAGACTAAAATCAGAGCTTAACACAAGTCTCCCAACTTAAGTGGTTAATACCACATTAAAATGACTCGCAAATACGCGTTTAAGCTAAAACCAGGTAAAAGTGCCCGAAATACAAAAATACAATATGGCACTTATTTTGACTGTCTCGCACATTCCGGGACTAACTACGTCCTCTAAAATGGCATCCGATAATTTTATAATTTATTTCAAGTTCCGTTTTCATTTAAACCATAGTGCCATTTAAATCACATGACACCATACAACATACAACCGAATGATATTTACTTTCACATGCAGTAAATATGCAATAATCTAGTAAATATTAACTTTCAACTTATAAAATTAATATTTACTCCAGTTCTGATATTTTATATAATTACCTCATACGGTAAATTAGTATAAAATTAGTCTCCTAAAAAACGAGGGTTGTTACATATTTGTTCTTTTATTATATGGTTAGATGAACAAATGTTTCTTAATTATTGTTCAGATAAGACCTTTGATTTTTAATGAGGCATGAAACACTAAGTTCCCCCTACACATTATTAATTTATTTACATGTCAATGGTGAAAAATAATTTACTTCTGAAATTAATTAAAATTTTGTGCATTCGCATTGTATGGATTGGATTTTTTTGTTCGTGCATTACTTAGATTGAGTTTTCTTACTTTTAATTTGAAATTATACATTGTTGTATAAATTAAAAATCTATTAGTTTTGTTAGGATTTATAAGCCACTTTAAACCTCCCACGCAAAATTTCCTTAATATCTAATTAGTGTATTAGTAAATAAGGACCATATGTTCACAATAAAATTATTTACTATAATTCGTCCACGTATTGCTCGTGTTACATGTTAGTTGTACATTTAATACAATATTATTAAACGTATAAATGATAATAAATGAGGAAAGAACATTTATGTCTCATTTATTTGTAGACACAAAATCTCTTCATCTTCCCAAGCATCTCTTGTAATTTGTTTCCACCTTGATTTTCCAGCTTCCCGCCTTCTTAATGAAACGCTCCTACACATCCTAATTTCCTTAATATCCTTTTCATTTCCATTTGAGCTTCACCATCTGAAAATTCATTATATGTACTCCACCTCATTTTTCAACCCCACACCGTCAATGACAGTCTCTTCGATTCCTCTAACTTTTGATTTTTGACCATGTCTCCCCCTCAACCTCCCACGTGTCTCTATATAAAAAACTCTTATTGTAGATTTTAGGAATGTTTTTTGTCGGTTGATTTGTGATATCAGGGTTTGGTAACAGAAAAGATAAATTTACACCGAGCATTAGCGGGAATGCTGGCCGGAGATGGCTTGGTCGATGGTGGGTTCTTGATGCGTAGATGGTTATGGCATGTAACTGTTTTTTTTTTTTTTCGTAAAAGGGGATATGGACATCGGATCTTGGACCGGGAAAGAGGTATGAATGTTGAATCTCGCCGGAGCTTTTATAAAATGGCCATATTTTATGGTTGGATATGGGAGCTCAGATTATGGCTTTATCCAGGTTAGTGGTGTAAGGATGTGTTGAAAGGACAGTAAATGGCGTTGGTTTTACGATATTTGTTTTTTTTAGAATGATGTTTTTTAAATCCAAATTTTAAGATTTGTTCTTTTTAGATTATTGGATGATTTTTTATTTTTTTTTGGAGATTTGATTATAGTTTTTTTTCTCTATTAGAAAACAGTTTTTTAAGATATAAATAATTTTTTTTTTGGAAATCATATTTATTTTACTTGAAAATATTTTTTTTAGATGAAAACATTTTTTTTCTTGGATATCTTTCATCAATATTATTTTTTTTACTTTTTTTATCAAGGTTAGAATTTTTATTTTTAAAATTATTTTTATTTTTTATTATTTTTTCTGTTTTTTCTATATATTCCAAAATTTCTGTAATTATTGAATATTTTTTCCGGTTTTATTAGACATTTACTTTTTTTAATTGGAAATCTATTTTGTTATTGGAAATTCATTTTTTTTAGTATTTTTTTCAAACTTTTTAGAATATTTATTCATTTCGCAAAAAAAATTAAAAATATTTTTCCCTTTTTTGAATCTCTCTCTCTCTCTCTTTTCATTTTCGAAATTTTTATTTATGTTTTCTTTTTTTTTATTATGTATTTTCCATATTTTCAGTAATTATTGAATATTTTTTCTATTTTTTATTAGAAATTTGTTTTTAATTGGAAATCTACTTTGTTATTGGAAATAGATTTTTTACAATATTTTTTAAAACTATTTTCAAAACTATTTTATATAAAATAAGTTTTTTTTACAAAAATAAACTATTTTAACTATTTAAAAAATATTTTTTCTATATTTTTTTCAAAAGACCCGTTGTAAAAACTATTTTGTTTTATAATATGTTACTAAAAAAATATCCAATATTATACCTAACATAAACAAGTGTCTAGAGGAGATCCCCTTGCACTTCAAGTCACGCCATATATTTATTTTTAAATTGTTGTTAGTATAATTACAAAAAAAAAAAACTTTAAAACCTGTTTTTTTTAATTAGAAAAATAAAATAAAAAATTATTTTTATTTATTTCATTCTATTTTATTATAAAAAAAAATAATTTGGAAAATATTTTTTTTTGTAAAATAGCCCTATAATGATATACATTTATTCTAGATATTAATCAACAATGCAGTTATTGTCCCTAATTATGTCATTTTGGCCATTAAGTACCAACTAAGATGATTGTTTGTATAATAATCATGCTCATTTCTACACGTGCTATCGAAATTCATACTCGAATCCCTCTTATTACAGGCAATGTACAACATGTATGTTTTTCATATTTGTATAACGAATTTATCAAATATACCACGCAAAAATAATTGAAAAACGCTCGCACATCGTGCAGGTATATGCTAGTAATTTCTATAGGAATAAACTAGTAATAACCGTCATCACAATGACATATTAATATGACCTTCTAACAATAATGATAGATGTTGGAAATAAATCAAATATAAAATAATTCCTACGTCACTAGAATGACATATGAATATGACCATCTAATGATCATGATTGATGTTAAAATTATTTAAAATATAAAATCATTCATACGTCATTGGATGGTTCATCATTAATTTAAACTTAAAAGTCACATTGGTTAAATAAAAGGTTGTCCATGAATGTCAAAAATTAATTTCATTTTTTTTTATTAAAACTAATCATTTTTATGATAAAAAAATTGAAATTAATATAGATTCTTCATTCTACCGATCGAATGACTACTAATATTAAGGTCCCCTCTCGGCCTATGAATAAAAGTCTAATCTCCCTTAGTTAGTGTGACACCCCACATATTTTAATTTCGGGTGATCATTCATTTATCAAAATAACCAGGAATCTCATTTGGTTCATTCTTAGCATCACTGTCGAAAAACTTTTTAATTACTAATCACTTATGTTAAATTAAGCTGGTGCTAAATTTTATCTTTAATTTAATTAACAACATGTGAAACTAAAATAAATTAACCAAACCGTCCACACAATAATAGTCTGAACAATCACACGACATATATATAATCAAATAATATCGAATAAATCACCGGTTCCCAAAATAAATAATCCAACCACAATCTGAAGTAAATAAAACTCATATTTGAATAAAGTCTGACAAATAAACTAAAGAACTAAATATCCTGAAGGGGCAACAAGCCCAAATAAAATATTGAAGCAACTCCTATCTAGAAGTGAATAAACTGAAGCGTCGAAAGCAACTCCTGCAACCCTCCATAAGTGCTGAAACTACGCATCCGTTTATAGAATCATCAAGCTTGGCGTCCCTGTGATTGAACACCTAAAAGGTTTGAAAATATTTTGACATGGCTAAGAGCCCAAGAAAAATAATTTGAAAATATTTTGTAAATGTTTAAACCACAATTTAAATCAGTTATTAGAAACAAATGTTAGTTCCTCGTACACTCCCTTTAGATCCTCGCCTCTCATCTAATGTGCACCCCTAATGTACCCTATCTAGCTATGCTACCCACCTCAATTAGATAACATATCTAAATAACCTCAATTGGTTTATCAATCTCGTATTGTACCCATACGACATGCTACCACAATATCAATAATATATTATCCACATATTATTATTGAGTCATTTATTAAAGCTTCTACACTTATCTAACTTTTAGATATACACTATATATTAATTCTACTATTACACATAAGTACATATATCGCACTTGTATATATATAACACACATATAATATATTCAACTATAGCATCCCAGAAATGGACTCTCGTGATGTTGGCATACTCTGTTATGAAGTCCATTTAACTTTTGTACTAAATAAAGGACTATTGGCTCGGCATGTCTACTCGAACCCAAAATCAATCAACACACACTAGAGGTAAACATGGTTCTAACCCTTTGGGATACGTATAACGTACCCAAATGACACACCGATCCCACTAATACACAACACATAGTGAGCTTCCCTAAGTTCCACGTTCTGGGGCACACATCCATACCTCACTGGAATCGTCAAGGTGGCATCACCCTCTATGTGAAAACCTCCTGATAGCAGGCAGCGTACGTATGTTCACACACATAATCAAATCACAAGAATTGGTATTCACACAACCTGTATACACATTTTATTCTGTAGGTATACACACAACCCATCACATATAAATTCGTTCGTAGTATATAACTCTCGAATACTCAACGTACTAATTATAACCTCTTCTCATAAAATCTCGAGTATTAGTCACTACCCGAAGGGTCCTAATTACCCTTTAAATAATATCAGTAGTTAATACATATCTATCCTATAAGTATTTGTCTTAGATTACCATTTACCCTACCCGTAACCCGATTAATAATTTTTTGATATGCGACACATTCGGTGGACTCTCGTTAGTCTAAGTCTCAAACCTTATGCTAATTAAAAATAAGACGATCTCAACTATGTGTCTACTAACCATCCCTAAGTCCTCATATAGTTAAAATATCATTACTAGATTTCGGGTAAATCGGGGTAAAGAAAACTGAAGAGTGCCCAAAGTGTTTGTTTTCAACAAAACCAATTTTCCTTCGAAAAAGATCCAACTTTTAATTATGCACCAACCAAGTTGTGAAATCCCAATTCTTACTTTAAACCAATTTTATCTTGATTAATCCTAAACATACATCTAGTGATTAAACCAAGTAAAGCAAAGTAAAGAATACTCACAACGCCGAATGTACGAGGAAAAAACCCAAAGCGGGAAAATAACCTCGGACAGCCCAAGCCAGACAATCACTATGAACAATGATTTTACAAAGACAGATTAGCCTTACATTAAGACTCGATCCCCACGAGTCTTGACGCACCTTTTGTTCTTCAACCGTTCTTCAATAGTGCCCACGCAGAATTTCCGTCTTCCACGATCTCTGTCCACAACACACGCGTCCACGTATGTCTCGGTGTCCTCCGATATGGCTTTGATACATCTACGATGTTGAACATGATGTCCGTCGCTTCTTCACCGCAAAACCCTTTGTGTTTAATGTGTAGAACAAACAACTTTAGTGCAGCAAGATCACGTAAACATATAAGAATGATAACTCGAATCTTTGCAAACTCTAAGGATGTGTTTAAGACTTTTAAACCTTAGAAAACATGTGCAAATAAGGTTCTAGTTTGTAAAACAGTTTTCCAGAAAGCACACCTTATGAAATTATGATGCAAACACTATTTAAATAGGATTTAAACGCTGCCTCAAAAAATGTGTCGTTCAAACGACTTAAGCATGTCGTTCGCGCGACATTGTATCTCATTCGAACGAGATCCAATGTCGCTCGAGCGACCTCGCGAAAGTTTGACTTTCTTTGACTTTTGGATAAAAAGGTCTCTTAACAAAGAGATGCAAATTAGTCAAACTCTATTTCGAGCTTATCATTATAAAACGAAGTTTAAACCATTAAAACACTTTTAAAACATTTAAAAACATTTTTCTTTATAAAAATTACATACTTATCTTTTATAAAATAATTCCGAGCACCATTAATTATACGCATTCATACCTGAGTGATGTCGGAATGAAATTAGCTTTGAAGACGATTAAACTTGCACCAAATAAACATAGGCATGATTGAATCTTTGCCGCAACGCCTTCAATTTCTTCAATACGTCATAGACCAAGTGGGATCGTGACAAAATAAAATTTCTCCCTATGACATATTACAAACACAGTTTTGTTCACGAAAAAAAGTCAAAACAATACAGGGACTCAATTGAAAATTTATGTCCTTACAAAAACTTTGCAATTAAAGCATGTCCCCAATTCCAGCATCCATTGATCGTTTGATCGACATTCATGGGTCGATCAATGAAACCTAGCTTTGACAACTTCGTCCCAATTGCATTTTTTTCTCCATGTTTAACACACCTCAAACCTTCATGGAACTGTCCCAAACTCCCAAGTAATATAACTAAACATTACTTATATGCTAGGGTTGATTTCTAATGTAAATAACACACCAAATCTCAATTAAATCTATCGAAGAACTGATTAAACCTCAATATTCACAAAAAATCTTGTTTAAGTGTTCTTAATGCATAATTATCCATTTACCCCAATTTCTCCCATGTTAATTATCACATATAATATGATTTCGTGTCCTCTACATATGTGGATTCATTCTACATGCAATCCTACCCAAAATTATGAGTTCTATTCATCAAACCCCTATGAACATCATCAATTTTCATTAAATCAAAACCCTACACTACATGGGTATTATAACTCGTAAAATCATGCAAGATAAACAATTTCCTTATCAAACAGGTCTGAATTCATTTTGTGTTGTGTGATGAAGGTTCCCTCTTTGCTTCCGATTATAATTTGGGTAACAACTTTGGATGAATTAAGATGTTGCACCTCCAAACTCTCTTTTCCTCCTCTCTAATGGCCTCTCCTCTCTTCTCCTTTGATTCTTAGAGTTTGAGATATGTTACGCTACTACCCCAAATAACTAACCTTAGGTTTTAAGTCCTAATTCCCGAAATTAGGCTAACGGGCCAAGCCCAAGTGATCCGAACATTCCCGTGTGAGCTCGGTTATGACTAAAAAGGCCCCCAGAATCCAATTACAACCCCCGTGTACACTTTTTCGACTATCTCAACCCATTCGGAATCAATCATGACCTTGAAATTTTCATCCGAGTCACTCTACAATAAATTCATATCCCGACCCCAATTAGTCTACACGCGATTCCCAATTGAGATGTAATGATGCCACGTCACTATCACTCTCTAGGACGTAAAATAATCATTTACTATTCACTTAGTAATCTTATTCCACAATTATTAACCATTATCTCTCTCGATTAATATTTTTAATTCATACATAATAATTAATTCAATTAAATTACGACACACGTGTAATTTAAAAAAATCCCGAATTAATTAAATAATAAATGCTCAAAAATACGGGGTGTTACAATTAGGCACCTAAAATTACAACACTAAAATGAAATTAGGCTATGGAGAGAAACTTTAATACTCAAAGGCAAGGTTCTAAAAAATGTGGGGCGTGACCGAGACATGGAGACCAAGCCTTAAGCCTTATAAGCCTAGGCGGACCTTAGGCATAAAAAGACGTGAAAAGGCGTTTATGCCTTCTTAATATATTTTAATATTTTTTAACCATAACAAGGCTATTAAAATACTAAAATTGTACATATCATAAAAATGTGTCTAAATATTTGCAAATTAAAATACTATTTGATTATTTTGGATAAGATAATGGTGCGATTTGTAAAAAAATTCTTTAAAAGGCGATATCGATTCACTAAAGAATTGTTGTTTTTAGAAAAAAGTGCTCCTTAAGGGTTTTACCAAGAATAAGGCGTAAAATGCTTAAGGCGGGGCATTTCTCCCAAGCCTCAAGCCTAGGCAGAGCCTAGGAGGGTTTTTTAGAATTGTGCTCAAAGGTTAATTTCAAATTCAAGATTGAAGTTTAACCTTTTAGATCTTCTTTTAAGCACTCACGCCATATTTATGTATGATTTTTTATCCTAACTTCAAATAATATGTGATAACTGTGTAGGTCTAAAGATCTTAAACCTCTTATACATAACCTAACAATTTTAGTAGTTAAAAGGAACTAATCACATGTATAAATTAATACATCATGTGTTAGAATAATAGATCGATGAAAAATATTATTTAGGTATTGTTAAAATTATCATTAATATGAGGTATTATAGTTGTAGTATGGATCACAAAATTACCCTTATTGTTTACATATGGACACATGGTATGAAAGTACACTATCAATTGAGAGGTGCTGGGTTCGAAACCTCTTGGGTGCTCCCTTGAGGCATTTGCTTCTATCCCTTGATAACCTATTTCAATGGTGAGGGCTACCATCACTTTGTATATGTAGCTCATCTTTTTATTTGTGTGTGTAAAGGTGGAGAGACTTTAGACCTCCAATTTTAAAAAAGACACGGGATAAGTGTGGAGAGAGTTAAGGCCTCCTCCCTTTCTAGAAAATAAATAAATAAAATTCAGCCTCAAATCTAAATTAATTATGATATTTTATCATGAATTTAATACAAAAAGGATTATGTGATGTTTTTAATTTTACGTCGCTCCATCTGATTTTGTTTTATATATAAACTTACACTGCACTTTTATTACATGTCGTTGAATTTTTAGATGTCTTATTGTATTCAAAAATCCGTGAAAACATTATTTTTCATATTTAAAATTGTTTATTCCTTAAAATTGTAAAGATAGAGAATTTTTTGACATTTTTAGCGACCGTTTTTTATGTCGAACGCCAATAAGCACTAGTAGAAATCACAAGTTGCACACAAATTTTTGGTATGGGATTTCGATGAAAAATTGAAGTTAGTTTCAGAATAGCTCAGTGATCCAAACGTAAAGTTTGTTGATTTTGGAAAAAAAACTTGACATTAAATCTCAGTCATGAAAATTCTTTTTTCAATTCGACGAAATGGAGGGTAATTCTTATTATTATTACATCTCGACTGTAATATTTTATTATGTTTTATATTTATTTAGACAATATAATATAGTTACCCGAGGGTCTAATATTAATGATTGAATAAATATTAAGGGGTGATATGATATTAAAATAAGAAAAATATTCACTATCCAAAGATCCATGTTTTTCTTTAAATTAATTAATGTATTGCTCTGTAAAAGATATATATATATATATATAGTTGAGGATATCCTTTGAAATTATTGTTTATATATTTCTATAATTGTTCTAATATGTGAGCATAAATAAGGATGATTTTGGTTTTGAACCCCATTTTGTTTTTTTATATTTCAATATTTTAATTTCTTAGCTATTGTCCCCCATATCTAACAGAACGTTTAAGTCAATGGTCAAACTGTTAGCCACATCATCAAATTTGTGTTCAAACTCCGAAACATCCCGATATGATGCATAAAATTTTAATTGGGGATTGTGTGTGTGTCTATATATATTGGAAAATAAGTAAATAATTACATTAATATGTATATTTAGTTTGATACATTCTTATTGTGGGGTAAACTATTCTATGAGCACATGCGCCCATAATTGACAAAGTTTTTTGCTCAAAGAAGAACATTTAAACTCAATCACATATAATGGCTAGCTACAATCAATGGATAAGCCCGAACTCTTAGGTATTGTTGTTAACAACTCATACGACTCTCATAAGTTGCCTTATAAATGTAAACTCACCCCGTTTGGGCATGACTTGTAACATTGAGAAATACTAAAACTCTATCAACTTGAGTTCTCAAATAATAAAGAACAAACTCTAGCACCCCGTGGACATAGGCAAAATTATCGAACCACGTACATCTTGTGTTATGCGTGTGTGATATCATTCTCTTTTATAATCATTATTATTCAGGGGATTACGTGCATTGAATTGAACAACCTATAGAAAATTACTACCTACAATTGTTGACGCACGTGGGAACGATATAAAGCTCATTGCCACTAGCCAACTTTTTGCGATGTCTCACCCAACCAACAGATATCACTGATGTTATGATGACTAGGAAGATCATAACCGACAAAAGAATGGAGACCAGGAGGGTCATTGACCGGGTAAAAATCGAGCCTCATGTAAATACGCTTGTCGTTGTCATTGATTTTTCACCTCAATACAAAAACCTAAATATTAGGTACACATGTTTTATATGTATAGAAACGAGTTCAGTTATCGAATTCACGGAGAATGTCGTTTAAAATTTGAGTGATTTATTACTTCAAAATGAAAGTGAAAAAAACATTTTTTGTATTTTTAAAGATTTTATGTCACAGTTATACTGGACAGATATTTAAACCAAACTATTTTTTAAATATGAAAACTATATGTTGAGAATCGCGTCCCTCTCTTTGAGTAGAAAGCATAAATAACTACATGTTTAGACAAGTTCAAAACGTGATTATTACCTCATTTAAACGCATATTTAAACCCAAAATGTCACTTTCAAACTTTCAACAAATGTTTGAATGTGGGTTAGGAGTCATCGATACTCCCCCGAAATTGCAAACCTAAGGCCATAAAAATATGGTGCATACTCGATATGTAGGGATGGCAACGTGTCGGGTTTGAGGCGGGTTTGTTATAACCCGAACCCTCCCCACGAAATTTTTTTAAAACTCGCCCCACCCCGCGACTATAGACGATTTTTTTTAATTCGCCCCGAACCTATTTAAGTTTAACACCCCTAAATCCACCCCCGCCCCGTTTAGATTAAGCGGGTCAAAAACCTGTTGGGGGCAGGTTAAAACCCGCATACCGCATATATAAATTATATATATAAATTTTTAGTGTAAATAATATATTAAATATGAGTATTTTAGTAATTATAAGAAATAAACGAAGCGAGGCATGGGCGGGGGGGGGGGGGGGGGGGTATGCTTATATATAGTAAACCTAAACCCGCCCCATTTAATAAACGGGTTTAAAAAAATACCCTCCCCATTTATTTTAAACGGGTTTTTGACCCGCCCCATTAGGGGCGGGGCGGGTTAAATTGCCATCCCTACCGATATGTCCCATTAAAGTTCATGGATGTGCAATCAGGAACATATAATTTGTTCGAACACGCCTCAGTTCACCATGTCATAACGAAGAAACGATATACCTGAATTGGGTTCGATTATTTCAAAATAATTTATTTTAATTAGAAAGCATTTTTAATTATGTAAACGAGGCATTTTATGAGATGAAGCGATTTTCAAAATAAGAAAGAGATTTTAAAAATATTTAACGATTGTCGAATGCATATAAACTAATTACGGTTAGAAAACTGAATAACCGAACATTTATTAATCACTAGAATTATATTAGAAATGTAGAATTGAAGAAAAAAATAAATTACACTAATTATAGCTTCCTACACTAAAAACTAGAATCTAAATTCGAATTATGGATAAAAAACTACATACAAAATAATGAAACTTAATTCCCTATTTATAGGTGAAAGAATTCCCCGGGGGCATTAAATCCTCAAATGGTTTGTTGATGGAAAAAGAGTTCAGAGTAGGAATAGATAGTAGGGGTAAATGATTAAGGCAGATGGGAGAATATTTGAGAGAAATTTTATCTCAAAATGTGGGTTTAGTATTAGTGGGTGCTAAACATTCAACATATATGTGTTTGCTATAGTGGTCAAGGAAGGGAAGGGGAAAGGGGTGGTCATTTGTTCAAATCTCTCAAGCCCCTTTGAATTATAAGAACCAATAACAATGCTATATGTTATGATCCCACGGTGATATGTGTTATCATCCTGTTGTTCCATATCTAATGATCCAACGACGCCACGTGTTATCTCTAGTTGGTGCCAGATAACATGATCTGATGGCACCATCTGATATGATTTGGTTGCACCATATGGCATGATCAAGGGATACCACGTGTCACGATTTACTTAAGCCATTTTTCATAATTACATATTTTACCCTGAAGCTTGTAGCTTCTTCGTTTGATCTCGAATTCATGTGCAATCTGATCCAACATTTTCCTTATTTCGTGGTCAACAAATTTTCAGTAGGTCTAGGTTATAATGACTTTTTTATTGACCCGAATATTTGAGTTTTAACTATTCTCGATTTTAAAACTCGACTCTTCATAACTTCTTCGTTTGAGATTAGATTGATGTGCAACTCGAACCCAAACATTCCTTTTTTTAGGCCAACAATCTTCATTAAGAGCTCAAGACCGGTACAATCCTTTTGAAATTACCATTTTTTCCTTAAAAATGCATTTGTGGTTGTTTCTTTCTCAAAATGTTTGAATTCTTCACCATTAGCTTCCTAAACCCTCTAAATACTAAAATAAACCTTGCAAAAATAATTAATCATGGATATTAAGGTCATACAGTAAGTGAGTATAATTAGTGTGATTTAACAAGCATGGAACTGCAATATTGAATAGAAAGTTGGGGGGGGGGGGGGGGGGTAATAAAATATAACATTTGACACCAATGACACCCCCTAACTAATGTGTTGCTAGTCTCTAGCGACGTAGTAAAATATTTTTTCATGTCAAATTTGTAATTTTATTCATAAATTATATAAAAAAAGATAGAGAGATACATTTTTGAGATATACGTTTGCATTGACCTTGTGAATCAAGCTGTTAAAATCCTAGGTTACACTAGTGGACGAGTTTTGTCTCGTGAGAGTTTATAGTGGTTATACTAAAAACATCATATTTTTATCAAAATAGTTACCCGTTTCTAATTAAAAAGCTCAAACATATTCTTAAGTTTTAATAACTAAATAGCAATGACAATTAGATTTCTCCTATAGTTTTTTTTACTATAACCATTACATTAAAGAAATTATTGATATTTATATGTATTGACTGAGTGTTGGCGTGCGTCACAAAATTTACTAGTGAAATTGTGTGATAGCTTTTAATGACTCGATGCTTATAATGAAGCACACTAGTTCAATTCTCCCTGGTGATTACGCTAAAAAATGAAGACACTTTGAAATTGTGTAATGCACTCAAGACATGTGGACATAAAGATAACAAATACCTAAACATGTCAGTGATGAGAAACGTTTATATAAAATGTCAACACGTAATCTCATAAAATGATACTATTTTTTTAAGAACGGGAATAAACTTTTAATGTTGAAAAAATCATTTTAACCTTTGTGATCATATAAAAACTTTTCAGGTGGAAAATGAATGAATGAATGATAATGCTTAACACCTCAAAATGATTTTCTATATTAAAAACGATGAACTTGAAGAGTGACTTTTTTCTTTTCTTGGGAATTATTTTCTCTTTTTGAATTCCTTTATTTATATTTTCTTCTACCTTCTCTCTCTTATCTTCATTTATTTTTTCCAATCCCTATTTAACTTTTCATTTATTTTTGAATCAATTTTTAAGATGTTGGTGAAGGGAATGAAATGATGAAAAAAATTGTCTTTGATCAAAAGATATGTTAAAATAAAATTTTCGAAATTTGTTTCGTAAAATATCATATCAGGGTTCTTTAGTTTTTTATTTATTTAAAGATTAGAGTTGGTATCACCGAGAACCTTCTGCCAATAATCACTTAAGAAAAATTTAATAATTTATTTTTTTTTAACTTTTTTATTTAGTAAAGAAAAATAAGCATGATGTGTACGAATACACTATGGCACAACCCCTAACTAAAACGTCATACTGTCTTCAATGTTATTTGAGAAAAATATTCAATTCACGTCATAAATATATGTTATTGAATATGGGGCAATCCATGGATATCACGTACGATAATCCTGCAAAACATGTTAGGACAAGAAACACAAACATATATACACACACACATATATATATATATATATATATATATATATATATAATAAGTTCAATGTAGAAATATAATATTCTAATTTACCATAAATCAGAAGACAAAATTTCTTAGTGTCCACTCAGAAAACACGTTGAATACGTTGTATTAACGGTGACTCCTACGATTTTCCATATCTCTCGAAAAATAGGAATTTTGTTTATGCAACAGGAGTCATGCTTTGAGAGAAAAAAAATGGACCATCACCAAATTTTGATTAAAAATATTTTTGGGTGATGCGTGGTTTGGATAGAGCGCATGACAAGTATAACTTGATTCAAAGAAAATTAACATTTTCTCCCCAAAAACATTTCAATTGGAACGGGAGATGGGGCATACTCAAGTGAAAATTCTATTATGGAAATCATTTTTAAAACACATTTTTTAACTAGAATCGAATCAAATCCTTAAAACTTTCATCGGGTTCTTACGGTACTTTTAATGGTTCGCTAACGGTGAAAGAAAATGGTAAGGCAAGAAATTCAACTTCGATCAATTATTTATTATTATGTGTGGGTTTAATTTACAAGGAGATGGAATCACTATTAATTCCGTGATTTAAAAGTTTCTCGATTTCCAAGTCCTTAGAATTTTCACTCTCCGTTATCAAAATGGGCGAGATGAATAATTGTTTGTTCTGAAGAATAAATCTCATCAAATTTCTCGAATTCCTCAGTTATTTTAAATCATTCTTCATCTTTTATGTTATTAAGAGAAAACCTATTATTGGATTCAAATAAAACATCTAATTCTTTTTCCCAATAAGAATTTTCTTCACAATAATAATTATCAAATTCATTATTTTTTTTATTTTGCAAATATACACCAAATGAATTAGGCAGCAAAGAAACTTCGGCAAAAATAAATTTTTAATAAGTATTGTCGTAACTATTTTCAAATTTATTAAGAGTAACAATTGTAATATTTATTGTTATAAGATTTCTTAGAATTATTATCACAATTATTGTTAATATTATTATAATAATAATTTTTCAAAATTTTATAATTATAAGAAATTTTGTATGTCCCCACACCATTTTCATGCTTATGTAAATACTCACCTAAATTCATTTTGCAATTTTCATTTGTTACGTTTTGCAAGAATTCGCCAAAAGTCATAAGTTTGGGGGAAATTTGAAAATTATTATCATGACAAAATTGTGCACCCATAATACCATTAGAATCATCGGCAATATATAATTACCAGAAGTGATTCGTAGATGAAATGTCGAAAAACTTATATGCGCCTGAGATATAAATGGAGCTTTGAAGCTCAATTGTGCATGACTTTTACAAAGTAAAAATAATTTAAAATATATGCACAAAGAAAAAATTAATCAAATTAAAAAAAAAAATCCTCGGTAAATACACCATTTTGATTGTGTGGATTGTCTGGATCAAAGCAATAAATCAATTAATTATTAAAGCAAATCATTCCCCCGACAACAACGCCATCATCCTATAGTTACATGTGTTATGGTTACCTTTCTCCAGCCCCATTAAATTTTATGGACCAACAACAATGCCACACCTAATCATCCTAAGGTCACATATGTTATCATCCTCTGATGCCTCGTGTCATGGTCCTACTGCACCATGTGTCATTATCCAGCTGACACCATATGGCATGATTTGGTGGCATCATGGTACAAAGTTCAATGGCACCATGTGGCACGATCTGAGACTGACATGTGTCACGATCAACTTAACCTATTTTCCATAATTACATTTTCACCGAAAAGCATGTAACTGTTTTAATTGATCTCGGATTCCTGCGCCGTTTGAATCGACATGTTACCTGTTTCGAGGTTAAAAACTTTTCAACAGAGTTTGGGTGATAAGATTCAACTTTTTAATTGACCAAAAGTTTTGACTTTTCCCTATTTCAACCTTTAACTCTTCATAACTTCTTCATTTGAGATCCGATTGACGTGTCACTTGGACATAGACATTCCTGGTTTAGGGTCCAAAAATATCCGTGAAGAATTCGAGTCTTGTAATGTCCTTATAAAATTACCATTTTTCCCTTGAAGGTGTGTTTAGGGATATTACTTGCTCATATTGCTTCCAAACTTCACTAATAGCTTTCCAAAACTTGTAAATAACGAAATAAACCTTGCAAAAATGATTAATAATGAATATAAATGTTATATAGTAAATGATTATAATTAGTGTGATTTAACGAGCCTGGGACTGTAATATATCACAAAAATAGGGGTAATAAAATATAAGATTTGACACTAATCAGTCACCATTAGGGTTTCGACATCTACAATGACAAAGAGGGTCATCATCCTTGTCCTATACCCCAAGGATCAGATAAGAGATTATGGTAATTCAGGTTATCATCCTCAGCAGGAGATAACAGATGACAGCTATAAACACCCACAATTTAACTAGATCCACTACACCAAAATACTGATTTTGTCACTAGTAGTTTGTCATTACTAGTAACAGTGAGAAACGTAATCACGGTCACGAGTAGTTACAAATTAAGTTTCATGACAAATAATATTGTCTAATACAGCCATTATGAGTGATAAATTTTTTGGGCAGTGCAAATTTTATTTGTGACAGCCAATGGAAGTGACAAATTTTGTCATTGCTATTTGCCACATCTATTAGCAGTGACATAAGTTGGTTTTAGGAAAAATTTATCACTACTGTGAGGGGTGAAGAATTTTGTATCCAATTAGTCATTGCCATTAACATTGATTAATTTTATGCATGCTTTTGTGCCAAATTAGTCAACGTCATTCACCAAATTGGTCACTTTCATATGTAGTTATAGACTTTTATGTTAGAACTTTGGTGCCAAATTAGTTCCTCACCCTTACTTTTCATTTAACTACCACTCAAGCTGTCCTCTTCTCCATGATTCAGCTTGCAAGCTCTCACCCACGCAACTCTCAAGTTTTCAATCTCATCCACGCAACTATTGGCATTAAGGTGATCCCTCTTTGAGATCAAAGATACTTATACACACACACACACACACACACACACACACACACACACACACACATAAGTACATATACATGCTGAGAACATCGGGACACATTTTCATTTGATTCATATTCAAATCCGAAATTGAAACTTACAAATATTATGAAAGAAAATAAGTTATATGGAGAAGGTTTAATTTTGATGAAAATGGGCAAAAATTAGAGTATTTTCATGGTGTTGAGGTTTAATCTAGATGCAAAGATTATGAAAGAAAAATGAATGGATGGGGTAGAGTCAGACATGGTGTCGAAGCTTAATCTGGACCATTGGGGGTAAAATGAATGGTGTCTTTTTATTTTTGAAGTCTGAGTATCTTCAAATCTCCGGTGCCAATCTCAACTCCCATTTATTATATGCTATACATAAGGAAGAATCCGGGAATATAGGTTGAAGGGGGCCAATGTAACATATTTTTTAATTAATTAAGTTAAAAATTATTTAATTTAATTAATAAAGTTGTTATTATAAAATTTTACAACATAAACTAGTTATAATTGGGATATTATTATGATTTTATGTCATCGGATCTACGTTATATATCTAAATTATATATTGTGTTGTTAAAAGTTGTTTAAAAAACTCAATTGCGTATACAATTTATGGGGTATGACTTTAAATTTTTCCAAAGTTGGAAGGCCCCATGGCCCCCCACAAGAAAGGCCAACTTCTCTAGTGACTATGTATTATATGATAATAGTCCAGAATGTGTATTATAAGTCTACATATTATATTATAATAGTCGAAAATGTATACTATATATTATAACACTCTGTTTTTATTTGCCTCCTTATTAAACAATTATTTTAACTCAATTTTTAGTTCATCCTTATAATGTAAATGTATTTATGTATGCTTTTTTTCATTATACACTCCCTAATTTAGATTGTTTTGTATGTATGTATGTATGTATGTATGTATGCATGTATGTATGTACGTATGTATGTATGTTTAAATAGGAAGATCAATTGTTCCGTCATGATTAAGGACATACTCACTTAGCTTTGTAATTTAATGAGTTTCTATCTAGTTGTATTGTAGAATTGATGGGGTTTCCAAAATATAAAGAGTGGATGGGTGAAAGTTTTAGAGTGTGGCAAGTATGCGTTAACGGGCTTAAAGATTTTGTGAAATATGCAAACAAGAATCTCAAAAGTGATATTATCTAGTTCCCGTTCAATCGTTGTAGAAATGGCAGACATTTGCAAGTGGAAGATGTATATTTACATTTTATTTAGTGGGGTATGCAAGTAGATTACACGTTTTGAAAATTTCATTGGGAGAGTGATTTTCGTATATTCCAAAAGAAATACTTGTTAAGGAAATGGTTCATACAAATGGTGAAATATTCTAATACACAACAGTGCCAAGAATAATTAAAAACTATTTTAACTATTTTGTAAAACCCTTTTTAAATTTCAATGTTGAAAACACACACACACACAAGTCTACTACTTGGTGTGATGTTCTTCATAACAAAAGTTATTTGAATTAGAATGGGATGATGCAAAGAAGTAAATACACAATATTTGTTTACGAGGAAACCATCTAACAGGAAAATCCCGGGTCCCTTAGTTGCAGGACCACACACAATCCCAAGTCCACTATAACAAATATTTAAGTACTAATGTGGAAATAAAATAGTCTAGACAATAAAGATAGTACACCAAGGCTCAAACTACACAATCCCAAAACTACTGAATTTTACTAAACACAACAAGCCACTGACCACTTACAAATCACACACTCAATGCCTCACACTCAAAATCAGAGTACCCATGAAGACGAACACAACAAAAATAATAATATAAGGTTTGACTTAATTAAGATAGTAAATATTATAAACACAAAATCATTAGATAGTTAAAAAGTCCTTATTTTGTAGTTTAAATTAAATAGAGATGAAGAAACCTAAAACTATATCAGTTTCATGTAAAAGCCATTAAGAACATTAGTGAGGATATTATGGCAAAACTTTGCACACTAACTAGAAAAAAATAACCAAAGTCCACTTTCAAATGTTTATAAAGATTAAACATGAATAAGTTTCAAATAAACAGATCTAGTTAAACAAACAAAGTGTTTTAGCCATTGTAATCAACACAAAAACGTAGATCTAGTTTAAACATAAAAACAATCGAGATTAGTTTTTTTTAAATGTTTTATTTGTTAAAATAAGGTTTGGGACATAATATAACATGCAGGTCCTAAACATTCGCAAAACAAGTTCAATATAATAAAAGCCATAAATTAGTATGGATCTAAAATCAGTATTTAGAAGCATGCAAACAGACAGTTTTGAACCAAAATAGTATATATATATATATATATATATATATATATATATATATATATATATATATATATATATATATATATATATAAGATTTTATAACAAAAAAAGTCCAGAAAAGTAAACGAACTGATGATACACCAACAAAAAAAGGCCAAGACTGAAAAGTCTCCTAATGATACACCAACAAAAAAGGCCAAGACTGAAAAGTCTCCAGATGAGGTACAACGATGATCAAACTAGTAAGCCACAAAGACCCCTTCAAACCCAAAAAGCTCAAAGAAAACTTTCAAAAACAAGAATCTTCCAAACACCAAACCAGAAGAAAATCAAACCCTCAGACCTTACATTCAGAAGTAAACACTCAAACTCACGATGTGTATACGAAATACAAAAATTGTGTTTAAAGGTAAGGTTAAACAGACATCACTCTCAAAAGTATGGAAAACACTTAGTTTATAGAGAGAGAAGACGACTAGAATTTCTTGTAGAGTTTTTTTTGATATTTGGAATGAAAACAACATTTTTCAAATGGCCCAAAGACCTTTATTTGTAAAGGCGAGCTGATGAACCCTAGTCCAACCGTAAAATACACAAACATAGGGCCAGATAAGTAAACCAACATAGAGTTCAAAGGGCAAGACCAGAATCACAGAAAAAACTGTTCGATGGGGGTAAAGAGGTAAAAGGCCAAGTTCCAGTTGAGGGCATAAGCGTCAAAATGACCTCGACAATCAACCGCTCAGACTGACAACACCCAGGCTCACACGCAATAAAATCGCATGGGCTAAACTCTAAATCCCCATTTATCCAAACCGGTTACAACGGATCAATGCAAAACAACCCACCAAAGATTAAAACACTATCATTTTACTTATTTTTAATCTTTTAAATTAAATTTAATCAAATGTTAGATTTAACATTTTAAAATCCCCCCCAAAATATAAAAATATAGAAAAATATTTTATAAATTCTGAAAAATAATAAAACCATTAAAACTATGTATAAAAAATATTTAGGTTAAAATACATATTAAATGTAAAATTACAAAAATAATTCAAATAATAAATTGATAATTCAAAGTAGGTTATAAAAAGAGGATATCAGGTTTTAATATTAATAAAAAAATGCCTTAATGACATGTAAAGTAAAAATGGAAGATTTCTATAAAATTGAGCCAAACTAAACGAGGGTATTTTCTGATGGTGATCCTTTAGCACATGTTAGGTGGAACAATCTCATAAATGACACCTATGAAGTGCACGTAACATAAGAAAAGAAATATAATAGAGGGAATGGTTCATGTTGTGAGTATCATGTTGATAACAAGATTGAAAAGATAACGATTATATACGGTTAAAAGCTGCAACTGCAACACCATTATAGCATAACTCCAACCCCGACCATATAATATCTTATGGCAATGGTTAGGTTGCACAACTTAAAGATCAAATTTGGCTTATCGGGGAAAAGTGCGACAACAATCCTCCGTTGGGAAAAATATCTTCTCCCGAAAGGAAATACACCGCCCATCAATTATCCAAACCTTAAAATTAATTTGAAAGGTTTGGGGATGAAATACAAATCAATCCATTGTTACAAGTATGATTGTGTTCTATACTATAAGCAGCACAAAGGTAAACGGGCTTGCCTTTTTTGTAAGGAACCTAGATATGAACAAAAGATTATAATACACCATAAATGTTTGTTAAAAGTGGATATGAAAATACCTAAGAAAGTGTTGAAGTATTTTCCTCTAGGTCCTTGGTTGAAGAGACTTTACACTATACCTTGGATAACAGAGGCAATGACTTGGAATGGTCGAGCAAAGGTAGGTGAGAATATCATGTGACATTTGATTGATTCATTTGTGAGGAAATCTATGAATCACCGATACCTAGACATTGCCAAGGAAATAAGCAATGTTCTCCTCAAAATATCTACCGATGGGTTTAACCTGTTTAGAAAAATGAGCATAGATAAGAGTATATATCTGGTATTCGTTACGCCTTTAAATTTATACCCTTCATTGTGTATGAGGAAGGAATTGCCAATTTTGTTGTTTTTGATACCAGATCTAAAGGCACTCGATAGTGACATTGATTTTTTTAGGAACATTGGTAGATGCATTGAATGAGTTATGGATTGAAGGTGTGAGAGCATTCGACTCTTAACAACAGAAGGGTTTCACTTTGAGAGCTATGTTGATATGGGAAATTCATGATTTTCCTACTTATGGGACCTTTTTGGGTGAAATGACACCAATTGGATTAATAAAGGCACTAAACTTTTTTTTATCATAATAACCTCAAATTTCTGTAGTGGAGTCATAAATTCAGGTTGATTCAAAATAATTTTCTCCGTGAAGGCCCCGAGATGAGGCCACATCCACAAATAATTTTTGGTTTAGGAATTGAAGGGTGTTCTGCAATGACCGATTAGAAGTTGAGGGGGAAACACCCCATAATTTTAGCCCATAAGGGTAAAAGAGAGGTTGCTAATGTGAAGATGGAGTGGTCAATGAGATCAATTATGTTTGATTTTCCATACTAGAAGGAACATCATATGCAACACGTGATAGACACTATGCATGGTGAGAAGAATATTATCAAGCATCTCTTAGGCACATGCATAGGTGGTGCTCATTCTAGTGATGGAGAAAAAGGCCATGAAGATCTTCACGAGTTGAGGATTAGAAGATCATATGATTGAAAAAAATCCCAACACTGGAAAAAAGTACATGTTGGTTGCATCGTATTCTTTGAGCATTGATGAAATAAATATGTTCCTAGAAAAATTGAAGGGGTTAAAGGTCCCTTTTAATTTCTCCTTCATTTTATGTAGGATTGTCTACAATGAAAAAAAAAGATTTGAAAAAGTACAAGTCTCGTGATTGTCATGTGATTATGAAACTCGTTCCTCTGTTGTTCGGACACTTTTTTTCCCAACATAAGGATCTCTTTTAGGCTATTCTAAAGATTAACTTATGTTTCACCCAATTGTGTGAGAAAGTTTTTAACGAAAAGCACATAATGGCGGTGAAAGAAACTTTATTTGCGCATACTTGTGTTTTTTAGAATCCTCCATCATTCTTTGACACAAGCATCCATCTTTTAGTGCAGTTAGGCAATTGATCACTTTAATGTGGGTCTGTAAGGTACCGATGGATGTATCCTTTTGAATGATTAATGAAAACATTTAAAGATTACGTTATGAATACGATACGCTAAGGGAACCATTGTCGAGGACAACATTATGGAAGAGGCTTCCTTGTATGCAAAGGAATATATCCTAACCCAGACATTAGAAGTCATTGTGACACCCCGCCTAATAAAATACCGGGTGATCAATCCTATACAAAATTAAAATAGGAGTCTCATATGGTTCATTCTTAACATCATTTTCGAAAACTAATTTAATTACTAATAACTTATTAGGCTGGCGTGAAAATTTTATTTAACTAATCTTTTAACCAAACCAACCACAACATTTTATATACACAAAAATTCAAAAATGATCTAAAATAACCGAACACTTGGTATAACAAAATACAACCAAATCGAATGCCGCACTAAAAAGGCGGTAAAAGCATAAATGAATACAATTGGGCTATCGACCCGAATGTAACTACAATGCTTCCTATATGGATCACAAGAATAAAAGTGTCTAAAATAAGCCTGCATGCATCCACAACTGCTGCAGTGAACGTCCGATTCGAAAGAATCATCATCCAGGCGTCCCTGTATCTAGACACCTAATATATATAAATATATAGCAAGAGAGGGGAAAATAAGAAACGGGCCAGAGCCCGATTTTTGTAAATATTTAGCAAGTGCATAAATTCCATATTTTAAAATATGAAATCTCTCATATTTAAATTGGTATCGCACTCTCATGATATACACCTCACCCCTCTTCTAATAGTGCACACCTATCGCATACCTTTTAAACAACCTAATTGAGCTACCTTGCCTAACTAATCTGTTTCACCCATCTTCTAAAAGTTCTCATAAATCCGAGCACTAAGGTCTAAACATATCTCTATTCCCAACATTGCGCTACGTTTCGTGCGTGGGGTGTCTCGCGAAGTGAAATCCAAACAAGGAACCCCCCGATATACTACTACCTGACAATGGTGATTGTTGAGATCCATTAGTCCCTCAGCACATAACGCATATATAAAACCCGTATATATATATATATATATATATATATATATATATATATATATATATATATAGTTCTCACTAGAACCTATGATTCATATTCATATAAATCCGAATATAAATCTACCGGAAGGGGAATAACTCTTAATCATTCTTTTAACTTTACACAAGTTTACTTTATATGGTATCTCGTCTTCATATACAAGAAATATACTATAAGCAACAAGTATAGTTGTTCCTATTACAATCATAAGTATAATAACTATCCCACCGAGCTATTACTCGAGGATGCAACCTCACAGTGCCTATCTACATCCGGGTTTACTCAATCAACCACTGATGATGCTAAGATTCAGCTCTACCAGATTAGAGGTGGAGAGCTCAAACAGTAGCAATGGCAGCAATAGAGTTATATATGTGCATAAGTATATAAAAGGGGATGATTTTAAGAGGAATGAAGACAATGATGTATAGTAGTTCAGCTAATCAGGTCTACATCCACTATGAGTGTGTGATCCACTAAATATGGGCGCTAATGGCCTTGGATACAATGCTCATAAGCTCACTCTCTCTACTGTGTGTACAAGCAGGGTTCTAGCTAGGGTTGCAATTATCTATCCTTTTCAAGGTTGAATATGACAAGTATATATAGGGCTTGGGGGGAATAGTTACCCCCCAAGCATGCATTGTGCATGTGAATGACAATCTAGCCAATCCCCTGTTGACACCTGGTTGTGCCACTTGTGGTTAATGATGACATAATATTCCCTCATGTGAAGGGATGATATTGTTATAACGGTCTGGTCCACGTGCTAAATGGGCCCCACGCGCACGGCGCCATGCGTCTCCCAAATCACGTGCCATGGTGATGTCATCCTCGGCTTATGATGTCTGGACAAGGCTAAGGTTCATGCTGGCACTATGTCTCCTGCTGAATATGGGCTTCATACTGTCGTCCCCTCATATGGTCGTCTGGTCATGATGAGGGTCGGCCTGTTATAGCGTCGTCCGGCCTATGATGTGGGGTCGACCTATTGTAGGGTCGTCCGTTCTATGATGAGGGATCAACCTATTTTCGGGTCGTTCGACCTATGATGAGCGGTCGGCCCATTGTAGGGTCATCCGGCCTATGATGAGACCCCCAGTTTAGTAGAGTTGGACCCTCATCCAGGATGAGGATACCCTCGGCCTAGCCGAGGGTGTATTTTGGTAAATCAACCATGGTACAAAGACAGATTCACTCATGGTCATGGTAAAAATACATAATGGTGGAGGCTGTCATATTCCCTCCTGAAAGTGGAATACAAGTATTGCACTCGTATATAGGACGATATGACCTGGGGATATACTCTCCCTGCTCCTCAAGCCAGGGGATTCAACCACATCGCACAACCTCCCTAGATAGAACTAGAGAAAATATATAATCTGGCTGTTCAACCCTATGCCCGGGGAGGCCTGTGGAACCAACCTCTAAGATACAAATATACACATCACATGCAAATATATTTATTTCCCTATCATATCATATATATACAGTAACAACTCTAGTATATAATATATATCACTTCTCAATATATATTTGTCTATAATTGCCAAACTCTCATAGCGATAGCCAATAACCCCGAATGTTCCCATTCGTAATAGCATATACGTATTCTCTTACTTAATATATAACTCGCACCTTAGTTACTTTTAAGGATTTATATATAATCCCGAATATACCAATTCGTAATACTCAAATAACTATGCTATTGACTTATTTTAGTTCCATAGGTATCACATCACCTATAATAATAGTTGTCAATAGACGTACCGGATAGCTGCTCAATCCTCGTTAGCCCATATCCTAGATTCCATCCAAATCGCACCCTAGGATTTACTCGCCTGAAATCAGCTCATATTTATTCTAACAGCATAAATATCTCTACACACTTGCCGAAGACCTCTCTCTCGAATGTTGTTCGACCCGAACATTCACTAGGTCCATCCCCCGGATTGTACATTAAATTAACCTGAGGTTCACTCTTTCATCTCAGGGTTTACTCACCCTCAATACCAGCATCTAGGAGTCCTAATATCATAACTAGAATCACTTATAATAATCTCCAATTGCAATTTAACTCCCCCTAAACTCAAAGAAGGAAAACTGTCAAATTCAGTAAAAACCAAATCAATTCGCTCCAAATGCGAATCGATTCAGGCTAGCAAATCGATTTGGACCAAATCTGAATTGGTTCGAAAAAGGGTCTGTGAATATGTCTTCAAAGGCGAATTGATTTGATCTCAATCTGAATCGATTCAGCCTAAGACAGTCCTATAGGTCTCCTTATGAGAATTGATTCGGTCTAGACCCGAATCGATTCGCCCTGCTCGGAGCTCACAGTTTGGGAGATTTCATCTTCTCCAAAATCCCAAATAATAACCCAACTTCCATTTTTGTGGTTTCTAATCTCAACCAACAACACTATAATCATCCTAACACTGATTTCTAACTAACACATCAATTAATTTGTTGTATTAAACCATTTCTCTTAGATTTAAACCTTAAAACCATTAAAACCCTAGTTTATCATTTTCTCCCATTTCTACTTATATATACACACCATTAACACGAGTTTAACACTAGAAATCATTAAGAGTTTACAATACATCAATTTGTAAACTCATACTTAAATTTCCCAAATTTATTTTAAGGATTTAACCCAAAATTATATAGTTTACCAACTATAATATGAGATACACAAACTCAATTAAATAAATCAATTAAACACTTACCTCGTGGATAAAATCCAATTACCTCGAGTCGAATCCCGCGGAGTTTGGGCCGAAATCCCCTTTGTTCTTCCTATTTTCCTTCCTTTCTTTCTCTCTTTTCTTCCTTTCTCTCCCTCTCTCTCGTGACTTATAAGAAAGAAAAGGAGCGTGTCTCCTTATTAAACCCAAAAATGACTCGTTTACTTAATTACGAGTCCCTACTAGTCCAAAAGTCCCTGAAACCTAAACACTACTCCCGGGTACTCTATTCTAACTATCTTGGACCTTTCGAAACCAACCGTGCACTCGAAATATCCATCCAAGTCACTTAACTAAAATTCACTAATTAAACCCGACACATCTCAATACGCGTTTTATACAACGTAAAATATTTCTCGTTGCTTTACCCAGCTGTGACATGACATAAAAACATTTCGAATAATTTACTCAATCTCCAAAGTAAATGTATCACGCTTCGATAATCATCTAACTCTTATTAATCCAGAATTTACTATTCACTAAAATTCCTCAAATTACCAAATTACGCCCACTTATGTAATTTAAATATCCATAAAAGTACGGGGTATTACGGTCATGAATGATTCATTGACGAATTACAATAGTTTAGAAAATAGGAGGCTTTGGTGAAGGGTAAAGAAGTGAACATAACAAACACATAATATAAATAGGTGGCTCAATAAGTTTTCTAGACACGTGAAGACATAGATAAATGGAAGGGCTAAGTTTATTGAAAATACTTTGTTAAATAATGTAATATGTTCAATGTTATATTCGTAAGGAGTTAATATTATTGATTGTCATATAGGCAATATAATAAGTGCGAACGTTCCAAGAGGAGGAAGGGAGGCATGAGCACAGACAACGATATTAGGCATTAGGTAGCTTTTGAGGTGACTACAATAATACCTCAATTTTATATACCATCTTTGAAACATTTTCATGACATAAGTACTTTCCTGATTTCAGTTATAGAAAAATGGTAACGTATAGACGATGCTTGCACATATAGCAAATGGGCCTAGTTCAAGGAGTTTGGACAATATAGTGTAAATGGATTTGTGTTCTCTTCAAGCACATACGAGCTAAAATTCATTTGGAAAAAAATAATGGCATTTCATATAATGCACTAATTCATTTCAGGGTAAGTGCAAAAGATAAAAACTTGATATAAGCTGATATGACATAATATGGGATTATAAGACAAATTGTGGTATTAGATTATATATATTTTAAGGTACATGTATTCTACTGTGATTGCATGAGAGAGGAAGAAAAGAATACCAATCTACTCGACCCTGACACCCATATAGTGAAGGTTAATTGGGTCAAGTTGAAGCAAAAATATAATGTGAATGACGAGCCATTCATTTGTGCATTCCAAAATTTAGAGCAAGTGTTTTATGCAAAGATCCCTAACAATGATCCATGGTCTATTGCTTTAAATTCTAGAAAGTGCTTGACTACTGCTGTAAACAACATAGAAGCATCTATCTAGATTCATTTGTTCTTGATGATAACCCAAAATTACAGAATTTTTTTGATAATTTAGAGGAGTATATGTTTGATTATAGCATGGTTTTTTAAAAAAGAATTTTAATTGTTTGAAAGTTTATTAAATGTTGAATTCAAAGTTATGTATACTTGCGTGTCTCTATTTTTTGTATGACCTATTCCATAATACGTGGGTGCCTTTTGTTTTACAAGTTTATTATTTTTTTAGGATGCCAAATTTTGTATATATATGCCATGACTATAAAAATAGATCTTTTATAGAGAACACATCAATTTGTCGGTACAACACTCGAAAAATAAAACAATGTGATTAATTATGATATCACAGGTGGAATATACCTAAACTATATGTATTTCAATCAACACTACGCACACTACCTCAAAGCTGAAATGAAGCAGTTGAAAGGGTTTTCATAAAACATAATATAAGTAATGTGGTGCACTTAGTGAAGCTTTTAAAAATTGAAGAAATAAAAATCAATCCCTTATGAATAGAGTTGAAGTGTATAAATATGTATTCATACTCTACCATGAGAAAACATATGCATAACAAGGTTAACATATATTATCGGTTTAGGAGAGATGGCCTTCATCCGAACATGTTTATTGTCTAAAATGCAATTGTCAACACACTTCCACGGACATGTAAAATAAGAACTTTGCATGAAATAATGATATATGAAACTTAAGACATGGTTGAATTATCAAAACATTTAGAATATGTTGAAAAGGTATAACTTATGTTATAATTTTATAATATTTCCTTAACTTAGTTTTATCATGTAGACTAATACATATTTATGTATAAATGCAGAAAATGGTATTTGGGAGTCAAATTCCAACGTCCATCCTAGAAGGCTCAAGTCAGGATGAACAATATGCCATTTATTCTCATGTAGAGGCTTACCTTAACCTAATTGGATTGCCTATATGTGGTAATAATCCTTATAAAGCTTAAGCCATGACCTTGATGAAATCATGTATTAGCTTAAAATATGAGAATTGGGACGTAGTTGACCAAGTGAAAAAAGATGACTTATGGGATACGCTCATGACATAATTCACTTACTATATCGATTGGAAGACGGAGGTCATGAAAGTCATGGGTCTTCAGCTTAAGACAATTATAAGTAACCTTCGTTCAACTTATTTGAAGGGATTGGATAGCAATGGGATAAAATCTTTGAAGGATCGAGTACAAAAAAGGAGCTTATTGCCCCATGAGTGGAATGAATTTTTTGGGCAAACCATCTAATGTGAAATTGAAACCAATGTACTAAGGTTGTATGAACATGGCTAAAGATACTGACATCCATTGTCTTTGTTGGATGTCATATGTGACGAAAATTGAGGAGATGGTGCCTACACTTTCTTATTTTAATGTGTGTATATATATAATATGTCTTTCTCAAACTATTAATGCAAAATTAAATGTAGGTGCTTAAATATGAACAATTTTCTGATCATTTAGAAGTGCATGTATAAAGTCATAAGCAGAAAACTGGGGAGTTTTACCCAAGGTAGACAATGATGTGGTGAGTTTCACAACCTCACTTGTAATAGTGAAATTTTTTCAAGTTTATTCGTTCAATTGTTTTAATAATTTTACAGAGAAAATTGAGTGAGTTGAGAAGTAGCCAAGGTTCCTCAAGCCAAACTAGTCTAGATAGTGATGTATTGACCACCTTTAGAGGTAAACACACAAGGGGCAAGACTCATGGTGTTGGCCCTGTATCAAAAAGTAAACATAAGGCCATTACTCCTATAGTCTCACAGTTGAGCAAAGAAAATACAAGAGAGGAAATGCAATGTGAGGATATGGATTTCCTCAAATCGTCCATTAGCGTGATTGTAAGTTCTTTTGAATCGAATGGACTCAAACTATGAAATGCCTAAAAATATCCAATGGTCTTAAACCATTAATTTCCACCGCAAGATCCAACCAAAATATTATTCACCATAATTTTTTGAGCCTGACCTTAATAATTCACCACTTCAAACTCCTGACGATTACACGCCTATCCCATATCCAAGTCCTCATGGTTACAAGCTTGCTCCCATTTGACATCCTTCAAACATCCAAGATTCAACTCAGTCAAACTTTCAAAATTCAATAAAGCCTCTATATAATATATATGTCAATTTATTAGATTTTTCATGTTCAAGGAAGATTGCAAGATGACAGGTTATTAAATCCGCAACTACTAGAATGCTGGTGCATGACTATCAACTATTGAAATTTTAATGTAAGATTTACATTCGTAGTGTAGATCTTAGTGAATGGAATCATCTGTTTTATCGATAAGGTCACCGGGAAGGGTGGTGGTGGTGGTGGGGTACTATTAAGGACGTTGAGAAATATTGGGTGGTTTGGGCCTTACTCTGTCTTTCACTTAAGTAATCTGAAGTAATTTATTTTGAAAAATTTGAAGTAAGAAAGTTAAATTACGTACTATCTTCGTGTCATCTTTATTATACCTATTGTTTTAGTATCAACTTTGTTATGAACAATGTGTGTTTTATTTTAGTGTTGTGTCAGCGTTATTATCTATTGTCTTGGTGTCTTCTTGATTATCTATTCTTTATTTTCAAGTGTGTTAGTGTTTTTTTGCTTTTTTTGTTGTCTCATATTTCTCTCCCTTTTGTGTGTGTGGGGTGTGTATGATAAAAAAATATGTTATCTGAATGAAAAATAAATAAATGCATTATATGAACACAATAAAATATACTACATATATGAACAAACCATAAATACATTTAATTTTTTTTTTGGATGAAATGTACTTATTAATTGAAAGGGAAATATCCTAGAGAATTACAAAAGGAACCCATAATAAAGGCCCAAAGCTGGTCATCACAAAAAAAGTCAACAAAACCAACACAAACCCCACCCAAAAAGGCAACAAGGTGTCAGAATAAAGCATGAAGGCCCAAACCAAACAAAAACCCAAAATAAACAAAACAAAGACTACACAAAAGCCCAACCCCAACTTGAATGTTCTCAAATGATAGAGAACCCTAACACGCGTAACTCCATCGCAGCTCAAGATGTGGCCATCCCGAGATCATCCCCCTTCATAGGGCACTTTCGGGGGATAAAGGTCACGCGCCCCTCGCAACATCGTGGGGTGCTTCGTCCATCGTCAGTTTTGTGGTGAGGTAAAGAGATAGAGTCTCCAATCTATTTTTCATAAAGCAGGCAAAAGAACATGTTGCCGCCTCTAGAGAGCAGCATCAAAGACAAACTGATGCTTGTGAAACCAATAGTTTAGTGGTTCAGATGCTAAATTATGGAATGGGAGGGTATTAGGCATCCATCCCGCCCTTTCGGTCTCTCAGGGTCTTATGTTACTATTTTTCTAAATTTCTCCTTGAAGTTTATGTGTGTTTTTACATTAATGGAGATCGGAATTGCTCGACCTACATTATGGAAAAGATAGAATGAGGTCATCCATAGGAATGCTGCCAAAATAATCATTAGAAAAATATGATGTGTGCGCTTATCGAGATATTGATCATTATGATGAAATGATAATATGTGTTACGTAAGCCTAAAGTATGAATCACAATTATGATATATATGGATAAAATAGAAAAAAAATAAAAATATGAAAATATGACTCAAGTCCCGAGTTTTGACCCGAAACGCCTACATAGCCTCTAAAGGCATCAAAGTCCACGTAGTTCTCATGCGGCAAAAGGGTGGGGTCTATCCCATAGATTCAAACGGGATTTTATTAAATGTGTGTGTAGAAAAGATATTTTTAGTTTGAGAAAATGTGATGAAGAATTCCATCGGAATTTATAGGTGTAACCCTCTTTTTCTTTTTTGTTTTTTTTATAAAAAATAAATTATGTGCAATATAACTAATAAAGGATGATATATTAATGTGTATGATCTAAAGTAAAAGCTAAATTGAGAATTTATATAACTAATGCGAAAATAAAGAAATTTAAAGAGAGAGAATGATGTTTGGACCTTCTTTGGAGAATTGAAACTTGACCTTGATGATCTTCCTTGCATGTTGGGACGAATGCAGGATGAGAAAGAAGGAGATTTTTTCTTAATTAGGTGTGATAATGATGGGAATGAACGGTGGAAAGGAATTTCACACAAGGAAACTTCGCTGATTGCCTAAGAATGTTGCTAAGATTATTGACATTGATGGATCTTGGGTGGATTTTGAAGTGATCTCATGATCTCCTTATATAGGGTAGGGGGACTTAAAATTGTCACTACCCTTGTCTTGCCAATCAACAGGTAACCCTAGACACACTCCCGATATGCAGGGAAATGGATCTACCAATTAGCAGTCTCGTGCAGATTTTTTGGAAAAATGGTTGTAAAACGCAATTCATAAGTCCAAATTATTCATGGGGGCTTATCGTTAGAAAGGTAATTTAGATACCTTTAAGAATCCTTTGGGCCACTCCCAGGTCCGGGAGTTAACTTTGTGTCAAACGATGCTTGAAAGCACCCGTCGGTCCTTTCGACAGAACATCGTAGAACAATGATGAATCATTTATCCAAACCGTAAGTCTGAATTTTGCATAGGGCGAACCGTTGGAAAGGTTATCTGAGGAAATTCGATGTTCCAAAGAGCTTTGCGCAGTTCGAAGAGTTGACTTTGGTTAAACAGGGATCGAAAGCGCACACTGACCTTTGAGAGCAAAAGAGATCATTAGTCCGTCCCATTAAGGTTAATCGTGCACGGGGTAGACCATTGTGAAGGGTATTTAGTACCCATTGAAGATTCATTTAGTCCCATTTGAGCTGAAGAGTTGACCTTGGTCAAACGGAGCCCTAGAGCGCCCGATGGCCTACATATCAGTTTTTAGGGGAAAACAAATTGTTTATCCAAATGATTACGTCATTACGTGCTTGGAGTGGACCGTTGGAAATAGGTTTCGGGTCCTTTCAAAGATTCATTTATCTTTCACTCTAAAGGTGAAGTTGATTGGGGTCAAATCGGTGCTTGGGAGTGCTCGATGGCCACTGGATCGGTTTTTAGAGTATGACCTCGCATTTATTGTGAATGGGGAGGTTCTAGGGACCTAAGGGGAGACTTAGGGGGTCCTATAATGTGGTGTCTATAGAGCTCCTAAACGGGTGAGCTTTAAATAAGTGAAAGCCGTTGAAAAGACACCACATGATGTTTTAGTTAAAGATGTCAAATCTGCGGACCTAAAAGGACGAGGATGATCGATTCAGTGGGTCGAGGTCGGTTATGAGGGACTAAGGTAATGTTGGGGATAGTTGATTCTGTGGACCAAGGTCAATTCTGAGAACCTAAAGTGGAAGCGACCAATTCTGAGGGTCGAGGTTAATTATGAGGACCTTAAGTTATAGCAACCAATTCTGAGGGTTGAGGTTAATTCTGAGGACCTTAAGTTAGAGAGACCAATTCTGAGGGTCGAGGTCAATTCCGTGGACATAAAGTGGAGTCAACCAATTTTAAAGGTCAAGGTTAATTTTGAGGACCTTAAGTGGAGGTGACCAATTATGAGGGTCGGTGTCAATTCTGAGGACCTTAAGATGGGGTGACCAATTCCGAAGGTCTTGGTCAATTCTGAGGACCTTAAGTCGGAGTGACCAATTCTTAGGGTCGAGGTTAATTCCTATTTTATTGGTTTGCATGATGAGTGTGTGGGGAACTTCTGTCAGATGTACCGGTGACAGAAATCTAACTAGAAATCGAAGCAGTCTCTCTCCTTACCGACAATACATTAGGTCTTGATTGTCCTAATGAGTGACCAGGTTATTTCTTTTTTCTCTTTTGAGTCCTTTTCTTTGACATTTTCTTTGTTTGTGCAAGTATGGGCTTTATATTGGAAAAATGTAGGGTATGTTCTATCCCTAGGGGACATCCATTCAGTACGTAGGGCTAACTGGGATGAATGCACTGATGTGCCGACTGCTGTCGTATGAATTTGGTTACTCCTAGTATCTAGGAGAGAGACAGTAATCCAGATGATCATGGAGGATGAGGGGGTGATCCCATTGGCGATGCCCCCGAGATATATGAGGCGGGTTGGGTAGATATAGGAGGAGGCCATGGCGGTGGAGATGATTGGTGAGCCCTACCCATCATATTCGGACACGGTGGAGACTTACTACTACCTTGACTTCATGACAAGTTGGATGATGACATCATGTATCTATGACGTGGTGAATATTCCTCCACCTCTTACTACTTCAAGCAGAGGGATGAGTCTGTTGGTGGGGTCTGCCCATAACGATGGTGGTGCATCATCGTCAGCAGCGAGAGCAGCGACGGAGGTTTTGTTTCAATAGATTTATCCTCCTTTCTATAATATCTGACTGGCTGGAGGGGGATCATTGAGTATGAAGTATCGACCTAATGCGATGGACCCGGTGGTGTTGGGGCTAGTGGAGGATGTCCTTCAGGCAGAGGTATATCTTTTCATTTTTTCCTTTGTACTTCTAATTTATCTTTTCTCTTTAGACTGACTAATTTTCCTTTTATTTTTCTTGTAGAAAGTTTATGTGATGACTACTTGACTGAGGGACATTCGATACTGTGAGGCCTCTGTGATGGCTCATATTCGGGATTCGATCTCAGTTCCTTCCTATCTGGTGGCATCTGCTTCTTTCGAGGAAGGATCTAGATCAGGTAGCGAAGGATCATCAGCTCATCGTCGAGGGAAGCATGCGCGTCGCTTGGGACATGGGATCTTAAGGGGGTAGGGAGAGAGTTTGGGGTTTCGACCTGAGTCCCGTTTTTTTTTTCTTATTTATGCAAAAAATGTAATGATAGCAATATATATAAAATGAATGGGATTTTTATTTATCTTTCTTTAAATGACTTAATCTACATGCACCTTTTACTTTTTTTTACTGAGATCGTAAAAAGAGTTATAATTACTCAAGAGAAAATTTATTTTGAGACAGGATGGGTAAAAATATAGGAAGAAGAATCCCAAATTCTTTGAATAAAGATTTTTTTCTTTGAGTTTTTTCATTTTGACAAAAAAGAAAAGATGGAAAATTCTATAAAAAGAGGTATGCCGATTGGCATACCCCTTGCCCTGCCTATCAGTAGGTTTGTCCAATCAAATTACCCCAAAGCTATGATTGCACCTTCTTCAGCTACTAGTACTTGATAGGGTATTCATTCATTCGGATTTGGCAGGATCCTTGTTTTTAGCCAAAAAATTTAAGTTTAAAAGTGGGTAAGGTGGGGAGGTTTCTTCACCCATTCACATTTTCTTTCTCTTACTTATTTCTTGTCATGTGTCTTATTACTTCCAAAATTTTCATTACCATAAATGCAGAATTTTCCTATTATCTCTATAATTTAAAAGCAATGTGCTCATACAATGTAGACTATAAAGCCTTTACCCCGTGTCAGTTCTCTTTATGCCACAATAGGCCCATCGACTAAAACATGCTGACGGTGGCAGTAAAATTTTGGTATTTTGAGGATCATGTTTTCCATTTTGGCTTAGACGAGAACTGTCCGGCCTATGAGGAGTTTTCCTCTACGCTGGGGATAAATCCCAGTGTGGCGGAAACCATTCTTAAATTCTCCCAATCTCCTCGGTAGATGTTAGCAGGACTTCTTCGCATCTCTCCTTTGGAGGCTTGACCATTGGTCACTAGAGGATTGATTTCTTCCCAGTTGTAATGTATTCCTTGCATCTACGGGATGTCAATTATGGAGCCAATGCCAAAGCCATTTCCCTTGTCTTAATTTCGAAGCTATTGCTGATGACCAGGGACCTGACAGTGGGCCCCCAACTTTCAACCGTTACTCCGTGGATGTCATATCATCGTAATCCTACAGCGGTGATACTAGCAGAGACCCTAAATGGTGTAAATGTTTAGCAGGAAGGACGTTATGAGTTTTTGAGAGGTAGCTCGATTATGCTATTCATGTGGTTGTCTGAGGGATTTTATTTGGTAGTTACCCTAATTATCCCTTAGCAGCTATGCCTAATTGCTTCACTCGCTATTTCATCAGCTTTAGCCCAACCATAGAGAACTGGGTAAACTTGTTTATGGAGTATGGAGCTCGATGTCTACACTGGTCGATGCCCTGGTGGTGGGAGTTGTAGCCCATTATGAAACTGGGGAAATAATGGTACGTTCGGTTAGTTAGCCTCCCGCCGACCTCCTTTTATTTTCTGTGCCGGCTCCTGTGTCAAGTCGAACGAGAGAAAATTATTCCTTAACATACCCTAGATTTCTTTCCTATAGAGGATTTGACTGAAGGCATGTGCATGCGATTGCATTAGTTGTGGGAGAGTCGTCGGATGCTAACCCCTCCTTCCCAATCTATTGGACGGGTTCAACATGTTTCTGGATACTACATAAAATGGCTGCGAAAGAGGGTAGTGGCTATGATCTTTGCATAAGATATTGAGCATAAATGGTTTGCCATGTTTGACACTATGGAGTGGGTGTAGTGGTTTTCTCTATACTGGTTTGGGATTATCGTTCCACGGAGCATCTTTAGCATACCATCCAAGCGTGGGAGGTTTTGGTGCCTTAAGGAGAATATGATGATGGGGCTGAATCTTCTCGTAGGTGCGGGTAGAGTCTTTTGTGAAGCTGGTGATTATTTGTAAAGCTTTTATAGTGGTTATTTTTTGTTGTGGGAATAATTTTGGGAAGGTTTGGTCAGTTTGTTTAGGAGTATCTTGGTTTAATTTGTTTTTAGGAAAGTTTCGTTGGCGGGGGTAATTATTTGACTCCCTACGCTGATGTTTCATGTAATTGTACCGAATTTTCCCATGATGAAAAAAGGATTTTAATTATATTTTCGTGTCCCTTGATGAGTTTTACATTTGAATTATCGATACCGATCTCTAAGGCATATATATACTACTTTTGTTCATGTAAATAATAAATTGAACCGTCACCCTCGGAGGTAAAAAAAAAATAGCCTTTTGTGAAAAAGAAGGGGACCATGCCCATGTAAAGTGTAAGAGTTGCCTACATACCTCTGGGGGTCTTGAAAATTTTCTGAATTTCATTTTTTAAAGCGAAGGGTTTTTTAGAGGACCAGGCCCCACGTTGTTCTGAGTGGAGGGAAATGAAGATTTTGTTTAGAATAAATGGGGGGATGAGAGGAATCATAGCGCGCTGAGATTTTGAACTAGGGGTAGAAGTCTTTTAGATGGTCCAGGTTGACCGGATGCACCATTTCTTCTCCGTCAAGGTCAATGAGCAGAGAGACACGATCGGATAAAATCTTCTTCATGGTATAGGGGCCACTCAAATTTGGATTGAATTTCCCCCTAGGGTCTCAGATGGGTTCTATGATTTTTTGAGGGACAGATACCCTTATCGGACACCACGGTCTTTGACTCTCCTATTTAAAGATCTCTCTATCCGATGATGGTACCCATATATATGATATATAACCTTTAGCCTCCTTCCATGTAAGAGTGATAATTCGTCAAGACAACTCTGATACCAGTCTTCTTTGTTGACTTCGCTTTAAAGCATGTCGCGTAGTGAAGATATTTCAACTTTAACGTGTAACACTGCTTCCATGTCATATACCATAGAGAAAGGGGCAGACCTAGTAGATTCCCATACTAAAGTACGGTAGCCCTAGAGGGTGTAAAGGATCTAATTGACACAATCTCGATAATTCTCAGTCATGTTGTTGATGATTGATTTGAGGTTCTTATTGTTGGCTTCAACTGCACCGATGGTTTGTGGGCAATAGGGAGAATATTTGTGTCTCTGAATCCCATACTCGCTGACCAATTATGTGACTTCTGCCTCGAAATGTAACTTGTAATCTCACACTATCTCCTATAAAACCCTGTATCGAAAGATGATTTTCTTCTGGATGAACTTGGATACCTTTTTGGCATTCAATACTGTGTATGACTCGGATTTGACCCATTTGGTGATGTAATCAATGGTGACTAGGATGAAATCATGCCCATTGGGGGCTTTCGGTGTAACTTTACCTATAATATAGATACCCCATGTGGAGAACGACTAGGGATAGGTCATGTTGTATAATTCCCATGGAGGCAAATCCTAGAGATTGTAATATTATTGGCATTTAAGGCATCTCTGGACATAATCTATATAATCCTAAACTATGGTAGTCCAATAGTAACCCTATTGAATAATTTTCTTGGCGAGCATATGGCCATTCTTGTGGGGTCCGCATTCCCCGTTGTGAACTTTCTGCATCCTTTCTTCAATGTCATCCCCTATGATGTTGTGTAGTGAGTTCCATCGAAGCTTATTTTGAATAGTGCTTTATCACAGACAATATATTGGGTAACCAGTTTGCAGAGGCTTGCTCGGTATTTCTTATTGGAATCTTGGGCATACCTACCGTGCTTGAGGAGGCACCAAATTTTATAATACCAGCACTCAGTTATATCAGATTCGTCTTTTGTAATGAGCTCAATGTGGTAGCAGTGGGATGGTTTATCTTGCTTTTGGACCAGGAAAGGGGTCATCGTTATTCCCTCGAGTATTTCGACCATGGAGGTGAAAGTAGCAAGAGCGTCAACTAAGCTGTTCCTTGCTCGGGGCAAGTAGTGGAAGATGATATCTCAGAACTTGGAGGCCAACTCTTCTTGGTGGGAGTGGAAGGGTAAGAGATTTTTGACTTTCCATCTTCTAAGGACATGTACGATGATAAGGGTAGAGTCCCCATACACATCTAGGAATTGGATACCTTTCTTGAGAGTGACTTTGAGCCTTATGGTGCATGCCTTATATTTAGTCACGTTATTGGTGCAGGGAGAATATAGTTTAATAGTAATGGGAGTGTGAGAGTCATTAGGGCAATCAGGAGTATCTCAATGGGTAATCGTCTTTTAGAGACGCTTTATTCAAATCTCGATAATCAACGCACACGTAAATGTTTCCTCCTAATTTCGGCACGGGTACAATATTAGCTAACCATATAAGATATTCAATCACTCGGATGAAGCATATGTTCAATTGTTTGACCACATTTTTTTAACCTTGAGTGACCATTTGATGTGGAGCTTTCATAGTTTCTGTTTGATCGATTTACATTCTGGGAAAGTTGGAATCTCTTATTGGGTGATCTTGGGATTGATGCCCGACATGTCATAGTAAGACCATGCTCGTCAAGGATGGAACCAATACTAATCTCGTACAGTTGGCTACTAGAACTGAGATTGATAATAATAGTTTCATCTTTATTAATTTGAACGTGATTATATTGTTTGTTATTAACCTTATTAAGGTCAGTTAAGAATTGTTCATTTGTAAAATCATCATAATCAAGATTTGATTAGAATCAAGACAATTAATGTAAGGCACAACAAGATACTCAAAATCTTCATTTATTTCATTATAGGGAAATCAATGTTGAAAACCTCATCAAAGGTGGTCTCGATTACATTGTTATAAAAAAAGGAGGAATAATAAAATAAGAAGAAATAGGAGAAACATATTGGTTAGGTTACATCTCAGAAGGTGGAAGTGGTATAGCATTCTAGTTGAGGAGGGCTGCATCAGTAGTCTTGATCAGGATGGATGGATCCGATGATGTAGCTCCTAAGTGGATCATGCAGAGTTTCAGCCGCAGTGTCTGCAGATTGAATGAGTCCTAGGAGTCACTTCCCTCGAAAACCTCGGCAATAGCTATAGCTTTCTCAACGAGAAGTTTCACATGATGTTGGGAACTTTCTCCCTAAGAGTAGCTGTCTTGGAAGAATATCTCCATCCTTGTCTTCATCTTCTTGTCCACATGATCATATCATGGTTCGAGAAATCCAAAAAAGTGAAAATCTTTAGCACCTTTGATGAATCTCCCATTCAAGGAATATCTTGAAATAGTCTTGGAACTTTCCATCCTTATCATCAACCGAGGTTGGCGGAGCATTCTGAGTTCCTTTGATGATGGTTTATAACCCAAGCCATATGGAGGAAAGGACTTTTTCAGCACTATGGGTTCCATTATCCCCTATTACCGTCATCCCACCACCAGTCCGGGCATAAAGTGCATATTCTTTAACATCTGTATCATGTTGATATTTCTATGAGGGATGTGTTGTGGATAGACTCTATGTTTTAAATCATCCCTGCTAGGAATGGAAGTGGTTCAATTCAAAAGGCAGACATAAACATGTCATTTGCCTCATGTTGTATCTCTAGTACCGGGTTGCTAGATCTTGCATTCTTGGTATTATAATCTTCTCCCAAGATGGTGATAACCTGGCCTTTGGCGATGAACTTCAGTTTCTGATGGAGAGAGGAAGATACCCCTTTGATGTTGTAAAGCCACGGTCGACGAAGCAATAGGTTTAAATAAGAAGGTATGTCAATGACTTGGAACTCGATAATGGGATTTATTGGGCCAGTACCTATTAGAAACTTTATGGATCCTCTCAGCAAGTGTTATCATATGCATGCACCGCCACTAAAGTTAGAGCAAGGTCTTTTACCTTTAAACCCAAGCAGTTGAAGATTCTTAATGGGAAAACATTGAGTGTTGATCCATTGTCAATGAGTGAGAACGAGACAGTGTTTCCTATTACCTCAACGGAGATATTGAGAGCATAGTTATGATTAAGACCAAACTTTACGATTTCTTATTTAGAGAAGGGAGTAATTCTAGTAGAGGTTAAGGACCCAACCAGGTATACGACTTCTTCTGGAGTGGTGGAAGGAGGAATTATGGGCTCAGTAAGCAATTTTATCAAGGAATTTTGTTGTAGTTGGGAAGACATAATGAGTCCTCACAAGTTGATGTTGACATGAGTTTTCTTCAACTGGTCAAGGATTTTGCTCTCCTCAATGGTCATTTTTGGCACGGGGAGTTTCTCGACAACACCCTTTTCTTTTTATGTTACTGTTTATTGAGGATTCGGACTCTAGGAGTGCCTCCCAAATCTTATCATATGGTTAACGGAAGAGGGGAGTAATAAAACCCCATTTTTCATCTACATAGGGTTGTTCATCCAATTTGTTGAGCTCCCTTACTAGATCTTTAAACGATATCATCCTACATACACTGATCATTGGGTAAACTTTTTTTAGGATTGACTCTTCATCTGAACTATAATATTCATACCCCCATTCGGTGGAAACAATGTAATCGTTTAACAAGAAGTGAATACATTCCACAACCTCAACGATTTCTTCATATAGATCCTCCCACTCAATAGGGAGATGCAGAAGTAAAGGGACCAACCACCCTAATATCTTTAAGGCATTGTGTAACTTGGATATACTGTAAATATCATTGGTCTGCCATAATAAGCCTAGCATAATCTCAAATGCATCATCTAAATTGAATTCGTCAATGGGTTCCATCCAATTATCTGACTCTTGACCCCACTTCTGGGCATCCATGAACAAGGTGCTGAACTTTTGACAGTCAATAGTCATTTTAGAGGGCAATTTCAGCCCAAACTCTGGTAGCTGGTTTAGTACAGCCAAAAATTCCATATCTTTCCCTCCAGACCGAGTATGAACAACAACGCATGATCTTGTAAGAAGTGACAGGGCCTAGTCGGCAAAACAAGTAGGGTGTAGGAGAAAATATAGCCAAATTTTAAGGGGTATTATTTCCTCAAAGTCTGTTGGAACCTGTGAAGAGTGCTGTCCTTTAAAGTCTACGGTAACATCTGTGAAATTATTTCCTCAGCGGCATGTAGGAGAGTCATGGCTCGGTGGTAACTTTGGAGATGAACAATTGGGGGCCCATTACCCCCGAACTTCTTAATTTTGGGTGTTTTGAACTTTTTTGACAGCCTTACCTTAGGGTATGGAGACATATGGGTGTAATCCATGTAGTTCCCGATATTTGGACTTACTCAAACTTCTGGGTCAACATATTAAGGTCCTCCTTGACCTTTTTTAACTCCTCTTCTTTTGGTTGAATGGGTACTGGCAAGTTAGCCCTTGTGTGGGCAAGATTAGGCATAGGGAGATTGGATGGGGGTGGCCCACTAGTAGGAGGGGCATGCTGATATTCTTTCGGGACCCAAATAGGCTCAGGTGTGAGTGTATGCATAGCGCAAGGGAAGATAACCTTAGGCTCTATAGGAATCGTGACTCGGTTTTGTCGCATCTCATGAACCTCAGTTTGAAGGTTGTCAATCTTGGCAGTAAGTTGGACTAGGACCGTCATCATGTCAGGCTTCACATTCGGTATTTTGTTTGATTTCTCCATGGAAATCTGGTAAAGGTGGATTCTGGACTCGGAGTAAGTAGTGGGAGAACTAATGGAGCATTGGGGAGGTTCGACAGAAGATCGAAGCCAATAGATAGCCAGTCCAAGGGTCAGATATGCAATCAAACTGAGAAGGAAAAATAATTCTAATTTATTTTTGAAGGAGAAAGGGAAGAATCTTTTATTGGAAAAAAATAAAATGCTTTTGATATTTCTTTGAAAGTGGAGGACAAATTTTTTTTGGGTATTTTTTAATAAAAGGAGGAAACATGTTTTTGATATTTTTATAAAAGGAGGGGAAAAGTGTTTTCGGTGTCTCGATAAAATAGGGGAAAAATGTTTTTCGGTATTTTGATAAAAGGGGTGGGAGGGTGGGGGAATATTTTTGACACTTTTGGTAAGGAAGGAGGAAAAACGAGAGAAGAGTGTCTGCATTATTATTATTATTATTATTATTATTATTATTATTATTATTATTATTATTATTATTATTATTATTATTATTATTATTATTATTATTATTATTATTATTATTATTATTATTATTATTATTATGTTTTCACTTGTATTAGGTTGACCTAAATGCAAATATGAATGCCGGACGGGCCCCGAGCCTGGGAAAATTGGGTTTGAAAAATATGTAAAACATTGTTTGACTTGTTGGCAGGCTCATGGATAGGGTGCCGTCTTGGAAAAAGACAAAATCGCGTGAAAATTTTGGCGGCATGCTGACCCGACATTTTGACAGAGTTTCGAGTAGTAACCAGCAGGCTAAATATGAGTTCCCCAGGGTTGACACCTATATGAGGGTATGCAGTTGTTGGGTTAGTATAAAGGTTCCCCCTTTGGCATGACTTCCACGATATATGTCTTGCTTTTGAGGGCAATCAGTACATGTGAACAAGCTATTTGATATACCTGAGTGTACGTGAATTTCCTCACTATATACCTCGTGGGGACAGTACGTGTGAGAGAAAATTCGATATACTCTACGTATGTGAACGAGTTCCCTTCTATATACCTCCCATCTTGAATTTGGTCAAGAGGTACAATGCGGGGGGAACCATTCGATATATGTCATAGGTACTTGGGCAATGAAAGATGTGAGTCATATTACTTAGGCCAACTGCGACGTGTCAGACCAGCGCCCATCACAAAGTAACCCCCTATTACATGACAATTTTTGGTCAACATAGCAATTATCTAGTTGATGTAGTGTATAGAAATGCATGATTATTGATTAGTATATTATGGAGAGAGTATTTTATTTTGCCTGAGCACTATACTAATAAGGACGAATGTACAAGTAAAAAGTAAATCTAGAATGAAGATTATACTAAGCATAGATATGTGAGAGTGAGTGATGTTCGAATATCTATAGGTGAGTATGTGGTAGTGAACCTAAGAACGGGTCAACTACAAGTGGTGTGTGATAAGTGTGAGTGAGCATGCATATATACATGTGTGATGAGTGGAGGTGTGTCTATTGACACCTAAGCATGGATATTCTAAGTGGTATGTGCAACATGTTGATATAAGTGAACCTATATACAAGTGTAAGAAGTGTGAGGTGTATATGCAGATTATTTATATGTGTGTGAAGTGAAAAGTGAGTCAAGGGTTATATAAACATGAGGTAAATATATATAAGAAGTAATAGAGGAGAAACATGGAACATACAGGTAGGTTCATACGCACACAAGTAGAAAATGATAACACCCATGCACATAGAGTCTAGCCCTCTTAAGTCATTTCCCTAGCAAAGTCTCTATTATGGCCATCCCGATATGTTCCCCCTCCTCGGGGCACTTTCGGGGGGATAAAGAGGGAGGATAAAGGCCATGTTCCCTCTAGATACACTGTGGGGTGCTTCGAACGTTATCAGTTTTGGGGTGATGTAAAGAGATAGATTCTCTAATCTATTTTGCACAAAATAGGCAAAAGAACATGTCGCCCCCTCGAGAGAGCGACATCAAAGATAAACTAATGCTTGCAAAACCAATAGTTCAGAGGTCCGGGGGATATGTTACTAAATGGGAAGGTGTTAGGCACCAATCCCTCCCTTTCGGTCTCTCATTGACTTATGTTACTATTTTCCTTCATTTCTCCGTGAAGTGTGTGTGCGTGTATACATAAATGGAGATTTAAATCGCTCGACCCACATCATGGAAAAGATGGAGTGAGATCATCCATAGAAATGTTCCCAAAATAATAATTAGAAAAATACGCAGTGTGATCGTTATGATGAAACGATAATATATGTTAGACGATGCAATTATGAATCACAAGTATGATACATATGGATAAAATAGAAAAAAGATGAAAATATGAAAATAGGACTCGAGTCCCAGGTTTTAGCCCAAAATGCCTACGTAACTTGTAAACGCATCACAATCCACGTAGTTTGCATGCAACACAAGGAGGGGATTTATCCCATAGATTTAAACAAGAGTTTATTATATGTGTGTCTGTAGTAAATATATTTTTAGTTTTAGAAATTATGATGAAGAACCTCTTTTTCTTCGTCTGTTTTTTTTTAATAGAAAATAAATTGTATGCAATATAACTAACAAAGGATGAGATATTAATGTGTATGATCTAAAGTAAAAGGTAAATTGAGGATTTATATATCTGTGAAAATAAAGGAATTTAAAGAGAGAGAATGATGTTTGGAACTTCTTTGGAGACTTGAATCTTGACCTTGATCCTTGATGAGCTTCCTTGCAAGTTTGTATGAATGTAAGATGAGAGAGAGGGATATTTTTTCTAAATTTGGTATGAGAATGACGGGAATGAAAGGAGGAAAGGAATTTCACACAAGGAAACTTCATTGATTGAAGAAGAATGTTGTTGAGACTACTAATACTGATGGATCTGGGTTGCCTTTCGATGTGATATCATGATCTACTTATATAGGGTAGTGGGACTATCAATCAACACTACCCTTGTCCTATTTATCGGTAGGTAGCCCTAGACACACCGTCGATAGGCAGGGAAATGGACTTACCAATTGGCAGGCTCATGCATATTTTTTTGGAAAAACTTATCATAAAATGCAATCCGTAAGTTCAAATCGTGCATGGGGCATAACATTAGAAAGGTAATTCAGAGATCTTTGAGAATCCGTGGGATGCTCCTGAGTTTGGGAGTTGACTTTGGGTCAAACGGGGCTCAGAATCTCCCATCGATCCTTTGGATAGAAGATCGTCGGATGACGATGGATCGTCGGATGACGATGGATCGTCGGATGACGATGGATCATTTGACCGTTTAGGACCCAAGGGGAATAGAAATGTGCCCAGGGCATTATTGAGGAATACTCGATGACCAACCAATCAAAGGTAAAGCTCAGACTAATCTAGATTTAATTCCTGACGAACTGTCCGCACCGAGAAATAATCACAGGAAGAAAGTTCAGCACAAATAGTTGGTAGGAATGGAAAAGTTATAACACATAGATCTGATGTTGAAAATAACGGATGGAAGGGTTCCATCCAATGCTTAGAGGATAGATTAGGAGAAATGGCTAAAGCCAGGAACCCTTTACAAAGAGGATTTGTTAAAGGATCTCCTTCCATACAAGCTATTGTGGATTTTTCCACACCTTCAAAGTTTAAAGCTCCTGTGGTTACACCCAAATATGATGAAAATACTGACTTTGTTCTTGATATCGAGCAATATTAGGCAACATCTGACATGTATGCCGTTCCTGATGAGATGAGGTACAGAGCATTCTCTGAAATAATTACTAGTCCTGCGTAAATCTGGTAAATAGCCTTCCTTAGGGGCAAATTTCCAGCTTCAATCAGCTAGCTGAGATATTCATTAGCAACTTTTGCTTTGGAGCCAAATGATTAAAAAGGGTAGCTCATTTCCTTAGTGTAAGACAAAAGGAAGGAGAAAGTACTAAAGACTACATCAATCGTTTCAACAATGAGAAATTGGAGGTTATGTATTATGAGGAAAAGACTGCTATAACAGCTCCTGTGAGTGGACTGCTCCTCAAAACGTTCTACTACACGCTCGCTAAATATCCCCCAAACACAATGACAGAGTTAATGGTAATAAAATCCAAGATCATGAATGCACAGGAGGTAATGGTAGCTAAGTGGAGTTGGAGGATAAAAGGGGAAAGCAAATTGACAAAAAGGAACACAAAGATTTTAAAGAACATATGGAGTCAAAAAAAGGGATTATAGACCTGCTCATGAAGTACAACAATTACACTCAATTCATAATGGATATTCACCATGTTTTTGAGGAAATTAAACATAACAAATATGTACGTTGGACTGAGAAGTTAAGGAGCTCCCTTATCAAGAGGGATAAATCCAAATACTGTGAATTTCATAGAGACCACGACCAGACGAAAAATCGTTGTATTGCTCTACATAATGAAAATAAAAATCTCATCCAAAGAGGCAAATTAAACCAGTTTGTTAATCGATAGAATAACGAAGGAGCTTGGTGAAGGTCAAAATCGCCTTGCAAGACCAGAGATGAGAAAAAGAGGACCCATAAAGATAATATGGAGGATTATCCTGACCTACCCAAGAAGCCTAGTAACTAGAATGTGAGGTATTCATGCTCAACTTTGGTTCTTTTGATGGCCAAATAATTACAGGTGGAGATCCAGGAGGAGGAGATCATACAGAATAGAGGAAGGCTTACCTCAATGAGGCACAAGCTTGTTCCTATATACATATAATCAATCTAGATAAAGAAGATCGATCGATGAAGGCCAATAAAGATAAGCTGCTGATCGTTTTCTCTAAAAATGATCTCTCAGGATTATTGTACCCCTATGATGATCCTCTAGTAATCAAAGTCAGAAAAAAGGATATCATTATTTCTATAATATTAATTGGGAATGGTAGCTCGTTAGATATTATGTTTTATCCTTTCTTTGAAAGTTTGATTTTTAATCTTAGCCAATTGGAGCCCAACCACATACCTTTAATAGGTTTTTCTAGTGATAAAGTATTCCTTTTGGGAGCAATTAAGGTGGAGATGTTGATCAGCACTTGGCCAGCCAGTCGAACAGAGAAGATGCGGTTCTTTGTAATAGAAAAAAATGTTCATTCGGACTATAACATAATTATTGGAAGAGTAGGGTTAAAGAATTTCGAAGTCGTACCATCTATAGTACGTCAATGTTTGAAGTTTCTGACCAACATTGGAGTTAGGTGACCAAAGAGTAGCTCGAGAATGCTACTACTCATCTTTTGAGTAGGAATATCTAGAAGAAATAAAAAAGATAACCACCACTTACCAAGTGGACACCTTTGAACTTGGTGAAGGGTCTGAGGTTGAAACCCTAGATCCAAGGAGGAAACAAAATTGGTGAAGGGTCAGATAGTAAAGGCGACAAAAAGCATTGTGTTGGACGATGACAAGCCAGAACGCACCATTCAAATAGGAACAACACTCGATCCTGTTCTTAAATAGGAACTAGTGAATTTCCTTAGCTAGAGAAAGAATATATTTGCATGGAGTCATGAAGATATGCCAGGGATTGATCCTAACTTTCTATGCCATGAACTCAATGTTAACAAAGTGGCCGAGGCTGTAAAGCAGAGGCGAAGAGTGTTTAGCCCCGAGAAGAACCAAATAATACAGGAGGACGTTGAAAATCTTCAAAAGGCTGCTTTTATTAATAAAGTGAAGTATCCAAATTGGTTGGACAATGTAGTTATAGTCAAGAAAAAGAATAATAAGTGGAGGATGTGTGTAGACTTAACAGATTTGAATAAAGCACGCCCAAAGGATCATTTTCCTTTACCATGAATTGATCAGCTTGTGGATGCTACATCAAGAAGTGAACTACTCAGTTTCATGGATGCCTATTCTGGTTAGAACTAGATCAAAATGAAGCCTAAAGACATGGATATCACTTCCTTCATTACCCCCCGAGGAACTTATTGTTATAATGTTATGCCATTTGATTTGAAAAATGCAGGTGCTACTTACCAAAGGTTGCTGAACAAAGTCTTTGAAGAGAAAATACGCAAAAAGATGGAAGTTTATGTGGATGACATGCTAAAAAAGAGTAAAAAGGCATCCAATCATGTTGTAGACCTCAACCAAACTTTCGACCAACTGGAGAAACACCAGATGAGATTGAACCTGACCAAGTGTGTGTTTGGAGTGTAGGAGGTAATGTTCCTTGAGTATATAGTAAATCAAATGGGAATTGAAGCAAACCCATATAAGATCAAGGAATTGATTGAGATAAAGTACCCTACTTTCAAGAAGGATGTATAAAGGTTAACTGGGCGTGTAGCATCTCTGAACATATTTATGTCCCGAGCTACAGATAGGTGCTTGCCATTCTTTAAACTGCTTGGAAAGATTTTTAAATTGAATAGAGAGTGTGAAAAAGATTTTTTGGAGTTGAAAAAGTACCTGGGGTCACCCCCATGACCTTCCTGACCAATTTTTGGAGAAAGATTGTATTTATACTTAGTTATTTCTGAATCAGCTATAAGTTTTACCTTAATACGAGAAGAAAATGGAGTTCAGAAACTAGTCTACTACACCAGTAAAAGCTTTCCGAGGAGAAGAAATTAGATGCCCACGCCTGGAGTAGTTAACATTGGCACTGATTAAGGCGTCCAGGTAGATGAAGCCATATTTTTAAGCCCATACGATTATAGTGTACACCGATATGCCTCTAAGGAAAGCCTTGCACAAACCAGAGAAGTGTGGAAGATTAATGCACTGTGTAATAGAATTGGGGGAGTATGATATTATTTATGAACCAAGATCTTATTTGAAAAGTCAAGTTGTATCAGATTTTATTATAGACTTCACTTACCCCGAGGTTCCTGAGCAACAAGATAGGCAGGTAGAACAAAAATAAAGAGAATGGGTTGTTATCAATCAATCCCCCAAGCAAACTTCATTAGAAGAAAGGTCAGAAGAAATCAATGTCGACCTATATGATTCCTCTTCTAGAGCTCAGGAGATGTCAGGGAATTATGAGGAAGAAAGGAGAAAAACATTCCATTATGGGATCATTACACACCAAGCACTTGACAACAATATCCCAATATGTAACTTGTATGTTGATGGGTCATCTTGCGCAGTCGAAAGTGGAGCAGGTATAATACTTAACACTCCAAATGGAATAGATATTGAACATGCTTTGCGATTCAAATTCTAGGTCTAAAATAACAAAGCAGAATATGAAGCTCTCATTGTGGGTTTGAGTTTGGCCCAATCACCGAATGCCAAGCAAGTTGTGGCGCAAAGTGATTCTTAGCTAGTGGTGAATCAAATATTGAGCTTGTATGGAGCTAAAGGAGAATTGATAACCATGTATTTGGCCAAAGCGTTGAAAGTAATGGCAATATTACTTACAGTTTGAATTAGAAGAATTCCAAGACTGAATAATGCCCAAGCAGATGCACTTGCTCGGTTGGCTTCAACAATTGGATTCGAGCTTCGATAAACTATTCCTATCAATCTTCTAGCAAATAGGAGTATAGATAAAGAACTGATGATCCATTTTATTACAGTAGACATGGTACCAACTTGGATGGATCCCATCAGAGCTTACATTGAAGAAGGAATTCTGCCAGCAGACATGATTGAGGCCCAATAGTTGAAATATAAAGATGTCAAATATGTGCTAGATAAAGGAGTATTATACAGGGGAGGGATGACAGTTAACCCTCAACGTTGTGTTCACCCATTACAAGTTCCAGACATTATTCAGGAGGTGCATGAAGGATATTTTGAATCCTACATAGCAGGAAGAACACTGCTGCAGTGGATCAGTGCACAGGGATACTATTGGCCTACAATGTGAGACGATTGTGCAGCCTTTGCCAGAAAATGTGACAAGTTCCAAAGGTATTCTAGCATTTATAAAATTCCACAGGTTGCGCTCACCCCAATCACTTCACCTTGGCCATTTTCCATATGGGGTATAGACTTGATCGGGCCATTATTGACCACCCAAGGAAGATTCAAATATTTGGTTGTTGCTGTGGACTACATTACAAAGTGGATTAAGGAAGAACCATTGATTGACATGCCTTATGAGAAGGTTTACTAATTTATTTCGAAGAATATCATTTGTAGATATGGGTTGCCCTATGCCTTTATAATATACCATGGAACACAATTTGACAATGATGAATTTGCTGCCTACTGTGCCCAATCCAATATCCAAAAGCTACATTCTGGTCTAGGTCATCCTCAGAGTAATGGGAAAACTGAAGTTACAAATGAAAATTTTCTAAATGGGTTAAAAAAAGACTTGATGATGCCAACGGAAATTGGATCAATGAGTTACATTATGTTTCGTGGGCATACTAAACAACCCTGAGGAATACAACTGGAGAATCCCCATACATGCTGGCATATGGGACTGAAGATGTAATACATGCTGAATCGAGACTTCCATCCCATGGAGTTTTAAACTTTTACTCTCATGTAAGTGATCTAATGTGAAGATTGGATTTGCATATGTTGGCAGAAGTGTGTGAAGATGCAGCTTTGAGAAATGCTGCTTACCAACAACGAACAACATGTTTCTATAACAAGAGAATGAAGCCGACTAACTGAAAGGAAGGAAATTATGTGCTAAAAAAGTTTATCTATAAGAACAACAAACTTGAGGCCAATTGGAATGGGCCATACCGTATTTTAGTAGTTGTCCGACCTGGAACCGATAGAATTGAGACTTTGGAGACAGAAGAATTCAAGAATCCATGGCATACCGAGCACCTTAAGAAGTAGTACTAATGATGTAATCAATTGTACTCAGTTCAATATCAATTTTCAGTATTAATAACATCATGATTCCTTCAATTTCTATTTTTAATTTTTTGGGAGTACTAGTGCTATGCACTACAATATCAAGTTGCCAAAAAAACTTCAAAAGTTACACCACACTGTTAGTCGCCACTCAGAATAGGTCCATCGCAACAACCAGATAGTTGATTTAAAATGTTAGTTGGATCAGACAAGCACCTGCTCGATATGAACATAACTTGATCGGCAGCAGATAAAAACCCAAATACAGCAGGATATTAAGTCCTCAAGATACTTGGTCAACAAAGATAAGGATAAAATAAGATCATTATACTACTGGGCAAAGTGAAGCAAGAACGTTATGAAGATTTCCCAAGAGGAATGTAGACACGTATTCCACATACGACTGGTCACACCACTGCTAACCAATGCAGAAAACCTAAAAATATTGGTCCATTAGTAGAACCTATGGGGACACATGGCTAACGAGTACTAAATTTATATTTCAATCTAAGTAAACTAGCAGAACCTATGTATTCATTGGTAATTGATGCTTAAGGGTGTCAATAGAACTAACAAAAAAAGAAGACAATCACATTCAAAGATTGACGACACAAGTTGATCAAATATATTTCATTCATTTAATGATCATTACATGATTTTGTTCATAACAGAATTACAAAAAACTACTCTAAGGGACGTTTTCCCTCAGCCTTAGAAACTGGCTCCTATACTAAAATAAATCAGGAATCTCAAGTGGATCATTCTCATCACCTATTGTCGATACTAAATAAACATAACTAACTACCCAATACTACAATAAGTGGATGCCAAAAAAAAATTAAAACATACAATTAGTCAACAGACCAACAATATAGTAACTATTGAATCTGGTAATATATGCACACGTACAACGATGAAAGGAAGTACTCCTATAATACATAAGTACACAAAAGGAAATACCCGAATATGTTGTCGGGTCACTGACAATACAGCATCCTAAGGAGAGAAATATAAAAGTTCTACATCTATAATCCTTGGGTATGAACCCGATATACAAAATGAATCCTTAACTAGATTTACAAAAGATAGGAAGCGGCTATAACAAAATCCCGCAACAGTCTGCATCTGCAACAGCTCCAAGGACACTGGATAGAAAAGCATCACTGGTATCCTTGCAGGTGGGGACACCTATAATATATTACAATATATGTATAGCAAGAGAGAAATATAAACGGGTCAGAGCCCGAGGTTTGAAAATAGTTTAGAAAGTGCATTAAAATGCATAATAACTATAAATGCACAATTTTGTAATTAAAGTGGAGTCTCACTCTCGTGGACCTCAAACTCACCCCTCGACTAAAGAGCGCACCTAAACGTATGCACCTGAACCTCAATTAAGCTACCTGACACATTCTAGGGAAAATTCAATCTCAATCTACGCATAATCTACACTCGCGTAACCCACTATCTAAAATAAAACCCTTATCTTCTCATTCTATCATATCCTAAGTTTACACCCGAACTTATACACACACACACACACACACACACACACACACACACATATATATATATATATATATATATATATATATATATATATATAATAGAATTCATCAGTTTCAAATTATTAACTTAAACAAGTTATTAGCATCAGAATAGTCACGCATCATCTTTTTATTCTTATAAAGCATTGTATCACTATAACACATAAACCCGAGTACTAAGGACTAAACTTATCGCCACTCCCAACATTGCGCTACGTTTCGTGCATAGGACATCTCGTGAAGCTAAATCCAAACAAGGAACCCCACGATACACTACTACATGACAATGTTGATCGTCGAGATCCATTAGGCCCTCAGTACATAACATATATAACATTAGCTACTTATTATGGATAACTATTTCTAAGTACATAAATAAGATAACATACAGTACCCTTAGGGTCTATATAACATCATTCTAGTTATAGAACACATTCATTCGACCCTAAAAAACACGTATACATAACACACATAACGCAAATAAAGCCTAAGGACTATCCTGACCCATCCCGGATCAATCGTACACTCATAATCGTCATCCGAAATACTTTATAACATCCTCTAATTTTTTCCTCATTTGCCAAATTTAAAATTCTCCAATTTAAATAAGTTTTATTTCTCCCGAAAATAATTAAATTCTTAGTCCTCAAAATTTTGGGGTGTTACATACTTTCCCCCCTTACGAGGAATTTCTTCCTCGAAATTAAATTAAGCCTAGTACTATAAACCTCAACTAGCTCCAAAATCACTTACCACCAAGATCATTATACCTATCTCTCCCACTTCTAACGGCGAATTATTTAATTTTAAATTCAAATTAGTTAACCAGGGCGCCCATACACCCTGTACCCAAGCTCAACTGTATAAGCATTACCCGGCTCCACTTAGCCTCAAATCGTAAGATAGTTCTCAACAAATTAAACAATTATAACATCCTAAGTATATAAAAAAATTTAAATGTCCGAAGATTTAACTCTTCTCAATTCCTGACATTTACTACTTTCATGCGGGGGAGGTCTCACAAGTGTAATCCAACCAAGGAACCCTCCCAATACACAACTGTGCAGCTTTGTTGGGGATTGAGATGAGTTAAACGAGGACTAAAGTTTAAAAAAAGGTTTTTGAACAATATTAATATTGCCCGAAGGCCTATAAAATAATGAAATACCAAAAAATAGTTTTATGTCTTTCGACACACAAATTAAATACCTTATGCCCAAGACATAAGGCATCAACAAATACAATACTCTTACCAACACTTAGTTCTTAATACGTACACAACCATGAGCTAAAATTCCTTGCTCAATAATAAACTCGCTAAACCCTGAATCTCCTCAATAATAAAAATCCTGTACATCACATCAAAACATCTCCATAAGGTAGTCCCTTCCACAACTGGAACATTACAAACACATGCATCTAGCCTAAATATAAAATGATAGCCTTACCGTTACTACTCAATAAACTCTAACAGTTCCTATTTTCGAAACAAAATCGTAACTCTCTACTAGCACATCACAAAACAATATATTCTCCCGAAAGATATCATCCAAGTGCCACACTTGCTCACTCCTCCCTTCAAAGTAATTCTATATACAATATGGTTATAACAACTAACCACTCACTACATCTTACATGCGACGCTCCCAATACCACTCAAAGCATGACCTAAACACATAGGAAAATAGTTTCCATATTACCTCCATATTCCAACTGCCTCGCTTCATCAATGGGTCCCTGATCGAAGTTCTGTTTCTAAAACTGTCTTATGAACTTTTGTAGGGGTTACACATCCAAAACCTCCTCAAAACGTTACCCTATACCTCTTTCAAGACAATCCCTCTTACAATGGTCTATTTCACCACAAGAGAAACATCTCCAAGTGGATACTTCTTGTCCATCCTGAGGGACAAAACGTTGTTGCGGACCTTGATAATATTGCCTATACCCTTGTTGCGGTGATGATCTTGCTCCACTGGCATCATCTCCTCCAGACCTACTTGATGAACCCGTGTCCCCAAATTCCTTAGTCCCTTTTAAATGAAGACGATACTCCTAACAATGTAATAACGCCGCATTCATCACATCGGTAAAAGTCAGAAATGTCGGGTTCCCTACCAAATGCTGTCGAATTCGCTAATCTAAACCTCCCTAGAACTTCACTATTCACTTCTCCTTCGTTTTTAACTCGTCGGGCACAAAATTTGCCAATCAAGGAAATTATTCTTCGTACTCAGCCGTCGTTCGATCACCTTGAGTCACATCCAGTAATATCCTCCTCATTTTCGTCTGAATTGCGGAAGGAAAATACTTTCGGTCAAAGCATACCCAAAAATATGCTATGGGCATTCGATCTCTCTGCTTCTATGTGGTGACTGACTCCCACCATTGGAGAGCTGCACCCATTAGTTTAAAGGTGGCGAGTATTTGTTTCTGCACCTCACTGCATTCAACCATTCGAAGGTGCCTTTGTATATCCTTCTTCGACTGGCTTGCAATAGTTACATCTGATCCCCCCAAAAATTCCGACGGATGTCCTTTCCCAAAGGCTTCTCATACTCTTTCTCACGCTGATGGTCCTGGGTGGGATTTAATTACCTAAGTTGCAGGTTGATGTGCCATCGCAGCAATGGCAACATTTACCGTTTGTGCCATAATATTAGCAACTTCGACGGCGGTCACAGTCCCTATTTGGGGTTCCATATTCTCATACCCTCTATTTTCCCAACCTATACGACCTCTTCTCGGTGGCATATGAAATAAGATCAAGTGTATCAGAATGCCATTCAAGTAGTTACACATCGCAGAAGAAAATATAGGCGTAATGAACACAACAGTCCTAATAATATGGCTCTAAATCAAGAACGCTTATGGAAGAATGCAAAAAACCTGCACAGATCCTAAGACACTAGAACCCGATGCCCTTATACCAACTGTGACACCCCGCTTCAAATAATAATAGGTGGACATCCCTATACTAAAATAAATCAGGAATCTCAAGTGGATCATTCTCAGCATCTACTATCGATACTAAATAAACATAACTAACTACTCAATACTACAATAAGTGGATGCTAAAAAAAAAATTTAAAACATACAATGAATAAACATACCAACAATATAGTAACTACCGAATTTGATAATATATACACACACACTACGATGAAAGGAAGTACTCTTATAATACATAAGTACACAAAAGGAAATACCCGAATATGTTGTCGGGTCACAGACAATACAACATCTTGAGGAGAGAAAAATAAAAGTTCTACATATATAACCCTTGGGTATGAACCCGATATACAAAATGAATCCTTAACTAGATTTACAAAAGATAGGAAGCGACTATAACAAAATCCCGCAAGAGTCCGCATCTACAACAGCTCCAAGCACACTAGATATAAAAGCATCGCTGGCGTCCTTGCCGGGGGGGGGGGGGGGGACACCTATAATATATTACAATATATGTACAGCAAGAGAGAAATATAAACGGGTCAGAGCCCGAGGTTTAAAAACATTTTAGCAAGTACATTAAAATTCATGGTTGGAACGCGAGACCCCCAATTTTAAAATTCTTTAAAAATAATTTTTTTAAAAGTGCGGATATGGTGGTTCAACACAACACACACAAACAAATATTTTTAATTTCTTTCAAATTAAAATTAAACAAAACTCAAAGTGAGATAAAATTGAACAACTAATAAATTTTCACTTAAACAAAATTAATTAAACCCAACTCTTAGAAATTTGCCTAACAAAATTAATTCATTTTTCACAAATTAGGCCAAACCAAAATTTCCCAAATTATGTTAATGACTTGAATTAAATTAATCCAAATTTCACCCATATTAATTTTAATCCCCAAATTAAACTATAGTGTGAATTAAACAATATTTTATCTTATAATCATAAGCATGCGTTCTAGGTGATCTGCAAGATAAAATAAATTCACAACACACTATGCTGCGATGTACGAGGAAAACCCAAATGGGAAAAACCTCGGGCGGCCCTAGCCTTAAGTCCACTAAGTACAAAATTTTTACAAGTACAAGACAAATGACTTACTCAAATCGACTCGAATCCTTCAAGACACTGACGTGTCTTCTTGTACCAACCTCCTCTTAGTCGACAATTCCGAAACTCCACCGGAACCTTCGAATGGTCTTTGGGAAACCGTCAACCCGCACCCGAAGGCTTTCTCCTAGTGGAAACCCCACAGCAAACTTTTCTCTTTTTTGGGATAGAGAAGAACCCAAACAACTCTTTTATGGGATGAGAATTAACCCGATGACAAATACTCCAATATATATATATATATATGGTACTTGGAATAAACAAATCAAAACTTTGGGTGTATAAACATGTGTTTGCAGAAAATTTTGTATTGAAATTTAACATATGAAACTATAGACATTTGGTTGGAAGGATTTTCTCTCAAAAGCTATCAAAGTATGTTCCAAAAGTGCTTTAAAAAATTTATCCCGAAAATGGTTAAAAACTGTCAAAAATTAGCAGACAAAATAGTGGAAAAATGTCAAAAACTGCCAAAAACTATTTCCGCCTGAAATCTCGTTCGAATGACTTTTTTGTTCGAACGACCTTCCTAACAAAAAGTCAGTGTTCAACAGGGAAACTCGTTGGAAAAACTCGTTCGAATGACATTCCCCTTCCAATGACAATTTCGAACGAAAAAACACAAACAATATTTTTCATTTTAAGCTAAAAAAATCTTCTGAAATATATATAAAATATAAATTACACCCATTACAAATTATTCCAAGTCTCTAAAAATATATATAACATTCATACCTTATTGGTGACTTGAAATATGATGAGTTGTTGAGGACGCAAAAGAAACTTGAAACTCAGCAAGAATGATGTCTTCACATTGAACTAGGTCGATACGTCTTCAACTCAAACTTTTCATCGGCTTGAAGGATACACATGAGCACTATCCTACGACTCAAATGTTTTTTTCGGAATGGAGACAACACTACAGTAAGATTCAATTGGAAATTTGTGTCCTTACAAATCTCCCCCTTTGGCTATTTCAGGACAAAAACCAAACAAAAATCCTTAAGGGACGTCAAGCTCAACTAGACTCACAAACAACCCGCCCAAAATTAAAAAAAACAAGCTTGACTTAAAACCTAAGGATAAATAGCTTTGCCAAATGAAGATTGCCATTAGATTATGTAACAACCCGTCCTTTTGGAGACGATTAAATTCCATAATTGAGTATAAATTGGCAATTTGGAGAATTTCTCGAAATAGTGATTTTTGGGATTTTTGAGGATTTAATGATTTTCGATGGGTGTGGTAATTATTTTTGGGACTAAATAGGTCGAAGTATTTTAATTATGCATCGCCGTGGAGTAAAGCGACAAAAAGGTAAGATTTTAATTAGAAAACCCGCATTAAGTTATATTGGGTTAGAATAGTGATTTGCGGTGAAGTACCTCAGATGGGAATTTCGATTGCGTTGTGAGTCTCGGAATGGCCGAGATAGTCGGAAAAGAGTGTCCGATTGTCGAAATTGAGTTTCGGGGAATTTTGGAGTTAAACGGGCTTGTAATTGAGTAAACGAGTCGTTTTTGGGTTTTAAGGATTAAAACCATTTTCTTCCTATATAAAGAGGGGGAGAGGGAAGAAAAGAAGAAAGGAAGAAAGAAAAGAGGGAGAAGAGAGAGGAGGAAGAGAAGAGAGGAGAAAAAGGAAGATTCGGGCCAAACTCCGCAGGATTCGGCGCGAGGTCGTCGGATTATATCCACGAGGCAAGTGTTTACTTGATTTATTTACTTTTGAGCATAAATCTCATATCGTAGTTTGGTATAAACAAACCCTAAAGATTTTGGGTGGGGTTTTCGTGAATAAAACGGGTTTTCGGGAGTTAAAAAAATTAAACCCCAATAATGTTTCAATTTGAGAAACTTAGGTTTTAACCTAAATTAATTGGTGATTCTGGGTTCTAGGACGTTTAGAACCCGTATTATATGCGTAGTTATTGTTGGTTGAGGTTGTAGGACGTTGGGTGAGGCGACAAAAGCTTGGGAGAAGCTTTAATGGCCGAAACCGTCTCGGAGAAGATGATGAATAGTGGATCTGTGATTTTCCGAATCAATTCGGCCTTGATACGAATCGATTCAGCTCCTGGTCAAAAAATAAAAAAATTAGATCTTTTCGATGTGGTCGCGTGGGTGCCAACCTCGTAGTTTTATGATTTTTTTTGGATTTATAGTGATTTTTCTACGAAAAGTTGTCCGAGATCGAAATCGTTTGTCAGAAATTAAGGTTAGAAATTATTGGAGATAAATATTAGGGGTTCTCAAAAGGATTGTTAGGACCTCTAAATAATTTTAGGAGATATCAAAACCTTGGGTTTATAGGAATAAATCTGAGTTATAATTTGAATTGAGGCTGGATTGATATTTGGGGTATTTTGGAGATTGAAAAAAAATCGCCCAAATAGTGCCCCTCGAACAAGCCGAATCGATTCGGGTCTTGGCCGAATCGATTCGCCTTAGGGCAACTGTAATTCTGCAGTGGGCCTAATCGATTAGGATATAGACCGAATCGATTCGCCATTAAGGACCCATTTGCAGAACTCTTTCCGAATCGATTCGGATTGGGAGCCGAATCGATTCGACCACCCGAATCGATTCACAATTTGGGCGAATCGATTCGCTTTGGTCATAATGGCGAGTTTTATTCACTTAAGAGTTTGGGGAGTTAAATTTCGATTTGGGATTTTATTTAGGGTTTCCGGTTTTGATATTGGGATTCCTCAATTACGGTTTTGAGGGTAATGAAACATTTAGACGAAAGAGAATGCCTTGGGTTGGTGTAGGACATAACCCGGGGAATGGACATAGTTAAAGTTCGGGAAAGAATAATCATTGTCAGTGGGCATTTAGGCCTATATAGCTTTGTGTATAGGAAATACTTTGGGTTTAGTATCATGCATATATGAATGCATGATTATGATTCTTTGAGAGAATCTTTGGGATTATTGGTCATTGCTAGATGTAATTGGAAAATATGGCCATTTATATATATTCGAGGATGAATATATGGTATATGTATAATATGTGATTAAAGTATATATGATATGATCACTACAAAAAAAAGTTGCTTTTAAGACCCTATTTTTTGAGACAGACAAAATTTAGTCTTTAAAACATACTTTTTAAGACGGCTATAATTAGCTGTCTTAAAAACTACAATTTTTTGAGACTGTTAGTTATATCCGTCTCAAAAGAGGTCACTTTTTGAGACGGTTAATTATTCCCGTCTTATAAAGTAAATCAAATAAGACCGTAAAATATTTACCGTCTCAAAAGATATACCAAATAAGACGGCTAAAAAAATTATGTTCCCACCCTAATCACTTTTCATCTCCCTCCTTATACCAAAAGAATAAAAAAATAAAAAAAATAGGAAGACGCATACACACACGCCCCCACCATATCTCACAAACTCAATTGACCAAACCCCTCCTCTCACAAACTCAATCGGAAACCCATTCACCATCTCTCTCATGACTTTGAGATGAGTCGACGGCCACACTATCTGGTACTTACCATCTCTCTTTCTCTCTCACCCACACACACGTGCGTGCACCCATACACACGCACACACGCAGTGATGCACACACACATATACCTGAACACAAATCTTCAAAGTTAGGGTTATTAATTTAATTTTGTGTTGGGTATTTACAGGAGCAAATACAATCTTCAAATTTAGGGTTTTCATTTTAGTTTTCAATTAGTTGGTGATGATGAAGAGTGTGCCACATGAAGAAGAAAATAATGATTCATGCAAGATTGAAAATGGCCATGTATCTTGTGATTTTTTTAATGTGTAAATGTTTAGTGATGTAGATATTAATTAGTTGATTGTGTGACTTCTTATTTGATGTTTTCCATTATCATGCGTTCATTAGTACTTCAATATTTCAAATTTGAATTGTTCGATTTATCCATATTAATACTTAAATTGACGCGTTGAATTATATTCTTATTTTAATATAGCTTGTTCCCCCTTTATGTGCTAATCTCTTTAGGAATTCATGTTTGTCATTATTAACCTTTTTATTTTTTCATCATCTTACGAAGACATTATGAAGATTTTATCTTATTTATATTATGAAATATAAATTTAATAACATTTTTTTAGATTCATAGATGGGAACCATGTATAAGAGTTGGATTGATTTACGCAATCGTTAACTACATTAATGGGATTGACGGGTTTCTTAACTATGCGTATGCTTGTGTGAGTCATTTGGTAGTAGTTTAATACACTAGATATTAGTATTGTTGTCTTGTTTGTTCATGTGTTTTTAGATGTCGTGGAGAGTGTTAATATACTTATCAACATCAATGGGCAAATTATTAGATCAGATGTTGTTGGGGCATTAAAGATGCATACATATTTGAGGTGATTATCAATCCACATGTTATATTTCCTTGCTATTGGTGTTTTGTTGTCAACTCTTAATTTTGTTATTGTAAGGGCTATGCATACATAGATGTTTGTTAACTGATCTGGATAAGTTCCTTTTTTAGCTAGTTTATATGCCTCTTAAGATATGTACATATGAGTAGAGTTTCTCATATTGTCATTGAATCATGTCTTGCTATCAGCTTCCCTTTACAGTTATGATACTTCATAAGTGAAATATAGTGTTATTGGTTGGGAAGACAATACCAAATAAATTTATTTTATCGACAAGTTCTTCTTGCAATCAACAATGTACTGCCCTTCTGACGTTGCCTTGTAGTTACGTTAGATTCCAGAAACTCCATAGATGTATCATGTTTCATGTTGGTAGACGTAATAAATTTTAGGCCACCAGGAACAACAACTGGTCTAATTTTTTTAGACAAGTAAGAAAAAGGTCTAGATATAGATGAAGAATTATTGATTTGTGTTTAGTATATGATTGCAACATCAATTTTTTTACCATATTATTTTCAGTTGGCTCTTTATCGGTCTTATACCCATTTCCAGTTATTGAACTTCCCTATCACATGAACTAGTAGGTTAGGCCAAGCCTTGGCTCAAATACCTAAAGCACAAGATCGTTAGGGACAAAAGATTTATGTCAAGAATTTCATGATAATACTTATTCTAGCAATGGATCCCAGATACTTGTGGTATATAGGAGGGGGTGTCTTCTTACATAGTGTCTACTTTAGGCAAAGTAGTTAGAGATCCTACTTCCCATACAACTCTAAGTGGTTGTGTTGACATGAATCCAGTTCCATTGTCATGGTTGAACCAACTATCTTAGAGAGACGTAGTAGGAACACCGTCAGCTTCAGCCCTCGCGTCAGAGAGGAATAGGACTGGGACCATACCTAAGTATTGGACCCATGTCTTGAAAAGCGTCCTATATGTGTGTACCAATCGAGGTCGATCGGTCTGAGCTATATTCGATGTGACGTTCCATATTGCCCGCTGGGGGTGGGGGTCATGGAATAAATGGTAATTGGGATCCATCCGATGCCTAAGTTGGCTGAGGAGGGGTCACAAATGGAGAATCCACAAAATCACAAGATTCCTGTGACTTTATACGTGTATCACGTACTAACGAGTTTTGATACCCTTTATTATCTCATTATACTTTAGACCCAACATTGTTGGCCAGGATAATAGGGACAAGAACTCAATTCCTAAAAAAAATCCAAACCTAAAACTGTGCAACAAGTTTTTATAGCTATAGAGAATCCAAATGTTGATCCCTCAAATACTTTGGATGCTCATGTCGATAATACTAGTGATAATGTTGTAGAAAATCCAAAAACTAATAATTCTTTGGATGTTACTAATATGGTTCACCATGTATATGAATTTGTAGTTGTTAGTAACAATATAATGTGTGATAATGCTATTGTTGAGATTATCGCATTCCCACATGTTGATAACATGATACTCATATAAATATTATCAACTATGTTGAGGTGATAGAAATAACCTATCTTCATAAGATAGTGACTACTCATGTCACTAGTACTGTTCCCAATTCTTCTTTTGGATAAACTGATCATATAATGGTTATTCATCCTACTCAGTTCACTACTCCTCGCCCCAACATCCCGTTTACTCGGTCTTTCCGCCATAAATCTTAGGAAAACTTGGTTGATGAGGAGTAAAATGATGATTTAACCACTACTTGTATGGGTGAACAAATCATTTAGGACATAATGCTTCGAAATGTGTCCCATGTCCTCACTACTTATGCAACCATAGTCAATTCTCCCATTGCTACTGTTGATGGATCTACTTTGGAGGGCTCCTCCTTGCGATCCAGATTTTAGGTATTTTAAGTGGTCTTATCTAAATCACAAATTGAACGCAACAAACAAAATGAAGATACAAACATAAATGATGTTGCTGGCATAGATGGATACGATATTAGAAGTAACTACCTTACTTCTTAATGTTAGTTATCTATTAGAATATTATGGGTTTAGCTAATGCCCCAACTCAATTAGCTTTTAATATCCCGTGGCTCTCTTAAGCTTGATCTCATATGCATTTCTGAGCCAATGATGTCCTTTGCATCAATTCCTCCTAATTTAGGAACTCTATTGGCATGCATCATATTGCCTTCAAAATTATAAATCTGCTTTTGCCTAACATTTGGGTGTTTGATTCGGCTCCTATTGTTAATCCAACTATCCTTTCTAGTGATGACCAAAAAATTACAATTTTTTTCTCCTATTTCCATAACCAGTGTGTAATGACTTTTGTCCATGCTACACTATTGATTACATCCTTAGGAGAGAGCTCTGGAAGACTATCATATATTTACTCAACCCTCTCTCTCCCTTGGTCAATTATTAGAGAATTTAACTCTGTCTTGGGGCTCATGAATGTAAAGCACATAGACTCCCTTATAATAGACCCTTATTAGATTTTAAAAATATAACTGACTCAGGGTATTTTTCACACTTGGGTCAAGAGTGACCAAAAATTAGTTCACAGAGAGCTTGATAGGTCTTTATGCAACCAAGTATGGATGGATTTCCAGGTTATTATCTCCTATAAAACTGTTGTGGCATCTAGCTGTGATCATTACCCCCTTATATTTGAGTTTAATACTGATGGTCTTGTTGGCCTAAAACCTTTTAAATTCATCAAGGCTTGGACTAAATATGGACTAAGCATGATGGCAGAAGTTAGTCTTCGCCCCCCAAAAAGGTAGCTAAATGCAACAAAATGGTTGACCTCCCTACAAAAAGTAACTGATTTGAGATTGAGAGCTACTAAAGTGTGTTTTAGGAGGGCCCACTACTGGCAGGTGCCCACTACCTCAGCAAAACAGAGATTTGACCTCACGTTTATGCTTAACTCTTCACACCACCAGAATACTCTGCTGCGCTTTAAAGTCGTAAAAGAGAAGAACAACTTGCTCATTCCCACTTTCTCGTTCTAATTTCTAATAATTAAATATTCACGCCTAACACTTTTTATTGACTACTTTGACAGCCCCTGGTGGTTATCATGAGGATTGAGAATTATAGGCCAGACATGTCCTTAATCTCCTAAACATAGGCAAGTTCATGATCAAATTAGTTTTTCTAGATTTATCGAAGTTAGGGGTTGAAGCTATCAAAGAGTAGTGCAGCATTATTTACATTTTTTTCGAGGTGGTCACTTTAGACCAATACGTTTATAACAACCGATGATGTTTGTGAGATTTTCAGGTTGTAGTCTTTGGGTGAGGCCGAGGGGAGTGGGTATATGTCAAGGCACGAGAGGTCTATATTTAATACTTTTATTACCTGGTATGCGAAGTGTGTAAGTTACAAGAGCAAGATACAAATGGTAGTGAATGGGGAGGATTAAATAGTGTTTTCCACCCGTCTTATTGGGCATAAAATTCCTATCGCACCCTTGGCACTTGGGAATGTTAATGCCTAGGTGGATAGATTCCATTCTGACATGGAGTGTTCAATGGGTAAGTATGATGTGATAAATGTTGGGAATTCAAAGTTATATGAGTGACCCAAGTTTTTCTATAGTACTGTAAGGACACAAATTTCCACTTGAGTCCATATGTAGTTTTGGCTCAATTCCGGACAAAAACATTTATTCATAGGAAAGTATGTAATTGTAATACTCTCAAGCCTATGAAGTGTTTATTGAAGACGTAGAGGCAAAGAATATAAAGCTTCATCAAATATGCCGGTTTGCGTGCCTCGTTTCTACGTCATCAACTATAGTTCCATGCTCCCAAGGTATGAATGAAATTATATATATAGGAGCTTGGAACAAAGTTTATTGGGTGTTAGGTTTAATATAAACTGCGTTTTGATTTTCAGAAAAACTTAATTAGAACTTTAAATTAAAGTATATAAAGTTTCTGGGCCAAAATCGAATTTTACAAAATTTCTGGAAGTCGTTCGAAATGTCGTTCGAACGAGTTTTTCGTTCGAACCAGGTTTCGTTCGAACGAGTTTGCCAACGAGTTTTCACTAACCTATACTGGTCTGTCATTCAAAATGTCGTTCGAACGAGCTTGTTCGCTCTAACGAGGTTTCTAACGATATTCTAACGAAGTCCATACTGGTGCGTCGTTAGAAGTCTCGTTCGAACGAGAGTTCGTTCGAACGAAATGTCGTTCGAACGAACTGTCAGGCGGGAACAGTTTTTTTGGCAGTTTTGGCAGTTTTTCACCCACTTCCCCACTTGGTTTTTAACTAACTTTGACAGACTTTAATATGTACGGGAATAACATTTTCCAACTTAACATTTCCATAACTTTTCCAACCTAGTTTATCTCTTAGAGAGAATTTGAGAGCAAAAATTGTTTAGGAAAATGTTCATGTTTTGAGTGAGATTTTTAGAGAAATATTTTCATCACTCTAGTATTTACACCCAATTGAGTTTATTCCAAGTTCACATATACATATTAAATTGCTTGGAGTTTGGCACCGGTTTTTCTCTACACCGAATTGAAGAGATGTTTTGGGTTTTGCTTCCACCACCCACGAAGAAAGAAGAAGTGTTTCTATGTTAATTTACCCACACGGAGAAAGGCTCCATGCTCGGGTGACGGTGACCACATAAAGTACTATCGGTGGATTCCGAGACCGCGGTGGTGTTCCAAGGTTATCCGCTAGGAAGAGGTGTCTACAAGAAGAAGCATCGAGGCTTGAGAGGAATCGAGTAAGTCGTTGTAAGTCTATCTGTCTTGTAATTGTAATTCCGTATCTAGTGGATTTGTGGCTAGGGCCGTCCGAGGTTGTTTCTCGTCTTGGGTTTTTCCTCGTACATCGCGGCGTAGTGTGATATTGTTTATTTGATCTTGCTTCATAATTTAGAACGCATGTTTAGAATAATTCAAGATAAAATTTGGTTTAAATTATCACACTCATTTAATTTGGGACTAAATTATATATTGGGTAAAGTCTGTTTAATTCAAGTCTTTTGCTAAAATTTGGTTTCGCCTAATTTGCTAATATTGATAAATATGACTTAGGCAAATTCTAGGACTTGGATTAATGAATTGGTTTAAGTGAATATATTAATTGATTAAGTTTACTTCACTTGGTTGTAATTTTAATTTGTTTACGAAATTAAAATTTGTTAGTATTAAAGTTGAACCATCGCCTCTTATGCTTCTGCATCGTCTCGAGTTTTACATACAAAGGAAATTACTTGCTAGCTGTTTCAAATTGGTATCAGAGCCAAAGCGATAGATTATTTCGTTAACGATCTTTTTAAATAACTTTTGGCTAAAATGGATTTTTCCCCATTTTCAAAATTTCCTATTTTCGATGGTTCCAACTACGCGTATTGGAAAGCGCGAATGAGATCGGCACTAAAATCTATCGACGAGAGAGTTTGGATGTCTGTTGTTAACGGGTGGTCCCCACCAACTTATTTAGTTGAAAATGAAGGTGTTTTCAAATCCGCCGATAGATGGACTGAAAATGAGTTTAAACTTGCTAATTTCAATTCTCGTGATTTAAATGCCTTGTTTAGCGCTGTCACACCGGATGAATTCCGCCGTATTATGACGTGTGAAACCGCTAAAGAAGCTTGGGATATTTTACAATTAACTCATGAAGGAACTAGTGTCGTTAAAGCTTCAAAACTCCAAAACCTCACCACTCAATTTGAAACTATCAAAATGAATGAAAAAGAAACTTTTGATGAATTTTATGCTAGACTTTCTGATATTGTTAATTCATCTTTTAACTTGGGAGAGAAAATACCTGACGACCGTGTTGTAAAGAAAATTTTAAGGTCCCTACCCGATAGATTTATTCCAAAGGTGACCGTTTTAAATTCTTTACCCACTTTAGCCTCTACGAAATTAGAAGAACTTGTAGGTGATTTACAAACCTATGAACTAGATATGTTTCCCTCTAAAACTGAAAAGAAAATTGAAAAGGGCGTTGCTTTAAAAGCCCGAAAAGTGGTTAAACAAGTAGTAGAGAGCGAGAGCGATAGTGACTCGGAAGACATGGCTTTGTTTGCTCGTAAATTTAGAAAATTTCTTAAAATTAACAAAGATAAATTTAAAAATGATTTTAAGAAATTTGATACTTCTAAACATGATAAAAGCGAGAAGATTTCTAAAGCCGAGAAGATCCCTAAACCTAGCAATGACAATTTAGATAGGGACGAGTCTAATAAGTGTTTTGGTTGTGAAGGTTAGGGCCATAGGGCGTTTGAGTGTCCCACTAAACTAAGGAAAGAGGGTAAGCGACCCGTTTCATATAATGCGATCCTTAGTGATAGTGATAAGGAAGAGAAGCCCGATTCCCCCACTAAGAAAAATTTTGTGGCTTTTATGGCTAGTCATGTGAGTGATAGTGAGAACTCATCGATTGATGAAACGATAGCACATGCCACTTCCAAGGTCATTGTACATGATTCTCTTATTTTTTATGATAGTGAGAGTGAAGAAGAAAGAGAGAGTGAAAATGAAGAAGAGGTTAATGTGAGTGAACTTCAAAATGCTTTTCAAGAACTGTATAAAGATTCTATTAAATTGAAAAGAGCTAATTTGAAGTTAGAAGCTAGTTTAAGAGAGAGTGTCAAGGTCGTTGATGACAATGATTTAATAGAAGACCTTAGGACTCATGTGAAGACTCTTCAAGAGAAGCTTGAATATGTAGAAGGCGAGAGAGATAGGCTTAGAGGTTTAATGGAATCCTTGAACAAGGAGCTTCTTTCTTTTGAAGAGCGAAGTGTTTTATTAGAGTCTAACATTTTAGAATTGCAAAATAAATTAAAAGACTCTAGTAATGTCAAATTTGATTTGGAGTGTCGTTCAGAAAAATTAGATAAAATCTTAGGAACGGTCCAAATTAAAAATGACACTTGTGGTTTAGGCTTCAATACTTGTAATGAATTTACTCATAATGCCCAAACCAATGTTTTAAGAGAATCTACTAGGAATACATTTAAAGATCACTCCTTAAGTAAATCTTTTCGACATGTTCTCACTTGTACACATTGTGGTCGACAAGGTCATCTTAGGAAATTTTGTTTTGATCTTAAACGAATTCCTAGAAAACCCCATAATAAAGTAACCACGGTAGTTAAAGTTCCTACACCCCAAGATAGTCATTCCTCATTAATTTGGGTTAGGAAATCCGACTTGGTTGCCTTGCAAAATAGGGTTTTTGATTCTCATTTACTTTCACATGCCTCCTCCCTTGCTAAATCTAAAGGATGAATGTGTTAGTATTTGCATACTTTAGCTTTTGTGCTTCATGCTATATTCACATGCTAAATGTATGCTTGTTTAGTCATTTTCTAGTCATAGCCTTATTTCATATCCCATGCTAGAAATTATGACTTGTTTATCTTTTTGTATTATATTTTGTGTTTGAATTCACTGAAAAATATAAAAAGATTTTTGTTTATCATTTGTGTTTTATTCATCTCATTTAAGCTTAATGAAAAATACAAATGATTTTTATTTGTCTTTTTGAGTAAATATTTATTTTTGATTAAAAATGTTAAACACTCAAAAAGATTCTTATGTGTGTATTTTAGTTTGACACACTTTAAGTGGCATATACTTGTGTTTGAATCCCTCCTTTAACGCTCCCAAGTGGCTAGAACTTTTGGTTTAGATTTTCAATCCTTAAAATGTTCTTTACCATGCTTTATATGGAGTAGTTGGATTTTGTGTTGTTTAAATGGATTCTATTTTTATATGCCTCTTTTCACACGTGCACGAGCTCTTTTGAAATCTTAATGTCGCATGTTATATTTGAGCTTTTTGAGGTGTTCTCCTACCAATCTAGTCATCTACATATCTTTGACCTAGGAGGACTAGTGCATGTCAAAATCTGTTGCATGTGAGATTTGTGTGAAAATGAAAACATGATCAATAAAAATGTGCACGGGGAAGGGCTCCGAAAGGATGAATTAAATCCTTTGCGATTGTAAGCCACCGTTTATTGGATCTAAAAGAAATACGTGATCCAAAGGCCTAAAAACAGAATATTTGGCATTAAAAAGAAACAATTGCCAAGGCCTATGTTTGTTTGATATATTTTTTCAAAAGCAAAAGAATATATATGCTTATTGAGGGAGAATTGGATGGTATATCAACGGTTTGCACAATGTCCGTTTATCCTAGTTGTCTTTAATGCCATGACTCTATTTGGTTTGTAGAATCATCATCATGCTAGGCTTGTATGCATTGTGTATGTTTGTTCATTGAGTTCAATCTTCATATTGTCACATGAGGTTATATTTAAATGTGATAAAGTTTGCAATCAAATGAGAACTCCGTGAATGTTTATTAAGTGTTTGGGTCTAAATTTAATTGTTGCTAGTTCACACCCCTACACTTTCGTTTCCATATGACACATTTTTTGCCATACGAGTGTGCAAACTTATTGTATTTTGTGTTATATGTGTGTTTATATCTATCTATATATATATATATATATATATATATATATATATATATATATATATATATATATATATATATATATATATATATGATATTTGTTTGTCTTTGCCTTGCTTTTATTGCCCATATTCTTTCATGTCTTATCACTTTAAGCTTCAACATGTTGTTTATTAGTTCTTTATCCTTTGCCTATTCCTGAACAAAAAGGGGGAGAAATGATAGGGGGAGTAATGGTACCTAATCCTATTATTATCGTATCTTAGTTTGGGGGAGATTTATCTTAGGGGGAGACGTCTTTCTAAGTATGTCATTCGTATGATAAAAGGGAGAATTAATTTAGGGGGAGTAATTACTTAATTAATATTTTGATATTCCCTATGCATTTGATGAGTTTGCTTAAGTGTGCAGGAATTATTCTAAAGCGGCATCTTTTAATGGCAAAGCGTTTGATCCTTGGGTTGAGTCAATTTTGGGTGTGTTATGTTTTGAGTCTAGTGAGCTTGACGACCCTTTAGGATTTTTGTTTGGTTTTTGTCCCGGAATAGCCAAAGGGGGAGATTTGTAAGGACACAAATTTCCACTTGAGTCCATATGTAGTTTTGGCTCAATTCCGGACAAAAACATTTATTCATAGGAAAGTATGTAATTGTAATACTCTCAAGCCTATGAAGTGTTTGTTGAAGACGTAGCGGCAAAGAATATAAAGCTTCATCAAATATGTCGGTTTGCGTGCCTCGTTTCTACGTCATCAACTATAGTTCCATGCTCCCAAGGTATGAATGCAATTATATATATAGGAGCTTGGAACAAAGTTTATTGGGTGTTAGGTTTAATATAAACTGCGTTTTGATTTTCAGAAAAACATAATTAGAACTTTAAATTAAAGTATATAAAGTTTCTGGGCCAAAATCGAATTTTACAAAATTTCTGTAAGTTGTTCGAAATGTCGTTCGAACGAGTTTTTCGTTCGAACCAGGTTTCGTTCGAACGAGTTTGCCTACGAGTTATCACTAACCTATACTGGTCTGTCGTTTGAAATGTCGTTCGAACGAGCTTGTTCGTTCTAACGAGGTTTCTAACGAGATTCTAACGAAGTCCATACTGGTGCGTCGTTTGAAGTCTCGTTCGAACGAGAGTTCGTTTGAACGAAATGTCGTTCGAACGAACTGTCAGGCGGGAACAGTTTTTTTGGCAGTTTTGGCAGTTTTTCACCCACTTCCCCACTTGGTTTTTAACCAACTTTGACAGACTTTAATATGTGCGGGAATGACATTTTCCAACTTAACATTTCCATAACTTTTCCAACCTAGTTTATCTCTTAGAGAGAATTTGAGAGCAAAAATTGTTTAGGAAAGTGTTCATGTTTTGAGTGAGATTTTTAGAGAAATATTTTCATCACTCTAGTGTTTACACCCAATTGAGTTTATTCCAAATTCACATATACATATTAAATTGCTTGGAGTTTGGCACCGGTTTTTCTCTACACCTAATTGAAGAGATGTTTTGGGTTTTGCTTCCACCACCCACGAAGAAAGAAGAAGTGTTTCTATGTTAATTTACCCACACGGAGAAAGGCTCCATGCTTGGGTGACGGTGACCATATAAAGTCCTATCGATGGATTCCGAGACCGCGGTGGTGTTCCAAGGTTATCCGCTAGGAAGAGGTGTCTACAAGAAGAAGCATCGAGGCTTGAGAGGGATCGAGTCAGTCGTTGTAAGTCTATCTGTCCTGTAATTGTAATTCCGTATCTAGTGGATTTGTGGCTAGGGCCGTCCGAAGTTGTTTCCCGTCTTGGGTTTTTCCTCGTACATCGCGACGTAGTGTGATATTATTTATTTGATCTTGCTTCATAATTTAGAACGCATGTTTAGAATAATTCAAGATAAAATTTGGTTTAAATTATCACACTCATTTAATTTGTTTGTTTATGTAAACTTGGATTATAAAAGGGGAACAACTCCTTCAGCCAAAAACATCAAAATATCTTGTAATGTCATATTTCTCTCTCTCATGTAAAATTCCTCTCCATTTTTAATATAAAGTTTACAATCCCTCAGTTCCTATATTTCGCACTTGTGTAATTGGTATCAGAGTCTTTAGTACTCCAGCTTGTGGTGCCGGTAATGTGGAAGGATAAATAACGGGTATGTTCGTACCTACTTTTTGTCAACACATGATAGACCTTGGTTTTGATCATCATGGGTAATGGTTCAAAATTGTCAAAACATATATTTGAGAAGATTAGTTTGTTTACTAACCCCTAATCAATAGGTTCAATATGCCAAAATGGGTAACCTTCTTCAGCAACAAAATGTAGTTTTGGCATTTCATCACTAAAATTCATATACTGATCAAAATGGATAAAAATACTTTTTATCTTTTCATCCTAATCCTCAATTTTTGGTAAAATGTCTATTTGAAATAATGGCCTTGGAAGGAGTACCTTCTCTTTTTCGAATAGGCATATCCTTCTTATAGTATTGAAGATTTTATCTGAAAAATCATTTTCTAATAAATCAGCAAATTCCATAAAAGTGTTGATTTAATCCAGAGAAAAATCTTCATTCTCATAATTTAAAGCTTTTAAAACCTTGAGGCTAAGATTTTTAAATTTGTCTAAAACTGTTATTTGTTCAGCAATTTTATCAACGAGGATACTCGTATTTTTTCTAAAATCTTTTCTTTTTCTCGAAGATGATATTTTCAAGCTTCATTTAAAGGATTGTACAACTCATAGCGGATTCCTGGGTTGTGAAAATCACCCATGGGATGAAATGTATTTAAAAACTTATCCTGGTTAGTTAAAAACAATCAACAAGGAAGATAATATTGGTTTTTGTATTAATTGGGTATTAAGATATATATCCGATAAATGTATTGAACTAAAAGCGAAAAAAAACGTCAAAAATCAAATCACAAACTCCAAAGCCGGTTATAAATGTTGTGATAAGACTTTAAAAGAAATTTGGAAAGTAGTATGTAACCCACCTCCTAGAATTTCCAAAATTTTGCGAAAAAGAAAATTCAAATGGAAACCTTGGAAAATGAAATCATCTTTTTCTAAGAATAAAAATTATATTAGGAAAAAGAAAGTTTCCAAAAAACCACTTCCAAAAAAGAAGTGTAAATGTTATATATGTAATGAAGAAGGCCATTATGCACCCGAATGTCCCAAAAAAGGGAAAAGTGCAAATAAAATGATAAAATTTCTTGAAGAATAAGAATTAGAAATATTTTATAGGGGATATTTATCTGACCCGGATATTTCTAACAGTTCTAATGAAATTTTATATAAAGTTGAATCTTTTTCGGAAACATCCGATGAAGAACTCATATTTATGTATAATACTGCAGAAATAGGAGGAAGTAGTGAAGATGAGCTACAAACCATAGCTCTTCACGACATCGTTGGAGAGGAAATCACTTTTACCAACGAACAGTTAAAAGAAATTCATAATCAAAGACAGCTTATAAAAAAGGAAGATGTCTATAAATTATCAAAGTTTAAATTTTTCTCAATAAGAATATTTGAAGAATTTAATGCTAATACTACTCCTGCATCGACAGACGAAGCAACAGCAGATATAAAACTCTTTGATTTAAAAAATATCCAAAGATGGAAGAAAAAACATCGAAATATAAACTATATACATATTGGATTTATTCAAATATGTATCACTCTGCCTTATTTAGATAAGGTATGGATACACCCATAGCGATACTAGTCTTAGACAAAAGATTCAGTAATCCTATGAATGCCATAATTGGAGGAATCCAATCTAATTTGGTAAATGGAGGTATTTGGTTTAACATAAAACCAAATTCCTTTATATCTATTGATGATCCAAATATAGAGGAATATGTCATCATAACAATCCAAACCAAAGGGATAGTCATGAAAGATACCTCTAGAAATTTGTCAATACATTGGAAAACAATTCATAAATTGACAACAATACCACATACTAACATAGAGAATGTGGATAGAAATATTTGAACCTCGACCATTTGATTCGGGAAAACAACCAATATTAATCAATTGGAGAGATTTTGAAGTACCAAAACAATGGTATCTACCCCAAATAACATAAGCACCACCTGAAAAACAACGAAATAGCGTTGAATTACAGGTATCTGGAAAAAAAATTTATTCTAAAAATAAACATTCAGATAATTGACAAAAGAATTTTCCTGATAATGTATAGGAAAAATTAAAAGGGAAAAATCTTTTAAAAGGAGAAGGTAATAATAGTAAACCACTTAGTACTATGAAAAATATACAGGTACCCATACTACTTGGAACAAATTATCTAAAAGAATATAATATAAAATCTAGTCTCATTTATCACTTCCAACTAGGGAAGTAAGAAATTATCTTTTCACCAAGCCATGGAAAGAAAAGATATACTTATGTATTAGGATATTTTAATTTTGCAGGCTATAAATCGTATAGTCTTTTCACACTAATTGATACAGGAGCAACAATTTGTTCTTGTAGACCCAATGCTTTACCACCCGAGAAGTGGATAAAAATAAAAAAATCCTATTACTATAACAGGCATCAATGGAACACAAAATTGCATTAACCTAAAAGCTAAAAAAGTAGCTATTTGGTTTAATGAAAAGAAATTTATTTTTCCAAAAATCTTGTGCTTTCCTGAAATGCATGGATATTTCATCTTAGGCAATAATTTTATATCAGAATATTTGCCTATAAGTATTGATGAGGCAACGATAAATTTAACTCTCAATAAGGAAGTAGTAAAAATCCTTTTACTGTAACAACATAAATATAAGTGTGAAAGAGCCTTTCACCCTACTAAGAAAGGAGATACGATTCCAATTATTAAAACCCTTGAAACCACTCATTGACTTTATACTATTTTAAAAGATGATTTTAGTGAAAACCCACTAAAATTATGGCATAAAAGTCGAAGATAGTGTAATCTTAAACTAAGAGATCCCAATATCATTATAAGAGTAAAACCAAAGATCTATAAAAGAAAAGATATAGATGAATTTGATAAACAAATAAAAAAATTATTAGAAATCAATGTTATTGAAGAAACAATAAGCCCACATTCTAGCCCTGCCTTTATGGTAAGAAAACATAGTGAAATTGCACGAGGAAAAGCTAGAATGGTTATAAATTATAAAAGACTAAATGAACAATTAGAATTTGATGGCTACTTCATTCCGAGAAATGATGTATTAATTAGCCATACTAAAGGAAAAAATGTCTTTAGCAAATTCGATTATAAATCAGAATTTTGGAAGTTAAAACTAACTGAAGAATCCAAACCATTGACGGCCTTTAGTACTCCTAGAGGACACTATCAATGGTATGTTATGCCTTTTGGGTTAAACACAGCTCCTCAGGTATATCAAAGATGGATGGAAAAAATCTTTAAAGACCTTAAAGATTTTTGTGTTGTCTATATAGATGATATCCTTATTTTTTCCAAAACAATGGAAGAAAATAGGCATCATCTAAAAATTATTTGTGAAAAATTCCAAGAACATGGAATAATTTTATCACCAAAGAAAATTGATGTCGAAAAAATGGAAATTAATTTTCTTGGGGTCATCCTAAACCAGGACGGTCTACAATTACAAGATCATATTATCTATAAAATAAGAGATTTTAATGAAGAAATTTTAGATAAAAAACAATTACAACGTTTCTTAGGAATTCTTAATTATGGAAGAAATTTCATAAAAGGATTATCACAAAAGGAACTACCACTTCTGTAAAAACTTAAAAAGAATGAAGTTTTTACAAGGAGTGAAAAAGATACTCTTGTTGTTAAAACAATAAAATGAGAGATAATTAATAATTGTCCAAAAGTTTATTTTCCTAAAATAGGAGATAAATTAATACTTGAAACTGATGCTTCAGATAATTGCTGGGGATGTGTTCTCAAAGCAATTCCTGCAGAATATTGGAGTGAAAACAATCCGTCCAATACTTTGGGTATCTCCAGTAAGAAAACTGCTATACGAAAATCAATTCAAAAACAAGAATTGATATGTGGATATAATTCTGGAAAATTTAAACAAAATGAACTGAATTATATCATTTTTGAAAAGGAATTACTAGCAATTAAACTTGCTATTAAAAAATTTCATATATTTTTAGCACCAGAAGACTTTATTATCAGAACAGATAATAAAGCAGTAAAAGACTTCCTTGTGAACAAAAGAAATATTTTAGAAGGAAGAAGACTCAAATGGTATAACCAAATTGCTGTTTATACTTTTGAGATCGAACATTTGAAAGGTACTAAAAAATTTCTTAGAGATTATCTCAGCAAAAATTATGAAGAATACTCCTCTAACCAAGTGGAATATTTTGACTAAAATCCATTAAACCAGTGGAATATATTTTAATAAACACCCACTAAACAAGAGGAATATATTTTATCAAACCCACTAAACCAGTGGATTATTTTTATAAAACCCACTAAACAAGTGGATTATTTTCATTTCAGATGGGAGACAAGCCACCAGGTGAAATAAAAGGTGAAGTCAAAGGAGATTAGGTGACAATTGCTAAAAAGGCGAAAACCTAAGCAACATCATCTTCATCCCCAAGTACACAAACTAAACCAAGTCCTGTGTATATTGTATTCAGTGGAGGCCAATCAGGGCTTTACCATGACTGGCACCAATGTTTAAACAAGTAAATGATTTTCCAGGTGCATCTCACCAAAGATTTAATACCATCTAAGAAGCTGTAACCGCATGGAAAAATTGGATGAGACAATTAGCACCTCCTAATATTATCTATCAATTTTCAAAACTTCAGACCAAGGAAAGTCTCCTTGATACTGAAACATATGATTTTCACAACCCAGGAAGCCCCTATGAGTTGTACAATCCTTTAAATGAAGCTTGGAAATTTCATCTTTGACAAAAAAGGAAAGATTTTAGAAAAAAAAATGAGTATCCTTGCTGATAAAATTGCTGAACAGACAATAGTTTTAGACAAGTTTAAAAACCTTAGCCTCAAGGTTTTAAAAGATTTAGATTATGAGAATGAACATTTTTCTCTGGATAAAATCAACACTTTTCTGGAATTTGCTGATTTATTATAAAATGATTTTTTAGATAAAATCTTCAATACTATTATAAGGATATGCCTATTCGAAAAAGCGAAGGCACTCCTTCCAAGGCCATTATTTTAAATAGAAATTTTGCCAAAAATTGAGGATTATGATGAAAAGATAAAAAGTCTTTTTATCCATTTTGATCAATATATCAATTTTAGTGATGATATGCCAAAACTACATTTTGTTATTGAAGAAGGTTACCCATGTTGGCATATTGAACCTATTTAATGGGGGTTAGTAAAGAAACTAATCTTCTCAAATATATGTTTTGACAGTTTTGAACCATTACCCATGATGATCAAAACTATGGTCTATCATGTGTTGACAAAAAGCAGGTACAAACATACCCGTTATTTATCCTTCCACATTACCAGCACTATAGGCTAGAGGGTTCAAGAAATTTTCTACCAGCCCTACCAAATTTGTTACCTCAGAGCCACTGAGGACTGTGAATGAAATGAAATTAAACAAAATTGGTTCATTGAACACCCCTTGGAACAATTGGATACACTTAAGTATTAGTCACAAAACATGATCAATATTTCAAATCTGACATCTTATTATTGTCGGGAAACTACTTAAAATTCATGGTGACCAATGGCAGAAGATTATTCATCACTGACCTCCCGATAAATTATATCACATCGCTTGAACAAAGAGCAGCTGTTAGGGAATTTCTAAATAATTTGAAAAACAAACACAATTTGGATGTTCCCTATGAACAATTGAGTCATGTAAAGGAGTATGAGTTAGCATAACTACATGGTCCTCCACATCACATCCCTAACGACAGCATGTCATTCGATTCTGTTACTTAGGCTAATATTTCCAATGCATTTGATGCTTGACAAATGGACAAGTAAAAATAACCCATATGAACGACTGCAAGCCATCCAGCACACAAAGTGGGAATAGCAGCAACAATAAAGAAACTGACGCATGCAGTGACGTCTGGAAGTTAAAAAAAACATCCATATTATTCAATATTTACTTTTTTATAGTAAATAGTAAACCACTATTTACTTTTATCCTTTGTATAAATTATTGATGTTACTGTGTACTTTTACTGTGCACTTTTTGAAAAAATTGTCGTGCACATTTAATTTTTCATTTTGTTTTTATCATGTAAACATTGGTTATAAAAGGGAAAGAACTCCTTGAACCAGAGACATCGAAATATCTTGTAATATCATCTTTTTATTTCTCATGTAAAATCCCTCTCCATTTGTAATATAAAGTTTGCAATCCCTCGGTTCCTGTATTCGACACTTGTGTAATTAGTATCAGAGCATGTGTTATGCTATAAGAGGTTAGTATTCAAAATTATGCTTATGTTTTGTAAATATGAATGTTAAGGTAGAAACTGTTATACTCCACCATCATACTTATGTTAGTCGAGAAGATTTTAAAGTAAAATATAAAATCTTTGGAACTAAGTGTCGAAATAATTGTTGTATGAAATATCGCCTATATCTAATTCTATATAAATAATTGTGTTGTTTAATATTAGTGTTTGCTTTTTGCTAAAATTAATATATGCAGCTATAATATTCATATTATAATTAAGTTACGTTTATCTTTGTAAAAATTATAATATTTGAGTGCATATCTATTTTGTAATCAGGGTCCAAACTGAAATACTATAATAAAGTTATTTTGAAAATATTTTAAGGTTTCATAAAACCCATATACCTATTATTGTTTCAAAGCCCATATTTCCGTTTTCCGATAAAGCTACTGTAGTTAGCACATGCGTTAGGAAAACCGGTCTTAGGCACCTGAAACAACATATAATAGGAGGACTTAGGTACCAATGAAATCTGAAATGGATAATCAAAATGATGGAGTTACTTTACAATGTTTAGCACCATGGATACAAAAAGAGGAATCTATGTACAGTCATACTCTACATATTGATAAAAAATCAGAAAATGATATTAGTAAAATCAGTACTACTTTAAATAGTTTAACTGATATAGTTTTTGGTTTGGTAAAACGAACTGAAAGACATCAGGTCGTTAATCAAAATTATGTAGAAAAAAACCAGATAGTATTGAATTCAACTTAAACAAAGTTGATAAAAAACTTAGTGAATTCACAACAGTCTCAAACCTAGACTTAGAAGAGGAAACTAAGCAAAAAATTGAAAATCAATTAAAAAAATAGATGCTCAAAATCCAGAACAAACTGGAATGAATTACCCAGGAGATAACAATATCCCTAGGTTATATTATGGTTCGGAAGATATCAAAACTCTTCAAACAGAAGAATTTAATTATACCGAATACATAAACGTTCATGAAATATTAAACTATTGGAGGCACTTATATAAAGATCCAACATTAAATGTTTCAGAACGTAACAGACTCATTGAACAAATACGAAACACCTATTTGGAAAATGAAAAATTATTACAACATTATCAGTATAAATTAAACCAATATTCATCTGATGAAGAAGAAAATCCACCACATGTAGTAAATACTAGTGATGGAAAACGAAAGGCTGAAGAACCACTTCAAGAATTCCAAAATTGGGAAGCTTTTGAAGAATATATGCAAACTCCTGCATATGAAAAAGAAAAAGAAGACTTTGTTAAAACAGGCAATACTTCTACAGCTTCTACTAGTAATACTAAGAATGAGGATGAACCAAATCCTTTTTTCTTAAGAAGAGATAATTTGAACATACAAAATATATCTCAACATGGTATTTATCTTTATTTAAGGCATGTACCTTTTAAACATCAAGAACAAACTATTGATGAGTGGGCACAATTCATGTCAATACTCATCACTAATTATAAGAGTACATGGTCTAAAGAGAAATTTTTAGACTACCTTGTTGCAACACTTCAAGGTGATGTTTTACAATGGTTACAACAATAGGAAAAATCAGATACAGGAACTCAGCAAAAATTTGAGCTCCTACAAAACATCAAAACTTTTGATGAAATCCTAAAAGGTTTTGTTGATATAATTAAATAAAACATGATTGGATATACTCGAGAACCCATAATCCCAGAAGACGCGTGTTACATATTGTTTAAACTAAAATTATGTAAAATATGTCAATTTCAAGAATTTGTTGAAATATATAAAAAGTATTATTTCAAACTAAAACATCCAGAAAAAATTCACTGGTTGGATCAATTCTTCCATAAACTCCCAAATCCATGGGATGAAATGTCTTTAAAAACTTGTCCTGGTTGGTTAAAAATACTCGACAAGGAAGATAATCTTGGTTTTCGCACTAATTGGGTATTAAGACAGATATTCGATAAATGTATTGAAATAAAAGAGAAAAAATAAGTCAAAAATCAAATCACAAACTCCAAAGCTGGTTACAAATGTTGTGATAAGATTTTAAAAGAAAATTGGAAAGTAAGATGTAACCCACCTCTTAGAATTTCCAAAATTTCTCGAAAAAGAAAATTCAAATGGAAACCTTGGAAAAAGAAATCATCTTTTTCTAAGAATAAAAAATATATTATGAAAAAGAAAATTTCCAAAAAATAACTTCCAAAAAAGAAGTGTAAATGTTATATATGTAATGAAGAAGGCCATTATATACCCGAATGTCCCAAAAAGGGAAAAGTACAAATAAAATGATAAAATTTCTTGAAGAACAAGAATTATAAATATTTTATGGGGAAGATTTATCTGACTAAGATATTTCTAACAGTGCTAATGAAATTTTGATTCGGAAACATCCGAAGATAAACTCATATTTATGTATAATACTGCAGAAATACGAGGAAGTAGTGAAGATGAGCTACAAACCATAGCTCTTCGCGACATCGTTGGAGAGGAAATCACTTTTACCAACGAACAATTAAAATAAATTGATAATCAAATACAACTTATAAAAAGGAAGGTGTCTATAAATTATCAAAGTTCAAAATTTTCTCAATAAGAATATTTGAATAATTTAATGCTAATACTACTGTTGCATCGACAGACGAAGCAACAGCAGATATAAAACTCTTTGATTTAAAAAAGATCCAAAGATGGAAGAAAAAACATCCAAATATAAAATATATACATATTGGATTTATTCAAATATGTATCAGTTTGCCTTATTTAAACAAGGTATGGATACACCCGTAGCGATACTGGTCTTAGATAAAAGATTCAGTAATCCTATGAATGCCATAATTGGAGGAATCCAATCCAATTTGGTAAATGGAGTTATTTGGTTTAACATAAAATCAAATTTCTTTATATCTATTGATGATCCAAATATAGAGGAATCTGTCATCATAAAAATCCAAACCAAAGGGATAGGCATGAAAGATACCTCTAGAAATTTGTAAATACATTGGAAAACAATTGACAACACTACCACATACTAACACACAGAATGTGGATAGAAATATTTGACCCCCGACCATTTGATTGGGCGATACAACCTAGATTAAATGACATGACACATGCTGACAATGCACCCCATAAAATAATGTATTGTTTAATATAATATGAAAATATTAAGAATGAAAATTAAAATAAAATAAAGAAAAATTTATAAAATACAAAAATTGTATGAAAATTTATTTAAATCTAGAAACCTAGAAAAAATAGTAGAGAATTAAGGGGATAAATTATATAAACAATTAAATCCATAACAAGTGTATATAACAATTAAAAAAACAAAACAATATAAAAGGAGAAAATGACACTAGAAAGTTTAAAAATAATACTAAAAATATTAAAAACAAACCTATTTTTTTCGAATAAAAGATGAAAAAATGAAATAAAATAAACATAGGGAAAAAACTGAAACCATCTAAAAATCGAAAAAGTAAGAATGTTTTGAAAATTGAAAAAAAAAGAAAAAAGAAAGAAAGACAAAAATCGAGTCGTAACACATCCCCCAATCCTTCAATTTCCATGCTCAACTCACACCCACACCTAACCCAACCGACCAACAAAACACACACTAATTTGAATTTAAAAAAGAAAAAAAATCTAGGGATTGGTTAGATTTTTATTTGTAAGTTTTGTTGAAAAAGATTTATTACTTTTGTTGTAATCGATTTCGGGGAGGTGGGGTGTGAGGATGGTGCATAGTGTATGAGAATATGGGATTCTATGGATTGATTCGCATATTAGGCCAACCACACACAAATTTAATTTTACCAAATTTTATCTTTGAATTAATTTAGTCTGCATGCAAAGATGTAGTCAAAATTAAATATAGCAAACCAAGCAGGTAGGTGCTAGAAGATGTAGGAAAAAATTCCTTTTGGGAAAAACCTTTAATTAAACACTTTACAATATTTGAAAGACACGATATGGCTTACAAGATACTTAGCTCACTAAGTATGATGCACAGTTCTTCAAATCATCTACTGCAACGACACAGTCCAGCACCGCCCACAGGAAGAAATCTTCCATCGATATCCATCGATCAACCTTCTTTTTCTTCAATAGTAAAGCCTACGCTTCACAAATCAGTAGTATAGATGAACTCTATAAGGTCTTTGAGCAGGGATTATGTTATTCTTTATATGATAAAGTGATCTCTAAATTTCTAAGGGGTTTGGTATAAAATTGGTAGAGTTTGATAAAAAATGGAACTCTAAAAAGAAGTCAAAACATTTTGTAAAATAGTTCTTTTAGACTCTAATCAAACATATCTATTTATAAGGAAGTTGGCTATAACAGGATAAACAAAAGAGATTTGGACCAAATTTCATTTAAAAAAAATTCACGCGTTCATTCGAACGACTTGGTACTTTTTTCTAACGACGTACTCGGTTTCGTTTGAACCATCTTACAATAACCTATTGAACGACATTCCAATGGATGACGAACACTTGACTCGTTCGATCATGGAAACCTCATTCGAACGACCTCGTGTAACTTGTTCGAATGAAAATACAAACTCATTCTAATGACCAAGCGAGATTTACAAAATTTTCTTTAAAAATATTTTAAATCATTTTGAAATGAAAACTATTAAAAATATGAAAGCCTTTGAAAAAAATACTTTACCAAAGAAACCATAACTCTTCTGAATGTTGTTAAGATAAATGAATCTTCAATCTTCCAAAAGTCTTCAACTTTTTCTTTAAGTACGTAGAAGCAATCATGAAGGTGCAATAAATGTTTAACGTCATAAGCCAAAATCAAATTACATTGAGCCATTATAAAACTTACTCTTACAAATCTTTCCCTTTGGCTATTGCGGTACAAAACACAAATCGAAGCAAATTGACCCCTAGGACTAATACAATAAACGCCCTCCAAAATAAAAAAATAGAAATTCATAAGCTTATAAGTCTCCAACTAAAAAGTCTTCATCTTGTGCAGTCCATGAAAGTCATCATTACGAAGGAAATGACCTACACACGTGAGATAAAAGAAATACCGTGATGCGTATGAGTTTTAAAAGCTAAATAACACTCCCCCTAAATTTAGTCTCACACTTCTTGTTCGTAATAGACAAATGAGTAGAATCTAAACATGAATAATAAGCATCACATGAACAAGAAAGATATCATGACAAAGATAATCATTAAAAGAACATGTAATGATAATCTCAAAAGGTATATATTCTCCACCAACTATTTTTGAAGTTTTTCAATATTTTTTAAAAGAATATTAAGTTTACAAATGCACCAAACCACGGACTGACACTAAGATATCCGAATTGTGAAAATGAAATGTAATTATGTGAATATTTTCCATAGGCAAATCAATGTAAACATTCCTATCATAGGTGCATGAAGTAATAAGACACTTTTAAAGAAAGAACTCAAAGTCAACCTTATGTGTAAAATGTTGAACTTGAGTGAAATTGACCCGACTTATGCAATTTACCATGAATTTTAATGATTCTCAAAACAATAGCACCAAACTATTTAATGATTTTCAAAAAAGTCTGTTGTGCAAACCCATTGATCTTCTACTTTACAATTCCCTCAAAATTCACATATATAAGAATTTACTCTCAAATATTTTAAAGAAATCATAATGTCACACGTAGCGAAACATTAATGAATATAAACTAAAAAGGTCTTGACACTACTGTTTTTGTACGTCATTAATCTTTTTAGGTTATTTTATTAAAATGGTGACTCTTAACACAAAGAATATTTTGTTCTTTAGTAGCCCCTTTCTATTGCTTAAACATATACCAATATTTTTTGGGAAACAAAATCCAAGAAATGGTCTTATAAGCACACTTTATTTCCTTTCAGATTTGGTTCGTTATTAAGAAGATTGAGATGAGAACATCGTATTCGACAAATGACAAGTAAGTACCATGTTCATGAAGTGCGTGCATGTGTGCAATAAAGGTGACAAAAAGTCTAACATTTAGAGAGAGTAATCATCAATGATCAACGAAATGTTATCCACAGATTATTTAGCAAACTAACAAAATAAAGGCATGTCTCAAAGCGTTACGAAAAAGTCACGTGAATGGATGGGATGTAAGGGTGATCTGAATATCATAAATGTTCATCCATATACGGTGAAAAATAGAAGTACAAAATTCTTTTTGTCTTTTCAAAAAAATATATCAAAATAAATTTTTTTCACTTTTTCTTAAAAATCAAAAATATTTTTTTATTTTTCATAAAAACAAAACTCTTTTTGGAATTTTTCAAAATATATCAAAAAGAAAAAATATATCAATACAATGGAAATAGAATCTAGCAATAGGAATATGAGCTATGAACAAAATAAACATCATATACTAGATAATTACCCCAACTCAATAAATGGAGCAACTAAGATCCTTAAATCTAACTGGATTTAACGGTTTCGTGAAAATATCGGTTAATTGACATTCGGTACTTACAAAGCTCAAGAACACTACCATCTTATCAACAAGATCACGTATAAAATGCCCACGTATCCTAATGTGCATTCTGTGAGAATGTTGGACTGGATTATGGGATATATGGATCACACTCGTATTATAATAAGAAATAGTTATTATCCCCTGTGAAATCTCTTAATCATACAATATTTGCTTCATTCATCAAAGTTGCGTGCAACAACTCCCAACTAAAATATACTCAGACTCCACTGTTGATAAAAAAATATAGTTTTGCTTCTTGCTCAACCAAGAGATAAAAGTACATTCAAAGTAAAAATAACCACCCCCAGTGCTCCTATAACAATCATTATCCCCGACCCAATCGGCATTCGAATAGGCGAACAAACTGCCCTCGGAATCAAAGGAATACCAAATACTATAGGAAAGAGTGCAACCCACGTGCTTTATGATACATTTATGTGCAAACAAGTGCGACTCTTTCGGGGCTGCCTGGGTTTGCGCACAGACTCCAATGCTAAAGGTAATGTCGCGATGACAACCGTCAAGTAGAGTAGATAACCTATTATGCTCATATATAGGGTTTGCTCTACGTCCTTGCCTAACGTGTCTTTGTTAAGCTTAGTCGGTGTACTCATAGGGGTGTGTGGGTGCTTAGCTGAGTCTAAATAAAATAAATTCACTAGGTCCCTAGCATATTTGGGTTGAGATATGAATATCGCATCCTCTAGCTGATGCAGCAAGTGTCGCATACATGATTCAATGCTTTAATGTCAACCAAGGGATACTAATATAAATAATTGAAGGAAATCGTAATCTAAATGATTTTATTATATGGATATGCCAGGTATGTTATTACATTATGCGTCTAAAATACATCTTTTATTCATGCATGTCACATATAACAGGAGAAACTTGTTGAAAATATAAGGGAATCACATGAGCTGATAAGTTGTAGTATAGACATTCTAGTGGGGACTACTATCCTTATTTTCTACCGCCCACACGTATGTTATTGAGATAGTTTTCGACGGTAAAATGGAGTAAAAGTTCATAGGTTCCGGTGGCATATCATCTTCTTCGGAATCAGTGTCCATTTGGAAGGAAAATAATTAAGTAAATATGCCAGGTAGATAATTTTATTTCTATACAATATGTGAGAGCATGTATTATCAGAATATAACTGGAACCAAATTATGAAGATGTTATTGATAGAAATAAAAGGAAATATCATAGAACAAGAAGGGGAATACTGAAGTCTGTTGATAAATAAAATAATAATATGGTGAATTGCAATTGTTTATATTAAGGGTTCAAATTATAAGTAGATAACCCATAAATTATTTGTTATATGGATTGCAACCGAGTAGTCATACCATCACAATTGATCCAAAGCATATAGCACATTTGGACAGGTAATCCTAAATAATTGGGGAATAAAAAATATCTTGGCACACGTAGCTAGAGTGGAACTTATATGTGTGTAGAAAATAAAAACTAAGTACTCATTATCTGAGTCCTATAGGCCAATTAGAACTACCTGGTATACCGAGGTCTAATTCTTGAATCGTAAGGTATACTACCAGGGTTTCACTAATAAAATGTTCAAATTGAATGGTTTATTGAAGTTTAAATAAATAGGATGCACGGTTATACCACATTTAAGGGTTAAAAGCAATTCAGTTGCATACCGAATATAGAGGTTGTAGTGATGTATCTGGTTTCAGAAAAACTGAGAGATCAATAGAATCAATATTCACGATAAATATAAACTACACAAAAGATCATAGTAAGGGTATGAGTTCAAATTATCACATAGAGATACAACAACACACTAATATACGAAGACATAAGTTTAATTGTTTAATATAGAAAATAGAATCACCTACGTTTAAAATACGGTTTGTGATTTTGTGCATCTACCTCACGATGGTTGATTTGATAGTCTGAAATCAGGGAGAGTATAAGTAGGTTGTATAGGTCTAAATAAGGCTTACGTGATGCAGTAGAGTGAAAAATTGAAATATATTTTAGTGTAGAAATAATTAAGAGGGTGTAATATGGAATTTGAAAATAAAGTGCAATATTTTTCTTAATCTCCAATGGGATTTAGGTTTAGTGAAAACAGAAAAATTAACTTTATTTGACCTAAAGAATTTACGAAAAAAGTTTGGTAATTTTTTAAAATCATGAAAAATTAGTCAGGGGGTTATGTGTAAAATAAAAGTTGAGTTTTTAAACTTCAAATCGATTTTCTCGAGATGATGCTTTCCGAGGATCCGAACATGGTGATGTAATATACAATTTTGTTCAGAATTTAAAAATTGAAATTTTGAAAATAAATCAATTTTTTCTGATTAGATACGCTCTCCCATGCGCTCCGTCAAATATTACAGACACCTGGTTTCCCTCACGCTCGTGTAACCCATATCACCTTCAATCTTTAATATGTTGGATTTAGGGTTTTGTAACTTTAACCTTACATTTGAGATATTTTAGAAATCCATTTGTTGGTCCTGAATGAAAGTTGTGTAATTTTTCAAGAGGACTTCAACCATATTGGTTTCAAAGATTTTTGTGGGCTAGTTTGAGCTATTAATTTGTCATAAAAATGGAAAAAAATTGACCTCAGAATATGTAATTGAAAGATATGATTCTTATTTCGGAATAATAATGGTTGAATTATATGTTGAAAAAACAGGCCTGAATTAAAGGATTTAGGTTTAGTATAATTCCTGAATTCAAAATCTAAAATTTTCAGGCCCGGAAAATTCAAACCTCGATTTGGGGCATTAAATCTTGGTTTTGGTTCAATTTTTCATTGCACCTAGGTTCCTGAGGAACAAAGATTAATTTTTCTCACTTTGAAACTGGTTCAAAGTTAAGGAAGAAGAATCCACTATTGAAGCTCGAGCTTCAATGGAGTTTTCAGGTTTTTAAGATTTTTTTTTAATAATAGAATGTTTTATTAAAAGCTTGGGAGAAAAAGCCTCTCCCAGGGCTCTTACATGAGCTAATGAAAATTTAAACAAAAAATAAACTAAACTTTGCAATTACGAGTGCGAGAAAATGACAACCTTAAATTATATTTAAGATCTCAGTCACGCGTTCATATTCACATAAAATTGCATATATTTACTTTATATAAGTTCAGAAACATAATCAAATGAAAGAAAACAACATTCATGCATAAAATGGTAGAGATTCATTAAAAACTCAAAATTTTATATTGAAAGTGTGTTGAGCTGAACTGAGTTTTCTCAGGGGCATAGCGTACCTTTTATAGGGTTTGTGGGGGAAAAGTTCATTGGTGGAGTTGGAGGTGGGTTTTAACCAGGTTTTGTACAAGTTTCAACCAAGGTACACACGGGGTTAAATGGGTACCTTGTGTACTCCATATGTTACATGCATTGTTGGTAGCCCAGCTGATCCCTTATCAGTAGGTAAGTAAGTGGAAATAAATTAAGTTCTTGGTTTGGTCCTTGGATAGATTTGGTTTAGAGTTTAGGGCTTATCAGTAAATTTTTAAACGTTTTAGGGGCTTATGTGCAATTTCTTAAACCTTGGGAAGTGGTCCATGATATTCCTGTAAAAAATAAGTTATTTGGTCAAACTTTAGGTTAAAATTGAGGTTTAATTAGTATAGGAATGTGTATAATAACATGGATCTCTGTTCAAGGGAATTTTGGTAATTTTGACAAAGTCTTAGGGTTTCTTGGAAATTTATAACTTTGCAGGGACTAAATGCGTATTTACGGTAGGTAATTATAATCATTCCAACTAAAAAAAATGTCCTCAAAATGACCAGTGAAAAGCTCGGGGTACTGTTGTCTCATAGCGTCTTCTATCTCCGAGTTGCTTCTTCAATCCCTTGGTGGTGCCAAATAACTTTTACTAGTGAGATGATTTTATGACGGAGGACCTTCTCTTGTCAATCGAGGATTTGGATACGTACTTCATTAAATTCGTGATTGGGGTTGATGGTTATGCCCTTCCAGGTGATAATGTGAATTAGGTTGGGGATATACTTTCGTAATTGGGAAACGTAAAACACATCGTGTATATTGGATAATTCGGGTGGTAATTCCAAATGATTAGCTACTGGTCTGATAAGTTCTATGATCTAAAGGGAAAAATATACAGAGTGCTAACTTACCTCTTTTTCCCAAACCGGTCTATTCCTTTTCTTAGGGACACGCGTAGGAATACTTGATTATCCACTTGAAGTTCTAAATGCTTTCTTCGGGTGTCGGCATAACTTTTTTTTTGAATCTGGGATGATTTCAATCTTTCCCGAATAACATGTATCTTCTCACTACAAGAATTATGGCTTTTAGCAAGGAAAAAAAATCATTGCAGAAGGTATATTTTCATTGTAAAAAACTTTTGCAACGATTTTGTTTCCTTGCCACGTTCCTCGCACTAACCATCATGCTATAGATCTTTTGCAAGGAAATTATCATCATCACTATAAATATGTTGCAACGAAATTTTTCGTTGAAAAAAAGTTTCTTTTTCATTGCAGAAAAGTTCTCATTTTTTGAATTAAAATCTTTTACGATGAATATTTCATTGCAAAAGATACTAATAAATCCTCGCAAAAGATATTTTTAGAGAATTAAAATTCCTTTCCAAATGTTAATTTTTCATTGTTAAAAGTCTTTTGTAATACTTTTTTTCATTACAAAAATGGACATTTTTATTGCAAATAATAATCACATTTATAACTATAGATTTCAGCAACATTTATTTCATTGCAGAAGATGTTTTGTGATGGATAAAATTCCTTGCTAGTAGTCATTATTTCTTTCTGAAATATTTTTTCAACTTGTTTTTTCATTGCAAAAGAATACTACTTTAGTTGCAAAAAAAATGCATTTATAATAATAGTGTTTTTTGCAATAAATATTTTCTTGCAAATTATATTAGATAATGAAATGAATAAAAAGAAAATTAAATAAATAGATATAATTAAAAGACGTTATTTAGATCCAAAACATAAATGTGCTACTTTTCATGTCACGGTGAAACCCAAAAGTAAATAATACTCTATAACTAAGAGATGAGTTTAAACTAGTTTTCTCATCACAAACAAAATGATAAATTCAACACTTGTCATCATGTGGTGATATTCGAACGCCTTAGGAGCACTGTTTTTCTTTGGCATTAAGGCGACATTCATTGCACCCATCTCTGATGTAAGACCTTGGACTAGAATTATCAACTATACAATCTCTGTTTTTAACTTTTTGTTCTCCAATTAAAAATTCTACTGCATAGTAATTTCAAAGGTCGGGTACCAAGACCCTTCACATATCCCGACGACTTTCTGACATATTGATGCAATATCATAATTCTCCAAGAATTTTTACAATTCAATCATCTCTTTCTACAAAGAAAAAAATAGTATGTTACACTATCTGTTTGACTCTTTTTTTTAATTTAAAAAAATCGACAGAGTTTCCTTTATTCATTTATGAAATCCAGCCTGTCGTGACACACAAATCACGAATCCAACAACTATAGCTACAAGTAAATCATCAATGCGTCCCTTCCACCAATTTTAATTTATGTTTTAAAAAAATTGGCAAAATTCCCTTCATTTATTCGTGAAATCCAACTTGTTGTGTCACAAGTTAATAATTCAACAATAACTCCCTTTCACTGATTTCAACACAAATCCACCCGGACCGCACGGCTTGGGAGTAATGCTTTATGTTTAACCATATAAATTATTTTATTTTATATACTTACATAGTCAAACTCCGCTTCTTCACTGATCCACTCGTTTTCCTTCATCCAATGAGTATCATAAAATACTATAATTTGTTTTTTCAACTTCTCATATGCTCTACATGCATATTAACATACGAAAATAAAATACATAAGTACATGTATCACTATAAAAAAAAGTACCTTTTAAGACGGAACCTTTTGAGACAGCAAAATTTTGAGTATTTAAAACTCACTTTTTGAGACGGATAAAATTAACCGTCTTAAAAACTACTCTTTTTAAGACCGTTTTTATTATCTGCCTCAAAAAGTACTATTAAAAGAGACAGTAAAATATTGCCCGTCTCAAAAGATATGTTAAATGAGACGGCAAAAAACAATTCGTTTCCCCCCTTTATCAATTTTCACTCCCGCGCTCGCTCTCGCTCTTTCTTTTCTATTAGCTTAACAAAACAAAAGGAAAAGGAAAAGAACCAAAACCCTCCAGCCCGTCATTTCTTCATACTGACCAAATCCCTCCACCCCACGCTCAGCCCTAGCCACTGACCTCAGCCTCCCTCGCCCTAGCTATTCGTATCAAGTCGAACTGCAAAACCCGAGAAAGGTATATTTTTCACGTCTCTCTCTCTATGTATTTATATACTTCTCTAATTTTTCCTAATTATTCTTTGGGCGATTTTAGATATTTCGTGGATCTCGTGACAAAGGTACAATTTGTCAAAATACCTATATTTCTAAGGTTGAACTCGGACATTAGAGTCGCAGATATGATTATCATTATTGTAACATGTTTTAAGCCCTATATATACGATCATCAATATTTATTTTTTTCTTCAAAATTGATGCTTGTATATATAAGTAATTACTTATGTGTTAATATGTATCAATTTGTTCTTGAATAGATTTGACATAAAGATTACAACTATGGGCAATTACCTTTAAAAAAATATTAGCACATATCTATTTTTTAAAATCTACAATCAAGTTATCTATGTATAGATTACGTGTTGGGTTAAATCCTACATGCTTCTATAATAGGGAATAATTTAACTTTAGTTTCCAATGTTTATGCAGTAACAAATATTTTTCTCAGCACTACATTGTGGATTTATGTCGAGTAGAAGATTAACCATTTTTTATTACATGTGTTAATTACTAATATGTTTATAAGTATCGATTTGGTTACATAAACTTATTTATTTAAATGTGAGTTTTTAGATGGATCTACTTCTCTAATCATTTGCAAATAGTACGTCTCAATTAGATGTGTCAAGGTTTCTTTAAGGCTCACTAATCATGTAATCACGTGTATTTTCGCTTTTTCTATACCGTTAGGTGAAGTGAGTGTGTAAAGTTACAACTTGCAACTTTATGAAGGATAACTATTTTAACATTTCTGTCAAGTGAGGTGAAGTCAGTTGTAAAGTTACAACTCATGACTCAGTAATCATTAAGAGTATAATTTGTCAAATGGTTCACAATATATAAACATTTATCGTAATTTGTGCGAAAAAATATTTATTTTTCATATTTGGCTTCATCCTTGATACACTGTGTTTCGTTTATGATTGTTTGATAGGAAGCTACTACTTGCGTGATATGAAGTAGCTAATCCAGGACATTCAAGTTCCAACATTGAATTGACACGGATAAGAGGTAATTATAATTTTTAATCATTGATCAATATCATTAATTTTTTTACATATGATTTGTAGTGGTGATATGAAGATGAGGGCGAGAGCCAATTGAAATTCTGGATTGATTTCTAGTGGTGATAGGAGGTTGAGGGTGAGCCAATTGAAAACCCGGATTGTCAATTGGTTGTTGTAGTATAATTTTTAGATTAAGATATCAGAATATTTGTTTACTAGTTTGTTTCAGTTTTAGTTAGATTATTGATATGTTTGTTTATAGTTGCTCGTCTAATTCATGTCCTTTGGAAGGAGGTTATGCCATTAATTTGATTATTATTCTATTATTATTATTTAATTTGTAGTATATATGATGGACCAAATTAATACTCACATGCATCATCATAAAAAAATGCCATTGTCATTCAACACACCAAATCAAATAGTAAATCTTAACATTCAAATAACTAAGTGTTGGGAACTATGAAGCATGGACAGTTCATCCAATGTGATGTACTAGTAAATCTTATTAATGTATAAATATGTAATATGAACACTAATATGTAATATCCAATACATAAATATCTATATCTACGCATTTATAGTTTGTAAGCATGATTTTCACATACTTTGAACCAGATTCTATATGTTGGTGTTTATGAGAGTGTGAATCGTAGGTTTTCGGAGTGAAAAAGCCATAGTTACCACCTCTATCGGATAAAGGCAAGGCCAAATGTTTTGTGTTCTAATTAGGGTTAATACTTGGATTTAAAGTCTTGTGTTCTAATTACCCTTAGCTCAAATGTTTTAAGAGTTGTAAGGATTTAATTTTTAGCTCTATGGATTCTAAGATCCAATGATCTTGAACCTAAAACTTCCCAAGAATTCTATGGACTTAAGACTTGATTTGGCTTCAATCGTGAGACCCTATGACCCTGAGCAAAATCTTTTAGGTCCAATACACTGATCTTTATAATATGCTAGGAATTATAAGGACATAACCCTTAGTTATAAAAGGCCACAAGGACTAATCACACTAAACCACAATAGTTATAAGGATTTTAGACTTATCTCAAAAGTTTCTAAGTTTCAAGGACCCTGGACTTAAAATAAAAATTAGAGTTTTAGTTCTTATACTTATCTCAAAAGGTTCTTGAGTTCCAATGACAGTCAACATAAAACATCAAAGTTTTTAGGTCTTTAGGTCTGGTCCTCAAAATGTTTTGAGGTTCAATGACCTAGAACTTGAATTTGTTAGATTTGAAGGGTTTTATGTTTATCTCAAAAGGTTCTAGGGATTGATAACTCTAAAATTAAATAAAAATGTCAAATATAAGGATTTTTTCTCATCTCAAAAGGTTTTGAGGTCCAATAACCCTTACCTTAAATGAATTCAATTTTTTAGGGCTTTTATCCCTATCTCAAAACGTTTTGAGGTCCAATAACCCTGAATTCAAAATGATTTCAGAGCTTAAGGCCTTTACCCTTAGCTCAACTAAGATATAAGGACCCTAACCTAGGAACTTTCTAATAATCCTAAGGCTCTCATCATTAATTCTAATTATGCGAAGAGTTTGAATTAGTTTGGGAAGATATAAAGTAAGTGTTGTGGTTAAAAAAATGCGGGTTGAGGGGTTCATGCTATAGTTTCATCAAAAGATAGAAAAATTCAAAATAAAAAAAAAATCCAAATTTATTCTTAGCAAAACACAAGTATAAAATAAAGAAATTATTCAGACTAGTGACAAGATGATGATAAAAGGAAAATAATTCTTTTCATTCACATTTTTGAAATAAGATTACAAAAGTTCAATTGTAATATAAATAATAGAATCACATAGCCTTGCTATCACCATCTATAATTATGTTTGAGGTTTAAGGGAGTTCTTGCTAGTCTTCATCCTTTATACAAGAGGTCTCGAAATGCTTCGGATCCTCACCATATTATCAATTTGGAGACTAATCATGAATTCATGGGGAACATATATCTTGTTAGTCGAGTAATGATTTCCTTGCATTTCGTTATCATCAACGCAAGGGCCTTCTTTTCATTAGCAGTTGTGTTTATCTTGTAGTTTAGATTGTGATAACTCTTTATTCTTTGATGGGAAGTTACTATACCCGTGCTTCCCCTTTTTGTAAGAATTCTAATTATTGTATGAGCATAGTGAACATTCTCCAAGGGATCCCATGTTCTGGTTTGGATTTCAAGAATCATTTGAATTGTGAAATAGCTTCTTCATTTCATGACCCTGCAATAGTGGGCCTTCTTTTCATTAGTAATTGTGTTTGTCTAAACTTCTTATTAAGTATTGATACCAACAACTAGTCCCAAAACTCCTTCAAACAAATTTCTCATAATTCACCCTCAGAGAAGTCTATCATACCTTCTCCAAGAAATAAAATCTTAATTTGCACCAGTTATGTGTTCACTTGCATCTTTAGCAGTTGAAACTGTTATACGAGGGATAAGGATATTTTGAGGCAATGGAAATAGATGATACCGCCATGGTGATTCAAGATTCTGTGGTTTCAAGGCAAAATTCTTACTATTTTGATACCATAAAGATTTTTTTAATAAAAGGACTTTCTCTTCAATTTAGTCTTTGGGGATTAATTCTTATATATAGGAAAAGAATACATTATAAGGGGCAATAAAATCTCTATATAACCAAAATACATAATATCCTCCAGATTATTCATATATTTTTCCTATGACCAATCAACTGTTGCCTTCAAGATTTGGATAAAACATGATAAAACTATGTCTTCCTTTCCCCATGGTTAAGATACTTCTCTTTTGATTTATGTCTCTAAAAGTCTTCCTTTATAGCAAGGGCATCGTTAACTGTATGGTAGCATTGGTTAAATGCTTTTAATTATCATTTGAGTGATCAGTATCAAACATTATTTTCTCACATCTGAGCACTTCATCTTCTGCATTCTGCGCAGCCTGGAATATGTTCCTAAAATGATCCTTATACCATTGCCTAAGATAACTTTTAAGCCCTATGAATTTTTTGCAAACAAGTTGAATAAGGTTTCCAGGCATGTCTTGAGCCTAATTCTCTTCAACAACTTTGTAGAAGACATTATATATGGTCCAAATATCATAGGCTACTCCTCTATCCACATCTTAAATCTTTCTAAATTTATCTCCTTTCCCTTCTTTTGCATTTAGCATACACTCTAGAGATAAGAACACGAGAAGATAAAAATGCAGTTGAAATTTCAAGGGTGAGAATATGAGCATGAATTGTAAACAGAAGAAACTTGGATCCCACGTCTCTAGAAGGCTCAGATCTTGCTTGAACAATTTGTTAAACCATCATCAAAATTTAACTTTCTTTTGAGGCCTGCCAATTAGAGATCATAGGTTCTAAGAAGAAACTTTATACTGCAACTATAACATCTATTTCAATGATATTCCAAAAATTCGTAAAGAAATAACCATGAAAACCATCTAAGCTAGGACAACTATTTAGGTTCAATTGCTTCACTACTTCTTTGATCTCCTCACTTTCTGGGATTGTGCTTAATTTAGAGTTTGTCTTTGCTGAAATTAAATGGGAATTACCTCCAAGAATGTATCATTCATAGAGATGATCGGGCCATTATCAAGAGTGAATTGATCCATAAAAAACTTAGCACCTGCCATTTAAATATACTTCTCTCCTTTATGAAATTGACCATTAAGATCTATGATTTCTGATCACCAAGTTCCTTCTCTTAAACTTAACTGAGTTATGAAACAAATGAAATATTACTATCACTCTCATTGAAAGATTTCTCCTGGAAAATATCGTGTTTTTTTTTAGTTAAACTTAAATCCAGGTGGATATCCATATAGCTTATATCATTATTTATTTGTGTGACTAGAAAGTCCAAAGTGAGTGCAAAAAGATTCGTCTCTCTTAGACATTGAAGTACTAGCAATTGAAACCCTTGGACACATTGAACTAGTTCCCAAAACATAAGAATCTGATACTTTGTTGATGTTAGGTAAAGGATCAAAGAATTTTGAGCTCATCACAAGGAATTTTGATTCTAGAATAGTAAGAAGTGACATCAGAAGAACCTTGAGAAAGACCGTGCAGATGTTTACAAATCTGAAAAATTCTAGGTCCATTACTTTAATAAAATAAATCATGCAAATCTGCCCAAACCTGATTAGAAGAATCAAAATAAAGAAAAGTATCTGCAATTTCCTTCTTCGAAGCATTTAAAATCCATGACAAGAACAAGAATTGCATCGAGACTAAGAATTGAAAATCAAATCAGTAGTTAAAGATCAAGGAAATCCATATGCATCGCTCTACTCCAGGTATTGTAGTTATCTCCAGTCAACTGTCGGATCCTAAAAGAACATGCACTTTCTACATTAGTGTAGGTAGTAAAAATTTTCCAAGGCAAATAAGTTCAATCAATATGCCCCGGAAAATTTTTCCTATCAAACGGATCCTAAAAGAACCTGCACTTTAACCGGAGACAAGCAGGTCAGACACCCTGCATTTCTTGATCTTTGTCAACTGGGAATGTTAGGCCATTTGACACAACTAGTTAAACACAGATGTCAAGAACCCAAAATAAAACCATTAGGAATGCCTTATTAATAGGCATTAGATGAGATAGTATGACTGTTAATTGATCATTAAGCGTAAGCATGGCTGATCAAGGGTGAAGCATGCTAACCAAGAACAGGCTTGAAATCCTAAAAAATGTAGATGTGTTGATAAATTATTTATATGTAAAATTCTAATATACATAGCAACTCAAGTTCCTTTTTAACATCTCTTTATACATATATATTATTTGGATGTACAAAATGATATTACTAAACTAATGGTATGAAGAAAGCATAATTATATATAAGAAGTACGTACAATACTTATAAGGATTTAGGTACAGTGTTATGCAAGCTCAAAGCTCTTATCACCCCTTTTTAGAGAGTGTTTTTTTGTGGTATCGGTTAGCACCCTCACCCATACAGATAGAACCCAAGTAGATATATAGAACCCAAATAAATATGCTTAGAACGCTTTTGCCTTGCCTATGGGGATAGCATCCCACCTCGACACCAATGGGATAACAGCCATCTTGACTTAAATCACACTCAATTGCGTCTTGTCAATAAGTATAGCAATCATCTTGTCTCACCAAGTGCAACCCTAAGTGTATAATAAAAACAGAGTACCAAGTTTATAACTAAATCATTATCAAGTTAAAATCTCACACACCAAAAGAGGAATACCCCAAAATTTAGAACAAGAACTGACAACAAAGGCAACTCGCCCATAAACCTCAGATAGGCCATGAATTTTCAATTACAAAAAGTTTGGCAGTCAATGAAGCTTATGATCCAATGGCATACAGAAAATTATTTCAAGGGTTCTTGCTATAGCTTACAAAGGCGAAGAAAAAAAACACAAAATTTTGTTCAGCTCAAGTAACGAGCAGCAAAAAACATAAGAGAAATGAAGATCAACTACCTTATTTAAATGAAGTTTAATACTATTGACCACCCATTCAGGTACAAAGAGAAGTAGTAGACTTCCAATAGATTAAAGGTTAATCAACTACATTTCTTCGCACCTAACGTCTTGTTTCGATGCGTAAATAATTAGTACTGTTATTACCTGTAGGCGCCACTCATGACTAGGATAAAAATAATATAAAAAGGAAAAGATTGTATCATATAGTTATAATTTTGAGACTCAAATGGAAATGGAAAAAACATAGAGGAAAAGAACATTAGTGTAGGTTGTAAAACTTTTCCAAGGCTAATTCTCTTTGTACCTAATTAACATTTTCCAAGACTGTAAAACTTTTCCAAGGCTAAGTGTTAAAAGAACTTCTGTTTGTTCTTTCTACAGATTCTGAACTTCATCTCTTGTATTGTATTGCTGAATGACTAATTCTTATTTTGTGGATATATGAACATTGAATTCCATTATATTACAGAAACAACAAATTACTATATAGGACAAGCAAAAGTTGTTTGCAAAAGTTGTATTCAGGGGGGGCATGTATGCAACAACATATATGCATATATGCAGCTGCTATATATGTTGTGTATATGTATATATGATGCATATATGCTGCTACTATATATGTTGCATATATGCATATATGCAGCAGCATAAGAGGCAACAAATCCAAGGCTAAGTCAAGAATGCAATAATCACGAGAAATCATTACAAAATATACCCAAACTAGTAAAATCATACTAGATTACACATGAGAAAATGATATAGAAAAACTCTACAAATATTTCAACTAGGAAGATGTACAACCTATAAGGCTACAAGTACAACTTTTAGGTGAAATTGTGAATCCTAAAGTACGAAAAGAAACCTTCCAATAAGATCACTAAGGCTATGCGAACGACACAAAAAGGAATTCGTATGAACGAATTGGGGAAAAAATAACTCTCTAAATAAACTAAGGCGTAATGAAAATTGAGCAAATAATTAATCATGCAAATAGTATTCATATGAACGGATGCAAAACATAACTAGGTGTATGGTTTTATCTAGTAGCTCAAGTCAAGGAAATGTTCTAATAAAAATCATAGCTCATAGAATCCATATGTCGATCTTAGCTGGTACTCGGAATGGTGGGTATGCTTATTGCTTTATTACTTCGTAAATTGATTATGGGGCATTTCATTACTCTTTTTGTGGCTATTTTAGTGTTATAAGTATATTGTTTCAGTCTTTAAGTCAGGTTATTAGTTCAGTTTGTAATCAGCCCATTAAGTGTTAAATAATTAAATCATCTATGTTTTTAGTGTTCTTATTTTATATTTATATAATCATGATTCACCAAAAGATCAAACCAGCCAATTTTCAAACTATCAATTCTCACCGTAAGATCAAACCAGTCAATTTCCACCAAAAGATTTTGTGTGAGGTCTTAATGATTCACCACATTGAAGTCTTGACGATTACATGCTTGTCCCACATCCAAGTCCTCATGATTACACGCTTGTCCCCTCGTGCCATCCTTCAAACATCCAAGATTCAACTGAACCAAACTTTCAAAATTCAACTAAGCCTCCACATAATACATATGTCAATTTATTAGATTTTTCATGTTCAATGAAATTTTCAAGATGACAGGTTGTTGCATCAGTAACTACTAGAATGGTGGTGCACGACTATCGACTATTCCAATTTGAATGTATGATTTACATTAGTAGTGTAGAGCTTAGTGAATAGAATCATCAGTTGCATCGAGAAAGTCATCGGGGGTACTATTAAGGACATTGAATAATTTTCGGTGGTTTGGCCTTGCTCTGTCTTTTACTTATGTGGTCCGGCATAATTTATTTTGAACAATTTGTAGTAAGAAAGTTGAATTACCTATTGTCTTAGTCTCAGCTTTGTCATACCTATTGTCTTTGTGTCAACTTTGTTATGAACAATCTGTGTTTTATCTTAGTGTAGTGTCAACTTTATTATCTACTCTCTTGGTGTTTTTTTGATTTTTTTATTGTCTCATCTAGGTCTCTTTGGTGTGTGTAAGGTGTGTACAGTGGCGAATGGAGTATATCATTGGGGGATGCACGTGCTCCCCTCAGGATTAAAAAAAAATCTATACCTAAAATACCATACAGTTGCCCCACTCTCTAACCAAATTAAAAACTCTCCTAAAAAAGAGGCCACACCCACCCACCCACGCCAGTGTCATTTTCAAGGTAATCCCATGGCTAACCTTAGTATTCTTGGTGTTTCAACTTGCAAAACCTTAGTATTCTTGCTGTTTTAATCATTATGAGACTTGAATTTGATTGCTAATTTCTGTAACCTATTACATGTAAGTTTTTTGTTTATGAATCTCCTATGGAGTGTAGGTGCTTATGTTACGTAGGTGTTTATTTATTTGTGTATGGATTGCTAATTTGTGTAGGTATTTTTATGAAACTCCTTTAGGTGTTTATTTATTTGTGTATAGATTGCTGATTTGTGTACATGTTTGTTTTAATTGTTTCTTTTTGGGTTGATTGCTAATTTGTTTTATTCGAGTTATAATTGTCTACAAATACAAATTATTAATTAAATATTTGTAAAAAACGTAAAAATAATGGATCAAATACCAAAAAGTCCCTCAAATATTTTTTAATACACATTTAGTCCAAGTCTGTTATTTTGTACCAAAAAATCTCTTATTCTCTTATTTTTAAAGGTCCGCGCCAGCGGCATGGTAAAACCTTTTTGGCATGGTGAAGGACTTTTTGGTGCAAAATAAAAAGGCTTGTACTAAACATGTATTAAAAAAAGTTCGAGGGACTATTTGTTATATGACCAAAAAATAATTCTATTTTTTTTCGGGAGCTACCTCCCCCGAACTCCCGTTATTGGATTGTGTCCCACCAAGGCCAAATTCCTGGCTCCGCCACTGGGTGTGTATGATGAAAAACAAATGTTATCTGAATGCAAAATAAATAAATACATTATATAAACACAATCCAGACAATAAAATATACTACGTATATGAGGAAACCATGAGTACATTTTAATTTACTTTGTAGAACATTGAGTGTGACATCATATTGTATATTTTCAATTGGTTCAAGTTAGGGCTGTGTTTTTTTTCCGAACTTTCCGATTTTTCCGATTTCCGATCCGATTTTTTCCGAATTTGGAATGAAATTTTAGTTTGCCGATTTCCGATTTTTCCGAAAAAAATCGGATCGGAAATAATTCTGAATTTCCGATTTTCCAATTTTTCCGATCCGATTTTTCCGAAACTATGCCGATCCGATTTTTCCGATTTTTTTCCGAATTATTTCCGATTTTTTCGGAATTATTTTCCGATTTTCGATTTTTCCGATTTCTTTTCCGATTTTTTAAAAGTTTCCCATATCCCACATCGGTTGGGAGAGGGAGAGCGCTCCAAAATATGCTCTATAAAAGGAGAGTATCCTCCTAACTTCTACACAAATGAAAAATGAGTCAAATCCTCATGTGTTTACATGTTGGGTTAAGCTATTTTCATTGTTTCTTTAAAATGAGAATTTAGAGTAATCGAAAATCCATAATTTATTTTTTTGAAATTTTGGAATTTCCGAAATTTCTGGATTTTTAATATATTTTGTGAATTTCCGATTTTTTCCGATTTTTGCCGATTTTCCGATTTTTCCGAATTCGATTTTTTTTTTAATTTTCCGAAAAAATCGGATCGGAAATCGGAATAATTATTTTATTTCCGAAAAAATCGGAATTTTTTTCGAATAGGCATTTTCCGATCCGATCCGGCCGAAACACAGCGGTAGAACGTTACTCTCAGGTTCTTTTCTTTCCGTCATGGCCTACAACAGCTTGTTATTAGAGCATCCTTAGTGGGGGAGTTTATGAATGGGTAGATTTACCAATTAAAAAGGTGAAATGCCTTTCGTCATTTGTGGGGATATTTAGTGGTGAAAGGTAAATGCAGGTTCCTACGGACAAGTTTTATTCGTAGGAAATAGAGAGTCACTTCTTACGGACAACATTTGTTTGTAGGAACTTCGTACGAACAAATGTTGTTCGTAGGAACTCAAAGATATAGCAAAAATAATTATTTATATTTGTTACGAACTTCATTTGTTCGTAGGAAGTTCCTACGAACAAATGAAGTTCGTACGAAGTGTTTGCAAATTCAGTAGCCAACGGGTAACTTTGCAAAACGCGTACCATTTCTTCTGCTGAATTTGTTAGTTTACCTACACCATTGCAGACCGCCCGATTTGTAAAGTTAGCATTTCCTCTGTATTTTAGTATCACCACTACAGATGCTCTTACTACTAGTCAGTCCTTGTTAAACATAAGAACCATTCAGTCTGTTTCTTGCACGTGCACAAGAACCATCTGTCTGTGTCAAGTCACTTGATGATTACGACTGATCATGATCATGATGGCTCCACCGTCGATTAATTTCATTCATTCGTTCTGTCCACCGTTGTTAAAAATTGCATCTCCCTATACCATGCCCGAGTATGAACATTGGAAGGAAAATTGGTCTAAGAGTGCAAGTTTTTACTCGAACGAAATCAAATACGTAGAAGATATTAAAAAGAAAAATGATGTTACACCGAAACTGTGCATCGAAAATTTACCGAATGTGCTTTAACAGTATTATATTATGATGTGGGTCCCGCCAGGATACAACCACTTAAAGCATAATTTCGATAATTTTGGGGTAATTTGTGTGTGTGTGTATCATTACTCTATTAAAAATTCAGAAGTACTTAATGTCATCAAAATTCCGATATTTATAATGACCCTATCATTAGTCAGCAACACTAAATTTCATCACAGAACTTATTATTAGTATGTCATTTTGTTACCACTCATTGAACCACCTGGGATTTAGGAACTCATATCCACACCCGACAAGGAATAATGAAAGTAAATTCTTGATCATTAATGTCGTATTATACTAGCTTAAAGTCTATAGGCTGTTTAAATTTTTGATTATGTATAATTGTTTTGGTTGTAGTAAAAAGGGGAGTGATATTTCTACCCAAAAAATATTTTCATAATATTATTTTTTTCAAAATATTACTAAAGTCAATTATACATTTCACTAACAAAAAAAAAGCTCAACACCATAATTTCACACTCCAATATTTAAACATAAAATTAAAATATACTTTATTTTTTCTTCTCTCTCTCTCTCTCTCTCTCTCCCTCTCTTCTCTTTTCTCTCTACTTTTAACACTCTTAAGTCCTGACTCCATAACTTCACAACCAACTACATCATCACTCCATAACCCACAAAATATGCAAGTATATATTTTAAATCTATACACTTGTATTTTTCTACATGTTTAATTTATATACTTATCTTTATAGATGTCTAAATTATAAACTTGGTATTTATACATGTCCACTCCATAATCAAACCCTAGTTTTCGTCCAAAATGAACCATAAGTTAATGTTGAAAATCAAACCCTAGTTTTTATACCTCTCTTGAAAATGGATTCCTCACGGTCTCCCGTAATCATAATTGGTTGCTTTTCACGGCCAAGTTCAACCGTGGCACTCATATTTACGGTTAAATTACACCAACAAAGTTTCCATAACAGCAACGTAAGTTAGCTGTGAATATTTAATAACTTACCATTTGGATTGGCCGTAATTTTCAACAACTCACGACTTAACTAGGTCGTTGATTGCACCAAATCATGGCTTTGGGTGGTCATGTACTCCTCCCCCGTTTAATTTGTTAAGTTAAGATTTTAAATTCTTATTCCCATATTTTATTGTAGATTCATTAAATCGAGATAGCTGGTAGACCACATGTGACTGCATTTAAGACTGCATCGATGATTAATTGCTAGGGAACGAGGTGTGCTAGGTGTGACAACCCGCTATCCGAAATAAGGGGTGGCCAACCCGATACCCCGATAAAACAGGAATCATGGATAGATATCATTCTCAGCATCACAACAACATAAAGAGTGTACGGAATAACCACACAATGTTTCAGAGAACAGGCTGTCAAAATTTTTAGTTTTTATAAATTAAAGAAAGCATTTTCAACATCCCGTAATCGAAAAGAGGGTGGAAACTCCCACAAGCATGAATCTAGAAACCAACAATAATAAAGAAAGGTCCACATGAAACATCGTTCAATGGAATACATACAATGTACATTCAGTTTCGTGAGTACATAATACGTCCATTATACAATTACCACAATTTTGAGCCACACGCCCGAATAAGATTGATCATAACAAGAAAACAATAATGAAGGCGTCTACACAAAATATCCCGTGATACCCGCAAAATGTCACGACTCCTCAAAAGACACAGGGATAGGAAGGTCATTACGGGCGACCTTGCGGAGGAACACCTGAGCGAATAATATATATACATACACAACAAGAAAGAAGAACCGGTCAGAGGCCGGTTTTATATGATCACCAGATAAATGACAAGTATGACAATGATGAAATAAATTAAGCATGCATGATAAAGATGATATTCTAGCATGGTAACATCATATAAGGAACTAAAACAGTTACATGATTATTAAAGTGAAATCCAATTATACAAGGGAATAAAAGTACTTATAAGCCTTTTTCATCTTTCATCATTTTCATTTTATCTCCTTTCCATTCCTTATCAGGAATACAATTATTATCATGTGCACTTTATGGCACTTATCTCAATAGTATGCTCTTTGTGGCATATACTTTGCTCTTTATGGCATTCATGATACATCGAGTCCAACTCGATAATAGAATAGTTATAAATATATATATAACGATTCTAAGACCGTCCGTCCGGGTTTCCCCACTGTGCGCACCCCTAAATAACCATCATCTTCCAGGGCCTAACATAAGACAACCTGGGATCCTATCGAAACGTCGGGAAGCGGCCATATGCCTGCGGGGTAGTCAAGACCACACCCGGAATCTCCTACCCATCGCAGAAAATATAAAACAAGCGCTCATATGGCCTAGGACTATATCCACCCTGCATTCATTAGCCAAGGGGCTTCACCTCACGCACGGACTTCCCTTAAGATGGTATTTAGAGAGGTGTGTATCATCCATTTTATTAATTTGCATTACATGATTTAGTAAATTATCATTTACCTTATCCATTTTACATTTTATCAAATACATTATGGTTGTGTACTTCACCTCATTCTAATAACCTCGAAGGATGTTTAAATTCCCAAGTTATTTCTCCCAAATGTCCCTTTTTGGACTTTATGATAAGCCATCAAGAAAACCTAGTTCGCAATAACTCCTAAAGTCTCCAAATTTGACCTTAAGATCTCCTAGCTTCTCATAAAACTATACGAAAGAAGTAATGTCTGAACACTACTTTAAATTCCCATTTGAAATGAGCCCTAGATGAAGCCTTTCGAGTCTAGGGAGTCGACCAACTCAACTAATACTCTAAGACCCTAAATTTACTTCATTTAAGAAGGTCCCTACGTTCCTATGAAAAGAAAAGATTTAAAGAATGAAAATAAAATGTTTGGGAAGAAAATAGGGGACCGGTCGACCGGTCCCAATACCGTGGCCGACCGCGTCTCAAGATTTGACCTAAGAAGAAAAGCAGAAAGTTCATTTCGGTAGGGCCGGTCGACCGGTCAGGGGACCGCGGTCGACCGCGCCAAAATTTTAAGCCTTTGAAAGAAATGCAGTGTACCCTCTCCCGAAGACCAGGTCGACTGGTCTGAGAACCGCGGTCGACCGGTCTCTGCAGACCTAGACCAAGACTTCCTATTTTCAAACCAATCCCAAAGCCAACTCATTTATTATCACCTACACAACATAAATGCTACTACTACTACCACAACCATCCATAATCATTCCAACTATTCTTCAATGATTCAAAACCAACCTACATACAAACCCTAAACTAGTAAACCATGATCAATACACCATTCTCACACAAATCATTTATCTTAAACCAAAAATAGCAAGTAGGAAACTTGCCTTAAACTAGCAAATGCAGATTTTCTTTGGGTGGAGCAAGAATCCCTCTCAAATCTTCAATCTCTTTTCTTTTCTCTACTCTTTCTCTTTCTCTCTTTAGGTTTAAAGATGAAATTAGGGAAATTAGGAGACTTAGTAAGACTAAGTCGTTGCTTAAGTCAAAATCCCAACATAATTGAACAATATTGCGATAAAATAATACGCAACTAGATTTTTAAGGTAAAATCAGTAAAAAGTGCCCAGAACCCTAAAATACAATATGGCACACTATTTGACTATCTCGCATGTTCCGGACTCTACTACGGCCTCCAAATTATCATTTGGATATTTTATAATTCATTTTAAGTCCCGTTCTCATTATTAAACCAAATATCATTTTAATTCATATGATATTATAAAACAGAACATAGCAATATTCACCTATAATTACGGTAAATATGAATTCTCATAGTATACATTTACTTGTCTTCATTAAATGGATACCCAATCCATAGCCCTACATTTTATGTCTAATTACCATATCTAGTAAATAAACATAAAATACTTTCCCATAAGCGAGGGTTGTTACATACTCCCCCCCTTATGAAGAAATTTTGTCCCCAAAATTCAAACGTACCTTATAAGAAAAGATGTGGATATCTCTCCCGCATCTCGTCCTCACGTTCCCACGTTGATTCTTTCGCATTGTGATGACTCCATTGAACTCTCACCAAGGGCACACACGAGACCTCAACTTGCGCTCCCCATACTCAAGAATAGTAACCGGTTGTTCTTCATATGAAACATCGGGTTGCAAGTCGATATCCTCAAAAGGGATGTGCCAAAGGGCACCTTCACGTCTCTTATACTTCTTCAAAGAGGAGACATGGAATACATCGTGGATTTGTTGCAAACGGTCCGGTAAGGCAAGTTGATACGCCACGGGACCAACTTTTGCAATAACTGGGAAAGGTCCAACAAAACGCGATGCAAGCTTCCCTTTCTTTCCAAAACGTTTAATGCCCTTCATTGGTGACACTCGCACCAAAACTTGGTCTCCAACCTCCAACTCCACGTGTCTCCTACCCGCATCGGCATAGCTCTTTTGACGGTCTTGGGCTATCCGAATGCGATTTCGAATAAGTTCAATCTTTGAAGAAGTGTCTTGGATCATTTCAGGTCCAAGAAATTTGTTATCACCCACTTCCAACCAACAAGCGGGCGACCTACATGGCCGACCATACAGAGCTTCATAAGGCGCCATTCCAATAGTAAATTGGTATGAGTTATTATAAGAAAACTCAACCAATGGGAGGTATTGTTCCCAACCGCCCTTGAAATCAAGCATGCACATACGAAGCATATCCTCCAACATCTGGTTTACCCTCTCAGTTTGACCATCTGTTTGAGGATGATAGGAAGAGCTTAACTTCAACTCGATCCCCATCGCCTCTTGGAAACTTCTCCAAAAGTGGGACACAAATATTTTATCTCGGTCGGAAACAATATTTAAAGGTACCCCATGAAGTCTAACGATCTCCTCAATGAACAATTGGGCATAGAGAGCGGTATCAAAATCCGTACTCACAGGCAAGAAGTGTGTTGACTTAGTCAAACGGTCAACAATCACCCAAATCGAATCATGACCCATCTGTGACCTAGGTAAGCCCGTAATGAAGTCCATCGAAATTCTTTCCCATTTCCATACTGGAATCTCCAACGGTTGCAACAAACCTGTCGGTCGTTGATGGTCAATCTTAACCAAGTGACAACTAGTGCATTGGGATACAAACTCCGAGATATCCCTCTTCATGTCGGGCCACCAATACTGACGGCGCATGTCTTGGTACATCTTGTCCCCACCCGGATGTATCATAAATTTTGACACGTGAGATTCCACCATCACTGCTCGTCTCAAGTCCTCCTCTTCCGGAACAATAAGTCTTCCATGAAAGCGTAGGCCACCCTCAGAACCAATCGAGTACGACTCCGCTCCCTCGGACAACAGTAGGTGTATGTGGTCTTGACAACCCTTATCTCTTCCCTGGGATTCCACAATTCTTGCCACGATCGTAGGAGTAACGGTCATTACTGACATGAATGCTCTCACTATCGCATCCTCCTGGCTGAGCTCCATCCACTTAGCTTTCCATACATCAGCTAAGTCTCCCTCGGGCTTCCTACTCAAGTCATCCGCTACTACGTTCGCCTTTCCAGGATGATAATGGATATCAAATTGGTAATCCTTCACGAACTCTAACCAACGACGCTGACGCATATTCAAATCCTTTTGTGAGAATAAATATTGCAGCGATTTGTGGTCCATGAAAAGACTAAACTTTTCCCCCAAGAGATAATGCCTCCATATCTTCAAGGCAAAGACAACTACGGCAAACTCTAAGTCATGCATCGGATAGTTCCTTTCGTGAGGTTTCAGCTTACGAGAAGCATAAGCAATATCTTGTCTTTCTTGCTGAAGAACACCTCCTAACCCTTGAAGATATGCATCGGTGAAGACTAGATATTCCAATCCCGGTTTTGGCAATGCAAGGACTGGAGCCGAAGTTAACTTGTCTTTGAGCTCATCAAATGCATCCTGACATGAACTGTCCCAAACAAATCTCACTCCCTTTCGGGTTAAATTCGTTAACGGGCTAGAGATTTTTGAAAAACCCATAATAAATCGACGGTAATAACCCGCTAAGCCCAGAAAACTACGAACCTCAGTAGGTGTCGTGGGCTGACCCCACTCTCTCACCGCAATCATCTTGCTAGGATCCACAGATATACCCTGGGATGACACCACATGACCCAGAAATTAAACTTCCTTCAACCAAAATCCACACTTCTCAAACTTTGCATACAATTGGTGATCCCTCAATCTCTGGAGGACCAACCGTAAGTGAGTAGCATGGTCAGACTCTGTCTGAGAATAGACTAGGATGTCATCGATGAATATAATAACAAACTGGTCAAGGAAATCCTGAAACACCCTGTTCATAAGATCCATAAATACGGCGGGAGCATTGGTTAGTCCAAAGGGCATAACCAAGAATTCATAGGATCCGTATCGGGTTAGAAATGCGGTCTTGGATACATCCTGCTCCCGTATCCTCAATTGATGATACCCCGTCCTCAAGTCTATTTTGGAGAAGTAAGACGCTCCCCTAAGTTTTTCAAACAAATCATCAATGCGAGGCAAAGGGTATTTATTCCGGATGGTGACTTTGTTCAACTCCCTATAATCCACGCATAACCGGAGAGAACCGTCTCTTTTCTTCACAAACAATACCGGAGCACCCCATGGCGACGTACTACGCCTAATAAATCCCTGCTCCAATAGCTGCTGAATTTGATCTCTCAACTCCCTCATCTCCACAGGAGCCATTAGATATAGAGCTTTAGCAATCGGTCAAGTCCCCGGAATTAAATCAATCACAAACTCTATCTCCCGACTTGGAGGCAATCCCGGTATTTCCCGGAAAACATCTTCGAAATCTCTAACAATCGGAAGAGATTTTAGGGGAACCACTACATACTGAGATGCATCCTCCGTAATACAATATAAATAAGCACTCGTACTCCCTTCCATACAAGGCATAACAACCAAGAACATTTCTTGTCCAGGAACCGCAAAAACTATACTTTTCCCGTAACAATTTACTATCGCACGGTATTTCACTAGCCAATCCATACCCAATATTATATCATACCCGACCATGTCAAGGACGAGTAAATCGACCTCAAAACACAAGTTACCAAGATTAATCCCTATGTTTTTACAAACAAAGAAAATCAAAGAACCATCACCCATGGAGGATTCAACACTAGTGAAAGTACTCACGGCAGACTTTATCAAATCTGTAGTTTGAGCAAAACTCCTAGAAATGAAAGAGTGTGTAGCACCCGTATCAAATAGTACTCGACCCATATGCCCTTGGATGAGAAACTTACCCTTAATCGCTGGCGGTGCCGGCGGGGCTGGAGGAAGCATAGCTTCCTGAATATGGTAGACCCGTCCATACTGCAGTTGCCCCTGCTGAGGAGGGGCAATCGGATTCGGTGCCTGGGGCGGAAACTGTACATACGGCTGTTGTGGAGCCCTAGGAAGATGCCCTCCAACCAACTAAGGACACGACCTCTTATAATGGCCCAACTCTCCGCATTGAAAGCATTTATTAGCCGCATTTTCCTGATTCCACCCTTGATTGTTTCGAAATTGTCCCTCACCTCGGCCCTGCAGGCCCCTACCTCCATTTCCACCTCTGCCTCGTTGTTGTTGATGTTCGCCTTGACCCGGCCTATTATTATTGCCACCCGAATTAAACCCACCAAAACATTGACGCTTAGACAAATCCCCTTGCTGGGGGTCCCTCTCTCTTTGCTTGTTCCCCAAGGATTGGGACGAAGAAGATGTCCCCCCTCCGATCCCATTACCTCCCGATTAAACCACTTGCCCCATCGCTGCAGCCTTCTTATTATTTTGCACAAATAATCTATGCTCTTGACAGTGAAGTAAAGAAGCATTCATCACGTCCCCAAAGGTTACTAAAGATAGATTCCAAAGCAAATGTTGTTTTATTCGCCAGTGTAAACCTCCTACAAATTTGGAGATCCTCTTCGCTTCTGAAGTCACTTCATCCGGTATAAAGCTTGCTAACCGGGTAAACTCCTCTTTGTACTCGGCAACCGATCTCTCCCCTTGTACTAAATCTTGAAGCTTCCTCTGCATCTCCCTTTGAGCTGCGGGAGGGAAATACTTTCCATCAAACAAAGCCCAAAAATCGGTAATCAACATTGTATCCCTTTGTTCGGGTGTAGTCATTGACTCCCACCAGTTTAGGGCCGATCCGACAAGCTTAAAGGTAACGAGGATTTTCTTTTTCTCCTCACTACATTCCACAATTCTAAGATGGTGCTGCATGTCCTTCTTCCACTGGTTTGCCCTTATAATGTCCGAACCTCCATCGAATTCTGGGGGATGACCCTTTAGGAAAGACTCTCTTACCCGTACCCACTGAGAAGGTCCCGTAGGAACTAGTGCTTCTTGCCCCCTCTCTTGAGCTTGTGTCATTTGCTGCACCACTGCAGTCATCGCTGTATTAACAACTTGGGCCACGATATTTTCCACATCAGCAGCACTGATATTCCCCGGTGGCGGTGGTGGAGGACCAACCTCATCCTCTACAACCCTACTGCGTCGAGCGGGACGTCCTCTCTTAGACGGCATCTGAGATAGAGAAAATATAGAGTTAGAATATTATATCAAACAACCTATCTAGCATAAGGTCGCATACATAAGCAACAAAACAATCCTAACATTAAGCTCTATGTCAAACAACGCTACGGTAGAACGTGACAAGTCCGTATAGATCCTAAAGACTCTAGAACCTGATGCTCTGATACCATCTTTGACAACCCGCTATCCGAAATAAGGGGTGGCCAGCCCGATACCCCGATAAATCAGGAATCATGGATAGATATCATTCTCATCATCACAACAACATAAAGAGTGTACAGAATAACCACACAATGTTTCAAAGAATAGGCTGTCAAAATTTTTAGTTTTTATAAATTAAATAAAGCATTTTCAACATCCTGTAATCGAAAAGAGGGTGGAAACTCCCACAAGCATGAATCTAGAAACCAACAATAATAAAGAAAGGTCCACATGAAACATCGTTCAATGGAATACATACAATGTACATTCAGTTCCGTGAGTACATAATACATCCATTATACAATTACCACAATTTTGGGCCACACGCCCGAATAAGACTGATCATAACTAGAAAACAATAATGGAGGCGTATACACAAAATATCCCGTGATACCCGCAAAATGTCACGGCTCCTCAAAATACACAGGGATAGGAAGGTCATTACGGGCGACCTTGCGGAGCAACACCTGAGCGAATATTATATATACATACACAACAAGAAAGAAGAACTGGTCAGAGGCCGATTTTATATGATCATCAGATAAATGACAAGTATGACAATGATGAAATAAATTAAGCATGGATGATAAAGATGATATTCTAGCATGGTAACATCATATAAGGAACTAAAACAGTTACATGATTATAAAAGTAAATCCAATTATACAAGGGAACACAAGTACTTATAATCCTTTTTCATCTTTCATCATTTTCATTTTATCTCCTTTCCATTCCTTATCAGGAATACAATTATTATCATGTGCACTTTATGGCACTTATCTCAATAGTACGCTCTTTGTGGCATATACTTTGCTCTTTATGGCATTCATGATCCATCGAGTCCAACTCGATAATAGAATAGTTATAAATATATATATAACGATTCTAAGACCGCCCGTCCGGGTTTCCCCACTGTGCGTGCCCCTAAATAACCATCATCTTCCAGGGCCTAATATAAGACAACCTGGGATCCTACCGAAACGTCGGGAAGCGGCCATATGCCTGCGAGGTAGTCAAGACCACACCCGGAATCTCCTACCCATCGCAGAAAATATAAAACAAGCGCTCATATGGCCTAGGACTATATCCACCCTACATTCATTAGCGAGGGGGCTTCACCTCACGCGCGGACTTCCCTTAAGATGGTATTTAGAGAGGTGTGTGAAATAGCGTTGCCAAAGCCGTTTATGAAAATAAACTATTTAAGCAACTCCGAAAGTTTGTTGAAGAAACTCTTTACTTAAATCAAAACGATTTTGAACACAAGATGTGTTAACAAAAGTATGTACGAGATTAGGACAAGATTTGATAACAAGTTTTAGTAAACAGTTTAAAATGTTTTAAACTCAGCACACTATGAGAAAGAGATGAGAAGATGTAGAAATATTGATACTCAGGATTTTTAACGTGGTAAAACCTCAACCTTGAGGAAACATCCACGACTCCCTCTACGGAGTAAAACAAAAACAATCACTAAAACAAATATATGAGTTACAACCTATTTAACTAACATGCACACAAAAAAAATCTATACAAGTTCAGGATTGTACCCTCTGGCGTCCTTAACTTTTCTGCAGATCTTGTTTGTTGATGTAGTTGTCTCAGTTTGTCAACTCTTCTTTGTTTCAGCACTTTACGTCGACTTATTGTTCACCAAATCTTATAGCCAACACTTTGAGTGTTTGTAGTGTGAAGATGTTTGTGAATGGTGTTCTAAAACACATGCATGCACACACACACACTTATTAGATACAGACGATCCTAACAAATCACATATAAAGTCTATATGCAGTGTATTTGTTATTTTTCTTTCTTACAAAACCAAGAACCTTTTTGACCTTTCAAAATAACCCAGATTCCACGGAGATCTTGCTTAAGAAATCGGTCAAGACCTTTCTCAATCACTTTTGAAAATATTATGTGGATTGAGAACCCTCCAAGTGCGAATCCCACTAGGTCAGGTTAGGTTTTGTAAAAACAGAAATAGAAAAACATCTATTGTTGATTCTGAAGTAAGAAAATATTTTATCAGAAAACAATCAACAACGAAATTCTCAAGATGAGAAATAAATGCAACTAAGTGTGCTGTGACATGAAAAACTTCAGATCTATGATTTCTATTGAAAGAGAAACAAGATCTGAGTCTATGTCTAAGTTGGAAATAAGATTTATGAACACAAGGATTTCAGCAACCCAGAAATCACTCAACTCGAACTCTCATAACTCAAGAAACACTAAGGATGGTGTTTATCTGGTTATGGTGTTTATGGAGAGGTAAGTGGTTTAGGTTTAGAGGTATTTGGACGAAGTTAGGGTTTCTAACTAGGGTTTGGTTTCTCTCTCTAACTTCTCTCTTCTCTCTTCTCTCTCCTCTCTCTATTCTCTGAGACTTTTCAAAATGGCAAAAGCTTTCGAAGGCTGAGATGAGAGGCCTTTAAATAGGAAGAGAAGAAGATTCCAGAGCTTCGTTCAAAATCAAGGGCTGTGATTGAGTCAAGCTCCTTTGACTACAATCTAAGGGTTCACAGCAGGCGGTGGATTAAACAGGCTGTGATTGGCTTAAGGGTTTACACTGGGATTCACTCAAAAGACATGCAGGCCATCGATAAGGGTTGATCTAAGAGCTGAAAGCACGCGATGGTTTGTCTCAGTAAAGAAACACAGTTCAGGCCAATCAGAGGACACCAGGTGTAGGCCTGAGGTTGAATGTAAACGCGCGTCCCAAAATAATTACAAAGCCAACCCTAGAGTCTCTAGCGCTTTCGGTTTCTACCCAGAGTAACTTTAGGCCAATAAACACAACAATCCATATTTATACATTAACCCCAAGACCTTTTAAATCAAGTTTTAATTAAATAAAACCTTGTTTAAAATATGTTTTAAATTCCCAAAAAATTATTAAAAATCAAATTGAGGGATTTAAACATACTCACAACATTAATACTCATAGTGGTGCAATATGAAATGCAAGAATGAAATTCTAAGTGTGTGAGTGATGGCTATAGTCTCAGGATCATCACAAGATGGATAGAAGAAGAAGCAACCCAATCTCTGAAGCTCTTTGGTTTCTAGGATAGACACTATTTTGTCACAATTTCCAAACTAGATGAGCTCTTATACAGTCTAGACTCAAATGAGTCAAAAGTATAAGGGCTTCAATCTCCCCCTTTGGAAATATGAGACAAAATCTCCTTTGAGTCATCTCAACTCGTAGGGCGACAACAAATAAGAAAAACTTATTCCTATAAAGGTTCTATCTACCCAAATCCTAGAAAGCAAAAATTACATAACTCAACTATATACAGTTTAACATCCTATTATTACAATGAAGAATGACTGTACAAGAAGAATACCTGCAAAAAATTACTAAGATCAAGCTTTTTAGTATATGCAGTAGACTCAAATTTCTCCCCCATTTTGTCTCAAATGGACAAAGGGAAAGAACTTGGCAAATATGACAGGTATTTACTCAACACAAATCATACCAATAGATTTACGTAAAGAAATGAATCTATTATAATCAAGAGGTTTGGTAAATAAATCTGCAAGTTGTAGATCAGTAGAAAGATAATTGATTTCTAATTCCTTGGTTTCAACTAATTCACGAATAAAATGATGTCTTATTTTAATGTGCTTAGTTCGCGAGTGTTGAACTGGGTTCTTAGAAATGTTAATCGCACTTTGATTATCACAATAGAGATGAAGTGTGGGTTCTAGAATACCATAATCACTTAGCATTTGTTTAAGCCATAACAATTGGGCACAACAGCTACCGGCGGCTATGTATTCATTTTCAGCAGTCGAGAGAGATGTGCAGTTCTGTTTTTTACTACTCCATCCTACCAAGTTATTACCAATATAACAACATGCGCCTGAAGTGCTTTTACTATCATCAGTACACCCAGCCCAATCAGCATCAGTGTACCCAATAATAGTGCTAGGTGTGTCATTCGTGTACCAAATTCCTAAATTTAGAGTGCCTTTAACATATTTAATTATGCATTTAACAGCGTTTAAATGGCTCTCCTGGGGGTTGTTTTGATAACGCACACAAACACAAACAGCATACATGATATCAGGACGCGAGGCAGTCAGATAGAGTAATGTGCCAATCATACTACGATATAAGGTAGAGTCTACAGATTTTCCATTTTCATCTTTAGATAATTTCTCTGTAGTACTCATAGGCGTTTTAGCACTTTTAGCACTCTCGAGGCCAAATTTTTTAGCTATCTCTAATGCGTACTTAGTCTGCGAAAGAAACAAGCCATCTGGTTGTTGTTTGACTTGGAGACCTAGGAAGAACTGTAATTCCCCCATAAGGGACATCTGAAATTCCTTACTCATAATTTCAGCAAAAGATTTTACTTCTGAGGTAGAAGTGGATCCAAATATAATATCGTCTACATAGACTTGAGCGATAGTAATGTGTTTGCCAAAATGTTTGACAAATAAGGTTTGGTCATTTCCACCTCTTTTGAAACCTTTGTCCAGCAGAAAACTGGACAGCCGCTCATACCAAGCTCTAGGAGCTTGCTTAAGACCATATAAAGCCTTTTTCAACCGAAATACATGATTAGGATAATTAGGGTCAATGAACCCTTTTGGTTGTTCTACATAGGTTTCCTCGGCAAGTATTCCATTAAGGAACGCAGATTTAACATCCATTTGATATAATGTAAAATGCATGTGACAAGCTATAGCAAGAAGCAGACGAACTGATTCTAAACGAGTAACAGGAGCAAACGTCTCATTAAAATCAAGTCCTTCTATTTGGGAGTAACCTTGAGCAACTAGTCTAGCTTTATTTCTAATTATCATCCCATTTTCATCAGTTTTATTTTTGAAAATCCAACGAGTACCAATAACCTTTTTGTGATCAGGACGTGGAACAAGAAACCAAACATCATGAATGACAAATTGTAAAAGTTCATCCTGCATAGCAGAAATCCATTGAGAGTCATTCAATGCCTCATTTACATTCTTTGGTTCCAAGAGAGAAACAAAGCAAGCATAGAGAGCATAATTTCTAAGTTGGGATCTTGTACGTACTGGTTCACTAGGGTTACCAACTATGTTGTTTATGGGATGATCTTTAGAAACCCAGTTAGGTACTTCAGGTGACTCAATAGGTAATGAATTATCTATTTCAGAAGAGTCATTTTCTAAAATATTTGACGATTCTTCTTCTATAGTTAATTCACTAGTCTTGCTTTCTACAGTAGTGTCACTAACAATTACATTTATGGATTCCATTAAGGTCTTAGTGCGAAGATTATACACTCGATAAGCTCTACTGTTAGGTGAATAACCTAAGAATATGGCTTTATCTCCTCTACTCTCAAATTTAGATAAGTGTTCCCTATCTTTGCAAACATAGCAGGTACTACCAAAGGTTCTAAGGTACTTAAGATTAGGCTTTTTATTGTACCAAAGTTCATAAGAGGTTTGTTTCGAATTCTTTCTAAGATAGACCCTATTAATAAGATGGCAAGCTATACGAATAGATTCTACCCAAAAATACTTAGGTAAGTTCTTAGCATGGAGCATGACACGTGCCATCTCTTGAAGAGTTCGATTCTTTCTCTCAGCTATTCCATTTTGTTGAGGGGTCTTAGGAGCACTGAACTCATGTTTGTAACCATTATAGTCACAATATTCTACAAAACCAGTGTCTTTGAATTCACCACCTCTATCACTTCTGATTCTATTCACTTGAGTGTCTTTTTCATTCTCAATCCGTAAGAGAATCTTTAAAAAAGTTTGAAAAGTATCGGATTTTTGTTTTAAGAAAGCTACCCAAGTGAATCTGGTGAAGTCATCAACCATAACTAGAATATAACTGTGTCCACAAAGACTAACAGTTTGAGAAGGACCCATTAGGTCCATATGGATGAGTTCTAAGGGATTAGATGTAAGGATATCTTTAACCCTTTTATGAGGTGCTTTAATAATTTTTCCTTCTTGACAGGGACCACAGACAATGTTATGAATAGGTTTAAGTTTTGGTATTCCTCTAACTATCTGTTGAGAAGACAATTTACTCAAATTTTCGTAATTAATGTGACCCATTCTGTTATGCCATATCTCGTTGTCATCCATTCTGGCAACATTACAGATTTCAGAACTAGACATGACAGTATAACAATTGTCAGGGGTCCTGAATCCTGTAATTAAGCATTCTCCCTTTTCATTTAAAATCTTGCAATTGTTCTTTGAAAAGGTAACAGTGTAGTTTGAGTCACAGAATTGCGAAATGCTAAGTAAATTAGCCTTAAGACCTTTAACTAAGAGAACATTTTCAAGAAGAGGAAGTCCTTTTTCTTTAAGGGTTCCTTTGCCTATGATCTGGGATGATATACCATCACCAAAAACAACTTTTCCACCATCAAAATGGGTTTTATTTAAAAGTTTTGTATCATCACCTGTCATATGCTTGGAACAACCAGAATCCAGATACCAACCAGAAGATGTAAGTTCAGCTTTTAAGGCAGAAATAACAATATTACACTTCATCTGGGGTACTAGATCATCTTTTCTAACCCAAATTGCTCTGGTTTTTTGTTTGCGCTGATTTGCTCTTATTTGATAAAATTTGCGAGCAGTAGATTTTTGTTGAAAAACATTTTGCGCATGATTTTGGGTAAAATTAAATACCCGAGCATTTGATTTAGAAAAGTTTCTGGGAATCCTTCTAGTAAATGTCCTTTTAGGTTTAGTCTTTCTATTCCTATAGTTAGAGTTTTTGTCTGGTGGCCTGGGAAGGACATAATTGTTACGACTCCTCCTAGAATAGTTAAAGTTATGATACATAGGAGTGTTGTAGATAGGCTTAATCAGTCTCCTAGCATAGCAATTATCGAAAGAGTGACCATATATATCACAATAGGAGCAATAAAGATTGCTCAGAATAGGGTTTTCCTTAGGAAAGTCTCTAAACAAAGGTTTTGAGAAATTTTGAGGCTGAATTTTATTCCTAGGTAGCACAGATTTGAAAGCAGGTTCACTTTTCCTAATAGGGGGGCAGACATATTTTCCTTTTGGTAAACTTTCATGCTTAGAGCAACTTGCATCTCCAGTGTTAGTGTTTTGATGGTCAAACTTAGTTTTTAGAGAATGAAAGTCTGGACATGTTTCAATAGGTCTTTTGCCTCCTGACACAAACTTGATAGGTTCAACATGTTTAGTTTGTGTCTTCAAATTGGGGCAAAACCCTATTCCAGTTCTATCATCAGAATTGGTTTTAGATTCAGCAACGAATTCCTCAAAACATTTAGAATTGTTTTCAAATTTGGTAAATTTTTTGAAAACAGTTGCTGTCTTTTCTTTTGTTTGTTCCAATTCTAATAATGTCCCTTTGTATTTTTTCTCCAGAATTTCATTAGCTTCAGTTAAAGTTTTCAGTTTTTCATCAAACACTTTAACTTCACTTTCATGAGACATGCATTGAGTAGTATACTCTTCAGCATTCAGTTTTACCATTAGGCTTAGATCCTCTAGCTTTTTGGTAAGATCTTTCACAATCTTTTCTAGTCTAGTGCTTTTCTTTAGAGTTTTAGTATATAGAGTGTGTATATCTGGGAGATCATCATTGTCTGAGTCACTAAGTGAAGTGTGTGAGGTGACCCCTAAGGTTTCATTTCTTATACTCACGCACCCATTGACATCAGCAGTATCGATTCCCCTTTGACTCACACACCCCGAGGAAGAGGTATTAATGTTCTCAGTAAGTAAAGCATCTAAACCAGTTAAAGTATGATTCAAAGCAACAAAACTAGAATTACTAAACTCATCCTCACTATCAAGCATAGTCATATCATCATTGTATATGATTTTGGCAAAGAAGGCTAAACAAGGATCAAAACCATCAGGTGTCTCAGGTTCCTCATTTTCAGAATCACTTGAGTCATCCCAGGTTTTGCAGATATTGGCTCTAGAGTGTTTGTTTTGGGTATTTAAATTAACTCTACAGTCTTGAGCAATGTGTCCTAGTTTACCACATCTATAGCATTCAGTCTTCTTGAGGTCTCTGTGAGGTCTTGTGTTGTCCTTGTTCTGTTTGTCATGAGGTTTCTCATGAGGCTTGTGATTTGAAGGAGTAGAATAATTAGACTTGCCCTGTCTATTTGCAACACTGTTTCTAAATTTAACAATTTTCTTAAATTGTTTTGTCATTAGGGCAATCTGATTATCTAGACTTTCTAAGTCACAGTCCTCATCAGAATCATTACTAGGAATGTTTATCTCAGGCTTAGTCATCTTAGAGGTAAAGCTAAGGTTGGAATTGGTATGTTTCCTATTAGTGTGGGTCAATTGTTTCTTAAACTCTAATTCCATTTCCACAGTTCTTAATTTTCTACTGAGTAATTCAGGAGTGAGATTAATATCACACATCTCCTCAATAGCATATCTTTTATTGTCAAATTTCTGTGGTAATGATCTCAGAATTTTAGACACAATTTCTTGTCTATCATAAGTTATACCATTGGCATGAAGTTTAGTGACAATATCAGTAAGGTTCATATAAAAATCATCGAAAGACTCAGATTCAGACATGATTAAGGTATTATACTGTTGGATTAACATCTGAGTCTTAGCAGCTTTTACCCTAGAGTCTCCTTCGTGGGCAGTAATCAAGGTATCCCATGCTTCCTTGGAAGTGGTACAGGATGAGATTCTCTTGAACTCATGTTCGTTAATAGACATAAATATAGCGTTCTTGCCTTTGTTATTATTTCGAGAAACCTGTTTCTCTTCTTGAGTAAACTCACTCAATATTTTCTTAATCCTTTCATTGCTTCCATCAGTGGCTGGTTTAGTTGGATAAGAGTATCCATTTTCAATAATATCCCAGACATCATCTCCCAGAGTGCCTTGAATGAAAGCAATCATTCATACTTTCCAGTAAGAAAAATTGGTTCCATCAAAGACTGGAGGTCTGGTCAAGTTACCATATCTTTCGTTTTTCTCGTCCATAATGATTTTGAGAAAACAGTTTCAGAAACTCAGGATCTTTTTGAAAAAAGTTCACCAAAAGCTCTGATACCAATTGAAATAGCGTTGCCAAAGCCGTTTATGAAAATAAACTATTTAAGCAACTCCGAAAGTTTGTTGAAGAAACTCTTTACTTAAATCAAAACGATTTTGAACACAAGATGTGTTAACAAAAGTATGTACGAGATTAGGACAAGATTTGATAACAAGTTTTAGTAAACAGTTTAAAATGTTTTAAACTCAGCACACTATGAGAAAGAGATGAGAAGATGTAGAAATATTGATACTCAGGATTTTTAACGTGGTAAAACCTCAACCTTGAGGAAACATCCACGACTCCCTCTACGGAGTAAAACAAAAACAATCACTAAAACAAATATATGAGTTACAACCTATTTAACTAACATGCACACAAAAACAAATCTATACAAGTTCAGGATTGTACCCTCTGGCGTCCTTAACTTTTCTGCAGATCTTGTTTGTTGATGTAGTTGTCTCAATTTGTCAACTCTTCTTTGTTTCAGCACTTTACATCGACTTATTGTTCACCAAATCTTATAGCCAACACTTTGAGTGTTTGTAGTGTGAAGATGTTTGTGAATGGTGTTCTAAAACACATGCATGCACACACACACACTTATTAGATACAGACGATCCTAACAAATCACATATAAAGTCTATATGCAGTGTATTTGTTATTTTTCTTTCTTACAAAACCAAGAACCTTTTTGACCTTTCAAAATAACCCAGATTCCACGGAGATCTTGCTTAAGAAATCGGTCAAGACCTTTCTCAATCACTTTTGAAAATATTATGTGGATTGAGAACCCTCCAAGTGCGAATCCCACTAGGTCAGGTTAGGTTTTGTAAAAACAGAAATAGAAAAACATCTATTGTTGATTCTGAAGTAAGAAAATATTTTATCAGAAAACAATCAACAAAGAAATTCTCAAGATGAGAAATAAATGCAACTAAGTGTGCTGTGACATGAAAAACTTCAGATCTATGATTTCTATTGAAAGAGAAACAAGATCTGAGTCTATGTCTAAGTTGGAAATAAGATTTATGAACACAAGGATTTCAGCAACCCAGAAATCACTCAACTCGAACTCTCATAACTCAAGAAACACTAAGGATGGTGTTTATCTGGTTATGGTGTTTATGGAGAGGTAAGTGGTTTAGGTTTAGAGGTATTTGGACGAAGTTAGGGTTTCTAACTAGGGTTTGGTTTCTCTCTCTAACTTCTCTCTTCTCTCTTCTCTCTCCTCTCTCTATTCTCTGAGACTTTTCAAAATGGCAAAAGCTTTCGAAGGCTGAGATGAGAGGCCTTTAAATAGGAAGAGAAGAAGATTCCAGAGCTTCGTTCAAAATCAAGGGCTGTGATTGAGTCAAGCTCCTTTGACTACAATCTAAGGGTTCACAGCAGGCGGTGGATTAAACAGGCTGTGATTGGCTTAAGGGTTTACGCTGGGATTCACTCAAAAGACATGCAGGCCATCGATAAGGGTTGATCTAAGAGCTGAAAGCACGCGATGGTTTGTCTCAGTAAAGAAACACAGTTCAGGCCAATCAGAGGACACCAGGTGTAGGCCTGAGGTTGAATGTAAACGCGCGTCCCAAAATAATTACAAAGCCAACCCTAGAGTCTCTAGCGCTTTCGGTTTCTACCCAGAGTAACTTTAGGCCAATAAACACAACAATCCATATTTATACATTAACCCCAAGACCTTTTAAATCAAGTTTTAATTAAATAAAACCTTGTTTAAAATATGTTTTAAATTCCCAAAAAATTATTAAAAATCAAATTGAGGGATTTAAACATACTCACAACATTAATACTCATAGTGGTGCAATATGAAATGCAAGAATGAAATTCTAAGTGTGTGAGTGATGGCTATAGTCTCAGGATCATCACAAGATGGATAGAAGAAGAAGCAACCCAATCTCTGAAGCTCTTTGGTTTCTAGGATAGACACTATTTTGTCACAATTTCCAAACTAGATGAGCTCTTATACAGTCTAGACTCAAATGAGTCAAAAGTATAAGGGCTTCAGTGTGTATCATCCATTTTATTAATTTCCATTACATGATTTAGTAAATTATCATTTACCTTATCCATTTTACATTTTATCAAATACATTATGGTTGTGTACTTCACCTCATTCTAATAACCTCGAAGGATGTTTAAATTCCCAAGTTATTTCTCCCAAATGTCCCTTTTTGGACTTTATGATAAACCATCAAGAAAACCTAGTTCGCAATAACTCCTAAAGTCTCCAAATTTGACCTTAAGATCTCCTAGCTTCTCATAAAACTGTACGAAAGAAGTAATGTCTGAACACTACTTTAAATTCCCCCTTGAAATGAGCCCTAGATGAAGCCTTTCGAGTCTAGGGGGTCGACCAACTCAACTAATACTCTAAGACCCTATATTTACTTCATTTAAGAAGGTCCCTACGTTCCTATGAAAAGAAAAGATTTAAAGAATGAAAATAAAATGTTTGGGAAGAAAATAGGGGACCGGTCGATCGGTCCCAATACCGCGGTCGACCGCGTCTCAAGATTTGGCCTAAGAAGAAAAGCAGAATTTTCATTTTGGTAGGACCGATCGACCGGTCAGGGGACCGCGGTCGACCGCGCCATAATTTTAAGCCTTTGAAAGAAATGCAGTGTACCCTCTCCCGAAGACCCGGTCTGAGAACCGCGCTCGACCGGTCTCTGCAGACCTAGACCAAGACTTCCTATTTTCAAACAAATCCCAAAGCTAACTCATTTATTATCACCTACACAACATAAATGCTAGTACTACTACCACAACCATCCATAATCATTCCAACTATTCTTCAATGATTCAAAACCAACCAACATACAAACCCTAAACTAGTAAACCATGATCAATACACCATTCTCACACAAATCATTTATCTTAAACCACAAATAGCAAGTAGGAAACTTGCCTTAAACTAACAAATGCATATTTTCTTTGGGTGGAGCAAGAATCCCTCTCAAATCTTCAATCTCTTTTCTTTTCTCTTCTCTTTATCTTTCTCTCTTTAGGTTTAAAGATGAAATTAGGGAAATTAGGAGAATTAGTAAGACTAAGTCGTGGCTTAAGTCAAAATCCCAACTTAATTGACCAATATTGCGATAAAATAATATGCAACTAGATTTTTATGGTAAAATCAGTCAAAAGTGCCCAGAATCCTAAAATACAATATGGCACACTATTTGACTATCTCGCATGTTCCGGACTCAACTACGGCCTCCAAATTATCATTTGGATATTTTATAATTCATTTTAAGTCCCGTTCTCATTATTAAACCAAATATCATTTTAATTCATATGATATTATAAAACAGAACATATCAATATTCACCTATAATTACGGTAAATATGAATTCTCATAGTATACATTTACTTGTCTTCATTAAATGGATACCCAATCCATAGCCCTACATTTTATGTCTAATTACCATATCTAGTAAATAAACATAAAATACTTTCCCATAAGCGAGGGTTGTTACACTAGGTATACTCGTTCAATATCTAAATGTTCATCAGTAATCCCATTTGTTTAAATTTAATTTTTTTTACACTAGCGTGTCCGTTATTAGTTATCTGAAATTCCCTTTACAATACTAATCTGTCAAATATTAATAAATTTATTTATTAGTTTGCTTTTCCTCTGGATGATCTTGCTCACTTAGCTATATTTCGGACCCGATATTATGTATAAATAATTACAAAATATCGGGTCTAAAATGTAGCTAAGTGAACAAGATCATCCAGAGGACAAGCAAAAATAATACTTAAATTTATTAATATTTTGACAGATTAGTATTCTAAAGGGAATTCTAGAAAACTAATAATTGACAAGTTAGGGTAAGAAAAAATAAATTTAAAGAAATGGGATCACAGACATAACTATAGATATGAACGATTACACCTGGCAAACCAAGTCACCTATCACGGAAGGAGAATGACGAACCAGAACCTAACACAAGATGTGCCCTTATAACTTCACGGAAATAAGAGCGCCCAACTTTATTACTTTGTTAAAAAAAATGTAATTTTTGGGTCTTTGTGCTTATTAAAAAATGTGATTGTTGGTGTTTAGCTTTCATTATTATAATTTTATTACAAAAGAAATTAATTGAAATTTTGTATTTCATTATTTCATTCAAGTGTGTGTGTGTGTGTGTGTGTGTGTAATTAACGTGTGTAATTAACGTGTGTAATTTTAGTGACATTTCAAATCAGATTGTAATTCAAATATATTTTGTCGTGCAAATAAAATAAACATGTCATAGATTATCGGATTTCATGGAAGCTTTAAATGTCATTGAAACAAAATAAACATGTCATGGAATATCGAATGTCATGGAAGCTTTAAATGTCATTGAAACAAAATAAACATGGCATGGATTATTGGCTTTAAATGTCATTGAAACAAAATAAACATGTCATGGAAGCTTTAAATGTCATTGAAACAAAATAAACATGTCATGGATTATTGGCTTTAAATTCCATTGAAACAAAATAAACATGTCAAAGATTATTGGATATCATGGAAGATTTAAATTTCATTGAAACAAAATAAACATGTCATGGATTATCGAATGTTATGAAAACAGAATAAACACGTTAAATATCATGGAAACTAAAATGTACACAATCTATTAGAATTTTTAAATTGACACAATCTATTAGAATTTTGTAAAATGTAGCACTTATATAAAAATATCTCGATATATACGAATAATCGGATGAAAACTACGATCAACCAAAATCTTGGTTAGAACAATACGACCAAACCAAACCGCGACGTGACTTTTCACGTCAAGGTTAAGCCGTGATATACCTTATTTTACGGCCTGACTAAGTCCCCACATACCATATTTCACGGAAAGGTTTGGCCCTGATATACCTTATTTGACGGCCAAATTAAGCCGTTATATTCCTTTATTCCAAAACACCACAAAATTATAACTCATTTCTCAATAACACCAAAAACCACAACACCACAATTTGAACGTCCATTATATAAACCGAAATTAAAAATCTATTCATTTTTTCCCTCCTTCGTCTCTCTCTCTCTCTCTCTACTCTTTTCTCTCTACTACATTTTGCATCTCTACATACTCAAACTAAATCCTTTTTCCATCCTTCCAAACATAACCTCATATGTAATCCAAAACTCTCTCATTGTGCATTTATGTTCATACCTGTTTTCATTATTATAAGAACCCCCATAAAACCCTAATTGTAAAAAAAAACTTAATAAAAACTTAAACCTGCTTGAGTAAAAATGTAATCTAAATGTAACAAAAACTTAAACCTACCTAAAACCCTAATTTCTTGAAACAAACCAAAATATAAAACTGAGATTCTAATTGTACGGTCACCCGTCACCGTAGAAGATGAACTCTTAAGATTTACTTAGGCCGTGTAGTCTAATTTCACGACTATAGTTCACCATTCAGTTTGAAATATAATGGCATAAGTAGACCGTGGAATGCCCTATTCTGTGGTTATGGAGGGTCGTGTGTATTGCTTTTCAAATCTATTGAACCTGTTAAATGCATGCTCTCAAATTTATTGATTTCTTTATCTATTTTAACTAGCATTGCAGGTCATAAATGTGGAGAGAGGATAGAAAACCGATGACTGCATCGTAAAGGAAAAGAAAATAAGATAGAATTTCAAGTAAAGATGTGATTGGTGACGAGGCGGCTGGTCAGGATGTGGTTGGTGAGGGTGAGGGTACCGTGGGTGAGGATTTGATTGATGATGAGGGGGTTGTGGGTGAGGGGAATGTTGGTGGAGGGTTGTGGGTGAGGGTAACGTGGGTGAGCATGTGATTGATGATGAGGTGGTTGTGGGTGAGGGGAATGTTGGTGAAGGGGTTGTGGGTGAGGGGAATGTGGGTGAGGGGAATGTTATTGAGGGGGTTGTGGGTGAGGAGAATATTGGTGAGGGGGTTGTGGGTGAGGGGAATGTTGGTGAGAGTGTTGTTGTTCATGAGGGTAATGTTGGTGAGGGGAATGTTCATAAGGGTGATGTTGATGATGGTGCTAGCGGGGATGGTAGCTCTAGCACGTCAAGTGGTCCATCTTCATCGTTATCGTCTGATGATGATGACCTACATCGTTATTGTTATCATCAATAAGGAAGTTTGCTAAGTTGATCGGGTCAACGGTGAAAGAGGTTGAGGAGGAGTGCAAGTCTTTTCATGCGGTCCGTTTTGGCTGGTTGATGAAATTATGGAAGGATAGGGTTAAGGCTATGGGTGAGAATGCAAAGGGTAAACACATCGATCGGTATGCCCGAGAATATCTTCTATTCGTGATAGGGTGCTTTCTTTTTCCAGACAAGACGGGGACCTGAGTCCCGATATATTACATTCAATCTTTAAAGAATGTGGGGGATGTCAAGGAAAATAATTGGGGAGGTGCACTCTTATCCTACCTATACCGCCAACTGGGGATCGCGTCCAGGGCAGACGTACGACAAGTTGCTGGATATCTCCCTCTTCTAGTGGTAATGTGTATATATACAATTTATCCTAATATATTTTTATTTATCATATTCCTTTACTAACTTAATATTCATGGATACGTAGGCCTGGATACAGGATCACTTCGATCTAAAGCGTAGTGTTCATAGGTCTGATTATACCACTGTCTAGACCTGAATTTGTAGGTGGAATGCACAAATTATTTTGCGTGACTCGAAACAACAATTGCTTGCTATGAGGGAGATGTTGGATGATTTAAAAGTTCATGATATGAGTATCACTACTAACATTTTACTTACTCAATATGTTTATAATGAAGTTTACTACTTACTTACATGATGATTCAAAATGTAAGTTGTATGTGATCCATGCAAAGAAAATTTTGTGGCCTTTCCATTCCATGAGATATCGTGGTACACCAGTATTCTTATATGCTATGAAGTTGCCAAGCCATACTATCCTGAGAGAGTGCTTTGTCAAGTCGGCAAGGTCCAAACTATTCCACGCCTTCTCATGCGCCCGATTAAAGAAGAGAGGGGTAGGACACAAGCTAGGTACAAGGTGGCGTATGAAAATGAGAAATGGTACTAGGAGAACTAGGTTGACCATGTCCTCAATGCTGGTAGACAATCTACACCCTTACTCAACTACCCTTGGGAGTGTGTTGAAGGCTACTTGGCATGGTACAGTGACAGATCGCATCCCTTGGTTTACAATCCTATTCACCGAATGAAAAACCCAAGAGTGAACGCTACGGAAAAACTGGTATGATACGTCACATCAACATTTAAGGTTTGGTAACATGTATTCGTAGTATTAATTACATTCGTTGTGGCAACATGGACAGGAGTCGGGTGTCGACCACTACACCAAAACTGGCGATTGGTCATGGCCAAAATCCCTGACCAAAGTTGTGGGTCGCGGACTTGGGCCGTGACCATTTCGGGCGTGACCATTTTCGTGGGTCGTGGCCCAAGTCCGTGACCAAAAAATGGTCACGGAAGATGGTCACGGACTTGGACCGTGACCCATGTCGTGACGGCTCGCGGTCCTCATCCGTGACCCACAACCGTGACAAATTGGTCGCGGCCAAAGTCCGTGACCCACGTCCGTGACAAAAAAAAATAAAAAAATATGATCGCGGCCCTCATCCGTGACCCATAACCGTGACAAATTGGTCGCGGCCAAACATCGCAACCCACGACCGTGACAAAAAAATAAATAAAAAATTAATCGCGACCCTCATCCGTGACCCACAACCGTGACAAATTAGTCGCGGCCAAAGTCCGCGACCCACATCGGTGAAAAAAAAATTAAAAAAAAATGGTCGCGGCCCTCATCCGTGACCCATAATCGTGACAAATTGGTCGCGGCCAAGGTCCGCGACCCACAACCGTGACAAAAAAAATTTTAAAAAATGGTCGCGGCCCAAGTCTGTGACCCACAACCATGACGAAAAAAAAGGAAAAAAATGGTCGCGGACTTTGGCTGCAACCATTTTTATGCGCGACGAAAAAAATAAAAATGTATTTTTTTTGGTCCAATCCTAAAATTGGGGGTCCTGTGAGTGCACCATTGGTTCCTACGTGTAACGTTGGATGCGTACGAGGTGTTACAAATATTTATTATTGGCAAAACAATAAAAAAAAATCACAAATTGCGAATCGAGAACGTTGTTAATAAACAAATATATATACAAACTTAAAAATATTACACGTCTTAATAAATCACAGACCAAATAAAAAATTGGGCAGAGTTTCCTCTATTTTCTTGACATTCCAAACCCTGTAAATGTAAAACCCGCTTATTATAAAGCCTGCACGGTCATAAAATTCAACAATCAAATTATAAAAGCCCGCATGGCTGTAACACGTAAAAAACAAAATCCTGAATGTCCACAACATATAAACAATCTTCATGTTGTAAACCATTGCCTCCTTCATTTGTTCCGCGTGCAAAAATCCTAAAAATGATAGGATATATAAAAAAAATATCAGTAACCAAGTAGTTTTACAAAAAATTTAATCAAGCTGAAAAATTGCATATATGAGTTAAAATTATCAACATATCAATATTTTTATGCCTAAGTCTAAAAATATGCAAATTATTGTCGTATTCTCAAACCGGAAGTCCCATAGATAAGTTCCTACGAGTTACATTGGTCCTGTGGGAGGTGTTGGTGCCACACACGGGGCCGTTCGAGGGTTGTTTTGGGTTTTCACCCTCTAACGCCATGTTTTTAAGTCTAAGTCTAGAAATATGCAAATTATAGTCGTATTCTCAAATCGGGAGATCCGCGGCTGCGGGGTCAGCTTCTACGAGTTACATTGGTCCCGTGGGAGGTGTTAGGTCCACCCACAGGGCCGTTCGAGGGTTGTTTCGAGTTTTCAACCTCTAACGCCCTGTTTTGCTTAAGTCTAAAAATATACATATTATCGTCGTATTCTAAAACTGGGAGTCATGCGGCTGGGTGGCCAGTTCCTATGAGTTACATTGGTCTCGTTGGAGGTGTTGGTTCCACCCACGGGGCCGTTCGGGGGTTCTTTTGGGTTTTCACCCTCTAACGCCCTGTTTTTAAGCCCAAGTCTAGAAATATGCAAATTACCATCGTATTCTCAAACCGGGAGTCTCATGGCTGCGCGGTCAGTTCCTACGAGTTACATTGGTCCCATGGGAGGTGTTGGTGCCTCCCACGGGGCCGTTCAGGGGGTGTTTTGGGTTTTCACCCTCTAACGCCATGTTTTTAAGCATAAGTCTAGAAATATACAAATTACCATCGTATTCTCAAACTGGGAGTCTCGCGGCTGCGCGGTCACTTCCAGCGAGTTACATTGGTCCCGTGGGAGGTGTTGGTTCCACCCACGGGGCCGTTCGGGTGCTGTTTTGGGTTTTCACCCTCTAATGCCTTATTTTTAAGCTTAAGTCTAGAAATATGCAAATTATCATCGTATTCTCAAATCGGGAGACCCGCGGCTACGGGGTCAGTTCCTATGAGTTACATTGGTCCCTTGGGAGGTGTTGGTGCCACCCACGGGGCCATTCGGGGGTTGTTTCGAGTGTTCACCCTCTAACGCCATGTTTTGCTTAAGTCTAGAAATATGCAAATTACCGTCGTATTCTGAAACCGGGAGTCTCGCGGCTGCGCGGTCAGTTCCTACAAGTTACATTGGTCCCGTGGGAGGTGTTGGTACCACCAATGGGGCCGTTTGGGGGCTGTTTTGGGTTTTCCCCCTCTAATGTCATGTTTTTAAGCCCAAGTCTACAAATATGCAAATTATAGTCGTATTCTCAAATCGGGAGACCCGCGACTGCGCGATCAGTTCCTACGAGTTACATTGGTCCCGTGGGAGGTGTTGGTGCCACCCACGGGGCCGTTTGGGGGCTGTTTCGAGTTTTCACCCTCTAACGCCATGTTTTTCTTAAGTCTAGAAATATGCAAATTATCGTTGTATTCTCAAACCGGTAGTCTCATGGCTGCGCGGAAAGTTCCTACGAGTTACATTAGTCCCGTGGGAGGTGTTGGTGTCACCCACGAGGCCGTTCGGGGGTTGTTTCGAGTTTTCGCCCTCTAACGCCATGTTTTTAAGCCTAAGTTTAGAAATATGCAAATTATCGTCGTGTTCTCAAATCGGGAGACCCGCGGCTGCGGGGTCAATTCCTACGAGTTACATTGGTTCCGTGGGAGGTGTTGGTACCACCCACGGGGCCGTTCGGAGGTTGTTTCGAGTTCTCCCCCTCTAACGCCATATTTTTCTTAGTATAGAAATATGCAAATTATCGTCGTATTCTTAAATCGGGAGTCTCGCGGCTGCGCGGTCAGTTTCTACGAGTTACATTGATCCCGTGGGAAGTGTTGGTGCAACTCACGGGACCGTTCGGGGACTGTTTTGGGTTTTCACCCTCTAACGCCATTTTTTTAAGCCTAAGTCTAGAAATATGCAAATTATCGTCGTATTCTCAAACTGGGAGTCCCGCGGCTGCGCGGTCAGTTCCTACGAGTTACATTGGTCCCTTAGGAGGTGTTGGTGCCACCCAAGGGGCCGTTCGGGGGTTGTTTCAAGTTCTCACCATCTAACGCCATGTTTTCCTAAGTCTAAAAATATGCAATGTATCATCGTATTCTCAAACCGGGAGTCTCGTGGCTGCGCGAACAGTTACTACGAGTTACATTGGTCTCGTGGGAGGTGTTGGTGCCACCCACGGGGCTGTTCGGGGGCTATTTCGGATTTTCACCCTCTAACGCCATATTTTTAAGCCTAAGTCTAGAAATATGCAAATTATCTTCGTATTCTCAAACTGGGAGTCCCGCGACTGCGGGGCTAGTTCCTACGAGTTACATTGGTCCCGTGGGAGGTGTTGGTTCCACCCACGGGGACGTTCGAGGGCTGTTTCGAGTTTTCACCCTCTAACGCCATGTTTTGCTTAAGTCTAGAAATATGCAATTTATCGTCGTATTCTAAAACTGGGAGTCCTGCGGCTGGGTGGCCAGTTCCTATGAGTTACATTGGTCTCGTGGGAGGTGTTGGTGCCACCCACGGGGCCTTTCGGGGGTTGTTTTGGGTTTTCACCATCTAACGCCATGTTTTTAAGCCTATGTCTAGAAATATGCAAATTATCGTCGTATTCTCAAACCGAGAGACTCGCGGCTGCGGGGTCAGTTCTTACGAGTTACATTGGTCTCGTGGGAGGTGTTGGTTCCACCCACGGGGCCGTTCGAGGGCTGTTTTGAGTTTTCACCCTCTAACGCCATGTTTTGCTTAAGTCTAGAAATATGAAAATTACCGTCGTATTCTGAAACCGGGAGTCTCGCAGCTACGCGGTCAGTTCCTACGAGTTACATTGGTCCTGTGGGAGGTGTTGGTACCTCCCACGGGGACGTTCGGGGCTTGTTTTGTGTTTTCACCCTCTAACGCCATGTTTTTAAGCCTAAGTCTAGAAATATGCAAATTATCGTCGTATTCTCAAACCGGGAGACCCGCGGCTACGGGGTCAGTTCCAACGAGTTACATTGGTCCCGTGGGAGGTGTTGGTTCCACCCACGGGGCCGTTCGAGTGCTGTTTCGAGTTTTCACACTCTAACGCCATGTTTTGCTTAAGTCTAGAAATATGCAAATTATTGTCGTATTCTAAAATCGGGAGTCTCGCGGCTGTGCGGTCAGTTCCTACGAGTTACATTAGTCCTATGGGAGGTGTTAGTGCCACCCACAGGGCCGTTCGGGGGCCGTTTTGGGTTTTCACCCTCTAACACCATGTTTTTAAGCCCAAGTATAGAAATATGCAAATTACCATCGTATGTTCAAATTGGGAGTCCCGCGGCTGCGCGATCAGTTCCTTTGAGTTACATTGGTCCCGTGGCAGGTGTTGGTTCCACCCACGGGACCGTTCGAGGGATGTTTCGAGTTTTCACCCTTTAACGCCATGTTTCTCTTAAGTCTACAAATATGCAAATTATCGTCGTATTCTCAAACCGGGAGTCCCATGGGTGTGTGGCCAGTTTCTACGAGTTACATTGGTCCCGTGGGGGGTGTTGGTGCCACCCGCGGGGCCGTTTAGGGGCGGTTTTGGGCTTTCACCCTCTAACGCCTTGTTTTTAAGCCTAAGTCTTCAAATATACAAATTATCGTCGTATTCTCAAACCGGGAGTCCCGCGACTGCGCGGTCAGTTCCTACGAGTTACATTGGTCCTGTGGAAGGTGTTGGTTGCACCCACGGGATTGTTCGAGGGCTATTTCGAGTTTTCACCCTCTAACGCCATGTTTTGCTTAAGTCTAGAAATATGCAAATTATCGCCGTATTCTAAAACCGGGAGTCCCGCGGTGGCGTGTCCAGTTCCTACGAGTTACATTGGTCTCGTGAGAGGTGTTAGTGCCACCCACGGGGTCGTTCGGGGGTTGTTTTGGGGTTTCACTCTCTAACGCCATGTTTTTAAGGCTAAGTCTAGAAATATGAAAATTACCATCGTATTCTCAAACCGGGAGTCTCGCGATTGCGCGGTCAGTTCCTACGAGTTACATTGGTCCCATGGGAGGTGTTGGTGCCTCCCACAGGGGACGTTCGGGCCCTGTTTTGCGTTTTCACCCTCTAACGCCATGTTTTTAAGCCTAAGTCTAGAAATACGCAAATTATCGTAGTATTATCAAGCCGGGAGACTCGTAGCTGCGGTGTCAGTTCCTACGAGTTACATTGGTCCCGTAGGAGGTGTTGGTTCCACCCACGGGGCCGTTCGAGGGCTGTTTCGAGTTTTCACCCTCTAACGCCATGTTTTGCTTAAGTCTAGAAATATGCAAATTATCGTCGTATTCTAATACCGGGAGTCTCGCGGCTGTGCGGCTAGTTCCTAGGAGTTACATTGGTCTCGTGGGAGGTATTGGTGCCACCCATGGGGCCGTTCAGGGGCTGTTTTGGGTTTTCACCCTCTAACGCCCTATTTTTAAGCCTATGTCTAGAAATATACAAATTACCGTCATATTTTCAAATTGGGAGTCCCGCAGCTGTGTGGTCAGTTCCTATGAGTTACATTGGTCCCGCGGCTGCCTCACACCTCTATAGGGTTTAAAAAAACCTTTAACTTCACCATAAATAGCTATAGAAAGCCAAGAAGAGGAAATACATCTCCACACAAGATCAATCGTTGTTTCTGAAAAGCCAAACTATCAAAGAGACTAGATCAAGAACATCCAAGAGAGTTTTTCTTAAGCTTTGTGAATATTAATCTTCAAAACTACATTTCCACCAATGGCTTTTCTATCAAGCAATTGCATCATTCCCTGACTAAGTAAGATGTTGCCTAAAATGTTTCTATTTTTGACAAAACCTAATTCGAATGGGGAAATGAGGCTTAGAACAAAAGAAGAAAGTCTAGAGTTGAGGATTTTTTAGAAAATTTTATAAGAGACATTGCATAGACTAATTGGTCTAAAGTAGTGCAAGAGGAGGGATTTGGAATTTTAGTAATAAGGCATATTTTGGGTCTCTCCCCGGGATTTTGGAATTTCAGCTCTAAGAAATAAGGATTGAATAGTTGGCACTAAATATTTCTTGATAATGCCCTAACATTGAATAAAGATCGAGTTGTTGAAACCATCTAGACATGCAACACTGTTTGGATTAATACTTTTAAGAGCTTCCAAAATTTCTATTTCATCAGGAATCCTTTCCATATCTTCATTCATTTGGTTAGTCACAAAGGCTGGGATATAAGTTAACACTTCAAATGACTGAGTAGAACGTGCAGTGAATAAATTTTAAAAATAATAAATAACAGTGTTAGACATTCCTTCAGTTGACTCCTCTAAGTTGCTATCCTCATTTTTTATTCTATGAATCAATCAATTCCTTCTATGTTGATTCACTAATGAATGATAGTATTTATAGTTCCTATCTCCATTTTTGATCCGCTGCTTTTTGAACTTTTGAAACAAGAATTACTCCCCAAATGATAAGGCATCATTTAATTTAGCCTTAACTTTGTTCAGCTCCACCAAAAGGTCCTGAGTTTTATTCTCTTCATAATGGATCTCAAATTTGAGAACCTTATCCTCTAGGTTAATACAGTTTTAAAAAATGTTTAGGAAATTCTCTTTTCTCTAATTCCTCATAATCCCTTTAAGTTTTCTAAGTTTGAAAGCAAAAACATCTAAAGGTCATCCTGTAGAGAATGAATTCCAAATGTTACAAACCAATTGGTAGGAAGAATCAGCTGAGGTCCAAAAGTTTCGGAATTTAAAAGGTTTCTTGATAAAGTTTATAGGACTCAGATAAGAAGAGGACTATGGTCAGAGAAGGATTTGTGAAGGTGTTTACAATTAGAATTGAGGGAAAGAAGAAGACCAAGACTCATTAATTAGACCTCTGTCTAGTCTCTGAAGAACCAAAGAACCATTTGAAAGTCTTTACCAAGAGAATTTAGAGCCTGGAATCCAAAATTCGTAAGATTGCTAGCTTAGATGCAATTATTAAAATCTGAAGATGCATCTAAGTAAATAGGCAATCCATCTGCCTTTTCTTTTAAAGAAGACCCAATATTGAAATCCCCCATAACCAAAAGAGGAATAATAGCACAAATCATTGAACTGTCCAATATGAGATCCCACAAAGGCAGTCTTTCTAGTATATATATACTGTATATATATATATGCATATATATGCAGAGCAGTATATATATTAGTATATATATGCAGTATATATACCATTATATATACTGTATATATAGTATATATATGCAATATATATACCGGTATGCGACTCTGCAGTACACTGCATATATATATATATATATATATATATATATATACGCGGTCGGTTCCTACGACTCACATTCGTCCCGTGCGAGATGTTCGTGACTCTTACGGGACCGTTTTGTGTTCGTTTTGCATTTTCACTATTCGATGGCATGTTTTTATGCTTCAATCAAACTTTTTGCAAATTTACATCGTACACTCAAATCGGGAGCCCCGTGACTATGCGATCGGTTCTTACGAGTCGTATTGGTCCCGTGCGAGGTGTTCATGACTCTTATGGGACCATTTTGTGTTTGTTTTACATTTTCACCCTTCGATGGCATGTTTTTATGCTTAATTCTAACTTTTTTCAAATTTATGTCGTACACTCAAGCCGGGAGCACCGTGACTACACGGTCGGTTCCTACGACTTACAATGGTCCCGTGCGAGATTTTCGTGACTCTTGCGGGACCGTTTTGTTGGTGTTTTACGTTTTCACCCTTCAATGGCATCCTTTTTATTCTCAAGTCTAACTTTTTGCAAATTTACGCCGTACACTCAAACCGGGATCCCTGTGACTACCCGTTCAATTCCTACTATTAACATTGGTCCCGTACGAGGTGTTCGTGACTCTTACGGGACCGTTTTATGGCTTTTTTACGTTTTCACCCTTCGATGGCATGCTTTTATTCTTAAGTCTAATTTTTTGCAAATTTATGTCGTACACTCCAACCGGGAGCGCCGTGACTACGCAGTCAGTTCCTACGAGTTACATTGGTCCCATGCGAGGTGTTCGTGACTCTTACGGGACCGTTTTAAGGTTGTTTTACCTTTTCACCCTTTGATGGCATGCAAGTCTAACTTTTTGCAAATTTACATCGTACACTCAAACCGGGAGCCCCATGACTATGTCGTCGGTTCCTACAAGTCACATTGGTCCCGTACGAGGTGTTCGTGACTCTTACTGGACCGTTTAGTGGCTATTTTAGGTTTTCACCCTTCGATGGCATGTTTTTATGCTCAAGTCTAATTTTTTGCAAATTTTCATCATACACTCAACCCGGAAGCCCCGTTACTACGCGATCGGTTCCTACGATACCATCGGTCCCGCGCGAGGAGTTCGTGACTCTTATGGGACCGTTTTGTGCTTTTTGTACATTTTCACCCTTCGATGGCATGTTTTTATGCTCAAGTCTATTTTTTTTGCAAATTTACGTCGTACACTCTAACTGGGAGCCCCGTGACTACGTGATTGGTTTCTATGAGTTACATTAATCCTGTGCGAGGTGTTCGTGACTCTTACCGGATCGTTTTATGGCTGTTTTACGTTTTCACCCTTCGATGGCATGTTTTTATGCTTAAGTCTAACTTTTGCAAATTTACGTCATACACTCAAACCGGGAGCCCCGTGATTACGCGGTCGGTTCCTACGAGTCACATTAGTCCGGTGCGAGGGGTTAGTGACTATTACAAGACCATTTTAAGGCTATTTTACATTTTCACCCTTCGATGGCATGTTTTTATGCTTAAGTTTATTTTTTTATAAATTTACGTCGTACACTCAAACCGGGAGACCCGTGACTACGCGGTCGGTTCCTACGAGTCACATTAGTCCCGTGCGAGGGGTTCATAACTCTTACGGGACCGTTTTAAGGCTGTTTTACGTTTTCTCCCTTCAATGGCATGTTTTTATGCTTAAGTTTATTTTTTTGTAAATTTACGTCGTACACTCAAATCGGGAGCCCCGTGACTACGTGGCCGGTTCCTACGAGTCACATGGGTCCCGTGCGAGGTGTTTGTGACTCTTACGGGACCGTTTTGTGCTTGTTTTACGTTTTCAACCTTCGATGGCATGTTTTTATGCTCAGGTCAAACTTCGTGCAAATTTAGAAAGTATTCTCAAACCGGGAGCCCCGTGACTACACGGTTGGTTCCTATGAGTCGCATTGGTCCCGTGCAAGGTTTCGTGACTCTTACGGGACCTTTTATGGCTGTTTTACATTCCCACCCTTCGATTGCAAGTTTTTATGCTCAAGTCTAATTTTTTTGCAAATTTACGTCGTACACTCTAACCGGGAGCCCCGTGACTAGATGGTCAGTTCCTACGAGTCAGATTGGTCCCATTCAAGGTGTTCGTGACTCTTACCAGACCGTTTTGTGGTTGTTTTACGTTTTCACCCTTCGATGGCATGTTTTTATGCTTAAGTCTAATTTTTTGTAAATTTACGTCGTACACTCAAACCGGGAGTCCTGTGACTATGTTGTCGGTTCCTATGAGTCACATTGGTCCCGTGCGAGGTGTTCGTGACTCTTACGGGACCGTTTGGTATTTGTTTTAGGTTTTCGTCCTTCAATGGCATGTTTTTATGCTTAAGTCTAACTTTTTGCAAATTTACGTCGTACACTCAAACTGGGAGCCCCATGACTACACGGTCTGTTCCTACGATTTATATTGGTCCCGTGCGAGGTGTTCGTGACTCTTACGGGACCGTTTTGTGGCTATTTTACGTTTTCACCATTGGATGGCATGTTTTTATGCTTAAGTCTAATTTTTTGAAAATTTACGTCGTACGATCAAACCGGGAGCGGCGTGACTACACGGTTAGTTCCTACGACTTACATTGGTCCCGTGCGAGATGTTCGTGACTCTTACGGGACCTTTTTTAGCTATTTTACGTTTTCACCCTTCAATGGCATCTTTTTTATTCTCAAGTATAACTTTTTTTAAATTTATGTCGTACGTTCAAACCGGGATCCCTGTGACTACCCGGTCGGTTCCTACGAGTCACATTGATCCCGTGCGAGGTGTTCATGACTCTTACCGGGTCGTTTTGTGGTTATTTTATGTTTTCACCCTTCGATGACATGTTTTTATGCTCAAGTCTATTTTTTTGGAAATTTGCATTGTATACTCAAATCGGGAGCCCGTAACTACGCGCTCGGTTCCTATGAGTCACATTGGTCCCGCTTGATAAGTGAATAATATGAGCGGTCACAAATTGCAAACCCAAGAATAATTCGAACCATGACTAATTTTTATTCCCATTTTCACATCTCTCCTATTCATCTCGGACTAATCAAGAATATCTTTAAGCTAATAAACAAATAGTTACCAATTAGTTTAATGCGAACCATTGCAGAGAAATTGACACGCCTTAAACCTAGAAAGTGGCAATCCGTTGGATAATGCCTTCTTTTTCAAGTGTTCACCCTAACTATTCTTTGTTCAAAAGTTATGTTCTCCCCCCCCCCCCCCCCCCGCACTGGAAGCGACAAGAAACAAATGCGCCAACAATACCCAAGCTATAGGGGGCACAAAAGAATAAAAATTACGGGGTTTAAACATAAATAGGATCCAAACCCAAAATAATTAAAAAAATTGAATCAATGCATATTTAACCTTAAAATAAAGTTCATCATATGTCTATCCATTACCTGGATATTTTGTTACACCCAACGCCAATCAGAACCTTCTCTATGCCAGCAGCGATGCAATTTCAGATTATGTTTGATAGTAATTCGACCCCAGCATCAATGTATCCTATGACACTGAAAAAATAATGATTTTTTTGCCAACAGTTATGTTCAATTAAAAAAATGGTAGAACCAAAAAAAAAATTCAAAACCAAAGGAAGAAAACCAGGGCTAGTTCTTTTGTCACTCACTGTCCCAACTTGACTCGTGGTAAACTTGTTTGAACTGAAATTCATTAATCCTCATTGATATTTTATTTCACGTATATAAGGATTACTACTGAGAAAAAAATTAGATGCACACATATGGAGAAGATTATAATTGATTTTGATTACATTTCAAAATCCAATACTTATTCAATTTCAATAATAATATAAAATGACATAACAGGTATATCATAATATAACCAACACCAATCTAATTAAACCAGGCATATATTTATTTCTTTTTTTTCAAAAGGACAAATTTAAAACCAAATTGAAAATACCAAGGCCAAGAACAAAATTAACACTTACAGAATTCTTAAGGGACTATTTATTGCTTCTAACCCCCAACCCGGTCTCCACCCGTCTCCACCGCATACTATTTAGGGTGGCACGCATATAACCTCCAACAAAATCACGACAAGATGGATGTAAATTTTTTTACTCATTAAAAATCCATTTAATTATATGTTGTCAAAAAAAATACACACACATACAATCTAGGTTTATTGGCATAATCTATAGAAACACACAAATACAATCTAGGGTTTATTGACATAATATATACATACATACACATACTATTTAGGGTTTACTAAAACCTAATATTTTTTTGACATAAATCTATGCATACACACACATACAATATAAGGTTTATTGATAAAAAACAATTTATTTGTTCATAGTTACACACAAAAACATATATATAAACATAAATCTATACATACACACACATACAAACATAAATCTACACATACATAAACAGAAATTAGGGCTTTAGACAGAAATAACGAAATCCAAATGAATCAATACATACCAGGGTAGATTTATGTTTGCAAATCCAACTGAAATCCAAACAAAATCGTATGTGAATCGCTTAACCCTAACAGCCTTACAAACAACACATAAGAAATTAGAAGCAGTGGGTAATTTTCATTTTTAATACCCAAACCTCGTCACAGCCAAGATCCGTGACCCCATGCACGCAACCAATAAAATGCAAATGAGGTAGTCCTGGCTTATTCGACCTGGTCACGGCCTAGAGTCGTGACCCACCATGTGCATGACCAACAAATTTCAGATGAGGTATTCTGTATTCTTCGAACTGGTCATGGCCTAGAGCCGTGACCCACTATGTTGGAGACTTTTCCATCCACACTAAGTGCTTGAATGAGGCATGGTCACGGCCCATAGCCGTGACCCACACCAAGAAATGATCACGGCTAGAAGCCGTGACCCTCGATCAGTGATGTGCGACCCTTTTCATCAACCCTAGTGCTTGAATGAGGTATGGTCACGAACCTTTTCTGTGACCCACACCAAAAAATGGTCACGGCCCTAAGCCGTGACCCCCAATGTGTAATCTCTTCTTCATCATGCCATGAGTCACGGACTTGGGCCGTGACCCACCCATGACCAAGCTTGGAGGGAATTTTGGCGCGTGTTTAGCGCCAAGATGGTTGCGACCTGGTCACGGCCCAAGTCCGCGACCACTGTGTTCAAAGACTTGGTCTGTGACCGCTTTCTGAGCATCAATAATTTAGTGTGGTAATAAATATATTCACGCCAAATATTGAGTGGGTCACAGCCCAAGTCCGCGACCAGCTGGTCGCAGACTTGCACCGTGACCCATTGGGCGTGACCATTCGCAGGATTTGGTGTAGTGGACCTAGCCATTAATCTATTAGAAGAGGTGCTTAAATATCCAAGCGAAGAACCCTGGGCCGAAGATTATCAAGTGCTCTCTGATGCTGCTGGGGCTGCATGTGATGTCCTTTTTGAGGCTAAAGCCGATCATGGTAGAAAAGGAAAGCGCAAGGAGAGCGATGAACAGGACCCAGAGAGATGAACAAAATGTCGGTTTGACCATCACAAGCAATGTGCGCCTACAACTACAAGGAAAAGCTCGAGAAAAAGAAAACAACCAAGGAATGAATATTAATGTTGGTTGTTTGAATATTTTTAATGGATAAATAATTTGTGGCTAGATGTTTGGTTGGTTGTAGTAAATAATTATTGGTTTGTGGTTAGTGAGGATGTGCTTGTCTATGGTTAGTAAACAATTATTGGTTTGTAGTAAACAATTTTTCCACCTTCCAATAGTTTGTTTGTTTCATTCATAGCCGTTTCATTCATAATGTTGTTTGTTTATTGTAGTTAATAATGTTGTTTGTTTTTTGTAGTTAATAATGTTGTTTGTTTGTTGTAGTTAACAATGTTTGTTGTTTGTTGTAGTTAACAATGTTGGTTGTTTATTGTAGTTAACTAGATGATTTCCACGAACTTGGTAGACCATGATATGGGGCCTACGAACATAGGTAACCGTGTAATAGATATACATAGCCAAAGATAATCGTACCTGTGCCTTTGAAAATTATACAAGTACACAGGATGATTTCCACGACCTTGGTTAACCGTGAGATGCGGACTATGGCCATAGGTAACCGTGTAATATATATAAATGGCCAAAGATAACCGTACCAATGCTTTTGAAAATTATACAAGTTCACTGGGTGATTTCCACGACCTTGGTAGACCGTGATATGAGGCCTACAGCCATAGGTAACCGTGTAATGGAAATACACGACCAAAGATAATCGTGCCCATGCATTTGAAAATTATACAAGTACACTGGATGATTTCCACGACCATCGTTGACCATGAGATGAGGCCTATGGTCATAGGTAACTGTGTAATAGATACACACGACTAAAGATAGTCGTACAAATGCCCTTGAAAATTATACAACTTCACTACGTGATTTCCACGACCACACATGACCGTGACATGAGGCCTACGGCCATAGGTAGCCATGTAATAGATACACACAGCCAAAGATAACCGTACAAATGCTTTAGAGAATTATACAAGTATACTGTATGATTTCCATGACCGTGATATGAGTCCTACGGCCATAGGTAACCGTGTAATAGATACACACGACTAAAGATAACCGTACAAATGCCTTTGAAAATTATACAAGTACACTATATGATTTCCATGACCACACATGACCGTGATATGAGTCCTACGGCCATAGGAAATTGTGCAATAGATACACACGACCAAAGATAATCGTAAATAAAAAGAGACATTTCATATCCAACACCATTGTTTGTAATGATCATTCACAAAAAATTACATATAATGTCAGAATTGCTTTACATGTAATGTTAGAAAAAAATACAATCCCCCCCCCCCCCCCCCCCCGCAGCTCATGATTTAGTCAAATCAACTTCGTCATCTGATTCAATCAAAACCGGTTCATCCCTTGTTGCTACGTCTTTCGGACACAATCCCTGTAATATATTCAGACGTTGTTTGAATAGATCTTCCCAGCGTAGTGCATCGACCGGTGCCTTTGACTTCCAATTTGATGCAATGGGAGGTATAGGGAAAAATCAGGTGCACTTCATAGTCACCCAATGACAATTAGATATGTTCAGTAAGTAAATAATTTTGTTATCCACCTAAATGGGGTTTGGACCCTCATCAAATAACACAAAATTTAGGCATTGGAGCTTCGATTTCAAGACCACCATTACTTTCATCGTATTTGCAGCTGGATAGCCAAAATCTGGCATTATGAACCAATGACTCATCGTGACGGACTGCTTGAACATGTTCAATCTACTTTCATACTCATCGACGGTATATGATTTCATGATAGAGGCATAGAATTCATTATTCTGACGTAGCTCAATTAACATTTGACTACGTATAGCATGAGAGTGACTAAGAGATTCCCCAATACCCATCCCCCGGGCCAAGGTGGAGAAGTCGTAATTACTATTCGACCTAACTTCATATATGTCATCCATAAAATATTTGAAGAAATATGATACGTGCTTCATATATAGCTTCTTATAGGTGGACCACAACTTCGGTTTCTTAGCTGTATAAGGTGGCCTTGCATCTAACCTCTTACCACAAAGATCATTTATATTTGGAGGATCCTTTTCCCACGCATATGGGATTCTCTTGGTAGATGTATTTTTCTTCAAGGATTTAGGTCTCCCCTTAGCCTTAACTGAACTGGTCTCCATCGACGATGTGCAAGATGGTTGAGCAATATCCATTAGTTTTGCTTACATTATTTGTAGCTCGACATCCCCCGCTTCATTCCACCTCTTCTTTAGAAAAATCATTTCGTGTGTATAATTAAGATCACGATACATTGGGACATATGGGACTATAATAAGCTTCTTCTAATGACCATCTAATGCCCATGTTGGAATGGCGTCACCCGTCTTCTCCCATCCGGACAATTCATAACTGCACGAAAGGCCATAGATTGTACGAATTTTGTACTAGCATGCAATATACATTAATTGAGTATCACTTGCAAATCCAGATAAAACCATCCTTATACAATCTATCTCCCCTATAATCAAATCAAGAGCAAGGTGGGAGGCTCGTCCACGTATTTCCCGTAGCAATGGTTCATTGTGCGTATGCTTTGTTGATTGAAATGACTTTCTGAACTCCAATCTAATCTGAGTCTCTTGAAATTCAAGTAGTGAATGCATCCCTTTCCACACCATGGCAAATATCCCCTTACAGCTAAGAAAATATGTTTTCAACTGTGCATAGGTGCCTTCGTCTCTATTTGTGGTGTGGTTCCCTCGATGTTGAATCTTATTCATCAATGGATGCACATACATGAAACGATACAGCAACCACGTATTTTCAAGGTACGCAATCATACGAGGACATTGATGCTTCCAAGTTGAAAGAAAACATGACCATGCTTTATCATATTCGGCATGCGTTTCTGACACGACCACCCCAATCCATCCAGACATAAAGGAATTTTTATTCGGGTCTTTTAATCCATCTTTTAAACAAGTCGCGTCAATATTCTTCTGCGCATGGAATAAACATAACAGAAGTTTTTCACTCGGAAAGACTTGTCTCACGGCATTCACGCATGACAATTTTTTATCGGAAACTATGACCCCGGGTAAAGCTTCTGGCTCATAGAGAGTTCTCAAGTGTTTCAACACCCATTGAAAATTATCATCCTTCTCACACATAAAAAATGCAAATGCAATACAAAATGTTTGCCCTGTACAGGTGACCCCAATCATCTTGAACAAACACATGTTGTATCTATTTGTTTTGTAAGTGTAATCAATCACCACAATAGTAGGGAAACAATTGGCAAGTAACACGGAGGTCGAGTGTTCCAAAAATATGTCTTCGACGGTGTCATTTTTCTCATGACATCGATGCCAATTCACATAATGTTTATCGAAAAGCACATGCATGAGTTGTTGCATTGAATTCCTCCCGGCATGCTCCCCTATTCTCATCTTGTGTTTTGCGTTGGACAGGGTTCTCACCGAGTAGAAATTGTACAAATTCAATTGTTTCATTATGTGCAGGACCTCCTTCGAATGAATATTATTAGAAACTAACTCCTTTGTCACATTCCATTCCACCTCATTTAACCGTCTGTCATATGGGTGTTAAACTAACGAATCGGAGACCTCGTGATTATGTAGACCGCACAAGGTTTTTACACCCCACTTACGATATTCCATCGGGACACCCTTAAGTCAAAATGGACAATCACACTTGCAGGTGCCAACATTACGCTGTCTCTTCTTTTTAGTTGCCCCATCCTTTTCCCGTCAGGGCAGTGAGCTTCTTTCACATCCAATAATGATACATGGCTTTTTTCCCCGTTTGTCCTTCTCAAATTTGAGTATAATCACGATAGCTTTCATTTTTAAACCAATCATCTGGCACCATTCTACCATTTTACTTCCACTCTAGAATACCTGTGAAGATTGAAAATAAATAATTAGCCATTGTGTGTATATGACTAAACACTACAACTTAAAAATGAGTAATAAAAAAACCAACCTCTTCGGTAGAAAATTCGTAGGTATGATCCTGACAAATTGTAAGGACATTTTTCTCAAGTCCGATATGTTACATTTTCATGTGACTATTTGATAGTGTTTTGATATAATCGGTCAATTCATATGCTTTATAATGTTTGGAGTCATTAAGATATAATTAAGTGTTACTACCTACATGTTTGACTCATGACTTCCTTTATTGTACACGTGCACAAATTTGTTTGATTATTGTGCTTGTCTTATCACATGCTGGTTGGGTGTTTTCACTTCAATCCTATCCTAAAAATGAACCAAGCGCGATTGTTGACGCCACTGCAGATAAATGATGAGGGTGAGATTGAAGATGAAGATAAACATTCACATCAAACATATAAGAGACAAAGGTTTTTAAAGTGGTTCGGCTATGAATAAAGCCTACGTCCACTGTTATTTTATTCCCAGGGGTTTACAATAGCACAATATGGTGTTTCTTGGTTCTCTCGGATCTCTCTTCATAGTTGTCCCTTTTGGCCAAGGGAATACATGTATTTATAGTAATGGGAGATAAAGAGATTCATTGTATGTAGACATTTATACATTATGTCTACATTCAACGAATCTAATTGCTTGGTATGCTATGTGTTGTCATCTACAATATAAATGTACATTAATGATCATTAAATGCGTAGTTATCCTTTGATATTCCTGGTTGGTATGCCGACCAACTCTCCTAGGTTGCCAACTAATACTCCTCGGGTGCCGACCAACTCTCCTCGGGTGCCGACTAACACTCCTCGGGTGCCGACCAACTCTCCTCGGGTGTTGAATATTGCCACGTAGGATGACACGTGTCCTTTTCTGATTGGTCCTCGTAGATGGAGAATTTTTGCGTTAACAGAAGCCCCCAATGCTCCATGCTTGATGGTTTGCTTGAAAGGATGGAGTATTTATTCTGCAGTGTTGCTCGGTGCTCGTGAAATTCTTGATCTACCTTCTTGATTTGTTCAACATAAAGTGCATTATCTCTTGGACGACATATGATGCAGGCTGATCGATGGTTGCTAATCTTTCTTTTGAGGAACTCCGTGTGCTATGTATTACCCCTGGGAATTTGGATGCAGCCATGCCATAGTATGCAGCTTGTAGCTTGTCATAATCTTCAAGTATGTTGATCGGTTTGCTAGCCGACCAATTGCCTCTTGTGCCGAGCAACTGAATGCTAACTTTACGTGCTTGATTTTTCTGATTTATGATCCTCTGAATACTTTTTCGAGTAACATACTAGCTTTTGAACCCAACTCTTCAATCTGATTAGTACAAAGCTAGTGGTGGACTTCAAAATATTTTCACATAAATTCTTCTTCAATATTGGTCGAGACAGTATTAGCAAAGATCTCAGTGCTGTAGATGCTGATTTTGATTTCTACCTCTGCTCGGGGACGAACAAGAGGTTCTCGGGGACTAACAAGTGATTCTCAGGGACGAGCAAGAGCTTCTCGGGAATGAGCTAGTGCTTCTCGGACAGATCATCTGTGATGAATATCAGAATGTTAAAAGATCTTAACTTCATAAACTCCCATTATGCTTTGGATGATCCTCCTGCTGGCGAGGAACCTGTTTCAAAAGCAGAGGGAAAGAAAGCAATAGAGTAGGAATCTCAATGTAATAGTTAGCATACATTTTCATTCTCAATTTATTTTGTTTTTGATTTTAATGAAAGACTTTCATTTTTGTTTGCAATCTTAATTGCTATTGTCTTGTAAAATACTCTACATCTGTGCATATGTATAAGTTAAAAAGATAATAATATTGTGTTGTTCATCAGCTTAAAAAGTTTACAAAGTATTAGTAACGTTGCTCGATCACTTAATAATAAAGTAATGAGTATAAAAATGTTCAAACTGTTTCCAACCAACCAGGGTGGATAAATAATGTTTGTCGACCAACTACAGTTGATGGGTTTTTATCCCCGACCAGCCATACTTGGTTCAATTTCAAATATTAAAATGTGCCCGACCAACTAAGGTCAATAATTTGTCCTCGTCGACCAACTACAGTTAGTGGGTTTTTATCCCCGACCAACCATACTTGGTTCAGTTTGAAATATTTTGTTCTTCGAGGAACTTTTTTGTAATAATCTTACCTCCCGACCAACATAAGTTGTAATGTGAGAGTATATTTTTATCTTACCAACCGTAATTGATCATGCTGGTGTACACCTCTTAACCAAAGGAGTAGTATTGGTTCTTTCGAACTTTTTGGCTCCTTAGAGCTTTTGGCTCCTTAGAGCGCCTCCTAACCAAAGGAGTATTTTTTGGCTCCTTAGAGCACTTTTTGGCTCCTTAGAGCTTTTGGCTCCTTAGAGCACTTTTTGGCTCCTTAGAGCTTTTGGCTCCTTAGAGCTTTTTTGGCTCCTTAGAGCACTTTTTGGCTCCTTAGAGCTGAATATGATAATAAGTATCTCGCCGTGCTCCATGTTGAGATGAATATAGAATATGAATCCGAACGGATATAGAATAATTTGTGCTTCAGCATTCGTCGGCATTGAATCTTGTGCCTGTAAAAATTAATAATTTGCTCTACCATATGTGTAGGCTGAATTGATTAGTCATGAGAATAATTTACTCATCCAATCAATATATGATATGTATCAGCATAAAAATTTCAAAATATGAAATAATATGTTTTATGCCAAATGTGTGTGAGATGGACAAATTATTATCAAATATGCATCATAAATAAGACGTAAAGTTTTTTGTAAATTTATTTAATCTCCAACAACCAATCAGGTATTAGTTGCTGTTTAAAAATATTTTTGGGGTGATCATAAGTTAAAAAGACTTAAGCCCCCTGCTTGTCCCAAGCCGAACTAGTGTTTAAAGAAATATCAGGGGTGCTTAGCATTTTTTAATACCCCAAGATTTTACTGCTGCCGACAAACAACATGGATGTTGCCGACCAACATTTAAGGATATCTCAAATTATTTCTTGAGTCTTTAGATCAAAAATAACATTCAATGTAAAATTTAAGCCTTAAGAACGTTAATTAAATGAATAAATATATAACCCACTAGATCGTGTGATTTCGACGAAGAAATCTTGTGATGTGATGAACGAGGGGCCAACATATCAAATTTGTGCTCAGACTTTTTACAAGAGGTGGGTAATGATTTTTCAGGTGAGAGAAAATTATTTTTTATATTGATCCCTTCATATTCCCAATTTGGAGAGATAAAAATATGGTGAATGATTAAAGTCATTACCAAATTTATATAAAAAATCAATCAATTTGACTTTATTGACATAGATGGAAGATGAACCAAATTAAGTATATAGTTCATAAAAGTGAATGCAAAGGGACTCAAACTTGAAGAGAGAGAGAATATATATGGATCATAATTTCCATGAGAAGACTTTTCATTGTCTTTAACCTTTTCCCATTCTTTTATTAAAAATATGATGGGAATTTGAATAGACCTCAAAGATCTTACAAAATTTATTTCAAAATCAACAATGAAAATGATTAAATCTTACCACCGTCATATATATTGGCATATGTAATCATTTACAATATTTATTTCATGATATAAAATTAGAACTTGAGAATCAAGCAAAGAATCATGATTTATGAAATCTACTATTTTTTAGATTTCTAAATAAGAATTAATCTAACAGTTATGATTTAAAAATCATGATATGCAACATTTTGCAGATAAAAATTGGACAATTAATTTATGTATATAAACATAAAAATCATGATTCAATCAAAAGATGTATGTATAATTGATTATACGTAGAGAAAATAAAAACTTAGCTTTTGGTGGAGAACAACGCTTGTAACACGTTCCCACAGACGGCGCCAATCTGTTGAAGACAGAAAATGGTCCAGGCCATTTTAGTGGCGTCAACAGCAGATAAATGATGAGGGTGAGATTGAAGATGAAGATAAACATTCACATCAAACATATAAGAGACAAAGGTTTTTAAAGTGGTTCGGCTATGAATAAAGCCTACGTCCACTGTTATTTTATTCCCAGGGGTTTACAATAGCACAATATGGTGTTTCTTGGTTCTCTCGGATCTCTCTTCATAGTTGTCCCTTTTGGCCAAGGGAATACATGTATTTATAGTAATGGGAGATAAAGAGATTCATTGTATGTAGACATTTATACATTATGTCTACATTCAACGAATCTAATTGCTTGGTATGCTATGTGTTGTCATCTACAATATAAATGTACATTAATGATCATTAAATGCGTAGTTATCCTTTGATATTCCTGGTTGGTATGCCGACCAACTCTCCTAGGTTGCCAACTAATACTCCTCGGGTGCCGACCAACTCTCCTCGGGTGCCGACTAACACTCCTCGGGTGCCGACCAACTCTCCTCGGGTGATGAATATTGCCACGTAGGATGACACGTGTCCTTTTCTGATTGGTCCTCGTAGATGGAGAATTTTTGCGTTAACAGCGATAAAACTTGATAATAAAGTTGTGCATGTAAGAGACGTTTGTGAGTTTGTGTGCTTTGTTTAAAAACGGAGAAGGGCTACGAAAGATTATCATTTATCCCTTGTAATCATGCCGACGTTTAATTGGACCTAAAAAATTGAGGAATTTTATTATCTGGGGTCCAAAGAGGTTTAAAAGAGCCCCAAAAAAAATTTAATGGCAATAAAAAGAAATTCATGCCAGTTATGGGCCAATTAGGTGTTTGCACCAATTATCCAAAGTTTGAGAATTTATTTTAACACCTCTAAAAGAAAATATATATGAGGGAGTTTGTATGGAGAATTAAAATGGGTTTGCACGTCCTCAAAATCTTGAAAAAGCGCTAAATAGTTTTGGACTTTATTGGTGTGGAAATCACTTTGACTTTGATTTGTTGATTGGTATAGAATGATGTCATATAAATTTAACAAATTTTCACACCTAAGGATACTTTTGATGTTCATTCGTTAGGAGTACACGTATGCATCATGCACATATGATTGATTGAGTTGATTTACCTATCGAATGTGTTCACACCCACTCATTCCATTTCCATGACTTGGTTATTTTAGTGTAAATTTATGGTTTGTGATTTTTTTGTAATCGCCTTTTTGTATGAAATATTTGAAAAATACAAAAATAGTTTGTGAAGATTTTTTTTAGTATCTCTTTGCAAGAGCACGTTTGCCATTGGATTGATGCCTTGTTTTGAATACCATGACACCCCGATTTTTCTTGTTTAATTTTATTCTTCTCTTTTGTCTATTTGGGGACACAATAAAAAGGGGGAGAACGAATTATCCTATTATGGGGGAGTTTGAATTATCTATGTTTATCTCATTTCAAACTCGATTCATCACTTGGTGTTTTCTTTATCTCATGTGTGTAGGTATTACATTGATGATCATTGTTTCACACCCTGATGAGAAAAGATTTGAGATTTTGAAGATTTGAAGAACAAAGATGAAGACTTACTCATTTGTATCTTTCAAGTTTTGGGTTCATGGGAGGGTAGATTTGAATAGGTCAATTGAATGATAATAATTCGGATTTTTTATTTTGTACTGGCATAAACATAGGGGGATATTTGTAAGGACATTTTTCTCAAGTCTGGTACGTTACATTTATGTATGTCATACACCGCTACATTTGGCACGTCACTTCACGATATCACATGACGGCTTCTATCTGAATTCTAGGAATCAAGCATTCAACATCTCCATCAAGTGTCCCACATCTGCCTCAACGACTTCACGTTCCACGATTTTATGGATTTTATGCAAGTGGTACGCTAGAGAAGTCAAAACAATGAAAGAAAGGCAAGATAGGAAAGTTCAAGGGCATTTTAGTAATTTTACAGCCATATTCTGGAGGTCTGGTCAAATGGAAATTTTAATATCTCGACGCCACGAAGATACTAGAAGAAATGATACCCCAATCGGAGCTACAGTGAAGGAGTTATGACCTTTTGAAGATGGAGAAAATTCCATAGAAGAATGCTAATTTTTTTAACCCTAAACCAGCGAGGCACCACGAACCGCATAGTGAACCGGTTCGGGGGGAACCGGTTTAGGGTACATAGGCGAACCGGTTCAGGGTACACGCACAACAAAAGTCCCACCGACTCAAAACTCTTTTGGTTTTCCTATAAAAGCCAACTTCGGGGGAGTTATCTTTTAAGAGTTGGAGAGACGTTTTTTAGAGTTCTATTAGCTCAAGTCTTCATAATTTTTAGTCCTAAAAACTTATGTTTTTATTCACACATCATTCTCATATTTTTGTGAATCCTTTTGAAACCCAAGAACACTACTTTGCTTTTGTACATCTTTGTGGGGAGATCTCTGGAACCGAGGGCTGCGTGTTATTGCTGAGCGAGTCTCTATAAAGTTTTATGGTTGCGTGCCATTGAGGAGTCCTGCGGTTCTTCCTGTGCTAATTAGATTGCGTCCATGGGGGTTCTCTCCATGTAGATTCATTACTGACGGCACTGACCGACACCTGCGGGTCTTCGTGTGTCACTATATTTCATTGTAATCCGTGTACGTTACGATTTACTTATTATAATGAAATAAAAGGTTTTGCCCTTCGGGGATTTTTCCTAAGAATTTGTGTGTAAGCATCTTTTTGTGTCACATGCTATATCTTATTTATGGTTTGACACACGCACACACGTAGTTGCATGTTTAGGGGCAGAATTAATTTGGATTAAAAATTGACTCTAATTAAATAAGTGTGCCAAATTAGAAACTTGCGAATTAATTTAAATCGATATCACACATCGCATCATACGTTTTCCACAAATGGCACTATGAGAAGATACCGTATCATCCTAAATTGAAGAAAATTGAAGAAAATATTTAAACTTAATAACACATTATGCAATATTCACCAGATATCTTAGGACTTTCGGGGAAAATCACCATGGTTATAGTCAAGTCTGGAAATTCATCCCGCGGGCAAGGATCAGTTTTGTTTTTCACTTCCACAAAAGATTATTCAACAATAGATTGCTCACTCATACCACTTGGAACTTCATCCCCCATGGTGTACCCGATGATGATCCGTCATTCAAGTCTCACTAGTACTTGGTTCAACAAGGTTATCAATCTCCCCCCAATCAATTGAGTTTATTATTGAGTCATCTAGCTGCAATTTTAGATAATAATAAATTGAGTTTAATATTAAGTCAACCCAAAGGTAAACTATGAATAAGGTGATCCCGACGAAGATTAGCCGTGAAATGCTTGAATTAATGGCCAAGGTTAACCGTGAAATACCATAATTCACAGTTATGATAAACCGTGAAATACCATAAATCACGATTATGATAAACCGTAAACATGTATATAACGGCCAATCATGGTAGTGAATTTTCATCTTCTTCGGTTATGAAAAATCGTGGAAAGGCATATCATCTTTTTTCCAAACTCTTTTTAGTACTTCTTTTCTCATATTTTTGGTGTGTAATGATTGAATACAATGTATGTAAGTATGTAGTACCTCAAATGAGTCCAATGTAGGAGTGAAATTTACACTTTGAGCATCTTTTGTATCTTGGGTTTTTACATCATATGTGGTCATTCTTGTTGGTGTAGACCTGTAAACAATGCAGTAAACAACCACACAAACTATCCCAAATGCAATTTAGATGATAGAAACAAGATTGGATTGAGAACAACAAGGTTGAGTTTTTGAGGGTTTTGGTCGTGATATAGGGTTTCACGATTTGGGTTTGAATTTTTTAAAAGTTAAGTTTTTTTGTGTTTATTATGTTTAAGGTTTTTTTAGTGTTATTATGTTTAAGGGCATTTTAGACATTACATTAAGATTTTAAGTGTTCAATTTGTGGTATTAGATGGTAGGAAAAGTGGTTTTTTGTTTTGTGGTGTTATGGAGATATTTTTGGGGTGAGAATATCACCACCCTAGTAAAAAAGGGTGAAATATATTAAGTATGAAAGGGTCCCTGTTTTCAATAGAAAATTCACCTCAAGTATGAAAGTCTTCTCCGACATCATGAAAATTTGTAGCATAAAATCAGGTACCATTTTCTTGCTCATTCTTTCTCTTTGGAGCCTAATATACTATCTTTTGTGTGAATGTTATTTTTTTTTCACTATATTTTTCTTAATTTATGCTCTTATTCGATGGGTTTGACCGAGTTTTGAGTGAATTTGGAAGTGATTTGTAGTTTGTGTTTTGCAAAGTTCAATGACGCATTGATTTGTTCAATGTAGTTGAAGTTTTTAGATCTTTACTGAAGTAAATAGTGTGATATTTGAAGGTTTCTTATGTGCATAATGTTGAATGTAATAATTTTACAAATTTTGTGTGGGGTCAACACTTTTAAGTATGTAATCTGAGTTGTGCTACACTTCACAAATTGTGTTAAATTCTAGACTTTTTGAAATTTTTGAAGCGAATTGGTTAGCTATTAGTCCTTACAAGTGAAGAAAATAGTAACCTATTTTATATCAGCAACATGTGTATTGGACTTACTAAAGAATGATAATATGTTACCTAATGATTCTATTTTCATATTATAAGTATTGGCTGATAATTGAAACGTAGAATGCTTGACATTGGAGGACACTTTTACCAATAAATAAATAGTCAACAGTGATAGATTATTTTTACAAATTGTAATGATTTTGTATTTCTGAAAATATTTGCTATCTAGTTACAATGAACATATGTCACGGAAGTGTAATTGAAATCATATTTATTATTAGTTCATTTTGCATATGGCACCCGGGATGGGTTTATTTGATGGTTTTTTAGACTCATATGATGTCCGAAATGGCCTTACGTGATATTTTTCTTGATGTTAGTTTTTGTTTAAACAAGTTTTATGTTTATAGAATATCTGGAATGTCCAAAATATAAAGGCAATTTTGTCATTTTTTTTAAATATAAAGATAACCCGTCACTGCTAAATTCAGCGACAAAGGTCCTTTGTAGGGATGTTTTTTACTGCTCGTAGCATTGAAAAACTTAACAAACCTAACATCTGTCACTGCTACGAGCAGTGATAAATTGTTCAATCCAACCCATTTTCTCACTACAAATAGTAATGACAAATATATTGGTTGTCACTCCAAACGGAAGTTATAAATTTATTACTGTTGTTAGCGGTGACAAATATTGAATTTTTCACTATTGATAACAGTGAAAAACTTTAGATTTGTCACTGCTATCAGCAGTGACAACCTGTGTGGGGTAATTTTCCATTGTATTTGTAACCCCTTAGGGGTAACAAAAAATATTTGTCACTCTTGTGAGGAGTGAAAAATATTTTTTGCCATCCTCTTAATCGTGATGGTATATAGGAGTGACAAAGGATCCTTATCATTGCTAGTGGCAGTGACAAATTGCCTGGTTTAGTGTAGTGATCTCAAGGCTCATTGAAACCTCTGAAAAGCACCTTATAGACAAGAAGGTAGACACTAGGTATAGTAGGAGTAGAACACTGCTTTCTAGTGATGTTTGGATAGGTTAAAGAGAGAAGTTTTAAGGGATAAATTATGGCATTGTATCCCCGAGTGCACATGCGCCTGGGGGAAACATGTGCGTTGATGGTGGATGCTCGAGAGTGCTTGTCTCGTGATCCATCGCATCACCCCGAGGTCGGGTTATAGTTTTGATGTGGGAAAAATTGACTTGCCTTTGGAAGATTTTTGACGTAATGTTCAGTTTGGGTCGCACAACCTTAGTTTTGGGCCTACGCCTAAAGGTGTTTTGTCTAATTAGGGGTTTGGTTGGTTGGTTCAGAGTAGCGAGTTTATTTTATTAAAAAAAAGGCTCGAGTTTGACATTTTCAACTATTCTTAAGGGAGGTTAGATATGTTATTTGTCCAAAGTTTCTTATTATTTGTGTTTGGGAACCGACTTACAAGTGGGGATGATGTTAGGTACCCCACTTGTTCTTCATACTTCCTTAATTATATGCTTATGATCGCTCTTAGCATTAATTAATTACTTTCTAGTTATTTATAGAACTGGTTCAGAGACCTTATGTTGAGAATCCCTTAAAAGATAGATAGGTTCTTAAGTACGAAGTGGTATCACTGAGAGGTGTAGGAACATTACTTCAATCAGTGTAGGTATAAAAGGATGCTTGTGCATGAGTCCGTGCTTGTATAACGAGTGTCCGTTAGTACGTATGTAAGTGTGCTAGAGATCTCGACTTAGGATTATTTGATATCTAGTTCAGGGTCTTAGGAGAGATATAAAGGTAAGGTGAGAGATGGGTTCATCTCTGTGGTGAAAACATATCGGGAGATATTTTTTCATGGATCGTTCTTACTAGAAGGACTTAATATTGCACGTATGTACCAAAGAAGACTTGGAATCAAAGCCTGCGTAGTTCGATGGTGTTTATTATGTACTTGTTTGAACATTTAGACAGGGATGCATGAGATATCATGATTTAGAGATAGATTTATATCTCATTCATAGTATGTGTGAAAGAGGGTATAAGAGAGGTGAGAGATGATTCCAACTATGTGGAGAAAATATATTATGAGGCATATTTTCGAGGCTTGTGCTCACGAGAAGGACTCGGTATTAGGATAACATACTCATGTAGACAGGAGATAAAAGCCAACTTTGCTTAGTTATGATAATATGTCTACGTGTTTGGACATTAATATTAAGTGCACGAGAGATCGCGGCTTTGAGATAGTTTGGTATCTCATTTTCATTATGTGAAAGAGAATGTGAGAGGGGTTAAAGATGGTTACATCGCGGTGGGGATAATACATCACCGAACATATTATATAGTCTTGTGCTCACGAGAAAGTGTGGGTATTACGCCTACGTACATGTATGGCCACGAGATCAAAGCCTACATAATTCAGTTAGTCATGTGTTCTAAAGTGATATGTGTGCAAGTGTAGGAGTTTGCATGGGAAGGTGAGGGGTTATGTATGGAGGGACAAAATGGGAGTCAACCTAATGTTTTCGATAAAGATATCCATCGCCTGTGGGGTGATCACTAACTTGGAGGTGTGGTTGAACCTTCGGGTTAGTTTGGAGGTGTAATACAAAGGATGTCATGTTACATACATCCTTAGTTATGGAGGTAGAGGTAGAAGCGGGCAGATTTTGGACTAGGGATGGATGTATCCCTAATAAATAATACACTGAGAGATGTATTATGAGGTTTAGGTTCACGAGTTCAGTTCAGCATAACACCTATGTACCCAAGGAAACATGGGATCAAAGCCGATGTAGTTCCAACAAAGGGGGCATATTTTAGGGCTGTAGGCGACGGGATACCGGGTATACGATATACGTCATTACGGTCTTTATAGAGCCTAATCCTTAATATAACATTTTCGTTGTGTTGGATATATATATATGTTAAATGTATGCCTAATAATGGACTGACATTTGACAAATATTTGATATTAAAACACATATTCGGGGTACCGCCAAGGGGATAGGATTTGTTCCTTTAGAGAAGCGGTGGGAGTAATAACATTTTAGACTTTGTCTTGTGCAAAGTTTTGGACAAACTCGGTTAATGAACATTTTCCTCAAAACGATTTTGAAAATTATTTTTTCATGTTTTGTATTGGTCGTTGTGGCATTTGATTAGCATTATTTCAAAATATTAGAATGTCAACTCAATTAACAGAGGTCCTAGGTTAAAAACCAGAATTTGAAATATAAACTTTGTAAAGTGCATATGTGATCCCCTAAACGGGGATCGGGATAAAAAAGATAAAAAGATATGGACAATTTATCACAATATATATTGGGGTTATGACCTGAACTGTGGGAATATGTACTTTACATAATATATGTGTTGGGGGGGGGGGGTGTTTGACCTGAAGTTCGGGCAGAGTTTCCTTACTCTTATAGCATGAACCAATTTTTTTTGGGGGATTGCCCCCACTTAAAGTGATCGAGGTGGGCATAGCTCCATTTAATTTGGGGATAGTTTCAATTAGAAGTGTCGATGTTCGCAGAATGGGTACAAAGATTTTCCTCTATTTTTCATTTCGAGGAAACTTTTCAGAATTATGAACCCCTTTTGGAACTAAACTGACTTTCCAGAAGTACTAACATTAATAAGGTAAAGCAACTTCTTTAAACTATGAACTTCTTCAAGGATTTTCAGAACAAACTCGAGTATCTCAGATGTTTGGGGGAGAAGAAAGTGAAAAAAACTTAAATGAGGTCTGGTTTTTGTGCCCCTTTAAAGGTTGGTGGGGATCTCCTTTTATAGGGGTCTGGACGAAGCCTTCGATTGAACGATAGAAGGATGAGAGTCGATTATTTTGAGTAGGATGATACGTGGACGGTTGAGATTAGATACGCTTGATTTTGTAATGATTAATGGGAATGGGGATTACTATCAATCGACTAAAGGTGCCACGAGTTATTTTGGGGCCTTTTATCATTTGTTGTTTAAGTAAATTATCCCCAACAAGTTTTATTTTGTTGAGGTTTGGATTCTATGGTTTCTCTTTGGGGTTGGGTTCAAGGTATTTTATCGGAGGGATAAAATGAGCCACACCCCGATTGTAAATTATGGTGTCTATAGAGGTGGTCGACTAAGAGAAGGGCTGCATGGACACTTTTCATCGAAATTCATGTGTGCCTTAATTTAATTGAATTAAATGTTATGTGATTGTTAAAATATTAATCAGGGGAGATAATGATTAATATTTAAGGTATAAAGTTACTAAGTGAGTAGTAGATAAGTTGTGATAATTACTATACGTCATAGAGAGCGATATCGACGTGACCGTGGTATATCTCAACCGCGAGTCGCGTGTAGACTATATGAGGTCGAGATAGGAAATTCATGTAGAGTGACTCGGATGATGATGTTGATGTCACGGTAGATTCCGAACGGGTCGAAATAGTCAGAATAGTATACTCGGTTGTACTATTTGGGTCCCGGGGCAATTTTTGACCAACCCGATACCACATAAGGGCGTTTCGATCATTTAAGAGCCTACGGTAGAAGGAAATCCAAAAATTAGAGTGTTATATCAGTCGTTTTGAGTTAGAGTCTAGGTTAAAGCACTTGGGGGAGAGGGGGAGAGAGCGGGCTATGGGAGAGGAAAAGGAGAAGAGACCTAGGCCATTCCACACTATTTCACACCACAAACGTTGCTGGATTCGAGGTCGGAGAAAAGAAAGAACATCATCACCATCTCAGAATGAAAATCAGACCTACTTTATCAAGGCAAGTGTTTATCTTCTATTACTTAGGCATATTATTATACCCATGTAGTGTAGGATTTTAATTTCATGATTTAAAAGATGTTCTTAGGGTTTCGAAGGGTGAGATTCATGTTTTGGGGTAAGAATACATCTAGAACAAATTCACATACGTAAATAACATGAAATAAGAGAATATGGGATGATTAACATGAAGAAAATCTGAATAAACTGATGAATATGCATGAAGAACACATAAACTAGGGTTTTGATGAATTATGAGTTTTGATTTATTTTTGGGTAAATTTCTTGTAGCCTTGAAGTGTTATTGTAAGGACAAAATTTCCAATTGAGTCCATTTGTTAGTATTTGACTTATTCCTGGAACAAAACATTATTTTTAAGTCATAGATAGATTTTTTACTGTCTCGATCTCGCACAGCCTATGACATAAAGTTTATTGAACACGTTGCGGCCAAGATTTATTATGCCGAGATTATTTTGGTGCACATTTCACATCTTCATTGCATTCTGATCTCTCACGTATGAATGCATAATGTTTATGGACTCAAAAAATTTCAGGATGTTATTTTTTCTAAAAAGTGGCTTTAAAATCTTTAAACTTCGTTTATTTTGGGATAAGGATTGTTTAGAGTTGTTTACAAAACAATCTCCTTTGGCTAGTTGTTCAAAAGACATTGTAGGTCATTCAAGTGAGATGCACATGTCGTTCAAACTAATTGGGGATTTCGTTCGAGCGACATACTTATCTCGTTCGAGTGAGTGAGCCGACTCAAGTTTATTATTTAAGGCGCGTTTCACTCATAATTTCATAAGTTGCAGAACCAGAAAATTAGTTTGCATACATTACGTTTTTTGCATAAGTTTCTAAGGTTTTCAAAGATAAAAAACATCATTAGAGTTTCAAGATTCGAGCTTTCATTCACATATTCTATAGAGATCTTAGTTTGCACCATTGGAGTTTGTTCATCACTTTGAACATTGGATTTTGCGGTGAAGAAGCGAAAGAGTTCGTGTTCAACATCATAGACATTGTCAAGCTGTAGCGGTGGACAACAAGACATACATGGACGCATGTGTTGTGGACGAGCATCGTAGAAGGACTTTTGCGTGGGCACTGTGGAGGAGTGATTTAAGGATCAGAGGAGCGTCAAGACTTGTGGGGATCGAATCATTGAGTAAGTCTATCGTCTATACTTTATAATACCACATCATAGTGATTGTGTGGCTTGGGTCATCCGAGATCTTTTCCCTTAGTTATTTTCTCGTACATCCGTCGTCGCCTTTGTGAACGTATTTATTTTACTTTCTTTTAATTTACCTAGATACATGTTTAGAATTAAATAAGATAAACTTGGACTTAACTAAATTGGTTCACATATTTGGTGCGCTTAAAATTTATAGAAAGGTTTTTCAAAAAGAAAGTTGGTTTTGACATCCTTAAAACACATTATAAAGAAACAGGGCCTACAAATTGGTATCAGAGCTAGAAACATATTTTGTTTTCTTTCTCAAAACTCTTATTTTATTTGGAAGTATTTTCTTTTCTGTTTGGAAGAATTTTTGAATTTTTTTTTTGCAAAAAGGGCTAAATCATGCAAATCAAAATCATACTCTGAGTTAGATGAAACTTCCTCTTTCTTTTTAGATTAAATTTTTACTGAAATTCACTTTTCCTTAGGTTTAATTTTTTTTGAAAACATGTCGATCTCATACGTTTGAAGGTCTTCTACGAGTTCTTCTAACCTAAGCGTATTTAATATCACCCACGAATTAAGCACAATAACCTTAGGAATAAAACAGGTCGGAAGTGAACTCAAAATCTTTTTCAATACATTCTTTTTAGGAATTTTTTCACCTAAATTAAAACTTTAGTTTACGATATCAAAAAATCGTGCATAAAATTCATCAAACGACACAGACTCTAGCATGGTAATAGTCTCAAATTGTGTGGTGAGATTTTGTAGCTTAGAATCTTTCCCAAGTTTGGTACCCTCATGAGTGAGCTGGGGTTTATCCTAAGCTTCTTTAGACGTGGTGCACGTCATGATACGACAAAACTCGTCAGGGGTGATGGCTCCAGAAAGGTCGCTTAAGATGCGTGAGTTAAAATTTCTCCATTTAAAATAATCTTCTGCCCACGGAGAGATAGCTTTTGGACTTTCGACATTGTCGTTGGTCAAAGTGGGTAGTGTCCAACCTTTTTCACAAACAGGACAAACTCACTCATTAATAGATTTTGAGAGTGACCTCATCCTAGCTTTCCAGTACGCATAATTTGAACCATAAAAAACTGTCATCCTATTAAACAAATTATCCATAAAATATATTTTTTTAAATATAACCAATTTAAAAATTAATATAAAAAAATTTATAAAAAGGATCATACAATATTTTAGTGCAACCTGCTCTGATACCAATTTGATAATATGGGATTCTATTGATTGATTCATATATTAGGCCGACCAGACACAAATTCAATTTTACCAAATTGTGTCTTTGAATTAATTTAGTGTTCATGCAAAGATATAGTCATAATTAAATATTGCATAATAATAAGGAAGATACGCGAAGAAGTGGGAAAAAATCCCTTTCGAGTAAAATGATTAATTCAGCACTATTCAAGAATCGATAGGCAGGATTGAATTACAAACTACTTTGATAACAAAGTATGATGCACAAATCTTTGAATCTTCTACATCAATGGCACTGTCCAGCACAGCCCACGGGAAGCACTCTTACCTCGGCACCACCGATCATCCTTCTTCTTCAGCATTAGAGCCTTGGATCCATAAATTAGCAGTAGATATGAACTCTACAAGGTCTTTGAACAAGTATTATATTCTTCTTGTTTTGAGAAAGTGATGTCTGAATTTCCAAGGGGTTTGGAATAGATTTGGTAGAGTTTGATCACAAATGGAACTCCAAAAGGCTACGAAAAGGTTTGTAAAATAGTTCTTCTAGACTCTAATTCTGTGTCCCTTTATATAAGGAAGTTTGTTATAAAAGGACAAACATAAGAGATTTGGATCACGTTTCATTAAAAACTAAAATTCACACGTTTGTTCGAATGACTTGATACCTCATTCGAACGGCGTACCCATTTTCATTCGAACCAACTTCCAATGACCTATCCAATGACCTATCCAATGACATTCCAGTGGATGATAAAAAATCGACATTTTCGATGGTGAGAACCTCGTTCTAACGACCTCATGTAACTCGTTTGAACTGTAATATAAACTCGTTATACCGACCCCCCGAGATTTCCAATTTTTTTTAATATTTTAAATCATTTGGAAGTGGAAACTCTTATAAATATCAAATCCATTAAAAAAATAAAGGCTTTACCAAATCAACCATAACTCTTCTGAATGTTGTTGTGATGAACGAATCTTAAATCTTCCAAAAGTCTTCAACTTTGTCTTTAAGTACGTAGAAGCAGTCATGAAGGTGCAGTGTATGTGTAACTGGATAAGCCATAATGAAATTACATTGAGAAATTATAAAACTTGCTCTTATAGTGCATTATTTGTTTTCTCAGTTTATTTGTTTTAAAAAACGAGGGTCCAATTGCTAACGCTCACATACTTTAATGTTACATGCCAAATTGAAAAATTGGGATACAAATTAAAAATTACCTCGAAATTCAGAGTTTACGATGTCTTTTTCTCTAAAAGCTTTTCACCAGTCAACTGCCAAGTTGGTGCCGCCTTAGTATTTTGTATACTTCAATGAACAAATGTACACTTAGAGGTTATGATTGCATTTTTCTGGATAAAATATAGGCTTCAATAACTAATAAAAGTTAAACAAACCCCCAAATGGGCTACAAAACTGGCCAACTATAAGTCCTATAAATAAACCAAAAAAAACCACACAAGTTAGACTAACCCAACAAATAATCCAGTCGTAAACAGTGACCACCTCATACATGAGTAAGTCGCAATTCAAAACATGCATTATTATATGTATTCCGGAGTCTAAAATTTCATATTGAAATGTTAAGATAAGAATTATAAAAAAATCTAAATTTCTGGGTATATTGTGTCCTTTTCCTTTTGTTTTTATTAATTCAAAATTTGTTAGCATGCATGAATGTATGTAACACTGGTGAGATCATTTTTTTACCAAACAAAAAGAGAAGCTTTATTTAAAACAAAGTTATTTTATACGTGATATCCTTAACTGCAAAACGAACTAATGAGCAACCCCTCCTGTGACTATCTGCAAGAGGACCCAAAAATGACGGGAGGGAAGTATATAAACAGGAGTAAAGAGGATGTCCCACCATAGCAGCAGCTAAGGCTTCAACATAATGATTAGCTTCTCGAAAGCATGGCGACAAGTTAACATGCGTGAACTCATGGAATCCATCTTGCACCGCCTGAATCAGATCTCGGTGAGTTAGAACTTGCACTGTATTCCCATGGAGCATGTAGTAAACAAGTTGACAGTCGGTTTCAAGTTGAATACTTTAATCACCATATGAGAAATTTGGTCTAACCTAAGTTTAATGGCCCAAATTTCTGCAAGGACCGAGGTTGCGTAGCCAATATTGTGTGAGAATGTAGTGATATTGTTTGGCCCTATCAGTGTTGCATTTGATAAAGTGGGGCGTAGGTTTGGTCTAAGCAATAAAGAATAGCTGAAGTGTAGGGCAAGCTATTTAGGGAGAAGTCCTGCGAGCCAGAATAAAGTGTTATGTTTTTTGGACATAGACTGAATAATGGGTGCTTGAAGGATAGGCTGGTGGAGGAAAATGGCCTCGTTCCAGAATAGCCATAGATTTCTTAGGAAGAAAAATGGTCAAAGCGAGTGGATAGTGAGCGAGGGATGGTCAGGGAGCTAAGACAATCGTCGTAGGAGAAGAACAGGGGATATATCAACTTCTAGATCTGGACTATGGGGGTGGAAAAAAGTGGAGCATTTAGTAAAAATGTGAGCATTGCTATCCTCAAGTTCACAGAGTAAACATTGCGGCGATGGGAGTCGATGGTAATAATAAAGCCGATCTGATGAAAGGAGACCGTCACGCATTAAGAACCAGAGAAACATGTGCACCTTCGATCGAAGGGGGCTCTTCTATAGCCAAAGCTACGGAAGTGTTAGGCGATGCTGGATGTAGGTTAGTGAACACAACTAGTGGTAAGTAGAGCAAATGGAAAAAACTCCCATTGGATCAAGCCACCAATAAGGCTCGTCGAAAGTCTGGCCTAGCGGTATGAAGTCAGTGGGAAACCACTAATCCAGCCGAGGTAAATCCCACTGTGAGTTGGAAATAAAGGATACGAGCGGTGTGTCGAGTACTGTACCGGGAATGTGCGAAAATAAGGCTGCCACAGTATCATTTAAGACCCCAATATGATGACCGAAGTAAATATGTCCTTTTCGCCCTCTCCATTTCAACCCTTTTTGGAAAATAGGTAACAACTTAGAGATTTTGGTCTAGAACCATGAGCATCGTTTGTCCTAGTCATTGTGAGGAGAGTAGCCTGAGTGAACTATTTATGAGTAATGGTACGAGTCCAGAGATTCTGTGGCTAGTGAAGAACCTTCCACAATAGCCTGAGCATGAATGCATCATTTAATGTGTGCAAGTTTTTTATGCCCAGCCCCACCAAAGCCTGGGGTAAAGTTATAGTCGACCATGGGACCGTAGGCATTTTGTGGGATAACCATGTTGAATTCCAAAAGAAAGCTTTAATTTTTCGGGTGAGAATATTGAGAAACGATTTAGGAAGCAAGTAAGCAGGCATAAAGTATGAAGGCATAGGCGTGCAGACAGTGTTGTTCAGCGTGACTCAGCCTGCGGATGATAACAAATTATTATACCACATGTGGAGCTGTCTTTCAAGTGCATCAATAATTTCGTGGAATAGCTGATGCGTGACCGCCGAGTAAGCAAGGGGAGGCCCAAGTATTTATCATATCCATGATATTGAGAAATTCACAGTTGCTGGATAATTATATGGCAAATTTTATACGTAGTAGAAGGCCCAAAAATCAGAGAAGACTTGGTGTAGTTAATGGCTTGGCCATAAAGGGCTTGAAATTGGCTGAGGATATAAGTAAATCTGTCAAGTGAAACTACAGTATGCTATAGGAAGAACATGCAATCATATTCAAAGTCCAGGGTTGGTATGTGGGGGGCCGTCTAAGATACTCGAAGAGCAATCAAACGGTGATGAGTGCACTCCCGGTCAACAATACAGAGTAATACGTCTAAAGCTAGAATAAATAAGTAAGGTGAGAAGGGGTATCCTTGCCGAAGGCCAAGGGTGGGGTAAAATATACCTCCAAGATGGTCGTTAATTAAGGTTTGGTAAGAAGTAATGGAGATACAAGTTGTAATGAAATGTATCCACTTCTCAGTAAAGTCATGATTTGTGAGGACCCATTGAATAAAGGGCATTTCCAATTGGTTGTAAGATTTCTCTAAGTCAAGCTTGATTGCACTTCTACCCTTTTTAGATTTGGACTTTTGCATGGAATGCATGATCTCGTGAGTGATCAAGATATTGTCTTGAATATGCCTATTTGCAATGAAAGTTGATTGGTAAGGAGAGACAATGTATTGTGGAATAGGTCTCATCCGAGATACTATAATGGAGGAAATAAGTTTGTATACCACATTACACAAGCTAATAGATCGAAAATGTGTCACTTGCGTTGGTTTTTTGGTTTTTGGAATGAATATAAGCAAAGGCTGATTAACCACAAGTGGTATGTATCATGTGTCAAAAAAATGAAGGATGGGGTTGCTGATTGATGGCCCTACAACAGCCCAGTGAACTTGGAAAAATTTTGTTGTGAGGCTATCGACACCGGGCTTTTATTCTGCCCCATTCGGCATAGAGCCAAAAGGATCTCCTCATCAGTAACCTTGTTTAAAAACCAAGAATAGTGTGATGGCTTTATATTCATAAATGGGGCCTCCTCAGTGGCCATTGGTGGGTTGGTGGTGGTAAGCAGTTGCATATAGAATTGCTGGAACTGTGTTTGGATAGTAGGCATTGTGTTATGCAATCCTGTGTCCGTATGAAAGATTGATTTGATATTATTCTCTTGGCGATAATGAGCGACAAAGGCATGAAAGTATTTGTTATTATGGTCACCGTTGAGGGACCACCACACTTTCCTTTTATTTTTCCAGTAATGACGCTCAAGCATGAGGCATCATGATAGTTGATATTGGAGAAGGGCTTCACATGCAAAGGAAGTCGGATCCGGATATTGTTCAAGTCGACACCTAGTAAGTTAGATCTGACTTTGTAGGATAGAAATAGCATGGGACATGTTAGGAAAATGCTAACGTTTCCATGTTGTGGCTGTCGCTCAAAAGTAGCTCATTTTATGTAGAAAAAAATAGTTCAGCGAACCAAGAACCGGTTGTTGCCACTAGTACTCAAGCATCACACGGAATGAAGAAAATGGGCCTATTCCTTGCAGTATATAAACCATTGGGATTGTTTTGAACATGGTGGAAACATATAGAGAAGAAGGGGGTAGTGATCTGAACTTCCAATCGAAAGGTGGGTGAGAAGTGTGTGTGGGTAGGCTTCCATCAAAGTGTCATTACCGAGACCTCTATCCAGCCATTCCTGGACGTGGTGACCAAAAGAGGTGTTGGCTTTCCAGGTGAACACTAGTCCAGTAAAACCTAGGTCATAAATATTTCAAGCATGCATGAAAGTAGTAAGAGAATGTCCACGTCCCATAGTAAAGGGGCGACCATCGAGCTTTTCATAGGGGCCTATAATAGTATTGAAATCACTGAAAAGTAGCCAGGGTGGTGGACTATAGTAGAGAGTTGTTGAAGAGAGTTCCATACTTGGGTGTTATTAAGTGGTTGTGGTGGCATGTAAACCACTGTGAACTCATAAGTTCCAGCTATTGGGTTGTGATCCATAAGAATATCGATGAGCCTAGGTGAAGCCTCCAACTTATGAACAATTATGACTCTATCCAACGAAAAAATCCAGATGACTCCCGACTGACCCAAGGCTGGAGAAACTATGTTATTATGAACAGGACACCTCCCAATTTTAGGAATAGACCAATGCGCATCGAAGAGAGTGTCAAGAATCACCAGCATGTGAGGATGATGAAGCCAAATGAGATGCATGACCTCAAGGTAAAAAGATGATCGGCCCAAACTTCTAGTATTACACATTAAGATTATCATGAGATGAATCAGTATAGTGGATGCCCTTAACCTCCAGTCCGACACAAGGTAAATATATTCATTTTTCCATAGGGTACTTGCCATTATTGTTCCTTTTTTTAGTATTTGATGACCGTGGAATGTGTAGCATGATTCCCCCTCCCTCTGTAACTGATCGCGGTGTTTTGTGACCTCTATGTGTACATTGTGGTTTAGTAGTTGGTAATGTAAGATTTATGGAATGGTACAGTGGGGTGGGAGTAGAAGTTCGTTAGACCCGCATTGAATAGGGGTTGGCTTGTGCACTAGTCGGGGAGATGATTCCTTTCATTATTTAGTTGCAGTGGAGGGGGGTGAGGTAGTAGTGGGAAGGCCCGCAGACGTGAACTCGAACCTGGGGAACAATAGGTTCATCATAGGGGAAGGGTGTGTCTGAGGTCGAAGGGTGGGGCGTTGGAATGGTTCGACACTCACCATACTCGGTGGGTTGTGGGGTTTGGAGTGGAGAGTCTGGATTCTCCAGTTGGTCTCCATGGCTAACAATAGAGGCATTAGAAGGTTGGAGGTTTACGCTTGAGTTAACTGGGAGATAAATGTTCTCAATAGGGTTTTTTAAACTATCAGTCCCACAGGGTAAATACACATCATGTGATGACGAAGCAGCAGCAGGATGGACACATTAGTCGACATCAGATGCAACTTCTGGGCCTAATGCCTGTTTTGGAAGCATGGAATATTTCGTGTGCATGGATTCATGCACAACTGAATTTTTTGGCACCCATTTATATGTATCTCCAGTTACATTATCTTTCGGTAGTACGGTTTGTCGGGTAGTAGTCAGTGGCACTGCATTTTTGTTTGTGGCATGATCCTCCGGACTAATTTTTTTTTTCCAACCCTGTTTACGAATAAGTGGCCTTCTTGTTTCCACCTTCCACTTATTTTCTTTTTCTCTCGAGTCTTTCCCCAAATCCATGTGTTGGACTACATGTCGTGTGCAATCTGTATGGGTGTGTTAACTAATCTCTCAAGAGAAGTAAATATTCGTTTTTAGCTCGTACACTAGATCAAAGAAGATACGACCAACTTTTATTTTTTTGGGTAGGGTTTTTTTAATGTCGAAGTCTGCGCACAACCTAGCATAGCGTGCATGACCCATTGACTCAGTATGCATTTAAATTATTAATGGCATCCTCAGCGCCGCAGCAACACAAACACACCTTTATCATAATATTTCACTGTTGAAAATTAATGTTAAGTGACGAAATTATTATTTAATTTTAATTGTATTAAATTTCAAATTTCTCATTTATGTGGTCTTGATAAATGTTAGATAATTAATTAGAATTGTGATAAATAAACATATTAAAAGATTTGGGTAAACCTTATTCGTTAGTCACATGATGGTTAGTGACATTAGTGGGAGACTTGAAAGAGTCCCACCTCCACTAGGATTCCGTCCCTCTTACCCTTTTAAATAGAGAGCTCTACACCATCTAGAGTCATCTCAATATACACAATGTTTCTAAGGAGGGAGAGAAAATCCAAAATTCGTTTTTCTCATATTCCGGGTTGTTCAAGAAAGGAATTAAATGAGCATTCAAGTCACTTTAATCCGTTCAAAAAAGATGAACAAACGTGAGTTTTTAAATTGTAGTTATAAGAAATTTACGATTATGTGATTGCATGAAGATTAAACATCCTGGATTCATGACAAAACTGTTTTTAAACGTGATGTAACATTATGGTTTATATCCGGTATTATTATTGTCATAAAAGTATTGATTAACGGGTGGTATCAGAGCTTTCGGTTTATGATCTCATGTTTTCCGTTAATGAAAACTCCTTTATAACAATTCTAATTTATGATCTTTTGAAAATCTGAAAATCTAGAATTTTTGGTAAATCTGGAAATTTGGAATTTTTGGTAAATCTGTAAATGTGAAAAAAAAAATTCTTCTGAAAATCTGGAATTTTTAAAGCAATCTGGTAATCATGCATATGGTAATTCGAATTTGTGTTATGTATGATATTAAGAACGAGATTACTTCATACAGTCATTATCTTATGATAACTGTCCCATTATTGTTCAACCCCTTTTCGTGTTATTGAAACCCTAATGTGCCGTTAGGATTATTTTATCATTTCAAGTTGTGTTAGTATTCTCAAAAAGACTTTTATTAATCATGATAAGAAAACGAATATGTTTTTAAGATTAATTAAGTGAAAACTGTGATTTAAGGCAAAACAGATTTCGGGAGAATTTTTTTTTGGCGCAGTGAATAGTGTTTTTCAAATTTTTCGATGTCCGATTGACTTAAAACTTAGTAGGTTGAATGAAAATGGGCCAGCGATCGAATTTCACGGCCTTTGGTCGTGATGTAATGTGTTTTTCGGCAATTCGAGTCCGTTAAGGCCCTTAAAACCCCGTTTTTGCCATTTTAGGAAATAATCTCGGGGCTCATAAGTCTTTACAGAAAATTAATATTAACGTTCTGCAAAAAGTTTTGGTTTCCTGGCATGTTTTACTTCAATTCTATGGTAAAAACTCTTTTTTGCCATTTTTGGCAAAATTCATGAATTTTGTATTTTTTACTATACCCGGGCAATTCTATTTTGAGGCATTTAAGCTACTATTGGTATCTTTGTAATTACTGATAGATTACGTATTATAGTTAATATTAATGCATGATTAACTATATTTAAGTTGAGACTTGTAAATAATTGTTCATTTGAGTTAAGTCAAAGGCCAAACACAGGCTGAGACTGCATATACGAATAATATACTTACATTCATTAAAGACTTATTCTAATGTCAGTTATATAATTGGATTGAGGCGCAACACGTGTTAATATCTGAATTGAACAATATTAGAACTAGTTTTGTAAAAACAGAATAGTTGACATTAAGTCCATTAATCATGGTATTAAATGTTTAGGCAACAAACATAGAAGCCAAAATTATGGGACCATGATAAATGAATTATAGGGTAATGTATCTTTACAAATTTGAACATTTTGTGATGATTAATACAGATTCCATGATATTCAGATTGTAAATGAAATATGCCAAAATTTTTAATCAAAAATTCAATATTCGACTCTTACAATTTTTGGTTGTGTGTGAAAATTTAATTTGTGAACATTGTTATTAATTGCAGTTCCCCTTAACCTCTATTCATAAGCTCAGTCCTATTCCAAATTTGATGGAACCAATTTTTCTGAATGGAATGAGCAAATTGAGTTCAGCCTAGGGGTTCTTGACCTGGACATGGCAATTATGTATGATGAACCCGCTTCCATTACTGATGCCAGTAGCGAGGATGAAATTGCTATCCATGAAGCATGGTCTCGATCCAAAAGACTGGCCCTAATATTTATGTGAATGTGTGTTGCTTCTAAAATTAAGACCTCCCTACCTGAAACTACGAAAGCGAAAGAGTATTTGAATAACATTAAGAAACGCTTTCGCACTGCTGATAAATCCCTTGCTGGAAAACTGATGGCTGACCTGACCACTATGAGGTTCGATGGTACTCGAACCATGAATGAGTACATTATAGAGATGACCAATCTGGCTACTAGACTTAGAGTTTTGGGAATGACAGTGGATGAGTCTTTTCTCGTCCAATTCGTCCTAAACTCCCTACCTCCTGAGTATGGGCCTTTCCAAATCAATTACAACACTATAAAAGATAAGTGGAATGTAAATAATTTGCAAAGCATGTTGGTACATGAGGAAGGAAGGGTCAAGCAACATAATGGCCATGTGACTAAGGGATATGTGGAAAGCCTTACAGTCAAAGGAGTTGGTTTTAAAAAGAAGTTCGGCAAGGGTATTAAGAAACGTCCTGGGCTATCTCATCAAGCTGAACCATCAACTGCTGCTGTGAAGAAGGAAAAGAATGGCAAGTGTCACTTCTGTAAAAAGAAGGGCCATTTCCATAGGGATTGTCATAAACGAAAGGCCTGGTTCGATAATAAGGGTAAGCCCTTTATTTATGTTTGTTTCGAATCAAACTTTATTAACGCTCCTTCTAACACTTGGTGGATTGATTCTGGTTCTATGTGTCATGTTTCCAATTTGATGCACAACTTCATTTCGATCCGCAAAACAAATCCAAATGAGCATTTTCTCTACATGGGAAATAAGTCAAAAGCTAAAATAGAAGCTATTGGAGTCTTTCGCCTGATTTTAAGCACTAGATTTATTTTAGATTTGCAAGAAACTTTTTATGTTCCCACAGTTTCTAGAAATTTAATTTATGTTTCTAAACTCGCTTTAGATGGTTTTGCAATTGAATTTAAGAACAATGGTTTTGGTTTGATTAAAAATTCTAATAATGTTGGTTCTGGTTTTTTATTAGATGGTTTATATCGATTGAATCTTGAAAAGAATTTTTCTGAAACCCTTGTGACCCTGCATCCTAATGTTGGTACGAAACGTACACTTAATGATGAAAAATCTTCTTATTTGTGGCATAAAACATTAGGGCACATATCCAGGCCGAGAAGTGAAAGGCTCATTAAATATGGAATACTCTATAACCTGGATTGGGCGAATTATGATGTGTGTGTGGAATGTATTAAAGGAAAACAGACCAAACATACAAAGAAAGGAGCCACAAGAAGCACCCAGCTACTTGAAATAATACATACAAACATATGTGGACCTTTTGATATTCCATCCATTGGTGGAGAAAAATATTTCATCACCTTTATAGATGATTTTTCATGTTATTGCATTTTGTACATGTTACATGATAAATCTCAGTCTGTGAACGTCGTTGAAATATACATTAATGAGGTTGAGAGGTAACTAGGCAAAAAGGTGAAAATTATTAGGTCTGAGAGAGGTGGTGAATATTATGGTAGATATCACGAGTTAGGGCAATGCCCTGGCCCATTTGCTAAGATCCTTGAAAAATTAGGTATTTGCGCCCAATACACAATGCCAGGATCACCTTGGCAGAATGGTGTAGCTGAAAGGCGTAATCGTACACTTATAAAAATGGTCAGAAGTATGATAAGTAGGACTCAATTGCCTACATTTTTGTGGACACATGCATTAAAGACCACTGTACACATCTTAAATAGGGTTCCTAGTAAGTCAGTTTCAAAAACCCCTTTTGAACTTTGGAAAGGATGGAAATCCGATTTAAGGTATTTACCTCTGTGGGGCTGCCCAGTGGAAGCTAGAATCTATAACTCTCATGAAAAGAAATTGGATCCTAGGACATTATCTTGTCATTTCATTGGGTATCCAGAAAAGTCGAAGGGATATAGATTCTACTGTCCAAATCATACCACTAGAATCATAAAAACTGGAAATGATAAATTCATTGAAGAAGGTGAAGTAAGTTGGGGTATAAAAGAAAGGGAGGTAATCATTCAAGAAGTCAGGGTACAAATTCCTATACCTAGAGTTCATAACATACCTGTTTTTCCTAATGTAGTTGTTGAGCCGGTCATTGACCCAATCAATAACAATGAACAACAAGTGAATGATCAACTAACTGAACAACCACATAATGAGGCTATAACCGATAAAACTTTTGAATCACCACAGGAAGTTCCATTAAGAAGATCTCAAAGAGAAAGGATATCGGAAATTTCGGATGATTATGTGGTATACCTTTAAGAGATCGAATTTAACATAAGGAATATTAATGATCTAGTTTCTTATGAAAAAGCTGTAAATAGTGATGATTCAGATAAATGGATTAACGCCATGAATGAAGAAATAAAATCTATGAATGACAACAATGTTTGGGAGTTGGTCGAATTGCTAGAAGGACAAAAATAAGTTGAGTGCAAATGGATCTTTAGGACCAAACTTGACTCCAAAGGCAATATCGAACGACATAAATCTAGACTTGTTGCCAAAGGTTTTAATCAACGAGAAGGCATTGATTATAATGAGACCTGCTCTCCAGTTTCAAAGAATGACTCTTTAAGAATCATATTAGCATTGGTGGCTCATTATGATTTGGAGTTGCACCAAATGGACGTAAAAATAGCTTTTCTTAATGGGAGTTTAGAAGAAGAAATCTACATGGCACAGCCACAAGGCTTCATAATGGAAGGAAAGGAAAACATGGTCTGTATGTTAAAGAAGTCAATATATGGTCTAAAGCAAGCTTCTCGTCAATGGTACATTAAGTTCCACCATACCATTAAATCCTTTGGGTTTAAGGAAAACACTGTTGATCGGTGTATATACTTCAAGATCAGTGGGAGTAAGTTTGTGTTTTTAGTATTATATGTTGATGACTTACTTATCGCCAACAGTGATCTTGGTTTATTAAGTGAAACCAAGAAGTACCTTTCTAAAAACTTTGAAGTGAAAGATTTAGGTGAGGCATCCTTCGTGATCGGGATAGAAATATCTCGGGATAGATCACGAGGAATATTAGGATTGTCTCAAAAAGCTTACATTAACAAAGTTTTAGAAAGATTTAGCATACAAAGTTGCAATCCCATTAATGTTCCACTTCAGAAAGGGGATAAGTTCAGCTTAAGTCAATGCCCTAAAAGTGATTTAGAAAGGGATGCTTCGCTCGTGGGGAGCTTGTTGTATGCACAAGTCTCACTAGACCAGATATCAATTTTGTCATTGGGATGCTAGGCAGATATCAAAGTAATCCGGGGATTTACCATTGGAAAGCTGCAAAGAAAGTGCTGACGTACCTACAAGGGACCAAGGATTACATGCTCACATATCGGAAGACTGATCACCTTGAGGTGATTGGTTATTTAGACTCAGATTTTGGGGGATGCCTTGACAGTAGGAAGAGCACTTCGGGTTATGTCTTCCTTATGGCTGGAGGAGCCATTTCATGGAAAAGTGCTAAGCAAAGCGTCATTGCATCATCTACTATGGAGGCTGAATACGTAGCTTGCTTTGAAGCTACAAATCATGGATTATGGTTACGAAACTTTATTTCAGGACTTAGAATTATGGGGTCAATATCTAAGGTGCTGAAAATTTATTGTGATAATGTCGCAGCAGTCTTCTTCTAGAAGAACGATAGGTATACTGAAGTTCAGAAACAAAGAGTGTCAATTGATCACATTAGTACGGGTAATAACATATCATATCCTTTTACAAAAGGACTATCTCCGAAGACCTTTATGGAACATGTCAAAGAGATGGGTCTCGATTAGTTAGATTATTATTGCTATTTTAGCTTAGTTGTTTGACACTATTACTTGAATTCAATGAAAGTGTTTCTGATTTCTATTATTTCTGTCCTTTGTGAATGCATGCATATAATTATGAATTATTAATGACATAAACAATCCTTATTCAAAAGGACATTATGAGGCCATTATGATACCCAATATTAAAGGCTCAGTTGAATGAAACATTGGTGTTGTGGTACATGGAAGGAACTATGCTCTTGAATAGTATGGAACCGCCATGACTCGCATTCGTGAATCATTTGATTCAGCAAAATAAATTTATCAATGATTGTTCACCTTATGATACCTAATATAATTATACGAATTATTAAGATCAAGTGGGAGACTGTTGGAAATTAATGTTAAGTGACGAAATTAATTATTTAATTTCAATCGTATTAAATTCCGAATTTCCCATTTATGTGGTCTTGATAAATGTTAGATAATTAATTAGGAATGTGATAAATAAAGATATTAAAAGATTTGGGTAAACCTTATCCGTTAGTCACATGATGGTTAGTGGCATTAGTGGGAGACTTGAAAGAGTCCCACCTCCACTAGGATTCCGGCCCTCTTCCCCTTATAAATAGAGACCTCTACACCATCTAGAGTCATCTCAATATACACACTGTTTCTAAGGAGGGAGAGAAAATCCGAAATTTATTTTTCTCATATTTCGGGTTGTTCAAGAAAGGAATTAAAGGAGCATTCACGTCACTTTAATCCGTTCAACAAAGATGGACAAAGGTCAGTTTTTAAATCGTAGTTATAAGGAATTTACGATTATGTGATTGCATGAAGATTAAACATCCTGGATTCATGACAAAATTGTTTTTAAACGTGATGTAACATTATGGTTTATATCCGGTATTATTATTGTCATAACAGTATATATTAACATCCACCAGTAACTTCGGGATTTGAATCCACATAATCTTCTGATTAATAGTAACTATTGAAGGGCGAAAGTTTTTCTTCCATCTCTGGACTAATAGGTAATGGTCATCTAGGAACCAGGGTCCACCCGACAGAATGGTAACTTAATCATCTTTAGAGGATACTTTAACTAAATAAAATTGGTATCCGAAATCTATTATGTAAAAAATTTCCTTTAATTTCCATAAGCGCGAGAGTCAGAGTGCTCAGCACAGAAAGGGTAAATGCTTTCCGAGAAGCATTATGAAAAGCGCAATTTTCCATTGGCTTGAAATGGATACAATAGGTGTATTGTCTGAAATTGTTTCATCCATCCCCAAGTCATCTTCATCAATATTATCGTGCATGGCCCATGCAGTAAAGAGTGTATGCCCAATCCTAGGCTGATGTATATCGTTGTCATTTGAGGCAGGCCCTGTCATAGGTGACAATGGTGTCTCAACATGATTCATTAGTTTATCCCGATATGAACTTATCTGCACATCGTAAAGATTGTGGTCGTTGTTTCCCGCTATCGGTGTTGAGCAATTAAAACTTGTTGTCGACACCTCTTTGTTGAAAATAGGCTCAGGTGTCAGAGTAGAAGGGTTAGGTGGGCGTGGATGGGCAGGTGATATAGAAGGGAAGTGACTAGTTTATTCCCTCTTGGTGAGATCATTGCCTACCAATTCGACGGTGAAAGTAATGACGCCAAACCCCAATAACCCTACTAAATATCTTGATGTTGAATTAAGGGTTTTTGATTGATAATATTTTTTTTATGAAAAATATAAATATATGCCTCTAAAAAATAAAATTGTTGTATTTGATTGCCTGAACATTTCGTTAAATTAATTTCGTGATATGCCTTAAGTATAAACATATAATGATCATTTAGGTTATTTTGTATAGAATATTCTTTGGGAGGGGTTAGGAATTTTTTTTCCCCACATAAATTTCTTCCACCCAACCCAATCAAACAAAACCAACTTATAAATTGGAGAAGAAAAACAATTAAAATGAAATTTTTTCCAAAGAATTTTCTTCCACTCAACCCAATCAAACACAACGTGTAAATTGGAGTTTTAAAGAAAAAACACAACTAATAATTTTTCTATAAAAATAAAATCTTTTTTTATAAAATTATCTCAAAATATAATTATCTTAAAATAAAAACACCCATGTATTTGTTTCGAACTCTACATTGCTTAGCATACATGTCATTGTAATTTTCATAGACCATTCCAGAACTTTGAAAATTAGACCCACACTTGACCGCAGGGACAGAGCTAGGTGAGGCCTACAGGGGCTTGTGTCCCCACTGACAGGGGCGGATCCAGCCCGGGCCGAAGCGGGGCGGCCGCCCCAGTTCATTTTTCAAAAAAAAAAAAAAAATTTTTATTTTTTTTGGTAAAAAATTAAACCTGGAGGTGACTTGTAATTATATTAAAAGTTCAGGGAAAAATCTGTAATAAACAAAAAAAAAACATAACTTAAAATGGTGCTCTCTCTCCTCTCGTACCAAAGTAACAGAAAAACCCTATTTTCTAAAGAGTCCGCCGCTCTCTCCACCCGTTCCCCTTCACCCGCCGCTCTCTCCACCACCGCCCTGCTACTCTCCACTCGCTGCCTTGCTGCTTTCCACCCGCTGCCCTGCTCTCCATAAAAATTTTGCATCTATGTGTGTTGAAACCCTATTTCATCATTTATTTATTTTGTGTATATTTTTTTATATGTGTCTGTTTATATGTGAAATTATATTTATACTACTGAAATTATACTAAAATTATTTATACTAAAATGAAATTAAATTTATAATGTGAATTTATAAATTTATTTTGTGTATTGTTTATATGTGTCTGTTTATTTATTTTTGTGTAAATTTATATAAATTTATATGTGAAATTAAATTAAATTTGTAAATATTGGGAATCAATAGAGAAATTTTTTAAACTAAAAAGAGAAACTAAAAAGAGAAGACAATGCACCAACCGTATCTGAAGCTGAGGTTCAATCATCTCCCACTTCAATCAGTGTTGAAAATGAATATAATGCCCAAAAAAGTAAAAACAGCCCAAAAAATGCTCGAAAAAAATCGACCCCCCCCAAAAAAAAAATCGCCTCAGGAGTTCGGGGGCGGGAACCCCCGGCAACTATTGAAACTTTCGCCCCAGTTCACACAAAATCCTGGATCCGCCACTGCCCACTGACTTATAAAAAAAAATAGAAAAGTAGGTATATAAAAATATTAGGGATAAAAATTGAAATAATAAAGTTTGGGGGTTATTTTTACAAATAAAGAGAGTAGCAGCCCAAGTGTTAAAAACCTAAAAAAAACTCTCTCAAAGACTAGAGCGGCACAAACAAACCCACGAGCACAGTAGCATCCCTTCTCCTCTCAGTTTCCTCTCATTTCCGGGGGGATTCGTTTCCATCTGAACTTGTCGGCGGCAAGGCAAGGCAGCCCCAGTGAAGCAACATCCATTCTCTTCTCTGTTAGACATGTTGTCTGCTACTGCTCCGTCACCTGCACAGCACAGGTAATTCTCTCCCAACCCATATGCTTACAAATTACTTTACATGGTTAATGGTTAACTAGGTTATGAATGAAGTTATGTATGTTATGATCAGCTCCTCCTGTTTACCAATGGTTAATTAGGTTGTGTTAATTTGATAGGGGATATATATTAAGGAACCTAATTTTTTGGGGATATTAATGAACCTAATGTTTTTTTTTTTTTTTTTTTTGGGGGGGGGGGGGGGGGGGGAGATATTAATGAACCTAATTTTTTTTGGGGGGGGGGGGGGGGATATTATTGAACCTAATATTTTTAGGGTGTACTAATGAACCTAATTTTTTGGGGGGATATTAATTAATCTAATGTTTTATGGCAATATTAATGAACCTAATTTTTTTTGTCAATTCAGTCAACTTATGGAGAGGTTTTATAAAAGAAATTTGGAGTCGACATCGACACCGCATATTGAGAGCAATATAGAACCGGATGAAATTATTTTGGAGGATTTACATGCCGATCCCGCCCTACGAACTCCAATTGCTCGTGACAATCCTAAACTGGAAGATAAACTTCGTAGAGCCTATTTACAAAAGGGGCCTTGTCAACCTCGTGGCCACACTCGAAAATTATTTTGGGGTTTAAATGCAGTGGTGGTGGTGGTGGATTTTGAAATAAAATGGGATTTTAATTTAGGGTTTGAATTGATAGTTTAAATTAGGATTTGAACTGATAGTTTAACTTTGTATTTCGATTAGTATTCTTTTTTTGTGTTATGCTCATTTATATATTTGTTTCTCTTTCCATTAGATTAAATAAATTCAATTATTTTTTGTAACTAGTCAAAAATAACCTCAAAAAAGAAAATTTGGACGTTCACGCCCCCGAATCTCCAAAAATTAGCCCCCACTATCTCATATTCCTAACTACGTCCCTGCTTGACCGTACATTGTTTCCATGTCTTTGCACGATTCATTTGAATTTACAATTTCCATCCTCTTACAGTTAAACCCTTTTTGCAATATAAGCTACAATGCTACTACCAACTTCTCTTTGTGGAGGAATAGTTGGGCTCGGTCAATAAATGTCACCCAATATATTCCCTCATAGTGTGAGTCAACCACAAAACATTGCATGGCTCCATTTAGGAAACCCTTGTCTAAACTTAACAATGACGCAGTTTTGTATAATGTGCCCCCGGTGAATTGTGTTGTTTTGGACAACACGTGCTTGTGGTTTTATGGGTTATGTGATCCAAATATCGTCGAAAGAGGTTTAGTGCCGATAAAAGGTTTGTTATAATAATAATATCACGTGTATAGATGATAAGGCATTTTACCAAAAAGTCTATGACATTTTGTCAGACAATTTTGTTTTCCACATTTTCAAAAGTAGTTTTTATCCCTAGAGTGAGATTGACGTAGTGATATTAATTGTACAAATTGGAAATCTGGTATGGAAATACCATATAAATATTTGTCAAGAACGTTAGCTCCGATAATAATGTGGCATTGCCATAATAACATTTTCAGCGAGCATAGGCAAAGTCCTATGCCATATTAGCTCCTCTGATTACGTCACATTGTTATGCCAACAATTTCAATGATCTAACCACAAAAGCATATGGAAAATTTGATATTTCAAGTAATCATTTATGCTTCGCAGGTGACATTGAAAATTGTGGAACTAATGTCACTCTAGGTATCTATTGAGACAATTTAGATATTGTGATTAAAACTCTCGTCAGAGAGTTTTATGGAGAATTCAAAAAAGGCCAAAGATGCCTTTGGATTTATTTTTAAATTTACATAAAGTTTCAACAATATTTTATAAGTTTTAAAATAGTGTAGGAACGTTAAATGGAACAAGTTTTTAGGGAATAAAGTAATTTCAATAAATCCTATTTTTGAAAAAAATGCGATTTTTTAGGTGAATTTATTTTTGGTAGTGATACCTCAATATTTTTTTTTTATTAATTTACAATAACATATTATATATTCTATATCAAATTAAAATTCATATTATTTTTGAAACTAAGAGTAATATTTTATAGGAATTGTTAATTGCTGTACTTATACGTGATCCTATTATTTGACTCCTTGAGGTGTTGACAACGCAATTGGATGGTATATAAAATATATCTCTATTTCCTAAATTCATCCAAATAGAAGTGTTATTGGTATATCAAGAGTATCAGTTAAAAGAGTATGTATAAGTGCTGCTCTACTGTTTGTGTTTCTAACATCTTGAATTAAAATAGTTAATGGTCTAATTATCCATATGATGTGGAAGTAACAGTAAACGGTAATTTTCATTTGGAGATATGGTGTGATAATCATTGTGTGTCATTAAAAATATACGTTGTTCTTATACACGAGTATATGGAACACATGTGTTGTAACCTCAAATTATTAGGCCAAGTGGACCAATAAAATTGTGAAACCTGTTAACATCACTATTAGACTCTCCACTGTGGGTAAGACCGGTCGACTTAGGTATCCTTTAGTTGGCCACCCAGATTACCACAACAAGGAAGATGAACAGTCAATGAGATGAAACGACACACATGGAATATTCAACAGTCAGTATGCACATGCACATAAAAATGTCCAGGTACACATTATTATGTAAAGGTGTAAATGCCTAGGCTATAAAGTCATTTAATCTCTTGAACTTCTAATGACAATAATACACTACTCCCGCTGAGGGGAGAACACTTCATGTAAAAAAAAAAATATTGTACCCAAGAGACTGGAACAAAATCCTAAACCATTAATGCAATTACCCATTGGATGTAGGCTCCATTCTTGAGCAGAACCACATAAAAAAACTATTGTGTATTTTTCTATTTTCCTTATTTCTTGTATCTGTGATTATATTTTTGGGTCACTAAAGCTAAGATCAATTCTTTAATATACCACTCAAATTTGGACATGAACAGATTGGTGTCGTATATGGGAACACGCCAAGTCATTATTGTTTTCTGTAATTTTTTCCAAAAAAACCATTTTCATACCTTCGAAGTATGACAAACGTCCTAAAAAGAAGTCTTGTTGGACGTAACACTTTCAGTCCTTCTGCTCCTCCTGGTGTAGGAGATTTACAAGGAATTCTACTCAACATTGCCAAGGGATAAGAAGCAGTGCAAGAAATCGCAAGGAAACTTTCTCAGACGCTTCAAGCCAAGCCTAGTGCTGCCCTATTTTCCAGGAAGGAAATGTCGCCTCCACCTCCTAGTAATGATAGAATCCATTCTAAACATTCTAAATTTGCATAAGATCAAACTTATCGCCCTTAGGTGACCCCTTTTGTCAGATCTACTGATTACTACGATGGTCGATCTTTCACTCAAAAACGGTCGAGCTTCCTAGAATGGTTGAGTAAAGCCTCTTCTTTCGATAGTCTAAGTCCCCGAGGAAATAGGGGCAACCATAGGGAACCTTCTAGATCATGAAATCGCCGATAAGGATTCGTCCTATCTAGACTTAGAATATGAGGATCCGCGCGAGCTGAGTAGAGTTATCATGAAGAGAGCTCAGTATGAATACATGGTAGAGCCACTAGAGAGGCCTCAATCAAAAACAAATCCCATAGAACACCCTTTGAACAGATAAATCCAATGATTGGAAGACCTCCTCGAAAAAATTTCCAACTCTAAAAACCCATTGAAGAGGAGTTGTAAAGGGATCACCCTTTGTTCCAGCTGTTATGGATTTCCCCATGCTGGCCAAGTTCAAGCCTCCTATAGTTACTCATAAATATAACGCTAAGTCTGATCCCGTACTTCACATAGCGAAATACTAGGATGTAGTTAACATTTATTCAATCCTAGATGAGATGAGCTACCATGCATTTTCATATACCATTATTGGGTCGACAAAAATTTGGTATAATAATCTTCTCCGAGGTTAAATTTCTAGCTTCTAACAACTAGCTGAGCTATTCACCAATAACTTCTACTTTGGGACCAACCCCATCAAAAGGGTTCCTCATTTATTGAGCGTCTATTAGCCACTAAGGGAAACCACTCGTGAGTACATAACTCATTTTAATAGTGAAAGGCTGGTGGTAGTGGATTACGAAGAAAAGACTGTTATCACTACTTTGATGATCAGTTTGCTCCCCAAAAAGTTATACTATGCCCTAGACAAAGATCCTCTTAGGACCATAACTGAGTTGATGAAGAAGGCTGGTAAAATCATGAACGTTGAGGAAACCATGACTGCCAAATAGGTCCCTGGTGCTAAAACTGATAGTCATAAAAATTCAAGCAAGAAAGATCAAAAAGAAAAAAAGGTCGAGAATCCTAAGAACTATGATGAATATACTTCTCTAACTATTATCTTGCCTCACAATATAGAAGAGATCAGCTAAAGTAGTGATCTTAAATGGCAAGGTAAGTTAAAGTCCCCTCCTAATATGAGGGACAAGCCCAAGTGTTACGAGTTCGATAAGAATCATAGGCATACCACAAATAATTGTATTACTCTAAAAAATGAAATCGAACATCTCACCCATCGTGGAAAACTATCTAAGTACGTAGATCAAACCCAAGGGAGAGATTCTAGAAGACGATCATAATCTCCTTGCAAAAGTAGAGATGACAAGAAGAGTGGTCGGGATGATGATTCAGAAGATGACCCAGATATGCCCAAGAAACCCTCTAGAACTTGAACTTGATATACAATTGATATTTTTTTGCTACCATTTCATTACAAGAGGAGATGACAGTGTTAGTGATGAGGTAGCTGAGAGAAAAGCTTATTTAAATAATGCCAAGGCATGTTCATAGATTTAGCAAATCAACTTATCCTATGAACTGGATGGTCATCCAAGAAAGGTGAACAAAGACCATCGGGTAATTAGTTTCACTAAGAATGACTTATTAGGAGTACTTTACCATTATCATGATCCTTTGGTCATCACGATGAGAGTACATGAAGCAAGGGTGGAAAAAATCCTAGTAGACAATTACAGTTCAACCGATGTCATATTTTATAATTGTTTCCAAATTTTGGATTACGTGACGACAAATTAGAACCTTATCATTGGCATCTGATAAGATTCTTAGGAGAAAAGTGTAACCTTTAGGAACTGTCAGATTGGAGGTTCTTATCGGCACTTGGCCTGCCAACAGGACTGAAAGGATCCATTTTTCATTTTAGACAAGAACGTCCAATCAACCTATAATATGATCCTTATCAGGGCTGGCTTGAAAAGTTCAAAGTGGTACCATCTACTATCCACCATCCACCAGTGTATAAAGTTCCCACTCATTATGGGGTCGGTGTTATAAAGGGAAACCAAATTAAAGATAGATGATTGTATTATACTTCAGCCGACCATGAAGAAATAAAGAAAATCGCCACCACCTACCAAATTGACACCTTAGTCCCCCACAAAGAGGTTGATTTGTTTAAAGATGGGTGGTGAAGGTTATGAAATGATTTCCCTGGATGATGAAAGACCAGAAAGAACTACGCATATTGTCCCAACTCTAGAACCAACCCTTAAATATGAGTTAATTAAATTCCTTAAAAGTGAAAAAGTTTATTTTCATGAAGCCATGAAGGCATGCCAGGGATCGATCGTCGATTCATATGCCATTATTTTAATAGCACCAAAGACGCTAAGCTGATCAAGCAAAAGGGGCGTATATTTATCCCTGAGAAGAACATGGATATTCAAGAAGTGGTGGACAAATTTTAGAAAGAAAAATTCATTGAAGATGTCAAATACCCTGATTAGTTGGCTAACGTAGTAATGGTGAAAAATAAAAATGACAAATGGTGCATGTGTGTTGATTTCACCGATCTCAACAAGGGCAGTCCAAAAAATCACTTTCCCTTGCCTAGAATCAACCAACTGATCGATGTTACAACTTGTCATGAGTTACTCAGCTTTATGGATGCCTATTCAAGGTACAACCAAATTAAGATAAAGTCACAAGACAGGGAGAAAACATCATTCATCACTAATCAGGGTACTTACTGATACAAAGTTATGCACTTTGGGCTTAGAAAAGCTAGAGCAACATACCAGAGGCTGGTAAATAAATTTTTTGAAAAGGAGATTGGAAAAATATGGAAGTTTTTATGGATAACATGTTTAATAAAACAAGATAGCTGCCAACCACATCAAAGACTTAGGCCAGACGTTTGATCAGCTTAAGAAGCATCAGATGAAACTTAACCCAATCAAATGTCTGTTCGGCGTATAAGAAGTTTATTCCTGGGATTCATAGTAAGTCAGAGACGAATTGAGTCCAATATGAATAAGATCAAAGCGGTGATCGACATGCAATCTCCTCGTGCAAAAAGATATACATAAGTTAACATGAAGAGTAGCCTAACTTAACCAGTTTGTCTCCGTAGTTGCTAACACATTTTTAACATTATTCAAAGTATTATGGAAAATGTTTAAGTGGAAGGAATAATGTGAAAATGCCTTCCTAGAGTTGAAGAAGTACTTAGGATCTCCACCACTACTGTCTTGACAACTCATAGGAAAAATATTGTACGTATATCTAGTTATATAAGAGTCGACGATTAGCTTAGCCCTCATCCAATTAGAAAATGAAATTCAAAAACCGGTGTACTACACTATTAAGGCCTTCAGAGGAGCAGAAATTCGATATTGCCGCTTTAAAAAATTGACTTTTTCCCTTATTAAAGCATCAAGAAGAATGAAACTATATTTCCAAGAACATACTATTGTAGTCTACATAAACCTCCCATTATAGCAAGCTATCCATAAGCCAGAGAAGTCAAGAAGACTGATGCCTTGTGTAGTGGAATTGGACGAGTATGATATACTGTATGAGCCCAAAACAATGGTGAAAGGTCAAGCGGTAGCAAATTTCATAGCAAAGTTCGCTTACGAAGAAATAGTAGTCGATCAAAATTCAACTAAGGAGAAGATGGCCGAGAAGACTTCCTTGGAGGAAAGCTCAATCCCAAATCAAGCTGAGCATACTTCTGCGAAAGATAATTCGAAAGTAGATAAACCCTACTACGTGAGAAGTCGCTAAATAGTATCTAGAACAGAGCCAAAAGTTCTTCAAATATGGATCTTGGAGTGAAGGAAGCTTCAATGAAGAAATGCCTATATGGAAATTAAATGTAGATGGATCTTTATGTGGAACTAGAAGTTGAGCAGGGCTAATTATTAATGCCCCCGATGATATATATTTGGAGTATGCACTTCGTATTAAATTCCAAGATTCCAATAATAAAGTAGAGTATGAAGCATTGATCGCAGGTCTAAAACACGCATTATCGTTAGGTTCCAAGCAAATCATTTCTCATAGTGACTCCTAATTTATCATAAATCAGGTATTAGGAATATGTGGGGCCAAGGGACAACTAATGACGAGATAACTGGTCAATTCTCAAAGTAATATCTCTAAATTTTTGTTAGTCAGAATGGTCCAAATTCCAGGACTTGATAATGCCCAAGCTAATGCACTTGCTCGCTAGCTTCAATAATAAAAACTTCACTAAGGAGGACCATTCTTTTGGAAATCCTAGAAAACAGAAGCATCTACAAGAGATTGTCAGTGTAATAGAAGTAGACTTGGGACCCTCATGGATAGATCCTATCAAGAAGTATTTTAAAAATTAACTCTACCTGAAGACCCAAAGAAGGCAAAGAAGTTAAGGTACAAAGTAACTAACTATGTACTAGAATGAGGAGTTTTTTATAAGAGAGTATTCATTGTATCCTTACTTAGATGTGTCCACCCAACTGAAGTGTGGTACCTGATTAAGGAAGTGCATGAAGGATCATACGGGGTTTACTCGACAGGGCGATCATTAGTGCGACGAGTAGACATGCAAGGGTATTACTATCCATCTATGAAGGCAGATTGCCCTACTTATGCTAGAAGGTGTGACAAGTGCCAAAATTTCTCTGATATACATAGAAGATCGGGGGCTAATATGACACAAATCACCACCCCCATGGCCTTTTGCCATCTGGGGTAATGATTTGGTTGGATCATTGACGAATATAAGAGGATGATTTAAATATTTTTCTGTTATTATAATCTACTTCACTAAGTGGGTTGAGGCTAAGTCACTGGTTGAAATGCCTTACAAAAGAATCTTTCAGTTTATATGTAAGAATATCATGTGCCGATATGGCATGCCATATGCCTTTATTACTGACCATGGAACTCAATTCGACAACTAGGATTTTGAGGATCATTGCGTTTAATCCAAAATCCCAAAGTTACATTTTCCACCCTATCATCCTCAATGAAACAGTTAAACGAAGGTGACCAATAAAACACTGATCGATGATTTGAATAAGAGTCTTGACGATATAAAAGGAAACTAGATATATGAATTACATAATGTACCGTGGGACTATAGAATCATGCCGATGATAGCTGTCAGAGAGACATCATATATGGTACATTTGGAACCGAAGTTCGGTTGGTACAGATATCACTCTACCTAATCATAGAGTTCATATAATGCTCAACTTCTACTCTCCTAAGTGATCTCATGAGAAGGATAGATTTAGGCTTGATAGAAAAAGTCAAGGAGACTGCCATACTTCGGGTAATTGCTTATTAACAACATACTTCCAGATTCTACAACAAAAGAGTGAATCTGAGCAACTTGAATTATGTTCTAAATAAATTTCTAAAGAAAGGAAACAAGTTGGAGGCTAATTGATATGATCCCTATCGCATGTCTTCAGTTATTCGACCAAGTAACTATCGCCTGAAGATACATGAAGGAGAAATTCAAGAAGCCCTGGAATGCCGACCATATTAGGAAGTATTATCAGTAATTCTGGATTGAAGTTTTCAACACATATGTAGATACTCTTCTCAGTTTTAATAAGAACTTATTGGTTGTCCTCAATCGACATCATTTTTATGTTTTTTTGGGCAATAGGAGATTAGCAATCTCAAAACAGTAAACAGTCAAATAATCAATTTTTAAATCAATTTGAACAAAACTTCAACAACACTTCATATATGAATTCGTCTTTGATAAGTCACGAACAAGAAATTTCTAATTCTAAAATTTCATGTATGAGTTAAAGTCAAGAACGAGAAGTTTACCAGAACAAGTCAGGGAACAAATCCTATAAAATTTGGTCGCCAAGGTTAACCAATTCAAGCACTTAGTCTAAAAAGAAAACAACCGTTTGCACAAGGCTAAGAGTGTTAGTAGAACCTAAGGTATGACAATGCAGGTTCGTCTAAATAGGTAACAAGCCAAGAAAATTAGTCGGCCAAAGGCCGACAATATAATTACTATGCTAATTACTGGAAGGTCACAACTATGCATATAAACCACACCTTATATTTTATTCAAAAACGTCATTATTACAAGTTATTATTTATTGTTCAATGGGTTGGGAGCTTTCCTAGAGCCTTTTCCATCCCCTTTGGGGGGGGGGGGGGGGATATCTAGAGCAGAAGGTAGAACATTGGATCTCAGGTCCCTAAGTCTTCCTTGTCGAATAGAACTAGGTTTGTCTATTAGATAAAGAGGTCAGACAAATGAATTTTTCTCATAAAGGTTATAGTCATCCCACTATTTCCTAATAAGGCTTATTGTTATGGCATCAACTGGAATCCAGTTAATATCAAGCTTGAACGAAGGATCAGGATAATCCAAGCAACTTAGACTATTCCAATGCCATAAGGAATATTCCTTGGGAATCTTTAGAACAGTCAAGGAATTTTACCAACCCTATTTTTAGCCTTGCCTTCTGGCCTGTTCTATTTTATCTTTCATATGTGCTAAGGCTTTGTCATAACCATTCATCCAAATGGTCCTTGGTTGCTTTTGAGATTGGAAGGTAAGGCGATCTACCTTCTTATTAAATCTCTTAATGTTAGTAGCGTAGTTCTTCATCAGAGTGGCTTGGTGAGTCATATTTTTCTTCTTTCTTTCTTCCTCAATGGTAAGTCGAGCTACCACTACCTACTTGGACAACTGTCCACCCTTGGACTTCTTCAGGTTTTCTATTTCCTCCATTAATGTGGCATTCTCATGTTCCATAAATGAGGCACCTTCATTTTGATTGGCACATGTTGGCTTCTTCAAACATTCAAGTTCATTCCTCAATGAGTTATTGTCACGTTCCAATAATCTTGCTACCTCCTGAGAAATGTTCAACTCACATTTCAACACAAACTCCTTCTTCTTATGCGTCGACAAAATATCTTGCAGTTTTTTTACCAAAAATGTTCTCATTGTTAAACCGAGAATAGGTCGCTTTGTAATCAGAGTGCAAAGTATCAAGGGATGTTTTATGACCCTTCGGCATATTGAGAATCATCTCATAATATAAAGCGTTGGTCGCCACATCTTGAGTAAACTCTCTGTAGGTGAACATATACTTCCTTGGCTTGGTTAGAGGCATCCAAGTCGAGCAGTTCCTCCAACTCGACTTCCTCTAGATCTTTATAGCCCGCCCCAAAGAGCTGGACACTTATTCTAAAAAGACACATTCAGCTGCTGCTATAATAGCCCTCCTGTACATGAATTGAAAAATAGGATATGAGTACAAAAATTAAAAAGCAAATTATGGAAACATCAACGATGTGACCATCAAACAAAAGATAATCTTATTAAAATCTATGGACTAGTACATCAACGGGATAGTTGTTCTAAAGCACAAGACAACCAGGTGTTACAAAGTAAAAACATAAAACAAAAAACAACCCTAAGGTTTTTACACCTTTTCTTTGTCCCGGGCCACTTCATCTTCAGGCCAAGATGCCACCATCGACATCTTAGGAACCAGGGAGAACTCAACAGTCCCCTCTTCATCCTCTATTTCCTCATCGATGGTCAGAGGAGTACTAGGGTTGAATTGTTAAAAAATATCTGAGTCGGCATAAGTGTTAACCTATTTAAGGGAAACATACCAGTGTTCCTATAAGTATGCCTTCTTTATGTATCCAATCTTCATGGCCACGGTAGCAAATGCTTTGTCCTTGGAATCTTTCAAGACTTTTATGGCCTTGTCAGTGTCTTTAACAACATTTTCGACATCCTTCTTGGCCTTACCAGTCGTGTCTAACAAACCCTTCCACTTTTTTTAGTCTTTTACATGAGCCTTATAAATAATGTCCAAGGAATCTTTCAATACTTTTATGGTATCTTCAACATCAATAGACGACTCTTTCAATTGGTCAACCCTCATCAAAATCTGGTCATAATCCACTAAAAATTGCAAAAATCGGAAGAACAATGACAATCAGTCAAGTATGATACTAAAAATGACAACTAGATGTATAAGATTGTGAGTTACGAAACATAAAAAAGAGAAACTCCAGATTCAATCCAACCTCTAGCTAGTCGAAGATTCACTACCATAAAAGCAACATTTGTAGAGGCCTGGTCATCCAGGGTCTTCTTCACTAATTCCTGTCGGTCGGCAGGACCTTTAATCAACCCTTGTACTGAAGCTCCACACTTTTCACTTCCTCGGGCATTACCACCATTGGGCACTTAGAACCACCCTCTCCTACATCTTTATTCTCCTCGGCTGGAGGAGGAGACATGGCTCCGATGATGAAGTTGGGGATCTTCCTCTTAACCATCCTTTTGGGTGATGAGAGAGTATTTGGAATGGTGGTTATGTCTAAGGACTCAAAAGAGGAGGAAGTTCCTCCGAACGAAGTATACCCTTATTCTTGAAAAGGAGAATCTGAAGCAGCAACAGTTGATGAAGATGTCGACTCATCCAAATATATGGGGGCTATAGGAATATCCTTTGTAGGTAGAGCTGCAAAGGAAGTGATGGAACTCTGGTGTTCGTGCAACATACAGGCAGAAATGGAATGGTATTCTCCTATCCTTTCTTAGATAGACCAAATATACTTCAAGTTAACAAAATTTACTTCAGAATCAGGAGGGTAGTCTTTGTTCCTAGTTTTTTGCAAAAAATAAACATGAAAATGCTGATCAGCAAACCAATAGAAGAAAAGAAGATACAAAGAAAGTATACAAATGTTTGAAGTGCTGACTTATACAACTCCCTTCATAGTGGCATCTTGGCCCTCTGTATCTTGCACCCTCTGGAAGGGGAGCATACCATCAATTCTTAACAACAATTCCATAATATCAATAATCCTTATTGGAATCAACTAAATTCACCACCAAAGCTCTGTTGGAATGTCATGTCTCCAAGTAGTAAATGTTGTCACCAATGCTCCCCAACTATAGCAATAGATTAATTTTATTGTTCCTATATGAGTTCCATGTAACTCATTAAGGAGGTTAACTCCTTTAAATATCCTCTAACTATTTGGGACCACCTAAGTAGGAAATACATCAAAGTACTAACAAAATTTGAGAAATAAATTACTTAGTGAGAAAGTGATTCTGCACTGAACTACAAAAAATGTGGGTATCTAATGACCCTAACTTAAAGCACATAAGTCATAAGGTAGAAAAACTAAAGCCTTATTTGCCAAATCTGGGATTTTTCTTTTTTCCCTAAATTCCTCCAAAGAACCCTCATCTACGACATTAACCATCTTAATGACTCATAAATAAAAAAAATATATGAAGAAGGTTCTTACATTATCATCACTCGATTGAAATTCTTAATGTAGCAGAGTGAGGACACTACAATAGAGTGAAAGTTTGAAATGCAAAGTGAGATGAGATGGAGAGGAAAGCAAGCCTTTTATAGGTATTGTGAAAGCTCTTGAAATCTAGTATTTGAAATGATTAAACTTACTAATGCTTCAGGTATCGACGACATCCCATGTCCCCAGGTTCTTTATTTTTCAAATTATTTATAAAATTGTCCCCGCCTTAGTATGAAAGTTAAAAAAAAGACAACACTTTCCCAATGTGCTCATAAGATTTAGAAATAAATACTCCAATCTTTTACAATCTCATCACGTATGAAGTATTGGGGGATTTTGTTGTAGCCCAAAAATACTAGGCCACGTGGACCAATAAGATAGTGAAACGTGTCAGTATTACTATTGGATTCTCCATGGGTTAGGTATACTTTGATCGGACGCCCAACCAATCATAGTCAGGAAGATGAAACATCAATAAGATGAAAATACACACGGGGAATATTCAACAATCACCATGCACATGCACGTAAAAAATGTCTACCTACATATTATCACGTAAAGGTTTAAATGCCTAGGTTATAAAGGTGTTTCATCTCATGAACTTCTAATTGCTATAAATAAACTACTCCCGCAACTGACGGGAGAACTCTTCATGTAAAACCCTCAATATTATACCCAAGAGACTGGAACAAAACCCTAAAGTATTATTGACATTTGCCTCGTGGATGTAGGCTTCATTCTTGAGCTGAACTACGTAAAAAAAACTATTGTGTCTCTTTTTGTTTTCCTTATTTCTTGTATATGTGATTATGTTTCTGGGTAACTAAAGCTAACATCAATCCTTTAATATAACACCCTAATTGAGACATCAACAACGTGTATGTATATATTGGGCCGATTCAGTAGTTTTCGGGGGCCTAGGTAAAACTCAAAATCGAGGCCCTTTTACATTAAAAAAATCAAATTAAAGAAAATGTGTTCTTCTCTCATTTTTCAATCCAAAACCAATTTTAATTTACCAAACCAATTTTAGTATATTAAAACCAAAATTACCAATTTTATAGCTTGGTATAATCGAGGCCGACTTTAGGCGTAGGCCATTTGCAAACCTAAACCTAACAAAAAAATTTTAAAAAAAATCATCAAGTTGAAAACAGAGCCATGACCAAAATAATTGAAAGCCAAAAGTTGAAAATTAACTTTAGTCCTGCTCATTATAGCTTGACCAAATACTATTTGAAAATATAAAAAACTTTGAAAAAAAATATTTAAAAAAATATGTCAGACTGCGTCATTTTTTATTTAGTCAATTCTTTGACCAAAATAATGATGTTTACCAAATGATAGAAATAACTTAATTTTCCAAAAAAATGAACCAAAAAAATACTAGGATTAGCATCACTTTATCAGTCATTTTTTTTTTTACAAAAATAACAATGCACACAAAACTTTAAACTCAAAATCTACCAACTATTTAAAGTTTAGTCAAGTTAGGCTTAAAGAAGGCCAGTAAGGTTATTTATGAGAACGGGTATGAAGGATATCCCCACATTCGGTCGATGTTGGACTTCACCAAAGTACTGGAAGATCATTTTTTATCATTTGGTCTTTGCCTAAAATATATTAACTAGCTATTTTTTTAAAAGTAATAAAAAAAATATAATTTTAAGCTGATTTTTTTGTGGGTTCTTAACATTCCAGGGTACCCCTAAAAAAAATTGGCTCAAAATGAATTGTTTTGCTGTTTTAAAAAAATGGGTCAAAAAATTGTCAATTTATAACCCCTTATCAACTAACATTTTTTTTATCTAATTCAACTTAAACATTATTTTCAGTTTTTTCTCACCCAAATAATTATAAATCAACAATATTTGTGAGTGTGTGTGTTAAAAGCGGGTTAAGTTTTGTGAGTTTAGTAGTAGATTAGCTTTAAACTTTTGGGGAGAGCCTTTTTAAGTTATAAAAATGTTTAGTATTAAAGTGGGTTTATTTTTTGGAGGGCCTTTTTCAATGGTTAACTTTATTTTCTTTTCATAACTAGATTTTTTATTAAAAAAAATTGTACCTAATTTTTTATACTATTTTTTTCGGAGCCCCATTAATCAGAGCCCTAAGAAATGGTCTAGTTGGTCTATGCCTAGAGCCGGCGGATAGTAGGGAACACTGCCGTTATTTTTGGCTCCCACGGCTATGCAAAAAGCCTAAACTATTACTATACTCTTTACGGGAGTATAGCGGTTAGTCAGGGTATCAAATTCACAAGGAATGATGAAAGACTTTAATTGATTTATTATTTCTCAAATAAAAATGTCAAAGATGATGATTACAATAAATATTAATCTAGGCGGGTATTTAAACTAAGATTAACAAAATGAATAAAAACTATAGATTGAGAATAATATCCCCCAACTCGAGTTAATAAGTATAAATGGTTACACAGGAAGACAAGTTTATCAAGATTAAATCTCATTTTCATAATTAATTAAATCTAGAATTTTCACCCCCTAAATTGTCATAAAAGCTTAATTAATTTTGGCGCCAACAAATATCCCCGAGATTATACACACAAGGTCGTAAATACGACTCGTACATGATAGACACTGTTAAATCTCCTAGGTATAAAATCAAGAACATCCTAATCCATTTAAACTCATAAAACCCATCACCAAAGCAAAGTAACCCATTAATCCGGGGAGAGTTCAATCATTCTCAACCTAAACTAAGTTAGCTATAAAGCATAACGAAAGACATGCGTTTAAATCAATGAAGTAAGTTAAAGCAAGAAATAAATAAAGACAACTATCTAGCAATGCAAGAAATAAAAAATGAAAACTTATATTAAAGGAGGAAGAAGATAAATAGTTACTTACAAGACCCAAATAGGTGCAAACCCAAGGAGAGAGAGGCTCCATCCAAAATTTTCCCTAAAACTAACCTAAAAACTTATATATCCCAAAATAAAAGCCACTTACTTTCTATTCATACCCCTAAAAACTACAAGCAAAAAAAGCAAATAAAAGCCACTTACTTTCTATTTACGTCTTTATCTTATGAACCTGGTCGACCTGGCCTCTGACCCAGTCGACCTGGCCTTTGGCAATCCCAAACTTCACTTCGATCCAATTTAACACGTCGCACGAAAAGCCTATAAAATTTTCATACAGACTTCGAATGATGAGCGGTTGGAATCCATGAAAAGCTAATTTAATTCTATACTTGATGGTGTTTTGAAACTGTCCAAATTGTGCAGTAGTAAATTACCAAATTACCCTTGAAATAGCTGATAATGCTGAAACTTTCTAACAACGACCATAACTTTCGAATTTTGGATCAGAATAATGCACGGTAAGCGGCCACACGAAGATAATTTGATGATCTACATGTTGATAACTTCACACCATCCAAAATAGGGACTTTAAGAAGACCAAATTTCCTTTGAAATTATATTTTTCTATAAAACTTTCTCGAAACGTATCCAACTTCACACTACGCGTCATAATACCTAAAAAAGCTCAAATATACCTCACAAAAAATATAAACAGATAGAACAAAGGTTATCCAATTTATGATCTTGAATATAGGAATTAATGAACAAGAGAATACTAGAATGTACAAGAATAAAGGGTATTAAATGCAATATTCACGACTAATCGCACCCCCTAACTTATACATTGGTAGTCCCTTGCAATAAAGATGAATGAAAATGAGAAAGAAAAGGTATACCAACTAGAATATATATATATCATAGTAAGCCAATTTTGTAGGGAACACAATTGCATTTACCATATGCAATAAGACATTAAATCCCTAGGTTACCCTAATGGATGAGTGTTGTCTCCTGAGGATTTTGCGGGATGAAACCCCCAAGCATCAAGATTCCTGCCCAAATAACCAATAAGACAAACTCAACAAGATCAAAAAGGATTTCAACATGTTATTATCAAAGTGAATGAATTCACACAAAAGTCCATGGTTATTAATATTACAGAATGAACTTCATAGAATTGAAACCTTAAATGTGGGACAAGAAGCGAGAACAAGTAAAGTATGATTTGGCAAAACTTTTACAATGCGGATAAGAGTTAAAGCGTGCGTAAATGTAAATAATCTCTGGTGTTT